>CM072678.1:14717891-16024391 GCA_036884735.1 Huso huso
TAGCACAAGTTTTATATTAGAATTCTGATTGAGCATTTTAGTTATGTTTTCTAATTTTCTACTTTAAGACAAAGTTTGTCTAGAACTGTATAAAGTGTACACATAAAGTTTATAAACACATTTTGGCTGTTATAAAAGGTATGTTAGTACATCCCACACCAAATATAACATCGCAATCTTGAAAACCTGCATTAACTGAACTACAAGATGTAAGGATGATACAGTAACATACATACAGACAGATGGACAGGTTATCTTTTCAGATAAAAAAATGTTGCAACAAATTGAATAAGTGATTCTCTAGCCTTATTAAAGTTTACCACAGTAAATGTTCACGTAATAGTGCAGTTCTTATGCTTGTCCCATGGTTACACTATGCATTTACCACAGTTTTTCATGGTTTAACATGTTTTTTTTTTTTTTTTTTAATGCTTTACCATACCTATGCCTTCCATGCTTTCACTGCACTTTTATAACATTTTGCTATGCTTTGCTGGTACACTCTTATAGGAGGAAGTGCAACATACATATGTAGGTTTTATTGAATCCAAAAGAAATCACATGATGATGTGACCTTTCAACTCTGCCATCCCCAATAGTAATAGAAAGAAGACTGCTTTGGAATTGCTTTAGTATGACAAGGAGCTGGTGACTAGGATTCAAACATTCAAAATCCTAAAAGGTATAGACAGTGTCAACCCGGGGGACTTCTTTGACTTGAAAAAAGAAACAAGGACCAGGGGTCACAAATGGAGATTAGATAAAGGGGCATTCAGAACAGAAAATAGGAGGCACTTTTTTACACAGAGAATTGTGAGGGTCTGGAACCAACTCCCCAGTAATGTTGTTGAAGCTGACACCCTGGGATCCTTCAAGAAGCTGCTTGATGAGATTCTGGGATCAATAAGCTACTAACAACCAAACGAGCAAGATGGGCTGAGTGGCCTCCTCTCGTTTGTAAACTTTCTTATGTTCTTATGTTCTTATGATTCTACAGGCAAATGCCAGGAGGATTCTGATACAGAAAATACATTTAGAACTAAACATTACAAAAAATGTAAGGAAACGGTGAAAAAATAAATCAAAATTACATTTAAATCTAATGCCTACTTCAAGTAATTGTAGGTAACATTTGAGACCTATAAAATGATGTGCATGGCGGAAAAAACTATATCAAAGTGTTTTGTTAGCTCCATATACTTTAACCCCCTATTAGCCCCAAGCCCCCTTACCTCCTCCACGCTCCACTCAGACAGGTTCACAGTGTGAGAGGGCAGACAGAACTGCTGACACACGCCTCGTTTGAAGTGCACCGTCTCTGACTGCACAGCATTGTCTTGAGGGATGTACCTACAACAGAGCGAGCGAGAACAAATTTCTTGCAGTGGCAGGATGTTTGAAAAATCTGCTGATCAAATTCTTCAGTTTATAACAGCATCCTCCACAGCGGTCATTTCAGCTAAATAATGAACATCCTGTTCAGCTTACGGCTTGGTATGGCTAACTGTCGCCATCTAGCTGGAATGACTGCACTCTGCGGCCCAGGCTAATGCTTGCCTGGCCAGTTACTTACGTTGGGACTCCGTTCTGGAGCTCTTCGATGGCGTGGTAGTAGATGGTAATGGCCACCTGTGCATCAGCGTCAAAGGTGAACACCACGTTGTAGCAGAGTCGCCCCTTCCCCACCTCCTCCCGGGGAGCCTTCACATCCTCACTGCACCTGGAAAACCAGCACACAGGAGGGAACACACTGCTGTACTACTGGAACACCAGCACACAGGAGGGAGAAGCCACGAACACACTGCTGTACTACTGGAACACCAGCACACAGGAGGGAGGAGCCACAAACACACTGCTGTACTACTGGAACACCAGCACACAGGAGGGAGGAGCCACAAACACACAGCTGTACTACTGGAACACCAGCACACAGGAGGAGCCACAAACACACTGCTATACTACTAGAACACCAGCACACAGGAGGGAGGAGCCACAAACACACTGCTGTACTACTGGAACACCAGCACACAGGAGGGAGGAGCCACAAACACACTGCTGTACTACTGGAACACCAGCACACAGGAGGAGGAGCCACAAACACACTGCTGTACTACTGGAACACCAGCACACAGGAGGAGCCACAAACACACTGCTGTACTACTGGAACACCAGCACACAGGAGGGAGGAGCCACAAACACACAGCTGTACTACTGGAACACCAGCACACAGGAGGGAGGAGCCACAAACACACTGCTGTACTACTGGAACACCAGCACACAGGAGGGAGGAGCCACAAACACACTGCTGTACTACTGGAACACCAGCACACAGGAGGGAGGAGCCACAAACACACTGCTGTACTACTGGAACACCAGCACACAGGAGGGAGGAGCCACAAACACACTGCTGTACTACTGGAACACCAGCACACAGGAGGGAGGAGCCACAAACACACTGCTGTACTACTGGAACATGCTGCCCAAGCGCTTGTGTGAATGGGCCCTCACTGCACACATTGAAGGGATACTTTACATCACCTACATTTAAGTAATTATGGAATCCCACTGTACATTTGCATGCTTTTCCCATGGTTGTACTAGGCATTTACTATAGTTAAAATGCTTGGACCATTCTTTTTTTTTTTTTTTTTTTTTACTATGCTTTACTATACATCTCTGGGCTTTACCATGCCTTATGGCACTTTGCTATGCTTTTACTATGGGGAACTTTAATAAAGGTTTCATCTGTCCAAATACCTTTATGTGCATTTTATTTTATTCTCTGCTGCTGTTTCTTCAAGATCGTTATTTAGCAGGCTTGCTAAGTAATTCATTTTTCAACAAAGGGGGCTGTTTCTGAAAAGATGCGAGGAGGTTTTAAACATTTTGGCTTATCTGTCATTTCTTTCCCCTCTCTAAAGCTGTGGCAACTGTGAGTTTGTAAAAACTCTATTCAGAATCAGATTCATAGGGGCAGCGGTCCACATAAGCCATCTACCTGCCACGTTTATGCATTAAAAATCTGAAATATGCATAGCTTGTCTCCCTCATCTCCCACCTTTCCTAAAACTTCCACTAACAATTACATCTCCCAGAATACAATGTGTTCAGTTACTAGGAAACTGTACATAATAAAAAAACAACCCAACAAACATTATCCAATCTCTGGCTAGCCCTGTTGTCTTTGCAGCCAATCACAATAAGAATAAGAAAAAATCTAAGCTACACAGGTTGAAGCATAAAGACCCCAGTCCAGCTACAAATTAAATTGGAACCATTGTCAGCGGCAACCGCTAAAAAAAATTCTTTTATAACTTATTTATGCATTTCCAGATTTTTTTTTTTTAATCTGTATGGCTTTATATTGAAGTTTTAACATGTTCACTGAATTTAATAATTTAATGTTAAAATATATGTAACATAGTTAATTTGCAGTCAGTGTGATACCTCGAACAAAATGCGCTGAGCCGACAAAGAACCTTGTAGAACACACGCGTTGTTGTACAGGCATTCAAAGTAACATTGCAGTTAAAATTACCATGTGTGGCTGAAATTAGACTGCAAGCGAGAAAGACTTCCTAACTATGGAGAAAGTCACAATTAATGGGAGTTAAACATGATGCTACAAACAAAACATAATTGCACTCAAGAAGGTACAGAGAAAGCCAACTAGGCTGATTCCAGGACTTAATGGCATGAGCTATGAGGACAGGTAAAAATAATAAAAAATATCTTCTGCCTAAAAAAAGAAGGGAGAGAGGGGACTTGATTGAAGTCTTTAAAAATCATAAATAATATAGATAAAGTTAACCCAAGACACAACTTCAAAATTTAGCAGAGAGAGAAGAACAAGAGGGCATAAGTGAGTTATAAAAAAGTTATTACCAAAGAGAGTTATAAATGCTGGAATAGCCTACCAGATGAAGTAGTAGGATCTAAAACACTGGGAACATTTAATATATATATATATATATATATATATATATATATATATATATAAAAAGGACTAGATTCTGTGCTGAAACTTTTTTTCTGTAATCATGTTTAGTCAATAACTGCTAATTGAAAAGGTTTTTAAATTGCTAGGCCTGGTCTCCAGGGGTTTCACACAGAGGTGGGTGTGGTCAATGCTGCGGGACCTACCTGACCAGGCGCAGCGTATCTTTACGAATGTTGATCAGGCTGCGGAGCGTCTTCACTGGCTCTTGAGGAGGGGGGGAAGCGTACGGGAACTGCAAAGCAGGACAGAGACAGAAACAGATCATTGTGAGCTCCTCGCAAGACTACGCCACACTCTAAAAACTGCACACACCTTTACAGTCTAGTTTAGCTGCGGCATAACTTGGAGCACATCTGTTTAGTGCACAGGGAAATGCAGGCAAAAAGGCTTCAAGGAAAAAGGCAGAAAAGACAACACACCTTTAAGAGCATGTAAACAAACTGGACATCAACAAGGTTTCAGAGAGTCAGGTGCGCAGTAGGGTAAACTATGGAAGAATGTAGTCACCCAGGAACCATATTTTGGTGTAAGGATTGTGGATTGTTAAACTACCAGAAACGTATCTTCCTGTAACTTGGCTGCTATACCTGTGTAATACCATGTGCAACAATACAAAGCAGCTCAGTGTTGAAATTAGATCATCACGTTTTTCAAACACCCCAGTGTGGTTGTGTTGCTGCTTTTAGTTTCCTTGACTAGCCATTTTCAATAGTGAAAGGTATACTGCAGCCTGCCACCTCATCCAAAGTACTGTTATTCTGATTGATAGATAGATAGATAGATAGATAGATAGATAGATAGATAGATTAGATAGATAGATACTTTTTAAATAACATTTATTTACAACAGACTATAAACTTTTACATTACAATCATTTCTACAAAAAATAATTTATACATTTAAAACAAGTTCGTCAAACTCTTCATCCACCTCACAGAGCACTCCATTAAAACACCATATAATTTCAAATTTCAGTAAGTCGTGCATCATTTTATAAAAATTGAATTCAACACCTATACGTTCCCCTACTAGCTTTCGAAACACTTTAACCAAATCTTGACCTTTTTTTTATCAATTTCACTACTCCTACTTTTTAAAATGGCCAATTTAGCTTGGCCTAACATAAAATTAGCCAAATGAAATACAAACTTTTTACTCTTTGCATATCTGACCCCAAAGATAAAAATAGTCTTCGTGAACTCCAAACCCAGCTTTAAAAAGAGGTTGTTTAACAAATCAAACAATGGATCCAATCTTTGAAATTCCATGTAGCAGTGAAATACAGTCTCTCTTTTACTGCAGAAAGGGCACTTGTCATTCACCTCCGGATTTATTATTGTTACAAAAGCATTAACAGCCAAAATAGTATGCAAGAGTCTCCATTTTAAGTCACCAGATCTTTTACAAAGGGGGTGTTGATATAAAGTTCTCCAGGCTGGCTTGTCCTCCTCTCCAGCTCCCAGCCGCTCCCTCCAACGTGTGTCCGGTAGAACTTTAAGCACATCTTGAAACTTTACTTTCACACACGTTATATGCTTTTATCCCCTCCAATAGGGAAAATTGGCATTTACACAAGTCCTTCACTTTTAAAATCTTGCCACTCTCTTCTTCAAAATTACTAATTGAAGGAGAGATTAGCAAAGAAGGAAACAGAGTCTGCTGAGGGATTCGATGCTCACTAAAAACACTCTCCAGTGCCTCTCGCCACTCTGGGGACAGAGCTTCATTCAGCTGTGACAGGTAAACCCTGCCACACGCACAGACCGCATGGCCAGAGCATTGGCTAAACATTCTGGGTCCTTCCAATCACATTTTTCTGTGTCTATTAGATCATAGATCTTCACAACTTTAGCCCTAATAAGGGAATCATTAACCAATTTGAACTTATAAATAAAACTAAATTGTGGATTTAACACCAAAGACTGTTGTAGAACCCAAAAGGGGTCTAAAGAAAACTCACACTCGGCCTTTAGTACACTCCAAGCCCTCAGCACACTCTTGTAAAACAGAGGAAGACACGTCAAATTAATTTGACCAACATCCATAAATAACAAATTGAAATCAAAACCAAGCCCTCCAACCTAACGAAAGAAAGACAACGCCAGTCCTCTCCAAGGCAACTCTACCGGTGAATAAAACAATTTTTGCAACGTTTGCAGTCTGAAAGCAGCTGTCCTACACTCAATATTAATTAATCCTTGCCCACCTTCATCCAATGGCAAATGCAGCACACCCTGCCTCAACCTGTAATATCCATTCCAAAAAAACTCCAAAAGCAGGGATTGGATCTGTTTAAACAACATTTTTGGAGGCTCTACACAAATTAACTTATGCCAAAGACTGGAGGAAACTAAATTATTTACCACTAAAACTCTGCCTCTGAAAGACATTTGAGGAAGCAGCCACCTCCACCTCTGCAAACATCCTTTTATATTTTCCAAAACCCCCTCCCAATTTCGCTGTTCCATTTTCTCATTGCCCATAAAAATTCCCAAATATTTAAAACCTTCTCGAGTCCACTGCAATCCATCAGGCAATACCAGTGACTTGCATCTTTTTTCTTTCCCAATATGCACAGCACTGCTCTTACTCCAATTTACTCATGCAGATGAAACCTTTTCAAAGATTTTCTGGGTCTCAACTAACACCTTTATGTCTTCTTGACTATTTATGAACACTATTATATCGTCAGCATAAGCTGACAGCTTTATTGACTGATTACAGTTTGGAATATATAAACCCACCAAAACACTTCTTAACCTACTCAAGAACGGTTCAATTGATAGTGCGTATAGCATACCAGATAGAGGGCATCCTTGTCTAATTCCTCTCTGAATTTTAAAAGGTGCAGTAAGTCCTCCGTTTATTTTAATCATACTGAAAACGTTACAATAGGCCGATCTTATTTTACTAATGAAATCAGAATTAAGACCAAAAGCAGCAAGGACCTTCCATAAATACTCTGGCAAAGGCCTTTTCCTGATCTAATAAAAAAAGACCAGTACTAAAGCCAAACAATTTTGAGGCCGCCAATATGTCACTGATTAAAAAGATATTATCAAAAATTGATCTATTTGGGATGCAATAAATTTGATCAGAGTGCACCACAGTCTCGATCACTGTACTCAGTCTGTTGACTAGAACTCTAGAAAGAATTTTATATTCGGAGCACAACAGTGACACAGGTCTCCAATTTTTTATGTCGCAAAGATCGCCTTTCTTTGGAAGGAGCGTGATAACTGATCTCCTGCAGCTTAGCGGCAGCTCTCCTTGCTCAAAGCTCTCTTCAAATACTTCAGCAAGATCATATTTCAACAGTTGCCAAAAACTTTTAAAAAACTCTATGGGCAAGCCATCAATACCAGGAGCTTTGCCCTGATTCAGCCCTTGTAGGGCAACAGTAAGTTCTTCTATAGACAGGGCACTCCCCAGCCCTTCATTAGCCTCCTCAGGCAAACACGTCATGTCCTGCAGGAAACCCTGCAGCTCCTCAGGCTCAGCCCCAGCCTCCGCTGCAAATAAGCCTGAGTAGAACTGGACAGCGTACCTCCTGATCTCCTCCGGCTCTCTCAGCTCCACTCCGTCCGGCCTCCTTAGACAATGAACTGGACAGCGTACCTCCTGATCTCCTCCGGCTCGCTCAGCTCCCACTCCGTCCGGCCTCCTTAGACAATGAACTGGACAGCGTACCTCCTGATCTCCTCCGGCTCTCTCAGCTCCACTCCGTCCGGCCTCCTTAGACAATGAACTGGACAACGTACCTCCTGATCTCCTCCGGCTCTCTCAGCTCCACTCCGTCCGGCCTCCTTAGACAATGAACTGGACAGCGTACCTCCTGATCTCCTCCGGCTCGCTCAGCTCCACTCCGTCCGGCCTCCTTAGACAATGAACTGGACAGCGTACCTCCTGATCTCCTCCGGCTCTCTCAGCTCCACTCCGTCCGGCCTCCTTAGACAATGAACTGGACAGCGTACCTCCTGATCTCCTCCGGCTCTCTCAGCTCCACTCCGTCCGGCCTCCTTAGACAATGAATTGCCTTCCTTTGGCTACTTTTTTTCTCCAAGCTGAAAAAAAACTGAGTAGGTGCGTCCATCTTCGTCAGCCCCTGCACCCTAGATCTCACCAGTGCTCCTTTTACTTTTACATCCAAAAGATTTGCAATTAATTTCCTTTTATACTTTAATTTTTCAATTAGATTATCATTTTGTTTGGAGTCGAGAGCTCTCTGGAGTTCTAAGACCTCCCGCTCCATCTCTTGCAGAGGCTCATTTACCCTCTTTGTAACGTTTTCATTGTACTGTTGACAGAATGTTTTTATTTGAACTTTACCTACGTCCCACCATTGTCTAACATTCGAAAAGGAACCTTTATCATCCCTACATTTTTTCCAAAAGAAATTAAAACATTTGATAAAATGCAAATCATTTAACAGATTAGTATTGAATTTCCAATAGGAACGACTGTGTTTAACAGTAGGCAATAAAACAGAAAGGAATACAAGGTTGTGATCAGAAAAGGTAGTAGGAGAAATGCTACACTGTTTTATCAAATTGAAATGCTCTTTGAAAACATAAATTTGATCTAATCGAGCCATTGAGATGTTACTCTTACTGTACTTAACCCAAGTATATTGTCTTTTATTAGAATGCACACTTTTCCACACATCAATTAAATCAATCTTTTTTTAATATAACTGATCATTCTCTTGCAGACTTAAGGTGTGGCTCAGGATGATTTCTGTCCATTTTACAATTAGCAATACAATTAAAATCCCCTCCTAAAAACAAAACCTCATCAGAAGTACATTTTACTAAAACCTGGTCCAGAATTTTGAAAAATTCCAACCTCTCTTTTCCATCATTGGGGGCATAAATATTAATAAATACAAAGGATTGTCCTTCTACTACAGCTTTTATTTTAAGCATCTGACCTTTTACCAGTTCAGTAAAGTCCATTGACTCAGGTTTAAAATTTTCCTTAAACAAAACTGCCACCCCAGCACTCACATTAGATCCATGACTAAAAACTATTTCCCCTTTCCATTCCTTTTCCCACTCTGATTGGGTTTTGAAATCACAATGAGTTTCTTGTAAGAAAATGACATCCAGTTTTTTCTGGTTCAAATATTCAAAAACAGAAGCCCTCTTAAAACTGTCTCTACAACCATTTATATTAATAGTCCCCAACAGAAAAGTCGTCATTGGGATAGAAAGAAAGCTCAGAGTACAAAAAACAAACAATATTTGAAAAAAACACTGAGTTTCTTAACATTTTTATTTTTGATTAAGCTTACTACGAACTCTAATCAAACGATTCTTTAAACACCAGCGCTGTTGGTCTGTAAAGTTTGACCCAGAGGACTTCTTTACCAGATAAGCCGCTGAGTTCACAAACACATTTAAATCAGGAAAAAAATCCTCCACATCAATTTTTCTCCTTCCCTTTGTCAACAGTAAAAACTCTTATATTTTGCTCACCATACCCGCTCTTTAACAAAGTAGATTCAGAGCATTGAGACAAGTCGGTTAACACCGCCTCCTCCTCCTCCTCCTCCTCTCTCTCTGACTCTGAATTACTTTCATGTATTGAACTGGCAACCACAACACTCCAGGACTTGCCCCTCCTTTTTAGGAGGTTGTTTTTTTTCTCTTGTTTCTACTACCTCTATATTTTTCCTTTTTGAATTTTTTTTCCTTTTTCCTGGAGTCTTAAATCCACCATTATCATTCACATTCTCACTCATCTCCATTGCCAAATTGCTCATTTCAGAAACTCTCTCCGATACATTCTCCCCTAGACACTCAGTTTTATTTTCACCCGCACCCTGATTGTCCTCTCTTACTTTTCCAGTCTCTGCTTCTCTTGTACTATTCGTATCATTAACAGTACTACTTTCAATCTGTTGTTTTTCGTTACCATCACTACTGGTATTTTTAATTTCCTGCTCTCCAGTTTTACCCTCTGTTCTATTCACCTCCACACCAACACTCGTCCCAGCCACCTCTCCATCATTTTCAGCGTTCACATTCTCTTTCTCCATACCCCCACTCTCTGTTTCAACATCAACATTACTCGGCTCCGTGGATTTCAAGTTCACCGCTACTTTCTCGCTCACATCTCCCCCTTCTCTCTCCACTCTTTCTTTTGCTTTCGGACAATTTTTAACTAAATGTCCATCAGCCCCACAATTGAAACATTTCATTGTTTCTGAAGTAGCAAAAATCATGTAATCACAGCCATCCACTTTAAACTTTAAAACAATGTTAAGTTCCTCGCTCACTTTATTCAAAACCATAAACAACTGTCTCCTGAAGGAGACTACATGTTGTAACAGTGGAGATTTACAGCCCAATGGGATTCTTTTTGGGGCTGAGACAATTTGTCCATGTCGAGACAATTCATTTACAATTAAAGCATTTTTAAGGAAAGGTGGAACGTTTGATAGAATTATTTTTCTCGCTGGTGTCACTAATGGGGTAACTGCAACAAGAGAATCGTTCAAAATCATTCCATTTTCTACTATTTTCTTTACTAGATCAGTTTGACTTAAAAACGCCACGACTGATCCATTCATTCTGGACGCAGACTTTATATTTTCACGACCAACTACTTTCCCAATCGCTAACATGCACTTCTCTATAGGAACAAAACCTTCCGTAGCTATTTTGATTCCATGCTTACGAGTTAAACTCTCAAGGGGGAAACCCCCCACTGAGCCAGCCATACTGACCGTAAAGTTTAACAAAGTTCTTTAACTTATTTAACAAACAAAATAAATTAACTATTCACATTAACAAACACATATAAAAAAGAAAGAAAAACTAAACACCTACTTCGATCCACTCCACCTCACTCACTCCACTCTCCCAGCATACATCACACTAGACAGAACAGGTAGATAGAGATAGATAGATAGAGAGAGATAGATAGAGATAGATAGATTTTTTTTTATTTTTAATATCCTTTATTTCAATCAATCAAAACAATATTAACATTACAAAACAAATAGCACAAATGTCCATACAAAACCCTCTATTACAACAATTACAAACACATTTTTAAATTATTATCTTCCACCGAACACACTACCTCCTCAATTGCCCAAATTGCCTGAAACTTTTCTAGCTGGTGCACCAATTTATAACCAATATATAAAGTAAAATCAACTTTAATTCTTGAGATTACCAATACTTTAAAAATAGGTATTACCGCATCAGTTAAAACTCCATTCATTTTGTTTTTCCTACTTTTCAAAATTGCCATTTTTGCCTGGCCCAGTAGGAAATTTGCCAATTGACAAAGATTATTATTTCCTTTAGCCTTCTTCACCCCAAAAATAAAAGTAGTTTGAGTAAAACTCAGACCCAATTCACTAAACAAATCATTCAATAACTCAAACAAAGGATTTAATCCACCACAAAATAAATAACAATGAAAAACTGTTTCCCTTATCGAGCAAAACTGACATGTATCTCCTCCCCCCCGGCTGAATGATGGAGAGAAATGAGTTGGTGGCCACAATGGTATGCAATATTCTCCACTGTAGATCCCCCACTCTCTTAGGAACTGGTGATCTATACAGATTCCTCCATGCAAGGGTGATGGAGTCCTCTACCTGTAGCCTCTCTCGCCAATGTGTATCAGGCAAGTTTTTTAAATTTTGAAAATGCAACACTTTCACACACATCCAATACATTTCTTTTTTTTGTATCCCCCCGAACTGAACCTTATATCCTTCTCCAAACTTTAGGATCTGCCCCAGGGTATCAGTGGTCTGCCCTACTGCAGGTTCAACTTGCAGGTCCAACTCTGGCGGTTCTGTCTCCAGCTGACTTTTTCCTAAGAAAAACTGACTCATCTACTGTAACATCTCTGCAGGCAAAACAGCTTTAAGCTGCACTAAAAACCCCTCCATCACACGCACTGATCTCACACCCAGCTCACTTGCTAGTGATTCTGCAGTTTTCCAGACTCGGTTATCAAAATTAATTAAATCACCGACCTTCACTACTCCTCTGGAAATTAAAAGTAAAACAAAACTTTGATTCTAAAAGATTGCATTTTAACACTGAATTATAAATTAGAGGCTCTTCAAGCAACCAATACAACCCTACAGACTTCAAATCTCTGTTAATTCTAAACACCTTCCAAGCATTCAGCATCCCCCTATAAAAACCAGGCAAGACCGAGAGATTTAACTTTCCACCATCTAATAAGAACAGATGCCTATCAAAATTCAACCCCCCTACTAAACGAAGGAAAGCAAAAGCCACTGTTCTCCAGGGTAGTGATTCTTGACAGTACAGCAGCCTCTGAAGCGACTGGAGTCTAAAAGCTGTTATTCTGCTTCTTATGTCCATCAGTCCCTGTCCTCCTTCTTCTACAGGCAAGTATAGCACCCCCTGCTTTATCCAATGCAGCCCATCCCAAAAGAAGCTCAGCAATAATCTCTGAATTTCCAACAGCAGAGATGGAGGGGGATCCCCACACATTAATCTGTGCCACAGCATTTATGTGACCAGGTTATTAATAATTAAAACTCTTCCTCTATAGGAAAGCTTAATTAGAAGCCACCGCCATTTATCCAATCGGCCTTTCACCTGATCCAGTATTCCTTCCCAGTTCTCTTTAGCCAGTCCCTGCTCTCCCAAGTGAACTCCCAAATATCTGAAAACCTCCCTGTTCCATTTAAGCCCTGATGGTAAATCCTGTGGTCTGCTGCCCTCCCACTCTCCAATTAAAAAGGCATTACTCTTGTCCCAATTTACCCGAGCTGAGGACACTCTTTCAAATACCCTCAAGCTCTCCTCTATTATCTGAATGTCTCTCTTATTTGTTACTAAAATAGCAAGATCATCAGCGTAAGCCACCACCTTAACAGGCTCCATTGTCACAGTAGGGATAGACAACCCATTCAATATCTTTCTCAATTTTACCATCAGGGGTTCAAATGACAGAGAATATAACATTCCTGATAGCGAACAACCCTGGCGAATTCCCCTTTGAACTTTAAAAGGAGCACGTAATACACCATTTATTTTAAGTACACTAAAAATGCTACTATAGAGCAACTTAATTTTTCCCAAAAAATTGGGACCAAAGCCAAATGACCTAATAACATCAAAAAGATAACGGTGGTCTACCCGGTCAAAAGCCTTCTCTTGATCCAGAGAGAGCAATCCAGCTTTAAAACCAAAGAGCTTGGAGGCAACTATTAAATCCTGCACCAAAAATATATTATCAAATATTGTTCGGCCTGGTACACAGTACGTTTGGTCTGAATGCTCAATAGTGCTCATTACTCCGCTTAGTCTATTTGCCAATGCCTTCGACGAGATTTTATAGTCAGTGCAAAGAATACTTCCGGGCCTCCAGTTCTTAATAAGACACAAGTCCCCTTTCTTAGGCAGCAGAGTCAGTACTGCGCACCGGCAGCTCAGTGGCAGTTCATTTTCCACAATGCATTCCTCAATCACTTCCAAAAGGTCACCTCCCAACTCAGACCAGAAAGTTTTATAAAACTCAACAGGTATTCCATCAATTCCGGGTGTTTTGCCCGTGTTGAGCCCTTCCAGAGCTTTAGAAAGTTCCTGCAACGTCAGTGCACTGTCCAGCTTCTCCTTCTCGCCTTCTGGAACCTGTGTTAGCCCCTGTAGGAACTGCTTGGCTCCCTCAGATCCATCCACAGCCTCTGCCGTGTACAGTTGTGAAAAGAAACCCACAGTATGCTCCCTGATAGCCTCAGGCTCACACAGCAACTGACCATTCAATGTTCTAAGACAGTGTATTGCTTTACTCTGAACCACTTTCTTTTCCAATGCAAAAAAATATTGAGTTGGAGCATCCATCTGAGAAAGCTTTAAAAACCTTGAAAGTACCAATGTTCCCTGTACCTGTGAGTCCAACAACTCAGCCAAATTCCTCTTTTTGAGCTTCAGGTCTTCATAAAGCCTGTCACAGTATGTGGTCTCCAGTGCATTATGGAGTTCAGTAATCTCCTCCTCCAGCTCTCTCATCACCTCACTAGTGCTCTTTGTAGCATTCATAGTGTACTGCTGACAAAACAGACGGGTCTGAATTTTACTCACGTCCCACCATTGCCTTATTGATAAAAATGCCTTTTTCTGCCTCCTCCACCGTTCCCAAAAGAATTTGAAACATTTAAAAAAATTATTAATCTTTTAAAAGTTTAATAATAAAATGCCAATAAGATGAATAACACGTGCAATAGGGATAATCATATTCAAATTGACCAAACTATGATCAGATAGACCTGTGGGGTGAATAGTATATTTAGAATAACAATTTAATTGATGCTTAAAAACATAAAATGTATCTAATCGAGCTAAATATATATTCCCATCACTCCCCTTAGCCCAGGTATACTGCTTCACATCAGGATTCATTACTCTCCACACATCCTCCATATCCTGCGCTGTTAAAACAGTGACCAGCTCCTTAACTGACCTGGGGTGAGGCTCTGGGCCATTTCTATCTAGCTTGTCGTCAACTGTACAGTTAAAATCACCAGCTATTAAAACCACTTCTTCAGTCTGACTCTGGGCAATAACTCCATTGAGATTCTGAAAAAACAGCACCCTCTCTCTCCCATCATTTGGTGCATAAATATTAACAAATACTAACTTTCTACCTTCTACCGTTACTTGCACTTTTAACAAGTGCCCTTTAATGATCTCACTTACATTGATAGTCATAATTAAACCCCTTCACAAATAATATGGCAACTCCAGCACTAAAATTCGTTCCATGACTAAAAAAAACCTCCCCTTCCCAATCCCGAATCCATTCAGATTTATTATTATCATCTGTATGGGTCTCCTGGAGCATGGCAACATTAACTTTCTTTTGGGTTAAATATTCAAACAGAGCTGCTCTCTTTGCACAATCTTTACCCCCATTAATATTTAATGTTCCTATATTAAGAGTCTGCATTATAGGTTTTAAAGGAGAAATACACTGGAATTTACACACACTAATAAAAATGTACACATAAAAAAGAAATAATGCTTGTGTAGACTTATCCATCATTACTTTTTTAGAGAGGCACAAACTTTACTTATTATATTTTTTAACTGATCTCTTTCCCTTTGCTCCATTCCAATACAGCTGCATTACGTCTAATTTGCTGTGCCGAATTTAAAAACAATTTTAAATCAGGGAAGTGATCAATAACTTCAATCCCTCTTTTCCCTTTGATAGAGCTTAAAAATGCCCGAATGCTTTCAGCACTATACCCCCCTCTCGCTTGCTGACTACCAAGAGATCAGAGCTAACCGATGAGTCAGTATCACTGCCCCCATCTTCACTAAAATCGCCACCACTGCCTGTTGCGCAATGCATTTGAGCGCAATCCACTCTCTCAGATAACTCACTCACTGATTCATCAGTCTGATTGACTCCATCCTCAGAAACGAGGCTGCGTTTTACTGCAAAACTGTGCCTATTTTTAGCCTTTCTTTTCCCTTTGGGGAGTTTAAACTCACCCACTTCCCTCTCCTTCTCTAACACTAAAACTGCACCTTTATTCTGTTCAAAGCTTTCCTCAATCTGTTCTCTCCCCTCACCACCCTGTCCGTCAACAATCGTTTTAGATGATTCCTGCAACTCACTTTCCCCATCTACCACACCAGACTCAACCAAACCAGGGTTGACTTTTTCAGTCTCTCTCTCCGTTCTACTATCTACAGCGCTGCAATCCGAAGGTCCATCAACCTGGCTCCCTGGCTCAGCTACGCTCTCTCTCACCTCAATGACTTCTTCCCCCTCGCTTTCAGTTTCTCCTTCAGTCCTCTTACAGTTCTTCGCAATATGCCCTTTACGGCCACATTTAAAACACTTCATTGTATCAGAAGAAGCAAAAACTACGTATTCGCTACCCTCCACCCGAAACCTAAAAGCTACATTCAGCTCTCCAGTCGGGTCATTCAGCAGCATATATACCTGTCTCCTGAAAGAAACTACGTGCTTTAACTCAGGGGATTTACAACCCAGAGGAATCATTGTAATGCCTGACATTATTTGACCATGACGACTTAGCTCTCTCACTATAAGTTCATTTTTCAGAAAAGGCGGAATATTGGAAATTGTTATTTTCCTAGCGGGAGCTGCAAGAGGCAGAACAGACACTAACACTCCGTCAATAACCAAACCTTGCTGAACCATTTCGGAAACTATTATTTCATTGCTCAGAAATACAACTACAACCTTATTCATCCGTGACGCCAACTTGATATTCTCACACCCAATTACTTTTCCAAGTTCTACCACACATTTCTCAACCGGGACAGACACATCCACTACAATTTTTATGCCATTTCTCCGTGTCATATGTTCAAAATTGGGAACTGATCCCCTCGGGATTCCCCCGACTTTGGCCATCACGGCCGTTAAAAAGACCCAACTATTACCCCTTCTTTTATTTTTTAAAAAACAACAGGGGAGAGAACCCCTCACTCACTCTGAGCACCACACACTGCAAGCACTTCCGACAGGCACCGCAACAGATAGATAGATAGATAGATAGATAGATAGATAGATAGATAGATAGATAGATAGATAGATACTTTACTTTTACTTTTTCAAAAGACTTTATTGACTTTTGGTACAAAACACAATAAGAACAAAAAATTACATTACTTTTTCTTTAAATATTCACAAGACAAAATTTAAAACATTAAGCCATTATAAATAAATAAATATTATAAATATATATTAAGGGTTTCTCCTTCAGTCTCACTGAGCACACCCCAATACACCAATTTAACTGGAAAGAGTCTAAGTCGTATCATGCGGTGATAACTGAAATCCAGCTTGATTCTACTAATCACCAGCATTCTAAAAACAGTAAGAGCATCTGTTTCCCCAACCTGGGCAATTTGAGCTTTTCTAGATTTTAAAATGGAGAGCTTGGCCTGCCCCAAAAGGAAGTTAAGTAGCTGGCACAGATGTTTCTTTTCCTTAATATAAGGCACACCAAAAACAAAAACACATTCGGAAAAGACCACATTCAGTTTAACAAATACATTATTGAGTACAGAAAAAAGAGAAAACAATCTTTTACAAAAGATGAAACTATGAAAGACAGTCTCTCTTTGTAAACAAAAAGGACATTTGTCAGATACCTTTGGGTCTAGTATGCAGAGGTAGGCATTAACAGCGAGAATCGTGTGCAAGAGTCTCCACTGTAGATCTCCCAGCCTCTTTGACAGGGGGGGTTTATAGAAGCTTCTCCAAGCCGGCCTGACCTGCTCCTCCACCTCTAACCGCTCTCTCCAAGATGTATCTGGAAGGCCTTGTAATTGCTTCTCGTGTCTTAGCTTAACACATAATTCATACAGTGTGTGCCCCTTCACACTTGACAGGGGGAGATCTGTCAAGTTCTCGATTTTAAATAAATGCCCTTTGTCTCCCGTGTCTCGGCTGATAGCTGGGGAGATCTGTATGAAGGGGAAAGGTGTTTCACAGGGGAAAGAGATACAGTTAGTAAAGCCCTTTCTTAGAGTCTCATTCTGTGCATTTGATAATGCTGCATGAATCTGGGAAAGCAGCAACCCAGCTACCCTCACAGACCGCAACCCCAAGGTTAAAGACAAACTCTGTGGACTTTTCCAATTAAAACTCTCCAGATCTAAAACATGGCGTAACTTGATGACCCCGGCCTTTATCATTACATTTGTAAAAGCCTGTGATTTTAACATTTCTACTTTAAAAAAGAGGATTAAAACCAGAGGCCTCTCAAAAGCCAGTAAAAATCTAAAGCTTCTTCATCCAGACCCACCCTCAGACTCTGCCATGCTTTCAACACACTCTGATAGTAGGCTGGTAGTTTGGAGCAAACAAACACAGCAGTGTCTAAAAAGAAAATATGCTTCCCAAGACCCAGCCCTCCAACTTGACGAAAGAAGAGTAAAGCCACGTCAACCCAGGGAGGCTTCTCACTGCTATAGAGCATTTTTTGGACAGCCTGCAGTCTAAAAGCAGCAATCCTGCTGGACAGGTCCATCAATCCCTGACCCCCTTCATCCAGAGGTAGGTACAAAATGCTTTGCCTTAGCCAATGCAGTCCATCCCAGAAAAAACTTAAAAATTCACTCTGGATTTTTTTCAAAAATGCCTGGTCAGGTTCTACACATATGCACCTGTGCCAGAGCATGGAAGCAGCCAAGTTGCTTATTATTAAAACTCTGCCCCTATACGAGAGCTGTGGCAAAACCCAGCGCCACCTCTGCAAACGCCCCCGTATTGCCTCCAACACTCCCTCCCAGTTCCTCTCAGCTGCTCTCGCACCTCCCAAAAAAACCCCTAGGTGTCTAAACTCTTCCCGGCTCCACAGCAATCCACCAGGCAACACTGGAGGCCCAGGCTTCATCCACTTCCCAAGTAAGAAAGCCCCACTCTTCAACCAATTAATTCTAGCAGATGAGACTCTTTCAAAAAGCTGTTGACTGTCACAGAGTTTATCAACATCTGCCTGGCTGGTTATAAAAACTGAGATGTCATCTGCATAGGCAGATACTTTTATGGGCTGAGCCAGACTACCTGGGATGGAGAGCCCTGTTAGAACATGCCTGAGCCTGCAAATAAGGGGTTCGATGGACAGGGAATAGAGCATTCCCGAAAGAGGGCAGCCTTGTCTGATACTCCTGTGAACTGGGAAAGGTGCACTCAGCTCCCCGTTGATCTTCAGAAGGCTGAAAATGTCACAGTACAGGAACTGTATGTGGGATAGAAATCCCAGGCCAAATCCAAAGGCTTCAAATACCTTCCATAAGTACTTGTGATCGACTCTGTCAAAGGCTTTCTCCTGATCAAGAGAGATAAGCCCAGCAGGGAAACCGAAGAGCTCAGAGGCAGCCAATGTGTCTCGAATTAAAAAAAATACTGTCAAAAATGCTTCTACTGGGCACGCAGTAGGTTTGGTCAGGATGAATAATATTTCCCATTACAGTGCTCAACCGATTAGCGAGGGCTTTCGATATTATTTTGTAATCAGAGGCCAACAACGACACAGGCCTCCAGTTTTTGATATGGCACAAGTCCCCTTTTTTTGGCAGCAAAGTTATCACTGCCCTTCTACAACTCAACGGCAGCTCCCCTTTCTCCAGACTTTCTGCATAGACTGCATGTAGATCTTTCCCAAGCAAAGTCCAGAAAGACTTGAAAAACTCGACAGGTAGTCCGTCCAGTCCTGGAGTTTTTCCTCCCTTCAGCCCCATGAGAGCGTCAGAGAGCTCCTGTACAGTCAGAGGTCTGTCTAAAAAACCTTTCTCCTCTTCAGAGATCTTCGGCAGAGTCTCCAAGAAACGCTGTGTCTCCTCCGGCTGTCCTTCAGCTTCCGCTGTGAATAGCTTTGTGTAGAAATCCACAGCACATCGCCGGATCTCTCTGGGCTCCCTCAACTCGTCCCCTGACAGTGTCTTCAGGCAGTGAATTACTTTTTTTGCTTCACTCTTTTTCTCCATGCCAAAGAAAAACTGTGTTGGCGCATCCACCTCTGCAAGGTATTGCACTCTAGACCTCACCAGCGCCCCTGCACTTTGACATTCAGTAGCTCAGCCAGCTGCTGTTTTTTATTTTTGAGGTCTTGAATCGTCCTACTATTGGGATTAGACTGTAGAGCTCCCTGAAGCTCTAACATGTCTCTCTCCAGCTCTTCCAGAGTCTCAGTCATCCTCTTTGTGGCATTAGCAGTGTACTGCTGACAGAACAACCTGACCTGCACCTTCCCCACATCCCACCACTGAGCCAGAGAAGAAAAAAGCAGATTTCTGCTCTCTCCACCGGTTCCATAGAAAAGTTAGGCATTCTTTAAAATGCGTATCTTTCAGCAGCTGAATGTTAAAATGCCAGTAAGAACGTTTTGTCATTTGGGAAGGCAATAAAACATGAACTGTTAAAAGACTGTGATCAGAAAGACCGGTGGGAGAAATAAAACACTTGGTAAACAGGCTAAAATGCTGCTTAAAAGTATAAAAACGGTCTAATCTCGCTAAGGAGACCGTCTTCTCACACACTTTGACCCATGTGTACTGTCTATTTGTGCCATTAAATGCTTTCCACACGTCAGACAAGTCGTGCTTATTTAAAATCATTAAAAGCTCTTTGGCAGACTGTGGGTGTGGCTCAGGGTGATTTCGATCATCTGAACAATGTACAGTGCAGTTAAAATCACCGGCTAAAAACAGGACTTCCTCACTTCCACACCCGTTCAGAACTGTATCTAAAATCTGAAAAAAAGCAATCCGTTCTCTGCCCTCATTTGGTGTGTAAATATTAATAAAGACAAGCGAGATTTCACCGACTTTCGCTTGCACTTTAAGTAACCGCCCCTTCACTACCTCAGTGACATCATAAGAATCTGGTTTAAAGTCTTTTGAAAAAAGGACTGCCACCCCAGCACTCACACTAGATCCGTGACTAAAAAAGTCTCCCCCCTTCCAATCCCTGGCCCAGTCTATTTGATTCCTAGAATCAGTGTGTGTCTCTTTGCAACAAAATTACTTTCAAATCTTTCTGCTCCAGATACTCAAACAACGCGGCTCTCTTTAAATCATCCCTACACCCGTTTATATTTAATGACCCAATCTTAAGAGAGCTCATGTTAGGGAGAGATAGAAAGATACAAACAAGAAAGAAGATAAGAAACCACTTATCCATGGGAGAAAATTGAAAAAAAACGGTCAACTGTTTTAAGCAGTTTTAGACTGCTTATTAACCTTTGCAATTAGGTTCTTTAGGCATAGCGCTCCTGCTCAGAAAGACCAGAGCCTGAAACTTTCTGTAACAAAAAAACGTGCCGACAGTAAAAAACATTTTAATATTAGGAAAATGGTCTTCAACGCTGACCCCCTCCTACCTTTAGTAAGTTCTAAAAACGTTTTAATACTGCCCACGCTGTAACCAGCCTCGGTGCAAGGGGGGCTCTGTCGTCAGCGAACAATCAGTCTGACTCCCCTCCTCCTCACTGTCAAACTCTGAGCTCTCCTCGGGATCCTTACAGGCAATACTAACACTCCACGGTGTGCTCTCGCGGCTTTTTTCAGGTTGAGAGCTATCGGATACACTTGAACCATCATCCGTGTAATTTGCTTTTTCTTAGTGACGACATCTGCAGTCACTTTTCTCTGCCTCTTTTTTCTCGGGACTTTAAAATGAAACGCCCCGCCACTCGCTTCCTGCTCCTCACTACGCTCCATTCTCAGACTCTTATCGTCTCTCTCAGTTTCTGTCAGTTCGTCTTTCTCTACCTGAGTCTCCATTTCTGACTCAGCAGAGACACCTGCTTTCTCAATCTGTTCACTACTTTTCTGTTCCACACTGACGCTTGCTGCAGCAGCTGCAGCCAGTGTGGAAGTCTCACCAGTATTAGTGTCAGTAAGCCCACTGCCCGGTTTTTCAACCCCGGCCGACTCACTCACACTCTCCTCAGCGTTGCTGTCCCGATTCAGACTCCCGCTAGCCTGCACTGTGTCCTGCGCCTTACTTCCCTCTTTAGCCGGGGTTTCAGAAACCATGGAACCGCTCTCAGCTCCACGCCTCCGGCTGCCCAGCTTCTTCTCTCTCCCCTTGCTCACCCTCATTCTCCTCGCCCGCATTACCTCCTTTCTCAGGACAGTTCTTAACAATGTGTCCCTCCTTTTTACAGTGAAAACATCGCATTACATCAGTACTGGCAAAAATGACATATTCAATATCATCTGCCTTGAATTTAAGTGCAACGTTCAGTTCCTGATTCACGTCATTAAAAATCATATTGATATGTCTTCGAACGACACTATATGCTTTAACTGCGGGGGATTTGCAGCCAATCGGTATTCTCTTGGGGCTGGATACAATTTTACCATACCGGAAAGCGCTACGCTCAATTAAATCATTTTTTAGAAACGGAGGGACATTCGAAGAATGACTCTTGAGACGGTACAGACAGCGGTGTAACCGCCAACAAAAGTATCGTTTACAACAATGCCTTTTTCAACAGCCTTTGCAACAAGACTGGTATCACATAAAAAAGCAACAATTGCTCTGTTCATTCGAGACGCAGACACAATACGCTCACACCCAACCACATTACCTAAAGCTAGCACACACTGTTCCAACGAGGTAAACCCCTCCGTCACCATTTTTACCCCATGGCGGCGGCTTAGCTTTTCAAACACAAAGTTTGGGGGAGATTCCCTCCCCTTTGAATTGGCCATACTGGCCTATTAAGCTGACAAAAAGTCAGCTTATTTGTTAACAAACACCCCAGAAAACAAAACCCGATATAACACCTATAAGAAAAAGTAAATAACCATAAAGCAAAAAGTAAGAAAAAACAAACGCTCACCTACTCACTCTACACACCTCTCACTCTCCCGCAGCAGTACACACTCACTCCTCACTCTCCCAGCATGCACCACTAGATAGATAGATAGATAGAGATAGATAGATAGATGGGCTTTAGTGAGTTACAGGAAAATAATGCCAGGGTTTCTGTGACATCATAAATTACAAGACCAAAGGTTGAGTAATTTCTAAACTGTCACAGAAACCCGAGAAGAATTGTTTTCCTGTAACTCACTGAAAAGGCCAGTCTATTATTTTTTATAATACATGGCTATCCTTGTGATGCTCATATTAAAGAGTCTGCTACACAAGACTCTGAAACAGTGCCCTGTCACAAAGGCTGCTGCTGAAGGTGTTTCTATTTACCATGTCTAGCAGTTTCTATTTGAGACCCCAGACTAATTGAAGGCAGCACATTTGTTTTTCATAAAGGAAGGAGCAAATCTGTGCAACATTTTCTGGAAGTACAAATGTGAGTTATTTTAGGCTTTTTTGTCAACCTGTGCATAGAAAACAGAAACATGCTTCAAGCACAGCAGGAGGCCTTTCCAGCAAATCAGACAGTAAAGCAAACCACAGCTCAACCAAACCCTGTCAATTCAATCTGCACTGCATCTCACATCCTCAGCAGAGTCAATAACTACCTGTGTGTGCATGTGTGTGACCTGTGTGTGTGTGTATGAACTGTGTATGTGTATGTGTGTGTCTGCTCTCTGTCTATGTGTGAGTGGAAACTTAAACAATTTCTAAGAACCAAGTAATTTCAGAACTATATGCTACGTGGTTCACCAATTCTATTTCAAAAGGAGTTGTGTTTCTTGTTGTGACACAAAACGTACAAATGTACATTAATAATTTCAAATAAATAAATGGGCTCTGCTGAGTTTAGTGTGAGTGAGTGGGGGGCTTGCATACGTTTGTGTCCAAGACTTGACCACTTAACATCTCTGTGCAATCTAGCAGGCCATATAGGTTTCCATATAAATTCACAGAATACAGCTGTGTGCGGTGTGATAAAAGTCAAGATACCGAAGTGTTAGGTCTTTGTCACCAGAAACCAGCTGTGGGATGTCGCAGCAAATCAGCGTAAAAAGAAGGCAGGTCTAAAATAGACTAGTGAGTGGTGATAGCAGCCAGAGTCAAGGGTCTGTTTCCAGTAATCTGCTTCCAAAATCATTTAGAAATGTATAAAACACATTGTAGAAATCGGGAGTAGTTTTGAATATACTGTGTAATGGTCAGAAGATTCGGTCAATATAAATACTGCCATTGTGGATAATGCTCTTCTTTAAAGTGCAGCAGTAGCACATGCATCAGGGGCCCACAGCTGCTTAAGAGTCTATAATAAGATTTAGATTAAGATTTACAATGTGTCCTGATCAAGCAGCTTGGACAGGCTTGGGGGGGAGCTGGGGACTGTGGCTCTCTGCTGGCCTTGTCATCCAGCTTGATTGTGCAGAGCTTGGAGTGTCTACTGGCTGTTCATTGTACAGGACGTGCTTGGAAACATTATTGCTGGAGCAAATTTTTTTTCTTGTGAATAATTGGCTCCAGTTTGGAGGTGGCTATCCCTGTCAATCATGGATTTTGTGCTGAAACTTGAATCACTTTCAACCAGTCTCTGCTCAATTGAATATTCCCTGTGTCTGAGATTAACTGATCCGAAGTACTATAACTTGCATGTTCTATTATGACGCTGGCATTTCCAGTGCTTGTGTAGTCTTCCCCTCTTCTTTGCAAAGTGCAATCAATTTAACCAGTCAATTTAAAACACCCCCCTCTGATTATTGAGTGACAACATCATCCTGCGTTGTTCGCTGGCCTTTATGGGAGAGTGGCAAAAAGAAAGCCATTGTTGAAAAAAAACTCACATCAGATCTCGGCTAGAGTTTGCCAGAAGGCATGTGGGAGACTCTGAGACCAAGTGGAAGAAGATTCTATGGTCTGATGAGACCAAAATAGAGCTTTTTGGCCTCAACGCTAAGCACTATGTTTGGCGCAAGCCTAACACCGCACATCATCCTGAGAACACCATCCCTACCGTAAAGCATGGTGGTGGCAGCATCATGCTATGGGGATGCTTCTCTGCGTCAGGGCCTGGAAAGCTTGTGAAGATAGACGGCAAAATGGATGCAGCAAAGTACAGAGAAAACCTGCTGAAGTCTGCAAGAGACCTGGGACTTGGGAGAAGATTCATCTTCCAGTAGGACAATGACCCCAAACATACAGCCAGAGCCACACTGGAGTGGCTTAAAAACAAAAAGGTCAATGTCCTGGAGGGGCCCAGTCAAAGCCCGGACCTCAATTCAATTGAGAATATGTGGAAAGAGTTGAAAATTGCTGTTCACCAACGGTCCCCATCCAACTTGACGGAGCTTGAGCAATTTTGCAAAGAAGAATGGGCAAAAATGGCAGTGTCCAGATGTGCAAAGCTGGTAGAGACTTATCCAAATAGACTCATGGCTGTAATTGCTGCCAAAGGTGCCTCTACCAAATATTGACTCAAGGGGTGAATACTTATGCAATCAATTATTTTCTGCTCTTTATTTGTAATTAATTTAGAACAATTTGTAGATTTTATTTTTCACTTTGACATTATGGACTTTTTTGTGTTGATCAGTGGCAAAAACTCCTGATTAAATCCATTTTGATTCCATGTTGTAACACAATAAAATGTGGAAAAGTCCAAGGGGGGTGAATACTTTTGAGAGCCACTGTAAGTACTAAAAGAAACTCAGTAAATTGCCACCCCTGCAGTGTCTACCTCACAGCATAAATAAAGTGTCTCGACGCAGTCAATAGAACACCGCTCTACCTGCTCAGATAAACGCTTCCAAGCACACAACAGACAATCCTTACGAAGACCGCCAGCACACACACTGCTACCTGACAGAGTCAAACCTTTTACTTGTGTGAAACAGAGAGGGGTATTTGAAGCACCCTCCAGTTACTGTAACAATAATGTGGCGTTTTCCTCTTGTGATGGTGTTTATGAGTACGAATCGTTCGTCATTCTTTTTTTAATGCTACAGTAGTTGTCATTAAAGAGTTTTTGATTATTTTCAGTAGTTGCGGCATTAAGATCTGGCTGTGTTTAGATGTGCTGTATACATATTGTATGACTTGTGCTTTAAGAGGGTTCAAAATGTCATCTCAATTCGGTAAGCAGTTCTCTACATGCACCTAAAATGGAAGCCCACCTGTACTTTAGCACCAGAGATACTGTATGCATCCTCAGATGAGGGAATAATCATTGAAGAATCAGTTTGTCACTGTCCTGTTTCACAATACAATAGATTACCCTAACATCCTTTATGACCCAACTTCAGTTCAATACCTTTCTAAGAATTGGACAAGCATTAATGGGGTTCTGTTCTGATGTGGTGGTGTTGTTGCACAACGAAGAGCTATCCATGGGCCTCCTGTTCCCTTGATTCTTAGGAGACGTGACAGATAGAGATGCTTCTCAATGCTTCACTGAACCACAGCTTCTCATCTAATGAAGTCCTGCCTCTCTCTCTGCAGGAGTGTATTAATCGCAGCACTAAATCGATAGTCCCAGCCCTCCAGCTCTGCCCAGTCTGTCTGCCCCACCGCAGAGCTGCACTCTTCAAATCAATCCACAGCCAGATGAAAAGATCACATATTACCAGAAATGCCATTAAGTCAAAGCCGCCGCTGCTCATCTTGCTTACAGAATTGATCCAATTGCCCTAATTACACTGGCTCCAAAAGCGCAAAACCACTCCACTCCCTGCCTGTAACCCAGTTGTGCGAGAGGAAGTGAATCCTTAAGGGGCCCTGGGATTCCTCAAGGCCAGGCCCTGGTCTCATTTACTCTGGCCTCAGGTGCCTTTGTTTAAGGACTTCAAGGGTAAACTGGTCACATTTAAAATATTCTTCATTGAGCGATTGATAATTTGGATTAAAAAAAAACTAAACTGACTGAGATTAGATTCCATTCACCTATTTTGTTTTAAAAAGAGTAGTTTTTTTTTTACAGTGGACTAGGGAACTGTGTATGAAAAGCTACATTTGTTTGTATTCTTTTTGCAAAAAAAAAAAAAGTTTCTTAATTAAATGGTTTGGCAGTGAATTTATTAAGTTTCTATTGTGTGTTTAACAGTTATGGATGGGATCCACATTTTATTTTTAAATGTCAAGTACTTAGTTTGTTTTTCTTTTGAAGTTAGGGGTACACTATTTAAAACTGACCATGGTACAGCCTTTGCTTTGGTACTCTTTTGAACATCAGATGGTACCAAATATCATGTAATTGAGTTGCCATGGTAACCTGTTTAGATATTTGTTTTGACACAGAAAGCAGAGTAATTGTGAGAGGTGTAAAATCTGGGGGGGTTGGTACTTGGACCCTTACTTTTCCTCATTTATATAAATGACCTGGACCAAGATACATATTACAAGATGTTAGATTTGCAGATGAAACCAAACTTGGGGAAGTAGTGGACTCTGAATCCACAGCCCAGCGAATTTAAAGGGATCTGGACCTTCTCTGTAGCTGGGCAAATGAGTTTTCAGAGACACAAGGACACGCTGTATCAAGGCTTGAAACTCCCACCAGCCCTGCACCCAGTCCTGGATTTCAGCACTTCCCTCATTTTATTATAGTATTGAAATGAAATCTGCTCTGAATTAACAGATTTTCATCATAGCATGAATGAATAACCTGAGGCAGTAGTTTACTATTAGGTGTTGTCCATGCAGCTATAAAGGGAGACATTAACATCAAACTCCTAGCTCTGTTTCATTAAAAAAAAAAAAAAAAGCAGTACTGAATTAAAAGTAGTTCTGAAACCGGGGCAGGGTCAGTGCGAGTTTCAAGCCATGCTATATGTACTCCATCGTCCAAAAACAAAAAAACGAATTTTATATTTGCTAACCCCCCCCAAAAAATGTGTTTCTGTAACCGTGAATGACAGCCAGGCTTGTATCACAATGTTACTCAACCCTCTTCTGACTTACTATTTACTAGAAGCAAAATAGCAGACGCTGTGTGTGTGTCTGGGGCTATTGAAATGGAAAAGAACTGAAACTCCCTGCAGCACTGAAGACCACAAGAGTGTAAACTGTAGGACCCAAGAGGGAGTTTCTCTCATCTGTCAACAATAACCCAAGCCCACTATAGTCTGTCCTGCTCAGGCTTCTGTCTTTTAGTTTACAGCAAGACAGCTGTTGAATTCTATACTAAAACCTTCAAGAAATTGCAGCATGTCCATTCACTATATCAAGTTTTGAAAGAAACACATGTTTTAACATTGTATCTGGTACTACACGAGGTTAAAGAAATTTCTGTTTTCAAGCCCTGCTTTTAGACTGTCTTGCACTTCCTGGGTCATTTCACCTGGAGAGTGTAATAGTCCCCACCCCTTCACCCACTTCTTCCCTGTCAATAACCAGCTGTTTCCTCAATTGATTGACAATAACAATAACATGCTTTAACCCAGAAGACACTGCTGGGGAGAAATGACCAAGAAAGTAAAGCAGTAGCAGACTTCCTGGAAGGCAGGGCAAGCAAACTGAGAACTTCATGTAGCACCGGATGTCAGTTTTAAAATGAAAGCAGGTTAATGGAATGTTTTGTTTGCTGCAATCACTTTAAGACTGCAGGTTGAACTGGCAGCAGGCAGCCCCAAGTGAGATATATAGGCAGCAGGGTTCAGTACATACTGCTACGGGCCTGTGTCCCAGGAAGTTGAGGTCTGTGTTCTCCCCAAAGAGGTAGCCCTCCGGATGGGTGGAATCAAACTTCTCCCCGCCCATGATGAAGTGGCTGGCGAAGTAGCTGCCTGCGGAAAGACAGAGTTCAGGAGTCAGGACAAACAGCAGCAGCTTAAGGATCAGCACTGCTGCAGTCAGGGGTACAGCAATACACTAATGTCACAATACAATACCTTTCACAATACATGCCATGGTCTGGATGGGATACTTGATGGATGATGCTTACTAAGATCCATTGGTCATTTAATAATGGACCATTTGTTTAAAAGACAACATTTAAACGCAATAGGGACAGTATATTCATAACAACTGTAAAATACTTCATCCAAGAACCATTTGGTAAACTACAGAGCTATGTTGTGCTTTTTGTCTTGTATCATGATACAAATCAATACAAAGCTCTATTACGATACAATATATCATGTAAAGAAAGGATCACGATTCACCCATACACTGTGAACCCATAATTGCAGCTGTAAGTGCCAATCAGCTCCAGACTCAATAATCAACTACTGTTCTGAATTTTTACTCAGCTTCATTTTTGAGGAGTGTACAACATATTTAGTTTGAGACAATTCTGGTTCATCACCTACACATCATTAACACCTTTGAACTGTGCAACAGGCTGGCAGTAAAGGCTTTGACGCTTCTGTGGGAATATTTAATTCATCTGTTGTTTATGACCAGCTGAAACACAGCCACAGTTCAATACTATTGGGGAAAAAGAAAACTGTTGCAACAAACATGTCCAGATAAAATTTCATTTCACAACTAAAGAAGCACTATAGGGTGCCACGAAATAGATTGAGGTACTCTGAATAGTAGGGGTGCGCGATATACCGGTATATTGAGATATTCATCAGGCAATACAATAACCGGTATTTCAACAACAATACCGGTATTTCTGGTTAAACTGATTCAGGGAAATGTCTGCTGGAAAATGTCGGCTATTATCTTGCGAGATAATCGCTTCCCGCGAGAACTCGTAATGCGAGCAGTGCTAACACAAAAGAAAATATGGCAGAAGCACATGGAGATTTTGAGCTGCTTAAATTCTGCAAAGCAAATTCACATGTGTGGAATCATTTCCTAATAAAAAAAAAATCTAAAAAAGCATGGCTGTATAGCGGTAAGTTGTTTATCCAAAGCTGAAGTAAAATATGCTCGCGGTAACACCGTCCTTACATACAGTGGTGTAGTCCTACATCTTAAAGTACTGGAACGCCAATTACAATATTGATTTTTCGAAAAATAATTATATGAATTCATGTTTTATTTGTACACTGAACTTCAGGTAACATTTAATAGGTAATGCATGTGTATCTCATGTGACTTTTAGGGTACTCCCCCTTGATCAGTGCTGCTAAAGTAAAAACAATCTGCTGACAGTTATGGACAATGTAATTTTTCACTATATTCTGAATTTTTTTTTTTTTTTTTTTTTTTACCTGGACCTGCCGGATTTGATCTCATCAGATAAAAAAAAAAACAGCGGTTGTGGGGGGAAAAAAAACAAGCAAAGCAGATACATACATACATACATACATACATACATACATACATACATACATACATACATACATACATACATACATACATAAATCGTTTATAACATTACTTACCAGTATTGTTTTGTTTACTTTAAATAAATGTGTAGCACGTATTTATGCTTTTGTAATATATATTAAATCTAAAAGCAAAGTCATTTGTTTATTCCAAACCCCGGGTCTCTGCGCTGACCGATATATAAAGCAGCTTTAAACCTGTGTTTATGGCCACAGTCACAGGATGCACTTTTGAAAAACATGTTTAATATAAAATGAAAATATATATTATTTTTAATAACAATTTAAAAATCACATTTAAAATTAAGGTTGTTTTTTTTTTTTTTAAGAGAATTTTACATAGCTTTCTAGCCAGCACTGTTTTTCTATTTTTCATTATATTTATTTTGGTAGCAAAAAATCAACATCAGCATAATTCAGCATTGAATTCCAGTATATATCGCAATACATATCGCAATATTGTCTTCAATATTGCAATACAGATCCTCAGTTCCAATACCCACCCCTACTAAACAGCTTGTACTAAAGAACAACTTTTTCTAGAAAAATACAAAAAATGTGTGTCATACAGATAGACTTCCAGGCAGACAGGATAACAGAACCCATATGATGATATTATGATGCACTGCATAATTTGTGCTAAAGGTCCTTAGCAAGTTGCTTCGCAATTAGACAAGCAGTCCTTTACATAAGCAAAAATGTAAAGTGTGACATACGTACAACCACTACCCTGTATTCCCAGTAGATATGCATCTACAGCAGGGATATTAAAAAAATAAAATGCACTTAACAAAATGACTACATGAGCAGACCCACACAGTTATAAAGGCCAAGTTGGCATTCAAAACTGGTAAGCAGTTTGAAAAGGCACAAGCTTCTTGACTGGCTACCAGACGACCAATATCTTTCGCATTTCCATTACAGTAATGAAAATAACCCTGTGAAATTCTCTTTCAAATTCACGGCAGTGTCACGGGTAAAGTATCGGAATTTGCGGAATGTGCATGGAACTATTTTATAAATTATGTGTACAGATTATTATTATTTTTTTAAACATCTGATATAGAGATAAATGCATTGACATCATCAAAATCAAAGTCAGAGTTATTCAAGCACTTTACAATAGCTTGTGAAACGGTGTTGCCTGTAGGTAAAGTGTATCTGCAAGGTTAGATTTCAGTTCTAGTATGTCAGATGCATATTCACTATTTAGGTATTGCAAAACAAATACAATGTGTAACCCATACTTAAACAGAGCTCTGAATCTGTACTGTAGTGTAGTACAGCATCAGAAACAGAGCTCTGAATCTGTACTGTAGTGTAGTGCAGCATCAGAAACAGAGCTCTGAATCTGTACTGTAGTGCAGCATCAGAAACAGAGCTCTCCTGATGCAGGGGAACAAGGCAGGCTCAATGCAAGTATGTTTATTATTATTATTATTGTTATTATTATTTATTTCTTAGCAGACGCCCTTATCCAGCGCGACTTACAATTGTTACAAGATATCACATTATTTTTACATACAATTACCCATTTATACAGTTGGGTTTTTACTGGAGCAATCTAGGTAAAGTACCTTGCTCAAGGGTACAGCAGCAGTGTCCCCCACCAGGGATTGAACCCACAACCCTCCGGTCAAGAGTCCAGAGCCCTAACCACTACTCCACACTGCTGCCTTTATAGGATAAAGCACTTTTTCCAGATATATGCTGAAATATAAATGTGACATCCAGATGGACACATTTACTGACAGACAGACAACCCCATATATCCCTAGAATCTAATCCTCTAAATAAAAGTATGTCAAACAATCGTAATATCAAGTTTCATTACAACATACAACCGCCTCCACTATATCCCTGTCACCAAGGGTGGAAAGCAACGAAGTAAAAATACTTCGTTACACTACTTAAGTATTTGTTTTCGGGATCTGTACTTTAAGTACTTTATTTTTGGAATACTTTTACTTTTATTCAAGTAAGTTTGTTTAGAAAATATTGTACTTTTTACTCCACTACATTTCCCAAAAGCATCTCGTTACTCGTTCTTTCAGCACACTGATTCTTGCGCTGGCCAGGATTCTGATTGGGTAAAGCAGAGCCGCATGCGCAAAGTGTCTGCTCGCTTTGATGACATAGTACGGGGATGGCGCACCTATGGACGGCCCCGCCCCCGAGTAATTGAGCGGTGCTGACTGTATCCGTTATTATCTGAATGTTTCTGTTCGATTATGGCTGATTTATGCTGTTGTGCTGCACTCTGGGGCCAGGAGGAAGCAGACAAAATCAGTAAGTCTGTCCATATGGGACAGCGGGACTCGCGGGGTCCGGGGAGGAAGAATTTTGCTTACCGTTATCTCCTGTACTATTCGTACTTCACTCTGACACAATTTAAATTTGTCAGAGTCGAGGAGCCTAAAAAGCCCTGAATGACATAATCTGAGCGAAAATATATTCACTGTCTCATACAGTACTTGTATCTCAGATGATGTTTGATGTGTTTTTTTTAATGTAATCTTGACACTGGGGGAAATGCAGGTGTCAAACTACGTTGAAAAAAACAAATAGCCTATACACAAATGTACTCATATCAGAGGCATAATTTATTGTGAGACATTTGCAGTTTTTTTTTTTTTTTAATTATTTTTTACAACCTGCTTTTCCCCCACTGTATGAAGACTAGGGGTGTAAATATCATTTAAAAAAAATACCGTTTAAACCATTCAAATTATAATGTTAAAACGTCTAACCATTAAGGAGTTAATCTGGAGGGCGATACCAAAATTTTGCCCCACGATGCTGATACCAATTTTAGTATTGTGATACTCAATACTAATGATACCACTAAATGAGTCACATGAAATGTTAACCACTTAACTAATAAAAAGTAACTGGAGAATTAATTTGTATAGTTATAGGATTTAAATAAAGGCAAATATGGTAAAGCGGTACCGTCTGCCACGGTAGTATTGTGCGCCCCAGAAAATACTGACATGTTCCTCTCAGCTTTATATATAGTTTAGATTATACTCACCAAAGATTAAAATACAATGGGTAAATCTGCAGCAACAACTAACTGTACAACTGTAGCAACTTTTTACATAATATCCCAGACGTCCAAAAACACAAAAAAAGTCTGATTTAGAACAAAAAAAGTCCAGTTCACTTGAATCAAAATTTAGAACTCCTGCATTTAAATTCTACTGCTGATTTTTGTTCAGAAAAATTAACATGTTTACATGCTCTGGTGTCTTGTGCGCAGACGATTAACAGTAAGGCCAGCGTTGGAGAAAACACGTTCTGAAGGCACAGGCGATGCTGGAATGCAAAGGTAACACGTTTTTCAAGCCTTGGAAAACGCTGTGCATTGACCTTCCACCACTCCAATGGGCTGCATTCCAATGAAGGACAAGGCTCCCTGAAGTAATTATGCAGTTCGTTTTCTACTGTATTATCCTTATTCTATCCATTCTCTGTATAATCGTCACTTAAAAGCATCACTATAGCACTCTTCTCAGTTTCATGCATTTTTTTCGGCGCTGGCTCTATCGGCTCATCCGGTTCAGCACTTCTCGGTTCAGCCGCAGCACTTGAAGGTTCTTCTAATTCTAACATGGACGCAAGTTGCATAAGCCTTGATTTAGCAGCTATCTGGACAGCAGGCGAAAGAAACCACATGTGTTTATGGCGTGGATCTAACAAAGAGGCAATAAGTGCAGGTTGTGCCTTTATGGCAAGATCGTTGGGTTTCATGCGATGCTCCAGAGAAGGACGAACCGCAGCCTTGAAATCAGCGACTGGTGCTTTGTCGCTGAGGTGAGTTTTGAGAAGACTGTTGCAAATGGGATAAATATTTGAAATTGAAACTGACTGTTCAGCAGACATGGCAGTTGTAGCGCATTTTAAAGTGGAAAGTAGTGGTAAGATATCCTCTATTAATTGCCAGTGCTCATCTGGCAGCTGAAGCGTTCGGGCATCAGATTGTTTTGTAACAGAGTTATCCGAAAGCACAGCTGTTATTGCCCACCTTTGCTCACTGAGTCTTTCGACCAGGTCATATATCCAGCGAGTTTTACACAACTGGATGAGGCGGTGTTGCGCCACCTGAAGTTGCAAGGTAATCAAACATGCAATCTTCAGGTGTGAAAAAGTTATTGCCCCATTGAGATGTTGTGGCAGGACCTGAAACGAGCAGTTCATGCTCGAAAACCCACAAATGTCACTGAGTTGAAGCAGTTCTGCATGGAGGAGTGGGCCAAAATTCCTCCACGGCGCTGTGAGAGACTAATCAATAACTACAGGAAGCGTTTGGTTGTAGTTATTGCTGCTAAAGTTGGCGTACCCAGTTATTGAGTCTAAGGGGGGCGATTACTTTTTCACACAGGGGCACTGGGTGTTGCATAACTTTCTTTAATAAATAAATGAAATATGTATCAAATTTGTGTGTTATTTGTTCACTCAGGGTCACTTTTATCTAATATTAGGTTTTGGTTGAAGATCTGATAACATTCAGTGTCAAAAATATGCAAAAATGCAGAAAATTAGACAGGGGGCTGTGGCGGAGTGTCCTGCCCCTATATTTATATGTGCACTGTGTTTTATTATTTGTATTATTGTTTGCGGCGCGGATAAGAGCGCCGTATATTTGTTATTGTTTTTATAATTTAAAAACCCCGTGAGGATGCGTGACTGATCAGCTAGTGATTTATTTAGCTAGCTGACAGTCACGCATCCTTAGTAAACTCGTGCAGACGGTGACCATCTCCCGAGTTAATTCATTGATTAATTGTTGCTAATCGGGAGATGGTCACTGTATATAAACCTGCAGCTCTCTACCTTCGGGGAGAGTGTATTAGGCATGAGAGCGAGGAGAGAGAGAAAACAAAACTTGAAAATAAATGCTAAACGTGCTGGTTTACACCAGCACGATATTTATTTGTTTGGCCAACGCGCCTTTTTGTTTGTTTAAATCTTTTGTTTATTCATTTAATAAATACGCTGAGCGCCGTAGCGTTTAGCTTCACCACCGCCATTCCATCCATTCATTGCCTTTGTTTACTTCCTGGTCCGTGACATCACTACCCACACGTCACTACAACAACAGCTCGGTCACATATGGTGTCCTGCGTGGGACAAACAACGCCTCCAGGAGCCAGACCAGGAACAGCAAAGGGCTTTTTTTTTTTGTGTGTTTTGGGAAAAAAAAAGAAATAAAATAAATAAAAATGGAAGGCAGGAGCTGGAAAAACGGCTGCGGGGAACTGGAGGACCTCCTCGGTGGTCTGGAGGACCAAGGCTGGTGCCTTGCTTGCAGGGTGTACGGGCACACGGTAGCGATCTGCCCCTTCCAGGACGAGGAGGAAGAACCGGCCCAGGAGAGGAAGGCAGGGAGAAGGAGCATGAAGAGAAGGGGGAGAGGTAAGCTGCAGCAGCAACAGCAACCACAGCAACAGCAGGAGGACTAGATCAGGGATGATGGCTGGGAGGTTTATATTACGAACCTCGTGGCGGAGTTGTGCCCTGGCTGTGGGGCATATGGGCACACGTTGGCCATATGCCCCACACAATACGAAGAGGGGGAACTCCAGCGCCCAGAAGGGGGGAGCCCGTGCATCCAGCACCCAGAAGGGGGGAGCCCGTGCATCCAGCGCCCAGAAGGGGGGAGTCCGTACATCCAGCTTCCCGAAGGGGGGAGCCCGTGCATCCTGCGCCCAGAAGGGGGGAGCCTGTGCATCCAGCGCCCAGAAGGGGGGAGCCTGTGCATCCAGCGCCCAGAAGGGGGGAGCCCATAGGTCCATAACCTAGGCCTCCAGCAGCAGAGGAAGAATACCTGCTGCCTCTGCCTCCGCCATCTCCACCGCTTCCACCAGCAGAAGCAGAGCAGAGGGAGCTGCCTCTGCCTCCGCCACCTCCACCGCTAGGAGCAAAGCAGCGGGAGCTGCCTCTGCCTCCGCCACCTCCACCAGCAGAGGGTGAATGCCTGCTGGTTCCACCTCAGCCGCCGTGGGAGGACTGCTTGCCCCTCCCACCTCCACCAGCAGAGGGTGAATACCTGCTGGTTCTGTCTCAACCGCCGTGGGAGAGCAGCTTGCCGCTCCCAGCTCCACCAGCAGAGGGTGAATGCCTGCTGGTTCCACCTCAGCCGCCATGGGAGGACTGCTTGTCCCTCCCACCTCCACCAGCAGAGGGTGAATACCTGCTGGTTCCGTCTCAAGCACCGTGGGAGGACAGCTTACCGCTCCCACCTCCACCAGCAGAGGGTGAATGCCTGCTGGTTCTGTCTCCACCACCGTGGGAGGACTGCTTGCCCCTCCCACCTCCACCAGCAGAGGGTGAATACCTGCTGGTTCCACCTCCACCGCCCAAGGATGCTTGCTCCGCATCGCCCGGGGCTGCCTGCTGCTCCGCATCGCCCGGGGCTGCCTGCTGCTCCGCATCGCCGGTGGAGCCACCAGTTACAGGGTACGAGGGAGAAGTGGCGCTCCCGCTGCCGCCTCCATGGCCAGGGGCTCCCCTCCCGAGTTCGCCTCCGGAGGGTCCGCTGCTGCCGCCGTCGCCTCCCGAGGGTCCGCTGCAGCTGCCTCAGTCGCCTCCCGAGGGTCCGCTGCAGCTGCCGCAGTCGCCTCCCGAGGGTCCGCTGCAGCTGCCGCAGTCGCCTTCCGAAGGTCCTGCTTCGCTTGGGCTCGTCGAGGGTTCCATTTCGCCTGGGATCACTACCAGTCCTGCCATGCGGCAGGAAATACTGTGGCTGGAGCCCCATGAAGGGAAGCTGCTGGCCACGAAGAAGGGTGGGGGGAGGTCAGGAGACCAGCTCCCCCAGCCGCACTTTCGCGGCAGGAGAAATTGTGGTCAGAGCCCCACGGAGGGGAGCTGCTGGCCATGAAGAAGGGGGGGGGTCAGGAGACCAGCTTCCCCCGCAGCAATTTTGCTGCAGGAGAACGGGTGGCCGGAGCCCCACGGAGGGGAGCTGCCGGCCATGAAGAAGGGGGAGAGGTCCGGAGATCACCCTCAAAATTTCCTTGGCCGGAGCCGGCCTGTGCGCGGTCCACCAGGACGCTACAGCTGTTTGGGTGGGAGGAGGACATCCCACCGTGGCCGCCACCTTTGACCCGTTGCTGCCCCTGTTCCTGGGCCGGGACTACTAGCAGGGACTTTGGGGACTAAAGGGGGAGGTGGCCGAAAAGGCCATGTGTGCTGCGCACAAGGGGGGGGCATGTGTGGCGGAGTGTCCCGCCCTTATATTTATATGTGCACTGTGTTTTATTATTTGTATTATTGTTTGCGGCGCGGATAAGAGCGCCGTATATTTGTTATTGTTTTTATAATTTAAAAACCCCGTGAGGATGCGTGACTGATCAGCTAGTGATTTATTTAGCTAGCTGACAGTCACGCATCCTTATTAAACTCGTGCAGATGGTGACCATCCCCCGAGTTAATTCATTGATTAATTGTTGCTAATCGGGAGATGGTCACTGTATATAAACCTACAGCTCTCTACCCTCAGGGAGAGTGTATTAGGCGTGAGAGCGGAGAGAGCGAGGAGAGAGAGAAAACAAAACTTGAAAATAACAAGTTTACACCAGCACGATATTTATTTGTTTGGCCAACGTGCCTTTTTGTTTGTTCTGTCTTGTTTGTTTAAATCTTTTGTTTATTCATTTAATAAATACGCTGAGCGTCATAGCGTTCAGCTTCACCACCGCCATTCCATCCGTTCATTGCCTTTGTTTACTTCCTGGTCCGTGACATCACTACCCACACGTCACTACAACAACAGCTCGGTCACAGGAGCAAATACTTTTTCACAGCACTGTATATATGTATGTGACTTTGGGCACTCCAGCTAAAAAACGTTTGCCATCCCTGACATAGTATGTTGATGTCCAACCAGAGACCTGATCATTTTGATTTTTTAAAACAACCAATCAACAAACACAACGAAACCCCCCAACGAAGAAAATGATACTGGGTGCATTCACGCAGATCATTCTGCGAAGAATCTGACCAATTCTTAGAAGATCATTGGCTAATTAACTGGCCAGATTCTGCACAGAATCTGCACAGAATGATCTCCGTGAATGCACCCACTGCTTTTGAGTAATTTGACTCATCTCTGTTTATTGTGGTCCCTCTTGTTTAGCTGCAGAGGATGCATTTAGTAGTTTAGAAGAGTAACGGGAATCTACAAGCAGTTTCAAAACAGGATTTCACAGTTTTAACATTTGATCCTAGAATTGTTTCATGAATTGTGTTTTATTTATGGATAAAGGTTGTGCAAAAAATATAATTCCTGATTTGAGATTTCAATGTATATTAGTATTGGTGTATGTTTAATAGTAGTGCCCCCTGAGAAATATACTTGGTGTGTAACTCAGGGTAACAGCAGATTTCCACGGGTAGAATTTAAGGGTGGCTACTTTTTGCTTCTGATACTTGAGTACTTTTAAGATCTGATACTTTTGTACTTTTACCTCAAGTAGTTTTCTAGAAGGATACTTTGACTTTTACTTAATTACATTTTTTTTCCAAGTAACAGTACTTTTACTCAAGTAACACATTTGAATACTTTTTCCACACCTGCCTGTCACCAGGCCCTACATCCAGAGTATGTATAGGGCTTAAGGAGGCTGCAGTAATCCACTTTCTGGAGAGGAGGCCTGTGTGAGCCAGTGCTGCACAGCACATCCACCGACCAATGAGAGGAGATACAGAGGCAGAGGCCCACCGACTTGTTTATCAAGCATGACTTATTTTAAAACCCTTTTTGATTAAATTAAAAACCTGGACTGGATGATGCTGTACCAGCAAGCACGGGCAGATCAAAGTGTTTAACTCTGTAAGCAAGCAAGCCTGTTTATTTACGGTTATCATCCTGTCAAGGGATATTATCAATGGGAGCTTACAAACATACATGTCACACACTAGAGATCTGCTTGAATCTCGAGAACCGCAATTTTCAGAAAACTTGCCAAGGACCTTCTTTCACACAAGTTTTAAAATGTAAAATCCCAGGGCATACAGTATGGAGGCTGCTTGTCTGTCGGACTGTTTTTGTGTTTCATTTTACATTAAAAAAGGGAATTTATCTTTTAATACATAAACTGAAAGAAAGCAGAAAGCATTAGCGTTATAACAGCAACCTTAACTAAAGGTCTAACTGCCTACCAGCTTTAGCTGCAGATTAATAATGTAACCTAATCTACTGTGTATTGCTTTTATATGTGGCTTCTGATCAATACTAGCATGAGAAATTTGACTCATGTCCAGCATAGATGGATCAAGAGCTGGCGTGTTTTTAGGAGGCACACAGCTGGTTTAGGGAGGGCTTTGACGGAGGTGTTTGGAGACAGTGTTGTTCAGAAGCTCTGGGAATTTTTCAGACAACCTGGGATTTAATTAACTATCCCAGATCAGGCTCTTGTGACTAGTAATCATTATCACTGACAGTGATACTCAAACTTGTTAATTTATTAGAAACTAGTATTGGAAGTTACATGTGAAGCTGATGGGTCACGCTTAAGATTTTTTTGTAATGATTATTCCCCTAACATACATAGAATCAGTACCATAACATACATTTAAAAAACATTTTTAAAATATAAATAACAAGCAGATCAATAAAATACAACCCCACCATGTATATAAATTAAAAATTAGAGCTATCAGCAGGACATACATCAACAGCACAGAACAGTATACCATAAGAATGAACAATGACATGTTTAATACCAATTTGATAAGCAATTCTGAACATGTATGACATATAGTCAGATGGATGTATGGACAGACAGCTATCCCCATATATTCCCAGAATCTAATATTCTCGGGTCTATATTAAGCTAAATAATGTTACTACCAAGTTTCATGCCAATTGGATAAGTGGTTCTCCAAATACAAGGGAAAATGTGACGAGTGACATACTGCTTGCAGAGGAAGGGGAGGACAATCACTGGAACAGCACAGTGTTCACAGTGCTGAATACTGAAATAATATCGTTTCAATAGTGTTCAGAACAGGGATGGTGGCAGGGGAAAGCAGCGAAACACAGGGACTGGCATTTTGCTCTTCTTCTCCTGTAGGAGAGAAATGGAGGGCAGCCACATTCAGGAGAGAGAGAGAGAGAGAGAGAGAGAGAGAGAGAGAGAGAGAGAGAGAGAGAGAGAGAGAGAGACACTACGGAAGACTGTGTCTCAGAAACAGTGCCCTGTCGCAAAGGCTGCTGCTGAAGGGGTTTCCATTTACTGGAGCGACACGTCTGGTGGACCTGGTCTTTCCGTGTCTAACGGTTTCTATTTGAGATCCAGACTCTAAGCGAAGGCAGCACATTTGTTTTTCCTGCAGGAAAAAGTGTGAGTTATTTTAGGCTTTTTTGGTCATCCTGTACATAGAACACAGTTCTAAAGTAATATGAACAAGACTTACAGCTACTTTCACAGACCCAGATAAACTCTAATCTTGGATTACTTTACCTAAATTAACAGAGTAGTCCAAGTTTAGTGATAAATCGAGGTCTGTGAAACTACCCGTTTATGTTCACACAGGAGGCTGTGTGGTCCAGTGGTTAAAGAAAAGGGCTTGTAACCAGGAGGTCCCCGGTTCAAATCCCACCTCAGCCACTGACTCACTGTGTGACCTTGAGCAAGTCACTTAACCTCCCTGTGCTCTGTGTTTCAGGTGAGACGTAATTGTAAGTGACTCTGCAGCTGATGCATAGTTCACACACCCTATTCTCTGTAAGTCACCTTGGATAAAGGCGTCTGCTAAATAAACAAATAATAATAGTAGTTCCGAGTATTTCGTGATTTATTGTTAATTAATACATTGTGTGTATTTTTTTATTTTAATTAATACATTTTAGTTTTAGAAGCCAAAACCGCACAAGATGGCATCACTCATAACAGTATGAGACACTCTGCCCACCACCGTTTAATCCTATAAATGTTAATAAAAGTTCTCAAGTCACTTGTGATTGATTCTGTTTATGTGTAATAACGTGCTGGGACAAATATCTATATATATTCTAATAGACTCAATTCCATACCACTGCCTGTGGTAAAGGTCAATTTCCACTGTCAAAGAGCCTTACACTAGCAGACCATTTGAGTGTGACACAGGAAGTTATACAGTACCAGGAAGAACAATTTGTGGAAAACATCGGCATAAAGATTACAAGACTAGTGGTAATGTTACTGGGGCTTCTACAATTAATATTAAAGCATTAGAACAGAAGAACTTAAAAGAGAAAATCAGCTGGTAGCTGGTAGCAGATTGATGACAAAACTCACAACTGCACAACGTAATGACGAAAATCATTAAACCCACCCCTGGCCCTGCTCGGCTCTGAGCCAGATTCAGATGTATTGTAAGTTTCATGGTCTGTTTCTCACTCGACAAACAGCCAGTGTAAAACCACCTGCACTGGGGCCCTCACGACTCAGATGTGCCAGTGGAAAAGAGAGTATTTGTCAAGTCCTTAAAGGCTGTTGACTGATCATCATCAACATCATGACAAGGTAACCCATTCCATCCCCTCATTCCTCTCTGTGTGAAGGTCTCCTTCCCTCTGACCTAAGACTTTCTATGTTTCTGTGTCCTCTGGTCCTGGTTTCTGTGATTAAAGTATTGGTTTGGGTTAACTATTCAACTCCTTTTAAGATTTTAAAGACTTCAATCAAACTCCCATAATTCTAAGTAAATTCAGTTCCTTCATAGTTTGCAGCTCATTCCTTTAAGCCCTGGGATTAGTGTGGTTGTGACTCTTAAAATGGCTCTTTTACTAGGTGCAAGGCAAGCGATTCTCTCCACAGCTCTGCAGAGGGGAGTTGCTGTTGCTCAGCACTAGCACTTGCAGTATACTGAGCCCTCCACTGAGACACAGCCCGCAGAATGCTGCTCAGCAAAAAGGGAGTAGACAAGACTGCAGTGGCACCGTTATGGAGGTGAGCTAATCCATCCCCAGACAAACTATTCACATAAAAATATCATTATAAAATATCATATGGGAGATACTGAAATTGAAGAAGGGAACTATGAAAAAGACCTAGGAGTTTATGTTGACTCAGAAATGTTTTCATCTAGACAATGTGGGGAATCTATAAAAAAGGCCAACAAGATGCTCGGATATATAGTGAAAAGTGTTGAATTTAAATCAAGGAAAGTAATGTAAAACTTTACAATGCGTTAGTAAGACCTCACCTAGAATATTGTGTTCAGTTCTGGTCACCTCGCTGCAAAAAGGATATTGCTACTCTAGAAAGAGTGCAAAGAAGAGCGACCAGAATTATTCCGGGTTTAAAAGGCATGTCATATGCAGACAGGCTTAAAGAATTGAATCTATTCAGTCTTGAACAAAGAAGACTACATGGCAATCTCAACCCAAGGGACTTTTTCGACAAGGACCAGGGGTCACAAACTGAGATTAGATAAAGGGGCATTCAGAACAGAAAATAGGAGGTACTTTTTTACACAGAGAATTGTGAGGGTCTGGAACCAACTCCCCAGTAATGTTGTTGAGACCGACACCATGGGATCCTTCAAGAAGCTGCTTGATGAGATTCTGGGATCAATAAGCTACTAACAACCAAACGAGCAAGATGGGCCGAATGGCATCCTCTCGTTTGTAAACATTCTTATGTTCTTAGTGCAGGAAAAACAGCTGGCATTACAACTGGGTGGCAACAATAAGATGTCCAAAATATTTGTAAGCCAGGTTTTTAGGCAATACATTTTTTTATAAATACATATTAAAATCAATACACTAGTTTTTGAAGACCACAAAGGTGATGGTCTTTCTTCTCACCTGAAGGAGTTTATGAGGTGACTGTGATATGGAACACACCAACATCCATAGGGAGCAGGTTGAGAAACCAAACTCATTTTACTTGTGACCCGAGTAGCTGGATTTGAACCCAGGCCTCCAGAGGTGAAAACATAAAGTTTATGGATTAAACCCCTTTTTCAACTTGTCCCCCAAGGACTACAATAGAATATACATGAACTTTAGGTATCCCTTTCCTCTATTCATTACAGTGTACCCCAATGACCTCCCATGCCTTTTTGAGAAGATGACAGGTCAGAAGGATTCACTTAATAAATCAGGTTAAAATATTGATGTTACAACTAGACTGGTATCGTGGTCGGTGTACAGTACTGCTTAAACCGGACAACTTGACCTAGACTTTAGACCGTGTGTGAATGGCAGGAACAGCGGTGACCAAAGAAGCTTTTTTTCAGCGTCAGACAGGATACTGTCCCTGGCTTTTTCCTAACAAACAAAGGCTGGACTACTTTAACAAGGTCACGTTTAATCAAATTCAATATGTGACCTCCCAAATTAATACCTGAGGGGGTGCACAACTCGCAGCGTAGCAGAGCTTGCAAACAAATATTAAAACAAGGCAGAATTCTAGAACTGTTATAATATTGTAGGTTAGAAAGTATATTCTGTATGGCAGTTGTGGTTACATTAAACAATGACGGTGTACAACATGTTACATTAAAACTTACTGTATTTTGCTACAGACGTCAGGATTTGCAGGACTCTTTTTTACGTTTTAATTTAAAAGCAACGTAGTAGAACTTGTGTTTTTGTATTAGTATCATCATTAATTTTATGCAGTAAATAATTGACCTGGTTATAAAGTAAAACCCCGAAAATTATCATAATTCCTGTTTATTTTTCCTTAGAATTAAGGTTGAAATCATTACAACAAATAAAAGTAAAACAGTGAGATTAGTAGTTACTTTGTTTTTAAGAAAGTAAAAATGAAATGCTGGACAGAAGGCTCGATCTTGTGCAAAATGACATTCGTACAATTAAAACATCATTTTTTTTCAATGCGTTTGAAATGGTGATTTGCATGGTCACACTCTGCTCCATGTGTCGATGCCCTGTCTGTATCAAGGACTTACCGGATTTTGGAGGATATCTGTAGACCGAATTAGAAGGAATGTCAAGCTCCTCGACTCCTGCATTCTGTCTGCTTGTTAATGCTCCCATTTCAAGGCAAACCAAAAAAGTTATAGTAATCCAACCGTGTACTGCAACCGCCAAGATCTTCTCACTAATAACATAATAAAAGCCCCACCGTCATCATTGTACAGTCCCGTTTGGTTGTGAGTCCTAGTTACCGCTATGAATAGGGCAGTTTTCTTTAGTTGCTGCAAAACCAGGCAGCTACATACGGTACCGGTTACAACTAATCAGTTATAAGACATGCAAAATTATTCACTGCGTAAAACAAAGCCGATGCTCTTAAGTGTTGATCTCCCGAAGGTCTTTGGAATGTGACGTACATACGCCTTTTGTTGCAGTACGGCCCTCCATCCATTGAAAGCAACAGAATGCTACTTTGTAGTAATTGGAAGCAATTGCTGTTACCGAGCTTACACAATGCTGAATCTCTCCGCTCTATTTACAAACGGAGCAGGAGAGGAGAGAAGGCAAATGGCTACCTCTGACGTCAAGTATCGCTCCAGCGAGCCTCGACTTTGCAGCCAGATTGCTTGGCACAGCTCCGGGCTTCTGCCAGAATCCAGTTCCACGTTTTCCAAAGCCGGTCCAGGTGTAATTCATTAAACAGAAGTGCCTCTTTTCCACTGTACAACCCAGACGTGTCAGGGACGAAGCGATCCCTCACAGTGCGGTTAAGGTGGTCCTGGGTGGGTTTACCACTGCAGAGCCGAGCCGTGCTACTGATGTCACACGCAACGTAAGGCAGTTGTTATTAATTATTGTTATTAATTAACTCAGTTTGCCAAAAGATGCGCAAACAAATGGTGTTAAAAAATGAATAGACCAAAGGTACAGCTGTATCTTGTATGGGTATATTTTGTAAATATATTTGTTTCTTTATACTCCACAAATGTTACTAATATCGACTTAATAAAGTTCAATTAGTTCTGCTGAAGGGGAAAAAAGTTTTAAAAATATGATTTGCCAAAGATATCCCTTTTAAGGATAGTTGTTGTTTCTATGGTTGTTTTTTTTGTTTGGGGTTCTTAAAAAAAATGCTGCGCTAGCGCAATGGTACACTGTATTTTGTTTTACAATATTTTTGTAAATACGTTTAGAATAGTTTTATTTGACCTTTTTTGATAGAATTTTGAGTGTTAGTTAAGTGTAGGACTACCTTACCGCGGTTTATGTCCATTTGTTTAAAATCGTCAGAAATTCGGGCATAAACTTTCTCATTTGAACACTTCTATCTACAGAGAAACTAGAGCATGTGTTCTGACAATCTGAGCTACCTCCTCAGGATGAGCTACCTGGTAGCTCAGATTGTCAGACTAGTCTGAAAAAGAGGGCAGCAGTCTCGCAAGATCCGCCTGTCAGTCATGGCGATGACACAGAGAGGTGGGGAAGATGGTGTGTTGGCTTTCCCTTGGGGGATTGCTCGGCCCATAAGAACTGCGCTTGGTTGTGCATTCGGGTGGCCGTAATTGGAAAACACACAGAGATGCTGGCTGAGAAGGCCAGTGGTTGGAGCGAGCGACCAAAACAGGCAAGCACGGCTGAGGAAAACAGCCAGTTATGTACCCAAGGGGACGTGTGTAGTAATAGGGGAACCTTGGCCACCCTAGTGTATAGTGCATATCAGCGTAGGACGGACATCCCCAGCTGACCGGCAGTGGGGGCACTGCGTAAGCAGCACCTTTATTTTGTAGTTTTATTACTGTGTTTTATTTTCCCTTTTCATTTCGCCTTTTGTTTTCATTATTATTTTGAGCACCTGTGAGTGCACCAGCTTTTAACTGTTTTACCAGTATAGGTATTCCTGTAGTCCTGTGTACCGTTGTCGGATAACAGCACCCTCTGTGGGCAAACATGTGAAATAATAAAACTGGGCACCAGTGCGGTGTTTGCAAATTACTTCTGTCTCCCGTGTGTATCAGTGAGTTACCCACCACCCAAAAAAAAAAGGGGGAAAGGTGTGTCTTCTTTTTCTTTCTTCTGTCTCTCTCCTTTCTCCAAGTTCGTGACTGCACTACCCTGCTGCAAGCTACGCGCTGCACCGGTTGAGGGCTCCACGCGGTCCAGACGCCATCTTGGGTGCTCCACTCCACTGCAAGCTTCGCGCTGAACTGGTTGTGTGACTGCACTGCAACTGTCTGCAGGCTACGCTCCACACCGTTGCAAGCTACACGCTGTTCCTGGTTGTGTAACTGCAAGCAGCCCAGACACAGACATGCAGCCCAGTAGCTTGGTGCTTTGCCCACGGTACTTGGTGCTCGGTGCTTCGGCGCCCCCGTGTCTGGGCCTCGACGCCCATGGTACCCTCGGTTCCTTGGTGCCTCGGCTCCTCGATAGCCTCGGCGCTTCGGTGCCTCAAGAGCTTCAATGCCTCAAGGCCTTTTGAGCCCTGTGCAGCGGTGCCCTTGGTGCCATGCTGCCCCAGAGCCTCGGTACCTCGGTGCTTCGGCATCCTCAGTGCCTCGAGAGCTACACGCCTTGGCACCTCGAAGTTCTTCAAGTTTGTGCAGCGGCGCCTTTGGTGGCACGCTGCCCCAGAGGCTCGGTACCTCAGCACTTCGACGCCCTCGAGGACTCTACCCCTCGGCGCTTTGACGTCTCAAGGTTTTTTGAGCTCCGCACATTGCGCCCTCGGTGGCCTCGGGCCCCTGTGCTCCATAGCCTCTGTGCCTCGGTGCTTCAGCGCCCTCAGCATCTTGAGGACTGTATGCCTCAGCACTTCGACGCTTCGAGGTCTTTGTAGTCTTGTGCCCCACTACCCTTGAGACCCTCGGGCCCCTGGTGCTCATTAGCCTCGGTACCTCTGTGCTTCGACACCCTCGGTGCCTAGAGGACTTGCCGCTTCGGCACTTCGATGCCTGTGGCATTTTACCAGCACACTCAATCCCCTGGGTTTTGTTTCGGTGTCTCGGTGTTATACAGCCTCGACGCCTCGATGCTTTGGTTCCGTCGACGTTCCAGAGCTACACACCTCAACTGAAATGTCTAATTTCCAAACGTCTGTGTCCTGCAGGCGGAAGTTGGCTCTGCAGGACAAGCACACACTGTGTGCGAGGTGCCTGGGCATTGAGCACGTCTCTGCTGCCTTGGCAGACAGGTCGTCCTGCTCCCTTTGCGCCAGGTCCAAGGAGAGCACCCTACAAAAAAGACTGGCACTTTTCTCAGGCGAGAGCTAGAAACGCAGACCAGGCGAGGGATATTGCCGAGTTAAAGGGCCAAATGGCCCGGATACTCGAGCACTTAAGCAGACAGCAGGTTCCCCCTGCGCCTGCCCCAGCTCCACCAGCGCCTGCCCCAGAGCATACCCCAGCTTCGCCAGTGATTGCTACAGAGGTTGAGCAACAGGACATGGTGATGAGCGAGGAGGAACAGGATGCGCTTTCCCTAGCGGCTTCCTGGGATGAGGAGTCCTTCTTGCAAATGGAGACTCAGGAGCCAGACCTGACTCAGATAACGGCCCCCAGCTTCCAGCATCCGTGAACTTGATTCAGGCACTGATGGAAAGGGCCACCAACTTCCTCCAGGTACCCTGGAAGGCAAGTTCAGAGCAGCGCAGGTCTGTTTTCAGACCAGCGCAGACTTCCCCCCCCCCCCCAGCCCTTTCCGGTGTTCCCGGACTTCCTGGAGGTCAAATCCTCTTGGCAACACCCGGCCTCAGCGCCCAGCATGTCCAAGAGTGCAGCCGCACTTGCCTCCATGGAGGGAGCAGAGGCGGTAGGGCTGGCACAGTTCCACCCGGTGGACTCCACCATAGCAGCCCTAGGGCAAGCCTCCCCAGTAGGAGGGCTATCCAAGCATCCTGTATGCCCTAACGGCCAGTTGCAGGATCACAGAAGCCCACCCGAAAAAGGCTTATGCGGCCGAAGCGCAGGTGACATGCCTTGCAAACAGAGGAGGCCTCTTGACGGCCTACCTGGATGGCATGCTGCGCTCTGCTACCCTTCCCGAGCGGCTAGCTTCAGAGCTACGTGCAGCCTCAGGCACTTTATTGCAAATATCAGGTTTCCAAAGGCAAGCCCTGGGCAGAAGCCTGGCCGGCTTAGTGGTGGTGCACAGAGAGCTGTGGCTGTCTCAGGCGAGGGTCCCGGATGCGGACAAGTCTGCCTTATTGGACGCGCCTATCTCCCCTGGCCTGGCCAGCGGTAGAGGAGCTCCTGCAACACTCTCACAGAGAGCGAGAGGCGTACCGACAGGTGGCAGCGATGCTCCCCTCCCATGCCTCGGCATGGGTAAGGGGAGGCGATGGCGTCCATCAGTTACTACGGTAAACCAGACTATCTCGATCCCTATGGCACCATGGGGTTATCTCAGGCACCGCCTCCAGGCCTCCGCAGCAAGGAGCCAGCAACAAGCACGGGGGAATGCCAGACGTGTGTCCCCAGGGCACCAGCGCCCAGGGGGATAGTTCCACCGGAACCGCCCCAGGCAGCCTCCACCCAAGCCTCAGCAACCCCAGCAGGGGGCCTGAAGGCTTACGGCGTCAGACCCACCCGTACGCACAACACCATCTGTACTACTGGCGCAATTGCACCTCAGACTCTTGGGTGCTTGCTACCGTACACACATCCGTGAACGACTCCTTCCAGATCTTGGCCCTCAAACAAGAGGTAGAAACACTACTTCAAAAACAAGTCATCCATCTCGTAGAACACACCTATCAAAAAGAGGGGTTCTAGTCAACGCATTTCTTGGTGCCAAAGGAGGTCACCGGCCTTCGCCCCATCCTAGACCTGAGATACCTCAATGGGTTCTTGAGGGAGAGGAGGTTCCAGATGGTCACACATCGCCACATCCTCCAGTCTGTCCTGCAGGGCGACTGGTTTACACAGTGGACCTGAAGGACGCGTATTTTCACGTTCCTATCCGTCCAGTGCACAGGAAATATCTCCGCTTCGCCTTTCAGGGGAGCGTCTTCGAGTTCTTCGTGCTGCAATTCAGCCTCTCCTTAGCCCCTGCACGTTTTCAAAGTGCATGGATGCCATCCTAGCTCCCTTGCGGCTGCAAGGGATCAGGGTGATGAATTACCTGGACGGCTGATTTGTTCCCAGTCCCAGGCAGGAGCAGTGGCACACACAGCGATTGTGATGGAACATCTGTCAAGGCTGGGTCTCACCCTCAACGATGCAAAAAAGCCAATTAACACGGTTTATTTGGGTCTCCGGCTGGATTCCCTTACAATGCGAGCCTACCTGTCGGACGACAGGGTAGTTGCTGTTCGCAACTGCCTGGCCCCGTTTCAACCAGGGTCCACAGTGCAATTAGTGTTGTGCCAGAAACTACTGGGTCTGATGGACACAGCGTCCTCAGCTATTCAACTGGTGTTAATTCACATGTGCCCGCTACACCCCAAGCGTGACAGACACAATTGTCTGACAGTGTCTCGTCTGTGCTGGAATGCGGTACACTGGTGGAGGCAAGCCCCTCACCTGAGCGAAGGCATAAGGATGGGAGTTATTTACAACCGTCAAGTGGTGACGACAGACGCATCCAACTCCGGTTGATCCTGGTCGGGCCACTGGATGTCCCTGCACATAAATGCACTAGAGCTGAGAGCAGTCCACTTCGCGCTACAACATTTTCTCCCTGTGCTCTGCAACAAACATGTCCTTGTCTGCACGGACAACATGTCAGTGGTTGCATATGTGAACCACCAGGGAGGGCTTCGGTCCCCGGGGTTACACCGCATAGCCTTTCGGCTGCTGATCTGGGCACAAAGGCCCTTACTGTCCTCCGGGCTGTACATCTCCCGGGAGTGGTGAACTGGGCGTCGGACCTCCTCTCCCAGGAGGGTCCTCATCCGTCAGAATGGCGACTGCACCCTCAGGTGGTGCAGTGCATTTGGGAACGCTTCGGGGAAGCCCAGGTCGACGTCTTTGCCACAGCAGAGACGATTCATTGCCCTTTGTGGTTCTCCCTCCACAGCTGCGGAGGTCCACTAGGCGTCGACGCCCTAGCGCATGAATGGCCCAAAGCACCTTTATACGCTTTCCCACCTATACTGCTGCTCCCTGCCTTCCTGCCTTCAGGAGAGAAGAAGCGACAGTTCTCCTGGTGGCCACTAGATGGCCCAGGAGAACCTGGTTTTCGAAACTCTGCCAGCTGCTGCAGAGCCAGACCTGGGAGATCCGGCTTCGTATGGATCTCCTCAGCCAGGTGAAAGGCACCCTCTGGCACCCAGAACCAAGCAGACTCCAGCTGTGGGTCTGGCCCCTGAACGGTACCGTCTGTCCAACCTAGGGCTCTCAGACGCAGTAGTGAGCACACTGCAGAACACTAGGGCTTCTTCCACAAGAGCGTTGTACGCTTATAAGTGGAAATATTTTCAAAACTGGTGCATGGCCAGAGGCCATGATCCCGTGTATTGCCCTGTAGCAGTTATTTTACAGTTTCTGCAAGATCTACTAGAGGCGGGTAAATCCCCCTCTGCGTTGAAAGTGTACCTAGCAGCCATATCTGCATGCCATGTCCCCATCGACTCAGTATCCCCAGGCGCTCATACTCTGGCGACTCGTTTTCTAAATGGTGCTTGCCGGTTACGACCTCCTATAAAGAACGTCCTCCCCAAATGGAGTCTAGACGTGGTACTGGAGGCTCTCACGAAGGCCCTGTTTGAGCCCATAGATACCATAGCTGAAATATCTCTCTATGAAGACAGCCTTTCTGTTAGCTAAGCGGGTCTGTGAGCTACAGGCATGGTCCATGCACAGTTCCTGTATACACGTTTGGGACAATGGAAACGGTATTGTTACGCACGAATCCTGCTTTCCTCCCTGAGGTGATTACAGTGTTTCACTTGAATCAATCAGTAGAACTAGAGGCTTTCCATCCCCCTCCCTTCACAGAGGAGTCAGATAGGAGATTAGATTCCCTCTGCCCAGTTCGGGTATTGAGATGCTATGTGAATAGAACGAGGTCGCTGTGTCAGTCTGACCAGCTCTTCGTTTGTCATGGTAAACGGACCTGAGGTCAAGCCCTCTCTAAGCAGCGACTGTCCCATTGGATTGTGGACACGGTTTCGACTGTGTATGCTAATGCCGGCCTACCCCCACCTAGTCGTGCACTCAAGCAGAGGTGTGGCTACGTCATGGGCCTTCAGAGGTGCCTAGTTGACCGATATATGTACTGCGGCTAGCTGGACTACCCTGCATATGTTTACCAGGTTCTACTGACTTAATGTTGTAGATCCCTCTATGCCTTTAATAGGCACTAGGGTCCTTGAGGTTGCACGCTTACACCACCAACACTAGATGGCAATAACAAGATGTTCCTCAGATGCTGTCCGCTCATTCTCCCTCACGACGTCTCTGGTATACTTTCCCAAAAGTATTCAATTTGGTGGTCATCTTTGAATTGAAAGGGAACGATAGGTTACAGATGTAATCCCGGTTCCCTGAAGGAGAAGATGACCGCCAACCTTGTGAGGTCGCATCAGTTGCATTCGCAAGTTCAATGCAAAAGAGGCTGAGATCTCCGCTCAGTGACTATTTATTACCTCGGTGAGGAGGGACCGAGGACGTCACTCCGCGGAGGGGAGCTTTGATATAAAATGCTCAGCGAATACCTGACAAGCAGGCATATCCCAAAAGTATTCAATTTGGCGGTCATCTTCTCTATCAGGGAACCGGGGTTACATCCGTAACCTATAGTTTTGGATAGCCCATACATGCGTTCCTATTTATAGTTAATAGCAATATTGACCGTATTTGATACCTGTACAAAGTTATAAGCTAATATTATAACTTACCAAAAATGGTAGCTCAGATTTATGGGCGTGTATCGAAGAGGGAGGAAGTAAAGTAAAAAAAATGTCACGGCGCATGCGAATTTTGTGTGGGCATGCATACTTTGTGTACGTAGCTTATCCTGAGCAGTATAGATTGTCAGGACACATGCATTTCCTCAGCGTCCCAAGGCTGTACTTTTCTCTCATCACACTCGCTGCCCGCTACCAGTAGTTACAGTATGTACCACCTGCTGTCTACTGTACATTCTTTTAAAACTTACATTAACACAAAATACAACATCTAGGAAATCAAGCAAATAAACAGGTGTGACTAAAACCCGTCCGATACCGTCCGGTACACTTTTAGTCCCGTCCGATACACTTTTAGTCCTGTCTGATACAACTAATTGCTAACATGTTCTGAGAAACATAAGTGGAGAATCTGTGTAAATCTTTATTTATGTTAATAGAGGAAGCACAATATGATAAATCAACATGAGAAGGTGTCGTATGTTTTCACGTAACTGTTCCAACATGTTACGTGAAAACAAAAGTCTCTTGTGAGATAGAAATAAGAATACCAGTTTCACAAATAACACAATTAGTTTATAAATTCTATATTGTTTACATTCGTGTAGAAAAAGGGTGGCTTTTATTAGTTAAAACTGAGATCTAAGAGATAATGTGGATCAGATACCTCTGTCCGTCCGAGCTCCCAGATGTTACGTGAATTTCTCTTGCAGCTCATATAGCTCTCAATGGAAATTTCCACTGTGAAGCGATGTGTAAATCCGCTCGTTTTCAAGGCGGGCTTTCAAATGATAGCCTTTTTAAGGTGTATGCTGAGGAGAAGTGCCGGTAATTTGTGAACGTTTTCAGTCTGTCCGCTAGTTACGTGAGATAGTCCAGTTCCGTGAGGAAGAGGAATTGCCTAATAATTCTCGGTAATATATATTCTACATTCTAATTTGGCTTTAATAATTTACAATTTCATAATTGATTTCCATTACACGAGAGTAGATGTTAAAACTTCATGCTGATTTGAACTTGGCTCTCGCCAAGATAAGCACCAACTAAGACGTAGCTTTACAGTAAACTAATGTGATCCATATGTGTCTCCATCCATTTGCGCTTCCTTCCATATGATGATGTAGATATCCTTCTGTCTGGTGTTGATGGCTGAAGTGTAATGCTGGCTCCAGGGATCAGCTTATTGTCTCCCTAGCGCATCAGCACACACAACGGCTGCGATGCTGGCTCCGGGGATCAACCACAGTGCAGTCTCCCCAGCGCATCAGCATGACAACCATCTGGATTGAGCTAAGTAGGGTACATCTCTGGGGTCTTCAAGTGGGCACCTTCCATCCTCGGTGTTTCGTCGACTAGCCCACGACACCTCAAGAGGGCTCGACGGTGATTCTGGTGTCCCAGAATCACGCCCCTCCGTCCCCCACTCAACTCAGCCCAGCTTACTTACCCGTACATCAGCGTTTCTTTCTTTCTATTGTGCTTGAGATCCCCAGCCAGAATCTTTCCGTCTCAACCACTGCCAGTTGCTGCTCCTCTCTGCTGCTTCAGATAAGTTCTTCACTGTGCGACGCAACTCTTGGCCACTTAATCCGACGTCTCTGAGAAACCGGGTTGTAGAGTGTGCCACAAATCCTCGACAACCCACCTCCACTGGGTAAACCCGGACTCTCCATCCTCGCTCTTCCGCTTCAGTGACTAGTTGAGCATACCGCAGTTTCTTCCTCTCATACGCCTCATCTACAGCATCCTCCCATGGCACTGTTAACTCTACCAGGTGAACAAGGCGTGCTGATCCAGACCACAAGACAATATCTGGTCGAAGGTTAGTGGTGGCAATCTCAGGTGGAAAAATAAGCCGTTGACCAACATCTACCAGCATTTTCCAGTCTCTAGCAGCTTCCAATTGTCCTGGGCGAGGATTGGTTTTAACACCTTTTCTTGGTGGTTGCTCTCCTGGACGGAGGAATGTTGTCTTTTGTGAACAGGTGGCAACTTATTGGTCATGTTACGCTTGTCTTCATAGTGTTTGAGCTATGTAATAAGAAATGGAGGTTTTTATTAGATTGTTTATTTATTAAACCTGAGTCCCCTATTGTCAATTAATTATTTTTTTTAAATTATTTATTTCTTAGCAGACACCCTTATCCAGGGCGACTTACAATTGTTACAAGATATCACATTATTTATACATACAATTACCCATTTATACAGTTGGGTTTTTACTGGAGCAATCTAGGTAAAGTACCTTGCTCAAGGGTACAGCAGCAGTGTCCCCCACTGGGGATTGAACCCACGACCCTCCAGTCAAGAGTCCAGAGCCCTAACCACTACTCCACACTGCTGTCAAGAGGACGGACACTTGGTAATGAATCATGTAACAGTGACAGAATTGTTCAGATCCATCCAAGTTATGTGAAACTAGGTTTAGATCTTTCTTTTTAATAATAATAATAATTTGTGTGATATTTGTGAAAAATAAATTAAAAATGTGTTATTTGTGTCTGTTACTATTTCCATTCTCGTGAATGAAATGTAATTAAACTAAATAAGCGAACTGAGAACTACAGAAACACAGCTACAAGTGTGTCTCTTTTAGTCTGAAACGAGTTGTTATACTTAGGGACGTGTCTGATACCCAAATGTCATCAATATTAATATACATTGCGGTTGAGCCACTCAACTAAGGTATTTTTGCTAGAGAGGTGGTAATATGATGTGCGCTCGGAGGCTGCCTCATTGACTCTGACACTGACAGTCGGAGTGAGACAGTGACAGTCACAGACAAACCGGACAGTCAGAAGGTGCCGCCTTCTTTTTCTGTACCATGCCTAGTGCAATGGTTGATCAGATTATGAGGGCAGGTCCTCCTAAGCAACCCCTAAAACAAAACGATTGATTATTTTTCTTTTCCAAATACGATATTAAACTCAAAACAGTACAGTGTAATACGAGAATCCAAGGCGACTTTAAAAGAAAAAAACAAAACATCGCTACTTTGGTGCATGAATTTTTTTCTACGTGTATTTTAAAATGTTTAAATTATAGCATGATTGATCATTATATGTTTTGATTTTGTGTTTGGATCTATAAACCTGTTTGCCCACGTGTCACAAAGACGGCTGGAGTGGGTGGCGTCAGACCAGAAAGGAATACACAGACAGACAGTGGTGATGAGTAATGCTGAGTGCAATGGTGGCACTCAGCGTTTATTAAATGAAATAAAAGGTTTAAACATACAGAACACAAAACAGGACACGGCACTTACGCCAAAATAAATATATAAACAAAACGGACTAAACAGTAAACAGACAAACGAACAAACACGGTGAGTGAAAACAACTATCAATTCAATTTAATTTAATTCAATTTAATTTACTTTACTTTATTTTACTTTCTCCTTCTCTCTCTCCCGTTCTCCACTCACCGAACACCCAACCCCGAGTGAATGAAACGTGCATCTATTTATACTGTTGTGCTGGGATTCAATTACTAATTAATTATTCACTTGAATCCCAGCACGTGAATTAATTACGTGCAACCCCGTGCTCACATATTATTACATACTTTAAATGCACGTGAAGTGATGTGCAATCCCGTGCCTAAATATAATTATACAATTTAAATACCACGTGAAACACAGACCCGTTTATATCCCGTGTACCAATCTCTGTACACCAACATTAACACACGCAACATACAACAGATAACACACAAATGTACACAGGGGCGGGGCACATTGCCACACCACCCTAGTGTTGCAAATCAGTATTCGATTTCAGCTTTTTAAAGTAGGATACCTGTTAATCCAAAATAATTAAAAATAATTATCTTTTTGGAGAAGCTCATAGATATGCAAGCTGCCAAAACATTCAGTAACTACAAACCAGTTTCATCCTGATTGAGGCTCACCAGCGCAGTGTAACCTTGTGTCTTCATTTCAACTGACAGCTCCAGTTATTGCTAAGTACAGGGATAGCCAAACATGTTATTTGGGTATTTGCAGTCTTATTGCATACGCAGTTAACAGTTTTTGGGTATCCCAGTCCCAATGACTGGAGCTGCCAGTTGAAATGAAGGGAAAAATTACTACACTGTTTTGACTGCTTGTTTCTCTTATAATTACGTTATTCTTAAGTTATTTAGCAGTTATTTGTTTATCCAGGAGGTTCTCCAAAAAGAAAAGTGTCACAATGTTATTAAATTTGTTAAGAACATAAGAACATAAGAACTTAAGAAAGTTTACAAACGAGAGGAGGCCATTCAGCCCATCTTGCTCGTTTGGTTGTTAGTAGCTTATTGATCCCAGTATCTCATCAAGCAGCTTCTTGAAGGATCCCAGGGTGTCAGCTTCAACAACATTACTGGAGTTGGTTCCAGACCCTCACAATTCTCTGTGTAAAAAAGTGCCTCCTATTTTCTGTTCTGAATGCCCCTTTATCTAATCTCCATTTATGACCCTGGTCCTTTTTTCTTTTTTTCAAGTCAAAGAAGTCCCCGGGTTGACATTGTCTATACCTTTTAGGATTTTGAATGTTTGAATCAGATCGCCCCGTAGTCTTCTTTGTTCAAGACTGAATAGATTCAATTCTTTTAGCTTGTCTGCATACGACATGCCTTTTAAACCCGGGATAATTCTGGTTGCTCTTCTTTGCACTCTTTCTAGAGCAGCAATATCCTTTTTGTAACGAGGTGACCAAAACTGAACACAATATTCTAGGTGAGGTCTTACTAATGCATTGTAGAGTTTTAACATTACTTCCCTTGATTTAAATTCAACACTTCTCACAATATATCCGAGCATCTTGTTGGCCTTTTTTATAGCTTCCCCACATTGTCTAGATAAAGACATTTCTGAGTCAACATAAACTCCTAGGTCTTTTTCATAGTTCCCTCCTTCAATTTCAGTATCTCCCATATGATATTAATAATGCACATTTTTATTGCCTGCATGCAATACTTTACACTTTTCTCTATTAAATTTCATTTGCCATGTGTCTGCCCAATTCTGAATGCTGTCTAGATCATTTTGAATGACCTTTGCTGCTGCAACAGTGTTTGCCATTCCTCCTATTTTTGTGTCGTCTGCAAATTTAACGAGTTTGCTTACTATACCAGAATCTAAATCATTAATGTAGATTAGGAATAGCAGAGGACCTAATACTGATTCCTGTGGTACACCACTGGTTACCTCGCTCCATTTTGAGGTTTCTCCTCTAATCAGTTACTTTCTGTTTTCTATATGTTAACCACTCCCTAATCCATGTGCATGCATTTCCTTGAATCCCTACTGCGTTCAGTTTGAGAATTAATCTTTTATGCGGGACTTTGTCAAAAGCTTTCTGGAAATCTAAATAAACCATGTCGTTTGCTTTGCAATTATCCATTTTCAATGTTGCATTCTCAAAAAAGTCAAGCAGGTTAGTTAGACACGATCTCCCTTTCCTAAAACCATGCTGACTGTCTCCCAGGATATTGTTACCATATAGGTAATTTTCCATTTTGGATCATATTATACTTTCCATAAGTTTACAAGTAGGCCTTTATTTACAGATTAATTAATGAATGTATTTATTATAAGCAGGGTGTTCACATAACTGGTACGGAGGTACGCATGCGCACCAACAAAAAAAAAATGCAGATTTCAATATTATTTTTAAGACGCAAAGGCATACCCGTCAGGACATTTTTAACAAGAAAGCCTTTTTCATAAAGGCAGCAACGGTGCTCCCACTTGCAAGTTCAAACATGTATCTAGCTGTGACCTAGGCTAAAACCTAAAAGTATTAGTAATACAGTCAGTAGTCTCTCGCTACAGACACAGTTATGCCGGTGTGTGACAGAAAGACAATGATTCTTGGTGGTAAATCTCCCTCCTGACCTGTGAGGGTGCTAAGTAACGGGAACAGAGTACTCTGGACTACTTGGCCTGACACTTCATTCCGAGGGTTAAAAGGAAGTCGGTCATGTAGAAAAGAGACTGAGCTTCGGTACAGTAACTCATTGACCCAGAGGGGAAATGATGTGGCAGCTACAGATCATAAAAAGCAGCTGCAATCGTTTACCAAGGGGTCATGAGTGACGGTATAAATAGGGGTCGAAGCAATATTATCTGTTCCTTCGTTTTGGTTATTTAATAAGTGACCCGGAAGGACCTGTGTTTGGTAAAATAATCATGAGTGTTTGTTTTGTTCTGTCTATTTGTTTGTTTGTATTCACTAGACAGCTAACACGTTCCAGAGCTGTCGCCAGAGGCCAGCAAAAACCTGGAACAGCACTGCACGTATATCACTATAACTGTATTTGCACCACTAGCACTAATTCACGCACTAACAGACTTGTGTATGTGTTTTGTGTTTTGTGTGGGTGAAAATAAAAAACAGGACTATTATTTGCGGGGCAAACCCAGGGATTATAAATTAAGTAATACACGCTGTTGTATTACTTACCATCATTATTGTTTACTATTTGTTTCGCCGTCAGGCACTGGACAAAAACAAATAAAACAAACCTTTGCACCTGGATTACAATTGTCTGTCTGTTCTTTAATCACTTGCACCTGTACACTATTAATCACTTTGCCACACGTGGTGTCAGAACACAGGACTATGGATCACACAGTACTTTCAGAGCTGCTGCATGCGCTGGACAGCAGACAGGAGGCTGCGGAGATACGGAGAGAGGAGCGGTACACAGTGTTGGTGGAGAAGGTCGGTCTGGCGGTCCAGACCACAGTACCTACGGCACCTGTGATGATGGCCCCAAGGGCACGGGCAATGAAAATGACGACGGAGGATGACCCCGATGCTTACCTGGTCGTTTTCGAGCGGCTGGCAACCACCGCGTCCTGGCCCAGAATGTACTGGGCGAGCCAGCTGGGATCCTGCCTGATCGGGGAAGCTCAGGCAGTGCATCAGGCCATGACAGACACCGATGCCGCCGACTACGACCTGGTAAAGCAAGTCATCCTACGCTGGGCTCAGCATCACAGGGGAAATGCACAGGGTACGATTCCGGGAGTACCGAAGATCCCCAGATACATGCCCCATAGTGGTTGCGCAGCAGTTGTGTGACCACATGGTGCACTGGCTAAGCCCTGCCCAGAAAACGGGTCTGCAAATGGGCGAAGCCATAGCAGTGGAGCAATTCTGCCATGTGGTCGGCGCCGAAACCCAGGTATGTATACGGCGCCAAAACCCTGCCACCCTGGAAGCAGCAATAAAACTGGCGGAGGATTTTGAGGACTCCCTGGTCTCAGCCCACACCAACCTGGCCACAGCTCCCGTGCACCGGAGCAGCGGCACACCACCTCTTCTCTATGCTCCACCTACAACACCAGGAACGAGACCTCCTAGATCTCCGGCCCCAATGGGCAACCTTGCCTCCTCTTCATGGAGGTCAAGGTTGGCCCCCAGCGGGGGTAAAGCTGCTACCCCGGCCCCGTTGCCATACCAGCAACGAGACAAATGTATAACCAATGTTCCCTCCTTCTCCCCTATCTGTTTTAGATGCAACCAACAGGGGCACCAGGCCAGGGCATGTCCATCGGCAATGGAGTGTGACGTGGCGACGTGCAATTGGGCATCTGGAGCGGGTAAACGCGGGGAAAATGGTCAGGAGGGGCCTTGTATTGTTAATGCAGTTTTAGCCAAGGTGACAACCCACCCATTAGTAGACACCGGGTGTGAGCAGACCTTAATTAAAGCAGCTCTCTTGGGCGGTGTGTCGTGACAGCCACGAGGCCAGGTGGCGATCTCCTGCGCACATGGAAATACGGTGACATACCCCACCCTAAAAGTATATTTATCGGTAGGATCGATAAAACGCCACCTAGTAGTTGGGGTGGCGGAAAGGCTACCACACCCAATAATTCTGTGTCGAGACTTGCCAAATTATAGAGAATTGTTAAATTAATGGCAGTCTCGACCGCACACGTAAACGTGGCAGAAAAAAGGAAAAAGGAACAAATTGGTGATGTGTTTCCCTTTCCAGCTGAATTGTTTTCTCCTATTTTCCGTCCTAGAAAAACGAATAAAAAAAGAAAGACAGCAAAATGGGAGGGAGCATCACTAAGGCAAGGCTGGGGTCTGGTGGGAGAGCGCTCGGATGGTAACAAACGGCAGTCAAAGGGAGTTGGAACGCAGTGTGACCGAGAGGGCGAGGTTACTGGACCATCTAGGGCAGATGCTACTCCAGCCCCTCTCAATATACCGGACATGTGGTACTCAAACGCGGACATAGTGTGGGACCAACATAATGACCTGTCACTAGTGCACGCTTGGGGACAGGTCTGGTCTGTTGAAGGTAAGGATGTTGATGGCTCTGGGGCACTAGTATATCCGCACTTCAGTATCAAGGGGCAATTACTGTATAGGGTAAATCTAGACGCGGGCACAGGACAGCCTGTAACACAATTATTGATTCCCCCGTCTTGTTGGACCGAGGTCATGCGGCTGGCGCGTGATGTCCCTTTTGCGGGGCACCTCAGAGCTGACAAAACAAGGGAGCGGATATTGGCTCGATTCTATTGGGTATGTCTTCATACTGATGTATCGAAATATGTAGCCACATGCCTAGACTGCCAGCGAGTAGCACTGCCCATTATTTCCACTCCCTTTGAATGCATTGCAATGGACATAGTGGGCCCTTTACTACCTTCTGACTCTGGGTATACGCATATATTAGTAGTGGTAGATTATGCAACGTGATATCCAGAGGCAGTTCCATTGAGGTCCACTAGTGCCGCTGCAATAGCCATAGAGTTAGTGCAGATTATGGCTAGAGTTGGGATCCCCAAGGAGATTTTGACTGATCATGGGACCAACTTCTTGTCTAACATGTTACAGGAGGTATATAAAATATTAAAAATACATCCCATCAGAACATCTGTTTATCATCCACAGACAGACGGTTTGGTGGAACGATTTAATCAGACCTTGAAGTAGATGCTGAGACGTTTTGTAAAGCAAGAGCAAAAACATTGGGCATCGCTTCTTCCCTATCTCCTTTTTGCAGTGAGAGAGGTGCCGCAGAGCTCAACAGGGTTCTCCCCCTTCGAGCTCTTGTACGGCCGACAGCCTCGAGGCATCCTCGATCTGTTGAGAGAGGGTGGGAGGAGCACAAAGGCTTGTCCAAAAACGTAGTGAAGCATGTGCTCCTACTGAGAGATCGTCTGGATTTGGTCAGTTGTTTGGCCCAGGACAACCTCAGATCAGCTCAGCACCAGCAACAGCAACATTACAATAAAAATGCATTAATTCGAACCTTTCGACCAGGAGACAAGGTAATGCTACTGCTTCCCTCCTCAGAATCGAAATGATGTGTTAAATGGCAGGGGCCATATGAAGTGATTCGGGCTATAGGAAAGGTGAATTATGAAATTAGACAGACCGATCGCCGTAATGAACGTGAAATTTATCATGTAAATTTATTAAAGCCCTGGCAGACAAGGGAGGTCTTTTTTATAGCCCCAGACAATATAGAGGATGATTTAGGCCCCTGTCCAGAGATTCCTAGCATTAAAATAATTTCGATGGGGGAACAATTGGTTCCAGATCAGCAATGGGAGCTGCGTAAGCTTATTGAGGAGTTCAACAATGTTTTTTCTGACTTGCCCGGCAGAACTAATTTAGTTGAATATGACATTATCTCTCCACCAGGTGTCACAGTACGAGAGAGACCTTACCTGATCCCAGAAAGTCGATGAAGTGGCGTTCGCAAAGAGATATGGGACATGCTCAAACTTGGGGTGATTGAACCTTCCAGGAGCGAGTGGTGCAGTCCTATTGTCATAGTGGCCAAGAAAGACGGCACCAACCGCTTCTGTGTAGATTTCCTGAAGGTAAACGCTATTGCCAAGTTCGATGCGTACCCTATGCCTTGGGTCAACGAACTCCTAGATAGACTGGGAAAGTTTATCTCTAGTCTGGACTTGACAAAGGGGTACGAGCAGAACCCCTTAACCCACAGTTCTAGAGAGAAAATCGTATTTTCAACACCAGAAGGGCTGTTTCACTTTAAAACCATGCTGTTTGGGTTACATGGTGCGCCCACTGCCTTTCAGAGACTGATGGACCAGTATATTGATGACGTGGTCATTTACAGCTCCACCTGGCGAGAGCATTTGGCTAGGGTTACAGCCATCCTTCAGTCTCTAAGGGTAGCCCGGCTGACAGCTAACTTGCGAAAATGCGCGTTTGCCAAATCAGAAACTCAATGTTTGGGATTTTTAATGGGTAATGGAAGGGTGAAACCCGTTGTCACCAAAATCCAGGCTTTGGTAGACGCGGCGATCCCCAAAACCAAGACTCAGGTGAGGTCGCTACTGGGATTAGCCGTATATTGCCGCTTTATCCCCGAGTATGCCACAGTCGTTAACCCTTAGCTGACCTCACCAAAAAGAGTGCTCCAAATTTAAAAATTCAGCTGAGTGTCGGGGCGTTTGATACTGTTAAACGAAGACTCTGCCAGACCCCAGATTTCACCAAGAGATTCATCCTCCACGCCGATGCGTCGGATGTAGGTTTGGGTGCGGTCTTGTCCCAAAAAGTAGAACACCCGATATTGTATATCAGCAAAAAGATGCTCCCTTGGGAGCGCAACTACTCCATAGTCGAAAAGGAGTGTTTGGCCATTAAATGGGCTACTCACTCCTTACGATACTACCTGCTGGGACATTCACAGACCATGCCCCACTCAAGTGGTTAAGCACAATGAACCACATGGTACATCGTGCAGGGAAAGACCACCAAAATGCGGATTATTTTTCCTGGGAGGGGGGAGTAATGGGAAAGGTAGGTTCAGCCGAGTGCTCCTTCGGCTCCACTCTGAGCGGTGGGATATGTGACAGAAAGACAATGACTCTTGGTGGTAAATCTCCCTCTGGACCTGTTAGGGTGCTAAGTAACTGGAACAGAGTATTCTGGATTACATGGCCTGACACTTCGTTCCGAGGGTTAAAAGGAAGTCATGTAGAAAAGAGACAGAGCTTTGGTACACTAACTCATTGACCCAGAGGGGAAATGATGTGGCAGCTGCAGATCATAAAAAGCAGCTGCAATAGTTTACCAAGGGGTCATGAGTGATGGTATAAATAGGGGTCAAAGCAATGTTATTTGTTCCTTCATTTTGTTTATTTAATAAGTGACCCGGAAGGACCTGTGTTTGGTGAAATAATCTTGAGTGATTGTTTTGTTCACTAGACAACTAACATGTTCCAGAGCTGTCGCCAGAGGCCAGCAAAAACCTGGAACAGCACTGCACTTGTATCACTATAACTGTATTTGCACCACTAGCACTAATTCATGCACTAACAGACTTGTGTATGTGTTTTGTGTTTTGTGTGGGTGTATATAAAAAACAGGACTATTATTTGCGGGGCAAACCCGGGGATTATAAATTAAGTAATACACACTGTTGTATTACTTACCATCATTATTGTTTACTATTTGTTTCGCCGTCAGGCACTGGACAAAAACAAATAAAACAAACCTTTGCACCTGGATTACAATTGTCTGTCTGTTCTTTAATCACCTGCACCTGTACACTATTAACCACTTTGCCACATGGTGTCACAATGTATGACCCCCAATAACCTCCAATTAAGTGTGACACTAGGTCACAAAGAGACACACACACACACACACAAATGCTGATATACTGACAGCAAAGGCAGGAATAGGATAAACGGAAGAACAGATATAAGTTACCTACTAAATCGCAAAAATGAAATATGTGATTAAAAGAGGGCCTATAAACTTATACTCTAGTCTCTACAGAATTTAAACTAGATCGATCAGTTGGAAAGGGATGAGAAGCTTTCAGAAATATTGATGGACTCCAGTGGGTCGAAACGCAAGATGTGGACTTATAATTCTGAATCTGAAGTCTTTAATTGCATTTGCAAAAAAAGTCTTACTCATACCAACAGAAAATAAAAATAGCAGTAGGTTACGAACACTGTCAAATTTATCGGACGGGACTTAAGGTGTACGGTACCGATCAGGTATCATTTTTACCTGTAGTGCTTTACTATAAGTGAAATGTTTTGGCCAGATTCAATGTAAACAAACCCACCCCAGACATGTCAACATGTAAGTGTTCACACCAGTGAGACCCCTGCTGAAAAACGGGATTGATGAAAAACCTTAACCTAGACCACTAGATTTTGTTTTTGGGGGGAGTGGGGGGGTGGTGCTGGTAATGGATCGAGATTTTTGCACATGGCTGATAGCTATGCCACTGATCTAGACTTAAGGGCTATGCACACCGGGAGCGAAGCAAACAACACAAATACAGCACGAGTACATAAAAAAAAACTGTAGCTAGTCTTGAAAGGAAAATACTCTGCTTTTGCTCCTTTTGTGGAGACGAAATAAAATAAAGAAATAGTCTGCTTACACCACACACTAAAAAAAATATCATTTAACAGTGAATGTTTATATGTGATCTGGTTTAACATGTAAATTATTCAAAAAGAATACATCTACACATATTTCTTTGTAAATACTGAGAACATTTCTTACCATATAGCGTCTTTCTTTTTATTGTCTTTATAACCACTGACACTGGCATCATAAAGAACATTGTATTTTTCAACTTTAATAATTACATTCTCATTGATAATAATAATAACAATAATCTTTATTTTTATATAGCACCTTTCATAGTGGACCACCATCACAAAGCGCTTTACAAGATACGAGACTAGGGTGTGTGAACTATGCATCAGCTGCAGAGTCACTTACAACAACATCTCACCCAAAAGACAGAGCACAAGGAGGTTAAGTGACTTGTTCAGGGTCACACAATGAGTCAGTGGCTGAGCTCTGATTTGAACAGGGGACCTCCTGGTTATAAGCCTGTTTCTTTAACCACTGGACCACACAGCCTCCTATAATGTCCATTTCAATTTTATTTCTTTGGTAATTTCTGCGTGAACGAGACAGTGACAGTGACAGCCTCTCCTTCGAGACTAAGTAATGACGTGTGTGTACAGAAACATAGAAGGCTTGCGCAGACAAACCGTCAGTTTGAGACAACAAGGCAACTCTATCTTTGGAGTAAGGGGGGAGTTTGCGTAGCAGCTACAGGGATATAGGATGGTAATGTACACCTGTTCATGGTGACCCCCACTCCCCAAAGTGAAATAATACGCTTGGACATGTGTATTGGATTTACCGCTGTATCATGTATAAAGGGTTTCTCAGCCTCACAAACAATAACACACTTATACACAAACGTGAGAATCCATTGCACGCCCATGAGACTCTCAAAATTGTGAAAAACTGTGAGTTTCACGGGTAAACCTTGAGACTTGACATCCATGCCACCCATTCTGCTTGTATTGTACCTTAACAGCAGTACCACCTAGGAACACACACTGCAGTACAGTGACTGTACACACCATTACATTGGTCATGTGACTTCTCTGTGGATGTAATATCTGTCTTTCCACGGTAGATGGCGCTACGGGAGTATGTATTTACTTTGCTGTAGACAGTGAAAATTGCATGTTTGTGTGTTGGCTATAATAATATTTAGCTTTTGTAATGCTAATTCCCCCCTCAGAATGTCATAAAATCTTACACATATAATTAAATTAAAAAAATTGGAAACATTGAAAGATACAAAAAATATATTATTATAAATTTAATTATTTAATTTATCTAATAAATGCATATTTACAGATAATATTGTGTATATGCTGGTATTAATAACTGAAATTATACTGAAATTATATATATATATATATATATATATATATATATATATATATATATATATACATATGCAGTGCCTTGCAAAAGTATTCAGACCCTGACCAATTCTCTCATATTACTGAATTACAAATGGTACATTGAAATTTCATTCTGTTTGATATTTTATTTTAAAACACTGAAACTCAAAATCAATTATTGTAAGGTGACATTGGTTTTATGTTGGGAAATATTTTTAAGAAAAATAAAAAACTGAAATATCTTGCTTGCATAAGTATTCAACCCCTGTGCTGTGGAAGCTCCCAGTTTACACCGATGAAAGAAATTGCCCTAACGAGGACACAATTACCTTACCATTGGCCTCCACCTGTGAACCATTAAAGTTGCTGTCACATTTTCTGGATAAAAACCCCACTGTTGAAGGATCATTGGTCAGGCAAATCTGCCAAGAAGAATGGGCCAAAATCACTCCGACACTGTGTGCAAAGCTGGTGCATACTTACCCCAAAAGACTTAAAGCTGTTATTGCAGCGAAAGGTGGCTCTACCAAATATTAATGTGTGGGGGTTGAATACTTATGCAAGCAAGATATTTCACTTTTTTATTTTTCTTAAAAATATTTCCCAACATAAAACCAATGTCACCTTACAATAATTGATTTTGAGTTTCAGTGTTTTAAAATAAAATATCAAACAGAATGAAATTTCAATGTACCATTTGTAATTCGGTAATAGAGAATTGGTCAGGGGTCTGAATACAAGGTAATCGAACATGCAATCTTCAGGTGTGAAAAAGTTATCCACCGTTTTGTTTGTAATTCTTATTAACAAATGTAAAATAAGTGTTTTCTAAAACTACGTTGATCATGTTCAGCACCTCTGCTGGTGGTATTGATTTATCTAGTCTATTATCTAGTGCTTTTTGACAAGCTTCTAAAGTTTCTTTACGAGGGACACTTGGGTACAAGGATTTTACATCCATGCAAAATAAAATTGTATTCACTGGAAGGTTGTGTTTTATTGATTCAAGTCTTTTTAAAAATGGTGTTGTATCCTTAACATAGCTTGGTAATTTCTCAACGTGCGACCTAAGTTGTTTTTCTGCTATTTCAGCTATTATGTGTGTTGGATTATCAATTGTACTGACTATCATTCCCATAGTGTGATTTTCTTTGTGCATTTTAGGATTTCCTTTTGCTAGGCCTGTTCTTGCATTATGTGGCTGCATGTATTTTTTTAATTCTTTTGATATAATGCCTTTATTGTATAGTCTCTCCGCAATTTCCTTAACCTCTTTTACCGATTTATTGATCTTATTGCTTTTAACTTCTTCATATGTATATGTATTATTTAATTCACATTCTACAGATTTCATATAGTCATCTGTGTTCATTATCACTATTCCTGAGCCTTTATCTGCTGATCTTATACTTATATCATCATCATTTAACAACTCAGTCATAGCTTGTTCTTCAATATTGGTTAAATTAAGTTTACATCTTTTCTTTAGTCCTACTATTATTTCTTGTTTAACTACTTCAATATACATATCTAACCATTTATCTCTTCCATCCGGAGGACTCCATGTGCTTGTACTATTAATCCCATGCTCATAATTACCCTCTGAATCTGAGATATTTTCATTGAAAAAATATTCCGCTAATCTCATGCGTCTCTCCCACTCCTTTAATTCAGTGGCCAGTTCATCTTTATCGATGTATCTTTTAGTCGGTATAAACTTAAGTCCTTTACTCAGTACTGCTTTTTGGGATGTGGTTAAAGTTTTACTTGATAAATTAAATACTATGTCTTCTGTCTTATCTTTTGTGTATTTGGTACCATTTCTATTTTTGGGTCTCCTATCTTTCTGTTTTGAATTCTCTGTCTTAGTCATGTTTAATTCTCTATTTTGCATTTTATTATTTACTTTAACCTGGTTTATTTTTACTGTTTTAGATTTATTTTGATTATCTTTCTTAATTATGCCACCGTATTCAGATTTTCTTCCGGTTTCATTGTCTTTAAATACAATAACTGAGAAATGGTTATTGTTGTACAAAAGATTAATTGGATCGTTCTTATTTTTAATAGTTTCTATTGTGCCTTCGTATTTAAAACAGGGCTTCCTTATTCTTTAAGTCTATGTATACGTGTATGTATATATACACACACATTATTTTAGTAGTTTTTTGTAGTTTTAGTATTGCATGGTAAAAAATGTTTACTAAATGTGCTTAATTAAATATTATTTGTTATCCGCCTTCTAAATATTCAAGGCAAAACATACCATCACAACAATACCAGTAGAGTACAGCCGCTCTTCGGATACGACTGGCAAAATACTTTGCGGGCCTCAGAGTACCACAAATCCTCGCCAATCAATCAACTCACTGAACATCCCCCGACCAAAACAACACATATAGCTCCCAATCGCCCCTCTGTAGGGCTAGCAGACCATAATTAGTGCCTCTCGACGAATGAAAACGCAAACCTTTTTAATTTGTATCCAATTCCAACATTCAATGAACACAGCAAGACAAATGTTGTCCAATCAAATCCCTAATCGCCCATAGTAATTGTGGTGGGGGCTCAGTAAATGATTTGACAAATATGGAACTTTGAATGCCCACTATCCAATGACATTACACCCAAACAAAACTGTTGTCCAACCAGGTTTGGTATTTCCCCAAATATTACATCACTTCAGTACGCTCGGATCTCCGTGGACGGCCAATAGGATCGCCTGAATCGAGTATAAAGACCGTTGATATTATTCCTGGCAGCCAATCAGTGGGATCGGTCAGCTGTGTTATTGGTAGTGACGCATGAAAATAGTTCTGTTGCTAGCATAGAACAGGACAGAGTTTAGATAGACGCAGGGGTCTAGTCGAAAGCTTACTTGTTTGTTTATTTATTGACGTTTGTTACATACGGAAGACCCGTCGCAGCTGCGTCTTTATTTTATCCCAGCAATTAAAAAAATAGCCATGTCGGTGAATATGGACGAGCTCCGGCACCAAGTGATGATAAATCAGTTCGTTTTGACTGCTGGCTGTGCGGCGGACCAAGCGAAACAGCTACTGCAATCGGCTCACTGGCAGTTTGAGGTGTGTGTGTGTGTGAGTTGGGGACGGGGGACGGGAGTACAGATGAGAGGCATACTGGTACTCGTGTTGGCAAATGTCTGACATGAAAAGTTGTTATTAATAATAATAATAATAATAATAAATAATAATAATAATTTGAGCCGAGGGGTTGGAGTGGGCCAGGGTTAGGTTGTATGCCTACAGTTGAACGACATTGTTCCTTGTTTACAGTAGCTACAATTCTGTCTCACAGAGGGGTGCAGTTCACATTTTTTGAAGGTTACGCAATTGTACTTTTCGAATTATTGAATTTAGACAAAAACAGAAAATAAATAATAAAAGATAAATAAAAAAAAAAAACATAATGCAAGTCTCCCACAAGTAAAAAAAAAATACCACTGTACATAACAACTATTCTATTAAGATACTATATGTATGTGTAGTAGCTTGAGATATCTATCTATCTATCTATCTATCTATATATATATATATATATATATATATATATATATATATATATATATATATATATATATATATATATATATAAAATTATTATACAGTAATGTCCAAAAATTTGGAAACAGCAAGACTCACTCACACCCCTTGCTTACTAAATACCCTGGTATCTCTGAATAGATAACCATCTCTTCCTTAAAAATATGCTAAATATTGTAATAAGCAAGACATCTCACAAGTACAGTGGTCCCCCAAAATGTTCTCCTTTTTCTAGGAAAGGAGTACAGCCTGGGGACGGGGAGTTTGTTGCTGGATAACTTCACTCTGACAACTTTCTCACTGAATATCTTGGTATCCCTGAATAGAAAATCGTCCCCTCTTTAGAAATATGCAAGAAATTTAAATGAACAATCTCTCCCACAAGAGCTGTGGTACCCCACATATGATCCACAATGCAGAATGTTTTAAAACATGTAAAAATGAGCTTGTCATCTATGTTGCATAAAGGTAGAACAAGGGTGTTTCTCAAATAAATAGACTATCTACAAATGGATATTTTCATTTAACTAAACAGCAGCAGGTCTAAATACTTATAATATCCTCGGTATGCAAAGGTGTGAAACCAACAGGAATACCAGAGTCTCTTTGACTGTATCTTTGTAGCTTGTAGACAGATACTCCAAAACAGCTTCCTCTGAGAGACTCAATTCTACACATTCCAGCACGTTCAGATTTGTAGATGTGTATGGCTTCTCTCCTCTGTGCTGTTTGGAAATGGGTTTTTGTTTGTGCAAATTTACACTCCCTAAAGTGAATGTCTGCACAGGTAGAACTGGTAGGTTCGCTTTTGTCTCTTTGTTTATTTTGAATGGGTTTAAACAAGCTTTGTATTTCGATGGCACTCCCTATCATCATCTCTCCCTGTCCCTTAAAGGAGATAATATCGCCTTTTCTAGTGATGCAAGCATTTGGGGATTAAAATCAATAATGAAGGCAGTTGTGTGTCTTATTAATACAGAACCGTTTTGAACAGTGAAGACATGCTGGCAATATACAGTGAGGTTGCACGAGTGGTCCACTTCTTGGGTCCATTATTATCTTCTGCTCTTTTAAAAATAAAATGTTGTATTGTGCACCTAACTGTAACCCTGTTATAATGAACCACATGCACAAACCAATACAAAGGGTGTCGACTTGCTCCCCAGCTCCTACTATGTGGGCATTTTGGTGTGGCAAGGTCCTATATTTGGAACTCTGCAAGAAAGAAAACTGCACAAGCCATTCAGATTCTCCCCTAGCTTCTCTGTCTGGAATGCTTTAGGCTTCTCTGATCTGATGGAAGAAAGGGCTGTGTCAGAGTGTTTGTTATTGCAGCAAAGTATGGTGCCTTTACAAAGGATCCAAAAACATTGTGTTAAACAGAATAGGATGTGGGGTTTACAATAGGGTTGGACGATAATGACATTTTCAGTTATCAATTATCGGCTGTAAATGATCACGATAATCATGATTATCGGCTGAAAAAATAACATATGTAAAATGTGTTGGAATTTATCAAATTTAAAGCTATATATACTTGAGCAATATGACAACTGCCTCTACGAGTTTAGAAGAAATAAAACTAGACAATTTTGAAAAAGACCAGCATCTTTAATAAAAGTTATGAAACAATGGTTGGTTACAAAAAGCACAAATAATATAACCAAATGTTTGTTTGGTAGCTTTTCAACTTTTGAACTATAGGCTACTTATTAAAAGTGTTTTAAAAAAAAACAAACAAATTTATAAATTGCAATTCAAAAATATCAGCTTTTGAACAGTTTCAGCACTGAATCGATTACGTTGCGGTGTCACTATCAATCCACATCCACTGAACAGCCTTTCAGACGGAACGCTCGTGGCTGGCAAACACAGATACTTGCAAGCTAACATGGAAAGATGTGGAAATGACTGGGCATGCATCTTCCACCAGTTTAGTGGATCAACCTCGATATTACTTTCAGGTAAGCTGAGATAACCGAGAATCTCACGCTGAACAGCTTCTGACACAGACAGGTTTCTTGCAAGTACTTCAGGTTTTCTCTTCTTGATTTTGACTGCCTGTTTCAAAAGTGAGGTTAAGCCTCCCTTGGTTTTCCTTTTTCTTGAGGTAAGCAAAGTGTGGGTGCTGCTTTCACCATGGCTGTCCTCAACTCAAAGGATCCAAAGAGACTGCCTCTTCCTCACCCTGGGCCTGGCGAGAGCCACCAGATCCATTAAAAGCCACTTTGGCCACTTCCACAGCTTCCTGCTTAACTGTTGCAAGAGTAGCATCTTTATTTTCAAGATACTCCTGTCTAAAACAGGGATCCAGAAATGAGCACACACTCACAAACTGTTTCATGCCTTCAGCTAAGTACCGAGACTGCAAGTCCTCTGATATGGTACGCTTGAGCTGCTTAACCATTTTTATTATTATTTGTTTATTTAGCAGACGCCTTTATCCAAGGCGACTTACAGAGACTAGGGTGTGTGAACTATGCATCAGCTGCAGAGTCACTTACAATTACGTCTCACCCGAAAGACGGAGCACAAGGAGGTTAAGTGACTTGCTCAGGGTCACACAATGAGTCAGTGGCTGAGGTGGGATTTGAACCGGGGACCTCTAGGTTACAAGCCCTTTTCTTTAACCACTGGACCACACAGCCTCATTTCTCGGTCTTGGTCAGCATTCACGTCCAGAATATCCCTATGCAAGTGCTGCAGAAGGGGACTTAAAGCAGATATAGTTACATGTTCTTCTCCACTGAGAGAATCTGTAAACTGCAGTAGTGGTTCCATTACTTGTGCTATATCTTCTAAGACTGTAATTACTCTATCATCTGGCATTAAGTGCCAGTTTTTGCAGTCCTGTGCCAGGGTGGCAGAGATTGCCTGTTGCTGCTCAATAAATCTGATGACCATTGATGCAGTTGACCCCCATCTGGTAGGAACATCCTGCAAAAATATCAAAACACTTTCAATCAAAAACACACCACACATTTAAATATGTAAGATTTTAATACAAGTGTTTCTGTTTATGGTAATTATCTAATTGAGATACATGAGTAGAAGATTAAAAAAAAAAAACTTAGTAGCAATACAATTTATAAAATTAAAACAAGCCTACATACAGTATTTAGTACTGTACTTATGATTGTAGTTTAAAATAAACAACTATAATATAATAAATTTAGGCTAATATTAAACTTGCCATTTGGTTTATTTTTTTTTTGGGTGGGGGGGTTGCATTGTAATAATTGCAATTACATTTAATGTATGTAAACTGTCAATGTTAAATAGACAAAATAATGACATTTACAGTGAGCTACATATTTTTATTACAACAGGGATGTATAGCAATTCTGTGACTCAAAATATAAATTGCGTAGCAAAACTTGGGATTTGTGTAGCAGTTTTTATTTATGTACTTTTTTTAAATTACTTTGTAAATGAGGGACGGAAGTGAGACGAATACATAGCAGTTTGGTCCATTTCAGGTTTTACTAACCACAAGCCCTTGTACTGTACTGAAAATGCTGGTCACAAAACCAAATGTGTTTCCCAGTGCCAATATTTGTACTGTCTGATCTGTCTTGTATGAAAAAACACATACCGATGATTAAGATAGCGTCAGCGTTGGAAACATTAAGAAAGCTTTTTGGCGCGTTCCCCTTTGAGAGGCGGGCTGTGTGAGTGTCGTCAGTCAGTTGTGTGTCGCAGTGATGTTTCAATACACTGGTCGAGAAAGCTTTATGTTTTACTTAAGGTGTTTATATGATGGAGCTTTGCTGGATATAGCTTATGTAAACCACATAGCAACACTATTTGTAGCCTGATTAGAATATAAGTACCGTTGCATTTTAAAAAAAGAAAAAAGTACCGCTGCCTTGTCTGCAGTACTTTATTTTACACGTGTTTCAAAACAGATAAACTGAAATAGTTGCTTCGCTTTTTAGCGATCCATACATACATATGCATGGCATTTATCATGTATTTTTGGCTCGCAAATTGCGATGCGATACCATCTGTTTCCACCCTCTGTTTACAAGTACCAATAATTGTGTTTTAATGTTAGGAAACCAGGAAAATTTTGGGTCAAAGTGAAACCATGACATGAAGTTAAAAGCAACTGTTTAAAATCAATACTTACATGTATCAACTTATGGTCTGGAAGCCCCAGTTTCTGTTGCTCCTTCTTCAGATCTTGTTTTTTCTTCCAGCGTCTATGAAAATGAGCAACGACAAGACGGCACACTCGAACAGCTCTCTGTACCGAATCAATCTTAAGTCCATGGTTTATTGCCAAATCTAAATAGTGGCCAAAACAACTCAGCCTTTGAACCTCCATATCCCGAAACGCCTTTACATAGTTGCTCCCGTTGTCTGTTACAGCACACACAATTGACTCTTTTTTTCAGGCCCCACTGATCCAAGACATTACAAACTGCTTCAGCAATATTGTTTGCAGTGTGATCCGCTATCATTGGTACAACCCCTAAGCACTTTGATTTTAACGCCCACTCTTTATTAACAAAACGACAGGTAAACGACATGTATGCATCGTTGTCCCTGCTTGTCCACAAGTCGGTAGTACAGGAAAAAAAAGTAAGTCCATCCAATTCCGCCCTCAAACGGGAGACTTTGGTCTCATACATTGCTGGTATGTGAGCATCACTGAAGTATTTTCTTGATGGAATCTCATATATTTTGTCCAATGTGTTCATCATATGTCAAAATTCCAGGTTTCTCAACTACGTCATGGAATGGCTGCATATCCTTGCACATAAAACAGACGATGGCATTTGTAATTTCACAGTGTTTTGGGTGATCCGTGCTGTATTTAGATTTACGTTGCAGAAACTCAATTTTATGTTTGAGCTTCTCTGTTCAGATTTCGATTTCACTCTGCCTCCGTCATATTTGGTTCTTGTAGAAATATGTGAATATGAATCTGGATGGTGATCTCGTAGATGGGTGAAGACTAGTGGTATTCCCTTTGCATAGTATTTTTTTCCCACACTGCCTACAGACGGGCTTATTACCTTGCGGATCACTTTCTGTCACTCCAAAACACTGCCACACAGGACTGATGCTGTTTCTTTTTTCTAAAATGTTTTCGGAAGGTTTGGTAGTTTCTGCAGTTGCCATCGGCATTAGCTCAAATGTTTGCCTTTACTCTGTGAATCTTACGTCACATGTTACAACTTCCCACTACGCAGCGCGCACAGATCACGTGTTGCGCCTCACGCAGACAGTTAAGTCCTGTCTTACTGCTTCAATGCAGAGCTACTGTTACACACAAACTTATCATAGTGGGTAACGGACGATAAAATGATTATCAATAACTATTTTTCAACCCAGTACAATTATCGATGCAAAAACATTATAGATAATATCACGATAATCGATTATTGTTCCAACCCTAGTTTACAACACAACACGTTTCTTAACATTGCTGTCTGGTGTGTGGGATGAGTTCCCCTGAATCCCTTTCAGTATTATTCTGATTACTTTGTTTTTTGTATACACATATCCTTTGTCATAAATTAGTTTGGACCTATTTCCACTTCCACAACTGATCAATCTTTAAAAAGCAAAATTAGATGCTAAAGCAGGTTCATATGGGGTAGGAGCTGTCTCTCATTTCTATCAATTTTTATATTCTGTGATAATAATTATTGATTAACAAAAAAATCGATTTAGTTTGGGTTCGGGTGGTATACAAACCAGTGAATAATAAACTAACCAATAATTTTACTTGCAAAGCCACCCAGAAGCATATAGCCATTCTGCAGATTTCACTGTGTATACAGTTTGCTGTGTGAAAATGTTGAATACTACTTGAGACACAGAATACAAAATTGAAGACATTTTTAGTAGCAAGCAGCTGCATCAGTTGAATAATAATCCAGGACATATGGATATATATAAAAAAATCTATCTAGTCCAGTATCAAATGAATTATCCTCCTGCTAATCTTTCATTGAGAAACGTAGCGGTTGAAAGTTAGGTGCCTCCAGGGATGCAGCATAGTTGTAATTACTGGTTCTTCTTGCTGATGTTGATCCGCTATCCAGATGTAATGTAACAGCATGGTGACGGTTCAACAGTATTGACACGAGTGTCTTATTATGCCAGTTTGGAAGGAAGATGTGCCTTGTGTTTCCCGTCCCCTGTCACAGGTGAGACTAGACCAACCAAAGCAGAAGGAAATCTGTTGCACTCAGAGAAAGCTTCTTAAAATGGATGTGAGCGGCAGGAGCTGTATGCATTGGATTTCTTTTGGCACGCCTTCACTGATTGGCTCTCACTATGACATCCCAGTTTCTCGTTGGCTGGTTAATATGCCCATATCTATGTGTCTCTGGTTCATGCTGTACACAAACATTAACAGCAGATAGTGGGATAAAATGACACAGTAAAATGTATTTCCTGGTTGTTGTGCTCTACATGAGAGCTGGCTGGTCTAAAATGGAATTTCAGTTTATGTATCAGGTAATTAAATATCCCCATGAGGGGAACTTGCAGATATGTTTTTGTTAATCTGCCTGTCCTTCAATTGCAAATTTCTCTTAAACCGTTTCAGAGCCCAACTTCTTATTTTCAGTGTTATAGAAACTCCACAGTGGAAATCTATCAGCACCCTGTGACCTAAGATGGCTGCCATATTGAGGATTTAATGCTTTGAAATTTTAACTTTGTTTTGTACATTTTGTGATTCTGCTGATCAAATTGGATCGTTACAGGGGGAAAATTGCAATGTTCTCTTTTTGATGCAGACCGCACATAGATTGTGTCTTTGCAGATCTCTCAATGTCAGGTGGTGTCCAGTAAAGCATTGTTTGCCACATAATTCTACCCTCTGGGCTTATCAGTGACGCAGATCTTTTTTAAATTTCAATTTTACTTCATGTTTACATGCAATTCCCCTTACATTATGCCCTTGCACATGCTTTGTTTTTGTTTTGTTTGTAAAAACATCCAGTTACTAGTTGTAATGCTGTTTACGCTGTTAAGAAAATATATAGCAGGGAAAAGGTTAAGCAGGTGATCGATACCAACAAACAAACAAAAAAACTTGAGAGAATTTGAACCAGTCTTTGGGGGGGCAATAGGTCAGTGTTAGTCATGTGATTGCTCTGTTGGGAGATGTGATCCTAAAGGCGTAATTTCGTGAGACTGAACAAACCTGATTTGGCAAAACCGATCCACCTTCCTACCGTGGAACATGTTTGGTCGAACAACCCAGTCTGCACAAGATGAAACATGGTGGAGCCCCGCAGGTACAGCTATGGCCAAAAGTTTTGCATCACCTACATTTTCTTTTTGTTGGATTGAGACAATTTAACATCATGTAATCAAAGAAACTACAGAATCATTGGCTCTATACTAAAAAAAAAAACATTGGTATTTCAGTGTGTTTTATCAAAGCGAATTTCTTACCATTTTGTCAGAAAGTCGAAGTGATACACAAACATAATCCCCTAAAATAAGGAAATTTGGTGAGCACTTATCCCCCCTTAAATCCCCTGTGCAATAAGTCAATTAAGGATTTAATCTGTAAAAAGGAAATGTATTAAATACGGAGTAACAGGCAGATGATGGTCCTCCCAGGGAAAAGCAGATGAAAACCAATCGAATATCTAGAAATACGAGGTAACAAACAGTTTCAAAAGATAACTTTTATGCCGGGTTTTACTAATGACAGGAACCCACAGAAAAGCAGCTGTTTTTTTGCATGCGCCAGGCTCTGGGGAAACATTTATCTAAGAAGCAAGTGGTACATTTGTCTTCTAACCATTAATCCTGTATAAATACGTTTCTAAAACATGAAGAGTTATTTTGTTCCAGATGTTATTTATCTTAGGTGTAATAAGAAGTATGCATGTTGATGCACTGTATTGTTTAAAATAAAATGTAAAAAATATATGACTATGTAACCCATTAATTGCAGGTTACATAAAATGTGTACAGTATATTATTTATTTGGCTGTTGCTTTTATCCAAAGCTTTTTTTTTTTTTTTTTTTTATACATACACATTCTGGTACCCATTTATACAGTTGGATTTACTGGAGCAATCTGTAGTTATGCTCCAGTAGTTAAACAGATGAGTAGTTATGTAGCTAAACAAATGAGCCACAAACTGTTTCATGCATATTATGTATTAGAGGTCAATAAAATGACTGTTCAAATACAATTCTGGATTGCACTGGGTTTATGTCACACATGCATGTCTTACATACATGTTACATGTCTTAGCACATTACTGTCCAATAACATACATAATGTGGCTCTGTACTTCTCTCTATCTTGTCAGCATTTACTGTTATATGTACATGTATTGTAGTAGGAAATAGGAATATTTTGGGATAGTTAAAGTTGCTGGTCTGTAAAAGCCATTATAATGTTTAGTTAAAATCCAAACCATTTCCGCCTGTGTTTTTATTTTTATTTTTACTGTTAGGTTTGTGCCTATAACTCTTTAGCTGTAAAGGTTACTGATACATGTCATACATGAAATGAATGTGCACACACTGGGCTTTCATTTAAAAAAAAAAAGTGAAATAGTCTGAGACTCACCATGTTTAATACAGATAACAAAAAACACAAAACGAGACGCTTTTTAGAAAAAAAATGATTTATTGTTTATACAATTTCTTTTAGTATGGTCAGCTCAAATATGACTGTACAATGAAACTTCAATATGTATGGAACATGGAAAATTGAACAAATTGGATAATAAATAAAGGAATGATGGCCATATATACAAAAGGGACCAAAAGCAACCCCCCAAAAAATGAACAATTGAAAATGTGCAAAAGAAAAATATATATAATACTAAGAGAGAATGTGTATTTAAATAACCATTAAAAGACTACTGTATATTTAAATGGTTTCATTAGATTTATCAATTATTTAATGTGCCCCGGTCTGACATTTCGTTAAGCAGTGCTGCGGGCTCCTGGTGCAAAGACTGAACTCGATCCTCATTATTACAGCAATATTAGCGGCGATGCCAGCAACAGCGACAGCGACAGCATTGCTCATACATGCAACACCAGCACATAAATTCATGTTTACAATTACAATGTGCAGTTCCTATGGAGAACACTAGGCAACTGCTTTTAGGGCAGACACGATCTGTCGGAAAATGTTCATGGAAAAAGGTTTCTTAAACATTACTAAATCTTTTGAGTATCACTTCGAACTGCCTAATGACTAGGGGAAATCGTGAAATAAAGGATTGTCCGCGAAATTAACCTTAAAAGTATTACAAAATAAAATGTGAATTACTGATAAAATAGTTTGTTTCAAAACTTCTCCGCGGTCACTGCGATGCAAAAGCACTTTACTTCCTTCTTTATGTGGCCACGTGATAATTAAATCCAATCACTGGCTTGCTGAATTAGCGTTGTCTACTTTGTGACATAACGTTACAGTATATGCGACATCAGTTTGGTTGAACTCTAAAACATATCGAAGGCGGCATTACTTAAAATACCCGGAATATGACGGACAAATCGAAAAAATCTAAATACATTTCAGCTCAGGAGCGGGTGAAACAGTTCCCGACAGGAACCTTACATGCAGACGGCGGTAAATTGTTTTGTTCATCTTGCAATGTGACTATAGATTTTTCAATAAAAAACACGATCGGTCGACATTTTGCTTCAGAATCGCATATCAAACGTAAATCTACTGCAGAAGCTACTACCCAAAATAAAAAGCAAGCGACAGTGGCATCGATGTTTTAAAAGAGCAACTGAAAGCAGTTCAGCAAGAAGAGAAGAAACGTTCGAGCTAGTGGAGGCCTTCACTGCTGCTAACATATCTTTGGAAAAATGGATAATCCGAAACTAAGGGAGTACTTCAACAAACACGTAGCAAACGCTGGAAGTTTTCCGTGTGCAAACAAACTTCGCCAGGATTATTTACCAGAATTAATTGCTTTGCACGTTGAGTCTGTTAAATCTACACTAGCGGAATGCGATTCCGTTTCAATTGTAGCCGACGAAGCAACAGGCGCTGGGATAACTATATACTCCACATTTTATTTGTACCTGGCAGCTGGAACGACAACGACCTGACCGTGTTTTTAACAGAGCCTGTTCAGTTTGAGTCTGTAAATTACTCAACTGTACCGCAAGCCACAGTAAAGGCTGTTGTAAACTATGGCTTGGAATTCAGCAAGGTCTCCGCATTTATCTCTGACAATGCGATGTACATGAATAAAGCTTTTTCTGATGTGCTGCATGGAATGATGCCGAATGCTATTCACCTTACCAGCAATGCACATATTCTTTCCTTGGCTAGTGATGTCTGGCGTACAAGTTTCACTGATGTGGATATCCTGGTTTCTTCTTTAAAAAAAAAAACATTTAAGCATTGTCCAAGTCGTAAATTATGGTACCGGGAGTCAATTACCAATCAAAGTGACAAAGTACCTGCAGCAGTGTCGCTTCCACCGGATTACAAGGTGGAATTCGTGGTTTAATGCAGTGAGTTACCATGCAAAGAATATACAGTACTACCAGCAATTTGTTGGTGACGTGCTTGAAATCACACCAGACACACAGTCTTTGCTTAAAATCCGTGATCTTTTAAAACAAAGTGACATTGCTGACCAAGTGAAATTTGTGGCTGAAAATGCAAGCAGGTTCGTGCAGCTTCTGACTTGGTTTGAAAGTCGGAAGGTTTCTATCCACCAAGCATACAACAAAGTGATTGATCTGATAAGCTGGGTCGAGGATATGTCATCGCAACAACTTTCAGGCTGCCAAGCCGAAAACCGTCGCAGACAACAAGTGTTCCAGTCAATCGCAGCAAAGTTAAATCAGTACTACAAGTACGACCAGTTAAAGCCACCTCGATTTAAACAGCCTGCTGCCTACTTTTTAAACGCTGTTCGCATTTTTGACCCAAGTCAGGCATCTTTTCTTTGTTTTGACATCAATCTACTTAAAGCAATACCTGGATGGCAGAAAGAGCATGACTACGAACGTGCTGCGTACTTGAACTATGTCAAAGAATTGCAGATGCCAGTAAAAGTGACTGAGCTTTGGCACACGCTTTCCATGTCTCTACAGTTGGCAAAGCGCCGCTTTACAATTCTGGTGAATTCAGTGGATGCCGAACGTGCCATATCAATGAATGGTCAAGTAAGTATTCACACCCCAGAGACAGAGGATGTCAGCTGTAACTGCTGGTGGATGCTGCATGCTGACATTTAACAAATAAGACGGCGCGTTTTATGAAGGTAAGCATACATGTGTATTCCTGAGCTTTGGAGGTAAATTTTTATATATATATATATATATATATATATATATATATATATATATATATACACACACACACAGTGCCTTGCAAAAGTATTCAGACCCCTGACCAATTCTCTCATATTACTGAATTACAAATGGTACATTGAAATTTCGTTCTGTGTGATATTTTATTTTAAAGCACTGAAACTCAAAATCAATTATTGTAAGGTGACATTGGTTTTATGTTGGGAAATATTTTTAAGAAATAAAAAAGTGAAATATCTTGCTTGCATAAGTATTCAACCCCCACACATTAATATTTGGTAGAGCCACCTTTCGCTGCAATAACAGCTTTAAGTCTTTTGGGGTAAGTATGTACCAGCTTTGCACAGAGTGTCGGAGTGATTTTGGCCCATTCTTCTTGGCAGATTTGCCTGACCAATGATCCTTCAACAGTGGGGTTTTTATCCAGAAAATGTGACAGCAACTTTAATGGTTCACAGGTGGAGGCCAATGGTAAGGTAATTGTGTCCTCGTTAGGGCAATTTCTTTCATCGGTGTAAACTGGGAGCTTCCACAGCACAGGGGTTGAATACTTATGCAAGCAAGATATTTCATTTTTTTTATTTTTCTTAAATATTTCCCAACATAAAACCAATGTCACCTTACAATAATTGATTTTGAGTTTCAGTGTTTTAAAATAAAATATCAAACAGAACGAAATTTCAATGTACCATTTGTAATTCAGTAATATGAGAGAATTGGTCAGGGGTCTGAATACTTTTGCAAGGCACTGTATATATAGTATACATTTGTTTTTTATATTGTATAAATACAGCCGTGAAATATCCGCGAATTTTGCTATTTGTGCCGTGATAGACCCGCGAAAAATTAAAAATTTCTCCGATTTAAGTAGACCCCTACTAATGACCAATGAGGGGATAACAAGCCACACAGTCGGAATTGTCAAATCCTCGGTGTTGCAGCATAATAGTTGTACAGTATTTCATGTTGGATTTCGAAATGTCACATTTTCTAATTGTCAATTTTTAGTTAAGTATGGAAAACACAAAGCGGTATGTAATTCAATATGTTTACGTAACATTGTTCAGCAGGCTTCATTCGACTATGACGCAAAATTGTTTAATTATATAGGGAGATCCAAAACCTTTTGCCATAGCTGTACTGCTAATTCACTGTATTCTATAGGTAAATTACACAACTGCACATGCAGTACAAGTAGCCTCGATTTACGAGGGTCTGTATAGCGAGATTTTTTTATATATATATTTTTGACCAATAATATTAATGTTATAGTTTATTACATATGATATAACTACTGCTTGGAACTTTCTGTCTGAAAAAAACCCATCACAATTCACAACAGCGTCCCCATGAGGCAATTAACTAAATGATTTAGCGAAAAGGTTCAAACCTGTTCAGTTTCCACAAACAAGCTGAAAGTGTTCGAGTCTGTGCGCCTCACGAAATTCCGCCTTAACTAACTGAAGGTAAAAATTCTGTTTAAAAACAAAAAACAAAAATGACATGCTTTTGGGATATTAAGTTAAGTGTGTTTTATAGAATCATGTTTTCGCTTATGAGTTGTAACGAATGCATGTGTACTGTGGGCTAAGTTTTGAGATGCAGACTTGTGTGTGTGTGTTTTTTTATTTATTTATCTTTTTTTTAGAAACGTTTTCATACTAAGTTTTGTGCTTGATAACATTTAAAAAATACAATTGATGCCTATGATTGATTTAATGTTTCAATTTTGTAATTAATCTGCAGGTTTTTGATTATATTTGTCCCACCAATCAAAACCTTTCTTAATTTCACTGTTGTGGATTTCACCTTTTTTTGTTGATACAGTAGCGACATTCGATTTGGTGGATGACCGTTAGGAATGGCATGTCTGTAGAATTTGGACTGGATAGATCTGGATCCAGACAGGAACACTGTGCACTGTAGACTAGAGCCTACCATGCACTGGTGGATCTTTTCTTTATAACCTGCTGTATTCAGATCAACTGGCTGTACTGTATGTTAATGACATACTCATTGATATTGAAGGTAGTGGTGGAATTGTCCTGTACACTATCTCTCAAAGATTGCATGTCCCTGAAACCTGGCGACGGCGTGTTTGTAAAAGGGCAATAAAAAGCACACTGTAAAAAAGAAACTCAATGCTTGGCTACCCCTCGCACTGTGATTGATTTTCAGGGCAGCACTGTGGAGTAGTGGTTAGGGCTCTGGACTCTTGACCGAAGGGTCGTGGGTTCAATCCCAGGTGGGTAATTGTATGTTAAAAATAATATGATATAATTGTAAGATGGTAATTTAGAAATTGCTGTTATGAAGACATCCCACACAATCACTAAAGGAGTTATAACTGAGCTTTTAAAATCCATTCCTTTACCTTGTCCTAGCTCTGAGCAACATTCACTGCCCCCTCTTTTCTTGTGTTGAAGATCTTCTGTTTCTCTGCTATACTTTAATTTGGGAGCTCCAGTGGTCTAGCTGCAATCAGACTATGCGGTCTACAGAAAAGCAGTTTATCTATTGCACAGAATTTAAAATTTACATAACAAAAAAAAAGTGGCCCCAAAGATATGGGGGGGGGGGGAGACGACGACAGACTAGAGCATGAGTGAGTTTCTGATGACAATGAAGGGCAATGTGTTACTTTCTTATTCTAAAACATCTTCTCTCTCTTTCTCTTTTAATCCAGACGGCATTAAGCACTTTCTTCCAGGAAGCCAATGTTCCCAGTCACCACCATCAAATGGTAAGATTGTTTTATTTCTGTCACCTGGTTGGTCTGTACAACACAAGTACAATGGGCATTCCAATCGAGTCTTACTGTCAAGGAATGTCCAAACAAAGCTTCATCACAATTGAATGAGTAGTTCACACAATTAAAAATGAATACAAATACAAGTTTGACATGAATATCAAAACAAATAGATCCCCATCATAATAATGTGCAGAGGTGGTAACTCCCAGTGGATAGTATTTTGAGCCATTCCAGATTTTACTGTAAACTCAAATTATTTACATCTGAGATTTCACACTCCTTACAGTGTTCTACTGTACTACGTCTCCCATTGTTCTGCAACTTTATTATTAATATTATTTATTTCTTAGCAGACGCCCTTATCCAGGGCGACTTACAATTGTTACAAGATATCACATTATTTTTACATACAATTACATTATTTTTTACACATTATTTTTTACATACAATTACCCATTTATACAGTTGGGTTTTTACTGGAGAAATCTAGGTAAAGTACCTTGCTCAAGGGTACAGCAGCAGTGTCCCCCACCTGGGATTGAACTCACGACCCTCCGGTCAAGAGTCCAGAGTCCTAACCACTACTCCACATTGCTGCAACTTGGTAAGGATACTCCTTACTAGCTCAAAGGTCATGGCAGTGCAATAAGCTAACAAAACAGAAACGTTGGTACATGCCAGACTTTCACCAGAACCCAGTAATGTGTGCCTTGAGTGTGGTTCTTAGACCAGTGATCTCACAGTTCAGTTCAGTTCATGTTGTCAATATGAGCACCTGTACAACACCTAGCTAGCTGCTTTCCACCAAGCACAGGCGTGTGCTAAAAAGCAAGAGCTACAATTAATAGAAGATGGAAACAATTATATTTAATAACAGGCTAGGGATGGGAATTTTAAACGTATAAACTCGAAAGTGGCTAAACATTTTTTTTTTTTTTAATTTAGTCGTCGCCAATTTTTTTACCCCCGTTTTCTCCCCAATTTAGTATGCCCAATTATTATCTGTATCCTTGGCTCACCGCTTGCAACCCCCCCGCCGACTTGGGAAACGGCGGCTGGAACACACGTCCTCCGAAACGTGCTCCTGCCAAGCCGTCATTTTTCGCACTGCGGATCCACAGCGATGCCACCAGACCTATAGTGCCGGAGGACAACACAGATCTGGCAGCTCCACTGCAGAACCACAGGCGCCCTATCGGCCACAGGGGTCGCTGATGCGCGGTGAGCCGTGTATTTCCCTGCCGACCTAAGCCCTCCCCCTACCCGGCAGCGCCGCCAATTGTCTTGCCCGCCCCTAGGAACTCCCGTCATAGTCGGCTGTGACATAGCCTGGATTCGAACTTGCGATCTCCAGGCTATAGGGCACATCCTGCACTCCGCGCGGAGCACCTTTTACTAGATGCGCCACTCGGGAGCCCCCAAATGGTTAAACATTGAATAATATGCTAGACGTATCATCATATACAGCATTCTGTTGCGTATCCAACTACTGTGATGCCACAGTAAGAGTGGATATTAAAAAAAGGAAGGGGTTTGGGAATTACCTGCAAGTAGTTTTTCTAATTGGTGCAACAGAAAGATTGACACTGGGGCGGGTTTTAGTCTCTGTCAATCTGGCGCTTCATTGGTGCACTCCGTGTTCATGCTGTAGTGGGCGTGGTATGGTTCAGTCCACACAGGGTAAGAAAAGCGCTTTTTCAGACATTTGTTTTATTTTAATAAAATTGCATCTCTAAACAAAGTAACGAGGTAAAGCCACGTTTGGAATTATTTTGAGGAACCGGACGAGACAACCATGGTATGTAAATAAACTATGGCAAACAAAATTTTGTATCATAAAAACACAAGTTCAATGCTTCATCATTTGAAATGAAAACGTTCAGAATTACTGTGGATGGAGTTACTGAATGCAGTAAAAAGCAAACATCCATAATAAACAGAACACTCTAGATGGCGACTGTGAATACGTATAATTTTAAAAGGATTTTTTTTTCCAATATTAATTCAGAGAATGCATAAATGTAAATAAATGTATATTTAGGCTTTAATTTACCAGTACACTGTTACACAAATCATTTGTTTAAAACAATATATATATATATATATATATATATATATATATATATATATATATATGAATGATGTCTATGTAATTTGTCAACAGAAGGGGATATTAAAAATAATGGATTTCCTGTTTGTGGCTCTGATCCCTGAACAGTAGAGTTACTACAACAATGTATTGGAATCTGTGCATTTGATAGATTCTGTAATGCATGCAAGCTGTGTTTTTGTTTTTTATTATTATATTTGGGTTTGTTTTGTTCTTTCAATACAATATAATGTGGAAAAAAAAGGTTTAGTTTACTTTATTCATTCAATAGCGCAGTACAAATACAAATAGAGACATTTACCAATATGGAAAATAATAATACAAATGCTTTTTTAAAAGACCAAATTTCCATTGGGCTTTTATTTTTTATTTTTAATTATCAACTAATGGTCATAAATTAACTGATCAAAAATTTGAATTGAGTGACAGCCCTAATTTCAATATAAACTTTGGTGTGTGCGTTTTAATTTTTTTTTAACTTTTGTAGTTCAGTCTTTTTGATGTTAAAATGTTATTTGCTTATTTAGGGGTTATTTGCTTGGGAACTACTAACCAGGGCTATCCGTATACATCAGAATATAATGTAGAGTGTGTGTTTGTAGATATGGTTTAAACGCTGACACCTGCATAGCATTTAATCATTTAGGGCAGCAGTGTGGAGTAGTGGTTAGGACTCTGGACTCTTGACCGGAGGGTTGTGGGTTCAATCCCAGGTGGGGGGACACTGCTGCTGTACCTTTGAACAAGGTACTTTACCTAGATTTCTCCAGTAAAAACCCAACTGTATAAATGGGTAATTGTATGTAAAAATAATGTGTAAAAAATAATGTAATTGTATGTAAAAATAATGTGATATCTTGTAACAACTGTAAGTCGCCCTGGATAAGGGTATCTGCTAAGAAATTAATAATAATAATAATAATTTAATCGTTCATAAAAATTTACCAAAAGCACATCCCTGTAACAGGCTACTCTATGGGAATGGGTTTGAGCATGTACCTGATCCCAGTATGGCAGAGCAGAGGAATCACAGTTATGAAAGCTAACCTAGCAACCAAATGAAACGCCTGAAAAAGTGTAGCTTGCATGGGGTCGCTATTGTACATTGCTTTGAAGTGAACTGCCACTTCATTTATCTAACAAGGTTTGCATAATTATAAGGTTCCCTTAATCAATCCCCATGTTGTAATTTACTCTTTGAGATTTTGTTCATTTAATTGTAGTTCTGATCAGGAGAATGATTGCTTGGTTATTGCCTCAGTTATGAAAACCCAAGCTTACCCTGAATTTACAGAATGGTTTATTATGTAAAGGGTTTTATGACTGTTTTTTTATATTTATCCTACGTGTGCAGGTGTTTAGAGGATGGAAAATTTATTTTCCATCCTCTTATAAATACAATATTTAACAATCCACTTTTGCCTCTTTCAATGCACGAATCGAATCAAAACATTACAGCGCTGTCTTTTGCGTAACTGCTGAAGTTCAAGAAAAATCATTGATTCCGAGTAGGATAAAAAGAGAATGTCATGGCTCTGCAGGAATGGAAATAAGACTCTCATTGCACAGCAGTTTGTTTCATTCCTGGTTTTACTATGAGTTTAATAAAAGTACACCTGACCTTGTTACCTGTACACTGTGGCTAATCAAACTCGCAGTAAAGAGTCTTATCTCCATCCCTGGCTCTGTGTGGGTGACACACAAATAATACTCGCATTGATTTGTTTTCGTAGATACCTGCATAGAACCATCATGTAGCCTCTGCGTACTGTAGAGCCGACTCCGCTTGCGCTGTACTCTGTGTGTATTTTGCTTGCATTTAGTGGATGTGTTTATGTTCCTCTGTAGTTTCCAAGCCTTAGAGGAAATGTATTTCTGTTTGTGTGGAGTTGGAGTCACGAGTGCATGCATGTACTTGCCTTCTGCAGACGTGTGTCTACCTGCATTATGAGTGCTTTCATGAATGCGTGTGTGTTTGTGTAAATGGAGGCATGGCTTTTACTAGCCTTGTGGGGTTGGAAGCATCTTGTATGTGGTGAGAGTTCAGGCTATTTTTCATGTCTAAAAAGTGGTAACCAGTTTGTGGGCAAGAGCGATTTTTATTGTGAAGTGGATCCACCTCTTAAAGCATTTGTGAACATTTTTTTTTGCAGAAATGTAAAGTTTAGGCTCTATTATAACGTAATGTAAAAAAAAAAATGTTAAAAGTAACCTAAAGGCCGAAAAATAGGACAAACCTGTCGGTATTTACGCATATTTTTTGGAAACACTCTGCTATCCTCGGCGTGTGACATTATAAGAAGTCCTACACAAGCTACTTGCCATAATTACCATTGACTTAAGTCTGAGGAGTCTACGCAGTGCTTTGAGTATTTTGAGAATTCAGTGGCATGATGGTGTATTGTGTTGCTTATGGGTGCTCTAATAGAAGCAAAAGGGATTTAGGATTAGTTTTTTTCATTTCCCGGAGGATCCTTTGCAAAGAAAGGCTTGGACCCATAAAATTAAACGGACTAACTTCACTCCAAGCAAATACAGCAAGGTATGTTCTGACCACTTTGAACATGACTGCTACGAAAGGTATGCTGACGATCTGGCTGGAATTGGCTACCATGGAGGCTACAATAAGTTAAAACCAGATGCTATACCAACAATATTCTGTGCTTTTGGTAAATCAAAATAAAAAAAATGAAGACGAAAACCCAGATGTGTCGGCGGGGTCACCCATGACAGCTTGTCAGCAGACCAAAAGACTGTGAAAGGCTTACGAAAAAAGACACCGTGAGGGGAGTCCTTGCTTTTCCTGTCATAAAATAAAACATAAAAAATATTTGGTTAATGATAGTCCATTTTAATAATTTTATTTTTAATCTCAACCTGAACTCTGGCTGTCTGTGAGTGGGTGTATGCTTTAGACCAGAGCTTCTCAAACTCGGTCCTGGGGACCCCATGTGGCTGTTGGTTTTCATTCCAGCTGAGCTCTCAATTACTTAACTAGACCGAGAAATGAACTAATAATTTGCCTAATTTGACATTTTTACTTGTTTTCAGCTCTTAAACAGTTGCAGTTTACAAGTTACTTATCAACTGTCACGGCTAACTTGAAATGTGAACTGTTCAAGAGCTGAAAACAAGTAAAACGGTCTAATTAAGCAAATGATCAGTTCAATTAAGGGTCTAGTTAAGTAACTGAGAGCTCGGTTGGAATGAAAACCAGCAGACACGGGGTCCCCAGGACCGAGTTTGAGAAGCTCTGCTTTAGACTGTGGCATCCGCACAGCATTCTCTCCCAATGTCAGCCTACCCCTCCCCCCTGACATTTTAAACCTCTGATATTTAAAATTATAAATGTGTGCAGCATCATTTCTGTACAAACTGATTTCAAAAAGCTTGGTCTGAGCACTTCAGGCCGTAAGATATTGTAATAACTTGTTACCTCTGTCGCCCTGGATAAAGGCGCCTGCCAAAAATAAATAAAGAAATAAATAAAGAAATAATAATAATACGATCAGCAGCACATTGTATAGTCCCCATGGAAATCTGCAGTAAAATTTCCTAAAATCTGCAACGAGAAGTGTTTTCTGCAAAATTCTGCAGCAATGACTTTTTAATGAAAAACAGTGTTAATGAGTATAAATAAATAAGAAAAAGTAAGTCAGTTTTATATTCATTTTTTGTATTAAATCACATCACTAAAATCTAGAAAAAAATAGAACAAACATGCTTGCCATATTTTATGGAAATCAAAGAAGAAAAAACTCTGATACAATAAAGCAGAGAGTTCACTTTAAAAAAAAAAAAAAAAAAAAAAAACTACAGCACTGACTTGGGTGCCATTTTTTAAAATATACAGTACTGTGCAAAAGTTTTAGGCAGGTGTGAAAAAATGCTGTAAAGTAAGAATGCTTTCAAAAATAGACATGTTAATAGATTATATTTATCAATTAACTAAATGCAAAGTGAGTGAACAGAAGAAAAATCTAAATCAAATCCATATTTGGTGTGACCACCCTTTGCCTTCAAAACAGCATCAATTCTTGTATGTACACTTGCACAAAGTCAGGGATTTTGTAGGCATATAGTCAGGTGTATGATTAAACAATTATACCAAACAGGTGCTAATGATCATCAATTCAATATGTAGGTTGAAACACAATCATTAACTGAAACAGAAACAGCTGTGTAGGAGGAATAAAACTGGGTGAGGAACAGCTAAACTCAGCTAACAAGGTGAGGTTGCTGAAGACAGTTTACTGTCAAAAGTCATACACCATGGCAAGACTGAGCACAGCAACAAGACACAAGGTAGTTATACTGCATCAGCAAGGTCTCTCCCAGGCAGAAATTTCAAGGCAGACAGGGGTTTCCAGATGTGCTGTCCAAGCTCTTTGAAGAAGCACAAAGAAACGGGCAACGTTGAGGACCGTAGACGCAGTGGTCGGCCAAGGAAACTTACTGCAGCAGATGAAAGACACATCATGCTTACTTCCCTTCGCAATCGGAAGATGTCCAGCAGTGCCATCAGCTCAGAATTGTCAGAAAACAGTGGGACCCTGGTACACCCATCTACTGTCCGGAGAAGTCTGGTCAGAAGTGGCCTTCATGGAAGACTTGCGGCCAAAAAGCCATACCTCCGACGTGGAAACAAGGCCAAGCGACTCAACTATGCACGAAAACACAGGAACTGGGGTGCAGAAAAATGGCAGCAGGTGCTCTGGACTGATGAGTCAAAATTTGAAATATTTGGCTGTAGCAGAAGGCAGTTTGTTCGCCCAAGGGCTGGAGAGCGGCGGTACGAATGAGTGTCTGCAGGCAACAGTGAAGCATGGTGGAGGTTCCTTGCAAGTTTGGGGCTGCATTTCTGCAAATGGAGTTGGGGATTTGGTCAGAATTAATGGTCTCCTCAATGCTGAGAAGTACAGGCAGATACTTATCCATCATGCAATACCATCAGGGAGGCATCTGATTGGCCCCAAATTTATTCTGCAGCATGACAACGACCCCAAACATACAGCGAAAGTCATTAAGAACTATCTTCAGCGTAAAGAAGAACAAGGAGTCCTGGAAGTGATGGTATGGCCCCCACAGAGCCCTGATCTCAACATCATCGAGTCTGTCTGGGATTACATGAAGAGAGAGAAGCAACTGAGGCTGCCTAAATCCACAGAAGAACTGTGGTTAGTTCTCCAAGATGTTTGGGCCAACCTACCTGCCGAGTTCCTTCAAAAACTGTGTGCAAGTGTACCTAGAAGAATTGATGCTGTTTTGAAGGCAAAGGGTGGCCACACCAAATAATGATTTGATGTAGATTTTTCTTCTGTTCACTCACTTTGCATTTTGTTAATTGATAAATATAAACTATTAACATGTCTATTTTTGAAAGCATTCTTACTTTACAGCATTTTTTCACACCTGCCTAAAACTTTTGCACAGTACTGTACATAAAACATAACAATTCTTAAAAAATAAATTAAGTACAGTGTTAGCCAAAACATATGACTGTTTAGTACTTCTGTTTTTTGGGTTTTATTAATTGTATTTTTCAGTGCTTTTATATTTAGCTATTTTCGAGTTTTATGTAAACCTGTTTTTTTTCGGGGCTTTCGTTTTTGATATACTGTATGAAATTAGTGATTGCAGTTATTTTCCAAAATGCTTGAGCATGTTTTTTTTTTTCTTCTGTCAAAATATGTATAGTAGTAACTGACAGTACTTGCACATTTAAGTTGTACCTTCTTTCCTTTGCTGTCTCCCACAACGAAATCCCTATGGTCACGGGCACATTCTTCTGCGGTTTTTGTGTGTAGGCATTTTTGTACATTTCGCCACAAAAACTTGGGTGCATTTTAAGGTACCTTGAGTTAAAAAATACAATGTATAGACTGGAGTGAAAAGCTTTGAATTCAAATGTGGACTCATATACCTCTGTACAAGCGAGCCGGCCCAGGGCCGTACCGAGCCCTCACGGTGCGGTTAAGAGGAGCCTGGGTTATTTTTCCACTGTAGATAATTGTTATTAATTAAGAACATAAGAAGAACATAAGAAAGTTTACAAACGAGAGGAGGCCATTCAGCCCATCTTGCTCGTTTGGTTGTTAGTAGCTTATTGATCCCAGAATCTCATCAAGCAGCTTCTTGAAGGATCCCAGGTTGTCCGCTTCAAAAACATTACTTAAACATTACTTCCCTTGATTTAAATTCAACACTTCTCACAATATATCCGAGCATCTTGTTGGCCTTTTTTATAGCTTCCCCACATTGTCTAGATGAAGACATTTCTGAGTCAACATAAACTCCTAGGTCTTTTTCATAGTTCCCTTCTTCAATTTCAGTATCTCCCATATGATATTTATAATGCACATTTTTTTGCCTGCATGCAATACTTTACACTTTTCTCCATTTAAATGTCATTTGCCATGTGTCTGCCCAGTTCTGAATGCTGTCTAGATCATTTTGAATGACCTTTGCTGCTGCAACAGTGTTTGCCACTCCTCCTATTTTTGTGTCGTCTGCAAATTTAACAAGTTTGCTTACTATACCAGAATCTAAATCATTAATATAGATTAGGAATAGCAGAGGACCTAATCCTGATCCCTGTGGTACACCACTGGTTACCACGCTCCATTTTGAGGTTTCTCCTCTAATCAGTACTTTCTGTTTTCTACATGTTAACCACTCCTTAATCCATGTGCATGCATTTCCTTGACTCCCTACTGCATTCAGTTTGAGAATTAATCTTTTATGCGGGACTTTGTCAAAAGCTTTCTGGAAATCTAAATAAACCATGTCGTATGCTTTGCAATTATCCATTTTCAATGTTGCATCCTCAAAAAAGTCAAGCAGGTTAGTTAGACATGATCTCCCTTTCCTAAAACCATGCTGACTGTCTCCCAGGATATTGTTACCAGGTAATTTTCCATTTTGGATCTTATTATACTTTCCATAAGTTTCCATATAATAGAAGTCAGGCTTATTGGTCTGTAGTTACCTGGTTCGGTTTTGTCTCCCTTTTTGTGGATCGGTATTACGTTTGCAATTTTCCAGTCTGTCGGTACAACCCCTGTGTCAAGAGACTGTTGCACGATCTTGGTTAGTGGTTTGTAAATAACTTCTTTCATTTCTTTGAGTACTATTGGGAGGATCTCATCCGGCCCAGGGGATTTGTTTATTTTAAGAGCTCCTAGTCCCTTTAACACTTCTGCCTCTGTTATGCTAAAGTTATTTAAAATTGGATAGGAACAGGTCGACATGTGGGGCATGTTGTCCGTGTCCTCCTTTGTAAAAACCTGTGAAAAGTAATCATTTAATAAATTTGCTATTTTTTTCTTCATCTATGATTTTGCCATTTGTGTCTCTTAGACATTTAACCTCCTCTTTGAATGTTCTCTTGCTGTTATAATATTGGAAAAACATTTTGGAATTGGTTTTAGCCCCCTTAGCAATATTGATTTCTATCTCGCTTGGCCTTTCTAACTTCCTTTTTGACTTGTGTTTGCATTTCCAAGTACTCTTTCTGTGTACTTTTGTTTTTGGTCCCTTTTCAAACGCTCTGTAAAGTGCCTTTTTTCGCTGAATATTTTTTTTAATTGATCTATTAAACCATTTTGGCCATTTTGTTTTAGATTTAGATTTGTCTACTTTTGGGATGTAATTGTTTTGCGCCTCTAGTACTACATTTTTAAAAAACAGCCATCCTTTTTCTGTGCATGTTTTCTCTATTTAACTCCAATCGACTTCTGTTAGTCTCTGTTTCATACCTTCATAGTTTGCTTTTCTAAAATTGTAAACCTTAGCTTTAGTCATTACTTTTGGGGTTTTAAAAAATACTTCAAATGAGACCATGTTGTGGTCTGAGTTTGCCAATGGCTCTCTGACCTCTGTTTTAGTTATTCGGTCTTCATTATTTGAAAAGACTAAATCAAGGCATGCCTCCCCTCTAGTCGGTGCCTTGACAAATTGCGTTAGGAAGCAGTCATTTGTCATTTCCATCATTTCAATTTCGTCCGTCGTGCTCCCCCACCGGTTGTCCCATTTTATACGGGGAAGTTGAAATCCCCCATTAGTATGGCTTCTCCTTTTCTACACGCATTTCGAATGTCATTGTATAACAGATTATTTTGCTCAGCGTCTGAATTTGGCGGTCTATAGCATGCTCCTATTATGCCCTTTGAATTTGTGTCCATTATTCTGATCCATATTGATTCTGCATTGTTTTCTTTGTCCTGATTTAACACCTGGACTTCAAGACTATTTCTTATGTATAGCGCTACCCCTCCGCCTCTTCTGTCCTGCCTGTCTTTCCTATACAGTGTGTACCCACTAATATTATATTTGTCTCCATCACTCTGACAACCAAGTTTCTGTAACACCTATCGCATCGTAGTTACTTGTTAGTGCAGTAGCTTCAAGTTCTAACATTTTGTTTCTGAGACTTCTAGCATTAAGATAAATACATTTAATAGTTGTCTTACCTGAGTTATTGCCCTTGTTTTGACGTGGTCTCCCTTCTGTTTTTTTGTTTTCTCCCCCCTTCCTTTCTAGTTTAAATGCTTCTGGACCTCCTCAAGGATCCTTTTCTCCAAGTAGATTGGTTCCCTTTCTGTTTAAGTGCAGTCCGTCCCACCTAATAGAGATAGTCCTTGTTGTAGAATGTGCTCCAATGTTCAAGAAAGGTGAAGCCTTCCTGTGTGCACCACGATTTTAGCCATGCATTTTGATTTTGTATTTCCAGCTGTCCATATGGTCCTTTGTAAGGTGCCGGCAGTATCCCAGAAAATACCACAATTTTGGTCTTGTCTTTTAATTTCCTTCCTAGCTCTCAAAATTTGTTTTGCAGGGATCTTGGTCTGTCTCTTCCAATGTTGTTTGTACCGATGTGGATGACTACTACAGAGTCGTCTCCTGTTCGTTCTAGGAGCCTGTCCACTTTCTCCGTGATGTGCTTGACAGAGGCTCCTGGAAGGCAGCACACTGTTGTAATAAGGGGGTCCAAACTGGTCAGCAGTGTTTATAGGGTCCTGGATGTTGTTCCTTTCATTCTCTTGATGTTGGTTTTGGTCATCTAAATGTTGAAGTGGCTCAAATTTGTTGGATGTCTGGATTTCTGGTGGTTGTGTTTGACGAAGTTTCTTTTTTTCCCTGCTCTTTTTCCCTATTGTTATTTATTAACTCAGTTTCGTCCCAATAAGCCTAGTTTTATTGTTTTAATAGCTATGAGAAACTGTACCCCCTCAGAAAAGGTGTTTTAATAGCTATGTATCTGAGGGATGCACTATCTCACAGGCATATGAGTGTGTATATATAGGCTTAATTTGACATTAAGCAATAATTATATATATATATATATATATATATATATATATATATATATATATATAATATGGGATCCATGATGGACTTATGTTAAAGAAAGTAAAAACATTAAACATTTTTGAAGATCTACATTTAACTATTTTACTCATAATATGTAATTTATTGAAAAAATACTGTAAATAAATGAACAATTGATACACATTCCAGGAACCAAATGTTAAAATGTAAAATTCAACAGAAAATAAATCATTCATGAAAGTAAAAATTTGCGCACAATACAAACATCTACAATGACACATGAGCTTGAGCATGAGCTGCAGTACCTATTGTTTGCAATAGTTATTTGTCATCCAGTGTTTTCAACTGCAAATTGATGAATTTAAAAAAATATATATATAGGTGATTATGTATTTTAATAACAATTTACCTGACGTTGCAACATATTCACTACTGCTGGTGGACTACAGTAGACTGCAACGTGGGTTAAATTAAACCACTGCTGACATGTTGAAATTGAAAAACCCTTTTTGACCTGTCTTCTTGAACATTCATTTTCAGATTTAAACCTCAGTTAAACCGGTTTAAATAGAATGTTGCAATTCACCTATCAATTGGATTAAATTTGTTACGCTGCAATTAACCCATGGTTTTTTTTCATCGCCTCTCCTGTCTCCATTCTCCCTGTCTCTGTGGAATAAAATTACAGTAAATAGAGGCTGAGATCGATGCTTTTTGTTTTTAAATCTTTTTTTAAAATGTAATCGCTGACAACAGTAGTAAACGTGATGCTTTATTCCAAGCAAACTGAATAACTAAATACTATGTTATGTGTATCGTTTGCTTTTAACAATTGTGTGTTTTTTTTGTTTGTTTTTTTTAAAAAGTGTAATTTATTTTGTCATAAACATGCAGTTTGCATTACAAGCCCGTTGTAAAAAAAAAAAAAAAAAAAAAAACCTTGGTAAGGCATAAAAATACATTTAAACTTCAACTTTAGTTGCCTGCCATGGAAAATCACGTGAATTGTTTGCATTACTAACACAGTGTGAAAAACCATTTATTAATAAAACAACATTTTATTGAAAAATAAACAGCTAAATGTGAATATTAATATATTAGAGTGAGGGTGCACAATTGCACAGGATGCAGTTTCTCATAGGTATAGCTATACAAAAGTGAATCCCCTGTACGTCCCATAACGTGCGCATGAGTGGTAAAGCCAGCGGTGCTGAAGGGATGGATTCTCATGGGGGTGCAGTTTCTCATGCTACACCGGATTCAGGTGTCTTGTGAGGCTGGAGTTTCACGGTTTGGTTCTTGCTCAGCTTGACAAATAGCCAGTGGAGAACCACCCGTACCTGTACCGTACCGAGCGGGTCAGATGTGCCAGTGGAGAAGGGGTATTGCTGGCTAATGCCTTCATCAGTATTATTAACCAGAACAATTGTCTTTTAAATGACTCGGGGATGTTTATATGCAAGACTGTATGTCCTCTGCCTTTACCGCCCCGGTTGATTCATTTGCATGTGTAATGCATGCATATTTAGTTTATGCATCCCCCTGCCTCTCTCTCCCTCCAGTTTGTGTGTGTGTGCCATTGTTTAACTGAACTTTGCATGTGTTTGTGTTTTTAGTTATTTGTTGTTTGCAGCTCCTCCTATAGTGCATCATACTGTGGGTGAATTGCTCTTTGTTTTCAAGCTGTCCATCGCTACCGTAGCTGTGTGTGTTTTTGTGTGTGCATGTTGATTTATTTTTATTTTCTTAGTTTATTTGTTGGTTTTATGTGCTTTATGACTGATTCTGTGTCTGTATGTTCCTCTCAGTGTATCGGCAGCAGCAGCCCGGCTTCTGTTTTTATTTTGGCAGCAGCCATTACATCATACTGCTAGAGCTTGTATTTTGGGGGGGGGGGGGGTAAGGAACAATGTGTCTTCTGTCAGCTACTTTAAAAACACAAGATCTTTTTGAGTCTTGTTAATGTTACACTGCAACTGGAGACTGAATGGACAGAGTGAGAGAGAAACAGAGGGGGTGGGTGGAGGGCGTTTTAAGAAAGACCTACAAAAACAGAAAAACTAGGTGGAGGGGGTACTGTTGTGTTTCGGAAATCTGTCCCTAAGTAATTGAGATACTATGCTTCAAGCGGAAAATGCTAATATAAGCGCAGAGCATATGCGAGTTGGTAAGAATGAGACAGCGTTGGTGTGCATGTGCAAGCCTTGTGATTAATCCTGGAGTAAATCATGAGTAAATATGTGTGCAGTATGATTTCCAGTGACCAGGTTTTTTACGCCTCATAACAGAAAAATTATTTTGAGGTGTAGCAGTATCCTTTATTATATAATTGCAAATTGAACGACTAAAGACATCCAGAAGAAAGACAATGCCTGGGTGGCTTGCAGGTGGTGCATTTAGCAGCACCAAGGCATTTTCTTTCCGATTTTATGGAAGTTGCATAAAAATAGGTTTGTTAACAAGCAAAAATAAACCAGAGCATACATGCAGTCTATCCAGCATTTAAATGCATAATGTGCACTTCTGCTGGCTCTTAAAAATGACACAAAAAAGGTCCCGCATTCACACAACTTGAACATGTGACCTAATTTTAAGCTATGGCTTTTTTTGTTGTTTGTTTGGTTTTTTTTTTCGTTTTTTTTTATGGTAAATAACGTTTTGTTCACTAAATTGTTCTGTGCCACAAGGTCTTTACATACGCATACATCGAAGTTTTGTGGAGAGTCACCAAACAAACAAAAATAATGTTGAGGTCCTACTATTCTATACAATCTAAAACAAAGCCAGCAATCCGTTTGTCTATGTGACACATCCCAACATTACCAAGCTCATACATTGTTTTGAAGATTATATGAGCTATATTTACAAAGCATTTTCTGTCAAGTTCACTGGACTGTTTTAAAAGGAAAAACGAAATACAAGTAAATAATACAAGGCAAGTGGTGACCTGCGCATAACAACACTAATAATAATAATACTAATAATAATAATAATGTTGCACTTTAAAGTACTTTAAAAAGTTAATAAACAAAAAGGATTAAAGAAGGAATTTGTAAAGAAACACAATTGAGATTGCAGTAAGTTGTATATATAAAATGTATAACAATAAAATAATTTTGTTGAAAATATCAGTTCAACTATACTACTATCGTCCTGCTGTCTTCGTACTGGGCTTCAAATCAGACAACTACTACTGGTACCACGGAAAGAATACTACAACTACAACTGTACAATTACTACGAATAAATGATAACAATAAAACTGTTGGATATATAAGGATGTTCAATAACTCAGATCTGTAGATTTTACAAGTCCAACCATTATTTTACAATGGAGTTGCCGGAGGTCAGGGTGGTAACCTTTTATTAAAACAAGACCTGTTTTGTAGTGGGACACCGCATCTCTAGTATGTCCAATAGGATTGCATGGGCAGGGTCATGTATTTATTTCCAGTCTTTTGGATAGTTTCCAAGTCGTGTCTGGTGTGGATTGACATTCGGCGACTTTGCTTGCTTGCATCGCTCGAGTACAACGTGGAGGCAGCTTTAGAATTGCAGTTAGCCACTGTGGCTAAAGTAACTTAACATTTTTAGCCACACTGGAAAAATTTAATCCACTTAACAATACTGTAAACAAGTTAAACGTACTGTTTCACAAGGCAAAAAAAAGTGTATTTTATTTGAAAACACGTAGTTATTTAAATGCCAGACTCTACATAGTCCACAGGACTAGTACCACAATTGTTAGTTTCTAACCCTGCACAGCTATGTATTTAAAATAAATAGCATTACATTTTACCTGGTGGATCTTTACTTCCATTGTCAACAGACTGCTTCGCCGTGGATTAATTTCACCCATGTTTAGATAGAACCTTGAGCTCAGTCTGTTAATTTGAAGCCTCTCTGTTGTTTACTACCATTACTAGTGTAATGAAGGAGCTACAGGCTGTTCAGATAAGTCAGACGCAGGCAGATTGGTAATTGGCATTTCTTGAGTTAACTCGTTCTCAAGGAAACCAGAGTCCAAATCAAAACAACAACAATAGAAATTATAAATTATTTCAGACATTTTAAAGTTTTATAAAGCACATATCAGTAGCAGTATTGTTTTTGAAGCACCAAAGCGCAGCTCCGTCCTGAATTTCAGCAGCACACCACTGGATTGGAATGTTAACAAACACACGTTTGAAACTCATGTTATCTCACTCTTATCACATTCGAGTGGGATAGCACAAATGTTTCCCACACTAGATATACCATGCTTGTGGTATAAAGCTAATCAGAAACAAAAAAAGAGAGAATTTGTTGATGTGAGAATTTGAACAAGAAGAATCTGTGTTTGTCCCAGCAGAATTGTGAAAGTATTGATTTTTTTTCTTCTGACTTTGTTTTGCATGATTTGTTTTCGCTGGTTAGGGAATTAAAGGAGTCCTTTGGGAGTAATCAGTCCCTTTCTTCATCATGTGTTCCTTTTCCTAGTGACCTAATCTGGAGCTGAGCAGTTTCGGTACTGTGATCTGGCCGGAAGCCAGACTGCAGAGATTCAAGCAGATTGTTGTCTGTGAGATGTTTCGTCAGCTGGCTGGCTACAGCCCTTTCAAGAGTTTTGGAGAGAAAAGGTTGGATATGGAACGGAAGTTGGATAAGACAGCCGGGTCAAGGGAGGGTTTGTTGAGCACAGGTGTTACTCGGGCAGTCTTGAGGGTAGCAGGAACCAGACCTGAAACCAGGGACAGGTTGAGAGTGTGCATAATGGAAGGAGCAAGGTCAGGAGCAGAGAGACGGACGAGATTTGTTGGCCAGGGGTCCAAGGGGCATGTGGTAGTAGTTGATTTCAGCAGTAGGATGGAGACATCAGTAATGGAGAGAGGAAAGAAGGAAGAGAGAGCAGGAGGGGCAATCAGAGGAGAGTCAAGGTGGTCAACTACTACACTGGGTTTGTGGCAGGAGAGCGTAGAATAAATGGTGTCGATTTTTGTTCCGAAAGAAAAAAATCATGGAGAGAAATCATGGCAGGTAAGAGAAGAGGATGAATGGGAGGTGGATTTACCGATGGCTGGATGCAGGATTTGGTCAGTGGTTTTGAAGAGAATATTTGGTTTACCGTGTCCCATAGATATGATTTCTGAGAAGTACCTCACCCTGGCAGCAGCGAGCGCACGCCTGTAGCTACTAAGGTGATTGGTCCAAATCTCTGTGTGAACTGTTAGTCCAGACAGCCTCCATTTGCGCTCAGACTTGCGGCAGGCAGACTTAAACAGTCGAAGTTCGAGGGTATACTATGGACAGTTGCGATGTGTTTCTTGACTATTTTGGTTGTAAGCGGGGCAACAGTGTCAATGATCTGAGTAAGGGCTGCGTTGTAGAGGGCCACCGCATCATCGACCGAAGACGGAAGAGTACCAGTCAGAGGGGAAGAAGAGACACATTCCAAGAGTATTATAGGATTTAGCAGGTTTTTGGGACGGAATTAAATAACAGTATCAGTAGTAGCTGAAATTGCAGGAAGATTAATATTGGCAGTGATTTAAGAAATGGTTAGAGAGAGAGATCCGTGACTGATTGGAGATATCAAGACCCCTGGTGATGAGCAGATCCAGGGTGTGTCCACGGGTGTGAGTCGGAAAATTGACAGATTGAGAGAGTCCAAGGCAGTCCAGCAGCGTGACAAAGTCGGTCACTAGAGGGGAAGGAGGCAAATCGACATGGATGTTGAAATCACCTAGGAGTAGAATTTTGTCAGTTGAAGTGCAGATTAGGGAGAGGAATTGCGAGAACTCCGCAATAAAAGCAGAGTTATTCTTTGGTGAACGATAGATAACAGCAAGGGTGAGGGACATGGGAGAGAGGAGCTTTAGAGCAAGATGCTCAAACGAAGAGAAGCCTGTCCTAGAGAGTTGAGGCGGCAAGCACAGGGTTGGCAATAACAGCAGTGCCCCCACCTCTACCAGTGAGGTGTGGCTTGCCAAAGAGCGAGTTGCCATTTGGAGTGGATAGATGTAGCAAGTGTTATTTACATAGTACCAGGTTTCTGCTAGATCAAGATCAAGATTAGTATCAGTTATAAGTTCATTGAGAAGCAGAGATTTGTTACTCAGAGAACGGCAATTTAGGAAGGAGAATTTACAGTGTGTAGCAGGCAGTACAGGGGGAGAGGGAGGTAGTAGTGGTATCTGGGGTTGTCAAAAATACCGATACTTTGATACTACCGCGATACCAAATTTCAAAAACGGTTCTGAGCTTCATTAATTATGCATTCGGTAATCATGTAAAAGACGGAGTCTTACTAAAAAAAAAAAAGCTTCCCTTTATGTCCGCGCAGGGACACCATACACTCCAGGTGGAAACAACGACAACGAGACAGACAGGATTTAGGAGTAAAAGGTTAAGATGGAAGGCACACAAGCCTAGCGGCCCCCGCTCTTAGAAAAAGAGAACAGCAGAGTGCTGTTAGGAAATATTTCGTTTATGAAGCGAATGAGCAGGGCAAAACAAAAGATCCATCCAAGCCCATATGCAAACGGTGCTTTAAGATGGTACAAACAAAAGGAGGCAACACCTCAAATTTAGCTAAGCATTTGGCGGACAGGCACCCTGACCTCTTCAAATAATTCAGACAGGTTAGTGACAGCGTAGATGAATGCATCACGTATATAAGTTAAATACATGTCCTCTCTGAAACCGATGGGGAAATGTGAAATTAAGAAAGCAAGCTAGCTAACTTAGCGCTAATGTGTACGGTGTTGTGCTTTTCATTGGAGTGATAGATAGTACAATATACAATATGTTACAAATAACGACTCTAGTTACACTATAACACAATTTTTGTTCCTGGGTAGTAAGTGTTATTTCCTAATTGCTTATGCCTCAAAAGTATAGAAAATGGCTATTATTCCCCACAAACTTTGCTTTTGTGACCAGGACAGTGATATTTTGAAATTTACCTATTTCCAATGAGAAAACGGGCGAATTTGTGTCTTTTCGTTCACAAAGTCAGAAAAAAAACAACATATGAATCCAAATTAACATGTATTTATACTAAAGTAATACAAAAATGACTACAAAAGATTTAGAAGTGAGTAGTTTTTCGAGATTTACGATTATACTGTAAATCACTTTCACGAATCAGCCCCCAAATGTAGTCTCCCATCATGTTCTCGTTATACTGTCCTTGGTAGCGGCGTTCAAAGTCCAGTATACCCTGGTGGAAGCGCTCGCCTTGCTCCTCCCGAGTGCGCCTCCCATGTTCTCCTTGAATTTATCAAGATGAGCATCAAGGATATGGACTTTGAGGGACATCCTACAGCCCATTGTGCCGTAGTTCTTCACCAGAGTCTCAACCAGCTCCACATAGTTTTCGGCCTTGTGATTGCTCAGGAAGCCCCGAACCACTGCGACAAAGCTGTTCCAAGCCGCTTTCTCCTTACTAGTGAGCTTCTTGGGGAATTCATTGCACTCCAGGATCTTCTTTATCTGTGGTCCGACGAAGACACCGGCTTTGACCTTTGCCTCAGACAGCTTAGGGAAGAAGTCTTGAAGGTACTTGAAGGCTGCCGACTCCTTATCTAGAGCTCTGACAAATTGTTTCATAAGGCCCAATTTGATGTGCAGTGGTGGCATCAGCACCTTCCGGGGGTCCACCAGTGGCTCCCACTTGACGTTGTTCCTCCCCACAGAGAACTCGGTCCGCTGTGGCCAGTCCCGCCTGTGGTAGTGCGCCTTGGTGTCCCTGCTGTCCCAAAGGCAAAGATAGCAGGGAAACTTGGTAAAACCGCTTTGGAGACCCATCAGGAATGGCACCATTTTGAAGTCTCCTATGACCTCCCAGCCGTACTCATCATACTTCAAGGCGTCCAGCAAGGTCTTGATGCTGTTGTAATCCTCTTTGAGGTGCACTGAGTGAGCCAGGGGAAGAGACGGGTACTTGTTACCATTATGGAGCAGCACGACTTTGAGGCTCCTGGATGAGCTGTCAATGAAGAGGCGCCACTCATTCTGGTTACAGGCGATTCCGATTGCCTCGAACAGACTGGTCACATTGTGGCAGAAGCAGAGCCCATCTTGACGGGTGAAGAAGCTGGAAAAAGGTTGGTGACGCTTCCTCTGATCTGCGACTTGCACACTTTCATCCAACAAGTTCCACTGCTTGAGCCTAGACATCAAAAGCTCGGCATTGGACTTGGTGAGACCAAGATCTCTAATCAAGTCGTTGAGGTCTTTTTGGTTGGGGTAGTATGGGTTTCTCTCCTCAGCTCCACCTCTGAAATTGTCATCTGGATCTACAACGTCTTCCTCGCTCTCTGACTTGCTGCTCTCTTCTAAAGACAGCTGCTCTCTCTCGGAGGAGTGGGTGCAGGGAGCTCATGGCAGTGTGGCACCGGGCGATGGATGAAGGAAGGTCCGGATAACGTGATAGCAGGTGCATTCTTGCCAGTCCGGCGCTTGGAAGGGTCCACCATGCAGAAGTAGCAGTTGCTTGAGTGGTCAGTGGGTTCCCGCCAAATTCTTGGGATAGCGAACTTATGGCTCTCTTTTCCCCTCTGTACCATCCTACAAAAATACATTTATTTCACCCATGACTAATGTAAGAGATTCTCAAACATTTTTCATGTATGATATATTTTTTCAATAACATTGAAAATTGTAAAACATTTTAAAATTAAAACTTTTACAATTTTAAAATTAACAAATTTTATAACATAAAATTCCGAGCAACAATTGTCCATCTTACCTTCCAGAGTTTTTTTTTGCAGTGCTCTTGGGTGAAATGAGGTGCCCAGGGTTTGTCTTGATCCCCGACAGGCATGCCGAAATATGCCTTGTAGGCCTCACACATCTTAGCAGATGCTTCCACGGAGTACTTTTTTTTTTCTTGTCTTGATAAATTGGCCGCAGACATAGCAAAATTCGTCTGCCGGATGCTTGCAGCCTCTTGATGCCATCTCAGAAAAATGCAGATATGTATCCGCAGCTGGAACTAAACTGAACTGGTGGGCTTAAGGCCCCTGTATTTATACTACTATTTATATTGCTGGAAAGTTCTAGAAAGTTCTAGAAGTTACTTCAAGTTTACTCAGGGTAAATTTCAAAATATCACTGTCCTGGTCACAAAAGCAAAGTTTGTGGGGAATAATAGCCATTTTCTATACTTTTGAGGCATAAGCAATTAGGAAATAACACTTACTACCCAGGAACCAAAAAAAAAAAAAATTGTTACACAGTGTTATCTGTCAATGTATCAAACACACTTCACAGATTCCTCTCTGAGGTTAGTCTATCTTTATTGCGGTCGCCCCCGGACTCGGCCTTCTAAGACGTAGTACACGAGAGCGGTATATCATAGGCGCATATGGCTGTCACTCTTGGAAAGGGGTGGACTGTGGCTTTCTAATTATACCCAATATGGGCATCTACGTCGGTGAGAATCTGACTGACTGCTTCACGCTGTGTGAGAGAGCACTGGATGGAGCAGACGCGCAGGATAGCAAAGAAAACATTGCCAAACAAAATAAAAAAAGATTGCGTTTCCCTTGTTTTTGATCATTTTTTATTTTGTTTTTGATTTTTATTTTGTTTTTGATCTTTTTTGTTTTTTGATCTTTTTTTATATGTTATTTTGCATTTCTTGCGTTTTCTATAGTTTTGTTAGAAATGGCTGTAACTTTTGTTCTGGTGTTCAATTTTAATTCTTTCATTTTAGACATGTTCCCAAGACCTTGAAGTTTGATTGTAAAATACTTTTTTTTTTTCTACTCAGAGCACTGAAAAAAATATTTATTGACAACAAATGTTCTTTTTTTCTAAAAAGTGTATTTTATTTTCATCCTGCTATTCGTTAGTTTTTTGTTTATTATTATTTATTTCTTAGACGCCCTTATCCAGAGTGACTTACAACTGTTACAAGTTTATCATTATTTTTTACATACAATTACCCGTTTTATACAGTTGGGTTTTTACTGGAGCAATCTAGGTAAAGTACCTTGCTCAAGGGTACAGGAGCAGTGTCCCCCACCTGGGATTGAACCCACGACCCTCCAGTCAAGAGTCCAGAGCCCTAATCACTACTCCACACCTGCCCTATGTTTCTTTACTAAATTTAGTGGGTATCAAATCAAACAATGGATTTTTTATTTTCTGAATCCCCAGTTTGTGCTGATTTATTCCACATATGGTACTTAGTTTTGCCCTTTCTAGCCAAACTACTAGAACGAGCTGTCACTAGGCAATTAAACTGGCATCTCACTGCTAACAATCTCTTTTTGAACCCTTTCAATCTGGCTTTCGGCATCTTTATAGCACTGAGACTGCCCTGGTCAAAGTAACTAATGATCTGTTAATGGCTGCTGACTCAGGTGCATTATCAATTTTAATCCTCTTGGATCTTAGCGCGGCATTTGACACTGTAAATCACGAGATCCTACTTGATAGATTAGAGTGTCTATTTGGCATCTCTGGCACTGCCCTCAACTGGTTTAGATCATATCTAACAGGACGTCAACAATTTATTTCCCTGGGTGGGTTTAGTTCTGAGGTTGGGCCAGTAACTTCTGGTGTCCTGCAAGGCTCTATCCTCGGCCTCCTGTTATTTAGTATTTATGTTTCCTCTCGGCTACATTTTAAGGTCTCATGGCATACGCTATCATTTTTACGCAGACGACACTCAAATCTATATTAATTCTAAACCTGATATCAATGTCACTGCCTCTGCCCTAACTGCCTGTATCTCTGATATAAAAAATTGGATGACGAAAAATTTTTTACATCTTAAAAGTGACAAGACTGAGGTAATGCTGTTAGGTACTTCCCGCCAGCTAGGAAAAACCAATGCTTTAAATCTGACTGTTGATGGAACATTGCTTGAGTTCAGATCTAAGATGAAAAATTTGGGTGTGATTTTCGATCCTGGGTTAACTTTTGAATTGCATGTGCTGAATACTGTCAAGGTTTCTTTTTTTCACCTTAGAAATATTGCCAGACTGCGTCCCATGCTTTCTCTACCTGCAGCTGAAAAACTGGTTCATGCTTTTGTTTTCTCCAGGATCGATTACTGTAACGCCCTGCTTGCTGGGGTGTCTAATAGCATCCTCACTAAAATTCAATTTGTCCAAAACTCTGCAGCCAAAATTTTGTCTCGGTCCCGCTCAAGAGATCACATCACTCCTGTCTTGGAGGCCTTGCACTGGCTGCCTATCAGGTTCAGAATTGATTTTAAAATTAATGCTGACATATAAGGCTCTTCATGGGCTAGCTCTGACTTATCTGTCAGATCTTTTATCTTTTTAACCTCCGCAACCTCCGCTCTGCTGATCTCAGACTGCTGTGTGTCCCGGCTGTTCGCCTGCGCTCTATGGGCGACAGGGCCTTCTGTTGTTATGTCCCCAAATTATGGAACTCAATTCCACTAGAGATCAGGGACTCGGCTTCTTTTACCCCGTTAACACTAGCACACCCGTACCGTGAGGCCTCCACGCCCTCACGGTACGGGTGTGTTTACACTAGCAAATAACCGAGCCGAGCCGGAAACTCCAGCCCTGCAAAATATCTGAATCTGGCTCGGGGCCGAAGCAGGCTGTGGGCGGGGTTACTGCATTTCGTCATCACGCTCAAGCGTCATTACAAGAAAAAGTGGCAACCCCCAGAACCTCAACCGGTAAATGTGTTCTTAACTCCTTACCTTTATTCCGCAGGACACATAACACACATCTGACTAAAATACCAAATAAAATAATTCCCTCTCTATAATACGCATATAGTGAATAAAAAATGTAACTTTCCGTTAATTAACCATGCATAAAGCACAATGTAATCAACGCTATGTATTTTACCAAAAAAAAAAGGTAACATTTAGTAGTTACAGTTATAAGCACAAATATAATAACAGTAAAAACTTTTTTGAGAACTTTCCTCCGTCAATAATGTACAGAGCACTCACCTGAATCACTTAATAAAAATCTCAAATTCATCCACTTTGTAGTTTTACTTCATCCTCTTTATTTCACTACCAAAAACAAGCAGAACTATTAAAGGGCCAGTCAATCATAGTCCTACACAAAAAAAATTCTTTAGTGATAATATGCAAATTACGTTTACTGCACCTGCATCGTTTGACCTAGAGTCAAGATTGTTTTACCTTTATTAAAGGAATGTTGTCTTATTTTGCATGTTAAGATGGTGGGGTTTTTTTGTTTTGTTTTGTTTTTGCCGTGGTATTGAAGAGGTATCGAGTATCGTGAAACTGAACTGGTATCGTATCGAAGTTCATGACAACCCTAGTGGTATCTGAAGCAAGTACTTACCAGGGTTCATGCTAGGAGAAGAGAAAGAGTGAGCACGCTTTGTCCAGGGGATCCAGGCATTTGGTGTCAAGGTGTCAAGGTGGGAATGAGACCTCTGGTAGCCATTAGGAGAGATTTGGGAAAGGTCCTCGCTTGGACTGCCACAGCTCAGACTGCCCTTGCTCGTGTGGCCCTTAGACACCTGTCTCTTAGAACGGTTGGCGTTCTAAGACACTGTTTGCCAATTTATACTGTCCTGTAAGCCTGGAGCCGTATACTTAACACACGTTTCTAATCAGTCTTCCAATTCAACACAGCTCAGCACACAAAGGAAATCTAAATTACAATTTAAGTGCAGTCTGGTTACCTTAGCAATCAATGATTTAACTATCAAATTAACTGTAATTAACTTATCTATTTCAATGTTGTTTCAACCAGCAACTGGTAACACACGTGTCTCTTCAGTTACATTCACAAATGAAATAGGCCTACGCGTAGTTTAGGTACCAATTTTATAGCATTTAAATATTTATCCCAGCAGTTTTCTACCTGTTGAAATTCCACAAACGTTTACTAAGATTTCATTTAAATTTTTGTAACACGGATACCAGGACAAAAAAAAAGCCAAAGGAATTCCAATCCTTGCGAATCGAAGGAAACCCAAATCTTTTGAGTATTGCAATAAGAACCTGATTGGAAACAGTAAGAGGTGCAGAAAACATTTGAAGCTGCAGTACTGTTCTCTGTTCAAGTAAATCAAACTTCTTAGAAATAACTACGGTCAAACTACACAGAGATTGCATGATCTTTAAAAAGGGGCTTTGGTGATATGTGAGGGGGTCCTTTTGTTTTAATCTGTGCGAGAGTGCTTAGATAACGCATAGAAAGCAGCTGCAGTGGGGGAAGCGGCGGCCCTCTGAGGTGAGCAGCTGGGGACACCAAATCACTGCCAGGTAGAATCCCTGCGTTACTATTACTGAACTCGTGATTGGAGTGGGAGGAGAAAGAACACTTGTAATTCTACAGGTGTTTATCAGTAGAAAGAATAAATTGGTCAAATAGAAAAAGTGTTGTGTTACAGCTCTCCTCTGAAATGCAACCTTTATAATTATGTTTCTCCACTGTAATGTTTGTTACTTTTGTCTACTGGGTCAAAATAATTTGATAGAATGAAGTGCTCTTTGTATGTGGATTGTACTGGGATAAATTCAAGCAAGAGATACCATTGCATTCAAAGGCAAAAATGACAATGTTCATGCAGGTGTACCAAGACGAGATTATGTAAAGAAAACAAATCCATAAGTGACTAATGCAATGAAAAAAAAACGTGATCTGCCATGCCAAATATTTAATTTGATTTATTCTACTTCTGAAATATCTTGCTGGCAAAAGTTTTATACACATGTTGTGGACCGATTTTAACAGAGTTTAATCAAGTTTCTGGAACATGTTCATTTATTCAATAAACCTTTCTGAACCCGGCGATTGGGTACAGGGTCAGTGGTTGTTCCCAGCGATTGTAGTTTCCCTTGCTCTCCTGGCAGCCCCTCATCTTTATAAACGGCACGGCCTCCCCACTCACAGCATGCAGGCTCGTTTGAAGATGGGCTGAGGGTTTCCCCTGGCTCTAGCTTCTGAGGCACGGCACCTGAATGCCAGTGTGTAATTATAATCAGTATCAGTAGGAGTACAGCAGTAGTAGTAACCATGTTTTGTACAGTGCTAACCTGGAAACAAATGTAATCAAAACTGGAGACATTACTGTGCTACATTTTGTACCAAAAAAAATGCCATGTTTTGGGATCACAGCTGTTCCTGTTGCCCACCTAGAGTACAGTAAAGTGCTTACGAGAAGGTGGTGTATACTGAAGATCTACACAGACGCATACACTTCATGCACAAAGCCTTCAAGGTAGCAGCAACCTTTTAAACAGTCTACTGTAGCTATTCCAGTGCTATTTATAGGTGCTAAGCCTCTGATATTGCTTAAAAAAACGAGCCCCTTCCTTCCTGAGCAGCTGCCATCCCACAGCGCTGCTATGAACTGGTGCTGCTGGGACACACGGCTTCAAATCACGGGCTGTGGAAATCAAATTCTACAAAACAAACGCTGCTCAGTAAAATCTCCAGTAAGGAAGTGACTGATAGCTGTGTTTTTTTCCCCTTAGAACATAAGAACATAAGAGTTTACAAATGAGAGGAGGGCATTCAGCCCATTTGCTCGTTTGCTTGTTAGTAGCTTATTGATCCCAGTATCTCATCAAGCAGCTTCTTGAAGGATCCTAGGGTGTCAGCTTCAACAACATTACTGGGGAGTTGGTTCCATACCCTCACAATTCTCTGTGTAAAAAAGTGCCTCCTATTTTCTGTTCTGAATGCCCCTTTATCTAATCTCCATTTGTGACCCCTGGTCCATGTTTCTTTTTTCAGGTCAAAAAAGTCCCCTGGGTCGACATTGTCTATACCTTTTAGGATTTTGAATGTTTAATCAGATCGCTGCGTAGTCTTCTTTGTTCAAGACTGAATAGATTCAATTCTTTTAGCCTGTCTGCATATGACATGCCTTTTAAACCCGGGATAATTCTGGTTGCTCTTTTTTGCACTCTTTCTAGAGCAGCAATATCCTTTTTGTAACGAGGTGACCAGAACTGAACACAATATTCTAGGTGAGGTCTTGCTAATGCATTGTAAAGTTTTAACATTACTTCCCTTGATTTAAATTCAACACTTCTCACAATATATCCGAGCATCTTGTTGGCCTTTTTTATAGCTTCCCCACATTGTCTAGATGAAGACATTTCTGAGTCAACATAAACTCCTAGGTCTTTTTAAATAGTTCCCTTCTTCAATTTCACTATCTCCCATATGATATTTATAATGCACATTTTTATTGCCTGCATGCAATACTTTACACTTTTCTCTATTAAATGTCATTTGCCATGTGTCTGCCCAGTTCTGAATGCTGTCTAGATCATTTTGAATGACCTTTGCTGCTGCAACAGTGTTTGCCACTCCTCCTATTTTTGTGTCGTCTGCAAATTTAACAAGTTTGCTTACTAGACCAGAATCTAAATCATTAATGTAGATTAGGAATAGCAGAGGACCTAATACTGATCCCTGTGGTACACCACTGGTTACCTCGCTCCATTTTGAGGTTTCTCCTCTCATCAGTACTTTCTGTTTTCTACATGTTAACCACTCCCTAATCCATGTGCATGAATTTCCTTGAATCCCTACTGCGTTCAGTTTGAAAATTAATCTTTTATGCGGGACTTTGTCAAAAGCTTTCTGGAAATCTAAATAGACCATGTCGTATGCTTTGCAGTTATCCATTTTCAATGTTGCATCCTCAAAAAAGTCAAGTAGGTTAGTTAGACATGATCTCCCTTTCCTAAAACCATGCTGGCTGTCTCCCAGGATATTGTTACAATATAGGTAATTTTCCATTTTGGATCTTATTATAGTTTCCATAAGTTTACATATAATAGAAGTCAGGCTTACTGGTCTGTAGTTACCTGGTTCGGTTTTGTCTCCCTTTTTGTGGATCGGTATTACGTTTGCAATTTTCCAGTCTGTCGGTACAACCCCTGTGTCAAGAGACTGTTGCACGATCTTGGTTAGCGGTTTGTAAACTTCTTTCATTTCTTTGAGTACTATTGGGAGGATCTCATCCGGCCCAGGGGATTTGTTTAAGGGACTCCTAGTCTCTTTAACACTTCTGCCTCTGTTATGCTACAGTTATTTAAATTGGATAGGAACAGGTCGACATGAGGGGCATGTTGTCTGTGTCCTCCTTTGTAAAAACCTGTGAAAAAATCCATTTAATATATTTGCTATTTTTTTTTCTTCATCTATGATTTTGCCATTTGTGTCTCTTAGACATTTAACCTCCTCTTTGAATGTTCTCTTGCTGTTATAATATTGGAAAAACATTTTGGAATTGGTTTTAGCCCCCTTAGCAATACTGATTTCTATCTCTGTCTTGGACTTTCTAACTTCCTTTTTGACTTGTGTTTGCAGTTCCAAGTACTCTTTCTGTGTACTTTGTTTTTGGTCCCTTTTAAACGCTCTGTAAAATGCCTTTTTTCGCTGAATATTTTTTTTAATTGATCTATTAAACCATTTTGGCCATTTTGTTTTAGATTTAGATTTGTCTATTTTTGGGATGTAATTGTTTTGCGCCTCTAGTACTACATTTTTAAAAAACAGCCATCCTTTTTCTGTGGATGTTTTCTCTATTTTACTCCAATCGACTTCTGTTAGTCTCTGTTTCATACCTTCACAGTTTGCTTTTCTAAAATTGTAAACCTTAGCTTTAGTCATTACTTTTGGGGTTTTAAAAAATACTTCAAATGAGACCATGTTGTGGTCTGAGTTTGCCAATGGCACTCTGACCTCTGTTTTAGTTATTCTGTCTTCATTATTTGAAAAGACTAAATCAAGGCATGCCTCCCCTCTAATTGGTGCCTTGACAAATTGCATTAGGAAGCAGTCATTTGTCATTTCCACCATTTCAATTTCGTCCGTCGTGCTCCCCACCGGGTTCTCCCATTTATATGGGGGAAGTTGAAATCCCCCATTAGTATGGCTTCTCCTTTTCTACACGCATTTCGAATGTCATTGTATAACAGATTATTTCTCAGCGTCTGAATTTGGCGGTCTATAGCATGCTCCTATTATTATGCCCTTTGAATTTGTGTCCATTATACTGACCCATATTGATTTGGCATTGTTTTCTTTGTCCTGGTTTAACACCTGGTCTTCAAGACTATTTCTTATGTATAGCGCTACCCCTCCGCCTCTTCTGTCCTGCCTGTCTTTCCTATACAGTGTGTACCCACTAATATTATATTCGTCTCCATCACTCTCAGACAACCGAGTTTCTGTAACACCTATCGCATCGTAGTTACTTGTTAGTGCAGTAGCTTCAAGTTCTAACATTTTGTTTCTGAGACTTCTAGCATTAAGATAAATACATTTAATAGTTGTCTTACCTGAGTTGTTGCCCTTGTTTTGACGTGGTCTCCCTTCTGTTTTTTTTTTTTCTCCCCCCTTCCTTTCTAGTTTAAATGCTTCTGGACCTCCTCAAGGATCCTTTTCTCCAAGTAGATTGGTTCCCTTTCTTTTTAAGTGCAGTCCGTCCCACCTATATAGATAGTCCTTGTTGTAGAATGTGCTCCAATGTTCAAGAAAGGTGAAGCCTTCCTCTGTGCACCACAATTTCAGCCATGCATTTTGATTTTGTATTTCCAGCTGTCCATATGGTCCTTTGCAAGGTGCCGGCAGTATCCCAGAAAATACAACAGTTTTGGTCTTGTCTTTCAGTTTCCTTCCTTGCTCTCTGAATTTGCTTTGCAGGGATCTTGGCCTGTCTCTTCCAATGTTGTTTGTACCGATGTGGACGACTACTACCGGGTCGTCTCCTGTTCGTTCTAGGAGCCTGTCCACGTTCTCAGTGATGTGCTTTACAGAGGCTCCTGGAAGGCAGCACACTGTTGTAGTAAGGGGGTCCAGACTGCGAACTGAACTTGCTGTGTTTCTCAATATGGAGTCCCCAACAATCATGACCTCCCTTCTTTTTGCTGCCTGGTCAGCACTGTTTATAGGGTCCTGGATGTTGTTTCTTTCATTCTCTTCATGTTGGTTTTGGTCATCTAAATGTTGAAGTGGCTCAAATTTGTTGGATGTTTGGATTTCTTGTGTTTGTGCTTGACGAAGGTTTCTTTTTTTCCCCTGCTTCTGCCTATCTGAACCCAGCTGTTTCGACTCTCTTCCATCTCCCTGGTGGCTTTCAGTCTGTTAGGGGTGCAGACTTCCATGAATTGTGGGTGTGTCAGCTCCTCAAGCTCCTGTTGCTGTCTCATTTCCTCCAGCTGCATTTCTAACAGACTTACTCGTTGAACAGACTGGATCGTGCGGCACTTTACACACACTTGGTTGAGCTCTGTTGTGTTTTCTCGGATTTCCCACATCATGCAGTTGTCACAGATTACTGGCTTGAAGACCATGTGTTTTTTTTTTTTTTTTTTTTTTTTTTTTTTTTTTTTTTTTTTTGGAAGTTCAGTTTAGTTTCTGCAGCTGTCAACCTGCTTTCAAACTGCTTCTAGGGGACCCCTTGCATGAGAAATAGGCATCTGTTTCACACGATGCAGTGCACTGGTCCCCTTGTAACCCCTGTGTGCAAAGCTTCATTAACATGCACCACAGGCTGCAGTCTCTGCTGATTTGATGATATTTTGCAGTTTTTATTAGTTTGTTTTTTATGCTAGGTTCTGGACAGCAGTCATGACTTCAGTCTTGTCACGGGAAGATCAATATGTTTTTGATTTATAATAAATAAATATTTGGCCCAAAATAAAAAAATAAGTGTTTAAACATTTTGTGTAGAACATGAAAACCCAACAGTGGTATCATAATAGTGGCTGCACTTCAGCACTCCAGGGTGCTTGTATTATCAGGGCATTAAGTTAAAGTCATGAAGGGCAAGACAATGTTGCCTTCATTGGGCGTGAAAATTCAGGGGCATCAAGGCAGTTCTAAGGGTCAGAAAGGCAAAACATAAATCCAATCCAAGGGCACCAAGGCAATTTCATATTAATTCGTAAAACAACAAAAAATAAATACAAATAAGTTAATTCAAACAAACAAAAATCAATGTTTTCTGGATGATACACACACTAATTAAACAAATAAAATATAGGTCACTTTTTTCCATTGTAAAAATAAAATGGTCTAAAAATATCCAACTTTTAAAAACTTTCCTAATGAAAAAATACAAAGGGTAATTTGGGAAAAAGTAAATATTCAGGTTATTTTTACTAAAGTCTGTCACCCTGTTAACAAGAGCTAACATTGTAACCCCTTTTGTGAAAGCACACGTTTTACTAGTTTAAAAAGCAGAACTACGTAAGGTAGTGAGAAGGGATTACACAAAAATAAATGAAAACTGAGAACGATCCACTTCTCTATTTCGTGTTTATATCTCTCTCCTACTTGTTTCATAACGCAGGCAGCTGCTACTTGAACGATGTCCCAGTTGTTGTGCACCCTTTCTTACCTGAACAGTAGGTACATCCTAGAACACTTCGCTGCCGCTTTAGACAGCTCTTCTTCCATCTTTCTTTTTAAACGTTTTTTGAGTTAGCATGGCGCTGACAGATGAAAAAAATCACACAGTGACACTGCCAGTGAACACGTGTGATTTTGAAAATTCCTGGAGGCGCGGTCATACTGAGATCAGTCTAACAGCGTCCCTCCCTCTGTTTGCCCGTCATCAACCAATGATACAGTACATCTTTCTCGTGGCTTAGTGCTGTAAGGTGCACAATAAAAAGAATGGCAACAATAATACATTATGATAATGAGTAATTTTCTCGCAGGATGAGATTAAACGGAATTCAATTGAATTGTGACAGAACGGGCCAGCTGACGCTGATCAGGTTTGTGAATGGGTTGTAGATCAGATGTGCTGGTGTTGACGGACACCGTCAGCAATGACGGGCAGGCGTAAGTTTGTTTTTAATTTGAGAGGCATTGCGGCAAGTGGCTTGGGCACAGTGGCAATTGCCACCGGTGCCGTCGGTTATTTCGCGCCCTGAATTATTATGCTCATAGTGAGCAGTCTAACAGTCTTAAAGGAGATAACTAAGGGTTTAAAATCAATTTTCTTAGCTATTTTTATGTTGCATTGAAGATCTTTTTTTATTGTTTTCTTTTTAGTCTTTAATTTGAGACATGCAGGTACAGATGGAAAGTTGCTGCTGCTAATCATAGTTTGCACTACACTACCAGCTGATTTCAGTCTCCTACAGTATCATTATATCAAATATTTGCATAGCCTTATTTTAAAATAAGTAACAAGATTCTTGGGCACAATACAATAATGTTAACATGTGATGTATTTTAAAGCTGAATTGGAAAGCCCTGTGTACAGTCTCTTGTTACACCTGTTTTCGTAACCCTGCGTTTCTTTGCCTCCTCTTCCTTTTTAGATGTGTACCCCACGCAACACCCCGGCCACCCCTCCCAACTTCCCGGATGCCATCACCATGTTCTCCAAGCTGCGTGCCTCGGAGAGCATGCACAGCAGCAACAGCCCAGTCCCAGGTTCCATGGCCTGCTCCCCGCCGGGAAACTTCAGCCCCTTCTGGGCCTCCTCGCCCCCCAGCCACCAGCCCGCCTGGCTGCCCCCCTCCTCCCCCACCGGCCACCACCTCCACTTGCAGCACCACCTCCACCAGCCCATGTGGCCCCCAGTCTCCCAGCCCGGCCGCACACAGCAGAAAAGTGTGACCGCCATCCACGGCCAGAGATGAGACTCACAAACTCCAACAGCAGACTGGCCTGCTGTGGGGAGGGAGCAAGAACCCTTTTTTATATTATTATAATAATAATAATAATAATAATAATGATGAACTGTCAAATGGTTTTTTTTTTTTTGTTTGTTTGTTTTTGTGTGTTTATATTCATGTGCAGTACAATAATCACACTAAAACGGGAGAGAACCACTAATCACAATTGGATACAAACGTTATTTCTGAGGACTACTACTAGAGCACGTGGACTTAAAAGCACTGGAAAATGTGTTGGTGTAGCAGCAAGAGTGGCACCCCTACTGGGCTGGAATAGATGCCGATTTTTTTTTTTTTTTTTTTGTATTTTTGTTCCCCTCCCCAACATGATATCAACAAGATACTCTTCATTGAAATTGAAAAGCGTTTCCATTGTTCAGGATCACATTAATTACGTAGAGCGTGGATGGTACTGCTTATTAGGTGAGAACAGTCAGCACTTTTCCTAATCGTCTTTGCACAACTATTCTTAACACCAGCCTCAAGAACAAGTTTTTTTTTACTGTACAAACCTCTATAGCACAGCCCAGGACAGATGTTATTGACTAGCGGGCAATAATACCTTCAATAACATGCTCTTTTGTTGTCCTGGTTGGGATTGCATTAAACAAGCAAATGATGGTAATGCACTGCTTATTTCTACAGCAAACCCTCAGCGTGTCTCCGTTCTTTTTTGAGATTCTTTTTTTTAATTGATACCAGCAATTTAGAAAAACTCAGTTTTTCATTCCTAACTTCCTTCCATCAAACTGGTGTCCGACTCATCTCTACACCACCAGATAGTCATGTTGGCTACATCTCCAACTGAACTGTGCATGGTCCCAGTAATGAAAGATATATCCAGGTTAACATCAACAACTCCTGCCACTTCCAGACCTACCATGTGACGACAGGGTGAGCGGGAAAAGGCAATTATGCCTAAACCTCAGAATACAACATCCTGTCTGGTATCCTAACTTGCAGAAAATGTCAGGGTTTATTTACATGATGCAAAGAACCACCCCAATACTGCATTGCCTTACCGCAGGGTTCCTTGGCTCCTCTGAGCCCCCTGTCCATGCAGTGGGAGGGTGAAGCTACACAGCACACCCATCCTGAAGGTCGGTGTTCACCGTGGTTAGAAACACACCACAACCACACTGTGTTCTTCAGGGACTACTTTCTCACCTTCTCTTTTATATTGAATCTGTACTACACACGTGTCTATATATGAAATTACGGATTTTGATTACTGATTACTTGGTTGGATAATTACCAGCTACCAACTGTTGGGCGTTAGCATATATATATATATATATATATATATATATATATATATATATATATATATATATATATATATATATATATATGTGTACTTTATTTTTTTTTATTTTTTTTTTTTGAAATTCCTGACAAAAGACTATACATTCTCCGCTCTCAATACATCAAACAAACTGCCCATGGATGACTGGTCTTATACCAAGGTTGTCTATAAGCTAGCTTTGTTATAACCATAGCAGCTGAATGAAAACGCAGGGTCAGGGCATCTCTCAGTAATGTTTTACAGAGAACACTACAACAGCGTAACCTCTCGTGTGCTGCTCAGCTCTGCTTTCAGTACAATTACATTTAAAAAGACTATAAAATAATGGGAGTAAGCGTATGAACATCCATCATAATTTCATAGGAAAAATACCAGCAACTTTCCTGATGTTAATGAATGCACATGGATTTAAACAGTTTAACAAATGAATAAGAGGGATTGGAATGTAAAGCAATGGGTAATTGCAGTTCATGTGGATTTGCAGCCCTTACTCTGCACTGTTGTAATAATAATGCAGAACTGGCATCTTGCAACTCACCTGCATAGTCAAATCGCCAGCTAGGGGCTCAGTTCATTCACTCTCTCACACTCCTGTTAAACTGAAAGAGTTGTAGACATATGTGGAGCACCTTTTAAACTATAAGGAACAAGGTTGAGCGGACAAACAGTTCAACAAACTCCTTCAGCAGAAATGTTTGACTACCGTTCTGTTTATCAGAGCCATTGAGGCTTGAAACGACTGCAGATGATGGATTCACTTTGGGCACGACCTCCCCACTAGACTTCTCAAAGCTACAGTTCACCAAGATGGGATTCTGGGGATTTCAGGATTTCCCTGTTTGGATTTGCATGCTTTAGCCCCCCCCCCGGCTATTTTAAGTTGTGCGATTTGTAGAGCACACCATGCAATTTGGGATTACTGAACTCGGCCCATTAAATACAGACATCATAGGAACTTTTTACTTTTGTACACGTCTTCAGTAAACAGAACTACTGTGTCATAGAAACTATGAATTCTGGCAGTTTTTTTTTTTTTTAAAGATCTGTAAACTGTTCTGGGATTTATTATTATTATTATTATTATTATTATTATTATTATTATTATTACTACTATTACTTTTTTTCATTTTTATTTTTGGACACTGAAATGTTTTTCCTCTTCTCTCCATGAAGTTTTTCAATGCATCAAAAAAAAAGAAATGATGTTGGAACAGGAGTTTATTGTGCTTTAGAAGTGTTTATGGATTATGTACTCTTGTCTTGATTTTGCTAAGGGGTTTGAATTGGGTGGTCAGTTTACAGCATTGCCTGAATATAATCCACTACCCAACCATAAGTATACAGGGTATACTCTGCTAAGAATCCAGGGCACACTGAGTGACTGACTGATCACACTTTCACCTGTCATCACAAAAACAAATCCTGCAAGGGTTTTCTTCATGCCACACATTTCTCTTTAGTGTTTTAGTCTGATGCCGGTGTCCTGGGGAATAAGTAGACTGGGTAAAAAGTGGATCGCCGTCTCTAGAATTTAAAGGGAAGGTTCCATTTTTTCTAAGGTTTACGCCTACTAGTACTACATCTGGGGAATTAGTAGATCGAGCCCAGAGAATAAGTTGATTGGATATATTAACTACAAATAAATAATTTTAAATGAACTTTGTAAGTGTCATTTATATATCTGTTTGTTTAACAAACGTTATAGCAATTCGAGATGTTTTTGTTACATTAATGTGTAAGCAGTACTGTAAGGATAGGTATGCGAGCAATTATCAAAATTAAAGGACGATTTTCAGTCATGGACAAAATTGAGCTCCATGCTACAATTACTAACTTAGGCCATGATGCACAGCAATCACTGATGCCCTTGTATTTATGCGCTCTGTTCTTTCATTTATTTTTACAGACCGTGCTCATTTTCCTATTCAAACAAAAAAATGAAATGTGTTTACTAATTTAGCTGTCATGTTTGTGTTTTTTTTTTTTTTTTTTTTTAAACTAGGATGTTAACGTTTCGTCTTTGTAAACTGTGATAGTTTATGCTAGGTAATAGACCTTGCAATACTACAATAATATTGTATGATTGTATGTCATTTAGAATATATTACTAAAACATTTTAATTTTGATTAAAGATTGACAACATTTTGACGTGTAAAACCTTTTAATATACAGTAAATAAATCTTTGCGATAACACATCATCTACATCTGATTAACAACAACATTTTTACAGGCAGAAAAAAGCTGACTGGCGTTTAACACTAGGCCTAGTATAGGTCAGACCGAAAATAAATAAATAAAAAAGAAAGTGGTGTGTGAACACATTACTATACGATCTGGCAAATAAAATGACCAGATAGAAAATGTTGATTGATATAGTTAACCTCCCCTTTAATCAAACCGTGCCTTCCTTTTGCCTTCCTGCGCTTGCGCGATCCACTTCCCCGGTCTACTAATTCCCTACGACACCGGAACTACTGCTTAGAAAGGTTGGTGTTTTGCATTCTAGTAACTTAACAAGTATGCTTTCCAGCAGGTGTTTGTGTGGGATGATTTATTGGCTGAAATTGAATGGTAATCATGCAGAGAGAAAGAAACAATTCCTGAAATGATATGTATGCACAGGATGTGCTGTCCTAACCTGCATTCAGAATAATACACTGATCTTCATCAAAGCCGTGTCAGCAATATGGTTTTATTCAGGTCGATGCTGAAGATTGTATTTTACATTGTCATTTAAATTATTTTTTTATGTTTGTGATTTTTAATCTGCCAGCAGCGGTTTGGCTGAACAAAAAGGTTAGTATGTTTTTAGCTTTTGTGCTGTGTCACCATAATAGGCAGTTTACACGTTATGCAGCAGCTTGTGCAACAAGTCTTAATTGAATGAAGCCCCTGTAGGTAGTACACTCTGCTGTATATTGCATTACAAATCACCGTTGTATGTAACACACTGGGAGCACATTGAGGTGCATTTGAAAGCGCAGTGCTGTACACTCATCATTGTTCAGGCGCTAGGACTTTTCATATTTGATCTGTGATGTGATATGTTGTTTGTTTGTTTGTTTGTTTGTTTTAATGCTGGGGATGAAATCACATAGGCGTGATAGTCCAGGAATCAGTCATCAATAGTTTCCTGGATATCAGCTGTCCATTCAAACCTTTGCAATGTATAATGTGCACCGGTCTCATAACAAAGTGCCTGGAGTCTAGTGAAATTGTGCAGTTGGTTAGAACGTGACCTGTACTGGGACTCCAAGTCAGCCGATGCAGAGCACAAATTACTCCTCTCTCTTTTTTTTTTTTTTTTTTTGGAGACCTGCGGAATTGTCTGTTTACAATAACTCTGGTGTGACCTCCTGCATTGTGGATTTTCTGTTTTAAAAGAATACGATATTTTTCTACACAAACCTTGATATAGGAAGCTTTGCATGTTGATGTCTTAGGAATTGATTTCAGTGATCTAAACAGAAGGGGATCTTAATACCTTTACTTAGATAAGGTGATGTGTGAAGGGGTCCTTCCCAGGCCCGAAGGTTTCACAACTTCATTAACAGTACAGTGAAAATAGGTCTGCATTAGAGCAGGGTTATGGGCTGTTGAGATTTGCTGCAGATTACATCATTGAAATAGACCCATTTATTGTTGCTTAGTTCTGTTGCCTAGTGACAGCGGATTGTTCATCTATTCAAAAGGGCCCCTCTGTGACAATAGCAAAATGCACTCTTCAATGTGTGCTGTATTGGTAACATACACCACAGTGCAGAATGGCATTTTGCCATCCAAGGCATTTCTCTCACAAATAGGGGCTCCAAATGGTTTATATCAGTCTAGTTGGATCATGTTTTATAGACTTTCAACTTTTGCCATGGACCGCCGTACTGTAGATAATCTGTGCACGCCCTAGTTAGCAGCCTGACATTTTGGTGACCTGTTTTGTTGTATGATATGGTTATGAACTGCAGGAAAAAAAACGTTTAATCAAATGCCAAAATTCTTTTGTATATACAGACGTGCTCAAATTTGTTGGTACCCTTACAGCTCATTCAAATAATGCTTCATTCCTCCTGAAAAGTGATGAAATTAAAAGCTATTTTATCATGTATACTTGCATACCTTTGGTATGTCATAGAATAAAGCAGAGAAGCTGTGAAAAGAGATGAATTATTGCTTATTCTACAAAGATATTCTAAAATGACCTGGACACATTTGTTGGTACCCCTTAGAAAAGATAATAAATAATTGGATTATAGTGATATTTCAAACTAATTAGTTTCTTTAATTAGTATCACACATGTCTCCAATCTTGTTATCCGTCATTCAGCCTATTTAAATGGAGAAAAGTAGTCACTGTGCTGTTTGGTATCATTGTGTGCACCACACTGAACATGGACCAGAGAAAGCAAAGGAGAGAGTTGTCTGAAGAGATCAGAAAGAAAATAATAGACAAGCATGGTAAAGGTAAAGGCTACAAGACCATCTCCAAGCAGCTTGATGTTCCTGTGACAACAGTTGCAAATATTATTAAGAAGTTTAAGGTCCATGGAACTGTAGCCAACCTCCTGGGCGCGGCCGCAAGAGGAAAATCGACCCCAGATTGAACAGAAGGATAGTGCGAATGGTAGAAAAGAACCAAGGATAACTGCCAAAGAGATACAAGCTGAACTCCAAGGTGAAGGTACGTCCAGTTTCTGATCGCACCATCCGTCGCTTTTTTGAGCTTTAAAGGGCTCCATGGAAGAAGACCCAGGAGGACTCCACTTTTGACAGAAAAACATAAAAAGCCAGACTGGAATTTGCTAAAATGCATATTGACAAGCCACAATCCTTCTGGGAGAATGTCCTTTGGACAGATGAGTCAAAACTGGAGCTTTTTGGCAAGTCACATCAGCTCTATGTTCACAGACGAAAAAATGAAGCTTTCAAAGAAAAGAACACCATACCTACAGTGAAACATGGAGGAGGCTCGGTTATGTTTTGGGGCTGCTTTGCTGCGCCTGGCACAGGGTGCCTTGAATCTGTGCAGGGCACAATGAAATCTCAAGACTATCAAGGCATTCTGGAGCGAAACGTACTGCCCAGTGTCAGAAAGCTCTGTCTCAGTCGCAGGTCATGGGTCCTCCAACAGGATAATGACCCAAAACACACAGCTAAAAGCACCCAAGAATGGATAAGAACAAAACATTGGACTATTCTGAAGTGGCCTTCTATGAGTCCTGATCTGAATCCTATCAAACATCTATGGAAAGAGCTGAAACTTGCAGTCTGGAGAAGGCACCCATCAAACCTGAGACAGTTGGAGCAGTTTGCTCAGGAAGAGTGGGCCAAACTACCTGTTAACAGGTGCAGAAGTCTGATTGAGAACTACAGAAAACGTTTGATTGTAGTGATTGCCTCTAAAGGTTGTGCAACAAAATATTAGGTTAGCGGTCTCATCATTTTTGTCCATGCCATTTTCATTTGTTTTCTTATTTACAATATTATGTTGAATAAAAAATCAAAAGCAAAGTCTGATTTCTATTAAATATGGAATAAACAATGGTGGATGCCAATTACTTTTGTCAGTTTCAAGTTATTTCAGAGAAAATTGTGCATTCTTCGTTTTTTGTGGAGGGGTACCAACAAATTTGAGCACGTCTGTATGTAAAAAAAAAAAAAAAGTACCATCTTTCCTGTTTTTTTTTTTTTTTGTTTTTTTTCCCCTATTGAAATTTGTATTTGTATATTTAAAAAAAAAAAAAAGTATTATTTGCTACCATCCTAATGTGTCTGTGTTTATTTGAGTTTGAGTTCTGTTAGCATCACGTTTTATTTGTTTCTGGGGTTAACAATATGAGATGGGGATAGAAATAAGACTCCAATTGCACTAGAGGACTAAGGATCTTATTTAGGAACAAGTGCAAAGGTAAAGGCAATTTAATTAAAGGAATAACAGTAAATTACTAGCAAGAAACAAATTAGTTGTATGCAGTACCAGTTGCACTTGCTTCAAAATAGAGCCCAAATAGTGTATTCGATCATTCATTTCTCAACCTGGGTTAATGGGGAATAAACTTAAATAATGGGTTTCATATATAGAATTGTTTTGCAGCATGTTTCCACTTGACACTGTGACAGAATTGACTGAACTCAAAACTCTTGTCTCATCAGCTATCGAGCTACGTGAACCATGTGAACAACGCTAGAGGCGGGTCTTAAACCTGACTGGGGGGGGAGGAAAAGGGATGCTAATGAAATTTACTATCAGGAGGCAGGTGGAAAAATGTAGATGTGTGAATTATACAAAAAGTACTACATATTGGTCTTGATTGTAGACTGCAGATAAAACCATGGGCCGTCTTACTGAGGTTTGATGAAACAGGTTTTACGGACTGGTTTCATGGTGCAATGTTCTACCAGAAGAAATGTGTTTCAGCAGTGGTGAATGCCAAGACATGTACAACATTTAATGAGTGAGCAAGAGGTCTTGAGTGGTGAAGCGGGCAATACCCTCCCCCGGTTGCTGTGCATTTATAAACCCTTCCTTGCACTTGGTGTAACTGTGAGTGTGAATTGTGTGTAGAACCTTGAGATTCGTAGGCCTGATGTATCCTACAATGACCTTTTGAATTATTTCAATTGCTTTTAGGATTTGTGTTTCATAGGCTTCAAGATTATATCCAACTGGTTTGCATGTGACCATTCGAAAACTCTTTCATGCTAACCAAGCCTGACCGCACTGGAATGGTGTCTCTGTCTCTCCAAGTCTTTATTTGATGGTAATAGTAAATAGTTGCAAGATAATTAAGGGATAATGGCACGGCTGTGGTGTGTCACATGGTAATAATGGAACTCCCGATAAAGCCTGAGACTGATGGCAGGCCCACCGCGTGGGCCAGGAGGATGGGGAAATTTCCCCGGGGCCCAACGCCCCGAAGGGGGGCCCTGATGAAGGGGGAACTTTTTATTTATTTTTTTATTTTTTTAAATATATATAAAATATTTTAAAACAACTAGCCCTGCACAAGACCCTTTGTGTTCCCACCACCACATTAAAAAGAAGAACTCCCGTACTGCACACCGAGCCGATGTGCTTCTGTTGTGTTATGATTGTGTATCCAGGTGCTGTCAAACACTTCCTTTCACACAATGATTTGAACTTTCGAATTTCGTATTTTATTACACCAAAAAGCTGAAAAAAGGTATAGCAATTTTATGTATTTTTTAAAGACTTAAAAACTTTAAAAGAACCCTAAAGTTGCACAATATATACCACAGTATGAATTATTATATTATTAAGATCTATAATTTGCTCAACAATGTGGTGCAACAGTTTGTTAGAAAAATTGTATCGTGTAAAATAAAGTAAGTACTTTCTTCAGCTGGTGGTAAACACAATTAGAGAATGGTCGGTTATATTGCTTAAAATACAAATATATTTACCAATACAGGCTATTAGTTAAGAGCAGAGAGGAGTGGTTTATTTTTGCACGGGATAAATAAAATAGTGTATAGCAAGACCATTTAAATGTAGTTTATGCTAAAAACGTATGTTATTTGATGTTAAGTAAGCTTCCGATTAATGACTATTACACGTGGAGTTTGTACAAAAAAATATTTATTCACTTACCTAAAAAAGAAGTTTGAATACTGTAAATAAAATTGAGATATTGAAACTTCCAGGCGTCGTTGACAGTTTCCTTCAAACCTATTATCAAAATACTGTATCGGTTGAAATGATCTTCCTCAGACACTGCTAAAATTGCAAGTATCATTGCTTGGTTTAGTATGGTTTAGACTACAGTATACTACAAAGTTGGATGAATGTAGTACCGGGGGGGGGAGGGGTTGGGGTGCGGCAGCGGGACATACCAATCCTTCCCCAGGGCCCATGACGGCTCCCGGCGGCCCTGACTGACAGTCGTTTATTTACCTGTGTTTGTCTGAAATAATCCCTGTAGTCACTGAAAGGGTTCACTTTGAGAGCAGGGCTCGAGCGTCCCTGTGAAGTGTTTCATCAGTAAGCAGTAGTTTTACAGGTTTCATTAATTAGTGTCATATTTTCCGTTACTGAGCAATAACAGAATGGCTAACCTCCATTGAAAACAATGGGATCGCAGCGTCTGGTTGTTGTATAATGTAATATACACTACCCTCCCAGAACAGGGCAGGGTAATAAATGCAGACTGCAGACGGGCTGGATGGAATATCTGTTCTTTATTCTACCCCACAAATAGGTTTCTGGATCAGTCTCCTCACCTCACCGAATGTGCACTTTGAATGGAAAATAGCAATCCCATTTCATTATTCTTTTCTATATGACAAGACACAGAGGTTTTGGTTCATATCTGGCATATAGGGGCAGTCTGTTATCCTGCTTGTTATTCTACTGGACCAGCCCGGATGCAGGGAGAAGGGACTGATAAACTGGGTACATTGTGACCTGGCATTATGATCTGTGTCTGGAACGACACCATAACTCACGCCAAGAAATTGCTAGTTTAGATGAACATGGTGGAAGCAGACTTCACAAAGTTCAGCTTCACACACACGCAGTTAGGTAGGATATATAAGACAGGCACTTATGAGTGTGAGGTGGACAAGCTTACCTGAATCTTCTCCTGACGACAGACCATCTCCGGTCCTGAACTGTCTCCCAAAGAATTAAGTAACTGATCATTATCTGATTTTTGTTTAGAACTAGGTGCCACATTCGTTGTGCTGAATGATAAATGTTTACGCTATAGGTGTGTAACTTTTGAATACTGGAGTCAATAAATGGAAACTTACTAACATAGCCATTGGTATTGCGTGCATTCATTTGGAGACACCAAATTAAATGAGTTTCCTTACAATTACAAACATCATAAAAGGTATAGTAAAGCAAGTTATTTCACAGTGTGCATACGAGTGTGCAATAAATAAATAATAAAATCGAAACATACATTTTGTACATGTGAAACTTTACTACACTGGACATCAGAAAAACTGCTTGCATGAAATGAATTGATTTTTATTGATAGGATTTGTATGTTAATAATTTTGCATTGAACCCACTATGAAAACAAGTCAGCCTCAGGGTCACTGCAAGGGTGGAGGTAGAGGAATCAAACACAAAAGGAGGAGGGCATCTGTCTGTCCAATTAGGTTAGTAACATGTGTTGGGGGTTTTCCCTCCCGAACTTTCGTTTCTAAACTACAGTATAATTAAGGAAACAAACAAGAGTCTGGAACTGCTTCATGAAACTGTAATAAAGGTAATATAGAATAATAAAGGGTGAAATGAACCTGGTTCGATTCTCTGTCACTTCCTCTATAGAGTCAGCAGACTTTGTTTTCAGGCTTGGCTGGTTCAGGAATAGGCCCTTCTAAACTAGTCTATTTACATTCTGTTACTGGGTTGTTTTCACTGAGATAGAGAGCTGTGCCCCAGCAAACTGCTTTAGGTTAAGTTAGGGCCATTCGTTCCTCAGTGTAAAGTAAAGCTCAACTGAGCTAAATAAATCCTGACCATTCCCTGCCCACATTATAAGGACTGAACCCCTGTCTTAAAGTGTTTGCAAAAAAAGGCATTCTGACAAAGCTAACCCCCACCCCACTGGTTATATTTTATGTTAAGGACATCAGCGTACCTTCATGGATGTTCCTTATAGTCAGTTACAAAGCAAGCAGTTAAAGGGTTGTTTTGAGAGTCAGAGGCAGGCAGGGAGATCGGGTGGTAGGCCGGGGGGCCGGAGTGGGTTTTGTTTATGTTTTGCTCACTGTGAGACTGTTCTGGAGTTGTTATTATCAGCAGTTACTCTGCCGTGTTTAGGAAAGTGTTAAGCCGGGTTCATGCGTGTAATCATTCTGCTTGTGGGGTGAGGGGGTGGGGGTACTTGTAAACACTGGCAGGCTGTGCACTGTGAGGAGCTGTCTTTGTTTGGCCAGGGGTTCACAACTGAGCTCCTTTCAGCTAAAGGGATTTGAAAAATACTGTGGTGTGTATGTGCTCCTGAGAGGCAGGGTGACCTGTACATAATCCTCTCTGAACTGTCCAAATAAATCCTCTGAGTTGGGGGTCAGTATGTCTAGAAGAGGAACGGGTTGCACTCCGTTATCAGGAGAAGGGCAGGGGGTCAGATGCAATCCTGTGAACTCCCAGTCTGCAGGGCTGGCAGTGTGATCTACACAGCGACAGGTGCCCTGGCTGTTAGTGTAAAAACTAAGAGCAAAGAGGTTACTGTGTCTCTCTCAACCTTATGAGCTCCCTCTCGGTAGCTTCAATGTGCAGTGTCTGTCTGTATATCTATGTATGTATCTGTCTGTCTGTTTGTCTATATGTCAGTCAATCTGCACCTTCTTCAACATTACAACGATGTGATTACTTGACTGCCTCTTTGCATTGCCATTGTAGTGCCACTGTTTGTCTGCATTGCCATTGTAGTGCCACTGTTTGTCTGCATTGCCATTGTAGTGCCACTGTCTGCGTTGCCATTGTAGTGCCACTGTCTGTCTGCATTGCCATTGTAGTGCCACTGTCTATCTGCATTGCCATTGTAGTGCCACTGTCTGTCTGCATTGCCATTGTAGTGCCACTGTCTGCATTGCCATTGTAGTGCCACTGTCTGTCTGCATTGCCATTGTAGTGCCACTGTGTGCATTGCCATTGCAGTGCTACTGTTTGTCTGCATTGCCATTGCAGATCATTTGGTTCCCCTGTCACATCATACAGTAACTTCCTGAAGTATGCTTTCATATCTCATTCTCTGATGTAATTGAATGTGAGAGCTGATCGATGGCAGGGGGTTCTGTCTGATTGAATTGTGTCTCCTACAACCTTCAACACCCAGAGGATGAAGCAAGGCATTAACTCCACAATTCCACAGCAGAATGCAGGAACACACATGCATACTATCTAATGTATTGGCGCCCAATATATTTTAGTTTTAAAGCATTCATTCAAAATCAACATTCATTACTACAGGTAAAACTACTTAATGAAGACCAATTTGTCATTCTATCAGGGAATACACCAAATGTATTATAACCAATAAAATACACTCAAACTGCACTAGAAGGTTGTAATTCAAAAGGTTTGCTCTTGTGGTTTTATGTACCAAGAACCCCTTGATAGGGAGTGCAGCCTTATCTGCCATCTCAATTTATTTTTATGATGATTATTATTTGTTTATTTAGCAGATGCCTTTATCCAAGGCAACTTACAGAGACTAGGGTGTGTGAACTATGCATCAGCTGCAGAGTCACTTACAACAACGTCTCACCCGAAAGACGGAGCACAAGGAGGTGAAGTGACTTGCTCAGGGTCGCACAATGAGTCAGTGGCTGCGGTGGGATTTGAACCGGGGACCTCCTGGTTACAAGCCCTTTTCTTTAACCACTGGACCACACAGCCTCCTATTATGGGCAGTTTGATAATAATTGTTTCTGCTGAAAGCCACAGCTAAGGAAATTGTGTAATTTTTTTGTTCTGTGGGTTTTTTTGTTCTTTTTTTTATTTCAATGGGTAGAATGACACACCTTTCCTGCCTAGCTGTTCTCAGAAACTGTATCGTTTTCTGTTTCTCATAAAAATTCTCTCGTGTAACCAACTCAGAAAGTAAATATGACTTCAGTATGCAAATAATGTAGCCCTAGCTGTGCCATAGATAGTTATTTCATGTGGTTTGGTTCTCTGTCCCCACAATCCTCTTCCCAGGTGATCTTCATTGGCAATGCAGTGACTCTGTACAAGGGGTAACGCCAGGGCAGCTACAATGGTGTACCAGCACCGTTCTGGGAACTATTTACTTTGTTGATATACCAATGGTATGACCAATGCACATCATTTTTAATTAATTAAAACAGATCAGTACCGTACTGTATGATATTTGTTCCAAATCCACTGTGTTGCCATTGCTGGTAATGCAATGGCAACACAGTATTGTAACACTTAAAATGTATTTGCTTACGATTGTAAGTCGCCCTGGATAAGGGCGTCTGCTAAGAAATAAAATAAATAATAATGCTGTGGTTGGCTAATGGTTCTGCAAACTAGAGTTTCTTCAGGGTGAAACACTAGGATTATAATGGGCTTTATCAAACCTTTCTCTTACTGCAAGTCAAATAAACAGTGCTGGCTACAATCAGACACAGAGAAAGACGGGCCAGGAGAGTTTTCCTAACAGAGAAAGAGAGAGCGAGAGGTGGATGGAAAGACTCCAGTTCCACAGACTGATTCATGTGGAAGGCTGTGATCATCTTATTGAGGAACAGAATTTGTACGCAGTGACACCCTGCTACCATCGTCTCAAATACGCATACAGGAGCTGTGCACCGACAGCGCTTGCAGCTCACTGACCCACTTTGCGGAGGTGATAGCCATGAGGAAGGCTGTCTTCATAGACAGATGCTTCAACTCTATGGAGTGTATGGGCTCAAACTGGGCCTTCGTGAGAGCCTCCAGTACAACATCAAGGCTCCATTTGGGGAGAATGACTCTCCTGGGAGGGCGTCACCGCGATCACCTTTAAGAAACTGCGTTGCCAAAACATGCGCACCCGGAGATACCGAGTCTACGGGGGCATGGCATGCAGCAATAGCCGCTAAGTACACCTTCAATGTAGAAGGTGACCTACCAGCATTGAGCAGTTCCTGCAGAAACTGCAAGATAACTGGCTATAGGGCAAAAGACTGGGTCATGACCCTTAGTCAGACACTAGTTCTGAAAATATCTCCACTTGTAGGCGTATAATGACCTAGTGGAGTCTGCCCTAGCATTCTGCAACATATCCACGTCCGTGTCAGACAGCCCTTGGACTGATCAGTGGTCCCGTTCAGGGGCCAGACCCATAATTGGAACCTGCCCGCTTCCGGATGCCAGAGTGCCTCTCGCCTGACTGAGGAGATCCAGGCGAAGCGGGATCTCTCAGGGCTGGCCTTGTAAGAGCTGGCACAGGGTTGAGAACCAGATTCTCCTGTGCCACCGGGGGGGCACTAGGAGAACTGTCACTTTCTCTAACCTGACCTTTTCTAGAAAGGCCGGGATCAACGGTGTTGGCGGGAACGCGTAGAGAAGCTTTCTGGGCCACTCGTGGGCTAGGACGTCAACGCCAAGTTGACCCCCCTTACAGTGGAGAGAGTACCACAGGGGGCAGCCGCCATTCTGATGGATGCGCACCCTCCCTCGAAAGGAGGTCCGCTGCCCAGTTCACCACTCCAGGAACATGCGTCTGCCCGTAGGACAGCAGGTTCCTTTGAGCCCAAATAAAGAGCCGGAAGGCAATGCGATGCAACCTCGGGGACCGTAGGCCACCCTGGTGGTTGACATATGCCACCACTGCTGTGTTGTCCGTCCGGTTCAACACGTGTCCTTTGCAGCATCGGGAGGAAGTGCTGGAGGGCAAGTAAAATGGCCTGCAACTCCAGCATGTTTAAGTGCAGGGACATCCAACAGCCCGACCAGGTCCCGCAGATTCCTCTGCCTTCCCAGACCACCCCCCAACCCAAGCAGGTGATGGCGAAGCTGGGGCTGCAGCCAGAGGCGCAGGTGCCTGCTGTCTTGTCAGGAGCTCCAGGGCCTGGGCCATCTGCGCCATGAGGTCCATTATGTCCCTCGCCTGTTTTAAGTGCTTAACCCATCTCACTTGTGGAGATGGGAAGCGGCTACCAGGGGTCGACAGCTGAGCCTGCATGCAGGGGATGCCCTGCGAGGGGCTCTGGGACAGCCGGAGGAGCAGGTGCTCTGGGGCTCCAAGGGCCGCCGACGGCCCAACCACAGGGTATGCAGAAACCGTCTCCTTGGCCCTCTCCATCCTATTCTGATGCACCCGGGGCTGAAAAGGCGCGCAGATGTCGCAAGCCACCTCATCCCCAAGGGCCAAGGTGGCGTGCTGGATGCCCAAGCATTGTGCACACTGGATATGCCTGTCCTCCTGGGATATGTTAGCCCTGCAGGACATGCAAGCATGGAACCCGGACCTGCTTGTCATCACGTGCACCAAGTGCACCAAGCACCACGTGCACCGGTACTATATGTACAGGGCTTACCAAGTGCCGCGACCGCTAAGCGCGTCAAGGTGGTGGACGCCTCATGCACCAAACACTGTGCGCGCCTAGTGCAACAAGCACCGCGTACACTGAGTGTATCAAGTACTGTGCACGCTTGCACCGAGCATACCGTGCTCTGGATGTAACTAGCACCGAGGTATTAAACACTGCGCACTGCTCACCGTGGGCACTGCACGCACAGAGTACCATATGCACCGAGCACCATGACCACAAGACACCATGTGCACCAAGCATGGCGTGCACTGAGCACTGCGTGTACACCGAGTACCAAGTACCAAGGGCTCCGAAGTACCAAGGGCTGAGCATGCACTGAAGTACCAAAGCACCGGGGGGCACCTAAAGCAGCGGTGCCTACCCTAACCACGTGTAGTCACACACCTGTTCAGCGCACAGCATACACCAGTGAGACACACAGACTAAAACCACGGTGGGAGAGCTGCAAAGCAACTGGGGGAGAACACACGTTGTTTTTTTTGTTTTTTTTTTAAGGCCCGACACACCGGGGTGGGCTGGCCGAAGTGGCCGGCGAGGTCTACTCTATAGTGGGGTAGGTGAAAACACAGCACAACACAGGCAAAGCGGGGTTGCACGAAAGAGTCAACAACAGGCACATAACAACAATAAATACTTTTATTTCGTCCAACTGCACACACGGCAGCTGACGGAATCACTTGACAGCGGAGTACAACAAAGCCTAGCCCCGGTGGAGGAACTGCGTTCTCCCCAAGAGTGTAGAAAAGACAACACACGCACTCCTTTAAAACAATACTGCACAGGCAGTCGCTCAAATACAACAGACAGTAAGAAAAGGCAGCCTGCAATGCAAGCGAGCAGGCTGCTGAAGGAGAAAGGAAAAAAGAGGCTTTGATTTGGAGCCACTGATTCCATGAAAGCGACAAGCCAGCTTTCAGCACAAATGCAGGGGAACTACAGTCAACTCAGAAAAGCTATTTTTCAAAACATTCTCAGTTCAACACAGAGGTCTTACCTTACCGTCTTGAGAGGCAAAAAGAGAAATGGCTTCCGTGGGCTGATGGTTTTAACCCCTTGGTAGGCGGGACCGAGCATGTCACCCCAGGAAGTGGCCTATCAGCAGGTCTGATATAAAGAGCTCAGTAAATATCGACCAATAGGAAGGCATATCCCATAAGTAATGTTTTTTTGGTGGTCGTCTTCTAATTGAAATGGAACCGACTCTGCTCTTTAGCTATAGCAGAGCTGGTATTCATAACCTCCTACTGCTGCAATCACTAGGCAGGCAGGAGGAAGCTTGTGTCCCTACATTTAAAACTGCCCTTCAGGAATGTACGTATTGGCCTACAAACCAACCTGCTTTCTGACAAGGAGGAAGCAGAGAAGACTATAGAGGACAGTAATAAACAGTGTTAAACTGAAGAGTGTTGCGAGACAGTCCAATTTGAAATAGCCTCAACTTTGCTGTTTACACCACTAATTTAATTGTGTTTTGGAACCTGTCAGTCTGTGATTAAATGATTTACTCTACACCACATTGTATGGGTTAAAAGGACAAGCATTTACACAGAACATAAGCTACACATTAAACAAGAACTAGTGAAAATAAGCCAAGCTAAGCACACAGTACCACACACTGTTAAAATATTACATCATCCAGTGACCTCTGGTAAAACGACAGCAGGAGTTACACTATACTGTACAGTAATTCAACAATTCAAGAGTCATAAATAAAACAGTAGCATAACTAGGCTGGTCGGCTGATTCTCTGGTACTGTTTTTAGTTACTTTTGCACCGCTTGTCTCCCAGTATAAGCATTAATATACCCCAGCATGGTACAGTGTGATAGGAACATTTATAAAGACCACATAGTAAACTGATAGATTTTCAGTTTTTGTTCTTTCTCTTCAGCCCTTTTCTAATACACTTTTCTAATACAAGCCCATTTGCTTTTACACAAAGGAATGTTCAATTTGCATATTTATACGGTTCCTTTGAATTAGACACTATTCAGAAAACTAGACTGGAAGAGCAGCTCCTGAGCTCAGATGAAAGCATCTTAATACTGCAGACTTGTCAAAAATAAAACAAAAAAAACAATATTTGCACTAGAGACCACTCTGAATGATTATGTAAGGGTCCTGGAAGGCTAAGCAGATAACACTGGAGCTCAGCTGCACTGGGTACCGGGTATGTTATCCTGCTCTGGTTAAAGCCTTCATCACTGGCTGTTTATCTACTTATATTTCTACCTCACAAGAAAAAAATGTTTGTGGTAAATACTTAACTGTAAAAAGTGTATAGGTGGCAAATAACATTATAATGGGTAACGATTTTGGTGAAAAAGCTTTGTCAGTGAATTTGGAATGAAAAAAAAAAAAACTCCTCAAACTCTGTGCGGAAATATTTATCCTGACCTCAAAATGAAAGCAGAAATTCTTCGTCACTATTACTGTCCTGCCATAATGTTTAACTGGGCTGTTTGACAGATGACCTATTTGTCTTTACCCCACTCTCTTACCCAACATCCTGGCAGTCATGTCATGTTGAAAGCCTGTGGTTTTCTCCTGTGTCAGTAAGAACACAGCATGCGATTGCACCACAACAGCAAGAGCCAATCGCAGCCCAGCCGAGGCTTTCTGTTTATTACTCTTCAAAAGGAATGAGTCATGCAAGAGCGATATTAGTAAACAAACAAAGCCACTGCTGCTATGATTGCTATGATTGGGCCCTGCTTTGTAAACCAGGGTTATGAAAATCAAACATTGAACCCCACGGTCTCTTCAGTGTATTTCTGTCTTTTAAAATATATATAGATTGAAGTTGCTGCTGCTGTTGTAAACCCCCTAGGTAACTCTACATTGTGTCTCTAATTACTGTGTATTTACATGGTAGTTACTTAGTAAATACATGTGTACTTACACATAATTACAATGTTATTATGTGTAGTTACAATGTACTTAACGTGTATATGTAACTACACAATTGTATCAGAAAAGAGTTAGGGATAAGGTTAGGGTTAGGGTTAGGGTTAGTCTGCATAATAACATTGTAATTATGTGTAAATGCACAGTAATTAGACACCTAAAGTGTTACCAACCCCTATCTTACTTTGGGGGTCAGGGTAATATAAATGTTATTGTTTTAATTAGGGTATTTCTGTCTATAAAAAAAATCTACATGATGCATGAAGATTAATGAACCTAAACATGTTTTAATGAAAATACAATATGGTGACATCAACAGTGATTCACAAACCTGGCAGCTGCATGGAACACTACTGAGGTGTTGGGTTACCAGGCGTCCCAGGAAAACTGGGATTGTCCTCGTTTCCCGCCTCAGTAAAACAGTGAGATCGTCCCGGTGTTGCTATTGCATTCACATTACAAAACTATCAGTGTGCTCAGCAAGTTAACAGCAAAGTAATTAATTAGGTTATTGATCTATTTTTTTCTAATCTGGCTTTTTGTACATTTAACATGTTTTGATTAGATGAGAATATATAAAAAAAAAACTATTGAGTTGTTATGATCTGTAACAAATACACCTGATGTTTCATTTTTAAATTATGCTTGTGTTATTATATACTGTGATTTTCAGCTTCAGGGTTGCCAGTGAATTGAAGAATAGAAAAAGTCAGTTTTGCACTCTGGAAATCTGTGGTGTGACAGCTTTGGCTTGTTTGAATGTCTTTATATGAACGGCCTCTGCATTGGCCTTGACTTGCACACCGGAACACCAAGTCCACACATTCATCAACACTGTGTGTGTTTCCATCAGCTATCCCTATCTGTTTATGAATCATCCTGTGCATACATTTCTGTAAAAAAAAAAAATATTGAGTTGTTTTGTGATGTGACTGGTCATTTTAAAGTACTGCGTATGTATTACTTCTCAGGGTTACTTACAAATGCATTTTATGAGAAATCAGAAGTATATTTTGTATTGTAAAAAGAACATAGTTGCAAATGGAGCAATAACAGAGCTTCTTGTACAATGTGTGCTTGCGGTACTCACAAGAGCATTTAGTTTTTGGTAGAAGAGGAAACTGTGGCTAAACTGAAGAGATAGCAGCGGGACGCTGTAGCCTTCTCAACCCCAGATTAGCATATTTCTAATAACACAACCTCAGAACTTCCTCGCACACATATACAAAGTAGCTTCTTCTATCCTGTTAGATTAGTACAGTCAGCTCAATCTGGGACAGACAGGTACTAAGTGTGCCTATGTGTTTTAAGAAGCTATTTTACTCAAAGCATGGCTCCTTTACAGCTTTACAGCACTGCTATATACAGTGCTGTCCGTTTATAAGAATCACTGATATAAGAATCAACCGCATATTGATCAAAACCACTGGGACAAAAGCATTCCTATACTAACCAATATAAAATAATCTGCATGTAAGAATCAAGCAATCCGTTTATAGAATCATTTCGGGGCAAACTGACTGCATGTAATACGGTACATGATCAAGTGCGATGACGTGTATAGCCAATAAAGCTGTTTCTGAATTTGAATTTGATCACATCTCACGTGATTAGGCACGTACGCAGCGTGGATAGTGCAATGATGAAGGAAACACTGCATTGTTTGTAATCAAACGTGACTGTGCCACTGCATTGTGCAGGTATGTTTTTTGTGTTGTCTGTTAGTGAAAATGTGTTTCAATAAAGTGAGTACACATTCATTGAATACATATTGAGACTTCAATTTGAGTACAGCAGTGTTATTGTGTGATATGCATGTGAGGGAGTGGGATTGCGGCGCGGCGAGGAGGAGGAGGAGGAGGAGGAGGAGGAGGAGGAGGAGGGGGGGATTGCAGAGCTTTGCATCTCCGTTTAATGAAAAACTGTGAGATTTGCACTGCAACAGAAAATAAGTAAACCGTAGATGATTAAATGCAGTGTTAGTCCTGACAGTAAACTACTGTACTGTAATATCATTTTAATTCAAAGGCCATTACACGTAACACCCCACGGCAGTTAAACTAGGCTCCCTCACGAGACGATCGCTTCTCAAGTATACTGTAGTAAAATAGGATTCTGCAGCCCTGAGTAAACATAACCGTGATCATATCCACGAGGACTTGTTTTGTATTGTCTTCAATGATTGAACACCATTGACATCTGTATACTGTATTTAAACTGCTGATGGCACGCTTTTGCTAATTGTAATGCGACAGTTGTTACTTCTGCTTCCTTACGCCTATATACCTCCATCACAAAGCTATCGGCTAAGCCATTTCTATTGAGGTGTCATTGACTTTAACAAGCAGTTAACCAATGGACTATTATACATAATTCGTTAAGGAAAGCAGCTGTGGATTTTTCGTGCGGGAACTCGTGACATCTAGTGGTTAACCCGTTACACTACAGCCAGGGAACAAGCTCATATCATTCTCATAGTAAGTTTGATTCTGCACCACAGTAATCATATCGGTCCGCTTTTAAGAATCAAAACACCCGGGACGGATGTGATTCTTGTAAGCGGACTGCACTGTATTAGTTGTTTGTTATCTTGATACAGTATGTGTGTTTTCTATCATTCTCTCTTTTTTGCTTAGGCCATTGTTTACTGTGCCTACTAACTACTCTCCACCTACTAATTCCTCTTTCAGCCACTGAAAAGACAGTGAGCTGGTTTGAAAAGTGACCACATGTCCTCTTTGTAACTGTCAGTATAGACATACGTCTCCCACCATGGCTGAAATACTAAATTAGAGGCTTCAGTATCAGGGAGTGCAGCTCAGTTACTGTATGCAATGTAAACATGTCTGTAAGGGTGCCTCCGGGGATAATAAGTTAACGTTGCTTGTTTTTAGAAATATTAATGGTGGAGGTCAGATGTAATGGCGTTGGATTGGCACACGTATTAGAGGGACGCTCATTCAGTTTTGTTCAGTTTTGAGAAGTGGGTTTAAATGTACATGGCTTGAATACCACTGATTGAAGGTGTCTGATGTGGGAGTCACCTCTTTTGTCCAACATCTGCTTGACTTTTCGTGGTGGTTACAAAGGTTTTTCTGTAGAATTATCACAGTCAATGTATTTAGAGTTCCCTGCGTGAAACTTCACATAGCTTTACGTTCAAAAAGGACATTTTGAAATGTGGGTTTGAAACAGCATAGCCGCACTGCAAAGAGTTAGTATAGAAATTATGCTCTGATGACTTGTTGGTAAATACATGGTTATTATTATATAATAAGTCAAATGAAACCTTTGCACCTCTCCTGGTCTAAACAAAAGAGAAAGCTGGTACACAGTCTTATAATGTGAGTGCTAAAGTTCTGTATGCAGGACTCTCAATAAAAGAAAAATCACGGTACACACATGACATCATTGGGTAAAATATTTATTTTTAAGCAAAGAAATGAATTCAATTAAAGTGCAGCAAAAAGCAAAGTGCAATCCAAACAAAACCATACTACAGCATGTTCGTCACTTTACTCCCACGAGTTTGAATGTTTTTTTAATTCACCACCCCGGTGATGCTAAGGCAGGGTTTCAAGTGCTCAAGACAGAGGGTGTAATACACACATATCAGAACAACCCATACTGACATGGCTGATTGTCAAAGTGTATAAATGTGAAGGCAGTGTGCATAGAGTTTGCAGTCTCAAGGTTACACATCTTCCCCTTTGTAGATTAAAGGAGTGCTACATTTTTTAATGTATTTTTTAATGCCTCTTTTTTTGCATTAGAAGCATTGTGTTTAAGATCTTTTGGTTGGTTGCTTGTTATTATATTCACGACTTCAAGACTTTTAAAGTAAAACACTGTGCATTAAAAAAAATCATCTAACTGCGTCTCCCTGACTGAGCTGTAGGTCATATGATCTGATGACAGCTAGCAGGGAAACTGTGCTATACAGCACAGGAAGTGACTTCATACCAGGAAGCAGCAGCAACTTTTAGTTCTACAGCATTGCTATAGCAAACTGAAGTATGAAATCAAAAGATCTCCAACAGCAGAAAAGGTAGAGCAGCGATAATAATGACTAAGTCCTAATAAGAGATTAGCATCTTAAAACTATGGTTAGCACACCTTTGAGCGAGTGTACAAATGCCCAAAGCCATACTGACTAAACCAGACGGAAGTCTGTGTTGTGAAAATGTAAACTGCTCTAACCCCATAACCTTTAATTAGTGGAGCACAGTCTCCCACTGGTCTCTCGCGGGGGAGGGGAGTGTCTCCACGCTGCCACTGTGTCATAGTATAAACTTTGGAAGCTTGAAGGGGGCTGTTGCACATTCAGGAAAAAAAATGTAAGCAGTCTTACCACAAAGTATTAATTTATTAATGTATTAATGTAAGTGTTAAAAGAGCACCACACAGCTAGCATTCAGAGGTGGTTTTGGGGTTTATTTTAAACAGTTACGGGTCTAAATACAGTATAGAAATTATACACGGTGTGTATTCTGAGCCAATTCGATCTGCTCAGAATATACTCTGCAGAAACGCACCCTTCATCCTGCAGACTGGGGGATTGATTGAGTCCTTGTATTTTAAATGAATACGACATTACTGTGAAGCAAGGTCTGTAAATAGCAAAGTAATGAGTTCTAGTGTAGTGGTATTAGACTCTGCCACGGTTTCCATCATTAAAACTGAACCCCACTGAGATTAAAGTGTATTGCAAGTAGAACATTCCCAATCGCTGCAGCCTTGGCTGGGGTAACAGAAGGCTGGCATGAAACACATTGAATGTGCTGTATGTCACAAGTACACACGTCCTCTCTGCTCTCTGGCCACGTGAAGTTTTTTTACTCTATTGTATTACAGTGGCGTGTTTGGCAGTGTCTGCCTATATCCGGGTAGGTTGATTGAATAGTGCCATGATAAAGCATAAAGCAGTGCTGTATTATGTGATTATTATTATTATTATTTATTTCTTAGCAGACGCCCTTATCCAGGGCAACTTACAATCGTAAGCAAATACATTTCAAGTGTTACAATACAAGTAATACAATAAGAGCAAGAAATACAATAACTTTTGTGATTCAATTTAATGTTAATAAGTTAATGTATTTTTTTTTTTTTTAAGATGACCTCAGAGCTTCCCAATCACAAACACATATAGATGCTTTAAGGGCTCTATGTATCATTGATTTTTCTTTCATATCTTGACTTTTCATTGGTTTTGTGACTTCGTAGATCTACCCGCCATGTATTAAAGTCATTTTCACTCCCGTAACTTAGTTTCATCCCTGCTGCCGTAGTTTAGTTATGACTGTTCTTTTCAAACTACTTTCGTATGCAAATGTATGAATCTCATTATAATATCGAAGTTTCGCACTTACTCTTGATGTATTATCATTTTGTCCTGATTTACGACTTCAGTTTGTGCTTGTTATTTTACACATGCCTCTGACTGGCGTAGATTCAACTAGCTGTTTGTATGTGAAACTTCCTGTTTAAACGTTTATGGGCTTTTAGTTGCATTAAAATAAAGCACCTTAAAATATAAAATAAACAATTTTTTAATTTATTAATAGTCTATATTAAATAACAATGGCAACAAATATATTTTGTTTTGGTTTCTTTTATATTGTAAGGTGCATTATTTTAAACTTCACATTAATAATGGAAGGGAAACTAATTATTCTCAATAATTAATTAAGTAGTGCATAGACAACTGAAACCAGTGCTTAATTTGTAAAGAAAGAGGTGCTGGGGCACAAGCAATGACAATAATACCGTTTTAAGAAGGGCATATTCAAAATCATAACAAGTTTATTTGAAAGAGTATCATACCTACTAGTGTTAGATTTTATAATCACATATTCTACATCATATGCAAAGTTGTAGTATGTGCAGAAAAACAAATGCAGGACAAACAAACAAAAAAGCAATATGCCTCTATATATTAGGGCAGAGGGGACAGTGCCACCTGCTGTTTTTTTATGGTTTGGCATTTAAACAGTTTAAAATGAAATAAAAAGTGGTAAGTCATTCAGAGGACTCCAGAAGGCCGACATTGATAATATAAATAAATACATAAATAAATAAATAAATAAAATTCCACCACACCCTACACAAACATTTGTTTGACCCAAGGTCCGCACTCAAGTAATATCTAGCTATATCTAACATTATCAGCGCTGTGAATGTAACAGAACCCGGCGTTTGTGGAGATGCAAAAAAGATTTCTGTTTAGGCTAGCTAGTTGTTAGCTTGGTTTATTCTCTATTAATTACATTATATTCCTTAAAAAAACGAGAGAGAGAACCAGACCATTATTATTGTTTTTATATATTTTTTGAATAGGGGAAGTCAGCAGGGTAATGTTCCTGCGTGGAGGTAGGGGTACAGGCAGGCATGAACGCGTTTAAGTTCAACACTAACCCTAAATAAAATATTGTTCCTGTTATTAAGCAGTAGTATAATTGGAAGCAGTGGTAAATTTAAAAATAACATCAGCCAGTTTTCACTTTAGTGAAGTAGGCTACAATATTTTTTTCATTAAAAACTTGTTTATTGAAATTAACTTTCATGTTGAATCTTGTTGTGTAACTACTCAATCACACAAGTAGTGTAGGAATTTGCTTTTGGTTTGTTTTTGCTGTGCCCAGAGTCTGCGCTACGTTTAACACATTACATTCAGTTTGTCCTGTTTGTATTTTATTTTCTGCTGCTTTCTTTTTCGTAATCCTCCTAAGGTCATGCCATTTTATTTTAATGTCCAGTGTCTGTCGCTTACAGTGTCCCAGTGAATTTATTTTGTTAGTTATTTCTTTCCATGTTTCTTTTCTTAATGTTTTTTGGCCCTGCGAAGTGTTAAATAATGTTTCTTGATTTTATTCCATTTCACTAACAGGTCAATTTCATCTTTGTGGAAATTTGTTTTCCTTTTCTTTTTAGCCGGTTCTATAGATGCATCAAGGTCGGAGTCTCAGAAGTCATAGCTCGATCGTATTATATTTGCCTCCTACTTCTTCCTGTTCACTATACCACACATTTATCTTTGCCAGATGGATCCTGACTTTCAGCGTTGATAATTTATTTATAACGTGATGCAAATTCTGATGTCTCCTGTATAATGAGCAGTAATTTACTGTGTTCGTAAACTCGCGGTGATATTACGGTAGAGCTGTTTAGTACATCGCGCGCAAAAATTCTATGAAGGCCGGAGGCTGCGAATTTGCAATATTTACGAACACGTAAGTAATATTAGTACGTGGAGCCCCTTGTGTTTAAATTGATCAATACATTCAGCTAACTAAAAGAACAACCAGCTTCAAAACGCCAGTGAATGTAAAAAGCTGTGCTAACCAATGCTTTCAAATCATATGTTTTTTTTTCAAGATAAACACATTTTCTCTCCCTTCTCTGGCAGCATTGTTCTATGTTTTAAATGAGAGTTTTTGACTCTCTACTATTGCGGTGCTGTGTTCAGGAGTGACCTATATCCAGGCAGATACAGCAGGGAAATAAAGCATAAAGCACTGCTGTTATTATTTGATTGAATTTGTGTTAATAAGAGGTAAGACCAATCATTTCAGCCTTCTCCAAAGCCCTACTGTGTATGATCTAAACATGACATTCACAACAAAGGATACAGGGAGTGATGTGGACATAGAGATCCAGAGAATGTAAATGTACAATAGTGCCTGATCTAATCCTAGAGGTATACAGCTGACTGACTTTGGACAGCAACTGGAACTTGTAAAGATATTGCAGGCTTATTATTACAAGAACGTCAAAGCTGTCACGATAGATTACATCCTTATGTCGTTAATTAGGACTGGGATGAGATTTTGTTCTTATTTCAGACTGCTTTGAATAAATGTGGTCAACATGTCCTAATAGACTCTAGTAGATCCCGTACCCCCTCACTATACAACTGCTTTCAAATCTGTCCTTGTAGAGGTCTGTACCTCCCATTCATCAATGCTTTCCTGATTGTTTTATCAAGCCCTGTTAAGAGGAAAAGGGCTAAAAAAAATACAGGTTTGTAAAGATGCGGGGCAAATTAAGGAGCTATTGAGCAAATGAATATCCACTCTAAATACTAGACAGCCTAAATTTCTCTTGCCCTGGAAATTATTAACGAATAATGGAGAAATCATGTGCATCCCACATCCAATTTATTTTTCACTTGGGGAGACACATTTGTAAGTGCTTGTTGCTATGGACACCCACTCCACCTGTACATTCATTAAGAAGGGGCTTGTGATTGAATAAGACATGGCCGCTATAGATTCATTAGCTAATAAGCTTATACGTGATGCTCTCTGTTTGGCTTGAAACCATGACATATGACAGTGCTGCACGACACAGGCCCTTGAAACCCATTCCGGTCCAGTTCTTTACTCCAAGCACGTCCCACCAAGAGTCAGATAACTCATTTAGGACATGATTGGAATGGAGACATTTTGCCTGTCTGAATTTAAAGTTTCAGTTCACTACTGTTCTGAAGCAGTATGCTGCTGGTCTTCAGGCTGAACTGTTGTACTAACACAGTGGGCAGTTTGCATGCCTTCTCAATATCCCTGCGTTGTAGGAGTTCAGCAATGAAGGAATGAGTGTGGATTCCTCTCATGGCAGCGTGAGTTTATTATAAACTGGGATGGTGTGTGTGCTGCAGTGTGTGTTGATTGTGCACAGTGAGCTGTAGGGAGTGCAGTATCACAGCATCGTCACCGGCTCCTCCTGCCCTGACAGATTCATGTATATCCTGAGCTGCAGGGTCTCCAGACCGCGAGGATGCTCATCGACGCCCGCCAGTGGGGGCGTGGCCTGGGGGGGACGTGGCCGTCAGGCATCCAGCCCAGCGATGACACGGGCCGCTCCCTCAGTAAGCGAACTGAGGCTAGGAGACAGGAGAGAGTAGACATTAAAATGCTGAGGGCTGTCCAAGAGCCTGCTGTTAACACTCAAGTGATGGTAGATAGCGACAGCATTCTATACATCTTACTGTTTTACTTCTGCTAGCCACATAGGTCTCAAGTGTGCAGTTTTGAAAGAAACACATGTTTTTCATTTTAAAACATGATATCTGGTACTATTTTAAATTAAAGGAAGTTCTCAGTTTCTATGCCTTATTCTTAGATATCTGTTACACTTGCACTTCCTACATTGTTTCACCTCAGCAGTGTTGTCTGGGTCATGCCACTAGCTGAAAAAATGTCAGTCATAAGGGGAAGCAGCTGGTAATTAATGACACCAAGTGAATGAAATCACCAAGCAAGTGCATCACTAACTGAAAGCATGGCTTGTAAACAGAGATTTCTTTAAACAAGTGTCAGGGCCGGCCTTGCCTATGCAGCCTATGCAGTCGCATAGGGCCCCGCGGCTGAAAAGTCTTTCCCTTCCGATTTTGAATTTAAATGCTAGTTCTGTCGTCTTGCACATGCTGGCACTATGGGTACGCTACAGCTTTAAAGCACAGTAGTGTACATTGCTGCAGACAGTACTTCCCATACCCCGCCCACCCCCTCTTACACATTTCTGTGTAAAGCTATACACAGGTAAGTAAGCGACACATCGTGTGTAAATTAATTTCCCATAAAATAGTTTATTTGTCTCCTTGTTCCGAGTTGTCAGGTGGTGCAATTGGAGTATAAATAAACTAATAGGTTTGCAATTTAGCTGCCGTTAATGTCATAGAAAGATTCTCTTTCAATGCACTGTATATTGAGAATTATTCATTCAATGAAGTACATTTCTGTAAAGGTGCACTGTACTGTACATTGCTATCACTGTGCAGTCTAGATGATACTATGTCGGTTCTGCTGCAGTATATTACCCAGTTTAAGCGACCGAAAATGCAGACTAAAATAAAACTACAAAAAATACAGCAGCTAGTGTGTGTCTTGTGTCAATCAAGAAGCGAGTGATTAGATGTCCGAAAGAGGTATGAGCGGTTTCAAACTGTAAGTGAAATTCAAATAATGAAATCCTACTACATCATTGAAAATAATATTGCATTGAAAATGTCTGAATGTTAGGTTACTTACCCTAACCCTGGTTCCCTGAAACAGAAGACGACCACCACTACATTAAGTATGGGATATTTCTGCCCTTGAGGTAGGTATTGCTGAGCTCTCTATACCAGAGCTGCCGAAGGCCCCTTCCTGGTATGATGCACTCGGTCCCGCCCACCAAGGGGATAAAACCGTCACTCGCAGGAAGATCCTCCTCTTTTTCCATCAAACCCGTGAGGGTGACCAGAGCGACCTCATGGTTGGTGGTCGTCTTCTCTTTCAGGGAACCAGGGTTACGGTAAGTAACCTAACGTTCCCTTTCAAGTCGAAGACGACCACCAACATTATGTATGGGATAATGTATACCAGAGCCGTCGTGAGGGAGAAGGAACGGCAGCCTATGAGGGACTGTCACAAAGACGGCCGGAGTGGGTGGCGTCAGACCAGAAACAGGAAATAAACAGACGGAGAGGTGGTGATGAGTAGCTGAGTGCATATGGTAGCACTCAGCATTTATTAACAAAATAAAAGGTTTAAAACAGAACACAAAAACAGGACACGGCACTTGCGCCAAAATAAATAGACAAACAAAACGTACTAAACACTTAACAAACGGTGCACGGAGACAAACAAACACGGTGAGTACAAAACACTTTATATTTACGTTCTTTCTTATTATTTAGTTTCTCCTTCTCCACACTCGTTCTCCACTCACCGAACACCTAACCCCGACTGAATGAAAATGTGCATCTATATATACTGTTGTGCTGGGATTCAATTACTAATTAATTATTCACTTGAATCCCAGCACGTGAATTAATTCTGTGCAACCCCGTGCTCACATATTACATTTAACCAGCACGTGAAGTGATTTGTGCCCTCCTCGTGCCTAAATATAAATCTACATTTTTAAATACACGTGAAACACAGACCCGTTTATATCCCCGTGTACCAATGACTATACACCAACATTAACACACGCAACATACAACCCATAATATGCACACAGGGGCGGGGCACATTGCCACATATACCCCCCCCCTGTGCAAAGCACACATGGCCTCAACGGCCACCTCCCCCCTTAAAAATCCAGCAGTCCAGCACCCTGTCAGCACCCCTGCCGGTAGTGGCACGGCTGACAGCCTGCTGGTCCATGCCTGCAGCGAAATTGCTGCGGGGGATGCTGGTCTCCTGACCTCTCCCCCTTTCTTCGTAGCCGGTAGCTCCCCTTGGTGGGGCTCCGACCACAGTACTTCCGCAGCAAAGAAGCTGCAGTGGGAGCAGGTCTCCGGACCTCCCCACAACCTCCGGCAGCGAAACTGCTGCAGTGGGAGCAGGTCTCCGGACCTCCCCCACGATCTCCGGCAGCGAAACTGCTGCAGTGGGAGCAGGTCTCCGGACCTCCCCTACGATCTCCGGCAGCGAAACTGCTGCTGGGGTTGGTGGTCTCCAGACCTCCTCCCCCTTCTTCGTGGCCGACAGCTCCCCTTTCTGGGGCTCCGCCACCGTACTCCCTGTGGTGGAGGTACGGGAAGCAGAGACAGCTCCTGCTGTTCTGCTTCTGGCGGTGGTGGAGGCAGAGGCAGCTCCTGCTCCTCTGCTCCTGGCGGTGGTGGAGGCAGAGGCAGCCCCGCTCCTCTCCTTGTGATGGTGGGGAAGTGATACCAGCAGGCATTCATCCTCTGCTGGTGGGGGAAGTGATACCAGCAGGTATTCATCCTCTGCTGGTGGAAAGGGACCCAGCAGGTATTCACCCTCTGCTGGTGGACGGGAACCCAGCAGGCATTCACCCTCTGCTGGTGGACGGGGACCCAGCAGGCCTTCACCCTCTGCTGGTGGACGGGGACCCAGCAGGCCTTCACCCTCTGCTGGTGGACGGGGACCCAGCAGGCATTCACCCTCTGCTGGTGGACAGGGACCCAGCAGGCATTCACCCTCTGCTGGTGGACAGGGACCCAGCAGGCATTCACCCTCTGCTGGTGGACATGGCGGAGGCAGAGGCAGCTCCTGCTGCTCTGCTCCTGCCGGTGGAGGAAGCAGAGGCAGCTCCTGCTGCTCTGCTCCTGCCGGTGAAGGTGGGAGCAGTGTGTAGTCTCCTGGCGACGAAGGTGGGAGCAGCGTGTAGTCTCCTGGCGACGAAGGTGGGAGCAGCGTGTAGTCTCCTGGCGACGGAGGTGGGAGCAGTGTGTAGTCTCCCCCTTTTCAGGGGACTGGTGCGGCTCTGCCTCTCTTGCAGGGGACTGGTGCGGCTCTGCCTCTCTGCAGGGGGGACTGGTGCGGCTCTGCCTCTCTTGCAGGGGACTGGTGCGGCTCTGCCTTTCTTGCAGGGGACTGGTGCGGCTCTGCCCCTATTGCAGGGGACTGGTGCGGCTCTGCCTCGGAGGGGAAACCAGCAGGCATTCTTCCTCTGGTTGTTGTGGGGAAACCAGCAGGCATTCTTCCTCTGCTGGTTGTGCTGGGGAAACCAGCAGGCATTCTTCCTCTGCTGGTTGTGATGGGGAAACCAGCAGGCATTCTTCCTCTGCTGGTTGTGATGGGGAAACCAGCAGGCATTCTTCCTCTGCTGGTTGTGATGGGGAAACCAGCAGGCATTCTTGCTCTGCTGGTGAAGGTGGGAACAGCTGCCTCTCAGGCTTCGGATTCCCCGCGGTCCCCCGCCTGGGCGCTGGGACGCCGCGGTCCCCCTGCCTGGGCGCTGGACGCCGCGGTCCCCCGCCTGGGCGCTAGTTCCTCCTCTTCATACTGGGTGGGGCATATGGCTAACGTGTGCCCATAAGCCCCACAGCCAGGGCATAACTCTGCCGCGAGGTTCTTTAAAAAACCTCCCAGCCATCATCCCGACCTCTTCCCTTTTGGGCTGTGGGCGCCCGACTCCTCCCTTTTTGGGCTGTGGACGCGTTCGGGCTCCTCCCGCTTGGGCTGTGGACGCTCGGGCTCCTCCCGCTTGGGCTGTGGACGCTCGGGCTCCTCCCGCTTGGGCTGTGGACGCCGGGCTCCTCCCGCTGGGCTGTGGACGCCGGGCTCCTCCCGCTGGGCTGTGGACACTCGGGCTCCTCCCACTCAGGTACTGGAGAGGGCAGCGACTGCTCTCTCCCTCTTGCTCACTGGAAGGCATCCCTCCCATGTCTGCAGCTAGGTACCCCAGCACCACCATGGTGAGGTCACGACGGATGCCGGGTTGTGCTGTTGCTCCCAGTCCTCCCATCGCTTCCCATCTCGCATCTGCAGCGTGAATAACCCAGGGAGGTCACTGGCGGTTCCCCTCGGGTGCACCAGCCAGTCCCATATTTCCCGGGACGGTGGGGAACCCGGTGGCAGTGGGGGTAGAGGGGTGGCTACTGCCCCGTTGTGGCTGTCCTCCTCCCAGCCCGGCATGCAGGATGAGTGCTGCAGCTGTTGTTGTTGCTGCTGCTTCCGCTGCTTCCTGCAGCTCTTTCTTCCCATCCTCGCTTTACTATTTTTTTTTTATTATTTATTTATTTTATTTTTTTTGAACAAATAGCGGTTCCTGCTCTGGCCTGAGTCCTGGAGGCGCTGTAGATCCCACGCAGGACACCACGTGTCACAAAGACGGCCGGAGTGGGTGGCGTCAGACCAGAAACAGGAAATAAACAGACGGAGAGGTGGTGATGAGTAGCTGAGTGCATATGGTAGCACTCAGCGTTTATTAACAAAATAAAAGGTTTAAAACAGAACACAAAAACAGGACACGGCACTTGCGCCAAAATAAATAGACAAACAAAACGTACTAAACACTTAACAAACGGTGCACGGAGACAAACAAACACGGTGAGTACAAAACACTTTATATTTACGTTCTTTCTTATTATTTAGTTTCTCCTTCTCCACACTCGTTCTCCACTCACCGAACACCTAACCCCGACTGAATGAAAATGTGCATCTATATATACTGTTGTGCTGGGATTCAATTACTAATTAATTATTCACTTGAATCCCAGCACGTGAATTAATTCTGTGCAACCCCGTGCTCACATATTACATTTAACCAGCACGTGAAGTGATTTGTGCCCTCCTCGTGCCTAAATATAAATCTACATTTTTAAATACACGTGAAACACAGACCCGTTTATATCCCCGTGTACCAATGACTATACACCAACATTAACACACGCAACATACAACCCATAATATGCACACAGGGGCGGGGCACATTGCCACAGGGACGCACAAGCACTGCCTAACCCAGAGGTTAGCGGTGTGAACTTACACCTCAAGGACCCTTGTGCCTACAGAAGACAAGGCAGGGTCTACCACATTCATACGGTAGAACCTGGAGAAAGTATGCGGTGTAGCCCAGCTAGCCGCAGTACAAATGTCAGACATCGAGGCACCTTTAAAAAGGGCCCAAGATGTAGCCAACCCTCTAGTTGAGTGTGCAGCTACCCTACCAAGCGGGGGTAAGCCAGCACCATTATATGCAGTCGAGACTGTGTCCACAATCCAGTGTGACAGACACTGCTTAGAGAGAGGCTGTCCTAGGGTCCGTGTTCTGTGACAGACAAAGAGCTGGTCAGATTGACACAAAGCTCTTGTCCTAAGTACGTAGCATCTCAATTATTATTATTATTATTATTTATTTCTTAGCAGACGCCCTTATCCAGGGCGACTTACAGTCGTAAACAAAAATACATTTCAAGCTAACGGAGGCGGATGAAAAGACTCCAGTTCCACAGACGTGGAAGGCTGTGATCACCTTGGGGAGGAAAGCGGGGTTGGTGCGCAGCAACACCCTGCTGCCATCCTCCCAAATACGCATACAGGAGCTGTGCACAGACAGCGCCTGCAGCTCACTGATCTGCTTAGCGGAGGTGATAGCCAAGAGGAAGGCTGTCTTCATAGACAGGTACTATAGTACAGCTCTATGGAGTGTAAGAGCTCAAACGTCTTTGTAAGAGCCTCTAGTACAATATTAAGGCTCCATTCGGGGAGAACAGTCCTCCTAGGAGGGCGTAATAGGCATGCGCCTTTAAGGAAATGGGTAGCCAAAAAATGCCCACCTGGAGACATAGAATCTACAGGGGCATGGCAAGCAGATATAGCCGCTAAATACACCTTCAAGGTGGAAGATGACCTTCCAGCACCAAGCAGTTCTTGCAAGAACTGCAAAATGACTGGTATAGGGCAAGTAATGGGGTCATGTTTTCTAGCCAGACACCAAGCTTGAAAAAACTTCCACTTATAGGTATATAAAGACCTAGTGGAGTCCGCCCTAGCGCTCTGCATCGTACTCACAACCACGTCAGATAGCCCTAGGGCTAGCCAGCGGTCCCTTTCAGGGGCCAGACCCATAACTAGAACCTGCCTGGTTCCGGATGCCAAAGAGAGCCCTTTGCCTGACTGAGGAGATCCAAACAAAGTGGAATCTCCCAGGGCTGGCCGTGCAACAGCTGGCACAGGGTCGAAAACCATATTCTCCTGGGTCACTTGGGAGCCACTAGGAGAACTGACGCTTTCTCTAACCGGACTTTCTCCAGAAAAGCCAGGAGCAACGGTACAGGCGGGAAACCGTACAAAAACACTTTGGGCCATTCGTGTGCTAGGGCGTCTACGCCGAGTGGACCGCCTAAGCGGTGGAGGGAGTACCACAGAGGGCAATGTGTCGTCTCTGCCGAAGCAAAGAGATCGACCTGGGCCTTCCCGAACCGTTCCCAAATGAGCTCCATCGTCTGAGGATGGAGTCGCCACTCTGACGGATGCGGGCTGCTCCTGGAGAGGAGGTGCGTCGCCCGCAGGGACAGCAGGTTCCTCTGAGCCCATATCAATAGTTTGAAAGCTATACGATGCAACCCCAGGGACCGTAGGCCTACCTGGTGGTTGACATATGCTACCACTGTTGTGCTATCCGTCCAGATCAGCACATGTGTGCCACTCAGCACTGGGAGGAAGTGCTGGAGAGCAAGGAATACCGCTTGCAACTCCAGCATGTTCACGTGCAGGGATGCCCAGCGGTCCGACCAGGATCCGCAGACTCCCCTGCCTTCCTAGACCGCTTCCCAACCCAGGTTGGAAGCGTCTGTTGTCACCACCTGGCGGTTCAGTACTACTCCCATTTGCACACCTTTGCGCAGGTGAGAGGGGACCCTCCATCAGCATAGGGCTGCTGAGCACGCATAAGACACAGTTAGCCGATGGTGCCTGTCACATTTGGCATTGAGGTGAAACGCATTGAGGCACGCTTGTAGCGGTCGCATGCAAAGCAGACCCAGCTGAATGGCTGCTGTAGCTGCGGCCATCAGACCCAATAGTTTCTGGCACAACCTGAGGGTGACCTGCGATCCCTGTCAAAACAGGGAGAGGCAACCCCGAATAGCTGCAACTCTGTCGTTTGACAGGTATGCGCGCATCGTAGCACAGTGGACGTGCATGTTGCACGGTGGCGAGCACCCAGGACTCTGAAGTGCAAGCGTGCCAGCTGTTGTGCCTGCTGTTGCTGCTGAGGCTGAGGCTGGGCAGTTTGGGGTGAGCGTTTAGGGCGTTAGCCTTGAAAACGACTCCTGAGATGCTGGTTTGTGGACCGACCACGACCTGCATTCCCTCTGCCCGCCGGTTGGGCTCAGTTACCTGCTGATGTGCCCTGAAGGCGATGTCTTATGTCACCCAGCGGAGCTGTGGGGACTGAAACTGTCTGAGAAGCTCGCCAGCGGCTTGACCTGCCCCAGGTGAAGGCGCAGGGAGGGAGCAACGCGGCCACCTGATGGGACGCCTCGCGTTCCCGGTGGGATTTTTGCAAAATCTCCTCCACAGCTGGCCCAAAAGTATGTCCCGGGGATTTGGGCGCGTCCAGCAGCACAGCCTTATTCGCATCAGGGACTCTGGCCTGTGACAGCCACAGATGTCTACGAGCCACGATTAAGCTAGCCAGGCTCCAGCCCAGGGCTTGGAGGCCGGAGATCTGCAGCAGTGTACCGGACAGGAGATGCAGCTCCGAGGCCACAGGCTCAGGGAGTGGGGCCTCGCACAGTACACCATCCAAATACGCCGTCAGCACACTCGCTGTATTAGCTAAGCGAGTTGCCTGCGCTTCTGCTGTGTAAGCTCATTTTAAATGCGTCTCCGTCACCCTGCACTGAGGGTTCAGGCACGCCGGGTCTCTAGCAACACCACCCACCGGCGGGGCCTTAACAAGGGCCGCGATGGTGGAGTCTACCGCCAGGCCGAGCTTATCCGCGCCTTCAAAGGAGGCGAGCGGTGCGGCCTGTTTAAGTACGCTAGGACCCGAAGCCGGGCGATCCCAGGAGGAGCGTACTTCCTCCATGAAGTCTGGGAAAGCCAAGAATCTCTGAGGGCGAGGAACCAGCGCCTGTGTCCGGAAAACGGACTGGCGTGGTTCTGCCGCTGGCGTCCAGGGAACCTGCAGGAAAGCTGCAGCACGTTCCACGAGTGCCGAGACCAGGCCCTTCCTCTGCAAGGGTCTCACCCACTTGCATATCGGTGGAGAAAGAAGCTCCGTCACCCGAGGCTGCTGTGGATAGCGTATCCTCTTGTGCCAGCTGAGGCGACCCTTACCACCCCCCCTGCACTCCCTTGGGGGAGGGAGGGTATGGCAATTGAGACTGCAGTGGGGCCTGGACAGGGGCCTGGGCCTTTGGTGCCTGCTTGGTCAAGAGCTCCAGGACCTGGGCCATCTAGGTCTTGAGGTCCATAATGTCCCTCGCTTGCGGAGACGGGGAACGGCTGTGGGCGGCCTGCGCATTTTTCGGAATGTCCAGTAGGGAGTCCTGGGACAGGATATCTGGGGCACCCAGGGCCGCTGACGGTCCTGCCGTGGAGGACACAGAGCTCTCCCTCATGGCTCTCTCTAAACGAGCCTCTTTCAGTCGGGGCTGAAAAGCCTCGCAGACACTACATGCCCCGTCCCTCTCAAGGGCCATGGTGGCATGTGGGACACCCAAGCACCGCACGCAGAGGGTATGTTTATCCTCCTGTGGGATGATGGTGTTACAGGCCGTACAGGGGTGGGACCCTGACATGGGCCTGGCTTTGTGCATTAGCACTGGGCACTGCGTTTTAACACTGGTAAGTGCTAACGTAGTGTGTACACTCACTAAAGCGCTACAGCAGAGGTAATAACACTGCGTACCGTGTGCTGAGTACCGTGGGCACATAGTGCACCGCGTACCGTGCAGAGTATGGGCACTAGTGTAGAACCAGTCTACGTATGCAGCGTGTACTATGTACACCACGTGCAACGCGTATGCTGAGCCCTGTGCACACCGAGTATCCTATTTCACTAGGTACCGTGCAGCACTGCGAGTTATGCGCTAGGTTGAGCAGTGCTTACGCAACTAGCGCAACGTGCACTGCTTGCCCCGTGCGTCCCAAGCGCCATGCGCAGTGGGTTCCGTACACTACGTGAACTGCGTACCGTGCGCACCGTGCCTAACCGCACTAGAGTGGAAGAGGTACTAGCACTTGCACACCACGTGCACTGCGCACTACGTACACCACCTACCGTGCGACGATATCCTGCACTACCGCTGAGGCGCTGGGCACTATATGCCGCTTACACTGAGCACACGATACCGCAGCACTTGGGAGGCCGCTATGCAAAGTGCATACCCTAACCGTGTGGTCAACACACACACCTGGTCAGCGCGAAGCGTGTATTGGGGGGGGATGCAGGTCCGAAGCTGTGGGGGGTGTGTTTAAGCAGACAGTAAAACACATTCTTAGAAAGATAGTAAAGGAGAGAGAGAGTACACCGTTTGTTTACACGGCCCGACTCAACGCAGAGGTCGGGCTCGGCCGACAGGGTCTACTCGACAGTGGGGATGCGGCAAGGCCTAGCCCCGTGGAGGAGAGCGCAGCTGGGGGGTCACTCGACAGCGGGGATACGGCAAGGCCTAGCCCTGAGGAGGACAAGTGTACTCAGGAAAAATAGACAATCATTCGCGGATGACTGCACAGGCAGTCGCTCACATACGACAGACAGATATAAAGAGCGGCCTACCACGCAAGCAGGGAGGCAGCTGAAACACAGAAAGATAAAAGGACTTTAAGTCGTTGATTCCAGGAAAGCTGCAAGCCAGCTTTCAGCACGAATGCCAGGGGAATACAACTGACTCGAATTGACTCGAGAAGCTCTTTTCTATCAATCTCTTTTCTATCTTACCGTACCGTCTTGAGAGGGAAAAAGAGGGAGATCTTCCTGTGAGTGATGGTTTTATCCCCTCGGTGGGCGGGACCGAGTGCGTCATCCCAGGAAGGGGCCTTCGGCAGCTCTGGTATACAGAGCTCAGCAATACCTACCTCAAGGGCAGGAATATCCCATACCTAATGTAGTGGTGGTTGTCTTCGAATTGAAAGGGAACTGCATATTTTGACACTGTTGAAAGGAGAGAGGACCGTTACGTTTTTGCTGCATTGTTTAAAATGATTTTAAATTAGTGGCAACCCTAACTGAATTTTGCGTACAATCTTTCCAGTTTACTGCCTTTTACTGCCTTTTTATCATGAATTATTACAAATATTACTTTTGCATTTTTGTTAGGAATTCAGTGCATTTCTTGTGTTCTTTGGGAGGCAGTGATTGTTCATTTTTTTATTATTTGCATGCAGATGCTGCAAACTTTTTTCATAATGGACATTACGTTTTTAAATGAGTGCTTCTTTACTTAGCCGTCATGTTCATAATTTGGAATGTGTGTGTGTTTTTCTTCCTGCTCCTCTATCAGTTTATCAAGGTATATATTCACCAGAAAAACACAAGTGCAAACTAAATCCGTGGTGCATTAAAACAGAAACTTACCAAATACTGCCATGAATTGATAGAATTAACTTTACCATATTTAATCTGTTTCAAAATAAGTTTTTACATTTCAACATTAATATAAATATATAATTACAAATAAATATTTTAAATTTATAATAATGTTGAAAATAAAATCAATCATATTTGTATTTAATTTTATTTTAATTGACAGGGAATCACCACAATAATTATGAGTGCAGCCGGTAGTAGCAGGGACAGGGACAAGGGGCGTAAATACCCCTCTGGAGCTCAGAAGAGAAAGGTGAAAGCAGACCGTCCTGAAATGCAGAAAAGCCAGGAAAATGCAATGTTAAAGTTTGTGAAGTTGGACCAAGGAGGTAGAAATTAACCTCCAACTATTTCTTCTGAAAGTATTGAGCTTAATATAAGTTGCCCTAATGATGATACAGAAACTCCATATCTACTTTGTGGCATTAATTTGGCAAATTAGGCAGTTAAAGAAGTCCATGTTGATGAAATTGACAGGCCTAGGGATGCTGAATCTAAGTATTCCTGCATGACTGATTTGGATGATTAGGGATGTTGAATCTGAGTATTCCTGCATGACTGATTTGAATGATTAGGGATGTTGATCTGAGTATTCCTGCATGACTGATTTGAATGATTAGGGATGTTGAATCTGAGTATTCCTGCATGACTGATTTGAATGATTAGGGATGTTGATCTGAGTATTCCTGCATGACTGATTTGAATGATTAGGGATGTTGAATCTGAGTATTCCTGCATGACTGGTTTGAATGATTAGGGATGTTGAATCTGAGTATTCCTGCATGACTGATTTGGATGATTAGGGATGTTGAATCTGAGTATTCCTGCATGACTGATTTGGATGATCCTGGAATGTGGCTAAATGTTATTACTAAGCGATTAAAAGACTTGTTAGTGGGAAAGGGTCCAGTGCAGATGAAAAACTACTGCTTCCCTAAAGATGACTCAAATAGGAGTTTTTCTGTTCAAAACTACAGACGCAACTTCCAAATGGAGAGATTGTAGACAGGAGCTGGCTAGTATATTCAAAGAGTAAAGATGCTTTGTACTATTTTTGCTGTAAATTGTGTGGAAGAGCATCAATTCAGCTAACCACATCTGGTTACAGAAACTGGCAGAATATGTCAGTACAGCTAAAAGAGCATGATACTTCCCATAGCCATTGTAATAGCATGCATGCATAGTTGGAAGCAGAACATGTGCAACCATTGATCAGTAACATCAGCAGAGGCTTCAGCTTGAGAAACAGCACTGGCGAAATGTTATAGAGTGACTGTTAGCAATCACACAGTATTTAGGAGAGCATAACTTAGCATTTCGTGGTAGTGTTGACAAACTTGGTGTTCACAATAATGGCAGCTTTTTGGGACTGATTGAACTGCTTGGAAGGTTTGACCCTGTGATGTAGGAACATATAAGGAGAATTAATGCACAGGAGACCCATGATCATTATCTTGGCAAGACAGTTCAAAATGAACTAATACATTTAATGGGAGAACATTGTTGATCATGTCAAAAAAGCCAAGTACTACTCAGTGATTATTGATTGTACACCAGATTTGAGCCATCAGGAGCAAATGACTGTGGTCATTTGAATAGTGGATTTTTCAGGCAGTACAACTGAAATTCAGGAACACTTTTTGGACTTCTTAGTCATTACAGATTGTTCTGGTGAAGGTTTGACAAACTCCTTCCTAGAGCTATTGGAAAAACATGGATTGTCATTGCAAAACTGCAGAGGTCAGGGGTATGATAATGGGGCAAATATGAGGGGAGAGCGCAAGAGAGTTCAGGCTAGAATCTTGCAGCTGGGGGGGCTCCCGAGTGGCGCATCCGGTAAAGGCGCTCTGGGTGGAGTGCAGGATGCACTCTATAGCCTGGACGTCATCGGTTCGAGTCCAGGCTATTCCACAGCGGACCGTAGATGGGAGCTCCCAGGGGGCGGCGCACAATTGGCCAAACAGGCTGGCCCTGCCAAGTGTATACTAAAATAAAAATCTATCTTTACTATGACACGTGTTTCTTTCAAAATTGCACACTTGAGACCCATATAACGAATGGAAGTGCACTACAGTAAGGGTTCTGGAATTATGTTGTGAGCTACAATCAAGGAGTGCTAAACAAGCTTTTAAAATCCACTGCTTTTACCTCTTCATAGCCATTTCTGGCTCTTTGCTTGTATTTTATAATTTGCAGATATTTCAAAGACAAGACAGTTTGTGTTCAAGCCTTAAATGGCTATTAAAGCATTGGTTAGCCTGCCTTTAAAATGAGCTCGGATGACACGGACACCCTCATAACATTAACTATTAAAGCCCACACTTATTTACCTTTTTAGTTCAACCTACTGTATGTTTGGAACCCCAGCAGGTTAGAATCAATACATTTCACCTGTTCACAAACATTCCACATGTACACAAACTGCCCAGTTAATAAAGGCACAAGCCATATGAAGATGTTATACCTACGTATCCACGTTATATACAAAAAAGGATCAACCGTGTAAAGATGTACAATTGGCAAAGTTAAACAAGACACAACTGGGGCACTCTTGGACCCCCATTTTAATTGCAGTAGGAACTAGTAGCCCCAATTGTGACTACAGTGTTATAATTCAAACAAGGAGAACAAGAAGAGCAGTAACGAGGTTGTGTGCACTTTCTATCCTCATATATCCACTAGCTGTATGTGATGTCAGAGTTGTCCAGAAAAAAATATTTGAATGGCACTGAAACAACTGGGCTACCTTAGGCAATACCCTAGTAGCTTTCCTCCATAGTTTATTCTAGCTGTGTTGGAGTAACTATTGTCATTACCAAGAGGTAGTATAATTCTCAGCTGAAGTGCAATGAATGAGGTGTAAAGGGAGTTGCATTTATTTGCTTGGCTCTTCATTTCAAAAGATCCTAGTATGGTAATAATAAACCATGTGAAAAGCTTGCGAATTAGTGTAGTCTGTCTGTCTGGAGAAATGAGGGTAAAAAGCAATGCACAGAATCAGCACATTTCTCTACAGTTAGCTAACCGCAAGCAGAGAGCAGGGAGCAGAAAGGTGGCTGCCAAAATAAATTAGCCTTCATATATTTAATTAAATTCTTTATATAGGAGATGACTCACTAAGACTAAACATTTCATTTGCAAGAGTGACGCACTGCCTTAACACCACAGTGGAGCCATTAATGAAGCCTAACAGAGACAAAACAGCTTAGTCTCCTAGAGAAATGTGTTGACAGATGTGGCATCGGATACAGGTGAGTGCCCAATGGTGTGCAGACTCACGCCACCTATAAGGAGGATCTCATTGGATGAGAAGCAGCTGCTTTATATTTATGGGCTAATAAACTGTGCTGGAATGTGGCTGGTAAAGTTACTGCATTGTCCACATTGTTACAATTTCCACTGTTGCCCTTAGGGAGTGCTGCTTCCCCTTATCCAAAGCTTACAATCTCTATGCTGTTCAACAGAGTTTCCATTTGCCTCATGTTGCAAACAACTGATCGGATCATTATCATTGTAAAGGCCTCAGAGTTGTTGCATTACTCTGTTGGCATAATAAAGGTGAACAAGGCTGTTTCTCATGTTTTGTGTTGGAAACAACCAATCTGTTAGCTTGAGCAGGGCCGGATTAACCTATATGCAGCAGAACCCCCACGAGGTTGCCGTTTGTTTGGGACATTTTACAAACCTGCATGCTGCTGGATGGGCCCACACACACATGAAGAGAGGCGCACAGAAGCTTGCTTTTGGTTAATTTTGTGACGGCTTTCTCGATTACGGCATACCTATATATACAAACAGTATATATATATAAATTATATTATATATATATATATATATATATATATATATATATACATACACTGAACAAAAATATAAATGCAACATGCAACAATTTCAAAGATTTTACTGAGTTACAGTTCATATAAGGAAATCAGTCAATTGAAATAAATTCATTAGGCCCTAATCTATGGATTTCACATGACTGGGAATACAGATATGCATCTGTTTGTCACAGATACCTTAAAAAAAAAAGGTAGGGGCGTGGATCAGAAAACCAGTCAGTATCTGGTGTGACCACCATTTGCCTCATGCAGCACGACACATCTCCTTCGCATAGAGTTGATCAGGCTGTTGATTGTGGCCTGTGGAATGTTGCCCCACTCCTCTTCAATGGCTGTGCGAAGTTGCTGGATATTGGCGGGAACTGGAACACGCTGTCGTACACGTCTATCCAGAGCATCCCAAACATGCTCACTGGGTGACGTGTCTGGTGAGTATGCAGGCCATGGAAGAACTGGGACATTTTCAGCTTCCAGGAATTGTGTACAGATCCTTGCGACATGGGGCCGTGCATTATCATGCTGAAACATGAGGTGATGGCGGCGGATGAATGGCACGACAATGGGCCTCAGGATCTCGTCATGGTATCTGTGTGCATTCAAATTGCCATCGATAAAATGCAATTGTGTTCGTTGTCCGTAGCTTATGCCTGCCCATACCATAACCCCAACGCCACTATTGGGCACTCATCCGTGAAGAGCACACTTCTCCAGCGTTCCAGTGGCCATCAAAGGTGAGCATTTGCCCACTGAAGTCAGTTGCGACGCCAAACTGCAGTCAGGTCAAGACCCTGGTGAGGATGACGAGCACGCAGATGAGCTTCCCTGAGACGGTTTCTGACAGTTTGTGCAGAAATTCTTCGGTTGTGCAAACCCACAGTTTCATCAGCTGTCCAAGTGGCTGGTCTCAGACGATCCCGCAGGTGAAGAAGCCGGATGTGGAGGTCCTGGGCTGGCGTGGTTACACGTGGTCTGCGGTTGTGAGGCCTGTTTGACGTACTGCCAAATTCTCTAAAACGACGTTGGAGGAGGCTTATGGTAGAGAAATGAACATTCAATTCTCTGGCAACAGCTCTGGTGGACATTCCTGCAGTCAGCATGCCAATTGCACGCTCCCTCAAAACTTGAGACATCTGTGGCATTGTGTTGTGTGACAAAACTGCACATTTTTTAGTGGCCTTTTATTGTCCCCAGTACAAGGTGCACCTGTGTAATGATCATGCTGTTTAATCAGCTTCTTGATATGCCACACCTGTCAGGCGGATGGATTATCTTGGCAAAGGAGAAATGCTCACTAACAGGGATGTAAACAAATTTGTGCTCAAAATTTGAGAGAAATAAGCTTTTTGTGCGTATGGAAAATTTCTGGGATCTTTTATTTCAGCTCATGAAACATGGGACCAACACTTTGCGTTTATATTTTTGTTCAGTGTGTATATATATATATATATATATATAAAATTCTGCTGCTGGACTTTCTGGTAAACTAACAAAACCACTGACCCATTAACCTCAGTGGATGTTATTATACACTTGCTAATGCTTTTGTACTTTACTGCCTGGGACTGAAGCTTTTTTTTATGTTATCCATATTGCATCATTTTTGTGTTCTATGTTCCCACGGATGTTTGAATGTTAATTAAAATGATCATTAACAACAGAGAGATTTAATTATCACTCGCATGTGATTTCTGTCGTGTGGTACAAGACAATAAAGGCATACACAGTTTAACAAGCCTCATGCCCAGATATGAACAGCAAAGAAAAAAAAAGTTATCTAATTCAATTTGAAGATGCTTCCTCATTATTATTGATTGGTACTGAAAAAAAGTTATGAAATATTATCTTGCAATTAACAAGTTCCTCGCCTATTTCAAACTTTCCATATCATTCGTATCAAATTAACTTTATGCTGGGCTTGTTTGTATCCGAATATCTCATAGGGAGCTCAAAGCAACCCACAAACACATATGAGTCTCAACAGGGCTGACGGACCACCCTGTAGTGTATGAACTTAAGAGTGCAGAAAATATAAACCGTGTTCACAGCGCTGTATTGGTGCATAACCGTAGAACTGTATAAAAACAATATAGGCTATGTAATAACCGCAGACAGATGGACACACAATGTGTTTCTCACATTTTTATATGGCAGCTCCACAATCGGGAGAATATAAAGTAATTATGAAGGGAAAAATATATAAAGTACAACGCCAATCACATTGAATATAAAAGCTTTTTTTATGCAATTCTCAAGTCTGCAAAACATAAAAGTGTCTAATTTTGGTTTGAAACTGGAAAATAAATGGTTACCATGCACAGGCATGATGGAAAATACTGTAACGTGACTGCACCAGGGGTCACAAATGGATGTGCAATGTTGTTGAAGCTGACACCCTGGGATCCTTCAAGATCCTGCTTGATGAGATTCTGGGATTAATAAGCTACTAACAACCAAACGATCAAGATGGGCTGAATGGCCTCCTCTTGTTTGTAAACTTTCTTATGTTCTTATGTTTTTATCTGTATTTGTCAACTTCTTTTTTATTTTTTGTGCAAACTCCATGGCCGAACGTATATTTAAGAAAAATAAAACCATGCTCAGTTCTTCAGTGCTGTGAAAGAGCAGGCTGAAAATGTCTGCTCCGCTCCCCCACTCCATATACAATTGGCTCTGCTCCCCGCTGCGCTCCGCTCACACTCTCTGTCCCCAACGCAGGGCCAGAAATAACCAATATGCCAATAACACCATTTGCTATAATATGCATAGGACCCTGTGACAGGATGACATCACTGGCCCCGCTGTTGTAATCAGGAAGAGACTCAGGAGGCAGAGAATGCAGGTTTGTAAACGCTGATGTGCAAGTTTAATTATAAACAAACAAAAATAACATGGACAGAAACTCTAAACGAAACACATTTAACAAAACAAAAGGCACAAGGGCCAAAACAAAAGGTTATTCAAAACACTCACAAACGTAAACTGACACGGACGTAAATACAGTACAGCACAGAACACAAAACACATACCTTCACCAACATTAATTCTCACCATCACTAACTATTTCACCACCTGTGATCACCTTATTTATACACCTGTGGCACAAAACACGAAATATGCACAGGGGCGGGGAGTACCCCATCACAGACCCCCAAAATATGGGTTAGCGCAGGGCCCCCACGTCCTTTAATCTAGCCCTGCGCTTGGGGCAATCTGAGCAGATACTAAGGAATGCTAGTGGAGACTGAGACAGTGTGGTGTGAATCACCAATATCAGTGCTCTCTTTCTCCGACTAGTACCCTTTCTCCTCCATTACTGTTAGACTTTTATACAACCCTGCTTTGTGTTTAAAGCAGTGCTGGGCTGGAACCAGGTGTTGATGGTTTCTGTCATTTGAGCCACCTCCCTGAGATGTCCCTGCTTTCCCATGACTGTTGCGGAATAGTTGCACACCACTCTCACACAGCTTATTTAGGCCTAGTGGATCACATGACACTGTAAATTTGCATACATTGAACTTTACTTACAACTTATAAAGTCTCCATCTATCTCATAACTTTTACCTACTGGGACAGTTTGAGCAACTGTGTTCTGGTTTTGAAATAGCTTAAAAAACAAGACCAACCAAAGCCCCCTGAGGCACAGATTCTTTCAACATGAACATGCATTACACCGCGACTCAAAGACTCCTTCACCCCGTCACACTTTAAAAAATGCACAGCTTGTTTTCATTATTATTGAGAGAAAGAAAAACATGTGTGCTGACCACAGCTTGATTTTAAGGAGTGGCTTGAGTAGAGGGAAAAACTAAAGCACTGAATTACCTCTTATTAGTGTGAGCAACCTTATCACTGGTCCCGATCTCACTGTGTTGAAAACCTATTGTTTTGTTGCTTGTGTTTTATTACTTTTGTTCAGGATATACATAAGAGAATTAAGAGCACATTGGTATGGGTGAGAGATGTGGTAACTAATGTATAATTCTTCTTGTTTAGATTCACTTTGCATCATTTTTCTGTTTCAGTCATCACATCCTGGTGAAGTTTTAAGTTTCCTTTTAAGTTTCCTGGTGAGACTTTAAAAAGTCTCACCTCCAAGTGCATCAGAATGTGATGCGTGAACCAGAAAAGTGAATCTAAACAAGAAGATACATGAGTTCAGATACTCATGTAGGTAGAGGAATCGATGGTTTAAACTTTGATCTGTCTATTGCGTTGTATTTAAAAATTCTGCATGGTACTCTGACGCTCTGTGGGCGGACAGGAGCCAGTCAGATTTTGGCATGAGGACTGGCCCAGTTTATGTCGGTTGCCTACAGAGAAAGAGAAGAATTAGGAAATAGTCTTAATTTAAAAATACCACTACCAGCAAGGTACAAAAAAAACAAAATTATATTACAAAATGTACCTGCACTTTAGTTGTTATTATATAGAGAATAATGCATGGAGTAGTGTGTGTTATGAGAATTTAATGCCCACCCTCGGAGTGGGATGCTATATAAATTCCACTAATCAAGTGGAGAGTGCATTTCTCGCACACTCTTTGCCCACGAGCAAACAAAGAAAGCAAGAGAATGTATGTTCTTGTACTGTATATCCTGGCTAGTTACAGTGCACATTCAAAACCTGAACTAACAGCCAAGCATAAGAGTAATACTGGAAAAAGTCAACTTCTATGTTCCCCCCTTCTCATTATTATTACTATTATTTTGATTTGATTTCCCTCGTACCAACTTTTCTATTTCTCACGTCTTTATTTAATGTTATTTATTTTTACTTTCTTTTCTTCTCCTTTCCCTTTTTGCCTACATGATCAACTACCCAGAGTTGAGATTTGGAATGTGTTTTTGATATCTGCCCCCAGCCCCACCCCGCCCATGTTTACTTGTATTTTTGTATCTGAAACAATGTGAAAAAACGCCAAGTTATAAAAAGGGACAAGCCATTTAAAGTGGAATTATCACAAACACAAGCTAAGTTAGAAAAAACAATTGGGGCAACCTTGGCCAACACAAAGCAAATAGGCACAACTGTAAAAGCGATGGGGGTCAAGGCTGCCCCAATTGTTTCTACTAACTTGGCTTGTGTTTTTCATGCAGTTGATCCTCTTTTATTGTGCCTGAAAAACACAAACCAAGTTAGTAGAAACAATTGGGGCAACCTTGGCCCCCTCCACTTTAATAGTTGTTGTTTTTTTCACGTTGAAAACGTGTTTTTGTTTCAGATATCACTTCTTTATTCACTTATAACACACACACACGTTATGAGAATAGCAAAATCGTTCAACCTACATTGAGGCAATGTATTGCCATTTGGATAGGGTAAGTGTAAATAGTAGCCTAGTCTGTTGAAAGGGTTAAGATGTGAATATGTGTAGTGTAGCGGTTATGTAGTTGGAGTACTTATATATATATATATATATATATATATATATATAATATTGATGCACAATGAATGCAACAGTCTAAGTTTTACATCAACAGATCATTGAGCACATACGTAATGTTATTTACATTTTAAATAGTGAGCAGCTATGTTTGTAGATTGTTTGAGTAGTATTGTTCCTTGGGATAACAAAATACTGAGCTCAAGTCATGTGATTTCATAAAAATGCCAGGTGCTCCGTGTTTGTTATTTGAGTTGATTTAAAATTGCCAAAATTAGTTGATTAAGAATTTGTATAAATAGCCGTTTGAAAATACATGATTTTAATTAACACAAGAACAGCGAAAGATACGACTACGACTCGCTTGAGTATTGAAGATTTCCTGGTTGCTATCGGCATGATTGAAGGAGGCCGGTCTGTGAGAGAAGTTGCCCGGAGAATGAAATGTTCTGCTTCAACAATCAGCAGACTAGTCCAGTGAAACCAGGAAACCAGTTCTGTGAGGGACAGGCCATGTCCTGGAAGGCAGAGCGTCACCACACCGGCCCAGGACCGTTATGCTGACTGTTGCGTTATTCAATCCAACCAGTGGGGCAACCGTGTCCAGCCAACCTTCACCAGCTGGCTGCAGCTGCACAGGAAGAGAGTCGGAACATACTACAGCAGTCTATCCAGAGGCTGATCAGGTCTATGCGTCAACGCTGCCAGGATTGTGTTAATGCTCAGGGAGGTCATACCCGATACTAACTTTGTAATGTTTTCATTTTGACAGTGTGTCACGTTTTATACTGAAAACTTATGATTCTTTGATCTGTGTTTTTGTTCACATTTTCTGTGATTTTGTTTGATAGCTCTGTTTAAAATATTTGATGAAATCCATTAGACCTGTTGCCACCGCCGAAGACAAAAGACGGCAACTCCCGCTAAATAAAAGTCTATATCCCAAATGTGTGTTTCAATTATTCATACTTTATTCATTAAAACAAGGTAAAAACAGGTACGCTGAAGTGTTTCGACATGTTGTCTTCATCAGAGTGTATTGAAAGCAGGACTCATTAGATCTATTAAATGCACCCGGTACTCATTGTCATTTAACACCTTATCCGATTACTGAGGACAACGAACATATCCACGTGATATAAACAATCCAAGTGAGGGGTTGCAGTCACGTGACCTCAAGCAGGCTACATACTGGCGGCAGTGCTTAATTTGAGCCGGATCCTGCCGGAACAGGATCCGGCGCCTCTCAGATTTGACTTTTTTCGTTCCGGCACCTAATTTGCCCGGATCCGGTACCTCTCGCGGCATGATTTATTATTTTTTCCACTGTTTGCACTGTAAACATTCTAATAAAAGCGATCAGAGTTAAAGTTGCCTCTGCCTCCTCGTTATTTCTCCCGCCCCCCGTAAAAGCGCATCCTATCCTGCCACACCGATTCCAGACCTGCTCTCTTATTTGTACATAGAGGTTATGATCTTGAAACAGTGGTGGTCAGCTAGTGAGAGGTCCCTACGTAATCACGTCACGTAGCCTACGCTAGTCGTCACTACTGAATTTGAACCGTGTCGTGGGAAAGGAAAGCCAAATCAAAAATGAGGGGGAAACTGCTCCTGATGGCGATGCCTTAGCTAGCAGCGCTGTCTGCGCTGCTAATCCCACCAGTTCAGCATCACCACCAGCACGTCCTCCACTAGCTAGCAGGCCACTAGTGAGTCAGACTCGGCGGGAGAGGGGGACGGGGTCGGGGAGGACTAGTGATGGGCAGTTCAATTCTTTTTAGTGACTCGATTCATTTGATTCAGTTCAGTTTGGTGAATCGATTCATTTCGTTCATTTGATTCACTGATTCAATGACACAAAACCAATCAATGTAGACTGCATTAAGATTGTTTACGTAGGTTTATTTGAACCGGAAAGAACGAGTCGTTCACGAACTGCACATCACAAAGCTAGGGAGAATCTATATTTGGTTGACAAGGTTCATAAACATTAAATTAAATATAGTTTGCCAAAAAAAGAATAATATATATTTAGAATCCTGGAGATAACATAACAGTTTGAACCATTAGCATTGTTTAGCCATCAGTATCAATCTAATTTAATTTAATTTAATCTTTAAAAAAAAAAAATAGTCAATTGCATTTCTTACGTGTTTTTTTTTATACATTTGGAGTCACCCATTGTTTTTTACAACAACAAAAAAAGAGGCTCGAATGAGTGGTATTTGTGGAACTAATCCGTGGTATTTATTCAGCACATAGCAAAACGCTGTTTGCCCAATTCCTCTTCTATCCAGTAAACCTTTGGGATTAGTCATGTAATCAATCACACGTTGAAGCACACCCATAACCGCAACATGTACATTGTATATGAACAAAGTTTAAACGTGTATATATTTAGTATTTTTTAGTGTTTAACACAGTAAAATAACATTTAGAAAATGTATATTTAATGTGCGTGTAAAATATAATAGACGTTTAAGAACATAATCCATTAGAATGTGCAATATCCTCCTAAGATTGTTGTATCGTAGCTGATACTACGTTTCACCTTGTGGACTAAGGTGAATCGCCGTCATTATTAAATTCTAAAATATTTAACCGTAGTTGTAAATTGTCATGTATAAAATACATTCATTCCTCAAGGTCAAATATGTAATCACAAGTTATATAATTAAGCCTTGGGTACAATAACGTTACAATACCAGTAGATGTTTGTATTTATTTGGAAATGAGGTGTATATATCTAAATTATTATTATTATTAATATTATTTAGTAATTTGGCTGACTTTACTCAAGATGACTTAGAAGTATTAATCATAATTTGTGCAAAATAGTTAACTATAGATATGATTAATTTTGTATGTGTATAAAAAATAACAAACACACATAGGCTACAACTAGTAGTGATTCATTTTATTATTTATTTGTTTGGAAGACTTACACAAGGTTACGTACATAGTAAGAAGAACTGTAAGAAAAATAAAAAAAAATAATTCTGGTGCACAAACTTGTAATCTGAGTTTCTGACAGCGTGAAGCAGCTCTCTAGAAAGTACACACCGTCTGGATCATAGATAGCTATGGTCAGGAGGATGTAACTGACGCCATTTTGGCTCACACAGAGTTCTTATCATGCACTAAGTAAGCGGGAATTTGGATCCAACATGGCACATACGATCATCAGTTTCATAACACTCAACGAGTTGAGAAACAACCCGGTTTCCTTGTTACAACGAACAAATCAGCCAGACTCGAGAGGTAAGGAATCATTTCATGACTTTTGATAGGCTGGTAACTCGACTCCTGTGCGCCACGCAGCTTGTTCATAGGGTGAACCAAAAGAACCGATTCAATGGGGAATCTGTTCCGATTCCCATCGTTCACCTTAGTGAGTCGTTCAAAAAGAACGATTCGTTCGCGAACTACACATCACTAGGGAGGACAGTGCATCCACCGACGAAGTGCCCGGAGCAGGTGCAGTTTGGACGGAGGCTTAGTTCAAGAAAAAGCAAACGTATAACCCCTGGCTTGTCATGCAAAATTCAAAGCTGGGCTGTACAACATGCAAAAAGGTAGGGAGCTTGGGTCCGGAAAAGACTGGAGGGATGAAACTAGCAAAAGAGTGGGTGGAATGTACAGTAACATCCTCTGCCTCAGACGTAAAAAAACAACAAAGAGCCCTCAGAAAAAAGGTTTTTGAACATGCCCGAACCAAGGCCCATATAGCGGCAGCAAGCATTGTAGCCAAGGCTAAAGATGACACCTTTACACAGGTTATAGTTACATTGTCTGGCTACATTGTGTTTGTCACTTTTTTTCTCATGCGTTCGGGTACCTCAGAGCCCCCCGGAACACCCCCCCTCTCACGCTCACTATGTGTTCCGGGACCTCCCGATTTACAAATTAAGCACTGACTGGCGGTAACAACATAACATACTTCTTACCTCCAGTCACAGGAATTAGAAAGATATAATTTATGATGTACCAGAAACTTGGAATTTGTGGCCCCTACTGTGCACCACCGGTGAGTGAGCACACTTTGACGTGATTTGATCAAGTTTATTTTTTCCTTATAACCACCCAGCTACTTATCCCATGATTTCCACGTGGAGCGCATGCAAGTCCAAATTTGTCAAAGTAGAATGTACAGATCAGTACTAAACAGTACATTTCTAATAGTGGAAATTGTTTAAGCAGCTAATGTATGGCAAAGAAAATATTATAGGAAGGTTGGTGTTTCTTATGCGTTTCACTTAAACGGACATTAGGGCGTCTGGGTTTGTTAATTCCTGCCACCTGGACACAGATGCCAATTCCCGGACTGTCCGGTCAAACCAGACCGGTGGCAACCCTAACTCTGGGAGATGGTGTTGAATTCTCAAATGCTCTGCAACCCCAGTATAAACAACAACACACATGCTCCCCACTCATTCACTCACTTCTCATTCCCATGCTAATGGCGTGACCCGTTCCCCTCACAATACATGTAACATATAAGAGACAGACAAGACAAACTGAACAGACAACAAGTCCTGCAACAAAGCAATTGTCCGGGTCGTTACAAAGTATTTTTTAATTTGAAAGTAAAAATATATGAAAGCATGACGACCTTATTGTACAAAAATCTTCACTAATATACAATTGAACAAGAACTGTTGAGTATTTATTTTCGTTTCATACAGTATTAAATAGCAGTGTTTATATGCTAGTGAAAAATAAATAAATATCAAGATAAATAAATAAATGTCTATGTATTCATGTGTATATTCATTTATTTCAATATTTATATTAATGTATTTATTTATTTATGTTTTACTTTTACCAAATATATAGGCTATCCTTCAGCATAGCTAATTCTCAGAAAATGAATGTTCCTTTTTGTCCAGTGGGGACCACAAATAGCGTTACTCTCATCAACCAGTATTGAGAGTAACCGTACTTCCTAGCGCCAATAGGGACCACAAGGAAACCTGAGCTCAAGATCAGAATCTCAGAATGAAGACGACGAAGAACTTGAAAAATCTCAATGTCCCGAGAATTCTCAGCTGGCTGACTTCATCTTTCAAAATACTGCACTGACAGTATAACACAACACGCTTGTAAACTGAAGGTTGTAGGTTCAAATCTCATGTATTCCAGACCGTTTTTATATATATAAATATTTTTTTGCAGGCAAATTTTCAATTTTAAAACATTAATAAATAATTTAATATAAATGATATAGACGTCACAATAAGTGTGTTCCTTAGCATATTTCCATTTTGACAAAACAAGTTCATTGTCATTAAACTCGGATGTTCTGTAATATACATATGTGTGGATAAAAGTGCCTGGGGTCTGCAGAAATACGGCGGAAGAACAAGAAAAAGAAGGAGAAGGACATTTTTACCTTACTTTGGTGACTTATTTCTCTTACTGTATGACAAGTATTGACTTTTGTTTTGCCTCCTCAGTACACGTAAAGTGTCCATGCTGTATAGAGTCACTGGCAGTTTTCGCTGTCTTTTTTAACTACCGTTCCTCTCGTTTATAATTGTTATCATTTAAATGTATTTTTGTATTATTGTTAGTATAGGTGTGTGGCAGCACGGCAGGGTGTGTGCTGTGTGGGGAGTTATTGGGTGGCAGGGAGGGATTTAAAATCCTCCCTGCAAACATAGGTGGGAATGTGGCTGGAGCCGTCAATTGAATAAATGTTTAAATGATTAATTAAGGCTCCAGCCACGGGTGTATAAAATAGGTGTTCATGGGTGGTAATTTAGAATGTGGGTTGAATTAATGTCTATGTTCGTGGTGGAGGTTAGTTTTGTGTACTGTGCTGTGCATATATAGAGAAATTATCATTGGTGTTTATATATACTGTTTTGTTTAAACTGTTTGTTTGGCAATTGTGCCTGTTTGTTTTGTTTTGTTATTTGTTTATTATTAAAGTGTGCAAAAGCGAGTTTAAACCTGTAGCTTTCTTGAGTCTCCTTCCTGGTAGAAACAGCTTGCCAGTGATGTCATCCTGTCACAGGCTCTATTGAGTGTTTATTGATTAGTTAATAATAATCTACTGCATTTCTAAACTCAGCACAACGACTGTAAGTCGCCCTGGATAAGGGTGTCTGCTAAGAAATAAATAATAATAACCCAATCTGCAGCTCAGCACATAACACAGCAAATGAACAATGTGTGCCTCGCTATTTACCAGTTCCATATCTGTCATTGCTAACATGTGAACATGGTCTGGCATTTGCAATTATAGTGCAATGACATTTTGCAAAAAGCAAAAGATTAAAACATTGGTATAAATCTGTAATATATTATATATGTGTGACAGGGAGGCAGCGCTACAGGCTGCCTCACTGCATAAGGGCTGGACAACCAGGGGTGGTCAATTCGTATCGCCCGACGCCCGGAACAACACGATTTGTAGGACGGACAACAAGTTTTGCCGTTATACTTTGCCCGTCGGACAAGTAGTTTTTATTTATTTAATTTTTCTATGTTCCCTCTGTTGCTAGAAAGGCACTCTGGGTATATTTGTAAGGAGCCACGTTTCTGAAAACTGAATTGCGGAAGTCTAGCACATACACAAACATTTTAAAAAGTGTTTACATTCCACCCCTATTACTTCTGATTGGCTAGCTGTGGAAGAAGCTGATCTTCTGTTGGTTACAAAGAAACCCAGAAATGGCTGCCTGAGGATGAGAGCCTCTGTCAAGACACACGCTAATCTTTTAAACTTAAGGTATTATTTATGTTTTTTGTAAATGATCAAATAAGTTATACTGCTTTCTAAACATTAACCTGACATTTAAATTCAGCAATCTATTAAAGTTTAAAAAAAAAAAAAAAAAAAAACACAGCATAGTTGCTGAGGTATTAGCGGATTTGAAAAAATCGGATTGTGTAATTTATAACACTCGTGGTCAAGTGTGTACTTGTTTGGAATATTTTTAAAAAAATCTAAAGTTTATTATATATATATATATATATATATATATATATATATATTAATTATAAGTATAGTATAGTACTATTAAGTAAAATAAATATATCATAGAAATAAACAAAAAAAAAACATATTTTATGTCTGCAGTATTTGATGGAGCCTATTGTAAATATTGCGTGCATTTTAAAAACGGAAACAAAAATCAGAGAAACTTGACAGGTTATACACACGTTTTTTTTATAAATCTGGGGTTCAGCAGTTATAAAACTATTTACAGTAGAACATTAAGAAAATCAGAATTATAGTTGGCAATTAATTTGTGTCTGTGATGCAACAAACTAAAACACCTGTACATCAGAAGTTGAAATCAGCTTATACAGAGTGGAAAAAACAGGCAGAAGCTATTTTTATATTTGAATAACTCCTAAGTATTGCTTACTATAGTTGTACTCTTAGTATGTTACTTAAATGTACTAGCAAATGTGTTCTAAACTGCACTGAAAGAAACATTTCCTTAAAGTATGGTATACGTTTGTTGAGGTGAGGTCAGGTCACAGGGAACCTTTTGTGAATTTAATGAACCAGTCAAGCTATAAGGCTAGACCCGCCCCTGTTAATCACTAATTGATTGATTGTGTTCACTATTAAATTAAACTAAAATCCTACAAGTTATAGTCTACTTATTTTGTGTGTGCTTTGTGCGACGGGGAGGGGGCAAGTATTTTTAAGAAGGACAAGTAGATTTTTCTAGCATTTTGTCCTTTGGACAAGTCTTTTTCAGAAATTGGCCAGCCCTGACAGCCATGTAAAAATCCAAGTATGTGATGTGTAAATTGGCTGCCCAGCCCTTAAACTGTGTATAAAAGGTGTCAGTTCATTTCAAGCAGGGCTGCTGAACCAGGAGGACGCCAGAGGTACTGTCCGAAATAGAGTGTGGGAAGAGTGCTGAAATTGCTGCGGAGCTGTCCACTTGCTGAAAGCTGTTGCCAGTTTCCACAGCCAGAAAGATGATGCAAAAAACATCCTGTAAGCTGGAGGGACAAGAGGAAAAGGGAAGAATCCCTCTTGTTTGTTGAACTTTATTTTATTTATTTTCTTTTTGTTTGTGGATATTGTAATTTTGAGCAGCATTCGACTTTTCTGTTGGTTTGAAGATCCACTCAGCCAGTTCAACCAGCCCTTCCCGGGCCAACTCCACGACAACTTCGGTCGGCGGTATTTACCACTCCAAACTTCTCTGCCCAGATGTCTGCTTCTCCTGTCTGCCGTGGCTCCTGCCTGGCCACTCGTTCCTCCGCAACTCCTGACATCAGAGACTGAACGATCTCCCGGCTCCAGCATGATCTTCGTAGGAACAACATCCCATTCAAATCTACAGCTCGTAAGGAGAATTTGTTTACTTTATTTCTCTCCATTCTGCAGCATCCTTCCCGTCGCAGGTGCTATGACGTCAGCACAGATCGTTGCTTTACAACTCGCCCCCAGTGTTGCCAAGTCTCACGACAAAACAAGCCCAACCCATGTCTGTATGGGTGTTTCTACAAATTCCAACACCCGACTCTCAAAAAAGAAGCACGATTCTGCGTATTATAAGCAGACTTGAAATACCTCGCCCCGCACCCACTGCATCTCCACAAAGCGCGTCTACATCCGGAAAACTGCCAATCAAAGGCTCATTCAGCAGTTCCTGAGCATTCTGGCTCCAACTATAACCTTTCAGGTTACCTCCCCTCTGCAGGCGTCCAGCAGGCCCCCATAGTGGTCCCCCACTGTAGTCCAGCAGGCCCCCATAGTAGTCCCTTCTCTGTCAAACGGTTTTCTTCCAGCTGCAGGCTTCAACAGGCCCTGCAGCCCCCTTCTATTCCTTACCTCAAACGGTTGCCCAGCAGGGCTCTGCTTTTAAATCCACTCTTCCGCACTTCCCAGCGGTCCTCCAAACTTAACTTTTTAGGTTACCCCCCACACTCACTGCAAGCGTCCAGCAGGCCCCTGCAGTGACCTCCCTGGCCACTATGAGCATCCAGCAGGCCCCCATAGTGGTCCCCCACCCCCGCACTGCAGGCGTCCAGCAGGCCCCTGCAGTGACCTCCCTGGCCACTATGAGCGTCCAGCAGCCCCCCATAGTGGTCCTTTCTCTGTGAAATGCTTTTCTTCTTTCGACTCATCAGCAGTATTGAGCATTTGGATCCAGAGACTGTTCTTACAGTTAGGAGCGGCTGCTCCCGTGATCCATCCCGGGGTTTCGACATCCGCCACTGTTGTCCAACAAGCAACTGTAACCTTTCAGGTTACACCCCCCACCCTCAGTGCAGGTGTCCAGCAGGCCCCTGCAGTGATCTCTCTGGCCACTATGGGCATCCAGCAGGCCCCCATTGTGGTTCCCTCTCTCTAATATTCCTTCTACCTTTTCAGCTACAAGCTTTCAACAGGGCAACACAGCCTGTCTATTCCTTATATCAAATGGCTGCCCAGCAGGGCCCTGCTTTTCTGTCCACTCTTCCTTCCTTCCCAGTGGTACAGCAGGCCCCTGCTTTCTCTTTCCCAGGCTCACAGCAAGCACCTGCATTCCTTACTTCTACGTTGGGTTCCCAGCAAGTCCCATTAGCAGGTTCAGTGATCTCACCTCAGCTGGGCCCAGTGCTCTTTTTCTCCCCCATAGCTGCTCCCTCCTCCTACCGGCCTTTTTTGCCGGGACCCCTCAATTCCCCCAGCACTCCAGTTTTTCAATAACCACCCTTTACATTCTCCCTCTGCAGTGTCTGGTTTTTCCCTAAAAACTTGACCTACACAACCAGATTTTAGCAGGTGCAGATATTAACCTCTCTTCACTACTCACTAACACACTAGATTCCATCAGTAACAGGGTGGTCAAGTGCGCCGACCTCTCAGTTAAACTTAAAACCGCCAACCCCCGCTTATTCAAAACACTTCCATTTCCGAGTTCATTCTAGCTCTCAGCCATTTCAGGGACATCATATGCAAGTTCTATCCCGACCACCAGAGCAAGTTGGATGATTGTATGCCGATCATTTTAGACTTTTCCGTTAGATTCGGAGTTCCCATTTCTTTGAATACCACAAAGCCGTATCTGCCAAAGCTGCTGCCTGTGGAACCAGAGGATCTACTGGGGTGCACTGGACCAAGAGATATTCCCTGTTTTTTCACAGGTCTTCGGCATCTAGCATGCTCGGTATGTGGTTCCACTGCTCACCCCACCATTTCCTGCTCCCTTACCGACCCTCCACCCCATCCCCTCATGTCCCTCCCTCACACTCCTCCTCATCTTTTCATCCCCTCCAGATCAAAAGATGTTCGGGGCCGCAATACTACATACTCTGGAAGCCGCCAGATTTGTAATAACTTCAATGAAGGAACCTGTCCTATTCTGCCTGTTACTTCCTTCATTTCCACTCACCATAACTCTACTATACCCAGTGTCAATAGTTTAATCCCTCACGAAGATTTCTCCCTGCAAAAATCGATCACGCCATATCCTTAATTAAAATTGCTAGGAAAAATGCATGGCTGGCTAAAGCCAATTTATATCAAATGCATTTAAAATCATGCCCATTGATCCTGCCCTCTGGCACCTTTTTGCAGTACAGTGGCGTTCCAAATTTTACTTTTCTGTTTGCCTGACGTTTCGGCTGTAGCAGCAGCCCTAAGATATTCGATACCCTGTCAGAAGCACTGTGCTGGATCCTCCTTAACTACCACATTCCTTTTCTGCTGCATCTCCTGGATGATTTTCTTCTCATTGATTTTCCCCACGTTTCCCCAGGATTCCTTGTTATCTGTTACTCATCAGTTCATTCTCAGAGCTCAACACATTCTCGGCCACCTGAATGTAAGACGATTCTCTTTCTTGTTTCCAAATGCAGAGATTCAGAGTATTGGCTCCCGAAGCCGACCTCCTGCCAACCCGGATTCCTCCCTTTTCAGACCTGACATTCATGTGAGCCACCTGCTGCATTCCCTAATTCTGCAGGATCAAGAAACAACTCTTCTCAGCATTGCTCCCCGCACACTGCAAATGTACTGGTCATCCTGGAATTGCTTTAAAAATGTTCACATTGCATTCAACATTCCTTTTATTTTCAATGCCCGTAGTATCATCCTATATTATGTCCCTTAAGAATAGAACTGTAAACTTCAATTTCCGGCATCCAGTTTTTCTTCAAACTCATTTTCGGCGCCCCCAGGTCTACACTCAGCAACTCACAAATTTCACTAATTCTGAAAGGGCTTCAACGATCAGAATCTCCTTCTCCCCCTGCTTGCCTAACTATCACCATCAACGTACTCTCCCAGTGCATCTCATTCATTCGCTCCAGCTACTCCTCCCAGTTTTTAGATAAAACCTTAGAAGCCCCTTTTTCTCCTAGCCTTACTGGGTTCCTTAGGTGCTCAGAGTCTACATCACACTCAAATAAATTCAACCCCCAGATTCACCCCTGTATCTCTGACCTAGCAATCACCTCATCCGATACCTTTTCCTTCCTCAAAAGAAGTAAAACTGGCCAGGAAGATTAGGGAACCCTTTCCTATTTGATTTTAAATTAAATTCCCATGTTAGCCCATATGACCCCTTTCTCTCTTATCCAGCTCCGTCTTTCTCAGGGTGCATCACCCTCAGACCCGCTGTTTAACGAAAACGGAACAATTATCACCTGACATTGGTTCTTTCACCTTCACCAGATTCTTTCCAGGTCTGGATTAGCAGCTGAGCAGTTCTCTGGTCATTCCATTAGAATCGTAGCAGCTTCTCGCCACGGAGTTCCAGACTCCATTATCAAACAGTTAGGTTGTTGGTCCTCCAGTGCTTACCAAATTGACATAAGAACAAATATTACAGATCCTAAAAATGCTTTTACAAAAATGTGCTCTTAAGCGTTAGTAGCCTGCCTGGAGGAAGGGCAATTGAATCAGCCATGGATTCCTAGAGGTTTATTTCCCAAAAATGGGTTATGCTTTCCTCTCTGCGTGCTGATGATCATTTGATAAAGGTTGGCTAAACCTTCAAGTGGGCTATATTCAATACTAATCGCGGCATTGAGACCGGCTTGTTCTTTTTGGGGGTCTCCGCCTCGTCCAGTCAGCGAGCCCTCAAACCAAGTTAGGTTTGATGCCAAATTAATGTGTATATACAACATACTTCTCTGTAAAATCGCATACTCCGCATTCTCCACAATAAATATTTGTAGTAAAACATTTAGTGATTGGTGTTTGTCCCGAACTACTGAATGTCTGTTGGGTAGTGTCTGTGGCAGGCAGTTTTGGAACTGCAGCAACAGCTGAGTCAGGCTTTGGACCTGATGAGGTCCTCCTAAGAGGAGGTTCGGGATGTCCTAAAGCAGCTCCTACAATGGCAGTCGGAGATACCAAAGATCCTCGCTTGGGCCAAGGTCAAGATACCAAAGATGACCATGGACGATGACCAAGAGGCATTTCTAACCATCTTTGAGCAGACCTCTCAGAGCTGTGGTTGGCCAGCTGACCAGTGGGCCATCTGTCTCGCACCCCTACTAACCGGGGAAGCTCAAGCAGCATGTCAGGCTCTGAGCAAACTATGAGGCTCGCAACTGTTGGACTGTCAAGGCCAGCATCCTGGACCAAGTAGGCCTTTCCAAAGATGGGTATCGATGCCACCTCCGTCGCTTGGCCTTCTAAGAGGGTGACCGACCTCGCTCATACACCCAGAAGGTCAGGGATGCCTGTCGGCACTGGTTACATACCGAGGACCGGAGTGCAGAGCAGGTGGCCCTGAAACAGTTCATCCAGGGTCTGCCAAAACCAACATCTACCTGGATCTAATGTCATCGGCCTCCTACCCTTGCTGAAGTCAGTCGACTGGCTGAAGACCACCTCGAAGCATCAGACTTGGAGCACCGGAACCTAACAAGTCCACAACCCCAGCAGAGGGCCAAGGACCGTTCGGAACTCCAAAGGTGTCTGTCCCCGCCTCTCCCGCTCTCCGAGGTTCCGGCTGAAGCAAGCAGTCAGGCAGGCTGGTCGGGGAGTCGGGGACACAACAACCGTACCAGCAGCCCCGTCGGGACCTCGGGATTACCCAAGACAACTACCAAAACTGGCTCCTGTTTTTTCTCAACCCGTCCAACAGGGACCTTGGTCTCCTCTAAAAGCTCCTGGGGTCTGCTGGGGTTGTGGACAATTAGGACACTGGCAGGCAGATTGCCCTGTAATGGAGGTGGAGTTTGTGGGATCCTGTCTGGTGCCCCAGTGATCCGAAAGCAGTCCTCACGGTACCAATAAGAATTGAGGGGGCATGAAACCAGGGCTCTCCTTGACTCTGGGTGTGGTCAAACCCTTGTCCAGGACAGCCTGGTTCCACTGGGGAAGGGAAGGGATGGGGAGAAGGTGAGCATGCACTGTATTCATGGGGATGTTCATACTTACCCTACGGCCTGGCTAAAAATTCAAATTGGCACAAAAAAACGCTCGACTGAGGGTAGCTTTATCCACCTCGCTACCCTACCCTGTAATTTTAGGAAGGGATTGGCAACTGTTTTGGCCCTTGTTGACACCTACTGAGGCCAGTCCCAAGGAAGAGGTTAGCAGGGAAAACTCTGAGGCTTCGTTGTTTTAAACTCGCTTTAAACCAAGGAAAAGCAGGCACGAGAAGAGGCTCGCTAAGACTGAGGGTAGGCCAGTGGACGTACACGATCGTGGGGAACTGGGGAGGAGGAGGCCCAGTTGTTTGGGGCTCTCCTCTAATAGTGATGGCTCCACCGGTGGGGGTGCTAACCCTGGGTCTCCACAAAGCTATGTGGGCTCATTAACCCTGGGTCTGGGTGGGACCTCCTCACCGGTCGAGCAAACATTCAGGTAGAACAGTCCAGAGACGCGACCTTGTCCCGACTGTATGACCAACTGACGGTTGTGGGTGGCTGATGGACAACGGGCGAGGACATAAAAATTCCAAAACAGGGGAGATCAAGAAACAATTGTTGGTGCCACAACTGTTGAGGTTCCAACTATTTGATTTGGCTCATGCAATCCCCGTGGCGGGGCATTTAGGACGGGACAAAACTTTAGAGCGTTGGTGGCCCGATTCTACTGGCCAGGCATCTGGGGAGAGGTCTCTCGCTGGTGTGAGCGCTGCCCTGGGTGTCAACTGGCAAGTAGCGGGGTCGTCCCAAGGGCTCATCTGGTGCCATTGCCACTAGTAGAGGCTCCTTTTGAGTGCATCGGGATGGACTTGATAGGGCCTCTGGAGAAATCTGCAGCTGGGTACTAGTACATGTTAGTCATTATGGACTATGCCATGTGTTACTCCCCTACTATCTATGTCTGCCCGGGTGATAGCGGAGGAACTTTTTAAAGTTTTCTCCCTAGTAGGCATTCCTCGAGAAATATTGACAGACCAAGGAACTCCTTTTATGTCTGGGGTGAACTATGCACGCTGTTAAAATACACACCATCAGGTCTTCTGTTTATCACCCTGAAATGGACTGCCTGGTGGAGTGCTTTAATAAAACATTAAAAGAGATGATCTGTGATTGGTGCAGCCCCTTTGTCCTTGTCCCCAAGCCAAATGGCTCAATGAGATTCTGTGTTGATTTTCGAAAGCTCAATGCAGTGTCCAGATTCAATGCCTACCCCATGCCTCGAGTAGACGACTTACTGGATCGGCTAGGCAAGGCTTAATTTTTCACGACACTGTACCTAACCAAAGGTTACTGGCAGATTCCCCTCACACCAGAGTCTAAGGAGAAAATGGCTTTTTCTACCCCCTTTGGGTTGTACCAATTCCGCACTATGCCTTTTGGTTACACAGGGCCACCGCCACATTCCAAATAATGATGGATAAAATCCTTCAGCCCCACAAGGGATATGCAGCCGCCTATTTAGATGATGTTGTAATCTTCAGTTCTGACGAATTCACATTTAGGTAAGGTGGAGTCCTGAGGGCTGCAGGGCTTACAGCTAACCCAGAGAAATGTGCCATTGGAAAGGGGGAGACAAAATATTTGGGGTACCTCTTGGGGAAGGGACAAGTCCGACCACTAGTTAACAAAGTCGTGGCATTGTCGGGTTATTCCGTCCCCAAGTCCAAAACACAGGTGAGGTCCTTTCTGGGGCTGGCCGGGTATTGTTGCAATTTCTTATTTGTAATTTTTTTAAATAAATTTAGTCGTTGCCAATTTATTATTTTCTCCCAATTTGGAATGGCCAATTATTTTTAGGCTCAGCTCACCGCTACCACCCACTGACTCGGTGCACTGACTCGGGAGGGCGAAGACGAACACAACGCAGCTCTCGGGCAGCTTACAGGCAAGCCCGCAGGTGCCCAGCCAGACTACAGGGGTCGCTGGTGCGCGGTGAGCCAAGGACACCCTGGCCGACTTAACCTTTCCTCCCCCCAGGCGGCGCTCGGCCAATTGAGCGCCACCCCCTGGAAGTTCCCGTCCTCAGTCGGCAAAGGAATAGCCTGGTCGAACTTGTGACGTACAGATATAGGGCACATCCTGCACTCCACACAGAGTGCCTTTACTGGATGCGCCACTCGGGAGCCCCAATTGTCGCAATTTCTTACCAGGATTTGCAACTCTGCCCCTATTTATCAAATGTGAATACACAAATGTCCCGTTCAGAAGCATGTGTACTGTGCAGTATTCATAAACAGAGAAAGCTGTTCTGGGATTCTACACACGCATGCTGGACTCTGTGTATGATCATCAGTGTTAGCCAACAGGCACTGTGAGATAAGCTTACATTCTTTCTTTATTGTTAGTGTTAGCGATCTGCAGCGGCTATTCTTCTTTGAAATATTAGATGATGTACTTCCATTATTTTATTAACACTGTTGATGAAATGATATCAGTCATGTTACTGTTTCTTTGTAGGGTAGATTTGTTTTTAACCTAAGGAATATGTATATATCTATCTCTAGATCGCTCAAAAAACGCTATTTGTTACTTATTTTGCTCTTCACTTCGCGTGCTGCTGTCATTTTCAACATCTTTACAAACATGCTTCAAAGACAGCTTATGTAGGGTAAAACACAATATGGGTATTAATAGGCGGGGGTTGGGGGGTTTGAATACAAACTCAGATTTAGAAAGAGAGATTTACGAACACCAGTTCATTTAAGCTGGTTTGTTACAACACTGTTCTAAATGACTTGAACACATTCAACTGTAGATCAGGTACTAAAGCACTTCTGAAATTATAATGCTGTTATAGAGCAGAGCAGTCAGCCAGGACAGGAGTTGCCTACCTCTGCTCTACTGCACCCCTTCGAAAATATCACCAGTAATAATGGGGACAAAAATAAGAAAGATGTGCTACTGTCTTTCACCACTTGGAGGAGATGCCGGTCTGTGTTTGCTCAATGATTGTGACACATTCTGAGACATTGGGGCTGGTTTTTAGGGCCTGGTTTTTTGGGCCTTTTACTCAAAACACTATTACTCTATTTTTTTAAAGGAGAAAAACACCTGTTAAGTTACAAAAATAGAAATAAAGACATCCAGTGTTTCATTTAAGGCAGTTTAAGTAAGTTAGGTAGTTTATTTCTCATTTTGTAACTTGATCAAATTTAAGTGTTACATCTGGATTTACAGCATGTACAGCTAGGAGTCTTCCAGAAGACCTTTATATAGTTTCAGATTCTGATACACTAAAGAATTCCCAGAACAGGTTCTCCCTGTAGTTGTGTTCTATGAGCCCCCTGTTCTGAAGAACTGCTTACCGTCTGCCGCTGCGATGTCAGTCCAGTTGTGAGTCCTGCCTGGGTTCCAGCATGGAGGCCTGCTGCCACTGGTCCAGCTGGCCTTTGTAGATGACTCCATCCAGCCCCAGGATGTCAATCTCCTCCTGGGAAAGCAACCCCTTTGTAAATGTGCTGCCTCGCACGCTGCTTTACCATATATACTCTTTACCATCCCTCCAGATAAGAAATAAAACTGTGCGATTCCTTTGTGTTGGAAAGCCTGAGAAACAACGCTTCAAAACTAGAAGGCTGTTTCCAGCCTTATCCGGCAAAAATAGTGAAAGAAGCATAGCAAAGTATAACAAAGCGTAGTGAAAGCATTGCAAAGCACAGGAGAAGTATGGTGAAGCAAACAGGTAAACTATAGTGAATGCATGGAATAACCATGGGAAAACAGCAAGAATACTGAAGTCAACTTGTAGAAGCGGTAGCATGGCAAACCACACCACTGTGCGCTCCCAAATGATTCTGCTCACACATCTGCTTCTAGTCAGCCGAGTGGGGCTTTGGGCTGTTTTGGGGAAACCTTTGTTATTATAATGTGGAACAGTGCCGTTTTTGTTCCCCCATTATTATGAACCTGTGTACAAAATTCTAGATCAACCCAAAAGGCGTTCAGAAGTGAAATGGCTCCCAAGCTTTCATTGAGACGGACTGTACCTTGGATCGGACGGGTACTTCTGGCACCTCCTCCTCGGGCCGTATGATCTCTGTGAACTGCTGCACCAGGGGGTAGCGCCGCTGGGGGAAAATCATGGTGTGGCTCCCCCCACAGCTCTGCACAGGGCCCAGGTAGCTGAGGTCAGACAGCTCCCTGATCCAGTCGCTTCAGAAGAACAAAGTGGTGGTCCTGTAGAACGCCAGAAAGCCTGTAATATTTTTTGCCAGCCTCCTAATCTCCATAAATTGTTAGTAAGACCTGATTTAAAACAACCCATCATAAATCCTGGATCTCACCACTGCACCTCAAACAGATGCACTACCTGTGATCATCTTGAAGAAACTGTTACTGTCAATAGTACCACAACAAGTAGAGCCTACAGTATAAAACACACCGTCTCCTGTAGATCTACCAAACAGTATGTGGGTACTCATCTCAGAAACCACAAGTCGGCTGTAATTACCAATGAGCTGGATCCACCTGCTGCAAAGCACTGCAACTCTCAAAACCACAGCCTTGCCGATATGAAGATTCTTCCAATAGAAAAAGTGTACAATCCTAACATGTTAGATACAAGGGAAAATCTGCATTCACAGACCGAAGACTTTATTTCCCCATGGACTGAACCTGGAAGACAATGCATCCTTTTAGGATTGGAACTCCACCTCAGAGTTGTCTGTGTCACAATGTTCTTATACAACATTCATCTGCAAGTCACTGTGCAGCTTTCAAACTTAAAAAACAATATCAGTCTACCCGGCTATTTCTACCATGCTATCTGAAGAAGACAGAAGCCGAAACGTTGTAGCTAATTATTACAATAACAGGTTGTGACGGGGGACTGCCCCGTCTTTATGATCATGGTTGAGACTGGCAGGGAGGGGGTTAAAATTCCTCCCTGCCAGGAAAACATGTGAGAATGTGGCTGGAGCCCTAATTGAATAAGCAGCAATTATTGATTAATTGGGCTCCAGCCATTAGATAAAAGCCAGGGGAGAGGCCCTGGCTGGGGAGAGTTGTAGAGAGAGTTCTGGAAAGAGAAGGAGTGTTTTGTTTGTGCTGTGTTTTCTGGTCCAGTGAAGGCAACGCCCAGCCTGGAAACTTTATTTTGTAAGTTTTTGTTTTGTGTTTGTATTTTGTGTTTGAAACCTTTTTGTTTGGCCCTCGTGCCTATTTATTTGATTATTTTTGTTTATTAAAAATCTTTATTTTGAACTTAAAACTGTCTCTGAGTCTCAAACCTCGGTCAATCCTGTCACAGTTGGTGTCAGAAACGGGATAGCGCCACCTGGAGGCTCAGAGCAGTATTTTTTTTTTTTTCTTTCTTTTTTGGGAGTTTTTTTTTTTTTTTTTTTTTGGAAAATGGGGAGGAAGATCAGACAGCGGCAAAGGCAGGAGATGCAGCAGCCGAAGAAATGTAGGCTGCTGCAACAACAGCCACCCCAGCTGGAGGACCCAGCCAGTCTTTTCCCCTGGTGCTCATGGTGCGGGATGCTGGACCATCGATGGAGAAGTGCTACCAGCGGACTGGTGTGGGCGCGGTGAAGTCTATGGCCACAACTGGGCAGGACGCCCCTACGCCCTGGCCCAGGAGGAGGCAGATGACGACGGGGAGTTGTTTTTAAAAAGTCTCGCGGCAGAGTTGTGCACTGGCTGTGGGGCATATGGGCACACAGTGGCCATCTGCCCCACGCAAACAGAGGGAAGAAGGAGGCAGAGAGGAAGGAAGACATGGGAGGAAGAGGAGTGGTGCACCCAGTGCATGCAGTATGGGCATGAGGAGCACCACTGCCTGGAGGTGTTATCGGACACAGACCTGGAGTGGGAGGAGCCCGAACGTCCTGCGCCTGAGTGGGAGGAGCCCGAACGTCCTGCGCCTGAGTGGGAGGAGCCCGAACGTCCTGCGCCTGAGTGGGAGGAGCCCGGAACATCCTGCGCCCAAGAGGGGGGGGAGTCGGTTAGCCCCTGCGCCCAAGAGGGGGGGAGTCGGTGCGTCCCAGAGCCCAAGAGGGGAAGTCGGTGCGTCCAGAGCCCAAGAGGGGAAGTCGGTGCGCCCAGAGCCCAAGAGGGGGGGAGTCGGTGCGCCCAGAGCCCAAGAGGGGAAGGCCCAACGCCCACGGTCCAGGTGTCCACCAGCAGAGGGAGAGTTCCTGCTGGTTTTGCTCCATCACCGCCACCAGCAGAAGAAGCATGCCTGCTGGTTCCCCTGCTGCCGCCGTCCCGAGAGCCAGAGAGGGGTGAGTCGTCGTCCCGAGAGCCAGAAGAGGTGGAGCTGCTGTTCCCGCCTCCGCCAGCAGAGGGAGACGAGCTGCCGCCCCGCCCCGCCAGCAGAGGGAGACGAGCTGCCGTTTCCGCCTCCGCCAGCAGAGGGAGACGAGCTGCTGTTCCCGCCTCCGCCAGCAGAGGGAGACGAAACTGCTGTTCCCGCCTCCGCCAGCAGAGGGAGACGAGCTGCTGTTTCCGCCTCCGCCAGCAGAGGGAGACGAGTTGCTGTTTCCGCCTCCGCCAGCAGAGGGAGACGAAGTTGCTGTTTCCGCCTCCGCCAGCAGAGGGAGACGAGTTGCCGTTCCCGCCTCCGCCAGCAGAGGGAGACGAGTTGCCGTTCCCGCCTCCGCCAGCAGAGGGAGACGCCCGTTCCCGTCTCCGCCAGCAGAGGGAGCCGGGCCGCCGTTCCCTGTCTCCGCCAGCAGAGGGAGCCGCCGTTCCGTCTCCGCCACCAGAGGGAGCCGGGCCGCCCCCCGTCTCCGCCACCAGAGGGAGCTGGGCCGCCGTTCCGCCTCCGCCACCAGAGGGAGCGGGCGCCGTTCCGCCTCCGCCACCAGAGGGAGCCGGGCCGCCGTTCCCATCTCCGCCGGAGCCCCACGGAGGGGAGTTGCCGGTCATGAAGAGGGGAGGGAGGTCAGGAGACCAGCTCCCCAGCGGCACTTTTGGCGGCAAGATAGTGTGTGGCGGAGCCCCGGAAGAGGGAGCTGCCGCCCGCGAAGAATTGGGTGGTGCGGACGTCCCACCATGGCCACCCCCATGGACACTGTTCCCCCTCTTCCGGGACTGAGACTGAGGGGGGGGTGGCCATTTAGGCCATGTTGTGCTAGGCACAAGGGGATATGTGACGGGGACTGCCCGCCTTTATGATCATGGTTGAGACTGGCAGGGAGGGGGTTAAAATTCCTCCCTGCCAGGAAAACATGTGAGAATGTGGCTGGAGCCCTAATTGAATAAGCAGCAATTATTGATTAATTGGGCTCCAGCCACAGGGGATAAAAGCCAGGGGAGAGGCCCTGGCTGGGGAGAGTTGTAGAGAGAGTTCTGGAAAGAGAAGGAGTGTTTTGTTTGTGCTGTGTTTTCTGGTCCAGTGAAGGCAACGCCCAGCCTGGAAACTTTATTTTGTAAGTTTTTGTTTTGTGTTTGTATTTTGTGTTTGAAACCTTTTTGTTTGGCCCTCGTGCCTATTTATTTGATTATTTTTGTTTATTAAAAATCTTTATTTTGAACTTAAAACTGTCTCTGAGTCTCAAACCTCGGTCAATCCTGTCACACAGGTTTTAAGTTTAGCAATTACTTTTCTTCTTCTACTATGTGTTTATATACAGCAATAGTGTGTTCATTCAAAATAGAAGGTTGATGATTTAATGAAATGTTACTGACAGTGGTATTATTGATCCGCCATATATACAGTGTATGAATAATGTTGCAATACCATGGTGTTGTGTATTTTGGCTTTTTTATATGTATTTATTTTATTATTTTTTATGATGGACTGTGACAGAAATACAATGATTCTTGGTTGTAAATCTCCCTCCCGACCTGTGAGGGCACTAAGCAGCGAGAACAGAGTTCCCTGGACGGGCTAGCCTGACAGTTCTTTCCCAGGGTTCAAGGGAAGTCGGACAGCTAGGAAGGGAGCGGAACTCTGTTGCATTAACGCATTGACCCGGAAGGGAAACAACTTGGCCGTCGCAGATTGGAGGGCTGGCTGCACTCGTTTACCAAGGGGTCATGTGTGATGGCATAAAAGGGGGCGGAGAATCGCAATCTGTTCCTTCGCTTTGGATTTTGTTATTGAACCTGAAAGGACCCGTGAGAGACCCAGTAATAAAAAGTACCGTGAGTGTTTTGTTTTGTTTGTCTATAGTTGTTTATTTGTTATTATTAGATGGCTAACACGTTCTGGAGCTGTCGCCAAGGGCCAGCAGAAAACCCGGAACAGCACTTCACTTTTGTCACAAATAAACTTGTATCATCCACCACGAGCACTACAGCACACACCCCGGACTGGTGACCGTGTTTACATTGTGGGAAGGATACGTGTGTTTATTATTTGAGACTGTAACCCGTTTATTTACTTCCAGTGCATTACACATTGTTGTGTATTGCCTGGAGTTATTGTTTGGTCACCAGACTGGGATTAAAATTAATAAAACCCCTTTCCAACTGGATTACAATTCTCTGTCTGTTCATTGCGCACTGCATCATTCCTGCACCTGTACACAATCAACCACTTTACCACATGGACTTATTGAATTTAGTTTTTTTTTTTTTTTTTGTTATGAAGTAGGTGCCATAGCTCATCCTTTGCTGACGAGGTCAATGTGCAGTTACAAACTCAGCCTTTAGGTTTGTTATGAAAGTAACAACGGCAACTGTGTATGCTTTGCTGTCGTGCAAAATCAACTACAGTAGACCTGTACCTGAAGTATTGGCTGCTGCCAAATCAGCCACCTACAACTACAGTACAATAAGAACCACAGGGAACAAGAGAGAATTTGATTGTGAAGCATCTCATGGTTGTTTCTGTTTGATATTTCTCCTTTTTAAAAGCAATTAAAAGGAGCACCATATCACAGTCTACCAAGTAATAAAGTGGAATAGTTGTATGCCTTTGTCTTATGTAGGTATGCACTTCAATTCAGACCACTAAGATTTCCGTTCACAAAAGCTCCCTTATTTTGAAAACTCAATGTTGACAGGCATGCTACTATATTGTAGAAAAAAATGAATGGTATTTGTCAGTACCACACAGATTATTTACTCAAATAATAATGTACAGCTCTTTCCAAAAGTTTTGCATCACCTAGAATGTTAGGATTGAGACAATTAAAAAATTATATATATATATATATATATATATATATATATATATATATATATATATATAACATTGCCTCTCTGTTATCGGCTTGTTTGCCCTTTAAAAACATAGACCCAGAACTGCACAGTGAAGCACTTTCGTGCACTTATTACAAAACAAAAATAAACAAACAAAACAAAAACCTAGCTCAAACGTAGAGCACTCACTACACATGTGCAGGTCCCTGACTAACATGCAGGACAGCTAAGCTGTTTACCTGACATATAATTCCAACACACAACACTTTATTACAAACAGTATATACTACTTACAAAGTGACTGCTCGGACACAGAGTACTCCTTCCCATGTCCTTCTACTCAGCAGTCTAGAGCAGACTGACTGCTTCTTTTTTATACTCTGCACCTGGCTCTAATTTCCCAATCATTGCCAGGTGCCGGTGATAATTAAACAAACAATAAAACAATTAAATCAAACAAAACCAATTACCTTGGCAGGGAGGCTTTACTTCTGTCCCTGCCATAAAACAAAGCATTTTTCATATCGCAGGCCCCCTGTCCTGCTACATCCGTTACAATATATATTGTGAACGATACGTTCTGAGTTTGATTGTGGTAGCCAACTGACAGTATGAAAGGTGACAAGTAGACAGAAGTTCGGGGTGAAAGTAAAGACACTTATTTTAAAGCAATTATTTTCAGTTATCGCCCTTAATGAAAATAATAAAAGAAAACAAAAGAAAACCTGTCTGTTAAACTCACTTCTTCGCCCCTCTCTAGTATCTTGCCCGAGCTGACCTCAGGGCAAGTAATAGCTGGTATTGCTTCCAGCAATGGTACAATCAGTCCAGGGTTTTTATTTATCCAGTGCCAGCTGGCCAAAGGTTAATCTGGCCTTGGATCATTTATAGCAAGCCAGGCAAGTGTCCCATGTTCTTTGTTTGGTACAATCCACAAGGCTGTTGAATGCACGTGGTACGTAATCCAAGGTTGATTTTTCCCTCTTAAATCAGAACGATTGCAACCCTGTGTGGTCCTTGAACACCCTCTGCTGGGGAGCACTGGAAAGCGCAGCCTACTGCTTGGTAGGCTCCTGGCTGATTCGTAATAAAACAAACTTCCACAGTCCGTATGGTTTGCTTGTTCTTTCCCACTCACACAGTCCATTTAAACAAACGTTAATTTAAATGCACAAAACAAACGCGTCTGAGCCTTTAATTCACAAACCCCAGACAATTATAGCCATCTCACAGTCACCTCGACCGTAAGATAAAAATGGCGTTTCTTTTAATTTCGTTGACGCAACCAGCCTTCATTATATTAACACAGTCCCAGGAATTAGGCTGGTGCTTAAACAAATGGAAAGACCAGTCCACAAATAACTAGCGTTTATATCCTCAGTGCACACACTAAACGCTCTGAAATAAAGCTGAAATCAAAAGTCCCGTTTGTCACAGCAGTGTGGTGTAGTGGTTAGGGCTCTGGACTCTGGACCGAAGGGTCGTGGGTTCAATCCCAGGTGGGGGACACTGCTGCTGTACCCTTGAGCAAGGTACTTTACCTAGATTGCTCCAGTAAAAACCCAACTGTATGAATGGGTAATTGTATGTAAAAAAATAATGCGTAAAAAAAAAAAAAAAAAAAATGTAATTGTATGTAAAAAAAAAGTGATATCTTGTAACAATTGTAAGTCGCCCTGGATAAGGGCGTCTGCTAAGAAATAAATAATAATAATAATAATAATAAACAGATTAAACGTTGCACACAGCAGGTAAGTATACACATCACGAACACAGTCCTAGTATCCTTGTGGCTTTCCTTGTTTTTAAAACAGGTGCAACACAGAACGCTGCCTTTCTTTGAAAACAATACATAATATTGAATCCCGTCAGTATGCGGCTTGGGTTACTCACGATAGGGTCTTTGTATGACGCATATACCAGCTCACTTCAGAGTCCAAACTGCAGACACGTTGCAGCTCCACCGCCAGACCAAACAAAGCTTTGCTCGCTATATATTTGTATCCGTCCCTCCACACAGGTCCCGTGGGTTATGGACTCTGAATACTGCAGCCCTATCGATCCCTGGTCTCCGTACAGCTTTTGGAAACACCGCTGCTCTTTCTTTATTCTTTGCTCCACCGACAACACCACTCGGTAGCTCAAACTTGTTATTATGAAACAGCGTACTTACAGCTGCATTCTCCACCGTCTTGATACACACACTATGCACTCCTTCTAGAACCCAACTCACTTGTTCTGTCCGCTTTTTAAACCTGCATCAATTACCGCGGACCGATCACCTGAATCTACCTCTCAGGATTATGGGGATTGAAGTTTCTAACTGCTCCCATTTTACAGTGTACGCTGTTGTCTTCTACCAACAAACGTCGTTTTTGTTTTGAACTCAGGGGCCAGATATCAGAATCCCCACGTTCCTGATATCTTCCCCTAGTGTTCCAAATTGACCGTTTGTTACTATATATATATATATATATATATATATATATATATATATATATATATATATATATATATATGAACATAATTTAGATCTTTTATTTAACATCATGTAATCAGAAACAGCAAAATTATATTGCAAAAGTATACCGGAAGCCATAATAGTAGTACAGTATTTCATGTTAGATTTCGAAATGTCACATTTTATAATTTGTGTCAGTTTTTCATTAAGTATATGGAAAAATACAAATCGGTATGTAATTCAATGTTAACGTAACATTATTCAGCTGCTGCAGGGAAAACTGAGTTTATTTCTCAAAATGACCATTTTAAGAACGGTGACAGCAGAATGCATATAAATACTTGGGACTGTAATTAGGAAGTGTACTCCTGAGAAAAAAATAAACATTAAGGGAATAAAAAATTAAATGTACTGCAGCTTACTTGAAAAACTGCAATTCACTAAACTTAGCTTTCAGATTGTGGTAATGAAAAGGATGGTTTGGAAGTATGATACTATGTTTACTGTGGTGTATTTAATATCGTAAATAACAGAACAAACTCACTGAAACTTGTTTTTTACTGAAACAATAAATGGTTAGTGGTACAGTAAAAAACAAAAAACAAAAACAAACATAAGAGCTGGCTGTGTTACATGCATTCAACAGAATGAGGCAACAAACAAGTGAGTAATAACATGTTACTGTTTTACTATCACTTTAGTGTCTTAACAGGTTGTTGTATTTTAAGCAGTTGAATATGGTAGAAACCAACTTGCTCCTAAAGTGGCACCAACATTTGGACTTGGCGACCAATTTTTTTAAGGCCAAAAGTTAGTCTGGAGCCCTGTCTAGGCTTTTCTGGTCCCCGAGTGGCTCATCCAGTTAAAGCGCTGCCACCAGGAGCGCAGGATGAGTCACACAGCTTGGACGGCAACAGTTTGTGTCTGGGCTGTGCAAAGAGGCCAAATTTTGCTGGAGACTCCGAAGGGGGCGTCACATTGGCTCTGACACTCCCAGGGGTGGTGGGGATGGAAAACCGGCTGGGACCATTTTTCCTCAACACGCAACAGCGAACCCTACTGGCCAGACACAGAGCATATTCAGAGTGGATAAAAGCAAGGCTGGTCTCTGCTCTGGATTGCTTGGCGTAAAAGCAATTCTGACTTTAGGCCTGTGAGATTGGAGGATGCTCACACGCTCTCAGAACGTCTGTGCTATGTGAGGACCCTCTGCGGTGAGGAGAAAAAACATAATTGGATATTTCAAATTTTGGGAAAAAATAAATAAAAATACCAATTGGTCACTCTAAATTTTACCAAAAACTGTGTTTTTCTTTCTGTGGCCAATAATTAGCTTTATATATGAATCCTCAATAACATTACAGAACATCCTACATTTTGGCCTTGACTTAAGTTTAGTGGCCTTGGTGCCCTCTACAAATTTACTGAGCTGAAGGTCATTTTGGCTTTGCCTTTTTTGTTGCCAATTTAGAGCCCTGTATATATATATATATATATATATATATATATATATATATATATAGTAAATACCTTTAAATAACATTACTGTCCCTTCTTATCTTAATGCAATTATTCATATGTTATGTTTTTAAAAATTTTGAATACTCTTTGTTAACTTTGATTATGATTTCAGGAACTCCACTTCCATTCTATTTGCCTGTCATCAACATGTATATATGCAGTCCAGTTCTATACAGACACGTTGTCTGCTGTGTCCTGTGGTACATGTATATATGCAGACCAGTTCTATACAGACACATTGTCTGCTGTGTCCTGTGGTACATGTATCTATGCAGTCCAGTTCTATACAGACACGTTGTCTGCTGTGTCCTGTGGTACATGTATCTATGCAGTCCAGTTCTATACAGACACGTTGTCTGCTGTGTCCTGTGGTACATGTATATATGCAGTCCAGTTCTATACAGACACGTTGTCTGCTGTGTCCTGTGGTACATGTATCTATGCAGTCCAGTTCTATACAGACACGTTGTCTGCTGTGTCCTGTGGTACATGTATATATGCAGTCCAGTTCTATACAGACACGTTGTCTGCTGTGTCCTGTGGTACATGTATCTATGCAGTCCAGTTCTATACAGACACGTTGTCTGCTGTGTCCTGTGGTACATGTATATATGCAGTCCAGTTCTATACAGACACGTTGTCTGCTGTGTCCTGTGGTACATGTATCTATGCAGTCCAGTTCTATACAGACACATTGTCTGCTGTGTCCTGTGGTACATGTATATATGCAGACCAGTTCTATACAGACACGTTGTCTGCTGTGTCCTGTGGTACATGTATCTATGCAGTCCAGTTCTATACAGACACATTGTCTGCTGTGTCCTGTGGTACATGTATATATGCAGACCAGTTCTATACAGACACATTGTCTGCTGTGTCCTGTGGTACATGTATCTATGCAGTCCAGTTCTATACAAACACGTTGTCTGCTGTGTCCTGTGGTACATGTATCTATGCAGTCCAATTCTATACAGACACGTTGTCTGCTGTGTCCTGTGGTACATGTATCTATGCAGTCCAGTTCTATACAGACACGTTGTCTGCTGTGTCCTGTTGTACATGTATATATGCAGACCAGTTCTATACAGACACGTTGTCTGCTGTGTCCTGTGGTACATGTATATATGCCAGTTAACTGGAACTGAACTGCTGCTCCTCAACTCTTAACACACACATGTCAAAGCATTGAAAAGGGTAATAACAACCACTTAGAATGATTAAAACAACCTTATAAAAGAGGGTCAGTAAAATTTGGCACTGGGGAACACATTCCACCACATTGCAATGTAATGGTTTTGGCACAGCACTTTGTATCAAAATACAAGCGCCCTCCTACAACAACGCTGATGAGCAACTTTTTAAACAGAGCGCCAGGTGTGAGGGGATGTGGTGCTCGATGCTGTGTACATGTTACTGTTTTTACATGTTACTGGGAGTGAGGCGACAGCGTGGGAGAAGTACGAGTGGACAAGTACAGCGCAGTTAGAAGCAGTTTGAAAGCAGGTTGACAGCTGCAGAAGCTAAACTAAACTTCCAAAAAAAAAAAAAAAAAAAAATTTCAACATGGCCTTCAAGCCAGTAATCTGTGACAACTGCATGATGTGGGAAATCCGAGAAAACACAACAGAGTTCAACCAAATTTGTGTAAAGTGCCGCACGATCCAGGACTTGCTTCAACGAGTAAGTCTGCTAGAAAAGGAGCTGGAGGAAACGAGACAGCAACAGGAGCTTGAGGAGCTGACACACCCACAATTCATGGAAGTCTGCACCCCTAGCAGACTGAAAGCCACCAGGGAGATGGAAGAGAGTCGAAACAGCTGGGTTCAGATAGGCAGAAGCAGGGAAAAAAAGAAACTTCGTCAAACACAACCACCAGAAATCCAGACATCCAACAAATTTGAGCCACTTCAGCATTTAGATGACCAAAACCAACATCAAGAGAATGAAAGGAACAACATCCAGGACCCTATAAAAGAACGGAGGTCATGGTCGTTGGGGACTCCATATTGAGAAACACAGCAAGTTCATTTCGCAGTTTGGACCCCCTTACTACAACAGTGTGCTGCCTTCCAGGAGCCTCTGTCAAGCACATCACTGACAACGTGGACAGGCTCCAAGAATGAACAGGAGACAACCCGGTAGTAGTCGTCCACATCGGTACAAACAACATTGGAAGAGACAGACCAAGATCTCTGCAAAACAAATTTTGAGAGCTAGGAAGGAAATTAAAAGACAAGACCAAAACTGTGGTATTTTCTGGGATACTGCCGGCACCTTGCAAAGGACCATATGGACAGCTGGAAATACAAAATCAAAATGCATGGTTAAAATCGTGGTGCACACAGGAAGGCTTCACCTTTCTTGAACATTGGAGCACATTTTGCAACAAGGACTATCTATATAGGTGGGACGGACTGCACTTAAACAGAAAGGGAACCAATCTACTCGGAGAAAGGATCCTTGAGGAGGTCCAGAAGCATTTAAACTAGAAAAAGGAAGGGGGGAGAAAACAAAACAGAAGGGAGACCACATCAAAACAAGGGCAACAACTCAGGTAAGACAACTATTAAATGTATTTATCTTAATGCTAGAAGTCTCAGAAACAAAATGTTAGAACTTGAAGCTACTGCACTAACAAGTAACTACGATGTGATAGGTGAGAAACTTGGTTGTCTGAGAGTGATGGAGACGAATATAACATTCTGAATTGAGACACGTATTTTAAAAAATGCCAAATATATATATTTTATTAAATGGAGATATTTTTGTAATACGTTCCACCAATAAATAAAAATATCTGAAGTATATATTGCAATAAATTTGACATTCCGTGTTTTACATGCTGAGATTTATGAAACATATTTTGTATCCTTGAAGAAATGCATTGATAAATATTTTAAAAGCATTCTGCTAGAATACACTGTTCTATTTAACATATTCTGGAAAAGAAATGCAATACATTGCACCTATTTGAAATACATTTTGAATGCTCTGTGAGCAAATGGGGCAAAATGTAAGGGTGACTTCATTTATCCCTTTGTTTAAAGGGATGGTGGCTTTTGTAGAAATGCATTTAAACACAGCACTAGAGATGCCACAATCATACACTGTATAGATTAATCATATTGTGGATATTCATTTTTAAATAGATACACATGATAAAGGGCCCTAATTAATTATACGATAAGCAAAATGCAGAAGAATAACACAAAAATAACGAATGAAATAGTTTCAGGATCTTATACGATAAGGTAATTAGTCTCTTGTTGTATAAGATATGTCATCTCATGCAATTTGGTTAAACTGTTCGAAATGATGTCTCTTATAAAAAGAGACTCCCATACACAACATATTACAATCACAAAACACATCTGTGTTAATCAAGGGCACCGTGAATTTGAAGAGTTGATACGGTTTATAAGATAAACTGTGATACAAACACTAGCTTTCAAAACCTCAAAATCCAGGGGTAAGCGGAACTATACCAGCAGTGAGCAAGATTAAATATTTGCAATTGTGATATACGGTCTCATCATGGTATTTATTGTACTGATTACTGCATGGTGCTACTTTAATATTGTGGCATCCCTGAATAAACCTTATTGTATCTGTCCCTTATACAGAGTAGAGTGTCCCTGTCTGACCTCGCTTTGCAGGTGCACCCCTGTCTCACTCATGGTCTGCTCCACCATCGCTCTCAGCTTCTGGGACTCCTTCCCCATGGCCTCCACTTTTCTCCTAAGCGCCAGGCAGAGGGAGAAGAGCAGTCAGCAGCATCAGAGACGCCGATCTCCTTGGATCTTGTCAGTTTAGGTTTCAAGTAGATGCTAAGAGAGTATTTTGCCACAATACAGTCCTAATCTTACCTCAGTGCATCATAGCTAAATCTTACTCCTTTCTTGAATTAGCATAAGGATATTTCAACCTATTTCCCTAAGTGCTCATTTGAACTTTGAATGAGGTGAAAGTCAATGTAACCTTCCATTGAATCTATTAAGTTTCTTTTAGTATTTTCTATATAGTAGTAATAAATATATGCATGACTTTTAAAGTGAAATTTGGGACAATTCTTTGATTAAACACACAGTTCCTATGCCACAGCCAACGAAGGACACATCTCTGCGCTGCAGGAGCTGCTGTTAATGAATGAGTTGTTTAAAATAAAGTTATTTCTGGTTTGTAATAGAGATATAACTGTCCATTCCTGGTTGCGGTCTCAGAAATTGCTTTGCTTCTTTATCTTGGTAGACGGTCACGATTAAATAAGGTACCCTAGTTGTAAAATTACTCTAGACAGACATAATTTCCTGACCTTAGTTCTTCCGTGGAATCCATAAAGTCCAGCTAAAACCACAAGAGCAGAACAGGGTTACACTTCATAAGAGCTACACTAGGCTATGTCTCCAGACCGGGTCTTAATTCAAACTCTGTCCCCTGCATGTGCCTCTTCCCCTACTTCTGTAACCTGAATGGATAGTGTGTTCTATATTGTTCACTTTATATCAAAAACAACTGCACCTTACTCTCTTGTAATCAAGAGAGACAGGGTTACAAGGCACTAACTACAGTACATTTCCTACAGCTCCATCTGTATTACAGATTTCATGTATTGCCCTTCTTACTACCCTTGTAAAAGTTTACCATAGTAAAAGCAAAGCAAAGTGTAATAAAGCACAGTGAAAGCATGGTAAAGCATAGGTAAGCATTGTAAAGACCAGCGAGATATGGGAAAACATATTAATAAATATGGCAAACCAGGGTAAACTATGGTAAAGGTATGGTATAGTATAATCATGGGGGGAAAAAGCAAGGTAAAACTGCAAAACTAATGTGTTAAACTAAACTAATGACAGTACATGCTAATGTGGAAAAAGTTCATCAGTTTTGGTCAGCTGTATTAAATGGATATCATCTACATTGTCATTTAATTTATTTTTCTAGGTGACTTGTTTTATATCCCATTGTGTTCTGTATAATTCTCTAATGCTGTTTTCACTTACAGTACATCATTTTTCCCTGTCTGTAATTTTTCCTCCATTGTAATTGTGGTAACTGAGTTAGTAAATCCCTATACAAAATCCCAGTTAGAGAGGGGACAAAATTTATAGATGCACAATGTTAGCAGTCAGAAATTCTGCGTTTAGGAGTCTTTCATAGATGCAGACCCATTAGTTGAAAAATGACATGCTGGAGAAGCTAGTAAGCCTGGTAAATAAACAAGCAGGTACCTTCTATGGTGTTTCACAGCTATACTGTCTAGTCACCAACTGGGGACCAGTTGCTGTGGCAAGTTACCTAGGACTCTACATTTCTGAGGTTTCATTGGGCTGCGTCAATGTCTGTGCCCAAGCCTGGATGCAGAACCCCAGATCAGACCCATCACCGGCGTAGATTTAGCTAGGGACGGTAGGGACATGTCCCTACCAATGTCAAGGGACGATTGAATTGTCCCTACCAATAATTTTGATAAATCTGAAACGTCTTTTGTCAAGTCATTTTATCCGCTTCACAAAGGGTTAACTCTCTCAGGATCCCCTCGTTGCTCCTCCCTCGCGGTGAACGTTTGAATAATAACGTTCTAGTAATAATAACAGTGACGTGCCCAACGATACTCCCGATTTCGCCCTTTGAGTGCAGCAAGTTATTAAAGAGAGAAAAATAGATACCGGTAGCTTTAAAAAGAATGGCACCCTGGGATTTGTAGGTGTTTGGTGGGGTTTTGGGGTGCAATCAGCAGACAAGAAAACTACAAATTCCATAATGCATCACTGTAACGTGCGCGGCTGACGTCAGGGACCAAGCAGAGTCTGTGTTGTTTTCATTGAGGCGCGAAAGTACACAAGGACTCGGGAGTGAAAGGTAATTATCTGGGTTTAAAATAAAAAAAAAATCTAGTCACTCTCAAACGGTGTATATTGTGCCACAATTTTCACATTTACTTAAAAAAATAAGAATAAATATAATCAGTTTAATTCGATATTTAGTTTGTGTTTGTTGGTTAATGCGTTGTCACATTATTTCTATCCTCCACCTTCCTTTGTAACTAACTTACTCCTTGCTTGATATTTTTTGTATCGTGTGTGTAAAAAGCGAACACGAACAGTGTATTTGATTGAATGGACAGTGTGACTATCCAGGAGGCTCAATAAACGCACTATATTATATAGCCAGGAATAAAAAATATGTATTAAAAAGTTAAATTAAAAAGGGGGGGCAGATGTAAAAATAAATTTCAGTGGGGCGTGAGTAAAAAAAAGGTTGAGAACCGCTGGCTTAGGCTGGACTCTGGAAAGACGCTCAAGTTGCCGCTTGCCGGTCAGTCTGGGTGTGAGCCACTACTGAATGAAACAAAGCCAGGTGGCTGGGTTTAAGGTATTGTCAGTCGTAAGCAACATAGTTTGAGTGAATAAACCTACCTACCTACCTACCTAATGGGCAGGTAGGTAGGTTTATTACGTTAGCGACCCATTGCTAGCTGCTAACCCCACGTCCTTGGTGGCTAGCTAGCTAGCTTCAGGGTTCGTACGTTAGTCTGGAAGTCTGGAAAAATGCCAAACTGATTTCCAGGGCTTGAAAATGCTTGAAAAACCATGTCTCCGTTATGAAAGTCTTGAAAAAGTCTGGAACTTTACTAGTATCACGGGAGAATGAAAATAATTCCGCGTTTATTTTTATTTTTTATTATTAATAATAACTGATTTTGAAAGAGGGTCAGCAGCGACAACTATCTAGGCAATTTGATAGTAGTAGCAACTATATTGCTTGCGACCAAATCGCGCGAGGATTGCCCCGTGTATCGCCGCTGACAACGTCATCACAACTCAAGCAATCCTATCCAGTCAGCACACTGGTATATGTCACATGACCCTGTCTGCTCCAGTGAAACGAAGGGCAAAAGAATTACAAGCTACTGTACTCTTTTCACCCAGATTCACATTTTGTTATCTTGTTGTTACCTTTATTAAATCATTAACGTTATTTCCCAACCCAGGGGGGAAAAAATACGAATACAAAAAAAAAAAAAAAAAAGTTTTCTGTAGCCCCTATGTAGTGTATAAACGTAGCACGTTAACGTCGCTTTTTTCATTTATTTAATGTGATTAATAAAATGTACCGGTAATTGTATTTTAAATGTATGGTGCTTGTTTGTAACTTACAGTCCCAAGTGCAGCAACAGTCTCCAAACCGTCAGCCGAGTGTAGATATACTATTTACATCCTCGCTAGATGGCCTTCATTATACGATTAAATACTGATTTTAAAAAAAATAATAATAAATAAAAAAAATTATAAAACTGCTGCTGATGTTGGCTTGTACAGCTCTATGCAACCGCCACGGCAAAGTAACATTGATGTATGTGTGTGTGTGTTTTTTTTTTTTTGTTAATAAGGAAACACAAAACTGAAGCTTTATTAATGCGTTTTTTTTTTGGTTGTACTGTGTTCTTCAACGAATAGGATATAGCCAGAATACTGTCTGCAGCACGCCACAAATAGGTGCTGTACTTGTAATTCTACTTTTATTCACACAATCTCATTGCTGTTATTATTATTATTATTATTATTATTATTATTATTATTATTATTATTATTATTATATATAAAGTGGTAGTAGTGACACATACTGTAATAATAAAGAAAATCAAAGAATAAAAACAGTACTAATATTCTTAATAATCTAGCTAATGCCTTTAGCCAAGGTGACTTCCTTAACTTACTTCAGCAGTTTATATTGTTCGTTTTGTATTGTCCTTTTACTATAGTGAACAAAAGGTTTTGAACCCAAACAGGGTTGTCTGGTTTTAATATACTATTGGTACCATTATACTATCCTATTTTGGCACAAGTATACTTGCAGTATACAACTTTTTATATTCTCTTTGTAAATAATGCAACATAGTTCTCAAATATTGGGCATTTCTTAGATTGTATCTTACTTCTCTTTTGCATACCTGCATTGTCTCTTGCTAGATATGCACCTCCAGATTCTGACAAATACTTTTAGAAAACCAGGAGCAACTTCTTCTCTGGATCAAAAAGCTATAATGCTCTGCGGCTGCCCGCCTATGTGGATAACTATAAAAAAAACTAGTAGAAACTAACTAAAACACAAGTCTGGGAAAAACAAATGGAAGTCTGGAAAAAGTACGGAATTTTGAGGTTGAAAAAGTGTATGAACCCTGTAGCTTGTTTCACAGCTAAATCATTGTGAGAGAGAGAGAGAGAGAGAGAGAGAGAGAGAGAGAGAGTGTGCGTGTGCGTGAGCATGTTTTGATATTGTCAACCAACTAACGTTAGCTAATCACTTCAGTTTGGCTTTAGGTGACTAAAGCAGAATGGCAGCCAAAAAAAGAAAGATGGACATCAGGACGTTTTTTTACAAAAAGTCAAAGTGTAAGTAGGAAGATGTCGTTAAAGTAATAAACACAGTTGATAATGATTCTCATAGCAAATGTAAAAATAATTTACTAATGAAGTTAGCAGAGTCATACTTTCTCTCTAAACAGCATGCATCAATTTATCATTTTATCAGGCAAATGAAGCAGTGCAACCTGGTAAAAGCAGTACAGAGGCAGGTGGAGCAACAGGGTCGCAGGTGAGGTCTGTAATGACTTAGTGATTATAACAGTGAAAGTGTTAGACTCAGTTTTGAGCTATATTGTTTGAGGCACATTGTGATATGATAGTAGTCTAATGCTGTAAAGTAATACTCAGCAAATAAAGTTAGCATAGCCATATATTTTCTCTTTATATGGCATGCATCAATTTATTATTTTATCAGGTGAATGAAGCAATGCAACCAGGTGCGAGCAGCAGCACAGACACAGGAGAGGCAGGCAGAGCAATAGGGTTGCATGCTAGGAAGGATGTAGACAGCAACAGTGACAGTAGCAGTGACAGTGAGAGTGGCAGTGACGGTTCCAGTGAAGATCAGTGTAGCAGCGAAGATGTCAATGTTATGGACATTGTTGAAAACAAGCCAAACCAACCTGACCCTAAGTATATAGAAGTACAGAGATTGTCAAATAAGGTCCTGCGTTTTCAAGACAGCTGGTACAAGCAATATCCATGGTTTCACTATAGCCCCTCCTTGAAAAGAGTTCTATGTTTCCAGTGTGTCAAAGCATACAACATCAAGAAGTGCACATTGGGAAAAAAGAGCAGACACTGCTTTTTCCTCAAAGGGATTCAATAACTGGAAGAATGCTCTAGTTAGCTTTGATCGTCATCAATGTAGTAAATCCCACCATCATGCTGTCACAGTTAACGCCCAAGAGGCAAGGCCAATAGATGCACAGCTGTCAAGTGTCTGGGCAAAAAAAAAACAGAAAGAGGCAAGGCATTGGCTTGAGAAGATTGTGGGTTCAGTGCAGTACCTTGCTAGGCAGGGTGGAGCCTTTCGAGGCCATGAGGCAAATGATGGGAATGTATTCCACCTTTTAAAATTCATAGGGAAGGATGACCCCACTCTCTCTACTTGGTTATCCCATTGTCATGATTATGCCAGTCCTCAGGCCCAAAATGAGTTTTTGAACTTGTTGGGCAATACAATTGTCAGAGACATTGCAACATCCATCAGGTCTCTACCAGTTCTGCAGTACTCCATAATAATTGATGGCACTCAAGATGTAGCAGGGAAAGAGCAAGTGTCTGTATGTTTCAGATATGTGGACCATGACCTGGTGCCACATGAGTTATTCATTGCTTTGTATGCAGTCTCAGGGACCACTGGAGAGGAGATAGCAAAAGTAGCTGTTGATGTCCTTTTGAGATTGAATCTTCCAATGTCTGGCTTACGCGGTCAGACATATGATGGTGCTGCCAATATGGCAGGGAAGTACACAGGAGCACAGGCTGTGTTGAAGAGACAGCAGCCATTGGCTCTCTATGTGCACTGTGGTGCACACTGTTTGAATCTTATCACACAGTCTGCTTGTACAGCCTCTCCCTTAATACGTGACTCCTTGCAGTGGGTCCATGAGCTGGGGAATCTGAGCAATCAATCAGGAAAATTCAAGGCGATGTTTGAGGTAAAGGCAGGATCAGAAGGACACCACACAACACTAAAACCACTATGTCCCGACCAGGTGGACGGTCCGAGGGAAGGCTGTGAACTCAGTTCTCTGTCAGTATGACAGTGTGTTGTCTAGTTTGGAAGAGATGGCTTCTAATGGATCAGACACAGGTGTGAGGGCTAATGGTCTCCTAGACAGATTCCAGAAAGGGAAAACTGTCCTTGGACTCCTTCTAGCATCAGAAGTGATAGGGGAACTAGAGTGTTTGAATAAGTCTCTGCAAAAACAGACACAAACCATTGCAGGAATGCAAGCTGCAATAGAGTATGTTAAATCCACTCTTCAAGGCAAAAGAAATAAGGAAAGCTTCCAGGATGTGTTTGACAAGGCAGTGGCAGTGGTTGACTCCCTTGGTATTGAGCCCATTCAAATGCCTCACCAAAGACAGCCACCGAAATGGTATACTGGTAGGGCAAGCCAGCATGCTCCAAAGTCACCTGAAGAATACTACAGGATTGAATTCTACAAAATGTTAGACACAGTGGATTTGCAGTTTACAGAGCGGTTTAACCAGACAGATTTACAAATCCTTCTGAAACTGGAGAAAGTTCTCCTTACTGGGGAAATGGATGAGGTTGTAGATCAGTACCCAGAGCTGAACAGGGAGAGTTTGAAAGTGCAACTACCTATGTTCCTCTCAAACAACACCTACAAGTCCAGCGCTCAAGCTGCAGATATCCTAAGAGGAATGTCAGTTGAGGTTAGAGGCTTGTTTGATCAGGTTGAGGCCCTTGTTAGGCTGTTGTTGGTCATTCCTGTGTCCTCAGCAGAAGCTGAAAGAAGCTTCAGTGCACTCAGAAGACTGAAAACGTGGCTCAGATCCACAATGTCACAAATGCGCCTAAACAACGCTGCAGTGTGCCATGTCCATCAGGACAAACTGGACCTTATTGATCTCAGAGCGATCTGCCAACAATTCGTTTCTGTCAATGACAGACGTAGGCATGTGTTTGGGTCTTTTACATAGAAGCAAGGAAGAGGAAGCTGCACTTTTCAGCAGGAGGAAGCAAATGTAGCTGGCAAGCCAGCTAATGTTAGCTAGGGATAAATGTTTGTGTCAGATAACTACAGACCTAAAAGCAAGACTGTTAACCTCACTCTATGTGAATAAACCTATAACTGTTTTTTGAAACTTATGCCCTCTACAATGCAGTATCTTGTGTGTGTGTGTGTGTGTGTGCGTGCACGTAAGCTTGTAGCGGCAGGGGTATTGGTAGCTTACAGTAAGGCTGGGATAGGTTATAATTCAGGTTATTAGTAATTCTATAGCAGGGATGTCAAACCAGCTTCCAGGAGGGCCACTTTATCATAGTGTTTTAAGTGTATACCAGCCAACTTCATGTCAATCAAATTGTCCTCGATTCATGTCCAGCATTCATTTCAAGTCCCCAGAAGTGACCATTTAATAGCTGTCTCCTAAAAAATTTCTTCCCGGGCGGGCATGCCCCTGGACCCCCTTAGCGACCGCGACTCCGCCCCCATAAAAAATTGTGTCCCCACCAATGTTCAAACCAAACCTACGCCCTTGAGACCCATACCTTCTGTGTGTCAGCCTTGCATCTCTCCATGCTTTCCTTCAGATTGGCCAGCTGCAGCAGGAGGTCATCAGGAATGGCTACAGGTTCTGCAGAGAAACACAGCATTCAACCATTCCTGTATGGAATTGTTCAAGACTGTACTAAAATAAATCTACACAGCTGCAGATCAAATTCTTTTTAAAGTTACAGTGTCCTGCAATTACCGTATGTTATATCAGTTTGCATGCTTTACTTTTAGGAAGACTGTTACACTTGCACTTGCTAGATCATTTCACATGGCGAGTGTAGTCAGAGAGACGTAGTCTTCCCTAAGGGTTTAAACACAGGCGTCACAGTGTAGAGTCAGAGAGATGTACTCTTTTCTAAGGGTTTAAACACAGGCGTGACAATGTAGAGTCAGAGGGACGTACTCTTTTCTGTGCGGAGCTGCTCCAGGTTAGTGAGGTCAGCCTTTATTTCCTCCAGTCTTGCGATTCGCTCCTCCAGGGCCTTGTGTCTCTCTGTCAGCTGGCCCACATGCAGCAGAGTTTCCACCGTCTCAGGGTAGCGGTCCTTCCCACTGCTGGCCCGGGAGGAGCAGGAGCGCAAGGATACATGGGGACTCTGGGGTCTGGAGGAGGAGGAAGGGGATGGAGTTTGGAGATTAGGGGGTGGAGTCTGGGTATTAGGGGAAGGTTGAAGCTCAGGGCTGGGTGATGGTGAGGCTTGTGAGTGGAATACAGTTTGGTGTTGAGGATCCTTTACTTCCTGGAGACTGAAATAAAAACATTAAATTAAAAACAAAAACGGATACTAGAAGGTACAGCTTGTCATTCTCAGACACCAGCAGCAGTCAGAGAATACTCCGAGCACAGTCAGTCGCTGATAGGGCAATCTAGAGTCTAGACACTCATTAAGGTATTGATGAGAAATTGAATTGCAAAGCTGGAATGCTGCGAAGGTGGATAATGACAGGGTTAGAAACAAACCCGTCCTGCACCCAGTCCAAGGGTTTCAAAGTTTCCCTTAATGAAGTACAGACTCAGGTGAGCTTTTTCATTCTGTGATAGGTGCGATCATTTCAGAGCTGATTTAGCAGGGGCCTGATTGATCAAACTTGGGACCTGTTCATTTTAATAATAAACTTAAACAGGGGGATTCTGAAAACCAGGACTGTCTGCAAGGCTGGTGAGTAATGTTGCCTATCCTGTCCTGATCTTAACACAGCTACTGAACAAACCCAACATTTTGAATACATGCATGTTCTCCGTCACACCAATGCTGCTCATGGCTGATAGTAGCAGTTTTGCTTGTTTCTTTGCCCTCAGCTCAATCAGGCCAGTGTCACTTGTGCTGACCTCAGCTTTACACCAGAAGCCTGGCTTCAGTCACCACCTGATCTGGGGCTACAGCTGTGTCTGTGTTCAAATACAACAAAACTTTGAATCTTCAATTAAAGTGATTGTAACTAACAAACTAATTACATTAACTAACTACACCATGTACAACCACTATATAGGTCTCAAATGGGCAGTTTTGAGAGAAACATACGCTTTTAGCAAACATGTATTTTCTTTTTAAAACATCTGGTACTGTGTGGCGGAGTGTCCCGCCCCTTTGTTTATTATTTATTTTATATTATGATTTATGTTTATATTATGGTGAAGCGCCGCGTATTTGTTATTGTTTTATATTTTAAAAACCTTGTGAAGATGTGTGACTGATCAGCTAGTGATTTATTTAACTAGCTGACAGTCACGCATCCTTATTAAGCTCGTGCAGACGGTGACCATCTCCTGAGTTAATTCATTGATTAATTGTTGCTAATAGGGAGATGGTCGCTGTATATAAACCTGCAGCTCTCTACCCTCGGGGAGAGTGTCGGAGGAGAGATGGAAGTCTGTGGCAGAACGAGATTTAACAATTGCGATATACGTGCTGGCTAAAAACCAGCATGATACTTGTTAGGTTTGTTTGTTTGGCCAACGCGCCTTTTTGTTTTGTTGTTTGTTTAAATCTTTTGTTTATTTTATTATTTAATAAAACGCTGAGCGCCGTTGCGTTCAGTTTCACATCCGCCATTTCTTGCTTTTGGTTACTTCCTGGTCCGTGACATCACTACCCACACGTCACTGCAACAACAGCACTCTGTCACATACTGCAATAGGTTAAAGAAATCTGTTTGTTGGCCTTGATTTCAGATAGTCTTGGACTTTCTTGGTCACCTGGAGGGTGACATTGTCCCCACCCCTTGAGGGCCTTCTTTCATGTCAATAACCAACCAGCTGCTTCTTCTAATGACTGACAAGCTTTGCAGCCAATATGCTTTGACCCTGAAAACACTGCTGAGTTGAAATGACCCAGGAAGTGAAGCAGTAAGGCAAGCCAACTGAAAACTGTCCTTAACCTAGTGTAGTACTAGATATTATGTTTTAAAATAGAAAATACTTCTGCTATAAAAGTGCACATTTGAGACTTATCTAGTGAATGGACGTGCATGGCAGGACAAATGAAATTAGTTTGTTAGCTACTGCAACCATTTTCAGGACGCCCACACCCCCCTGAGGTGTTTATGTCCAGGTGTTTAAAGTTTTGTGCTGTCAATGAAGCCCAGAGGAGTGGGTCAGTGGAAAGACCCTCCTCCAGGTTGACCTACCTGCTCCAGTCGCACCTTCTCCTTCAGCAGGCTTTCCTGAAGCTCTCCCCAGGTGACCAGGTCCTCTGGGCTGGGGTACAGAGACATTCTCTCCTGCTGAGCATGCTGGAGAGCAAGCGAAACAACAGGTTAGTAAGCCAGGCAGCTACCTTCTCAAGTAAATAAAATGGAAAGAATGATGCGACTAGATGAGGCATCCCCTGACTCGCCATACATGTCAAATGTTAGTTTTATACCTCATTTCCATGGACAGCCAACTCGAGTCAACTCAAGAGCGCTCTAATTGGGATGAATTCTCCCAGAACACGAGTTCATGGACAACTCGAGTTGGTGAAAAAGGTGATGTTTCCATGCTTTTACGAGTTACCCGGGTTATCACGTGAGTTAGGCAGGAAATACTACCAATTTACCCTAGAAATACTTGCGAGTTAAATGTGAAGATGTGAATTAGCTGCAAACGGTATTAGTCAGATTTTCAACAATTTAAAAGATAAATCCACCAAGGTATTCTTTCACATTTGTTTTATGCAGTACATATACATAGCTGTATATCACTACATAATCATCTATATATAAAGAAAAAACATCTGACACAGAAAAGCCTTATATTTGTATTAATGTTTTCAACTCTTTTTATTCAGCAAAAATGGTGTATAATTACCATATAACAGGAAATTTTAGTGGAGAATATAGTTTGTCTTTATTGGCGGTTTTGATTGGATCTACTGTATGCTAGTATAACGAGTTACTGTATGCTGCTATACCGAGTTACTGTATGCTAGTATAATGTGTTACTGTATGCTAGTATAATGTGTTACTGTATGCTGCTATATCAAGTTTCTGTATGCTAGTATAACGAGTTACTGTATGCTGCTATATCGAGTTACTGTATGCTGCTATATCGAGTTACTGTATGCTGCTAGTTACTGTATGCTGCTATACCGAGTTACTGTATGCTGCTATACCGAGTTAATGTATGCTAGTATAACGTGTTACTGTATGCTAGTATACCAAGTTACTGTATGCTAGTATAACGAGTTACTGTATGCTGCTATATCAAGTTACTGTATGCTGCTATACCGAGTTACTGTATGCTGCTATACTGAGTTACTGTATGCTGCTATATCAAGTTACTGTATGCTGCTATACTGAGTTACTGTATGCTACTATACCAAGACTGTATGCTAGTATAATGAGTTACTGTATGCTGCTATACTGAGTTACTGTATGCTGCTATACCGAGTTACTGTATGCTAGTATACCGACTTACTGCATGCTGCTATACCAAGTTACTGTATGCTGCTATACCAAGACTGTATGCTAGTATAATGAGTAACTGTATGCTGCTATACCGAGTTACTGTATGCTAGTATAACAAGTTACTGTATACTGAGTTACTGTATGCTAGTATAACGAGTTATTGTATACTGCTATACTGAGTTACTGTATGCTGTAAATGAGATACTGTTTTAGCAAACACATTTCATTAAGTAAACATTTATTTGAATGTTTTTGGAATAAAAATATACATGAAAAACTGTGTTGCATTTTTCTTTGTGAACGCTTAGTGAAAAATGCCAATTCAAAAACTGTAAAAATCCCCCATGGTAGCAAATCCGCCGAATTTAATACCAGCCACAATGTCCCGTTATACGGTATGCTCCCGCCCCCTACAACTTTTTTGATTGACATTTAGTGATGTAATTTTCTCCCACCCGAATTGTGAACCAATTTAAGTAATTGGTGGAGTAATTTAAAAACATGGAAACGGAGGTGTGGGGGGCCAACTTGAGCACATACCTGGCTTATGTGGTCCATGGAAACGTGGTATTAGTTTTATTTGGCAGGGATAGGGTTAAAAACTATCCCTGAGCTAAACACACGAGAATGTAGTAAATTGTGGTTCTGTTCTTTGGTCTGGTCACTGTGATAGCTAATAATAGGAATAGAAAGAAGCATTGAATTGACAACAGAATTGGCAAAAGGCACAGGTGTTGTTGTCCATCAAATCAACAGTAAGAAGTTCACTCTTGAAATCAGGACTTAAAGGATGTGTTGCAGTAAGAATACCTCTGTTAAGAAAGGGGAACAAGACTAAAAGGCTAAAATATGCACAAGAACCCAGAAATTGACTATAGAAAAATGGTCAAAGGTGCTTTGGACTGTTGATGGATGGACAACGACACCTGTGCCTTCCTGTGTCCAGAGCCCTAACCACTACTCCACACTGCCGATGAGAGATTGTATTGGTAGTTCAGACTCCATCATACATGGACTGTCCAGTAATTGCTCCGTTCATTCCTTATGCAATGTCCAGATTATAAAAAGGGGTTAAAACCCTAACAAGTTAATAAAACATTTAAATCGATTTACTAATTTGAAATGCATTGTTTTTCTCTTTATATGTATGTCATCCTTGTTTTTTTTTTTTTTTAAATGTTCGGGACTATTTTCTTAGAACGTCTTTACTCCGCGGAAAGGTACCAGACGAATCAGTACAAGTTCAAGGTACATCTAGGTTTTAAGGTTTTTTGGGGTTTTTTTTGTAAAGAAAACAATGGTAAAATAATGTTCTAATAGAGATAGTGCCCTCTTGATGATGGCTCTACCGTGTGATAGCTGACCTTGACTTTCGACTCGGGACGCATCCGTCACGGTCAACTTTCACACGTAGAGCCATCATCGATGGGCTTAAATAAAACAATCTATCAGAAATCATTAATCAAATCAAATTAAAGTAAAGCAAAGCACAACAACAATAATAATAATAATATAATAATAATAATAATAATAATAATTTAAAAATGTGTAGTTGCTTCTGGTGTTTGGAAACCCCTTCGTAGGATCGCCTTGTCGGATTGTTTACAAGAGCGTCTGCTTTTTATGTTCAGTGTTGAATAGTCAGCTGAAAGTAAGCATTATGTACATTTGTTACTTTACAGTAATTTGGTGTGTGTGGGAATCTGTTTATTGCAATCTCTGTAGAGGGCCTGCTCACTGTATGATTGTATTCGTTTCAAGTATTGTTGCTCAGACACCCCATTGTTGCTAATGTGGTAATAATAATAAAGAAAAAAAGAAAAAAAAAACTTTTACGGATTGAGCTGTGGTAATTCGTGTTGTGTGGATAGTTCATAATATTTCGCTGTCATGTCATTTATTTATTTGTTTATTGTCATCACAGTGAAGTAAAATAGTAGAGAATACGCGCTAATTGATTTGTCTTTTCTAAAATGAGCCCGCCCTAAATAAGTGGATGCCCCCCACAGCGTTCATGCTGCCCCCGGCCTGCGCATCACACAGGGCGAGGCAATCCACCCACAGCCGGAGGGACCAGCATAGTGCAGATACCGCTGTACAAAAGAGCCGGCTCCTTTGTTAGGAGTGTATAAGGCTTATGTCTTCGTGTGTGATTACCTCACCTACCAGCCTTGCTGCTGCCTTCCCCTGTGCACGCTACAATATTAACTAAAGCATAACCTTTTTTTTTTCATTTTGCGTTTGTTGCTTGATGAAACTGTTTACATAAGCTCAGAACTCACAGTCCTTAACTTAAGTCACATTGTCCTTTGAATACTTCAGAGGTGGCTTGATATTGGATCTGGTTCGAGTGTTTAGCTTAATATCTTTTTGCTCTGGGATCTCCACTGAGCTTGTCCATTGGAAGCTTGTGTTTCTTCTGTTGCTTGTGTCATGTTTGGTGATTCATCTTCTACATCAGGTAAGTAGTCTGTGTATTGGTCGTTGACAGGGTGTATGCACTTACAGTTTTGGTGATATGTGAGTCCATTGACTTTAATTTCATATGATCTTGGGCGGATTCGTTTGGTGCAGGTTAAAAGTTCCCATTTGCTTGATTTGCTGTTAGGTGACACTGGCGCTCGGGTTTCTTTGTCCCACTTGCAGTTCAGGCATGTCTTTTGCTTGTCGGTCGTACAAGTGTTTTGCTTTCTGTTGACGCATTTATTGTTTTCTTTCTTTTACACCTTCAATTACTTTGGATTTGAATAGCTGTTTTGCTGTCGGTAGTAATGTACGTGTGCGTCTTGACATTAGTCTTTGGATTGGGCTGCTCTTCATACCTTCTGTCGGTGTATTTCTGCAATCCAGTATTGCTTTCCATGCATCCTTGTCATCTTGCTTGGCTTTTTTCAGAAGTATTTTGGCTATTTTCACTGCTGATTCCGCTTTGCCGTTGCTTTGGCTGTGGAGGGTGATGACGTGATGTGGTGGAATTCCCATTCAGCTGCAAACTGTTTGAATTCTTGTCCAGCAAATTGAGGTCCATTGTCGGTGATGACAGTGTCTGGTATTCCGTGTCTGCTAAAGTGTCTTTTGCAGCATGCTATGGCTGTAATCGCTGTGGTGTCTCTGGCTTTTCTCAGGCTTGCATCAATTCCAGAGTGGCTGCGTGAATGAGTGATTGTATGTTTGTGCATATTGCTTTGGGTATTACAACTCTGTTTCCTTTGTATACAATTCCTTTTTGCGTTGTTAGTTCGTCTCGGTAAGTCCAGTATTCTCTAATCGTTGCAGGTGTTTCATTTTTTGTTTGTGACCATCCTGTTGTGATAATGGATGGCAACATTTGTAATGATGCATCTTGTCGTGTGTATGTTTTTACTTTGTCGAGACTTTGTGTCGAGAAGTTGATGTTGCTGGCGTGATCGATGCGTTCAGTTTCCTTTTGCAGTTTTGTGGTTTCAATACCGTAGATATATTATTGTATGTATTCTTGGAAAGTTTTGTTCAGCTGTAGCGCAGCTCTGAAAAGAAGTCGGCAATGTGCATTTCTGTTCCTTTTTTGTACTTCACATCCAGCTGGTAGCGTTGCAATCGTAATATCATTCTTTGTAGATGGTTCGGTGGTGAGAGTAGAGGCTTCTTGAAAATGGTTTCTAGTGGTTTGTGATTGCTTTGTATGTTGATGCATTCTCTACCGTATATGTATTGGTCAAATTTTTCTCATGCAAAGACAATAGCAAGGCATTCTTTTTCGATCTGTGCGTATCTTTGTTCGGTTGGCGTGAGTGTCCTTGAGGCGAAAGCGACTGGTTGACCAAGTCCAGTTTCGCTTGCGTCGCACTGTAGGGTAAATTCTGCACTTACATCATAGTATTTGAGTATGGGGTGATTGCTAGCTAGATGTTTGATTTGATCTAGTGCTGCTTCGGGTTGCGGTAGCCAAGTCCATATTGTGTCTTTGTCTGTTAGCCGCCTCAATGGTTAACAGACATCAGATAGGTGAGGTAGGAATTTCGCTAAATAATTCACAAATCCAAGCAATCGTTGCACTGCTTTTGTGTCCACCGGTTTGGGCATGTCTTGTATTGCTTTGACTTTGTTCGGATCTGGGCTCAGTCCTTCTGCAGTCAGTAAATGTCCCATGTATTGCACGTTTGTGAGTCTTAGCAAAATTTTGCTTTTGTTGAGTTTCAGGTTAACTTCTCTGGCTCTGTTTAAAACACGGATTTGATTCTGGTCATGGTTAGCTATGGCTTCTTCTGTATTTGTCTCCACATCCATACACTAGAATATCATCTGCTATTACACTTACTCCGGGAAGTCCTTGTAGTGCATCATGTTGTCTTCGCTGGTATTCTTCTGCTGCTGGTTTTATTCCAAAAGGCATTCTTAACCGTCTTTTCTTCCTTTGGGTGTCCAGAATGTAGTGAGGTATCTGCTTTCTTCGTCCAGATGTACTTGCCAATATCCATCTTTGGCATCGAGTACTGAAACTATCTTTGTTTTTGCTAAGTCAGGTAGAAGTTTTTCTATTGTACGCGTTTGATAATATGCTCTCATCAGGGCTTTTGTTTAAAGCACTCGGGTCTATGCAAATGCATAGTTTGCCTGTTTTTTCAACATCCACAATGTTGCTTATCCATGTCGTTGGCTTTGTGACCCTGCCGATTATCCTGTTCTTTTCCATTTTGTCTATCGCTTCCATTACGCGTTTCTTCAGTGGTATCGGTATTCTGTGTGGCGGATGTTGCACTGGTATGACGGTGTAACAAGGGGAGACCTGTACTGACTCTTCTGATGTGTTCGAAGTGCTGCAGGAAGAGGGCAGCAGCCCGTCAATATTCGCCTGTCAGTCATGGCAGTGACACAGAGAGGTGGGAGAGTGGGGGTGCGGGCTTTCCTTCCCTCTGAATGGCTGAGAGGTGGGTCTTGGGGGGATTGCTAGCCCTATAAAATAACATTCTGCTGTTCCCTCAGGTCTGCCCCTTTGAGAGAAAAAAGACGTGCGGACGCACTGGTCCCGATCCAGAACACGACCGGGAAGGAAAACCCCAAGAGAAATCAAAGAAAAGAAAGAAAACAGGGTTAGCGGGGAAAACTGTGGGCAGACCCCATCAGTATTTGTTTTAGCAGTCTGAGGGAGCGGCGAGGGTAGGACGGAGACCTGGACCGTGCGGGTAGCTACGGTCGGGGTGAAGCTGCCGAGTGCAGCACCTTTTATTTGTAGTTTTTGATTACTGTGTTTTATTTTCCTTGTTCTTTTCTCCTTTTGCTTATTTTTGGTTTGAGCACCTGCGAGTGCGCCTATACTTTATAACGGTACCACCCCTGGTATCTCTGTGGCTCTGTTTACACCGTGTAACAATTTTATTTATTTTTTGGTTCCTGGGTAGTAAGTGTTATTTCCTAATTGCTTATACCTCAAAAGTATAGAATATGGCTATTATTCCCCACAAACTTTGCTTTTGTGACCAGGACAGTGATATTTTGAAATTTACCTATTTTCCAGAACATTCCAGATAGATTCAGTGCTGAGTAAACTTGGAGTAACTTCTAGAACTTTCTAGAACTTTCCAGTAATATAAATAGTAGTATAAATACAGGGGCCTTAAGCCCACCAGTTCAGTTTAGTTCCAGCTGCCTAAGTGGATACATATCTGCATTTTTCTGAGATGGCATCAAGAGGCTGCAAGCATCCGCAGACGCATTTTGCTATGTCGCGCCAATTTATCAAGACAAGAGCGAAAAAAAGTACTCAGTGGAAGCATCTGCTAAGATGTGTGAGGCCTACAAGGCATATTTCGGCATGCCTGTCGGGGATCAAGACAAACCCTGGGCACCTCATTTCACCTCAAGAGCACTGCAAAAAAAAAAACTCTGGAAGGTAAGATGGACAATTGTTGCTCGGAATTTTATGTTATAAAATTTGTTAAAATTTTTAAAATTGTAAAAGTTTTTAATTTTAAAATGTTTTACAATTTTCAATGTTATTGAAAAAAATATATCATATATGAAAAATGTTGCGAGAATCTCTTACACATTAGTCATGGGTGAAATAAATGTATTTTTGTAGGATGGTACAGAGGGGAAAAGAGAGCCATGAAGTTCGCTATCCCAAGAATTTGGCGGGAACCCACTGACCACTCAAGCAACTGCTACTTCTGCATGGTGGACCCTTCCAAACGTCGGACTGGCAAGAATGCACCTGCTATCACGTATCCGGACCTTCCTTCATCCATCGCCCGGTGCCACACTGCCATGAGCTCCCGCACCCACTCCTCCGGAGAGAGAGCAGCCGTCTTTAGAAGAGAGCAGCAAGTCAGAGAGCGAGGAAGACGTTGTAGATCCAGATGACAATTTCAGAGGTGGAGCTGAGGAGAGAAACCCATACTAAAAAAAAAAAAAAGACCTCAACGACTTGATTAGAGATCTTGGTCTCACCAAGTCCAATGCCGAGCTTTTGACGTCTAGGCTCAAGCAGTGGAACTTGTTGGATGAAAGTGTGCAAGTCGAAGATCAGAGGAAGCGACACCAACCTTTTTCCAGCTTCTTCACCCGTCAAGATGGGCTCTGCTTCTGCCACAATGTGACCAGTCTGTTCGAGGCAATCGGAATCGCCTGTAACCAGAATGAGTGGCGCCTCTTCATTGACAGCTCATCCAGGAGCCTCAAAGCCGTGCTGCTCCATAATGGTAACAAGTACCCGTCTCTTCCCCTGGCTCACTCGGTGCACCTCAAAGAGGATTACAACAGCATCAAGACCTTGCTGGACGCCTTGAAGTATGATGAGTACGGCTGGGAGGTCATAGGAGACTTCAAAATGGTGGCATTCCTGATGGGTCTCCAAGGCGGTTTTACCAAGTTTCCCTGCTATCTTTGCCTTTGGGACAGCAGGGACACCAAGGCGCACTACCACAGGTGGGACTGGCCACAGCGGACCGAGTTCTCTGTGGGGAGGAACAACGTCAAGTGGGAGCCACTGGTGGACCCCGGAAGGTGCTGATGCCACCACTGCACATCAAATTGGGCCTTATGAAACAATTTGTCAGAGCTCTAGATAAGGAGTCGGCAGCCTTCAAGTACCTTCAAGACTTCTTCCCTAAGCTGTCTGAGGCAAAGGTCAAAGCCGGTGTCTTCATCGGACCACAGATAAAGAAGATCCTGGAGTGCAATGAATTCCCCAAGAAGCTCACTAGTAAGGAGAAAGCGGCTTGGAACAGCTTTGTCGCAGTGGTTCGGGGCTTCCTGGGCAATCACAAGGCTGAAAACTATGTGGAGCTGGTTGAGACTCTGGTGAAGAACTACGGCACAATGGGCTGTAGGATGTCCCTCAAAGTCCATATCCTTGATGCTCATCTTGATAAATTCAAGGAGAACATGGGAGCGTACTCGGAGGAGCAAGGCGAGCGCTTCCACCAGGATATACTGGACTTTGAACGCCGCTACCAAGGACAGTATAACGAGAACATGATGGAAGACTACATTTGGGGGCTGATTCGTGAAAGTGATTTACAGTATTATCATAAATCTCGAAAAACTACTCACTTCTAAATCTTTTGTAGTCATTTTTGTATTACTTTAGTATAAATACATGTTAATTTGGATTCATATGTTTGTTTTTTGACCTTATGTGAACGAAAAGACACAAATTAAGCCCGTTTCTCATTGGAAATAGGTAAATTTCAAAATATCACTGTCCTGGTCACAAAAGCAAAGTTTGTGGGGAATAATAGCCATTTTCTATACTTTTGAGGCATAAGCAATTAGGAAATAACACTTACTACCCAGGAACAAAAATTGTGTTACATAGTGTTATCATTGGTGATAGGCAGACCACAGACAACAGCGCCCTCTGCGGGCCAAAACGTGGAACTGCCCCACTAATAATAAAACTGGGCACCTGTGCGGTGCTGTCAAAATCATCTGTGTCTCCCGTGTGTCAGTGAATTACCCACCACCCTTTCACAGACAGTTTTGTCCACCACGAGGTGTAGCTCTCCGGGCAGACATCCAAGTCCATCAAAAACATCTTCATATTCTTTTAGAATAGTTGCTGTCGTCAGACTTTCATCTGGTTGTGCTATCTTTGTTGCTTCAATGTGATATACATAATTTTCATAGTTGACTTTCAGCAGGTTGAGTCGTTCGCACGTCTTGGCTGACAGAAGTGGCTTTTGCATCATTTGCACGATCTGGAATTTTAACCTGTGTTTTTTGTTGTTGTCTTTCACCATCAGCTTACATTCTCCTTTTGACGTTATTACTGTGCCGTCATATAGCTTGAACTTTGCTTTGCTTGGTCGCAGCTTCGCATTTCCATCTTGCATGATTTGTAGGACATTCTTGTAGCTTTGTAACATTGACTGTCAGTCCGATGTCTAGTTGGCATTCAGTGTTGCAGCTGGCATCATAGTCGTACTGTTCGTTGCTGTCTGGCGAAAGCTGTAGATTGACATACCATTTGTTCATACCACATTTTATCGAATTAATGTCCGAGATGTAGAGCGTTTCTGTTTCTGCTTCTTCATCTGAGTCGGATTCGTTTTTGACTAGGTGCAGTTGTTTTCCCTGTACTTGCTTGCAGTGTTTGCAGGTGGCTCCGAATGCAGGGCGTTGTGCTTTGACATGCACGGTGCCGCAGTAATGACAGTTGCTTTGCTTAGTGCTTTTTGCTTTCTTGTATGCTGCTCTGTAGCTTTGTGACTGAGCTTTGTGTTCTGCATGCTTATTGTGCACTGCGTGATACACAGTTTCAGGTTTTGTCGAATTTAGCTTTTTTAATTGTAAATATGCTTGCTCACTTGCTTTGTCTATGACTTTATGTACTGTTAACTTTGGCTCGCGTAGCAGTCGTGCTCTTACTCCAGTGTCTTTCGTTCCTATGACTAGCCTGTCTCTGATCATGTCTTCTTTCAGTGTCCCGTATTCACATGAGTTGACGGTTTTGCACAGTTTAGCAATGTACTGGTCTATTGTTTCAGATTGGCTTTGTTCACACATATTGAAGATAAATCTTTCATATACTGCATTTCGATATATCCATCGCGTCTGGTACAGGGATTTGACTTACAGGCATCTTTTTTTTTTTTTCACAGGCCACGTCCTAGTTTTGATAAGTATTACTTATTTGCTTTTATCTTCTTCGGTTTTTTAGCACGTACCTTCTAAGTCCACGCTTCTGATACCATGTTTCAATGTCAATCGGGAACAATGAAGACAACTTCTTCGTTGAATCGATAAGCTTTATTATCAGGAGGCTTGTCCTAAAGCTGCTTGCTTTCTCACTGCATCTCTAACATGTGGCTGCTAACACAGAGTATGTCTTAACATAGAGTGCCTTGCTGGCTAATTACAGCAGGAAAGTATTTAACTCCTTACACCTAGTGTGCCATCTGGCGTCTTGAAGGCCATGTATCGTAACAGGTCTGGTAGGAAAACAATGACATAGTTATAAATAAACAAGAAAAATGGCTATGCATTTATTCATAATACTGTTGTCGTGTGCCATCTGTCCTGTTTTAGCCAATATCAAGGATCTGAATGTATATTTTGTGGAGCTGGACAACTGTTTAGAACAGGTTCAACAGGCGTTATTCTGAATTCAAAGCTTTTACGGGGCATAGCAACAACTACAAATCACTAGAACTAGTCCGAGCAGACCTAAGTAAACGAGACGCAACTCTGCGAGATACGATCATTCTGGCGAATGAAAATTGCATATTAACCCTTTGGCGCCGAGTCATTCTAATTCTGGTGCTTAAGCACCGATGACGCACTCTCTCTTCCGAGATGTCTCACAGCAAAAATAAGCCGTGGGGGAAACAAATCAGCGTTTATGAGCCTTGTCATTGAATAAGGCTAGTAGCTGAGCAGATGGGGCATGTTTTAGAGTGACTTAATGTACCCATTTGCCACACGGCTACAACATGCATCATTTTAAAGCTAACTTTCTCCAGATGAAGATTAACCCTGTTGTACAGTGCCATTGTGGTCCAGTTTTTGTAAAAATTGGTTCAAGCAATATAACTACACATTGAAAACAATAAAATCATTGAAATTACAAAACAAGCTCTGAATTTATCCTGATCACACCATTCTCATCAAAATTGGTATGGTGGGTTGTTGAAACATGATAGTTTTGATTTGACACAATTGAATCACTTAGAGGCCTTTTCTATAAAAAAAAATATTAACCCTTTTCACCCCAAAAAAGAGGCCATGTTCAGTCTTCTAATAAAAACTGTTAAACAAAATGCTTAATTGAAAATCAGCTTTAAAAAGTTTTAGCCACCTCAGAAAAGTTTTATCCACCCCAGGAAAGTGACTATTCACACTATACATAGCAACATTACATGAAAGTCAGCTTTAAAAAGTTTTATCCACCTCAAGAAAGTTTTATCCACCCCAGAAAAGTGACCAATCCTATTATACATAGCAAAATTACTTGCAACCAGTTTTAAGTAGTTTTAGCCACCTCAATGACTAATCACACTATATATATATATATATATATATATATATATATATATATATCAATTATAATAATATTAATAATATTGTGTTGTACTTTTCCCCATTCTTGTGTATACAAACATTACACCCATGATCATTTTTTTCTATTCCTTTTCTCTAATTATATATTTTCTTGATATGACTCTTTCATTTCTTGTTTTATTACTGTATTGGGACATGTGAATTTTTTTTTTCACACTAACTGAAACATTCAATTGTATCTTCTCTGTTAGTGTTCACATATTGCTGTAGAATCTGCACTGAATTAAGTTGAACATTAGAAATTCCCTTTCTCCCCTTTGCCTCAGGCCAGATATTTCTCTTTTATTTGTAACTTTACAACACTTATTTTCTTATCTCTCACAAAACAGTTGAATGTTCAGGAATTGTGAAGGGGTCGTGCAGGAATCACAGCAGGATCTTTACTCCCGTCCTGCAGGAATCACAGCAGGATCTTTACTCCCATCCTGCAGGAATCACAGCAGGATCTTTACTCCCGTCCTGCAGGAATCACAGCAGGATCTTTACTCCCGTCCTGCAGGAATCACAGCAGGATCTTTACTCCCGTCCTGCAGGAATCACAGCAGGATCTTTACTCCCGTCCTGCAGGAATCACAGCAGGATCTTTACTCCCGTCCTACAGGAATCACAGCAGGATCTTTACTCCTGTCCTGCAGGAATCACAGCAGGATCTTTACGCAAATCCTGCAGGAATCGAGACAGTTCTACAAAGCACACCAATTGTGTATTAGTATCCTATTTTGGCCCACATACAGTACTACATTTTTATGTGGAAAGAAAGTTGGCATGTCAACATTGCAGCGCCTCGCAGTGATTTAATTATTTTTCATTTCATGTAGAAATAAAAAACATTTTGTTTAGGAATAAAAAAAAACAACAGACTTGTATTTTAAAGTATGTATTTAACATTTAATCATAATGTGATGTAATTTCATTCTTATTCTTTTCATTTACTACCAAAATAGTGTTACTAAGTTCGTCTCAATGTAATTTAATTGGGACAGCCGCTTATTTGTGATATTTCTACTTCTCGCGAGGCATCCCGATAAAGTGACACTGTTTGTATTTTGCACATTTTTCAATTGTTCGTTTTTTTTTTTTTTTTTGTTGCTTTTGATACTTTTTGTATATATAGCCATATTTTTTTTTTATTTATTATACAATTTGTTCAATTTTTTCCCATGTTCCCATCATGTTGAAGTCTCACTGTACATTGTCAGATTTGAGCTGGCCATGCTCAAATAAATTTTAGAAACAATAAATGTTTTTTTTTTCTAAAAAAAGTTTCCTCTTTTTTGTGGTTTTTGTTATCTGTACTAAACAGGGTGAGTCTCAGACTATTGAAGGAAACCTAGTGTGTGCACATTCATTTCATGTATGACATGCACCTGTAACCTTTATAGTTAAAGAGTTCTAGGCACAAATCTAACAACAGTAAAACAACAACAAAAAAACAGGCGAAAACAGCCTGGACCCTTTGTTCCCAACCTGAGAATATATTATCACTGGAACAATCTGTTTGTATACTATATCTTGGCTCAAATTCTGGACATATAATTGGAACTTGCCATGGTGGAGTGCAGTACAGAGTATACAAAAGAGTGCTTCTGGAGTTCTACAAAACCTGTGGAAATTGATGAAAGTGGCATGGGAAAAACAGGTTGCACCAAGAGCATGGCGCCGAGCAGGTGGAGTCTTTATACCAAAAGAAAAAGATTCTACAAGCATCAGTCAGTTTCACCCTATTTCCCTATTAAACATAGAAAGCAAGCTTTTCTTCAGCATTATTGCTCAGAGATTGTCAACTTACCTATTAAAGAACTGCTTCATTGACACTTCAATACAAAAAGCGGGCATTCCAGGTTTCCCAAGATGCTTAGAACACATCAGCGTGATCTGGCATCAAATTCAATCAGCTAAAAAGGAGAGGAAGGAGCTCCATGTGACATTCCTGGATTTGGCTAATGCATATGGTTCAGTGCCACATGAACTTCTTTGGGCAGCATTTGATTTTTTCAGTGTACCGATGACAATAACAAATTTAGTGAAAGCCTACTTTGGAGATTTGCAATTTAGTTTTTCAACTTCAGAATTCAGCATTACATGGCAATGCCTAGAAGTTGGAATAATGGCAGGATGCACCATTTCTCCACTGGCTTTTACCATGGCAATGGAAGTAATCATTAAGGCATCAAAATGGGTAGTGGGAGGAGAGCGCTTGGCTTCAGGAATGTGACTACCACCAATTCGAGCATACATGGATGACATGACAACCGTGACTACAACAGTAGCCTGCACTAATCGGTTATTGGGCAAATTCACTAATAACATCAAATGGGCACGCATGCAGTTCAAGCCCACTAAATCAAGGAGCATCTCTATAATTAAAGGTAAAGTAGTTATTATTTATTTTTTAGCCGACACCCTTATCCAGGGCGACTTACAATTTATCACATTATTTTTACATACAATTACCCATTTATACAGTTGGGTTTTTACTGGAGCAATCTAGGTAAAGTACCTTGCTCAAGGGTACAGCAGCAGCAAGGTCCCCTACCAGGGACTGAACACACAACCCTCCGGTCAAGAGTCCAGAGCCCTAACCACTACTCCACACTGCTGCCCTTTAGTTTCTAAGGTTCTACATTTATGGTGAGGCAATACCAACAGTGTCTGAGAATCCAGTGAAGAGTCTTGGGAGATGGTACGACGGGGATCTAAAGGACACAGTTCATGTGGGAGAAGTTAGACAACAAGCAGTGGAAGGGTTGAAGAGCACAGACAGTAGCGCTTTACCGGGAAAACTGAAACTCTGGTGCTTTGTGTTTGGTCTACTGCCAAGGCTGCTGTGGCCACTGACTGTGTACGAGGTTTCTTTGACAACCGTTGAGAAGCTGGAAGCTTTAATCAGTTCATACATCAGGAAATGGTTGGGAGTTCCACGCTGCCTCAGCAGAGTGGGACTTTATGGTAAAGGAATACTGCAGCTACCAGACTCCGCTCTAACCGAGGAGTTTAAGTGCGCCAAGGTCCGACTGGAAATGACATTAGTAGATTCCCGCACCAATTGCATAAGGGAGGCAGCACCTGTGTTGAAAACTGGAAGAAAGTGGGTGGCAAAGAAAGCCGTGGAAGATGCAAAGGCTACCCTTCAAATCGGGGATATCATGGGGCAAGTTCAGCATGGAAGAGGGGGTCTTGGTCTCAGTTCAGCTCCTCCTACATGGCACAAGGCAGCCCCAGCTCAACAGAGGAAGCTGGTAGTCAACGAAGTGCAAAAGCAGGAGAAGAGGATAAGGTGTGTAAAGGTCGTTTCCCAGGCCAAGCAGGGAGAATGGATGAGATGGGATAGTGTGGAACAACGCAAGATCGGCTGGCAAGACCTATGGACAATGGAACAGAGCAGGATCAGTTTCCTCATCAGATCAACATATGATGTTCTCCCATTACCACAGAACCTAAACCTCTGGGTAGGAGAGGATCCCTCATGTCCTTTGTGTTCATCACCTGCAACATTAAGGCACATTTTGACAGGATGTAAGGTGGGTCTCAGCCAAGGACGGTTTACTTGGTGCCATGACCAGGTGCTGCGATGTTTGGCCTTAGCATTGGAAGACAAGCGTAACATGACCAATAAGTTGCCACCAGTTCTATCAAAGCATTACACACAAAAGACAATATTCCTCCATCCAGGAGAGCAACCACCAAGAAAGGTGTTAAAACCAAGCCTCGCCCAGGACAACTGGACGCTGCTAGAGACTGGAAAATGCTGGCAGATGTTGGTCAACGGCTTATTTTTCCACCTGAGATTGCCACCACTAACCTTCGACCAGACATTGTCTTGTTCATCTGGTAGAGTTAACAGTGCCATGGGAGGATTCTGTAGATGAGGCGTATGATAGGAAGAAACTTCGGTATGCTCAACTAGCTGCTGAAGCGGAACAGCGAGGATGGAGAGTCTGGGTTTACTCAGTGGAGGTGGGTTGTCGAGGATTTGTGGCACACTTTACAACCCAGTTTCTCAGAAATGTCGGGTTCAGTGGCCAAGAGTTGCATTGCACAGTGAAGAACTTATCTGAAGCAGCAGAAAGGAGCAGCAACTGGCTGTGGTTGAGACGGAAAGATTCTGGCTGGGAATCTCAAGCACAATAGAAAGAAAGCAATGCTGATGTACAGGTAAGTAAGCTGGGCTGAGTTGAGTGGGAGACGGAGGGGGGTGATGCTGGGATGCCAGAATCACTGTCAAGCCCTCTTGAGGTGTTGTGGGCTAGTCGACGAAACACAGAGGACGGAAGGTGCCCACTTGAAGACCCCAGAGGTGTACCCTACTTAGCTCAATCCAGGGGGTGGTCATGCTGATGTGCTGGGGAGAGCGCACTGTAGTTGATCCCCGGAGCCAGCATCGCAGCCGTTGTGTGTGCTGATGCGCTGGGGAGGCATAATAAACTGATCCCTGGAGCCAGCATTACACTTCAGCCATCAACACCAGGCAGAAGCATATCTACATCATCATCAAACACAAATGGATGGAGATGCACATTAGTTTACAGTAAAGCTACGTCTTAGATGGTGCTTACCTTGGTGATAGCCGAGTTCAAATCAGCATGATGTTTTAACATCTACATGTAATGGAAATAATTTCCATTTTTAAACAGAGATTGCATAAATGACATAAAGATTGTATCCAAGAGTAGTCAAGAAACATCAAAATGGAGTGTCTGTGAATGAACGGGATGCAAAGGAGATTCATCACATGAAGACAAACAAGCGATGTGTGTGGCATGCAGGAAGTGCTACCACTTTCTGTGCATTACCACCGAAATGGGAAAACTTCCTGGAGAAAGGTTCTCGCTGATGTTTTAAGTGTTCAGGTTACGTATTAAGTTGTATTACGTAGTGATTTCTATTGTTCCTTCATATGCTACAAATTGTTTGTGTTATCTGGTTGTGTAAGTACATTTTCATGTATTTGAATGTTATAATAAAGCAACCAATATAAAAAAATCCTTGCCTAATTGCTGTTGTGGTGGGGTGTGGTAGTGAGTAACGACAGTCCTGGGTTTAGGTGCAACACACTGCGTTAAGTAAATCGAAAACAAAATTGCCAAAATGGTTTAATTGATCAATTAAAAAAAATATTCAGCTAAAAAAAGGCAACTTACAGAGCATTTAAAAGGAACCAAAAACAAAGTACACAGAAAGAGTACTTGGAACTGCAAATGCAAGTCAAAAAGGAAGTTAAAAAGGCCAAGAAAGAGATAGAACTGAACATTGCTAAGTGGGCTAAAACCAATTTCAAAATGTTTTTCCAATATTATAACAGCAAGAGAACATTAAAACAGGAGGTTAAATGTCTAAGAGATACAAATGTCAAAATCATAGACAAAGAAAAAAAAAATAGCAAATATATTAAATGATTACTTTTCAAAGGTTTTTACAAAGGAGGATATGGACAACATGCCCCACATGTCGACCTGTTCCTATCCACTTTTAAATAACTTTAGCATAACAGAGGCAGAAGTGAGATCCTCCCAATAGTACTCAAAGAAATGAAAGAAGTTATTTACAAACCGCTAACCAAGATCTCTTGGGGGTACAGGGGTTGTACCAACAGACTGGAGAATTGCAAACGTAATACCGATCCACAAAAAGGGAGACAAAACCGAACCAGGTAACTACAGACCAATAAGCCTGACTTCTATTATATGTAAACTTATGGAAACTATAATAAGATCTAAAATGGAAAATTACCTATATGGTAACATTATCCTGGGAGACAGTCAGCATGGTTTTAGGGAAGGGAGATTGTGTTTAACTAACCTGCTTGACTTTTTTCAGGATGCAACATTGACAATGGATAATTGCAAAGCATACGACATGGTTTATTTAGATTTCCAGAAAGCTTTTGACAAAGTCCTGCATAAAAGATTAATTCTCAAACTGAACGCAGTAGGAATTCAAGGAAATGCATGCACGTGGATTAGGGAATGGTTAACACGTAGAAAACAGAAAGTACTGATTAGAGAAGAAACCTCAAAATGGAGCGAGGTAACCAGTGGTGTACCACAGGGATCAGTATTAGGTCCTCTGCTATTCCTAATCTACATTAATGATTTAGATTCTGGTATAGTAAGCAAACTTGTTAAATTTGCAGATGACACAAAAATAGGAGTGACAAACACTGTTGCAGCAGCAAAGGTCATTCAAAATGATCTAGACAGCATTCAGAACTGGGCAGACACATGGCAAATTACATTTAATAGAGAAAAGTGTAAGGTACTGCACGCAGGCAATAAAAATGTGCATTATAAATATCATATGGGAGATACTGAAATTGAAGAAGGAATCTATGAAAAAGACCTAGGAGTTTATGTTGATTCAGAAATGTCTTCATCTAGACAATGTGGGGAAGCTATAAAAAAAGCCAACAAGATGCTCGGATATATTGTGAAAAGTGTTGAATTTAAATCAAGGGAAGTAATAATAAAACTTTACAATGCATTAGTAAGACCTCACCTAGAATATTGTGTTCAGTTCTGGTCGCCTCGTTACATAAAAGGATATTGCTGCTCTAGAAAGAGTGCAAAGAAGAGCGGCCAGAATTATCCCGGGTTTAAAAGGCATGTTGTATGCAGACAGGCTAAAAGACTATGCGGTGATCTAATTCAGGCATTCAAAATTCTAAAAGGTATTGACAATGTCGACCCAGGGGACTTTTTCGACCTGAAAAAAGAAACAAGGACCAGAGGTTACAAATGGAGATTAGATAAAGGGGCATTCAAGACAGAAAATAATATTGTTGAAGCTGACACCCTGGGATCCTTCAAGAGCTGCTTGATGAGATTCTGGGATCAATAAGCTACTAACAACCAAACGAGCAAGATGGGCCGAATGGCCTCTCTCGTTTGTAATCTTTCTTATGTTCTTATGTTCTTAACACACACGTCTTTACAGTACTAGTGCACAGCAAGTATATACAAAATCCACATGGTGTCTCTTGCCTCGACGGCAGCCTTGGTTCTCCATCCTGTGGCAGTTCCTAATCCTCCTGGGAAAGCAATTGTCAGCACTGAGACAACCGTGGTCTGCTCCGAGCTCCGAGCTCAGCTACACAGTTCCCTTATATGTACCAAGCCCCACCCCGTTAATCCGGTATTCCGTACACCTGTATAGCCTCCTTCCCTTGTTAAAGTCACGTCTGTCAGTCCTGAGGTGGCTAAAACTTTTTAAAGCTGATTTTCATGTAATTTGTCTATGTATAATGTGAATAGTAACATTCATGGGGTGGCTAAAACTTTTTTGAGGTGGCTAAAACTACGTAAAGCTGATTTCATGTAGTTTTTCTATGTACAGTGTGAATAATAACGTTCCTGGGGTGATTAAAAAAAAACTTTGAGGTGGCTAACTACTTAAACGGGTCTTATCTATGTTCTCTTCATGTTAACTGATATCTCTGAAAAAGCAGTCGCAAATCTTAAATCTATTCATCTCTCCTTGCACACTCACTATCTGTAAATGAAAAGGCAATCGACAATCGGCAGCAGCAACCGTTTAAATGAAAAGGAATCGGAAAATCTGAAATCGATTCGTCACTCCTTATACACTGAAATGCCTGTAAACCAAAAAGCAATCGGCAATCGGCAACCAATCTGCCACCTTGGATTTTTACGTTTGCTGCTTTATCACCATATCGTTCGTTTTTCTATATATATATATATATATATATATATATATATATATATATATATATATATATTTTGCAGCTGTTGACTTGTTGACTTCTGTAACTTTTGTATATAAATATTATATTCTCCATGATACCAAATTATTGAAAGTCTGGTAATATACAGTACATATATTTATATGTCAAAAATTAAATACGTGTCCTCATTCATTTTTTTTTTTAGGTGAATAGTTTTTGTAATTTTGTAATCCTGTTTGTAGTTTTTGTTATGACATTGTAATTTGTGTTTTTTGTATTTTTCCTGTAAAGTGCTTTGGCATGGCATTGCTATGATAGGCACTATATAAAAATAAATGGTTTGATTGATTGATTGTTGAATTGTTTTGTGTGTGGGTGTGGAGTTTGCAGGTTTGAAAGATTGCTGGAAGAAGCTACAAGAAACTGATGGAGTCCCTGAAGACCACCAGAAAGCCCATTGATCTTGATGATATCAACACCTTTTTCCTTGAGAACCACGAGGGGATGGATCCACTGGAGGAGGACCAGCTGGATGAGGAGCTGATGATGGAAGAGGGTAGAGATGAAGAGGAAGAAGCCGTTCCAGATGAGCCCCAGCCCAGCACCTCCACTGTCAAGTAAGTGCATTGTTTACATTATTCATTGTTTCATATTTCAAAATAGCTTTTTATGTATCCCTCATTTATTTTCATGTATTCCTAATTGTTTGTCTTTCTTTTATAGTATGGCCACCACAGATGCAGACCATGCACACTCCTCGCCCACCAAACGCCGCTGTACACATCGTCGCAACGCACCGGATCGCTGTCACCAGACAGGTCTGCACCCGCTCGCTACTCACCCGCTCGCTACACACTTGCTCACACTACTGCCTCCACACCCGATGCTTCTGCAGAACCTGCTCCAGTCTACTTTGTCGATGAAGAGAGTGACGCAGAGTCAGGTTTCTTTACATATGAAGACGCAGACCACAAGGCACCGAAACCGCTCCATTTTAGACCTAGTCGTCCTGTAGGAGTTGACATCCCCATGGTTACCCGCGCTCTTCGATCCAAAACAGCTACGTTTACCCGCAAAATAGATTTTTTCCTCCTCTTTTTCAAGCAGGTAATCATCGCTGATATCTGCAAATTTACGAATGCCCAGGGATGGCATTTAGTTGTAGAAAAACCTAGCTATGGTAATAGTCAAGGTGGTTGGAACAAAGTTACCCCAGAGGAGTTAATGCGATTTATTGGCCTCGTAATTTACATGGGCATTGTAGGGTTACCTGACGTTCATCGGTATTGGAGCACGGTTTATGGGCTAGGGTGTTCATGACACGCAATCGATTCAAGGCAATAATGACTGTGCAACATATCGTCGATCCCGCCACTGAAAATAACACTGATGGTTACACAAACTGTGCTACCTCCTTGATCACCTAAAAGCTTTAAACTTGATCAGCCAAACCAAAATGTAATTTTGTAATAAACCACTTAATTGACATAGCGGTCACCAACAGTTTCCCTTTCTTCCAAGAGTTGCACAGAAAAAAAAATGAGGGAACAGCCAGTTTTGAAAGATGCAGAAACTATTCTCATCTTCATTTTAGAGAAAATCTTTGCTGGCAGCTAGCGAGAATAGATGACGACGTACTGCTATATGAGCCAACAACCAAATTAAGTCAGCCTCCCTCATCGTTCCATATATTACATGTTCCTGGCTACCTAGAGAAGCATAAGAACTGCTGGCTTTGTTACTGAACGGCTAAAATAGAACATAAGACGTTTGTTGCATGCTTCACTCCCGAATGCAACGGGAAACCGTTATGTATGATTCGGGAACTGCCTTGCTTCTAAATTTGCCACTCTTCGGATGCTGATAAACATCGCAGCGCTAGTCAAAAAAGACAGCAGTAGATGGATTGGGCTGAACCAAAATGGACAGCCAAAATAAGTTAGCTGGGCTTGTCGATGAAACACCTGAGACAGTAGGTATCCACCACAGTGTTATAATTCATGTTTTTAATCTTGTTTTTGATTTTCTTTGCAGGAATGTTAAGTCGCTATAAATGTTTAGTTATACTGTTAATTTGTCCCACAGTTCATTTTCAACAGGTAATACATGACAGGTAATAAATTACCTAATTTAAAATAAAAACTACTTTTTAATAAAAACAGCTTCATTTTCCCTTGTTTTTGTCATACATTATCATGATAAAAGGTTTTACATAAGATCCGGCAATGTAATTTGTGATATTTTGTTTAGTCTGGACTACTTTCATAAGATAGCTGACAGTTCTGAAAAATAGGTACTTTTTGGTGAATTTTGGCATACAGACCATGGCTCGGACAAAATCTTGTAGCTCCTCAAGATATTTTAAATCTGATTTTTTACTTGAAATCCTCATAAAAGTTTGCATCTGTCATATGCTGAGAATTTTTTATATTTAACTTGGAAGGGGGTCAAAATTGGCCGTTTTTAATTTTTGATGTAATTTTTGCCAAACTACAAGCGCTAAGCACAAAGTGGTCATATTTAAGCCCATATATGATCATTCTACCTAGGCGGCAAAGCTGGGAGGTGGGCCAAAAAAACAGAGAACGCCCTGAAACGCCAACAAAGTTCCAACAAAACCTTGAATCAAACGCAAGGCTACTTTTTCAGTGCAACTCTGATATTGAAAATCGGACGCAGCTGCGACTCTGTCCTTGAGCACAAAAAAATCAGCGCAAGCCCTGCTGCGCCGTCGCATCTCCTTTGAAAATGGGGCCCTAAAGTGGCTGGTTTGCATGCAAGCAAAATTACAGTTACACAAAATTACAGTTTTCTATTGACATCTTCCATGCGTTTTAGTGTGCATGTCTCAGTGTGTTGCTGGATTCTTCGTTCTGTGTCCACAGTACCGATGAACCAAAAAACAAAAATAACATGCCAACAGAAAGTGGGACTGGTGTAGTAATGTAGTGATAAAAGGGGCATTTCCAAAAATATTGTTTGGTGGGTCAAAAGCTGCCCTTCAAGTAGTTCCATACTTAACAGTTATCTGCCATGCACACCTATTCATTGTACAGGTCTCAAATGTGCAGTTTTGAAAGCAACTCGTTTTAGCAAACATGTATTTTCATTTTAAAACATGGTATCTGTTACTACACTGCATGTTAAAGAAGTCTCTGTTTACAAGCCATGCTTCGACTCAGAAGACACTGCTGGGGTGAAATAACCGAGGAAGTAATAATGCAGTAACTGACTGCCTGGAAGGCAAGGAAAGCAAACTGAGAACTCAGTGTATATCTGTTTAAAAATGAAAATACAGGATTGTTATAATATGTGTTGTCTAAAAAACTGCACCTCGATCTAAAGCCTATGCATCTAACAGAAATGCAAAATGGGTAAGATGTAATTATTTTGATAGGTACTTACTTTAATGGCAGGTGTGCATTGTGTGTGATATTTTAGAAAAACTTTGATATTTTAGGAGTAATCAATGCCCTATATATATATATATATATATATATATATATATATATATATATATATATATATATATATATATACTACCGGTCAAAAGTTTTAGAACACCCCATTTTTCCAGTTTTTATTGAAATTTAAGCAGTTCAAGTCCAGTGAATAACCTGAAATGGTACAAAGGTAAGCGGTAAACTGAGGTTAAAAAAAAAAGTTTAGGTTACCAAAAACTGAAAAATAATGTACATTTCAGAGTTATACAAAAAGGCCTTTTTCAGGGAACAAGTAATGGGTTAACAACTTACAGCTGTTCTGCAGCAATGGAAGTAAATTAAGCCTTGAAAGTTGATGCTAACAATTCCTACAGGTGTCCCAACTTTTGTTGATTACTTACAAACCCTCTGTCTGTATAAAAGCAGTGTTGGAACAGACTGTGTTACTACACCCTCTTAAGCATTATTTGGACAGTATTGTACTGCAGGAAGTAGTATATTGCTCTCATAATGGCGAGAAAAGGCAATTAACAAAGGAAGACAGACAGACCATTATAACCCTTAAAAGTGTAGGTCTTTCCTTTAGAGAAATTGCAAAGAAAGCCAAGGTGTCAGTGAGTACAGTTTCCTACACCATCAAAAGGCACTTGGAAACTGGAGGAAACTCTGACAGGAAGAGGTCTGGCAGACCCAAAGCCACAACAGAATCAGAAGACAAGTTTCTGAGAGTCAACAGCTTGCGTGATAGGCGGCTCACAGGACAACAGCTTCAAGCACAGCTTAACACTGGTCGAAGTAAGCAAGTCTCAGTTTCAACTGTGAAGAGAAGACTTCGAGCTGCAGGTTTGACAGGTCGAGTGGCAGTAAGAAAGCCATTGCTAAGATGGCAAAATAAGAAAAAGAGGCTTGCCTGGGCCATGAAGCACCGCCAGTGGACTGCTGAAGACGAAGAAGGTCTTATGGACCGATGAATCAAAATTTGAAATCTTCGGTTCATCACGCAGGGTTTTTGTACGCCGTTGAGTAGGCGAAAGGATGGTTCCTCGGTGTGTGACACCAACTGTCAAACATGGAGGAGGAAGCGTGATGGTCTGGGGCTCTTTTGCTGGATCCAGAGTCGGCGACTTGCACAGAGTGAGTGGCACCCTGAACCAAAACTGCTACCACAGCATTTTGCAGCGCCATGCAATACCCTCTGGTATACGCCTAGTTGGTCAGGGGTTCATCCTACAGCAAGATAATGACCCAAAACATACCTCCAGGCTATGTCAGAACTACCTTAGAAGAAAAGAACAAGACGGTAGGCTTCAAATCATGGAATGGCCAGCACAGTCTCCAGACTTAAACCCCATCGAGTTGGTTTGGGATGAACTGGACAGAAGGGTGAAAGCAAAGCAACCTACAAGTGCAATACATTTGTGGGAACTTCTGCAACAGTGTTGGGAAGAACTTTCCGAACAATATTTGATTTCCATTGTAGAAAGAATGCCACGAGTGTGTTCGGCTGTTATATCTGCAAAAGGTGGCTACTTTGATGAGTCAAAAATTTAGATTAAATTTTGTTAAACAAAGCGATTCCATGATTTCTTTTTTATCTCCAATTGTTTATTTGTTCTATGCTTTAATTTCAGAGTACATTGAGACATTAAACTGCGTAAATTTCAATAAAAACTGGAAAAATTGAGGTGTTCTAAAACTTTTGACCGGTAGTGTATATATATACAGTACTGTGCAAAAGTTTTAGGCAGGTGTGAAAAAATGCTGTAAAGTAAGAATGCTTTCAAAAATAGACATGTTAATAGTTTATATTTATCAATTAACAAAATGCAAAGTGAGTGAACAGAAGAAAAATCTACATCAAATCAATATTTGGTGTGACCACCCTTTGCCTTCAAAACAGCATCAATTCTTCTAGGTACACTTGCACACAGTTTTTGAAGGAACTCGGCAGGTAGGTTGGCCCAAACATCTTGGAGAACTAACCACAGTTCTTCTGTGGATTTAGGCAGCCTCAGTTGCTTCTCTCTCTTCATGTAATCCCAGACAGACTCGATGATGTTGAGAAAAGGGCTCTGTGGGGGCCATACCATCACTTTCAGGACTCCTTGGTCTTCTTTACGCTGAAGATAGTTCTTAATGACTTTCGCTGTATGTTTGGGGTCGTTGTCATGCTGCAGAATAAATTTGGGGCCAATCAGATGCCTCCCTGATGGTATTGCATGATGGATAAGTATCTGCCTGTACTTCTCAGCATTGAGGAGACCATTAATTCTGACCAAATCCCCAACTCCATTTGCAGAAATGCAGCCCCAAACTTGCAAGGAACCTCCACCATGCTTCACTGTTGCCTGCAGACACTCATTCGTGTACCGCTTTCCAGCCCTTCGCCGGCGAACAAACTGCCTTCTGCTACAGCCAAATATTTCAAATTTTGACTCATCAGTCCAGAGCACCTGCTGCCATTTTTCTGCACCCCAGTTCCTGTGTTTTCGTGCATAGTTGAGTCGCTTGGCCTTGTTTCCACGTCAGAGGTATGGCTTTTTTTGGCCGCAAGTCTTCCATGAAGGCCACTTCTGACCAGACTTCTCCGGACAGTAGATGGGTGTACCAGGGTCCCACTGTTTTCTGCCAATTCTGAGCTGATGGCACTGCTGGACATCTTCCGATTGCGAAGGAAGTAAGCATGATGTGTCTTTCATCTGCTGCAGTAAGTTTCCTTGGCCGACCACTGCGTCTCACGGTCCTCAACGTTGCCCGTTTTTTGTGCTTCTTCAAAAGAGCTTGGACAGCACATCTGGAAACCCCTGTCTGCCTTGAAATTTCTGCCTGGGAGAGACCTTGCTGATGCAGTATAACTACCTTGTGTCTTGTTGCTGTGCTCAGTCTTGCCATGGTGTATGACTTTTGACAGTAAACTGTCTTCAGCAACCTCACCTTGTTAGCTGAGTTTGGCTGTTCCTCACCCAGTTTTATTCCTCCTACACAGCTGTTTCTGTTTCAGTTAATGATTGTGTTTCAACCTACATATTGAATTGATGATCATTAGCACCTGTTTGGTATAATTGTTTAATCATACACCTGACTATATGCCTACAAAATCCCTGACTTTGTGCAAGTGTACCTAGAAGAATTGATGCTGTTTTGAAGGCAAAGGGTGGTCACACCAAATATGGATTTGATTTAGATTTTTCTTCTGTTCACTCACTTTGCATTTAGTTAATTGATAAATATAATCTATTAACATGTCTATTTTTGAAAGCATTCTTACTTTACAGCATTTTTTCACACCTGCCTAAAACTTTTGCACAGTACTGTATATATATATAATGTGTGTGTGAAATAGACATGTGTAAATATATAATAATATATGCCTTAGAAATATTTGTATATTATTTATTGGAGCAGAGCCAACAAAAACATTTGGAATACATGTGTTAGATTTCAGATTTATTTTTCATTAGGTTGGAACAGAATGCAGAATGGAAAGGATTCCCTTTTACAATTAAATCAACACTGTGAAATCTATTTATATAAAAAATATGGTTACATAAAGTAAAAACAATGTATCTAGCCCAAAAGTGGAGCAACATTTAAATCAATCCAGAAAGCTGATACAATTCTCTGCGTTTAAAATGCATAACATTATAATCAATGACATAAAAAATGTATCCAACTTAAATATACATGGCAAATCACAGTTTGCAGTATTCCCTATTCATCCTACATATTGCAATTCCTTTCTTAAGCAGCCCACTCTTCTACTTGCAATGTTTCCTTTTGAGTCACAGTGACCCCTAATGGTCGAGATGAGGAGTGCTTGGAGTCCCCACAGAGCATGTTCTGATTATACAAATCAGCCCATTGTGCACATGGGTAGATTTGGCTCCATATAAAGGAAGATATTTGCACACATTGAGGTATTCCCACATGTTGAAGAAATCTACTACTTTTCAATTACGGCGCCACAATCCTAATACCAGTTTTAAATTAATCAAAGGTTAGCTGGGATTTAATTATAGAAAACAATGTATTAAAACAAATCTGTCCTTATAAAAAAATCTGTTCTTTGCTGCATATTGCATTTTATATTCTTTAGCAATTTGATTTATGAAGCATATAACTAATTTCAGTTCAACTGCTTTTTCTGCAACACATTAAACAAGTTAGTCTTTACCTTCATGGACACCTACAAGTCAAATGATTTGTTTTACTTTACCATCAATGGTCAGAGGTGAATTGGAAAAGTTTCGAAGTCTCTTAGGTTTTCATCAGTAGAAAAAAAATGCTGATGTGCAAAAAGCAAATAGTTACAAATAAACAAACTACAGACCTGTTAGCTACTGTAAACATGCTACACAACACAACACTTTGACAGTCTGACAATATTCAAACTTCCCGTTTCTTAAAAGAACGATCTCTGTGTAACATCCAGTTACAGATTGGATTACAAACCAGTTGGTATCTGACAGTGCTTGAGTTCAGTTCAGATGAAACTGACTTTTACAGGCTGTGTTTTTTTGCAGATGGAATACCTCATTGTGAGCAGTCTTTCGAATTCTAATTGACAGGGGACTCGCTCTTTCCTAAGCTCAGAATAACAGCATGTAAACACATTCACCTCCCTCCTGACTCTTAGTAAGTATATACATAAGGACTGTGTCTTATAGTGCCCCCTGGCTACCCCTTTGAGAAGTGCACCTGTCTGGCCATCTTGTAGGGGTTGGGGATCTCTTCATGTCTAGGAGTTTGTTTTCACCCATTTGTAGTATGCGTGTAAAAAAATGAGGACGCAGCCCTGGTCTCAATCCAATAGCAGCTTGGATGCATAATAAACATCCTTATTAGAATTGAAAAAGTCTTACATGCAACTAAAAATACTTTTGATGAAAATAAAAAACAGATGAGATCATCTCAAAGAAAAAAAAAGAAAAAAATCAGCAACAATTTCAAGTCCCCCACGGTTTAAATATTTTCCATACCTTTAATTAGCGTCACTGCTCTCAAATCATTGTGTAGTTTAACTTAATTTCCAATGTTTTCAGCAAAACCGTATGATCTTGAACAACTGTGAACAACTCCAAAACAGTTTCCTTAGCCTTTTGTATGCGCCAGTTTGTACCATACCACAGTATCTTCATGGGGGACTCCAATAGATGCAGACTAACATGGAGACGAGGGCTGCTCTATAGTATTGATAGTATTTCAAGGTTCAGCTCCACAATGATGAGGGTGCAGTGAAAATGGTACTGAAGTTCATTAAGGTTAGGGAAATGTGTTTTAAAACCTTGGTTATAACACAGGCTTGAAACAGTTGTTTTGGAATAAGTGTGTAATCATTTTGGTTCCACTGTGTGTCTGTGTCCCCAGCCTTCAAACCTGATGTATTGCTTTGGCACATTCTTGAATGTACTGTACAGAAAGTTCAATACATTTAGTAATGTGGAGAAACCATTTGGAGAACTAGCAAACCAGTGATAGAGAAAGCCTATAAATCGAATTATCCAGATAACATATCTACTGACAGTGTTACTTACAGTAAAAGAATATATGAAAATGTCCTGAAACCATTGTTTATTATAGGGGAGTAGTAAATCTTATCATTACTTCAAGTGTCCCCTTATAAAAGTTTACCACAGTAAATGTGCACAGTAGTTTTCTCCCATCTTTATGTTATGCATTTACCATAGTTTACCCAACTTTATATATGCTTTACTATGCTTTCACTGTGCTGTGATTTTTCTATAGTAAACATTTATAAAGGTACATGAACCTAAGAGCGGCTGGTTGTGTCTGGACTTCTCTGCCTGTTTAGCGATGTGCCTGGTTCCCATGTGCCTGACCAAAGTGTTTGTGTTTCTTATGAACTGGATTCAAGCAGCCTAAGTCATGGTTGTGGAACCTAAATAAAGTGCTCCCTTGTTATTGAAAGAATATTTTCATCTTACTGTTTTTATGACTCAAACCAAGTTTTCATGAAACCATTCTAGATATTTGTAAAGATGTCCACAACAGTGTAGAAAGGTTGGAGGAATATCTAACAGATCTGAGTTTGGGAACAGGGACTGTGAGTGGTGAATAAGAGTCCTTAAGCAGTACAGTGCAGCTAACTGAGAATGACCAGAGTTTGTGAAGAATCGTGAAACGAGAGAGAGTTTGGAGACGGGGAAACAAGACACTGGTGGCTCACTGGCTTGCCCCCACGCCTGCTCAGATGCTGTCATAATCAGAGTCGTGGCGTTTGGCCGTGGCCACCCGCTCCGCTGTGAAGAAGGTGAGCGTCCCCAGGAACCCTGTCAGCACCATGATCAGCAGCTGCCAGTGCAGCAGGAGGTAGTTACTGTAGAAGAAGGCGACTGCTGCACTGATGGACTAAAACACAGAGGGACAGAAATACCAAATCAGAGCAATCTCCTGTAAAGGAAGTGAGAACTGACGCTTTAAAGATACCTTTTCAAACTCCCTATTGCCTTTTGGTTCATAGCATGAACTTTTAGATTATTGGAGTAAAGCTGACCTACAGCTTAGGAAGTGATTTCGTACCAGAAAGCTGCAGCAACATTTATTTCTGTTTGTGCTGTGTTTGAAATGATTAAAATATAAAAGCAGTAAAATAAAACATTATATAAATGAATGACCCTGGATGCTTTTATATTACGGTATAATTTAGATGGTTTCAAGCCAAAGGCCTTATGAATCACACAGATGTGCTTTACTACAGTTTTACAATTTTAAATGTTACTAGACAGCTCTTTTACTAATTGAAATTATTGCACAGCAAATCTATAAGATAAAAGATTGTGCAGCCATGCAACACTGGAGTAGAAATGTGGGTTAAATAAATCCTCATCCAGAACTATAAAACGGTCTATGATGGCATATGTAGTAATACTAAAAGAAACTGGTCAAATTAAATATGGATAAAACACAATGAACAATTTTGATCCAGGAGTGTCTGTGAAATGTTAAGTAATCACCAGAAACAACTGCAGTACAACCACTGTGCCTTTAAATATGTATCATACAGTCCTGTACAGCACAGTACATATCAGGGATAGCGCATTCTCTTTATGACAAAGGGGCAGAAGAGCACTACACACGAGCGGGCAGGGTAACAGAGGTGTTTAAAGAATGGTAGTTTGTGTAATCAAGGTGTAGCAGGCTGTCTCTCCCTCACCTGTATGAATTTGAAGACGGCGAAGGCAGGTGCGCTGTCCTGAGGGAACATGAAGCCCACGATGCTGAGGAGCTGGGTGTTGAAGCAACTGTCACCCAGACCCAACAGGAAGCTGCACAGGAGCGCCACCTCCACACTGAATTGAAAAACAACCCCAGCTATTAACACTCAATAGTGCTACATATAGAAGTACTGAAAGAAACTTCAGAAGTTCAATTACAAACATTGACAAGAAATCTTTTTCAAGACACCTTGAAAAAAAAACGAATGGTCTTAAATAGCACTATTCATTGCAATTTCTTAGTCTATATTCTGTACAGACTGTTGATATACACATTGTTTTCTATCCATTCCCTGTCGATTAGCCCTGCTGAACAGAAAGCTACCTGGGGATCATGAAGGCCTGCAGGTTGGTGCCCTGCTCGGGGGCGATGGGCGCGTCAGCCGCGATGTTCAGGAAGATGAGGTAGAATGCCACAAAGTGAGTCAGCAGCCCCAGCAGCACCACAGGGTTCCTCCCGAAACGACTGCGCGTGTTGAGCATGCCGAACACACCCCCTCCTGCACACACAGGGGAAGGACTGGTGAGAGAGAGGGGGATGAGGGGACAGGACAGGAGAGGACAGAGAGAGAGAGAGAGAACAGGACAGGGGAGGGAGAGAAGGAGGGAACAGGAAAGGGGGAGAGGGATGGAGCATGGACAGGTATCAGCTTGGCCCTGCAGGACAGTGGCCTCGTGCCGTTCACTCACCCAGGATCTCTCCCATGCCAATGAAAATGCCTGAGAGTCCGATGAGACTCTTGGCATCGTCTCCGAACTGGTTCATGGCCCCGATGCAGGTCCCGTACACTCCGCTGTAGAAGGTGAGCTCCAGACCTGCCACAAGACAGGAGAAATCAGCAATTACCCAACCAGAAATACAGAGCAATCCAGTCAATCTCACTGTCCATCATACCCGCCAAATCTGAGCAACGGCTGATACCAGCCCTGGAGGAGAGGCCCAACCCTGGGAAGGTATCTGCCTAACCCTGCTTGCTTGTTTTACTTTAATGCAGATAGATGAAATGTTGTTGTTGCTTCCTGGAAACCTAATCACTTCCTGTTGGTGGGGCATATTTACTTCAATGTTCTAATTGCAATTGGATCGTGTGACCTACAGCAGAGGAAGTAATTGGTTACCAATAATCAATAGCATTGTATTTGAAACATCTACACTTGCAGGATAAATGCAACCAAGAACCAAAAAGTCTTAAGCACAATAGGTAACGTTGCTAGAAAATTGATTTTGAAACCTTGGTTAGCATTCTAAATGCAAACTGGTGTCTTTCAAACTGTGCCTGTGCTTTACTGAAGGGCCTGCGCCAATTTTATTAGCAGTGTATTTATTATGCTTGTCAAGAAACATTTCAATTTAAACCAGAGGACAGGGATTGGCTGGTATATTAAGGTTGCCCTGGAAACCAAACCATGATTGAAGCACCAATAACACTGTGATGCAGACATTTGAAAGACAACCTCCTTTTCCGACATGATGTACAACTTATATGGATTGGCTGGTCTGACTTCTTTATCTTCGCTAAGATTGAAACACTGGTACATAATTGTTTATAAGGCTATCCTTTGCAAAACTCAAATGCTAAAACTCAATTGCTAATTCCCTCTAGTAGTACTTCTATTCTTACATCTTAGACTGTTCTAAGTTTTTCAGTTCCTAAAGTTTGAACAGAATTTTTCTTGCTCCATGGTCTTGGAATAAACTGTCTTGAGAAGTACAAACACAAAACTGTTTTTGTTTTGTCCGGTGCTCCTAAATTGTTTCTTGTAATGTGATTAACTTGTTTGTATTGGTTGTGCTCATTTGAATTTCTGTGTTTTTTTTGTAATATATGCCTCCTTCTTGACCAGGCCACCCCTGAAAAAAAGATTATTATATCTCAACAGGACATTCCTGGTTAAAAAAAAGTTAAATAAAACAACAAGAACTTTATAGCACAATTAATCACATGTAAAATAAACTGCCAAGTGTAGCAGGGTGAATGTGTGTTGGTGTAATTTATATGTGGAAATGGGTTTATTGTGTGTGCCTTTTTGGAGTTGTTATGTTTGATTGAATGATTGTTTACAGGTGGGCGCTCAATTGAGACTTTTTGCCTGCTAGGTTTGGTTGGATGAAGGGCAGCGAGTGATTGGCTGTGCCGGTCCTCGACCAGCAGGTGGGCGGGTCTCGACCGAGTGTCTGTCAACATAAAAACATCCGGTGGGGATCATTCTGGGCGACTGCAATGCCAGAGGGGCATTGCGTACACTCAGGAGGACAGCGTCCGCTCTGCAGGAACTACAGCTACGCAACCCTTAAACTGCAACACGGTGCTTGTGAAAGCAGTGCCCAGCTGAGGCCGTATGAAGAAGCAGGAGCCGCCGTAAGAATACCGGCTCACAAGTAGGTTAGTTTAGGGGATATTGATCCCAAGTAATGTATAGCGAGGGTTACGTAGTGTAGCAGGTTCCTGGAGCGGGACGCCTCGTTTTATAAGGCTGGCGCTCGCCCTGTGTGGCACCTTTTATTTGTAGTTTTTGTACTGTGTTTTAATTTTGCCTTTTGTACAGCTTGCTGTATGTGTCCTCTGTGCGTTACCATCACTGGTAGCATCACATGACCTGTTTGTTTACTTTTTGTGTGTGTTAATAAATCCTGTGCACCTGAGCGGCGTTTCAACTCCAACTCCCATGTCTCTCTGTCTTGCATATCAGCGGTTACCCACACACGTGACTCGAGTACCCTGTAACAACAGTACTAGGACAGGAACACGCTATCATTTTTTGTGTAAGTGTGAAATGCATGTCGACAGATGCAATATCCCCAATTTCAAAACCTTGTGCTAAAGAATGCCTGTACCAAGAACCATCATTATTGTGCAGTTCTCTGGGTTTACTGTACGGTATGTAAAAAGGTTTGACATACCTAACTATGTATATATGAAGATAGGTACCGCCTTACATCCGTTCCTGAAACTCTCAATAACCTGTGATAAAGAATGTTCGTACCAAGCTCCATTACAATGGGCGAGGGCGGTTCTATAAATACATGTAAAATTGTAAATGTGAAAACAGTATACACGTACACATACAGTAGGATAAGCACCTCTATAGATCCCCAGATTAAGTATGCAGCTTCAAAAGTCCCTTAACTTTCTATGTTGTTTCCAACTATTCTGAGTGCTTCTTATTGCAATCACTCAAATATTGTTTTTGATAAGCCTGTGTTACGGTGCTTTCACTTTGAGTTCAGGAACAGCTGCTCTTCAGTTCTAGCTGACCCTGCCATAGACATGTGTGACATAGGCTAGATCATCCAGTGTGTTTATATCAGTAAGCACCAGCTCCATCTAGTGCACAGCCAGTGCATTATCAGCAAAACTAAAGGAAACTTGAAGGGGAAGATCACTAGATGGTGCTGCTCTTACTTCCATAAAAGACACTTTAGCCAGTCTAGCATATATTTCTTATATCTATGGCACGCAACTGAACTCGGGTGAAATCACCTTAACACAGGCCTAGTAGAAATAAAAAACACAGAATTTGAGTAACTGCAATGAGAGCCACACAGATTGACTGCCGATATCAATACAGAGCTGTTAAAAAAAAAAAGAATCTAAGAATTCCAATAACTAGGCCACTTTGTAGAAGATCTCTCATAGGAAATGTATTACATTCTCCCAATTGGAACCAGAAGCAGTTGAAATGTGTGTCTCAGACAAAGCAGAGACCTGTATGGAGGGTAACCAGGACCAGGCCTGCCTTTGTAAGCATGTTGAGCACAGCTTTTACCTGTGTATGCGATGGAAATACTCAGCAGCAGCATCTCCTTTGTGCCAGACAGCTGGACAGCTTTCTCTGTTAAAAGAGCAAACACACCACCGATCAGATCACTGACACCGCTCACCCCCGTGGTGCAGCACACATGCTGGACATTGAGGAAGGAGGTCCAGGTGGTGTCATATTTAACAAGCTTTACATTTATAAAAAGATGCCTGGTTATTTTGCACAAACTATAGGGTCTTGTTCACTACACAATAACTGGGCCAGCAGTGTAAGTAATGAATAAGTCTTACTTCTTTGAGCCTAAAAAATTGTTAACAAATAATAATAATAATAATAATAATAATAATAATAATAATAATAATAGATATGATTTGGTACTTCGGCCACTTGCTTTTAGACTCGGATCACTCCGGGTGATATGGATGACTAACAATGATGGCTTCAATTCAGGCGTCTGTCCAGCATACAAGTGGGCACTTCAGCTGGATGTAATAAAACAATGATCTCTTTTCAAAGGATTTCAAACTGAGGGGGCTCGTTGTAATGCCTATGTAAGGTGTGCCTGAAGGTTTCTATGGAGATTTGCGCTTTGCTAACTCACAGTTGCCATAGTTGCACAGGAGTAAGAAACTACAGTTGCACACTTCTGGCGGTCATTTCAAAAATCACCTTACAGGAGTTTTGTTTTCTAGAATAGTTAGCAAGCCTGGTAAATAACGATCTGAGCAGAAACAGCAATACAGGATCTTATTGAATACTCAAGAGGGTAGTTCACTAAGAAATGTAAAATAAGTTATAAGGGGTTTAACTATATACACATTTATAAGAACAATGAAGTTAGATACATGTGTTCTTTCTGAGATGCATCTCTATACAGATTTGCACACTGAAGTTGCCACTTACTGAATGCATCTAGAGCTTGTGCACTCCTTCCTTGTGCTAACCTACGAGAACAAAAACAAAGTCAGTCAAGCAACTTTCCAACAGCCAGCTAAATCAAGGTGCCTTATGATGTGCTTGCGTTGACATTGGTTCTGAATCCTAGCTTCATAAAGCTCCAAATCCACAATCAATTAAAACTATGAATGGATTTTATGATTGTTTAGTAGAAGTGTGAGTGACAGACATTACGATTTTTTATTTAAAAAGCATTCCCAATTTATAGCCTTCAGTGGCCCAGCTTATAAGCTATTAATACTGTAGGTTATTGTTTCACATTTAAAAACACAAAGGCCAATTAAATTTGTTCTGCAGATACAATGGACTAAATACTTTAAATACAAAAAGATGGATACTTTAGCAACACCTAGAACACTTTTTATGAATAAAAATAAAATAAATGGAAAATAATTGAAACACAGAATAGATTTTTTGTCTAATATAAAGAAAATAAATGAATAAATATAGAAATCAATGTGCAATGTGTAGTTTCCCATTTTCTGCGAAAGGAAAGAATAGATGGCTTTTAACTTTAGTCCAAAATTAATCATACAAGTTGGAATTGTTTCCATCACAGCATCTTTCTCTGGTTATAAAGACTGTATTTGGGAATTACTTAGAACCTCATGCCAATGCTTCTCCTTCAGTCCACATTAATAATTAGATACATTATTCTGTTCTTTGATCTCTGTCTGCTGTTGATTAAGTTTGAAGCACACACATTTTTATTGTGTTGCTTGTACTTATAAATGAGGCCTCGGTCTCAATGGGTGAAAGATTCACGCCCCTTGTGGTATAAACACAGGGCCTGGCCGGTGCAGTGAGGAGTCAGACTCACGGGGTGGTGCTGCCACTGCTGCTGTCCCCCAGGTCAGCCTGCAGGAGGGCCTCAGTCCCGTCAGGTGCCACGCTCTCCGGCTCTGGCCTCCGTATCAGGAAGAACAGGAAGCTGCCCACAAGACTGATGACTGTCAGGGAGATGAAGACTCTCCTGGTGTCCCATTCTGAGAGAGGACAGAGAGAGAGACAGACAGAGGGGTCAATGCAACAGATCTGCTACAGCACCTCCACTGCAGAACTGAATGCAAGGCCAGGGAAGAGAACTCGAACCTGCAGTCTGCACAAGTGTGACAACACCACACCACTAAACATAGATACTTATATGCAGATTTATTAGGGCTGTGTAAATACTCAAAAATTGGCAAGTATTAAATGTAACCCAAACAAGCCTTTTGAAAAATGTGGTAATTACTTAGTACTGATAATGCTTTTCACAATTTTTCTCTGTGGATTTTTTTTTCTTAATCCTCACCTATCTCAAAGTCACCAGCATATTTTACCTTTTGGGCAAGGTGTAATTTCTGTAATGAGACCACAATGACCACTAGTGGTGTATTAGGGGTGTGCAGTGGTAGTGGTCATTTTTTAAATGTATATAATTTAAAATTAAAATCAGCAGTTGTGTTGAGATCCTTCATTTAGATGAATCAAATAGAGTGAGAGGGCAGGAAGCAGTGTGTTAATGTGCCCCCAGCCACCATGGGTTCTCTCAATATTGAACAACTATCTGCCTGCAGCGGAAGTAACAAGTACAGCGGTAAGAAATATCACGTTGAATAAGTATGGTATTGCTTACATCCACTAGGGGCAGAAGTGTTGCAGGGGCACACATTAACATTTAAAACATGATTTAACAGCGGTACAGTGACTGAAAGCGAATCCAAACAACAACAAGAATGCATTGTGAAGGTAAGTGTGATATTGCAGATCCGTAGCAAGTTGCCCTTTCATAATGCCAAGTTAAAGAACATTGCTATAGACAGGGTTCATAAACAAACCAAAAAGTCTGATTCAAACTCTTCTGAAACATTTATTTATACTATTTACAAAGTATACAAGTTCCTGCTTCAATTTTTCAACTCAAGCAGCTTGCTGTCCAGCTCCTTCTCAACAGCCTTCAGCTCTAGCTGTTTCTCTTTCACAGACCTCCTCAAAGCATTTGATTTTGAAATAAATGCTATGTGCCCTGTAGCCTCAGCTTTCTCTGCGAAATTATCAGCAGACACAATGAGAGCATTAATGTGTGTCTCAATCCTTCTTTTCCTCTCTTTGATCGCATCCATCACAGCTTTTCTCTTTTGTCCTCTCTGCATCTCATCTTGCTTGCGCTTTTCTTCATCTAAGTATGCATGATACTTCTGCCTTCCCGAGCCAGCCGACAGCAAAAGCTCTTTGGTGATCTTGATGCTCTTCACTTCACCAACATTCTTGACATGGTCTGAGATCACCCGCTGAGCAACAAGAGTTTTCTTTTTCATATTTTCAATAGTTATTTCTTTGTTCACTGAAAGGTCTCTCTCTACAGAGGCCTGTCCACGTGAGAGAAGGACCTTCTTCGCCACCTCCCACAGCTCCTGCCAACCCTCGTTCTTTGCCAGGCGCTCATGGAAAAAACAAATCTAGTCTTGTCTGGGAGTGATTAAATTGGTCTTGTCTAGTACTTGTAGTCTGGAGTGATCTCTTTAACTGCCTTTCACATCAGCATCCTTAACTATTTGCCTTGGATCCAGCCATCCCATGTTTCTGACGAGAGACTACCTAAGAGGGCATTTTGAGTAGTTTTGTCACTGCAGCATTGAGGAACTTTTTTGTATGTAATTTCACTGCAAAGACACTTTTTTTCTGAGATTGTCTTTTTGGCCTTTAAGTTATTGAGCAATTTGTCTGTGACAAACCCAACATTCAGTTCAGAGACTTCTGCTGCACGGTACTCTGTGCACATGGTGCCTGGTGCACACGGCGCCCAAAGCACATGGTGCTAGTGCCTTGGTGCATATATCACCCTCGGCTTTCTGGTACGCACAGTGCTCGGTGCAAGCGGTGCTCGGTGCACTCGGTGTTCGGTATACGTAGTGCACACGATACACGATGCAATCAGTGCCTGATACGCACGGTGCTCGGTATAACCGGTGCACGCAGTGGTCAGTCAACGCGGTGCTCGGTGCATACTGTGCACAAAACACACGATGCAATCGGTGTTGAACACTCCAACGTGATGATAAGCAAGGCCGGGTTTCACGCCTGCACGTCCTGTAGAACTAAAATCCCTCAGGAAGACAGGCATACCGTGTGTGCGATGCTTGGGCGTCCAGCATGCCACGTTGGCCCTTGAGAGTGAGGTGGCCTGTAGCATCTGCGCGGCTTTTCAGCCCCTTTCAGCCGCACATTTCACTAGAGGGTTAGCTACATCTTGGGCCCTCTTCAGAGGAGCCTCACTGTCCGATATCTGTACTGCGGCTAGCTGGGCTACACCACATACTTTCTCCAGGTTCTACCGCCTTAATGTGGTAGATCTTTCCCTACATGAGGGTCCTTGAGGTTGTAAGCTCACACAGCTAACCAGCTCATATGCTGCCGTTCCTTCTCCCTCGCGACTGCTCTGGTATACTTTCCCATAAGTAATGTTGGTGGTCGTCTTCAAATTGAAAGGGTATGTTAGGTTACCTACCGTAACCCTGGTTCCCTGAAAGGGAAGACGACCACCAACCACAAGGTTGCATCGGTTACCCTTACAGGTTCGATGCAAAAAGAGAAATGGCTTCCTCAGTATGACGGTTTTAATCCCTCTGTGGGCGGGACCGAGTGCGTCATCCCAAGGAAGGGACCTAATGGCAGCTCTGATATAAAGAGCTCAGTAATACCTACCCAATAGGCAGGCATATCCCAAAAGTTGGTGGTCGTCTTCTCTTTCTTACGGTAGGTAAACTAACATTTTCAAGTGACGAAGCTGACAAAGATTATCAGATTTTGGGAAAAACAACAAACCACGTTTCCCCAGCTAAGAAAGTTAGCACGTATGATAGTGTGCATTCCTGCATCAAGTGCAACAAGTGAGCGCAATTTTAGCTCAGCTGGTCGAGTGATTGAATCCTGAAGGTATCGCCTCAATCCAGGGACAGTGGACTCTATTTTGTTCCTCCATAGCGCTGCAAAGTTACCAACTAAATGATATACATAACTGCCTAATGATACTGTGTTAAAGGACTTTAGACTATGGAACGTTTATGGATGATGAATAATGGATTTTGGATGTCGGATAAATTGACGGTTGAAATAGTGTACTTTCATGAACATGAATTAAAGACTAAATGTTGAACAGCAGTTTTGGGATTCATTATCTTCATTATGCATCGAAAGGTAAGCCTGTATATTTTTTAAATATATTTTACACATGTAAATGAATGACTGGTTTAGCTAAATGCAGGAGTTGTATATGAGTAGTTATAAAACGATAGTAATAGAAGGGTAATGATCACAAAACTAATAGTTGTGTCGGGTTTGGGTGGGGTTCGGATGAATATCAATATAACCTAATTTGGGTCGGGTCGGGTGCGGGTCAAGGCTTAGCAAGTTCGGGTCAAAATATGACTGACCCGCGCATCACTAGCAGACACCCCCCTATATAACTTCCCGACCGCTTTCACCAATCCCCGGGGCCGGACATGAGTAAAAAAAAAAAAAAAAGGTTGAGAACCCCTGACATAAGGCTTACAGTTGCCACTTTAGCGGAGCCGCCGCATTCGAGATCCATTTTGATAAAATAATAATAATTTTTAAAAAATCAATCATGAAATTATTTTCCTTTTCCCATGATACTAGTAAAATTCCAGACTTTCAAGACTTTCATAACGGAGACATGATTTCTCAAGCATTTTCAAGCCCTGGAAATTAGTTTGGCATTTTTCCATACTTTTTCCAGACTTCCAGACTAGCGTACGAACCCTGTTGTATGGTTAGCAAGTGCAACAAGCCAAGAGGTCAATTGGAATAGGAAAATAAGTCACTTGAAACATACCTGAAATGTGGGCTTTGCCATGCCAAGCAAAATATATATATAGGTTCCCAAAGAACAGGCTGTAAAAGGAAGAGAAAGAACCAATGTAAAACTCCTAAGAAACTAGAAGTCAATTCTTAGTATTGTACTTGAATAAATATGCAACAAACATTGTAGAGGCTCAGCATTCAAAAACAAAGCAACAAAAAATCAAGGTTAGGATTGCAAATACAAGGAGGAAAGGGAACGCAGCGTTTTGTTTTTTTTAAGCCTCTTGCTCTTTGACGATGGTAGCAAGGTTTTTCACATGCCTGGGAACCTCCATTCCCATTCTGGATTGTATTTCTCATATAGCCAAGGTGTTAGAAGAAACAGAGCTAATTTGCTCAACCCAATGGAGTTTTAATGGTGATTTGCTTTGAAGAGTAATCATGGAAACACTCTCTTCAATGAGAACACACACGAGGTTTCATGAAGTGAGAAACTGTGAATCTTCACTAGTTATTACCTGAACTGCAGGAGGGCCCAGAATATCCCACTGTTCCTCCCGATGGTAGTGTCTGTAGAGTTGATAGTCAAGACGTTTCCCTGTGCAGTCCAGAGCACTGCAACACAAACACAAACTCTGGAATATTCGGCTCATGCAAGGAAAAGAATAGTGCTTACTGACTAGCTCTGCACATGCAATAGCTAAGCTTCCAATTACTGCTGGATCGTAGACTTCATGTATTATTACAGTGCTATAGCCAGGACCATACCGCATTATAACTGGTTCCACGGTATGAAGGGCCACCTTATAAAGAGGGAGCACAGCATCATTATTATTATTATAAACCTGAAGAGTTCTATTGCTTACAACTTCCCGGTAATTTAAAAAGATCTCCTGTTGAAGATAAGGTTTTATTTGTATTTTTAAACTGCATTTGAGAGAGAAACCACTCCAATTGGCTACTTCTGTCCATAGTAAGTGTGGTGTGAATATAATAAATGACTTAGTGACATCCAAGGTTTACATTTAGATGGGAACTGTATGTATGAACTGAAAATTACCCTATCAATTAAGCTGGAATGGTATTATAGGGAAAATAGGAGCCACGACCACACTGCCGTATAACCCATTCCATGGTACAAAGAGCTGCCTTATGAAGGGGGAGCACTGCATAATCACGGTTTAACCGAAAATGAAGTTCACATGCAGGCTTGTTACGGGAACCTGATTAAGAAATAGAGCATTAACTGGAACATTCATACCGAAAAATTCTGCAAAAATCTGAATCCGGCTGCGAGCCAAGCCAAGCCAGGGCGGGGTTAAGGATTTTCGTCATTACACTGAATCTGTCAGTACACTCCAGAAAGAAAAACAACAAACATGGCGGACAGCAAGTGTGATGAGAGAAAAGATAGGCTTGGAACGCTGAGGAAGTGCAGGCTCTAGTTTATCTGTGGGCAGATAGAAGTGTTACTTCAGTATGGAAGGCCATCTGGGTCAAAAATGCATTGTGTAGAACACATCTCAAATATTTGGTCCAAATGAGTAAGTGTAGCAATCAGAGCACAGAAATGATTAGATGTACCAATTTTAATTGGTACGTGTTCTAAAAAAATGACACGTGTTACATATTTCCTATGTTGGTGGATAGTCATTTTACATTAGTGGCTTGTCATGACAATGTATTCGCTTGTAATCGCTTTTTATGCACAATGTAATTGGCACAGTATCCAATAACCTTTGTTGTATCATTTAGACAAGAAGACATCAATTTAAAATAAGGAATATTGCAAATATGGCTGTGAGAGATTTTCTTCTGTGCTGCAAGCATACGTTTGCTGAGTGCAGCCGTCTCATTGAGGTTTTGCATTTGTTATTTGACATGGCGTGGTCCTGGCCCGGACAGGGACTTTATTTATTATCAAGTATAATACATTTGTTAATAATTGTTAACTCTCAGTCTAACCGTCAAAAATAGTAAGGGTCATCACAATATTATTATTAATAATAATAATAATAATAATAATAATAATAACTGTATTTTGTATAGCGACGGGCGTTTCTTTACAATATTTGCCAGAAGCCCTGCTGACTATTGAGACCCAGCGTTTATTATGTAACATCACTCACATTTTCAAATACTTCAGATGCAATCATGGAGAAGCCACTAACATACAACCTTATAGCATTAACATAACTAAATTGCAACATTCCACCAACATCATTAAAAGGTTGTATCAGTGGATATTAAGTAACAGTTTTATTTTATAACAATGCCACTGTATTGTACACCCCCAAATTATAAAGCAAAAGTAAACAAGGATATGCAAAACGTTAGAAAATTAACAAGCAGAAGAACGAATCTGCATTGAAAAACTGAATTGCATCTACCACTGTTAATAATAATAAAAGCAATACAACCCACTAAAAAGACCACATTGCATTATTATTCATAACTCACCCTTTAAAAAAGACCTGGCGATTACTGGAAGTTTTACGGTGACAGAAATAAAAAAATAATAAAAAAAACATAGCACAGTACAGGAAAAGTAAACGCACATAAAAAACACTGTACAAACAGAAGTTAAAAATTGGAAAGGCAAGTTTAAAAAAGTATGTTTTGAGACAGCTTTTAGAAAAAATTGAGGGAGCACAAAGAATATTTTAAAAAATCAGGTTCTTTATTATTTAAAATCCATGGTGTAAAATCTGAGACCCATAGAGACCTCGGAAAAATATATCAACATTTTGGTGTTTAGCCTTTATCAAGACAATCAAAAAATATTCAAAGGCTCAGATTCCCTGATCACTTTTGGAAGAGCATGGAAAATGTGAGGCGACTTTTCATTTGATCATTTACACGTACTATTTTCTTTAAATTCATTGGCTCTTATTTCATTTCTAAAGAACTGATTGGACCAAATTTATACGTGTAGTAAAAATAGTACATGTAGTTAACAAAATAGAATTTGTAGTGTATCGCAGTACTACACGTAATTTATTTGAAGCGTGTACTAACAACACACGTGTTTGACCCAGACGGCCTTCCATACTTCAGGAAGATCTGGAGTCGTGCGTCAGAAATGAGAAAGTTTATGCCCGAATTTCTGACAATTTGAAGCAAATGGACATAAACCGCAGGTACGGTACATTTAACTCACACACTCAAAAACACAAAATTCTACCAAATTTATCATCCTTTACCTTTATTATATTAATATAAAGAGAAAAAAGCAAAAATAAGACAATTCTAAACTTACCGGTATTTACAAAAATAGTCAAACAAAATACCGTACAGCTGTACCACACATACAACTGTGGCTGTCGGTGCTCTCGCGCAGCTTTTTTGTTTGTTTTTTGTTTTTTTTGTTTTTTTTTGTTTTTAAGCACCCAAACAAAAAACATAACGGGATATATTTGGCAAATCATATTTTTAAAACTTTCTTTTTTCCCCTTCAACAGAACTAATTGATTTTTAGTAAGTCGATATAATCAGTAAAATTTGTGGATTATAAAGACATTCCTAAATATATTTACAAAATATAGCGATACAAGATACAGCTGTACCGTTGGTCTATTAATTTTTGAACACCATTTGTTTGCGCATCTTGTAGCAAACTGAGTTAATTAATAACAATAATTAATAGCAATAATTAATAGCAACTGTCTTTCGTAGCGTGTGACGTCAGTAGCACGGCTCGGCTCTACAGTGGAAAAACAACCCAGGCTCCCCTTAACCGCACTGTGAGGGCTTGGTACGGCCCTGGCGCGGCTCGCTTGTACAGTGGAAAAGAGGCTATGGAGTTTACAGTCAGACTGTGAGTTCCCAGGCAATGCATTGTATATGAATGAGTGCTATCAGAGCTGAGCCTCCTGTTTGTGTGTACACTCTATGACAGTGGAGAGGTGTTGATCACCTCACTGCCCTGGCCTTTGTCTGGTCTAGCACCTCTTACTGTCACTACAGGAGGGAGACCCCGGCAATTCAAGCCATCTCCTGATTCAAAGAAATCAGGGAGGTTGGGGTTTATGAAAGGTGGGAAAACCATAGTGAATAAACTGACTAAGGTCTTTTAATGTAGATGCAGTATCCCATTCAGTGGTAATGGTCATGGGGTCATAAGAACATAAGAACATAAGAAAGTTTACAAACGAGAGGAGGCCATTCAGCCCATCTTGCTCGTTTGGTTTTTAGTATCTTATTGATCCCAGAATCTCATCAAGCAGCTTCTTGAAGGATCCCAGGGTGTCAGCTTCAACAACATTACTGGGGAGTTGGTTCCAGACCCTCACAATTCTCTGTGTAAAAAAGTGCCTCCTATTTTCTGTTCTGAATGCCCCTTTATCTAATCTCCATTTATGACCCCTGGTCCTTTTTTCTTTTTTCAAGTCAAAGAAGTCCCCCGGGTCTCTGGTACAATTAAGGCACTAGAGTAAAAATGCAACAAAACTGTGTTACGCTTGTAAAATCTTGCACAAAAGTACTGAAGCAGTGTCTTTATGTATTCTGGTAAAAACCTTCCCCCAGAATTATTTTTATAAGAAAGGATTTAATAAAATGTTAGGTTCTTATTTGGGGTGTTAATAGTTTGTAGTTTAAATCTTGAAAAGTAGCATTTTGCCTAATCATTATCAATAATGTGCATATTAAATGGCTGTTCCCTTAGTATACAGCAGTAAGTGTACAGTGAACGGTTACATTATTTTTATACTCAAAAATATCACACACACATGAAGGTTGTAGAAATATACACAAAAGTAATAGCCCACTATACATAAATGGAAGGCACCTCTGATTGGTTACAAACATTCCAAATATGATCAAGTCTGGACAATGAAACTGTTCTATTGTTAAAGTTGAAATATTCAGGAAACTGAACAGAATGTGATGTTGTGATTTTCCAGGTCATTGATGTATAATAAGATCAAATGATCATTTAATGAAGAACTACTTTGTTAAAAGACAAAAAATAAATGAGTAACAGAGAGCGTGTTTTCATATCAATTACAAAATTCATTCAAGAATCACTTGGTGAACTACAATGAGTTCTCGTGTGCTGTTGGTCTTATATAATGATCCAATCTACACATATCTCTTGTACAATACAATATATTATGTAAAGAAAGTATCACGATTCATTGTTACACCCCCAGCTCTCATGTGCCGTACATAAACAATTCTTTCCTACCTGCAGCTGCTATCCCAACCAACACTGAAGCCGTGTAGAAGGACCAGGTTAACGGATAAATAAACACAGCAATATAGGCACTGTGAGAGGAGAAGATGCACAATGTTACAGTAGCAGAGATTTTAAAAAGTCTGGATCCCCCCAACCCCACCCCATGACTGTCAATACAACACAGGAGCTAGAAGTATCATGAAAAAGTAGAACACCAAGATGATTCTTCTAGTTTAGAAAGGACCCCAGTGTATTGGTTCCTGTGAAGGTACTGCTTACCTGTAAAACAAGCCGCTGATGAACATTGATATTTGGGGGCCAATTACAGCGACTACAGACGGGGCGATGAGGTTAGACGCTGAGAAAACCCCATAAATAATGGACATGCTGGGAATAGAAGACAGAAAATATTACTTCGTATGAAGTAATTGAATACTAGCAGCACAGTGGGATTCACAGCCACAAAATAAATAATAATGCTCAGAATGTGTACTTATATTGTGAGGAGCCACTAACATCTACAAGTTTCTGTACAGAACCTTTTGTTATTATGTGGAGTGCCCATCTAGAGAAGAAAGTTGATTTTATATGCTCCACTGAGAGGCTAAAAAGCAGTTCCTGAGCACAATCTTTTTAATTTTATAAGTTAATATGTCACGTGCAGGTGTCTTATTATAACATAAATCATTTCTCACAGCTTGAGCAGCCAGAGCCTCACTCAATTACATCTCTTATAACAATAACAGCCACCCAACACACTGCACATTCACTTCGAAATGAGAAAGTCCTTTGTTTCCCATATTCTTTCTTTGACTTAGTTAGGAATAACAAATTATAATAAAATCTAAAATGGTATGCCTGTGTGTGAGTGTGTGTGGGTGTGGTGGGGGCCGTTTTGGCTGCCACAGCAAAATCAAACTAACACTGAGTCACCAAAAAACACACACATACACATGGATGCACTCTAGTTTCTTCCAGACTGGAAAATAACAGCTGACTTTAAAAATGGTTAAAGCGTTGTTTAACATTATCGTTTTACTGGTGCTTCCTCCTGCTGCATTTTTATATTTGTGTTGGATAAGCAGGTCTCTAGACATATGTATAAATGTGATTATATATTATATGTATATAAAATACAGTAAATATAAAATACATGTATATGGAAATTACATCACATTAAATAATCTGTACTGGTTCATTATTCTTATTTAACTATATAACATTATATAGCATTAGGTGCTGTATAAGATACAACATGATTTTCACCCACTCAGGGTCAGAGTGGCCAGTAATTCCACTCGTGGCTAGCCTCTCTCAGCTCTCATGTAGTGAATTTCAGCTTGTACTGTACAGCACCCTATAGGATATTATTACACTGCTAGAAATGGTCAGCAAAATAAATACCTAGTATATCCACTCCCATGGAATTTGGAGCTGTTGAAACTCTTAATCACGGTTTGCTGGAACGAGAAGAAACATTCAAGCTCAATATGGACTGGCCAACAGTGTGTTGGTTGTGCATATTTCCTGAAGCTCTGGTCAGGTGCAGTTAGGTTTAGTGGTAAACACCAAATATAATTAACTTTAAAAAACTAAACCTTATTGTGCCTATGGCTTTACATTTCTGTTCTCTGTGCTTCTGCAACCATGAAATGATCCCAAAGTGACAGCATGGAAAGATGGATATGGAAGACATGCATACTGATAACAGGGGGAGCTTACACTGTGGGAACCATTAATTACTGAGCTGTACTCTTAATCAAATAGCCAGGAATGTATAAAGCGGGATATTCACAGAGCTGCACCAACAGTGAATGAAGCAGAACAGGTCAGTACATCAAACTATATTTCATTAATAAGAACAGACTTTGAAAGGGCCTGTGAAGAGCCAACATGTGTATTGATATACGAAGGATTCAGACTATAACGTGTTTCATTCTAGCTGTACTGTCACTCAGTAAACTAAAAGCAACAGACGTGGAATACAGTTAGTGTTAGTATTCAACAAACAGTACAATTACGTAGGGGGGTTGAAAAAACGACTTTCTTCTCGCTTGCATACTTACTTCCACATTGCCGCAGGTCTGGAAAGCTGTAAACATAAACATAAAAGCAAACCCTAAGATTATAATATTGAGGAGCCTTTTCCCTTCCGGAGACATGACTGTATCTGCGGATGTTAAAACTCGTTGCGTGAAGCTCCTTGGCAGATCCTATGCAGGAAGAGAAAAAGTGTAAATATATTGCAAGTATAATAGGTTATAATTATGAGATTGGTTTATGTGCTCATACGTACACATATAGCGCAGATTATTTTGTAAAAGTATTACTTTCTCGTTTGTTCTAAATACAACGCAGACAAAATGCGAGTCTTCCGCTTTTAATAAACGTTTTATGGTTTTACTTTAATTACAAAATAGCATTAACATCATACATACCCTGTAAATATCACAAAACCAGAACTTACCTATAAGAAATGTACGTCTGAGACAGTGTTTCCCAAGTTGTATGGCGGATATAAACAGTTTATAGTGATTTCCTGGTAACCATTCTGAATCCGTCTCTGTCCAAAAGAACAAAAAGTCAGCTGATAAATCTGTATCTATGGTTAGTCTCAAGACTGCAATACTAAACACTCCTAAGTACAGTAGCAATGTATTGTGGGTTTACTGTATGTTAAGACTGGTGAAAGCTGACAAACTCACTGTCAGCTGAGGTGATCATAAGACTCGGGAAACTACGACAAGGGCTTCTGGGAAATGGAGTTCACGTGTCACGCCAGGAAGCACAACGACAGAGGTATGACACAGGCCCGGTTTTTGGGATGGAACCGCATAACAGTCTCGCGTTTTGATTGGTCCATGTCTGTCACATGAATATGTCGTCACACGAGTGGAAAAGCTTGCAGGCATTTTTAACATTGTAATCAGAGAAAGAGAGTGGTCTGCTTTCCACAACGTTACCATTAAAATATAATGTGGTATTACGTTGTACTGATATAACAAACTATGGGTAATTCCTTTATATGAATTATCATGTTATGCACGAATGTAAGAATTGGCTTTCTGTGGTGGTGTACTTTTTTCTTTCAAGTAGCATATATCTATAATCGTTTTTGCGATGTATTTTAATATAAAATGTATACACTATTGCAGTTTTGTTACAGGATACATTAGTTTATCTCTAATGTAGTCACAGTTTTACATATAGACTGCCCCTGTTTTCATTTACGTCGCAAATTCTGGGCCGCTTTGCTTTTCAGATAATGTCCCAAATTCTGGGCCGATTTGGTTTGCAGATAACGTCCCAAATTCTGGGCCGCCTTGGTTTTTAGATAACGTCCCAAATTCTGGGTCGCTTTGGTTTTTATATAACGTCCCAAATTCTGGGCCGCCTTGGTTTTTAGATAACGTCCCAAATTCTGGGCCGCTTTGCATTTTCGAATTCAGCCCAGTTTTGGGGACTCAGCTGACAGCGAGTTTCTAAGTCATCCATGCACAGTTTACCATAAACTGGATCGTGAATTCATTTGAGAGTAACCCTTAGTACATGAATCAAAGTTAATGTATTTTTTACTCTCCCCAGAAATCTTTTTTTTTTTTTTTTTTTTTTAAAAAACAGAAATAAAATGTAAATGTTAAAAAAAACGTATTTCTTATTACGTGAAGAAACTACATTGCACTGAAATAGATACATGAAAATTAATTAAAGTAGTCGTTTTCCTTTATTAAAGGCTAATATTAAAACACATTTTTGGGAAGGAACATGGTATTCCGAAAAAAAGGACATCTCATTTTCTTATGTAACGTCCATCAATATATTGTAGTGTTTCAGGTTCTTTTTGGACAGAAATGAGACTGCAACTGTGAGTAGATGAAGGCTGTTTATTTTGACAATAATTAAATAATCACAAAATAAAATCATAAAGTGAGGGAAAGGAGACTGGGAGTCGAAAGTGAAAATAAATGATTGTAGTAATTTTTCTTTTACCCTACCCTTCCCAGTCTTTTCCCCGCCCCTCTTTTGCGCAAAACCTGAACTCTAATTCCCCTCTACACACGTGTACCACCATGCAACCATGGCACGCACACACCATCATGCAACCCCTGCACGCATACACCCACCATGCAACCCCTGCATGCACACACCACCATAAGACCCCTGCACACACACACCACCATGCAACCCCTACATGTATACACCCACCATGTGACCCCTGCACACACACACCACCATGCAACCCCTACATGTATACACCCACCATGTGACCCCTGAACACACACACCACCATGCAACCCCTGCACGCACACACCACCATGCAACCCCTACATGCACACACCACCATGCAACCCCTACATGCACACACCACCATGCAACCCCTACATGCACACACCAATATGCAACCCTGCATGCACACCACCATGCAACCCTGCATGCACACACCACCATGCAACCCCTACATGCACACACTACCATGCAACCCCTACATGCACACACCACCATGCAACCCCTGCACGCACACACCACCATGCAACCCCTGCACGCACACACCACTATGCAATCCCTGCACGCACACACCACCATGCAACCCCTACATGCACACACGAATATGCAACCCCTGCATGCACACCACCATGCAACCACTGCATGCACACACCACCATGCAACCCCTACATGCACACACTACCATGCAACCCCTACATGCACACACCACCATGCAACCCCTGCACGCACACACCACCATGCAATCCCTGCATGCAGACACCACCATGCAACCCCTGCACGCACACACCACCATGCAACCCCTGCACACATACACCCACTGTAGCAATTTTTTGCAAAATATATTTTCGGGTATTCAGCCCCATTCATGTCTATGGCAGTGTTATAAAACACATTTTCAGTCATATCTCTCGAACCAGAGCACCTACAACCACCTGAAGGGTTCTAGACCAGCCTGAATGTAACATGCCCAGTTTCGTAGCAATTCTTTGCAAAAAATATTTTCAGGGCGTTCAGGGTGTTCAGCCTCACTCATGTCTATGGCAGGGTTGAAAAACACATTTCAGGCATATCTCTCGAACCCGAGCACGTAGAACCACCATTCAAAGTGATATAGACTCAGGGGAGCACCCCAAACCACCCCCTAAAACGGTGTGGTGGTTCACCCAAAAATTCATGTCATGACGAAAAAATTCACTTTGCCAAGCCGTCCTGGCATCTGAACCATAAAAATGGTGACTCCTTGTGCGGGGCCCCATGGGGCCCCACCGCAAAAAAAAATCTAACAGTTCCTAACCCCTACAGAACCCGAGATACGCCCTGTCAAAAATGTCCAAAAACTACCCTTTTCGGGGTCATATCTCCATAACCCCAGGGCCTAGAAACCGGGTTCCTAGGGTCATGTCAGGGGGCCCTCTTTCACAGGGAGCCACCCGTTTTCAAATGCTACATTTTCAACAAATTTACACATTTTCAGCATGATGGCATGTCAAGGTTGCATTTCCAATAGCTTTTGAGCTCCAGGTTGGCAAAAAAAGTCTAAACTGGTGTCCTTTCTAGCTGGGGACACGTCGCTTGGAGGGATAGACAGGAGCCCCGAGGTGGACCTCCGTACCGATTTTCAAGTCTCGCGGACCCCCGGAACCCGAGATACAGCACCCTGAAAAATGTCTATGGGAAATCCCATTATAAAACCCCTTTGGGGCAACGCCCACCATCTGGCGGTGGGGTGGCGTTTGAACCCGTGGTCGATGTCTTTCTTTAGCTAAGACTCTTGTGCACGCAAAGAGTGCCTTTCTGAGTTAGTTGGCCCAGGGGTCGTGGAGATACGGGTACGATAAGAGACCACCCCCTTCCCTATGGCAAATCCCATTATAAAAACACCATCGGGATAAGGCTCGGCCAATGGTGGTCGTGGGTCGTACGAACTCGAAGGAGCCCATTTTCTTTAGCCAAGACTGTTGTGCATCTAAAGAGAGTACTAGCGAGTTTGTTGGCCCAGGATTTGTGGACTCATGGGGTACGACAGGAAGACCCCCCCCGACCGCGATTTCCTATAGCAAAATACATACAGAAAATGTCCATTATATATAAGACCTGAAATGTGCATATTTTGTAGTGTATTTATGCAACAGAAGCACCAATTTAACTCCATTCCAAGTGTTTTGTGATCACAGTATCAGCTTGAGTGTATCGGAGCATAGTTTTGCACCAAAAGCGAGCAGAGGCGAAAAAAAGCACTATATACCCTATTCTTTAAGATATCACTTTGCAGTGCAAATTTGAGGAACGCAACCACTTAGCAACTTGCAAATTGGTACTGCAATTTAAAGGCCTGTAGTGTCAGACTGGTAGTCCCTAACTGATTCAAGTGTTTTTGGAATGATTCTTGCAAAGACTGATTTATAAGAAAAAAGAGAGAATGACAAACAGCATTTTGCTTTATATGCAGAAACGGGCAACTACAAGAGGGTGTCAAACAAGCTGTGAATGTCCTAGTAGGCTACAGAGTACCTCTGGGTATGAATGCTCGCAGTACCTGTTCTTAGATGTCCGAAATCACTGTATCGCTGTATAACTGTATACCCTATAAATATCACTTTTTATTGTGTATTTGAGGAACACAACCAATTACAAACTTCATTTGAATTGCTGTGCTATCAGAATATCAGTGTATAACTTTGCTGGGTATTGCAGTGTATGCTGGGTATCAAAAGGCCTTCACTTTTACAAAAGGCTGTCAAAATTTAAAAAGGCCGTCAAAGTTACAAAAAAAATAGGTGTCTTTTTAATTCTGTGCATCCAAATACTTGTAGTTAAAAGTTTTAAGAATTAAGTCTACTGTTTGTTGTTCTGTCCTAAACCAGCAGTTTGTCACCCAAATTTATTAAATAAACAGGGGAGGGGGGGGGTTCATCAGATTATTCTTTAGTATTAAAAGGATATATTTTCTAACACTTTAGTATTATTTGTTTATTTAGCAGACACCTTTATCCAAGGCGACTTACAGAGACTAGGGTGTGTGAACAGTGCAATAGCTGCAGAGTCACTTCCAATTACATCTCACCCGAAAGATGGAGCACAAGGAGGTTAAGTGACTTGCTCAGGGTCACACAATGAGTCAAGCCCTTTTCTAACCACTGGACCACACAGCCTCCTAAATTCTCCATTTTATTGTAACTGAGGTACCGTTCAGTTGAGCAAAAATTGTAAAGGGGTACTCGAGCTGAAACCTCCAGATAGAAGGGGTACAGTTTCAAAAAAAGGTTGAAAACCCCTGACCTACAGTATAAACTATCTAGATAAGGGAAATGTTGACTAATACAATACAATAGGATTTATTTGAAGTTGTTGAAGGGCACTGGTCTCTTAAACCCAGAAGTTCTGATAAACCCCTACGCCTCACTATATATTGATGGACATTACATAAGCAAATGAGATGTCCTTTTTTTTTTGGTATACCATGTTCCTAAATGTTTTATGGGAGAGTAAAAAATACATTAACTTTGATTCATGTACTAAGGGTTACTCTTAAATGAATTAACGGTCCAGTTTATGGTAAACTGTGCATGCATGACTTAGAAACTCGGCTGTCAGCTAAACAGAATATCTTAAAAACTGGCCTGAATTCGAAAATGCAGAATTTGGGACGTTATCTAAAAACCAGAGCAGCCCAGAAATTGGGATGTTATCAGAGCGGCCCAGAATTTGGGACGTTATCTAAAAACCAAAGTGGCCCAGAATTTGGGACGTTGTCTGCAAACCAAATCGGCCCAGAATTTGGGACGTGAATGAAAACATGGGCAGTCTATATGTACAACTGTGATTACATTAGATCTAAACTAATACATCCTCTAACAAAACTGTAATAGTGTGGAAGACATATATTTGATATTAAAATATATCGTGTAAACGATTATAGATATATGCTAAAAAGTACACCACCACAGAAAGCCAATTCTTACATTCGTGCATAACATGACAATTCATATAAAGTAATCGCCCATAGTTTGTTATATCAGTACAGCGTAATACCACATTATATTTTAATGGTAAGGTTGTGGAAAGCAGATCACTCTCTCTCTCTCTCTGATTACAATGTTAAAAATGCCTGCAAGCTTTTCCACTCGTGTGACGACATATTCATGTGACAGACATGGACCAATCAAAACGCGAGACTGTTATGCGGTTCCATCCCAAAAACCGGGCCTGTGTCATACCTCCAACGACAGGAAGATATTTTCGCGCCACCTTTTCTTAATGTGTCAAATGAAGTTATGTTTGTCCTAAATGTAAGTACATCATCGAAAAAGGATATTTTTTATGAATGTTAGTTAGACTCAACAGTCTTTACAAGAAAACAGTTTATTCTGTGGATATAAACATTTAGGAAACTTTTTTCCTGAATTTTTTTTTTTTAAAGACTGTTTGTAAAACAAAATACAAACATGTGCATATATATATATATATATATATATATATATATATATATATATATATATATGTATATTTTAGTATTTGTAAATATTGTTTTGAACCAGTGAATGCAGTTAAAAGTGTAGCAATATACATTTGTATTAACCCTTGGCTACAAAACAACCGTGTTAAGAGAACAAGAAAATGGTGCAAACTCCACGCTGCAGTGAACAGCCGTGTCCTGGTATCGGGTTACAGTTTCCGTTTACCGTTATATTCAAGTGCTGGTCTCTGAGGAAATGCAGCTGCAATTGGTTTCATAAGAACATACAATAGCAACACGTGTTTACATATGCATTAGCGTACACCTGCATCGTAAACTTGCAAAAGCACTGATAAGAACATATTGAACTCATGTAATTGGATTTCTAGTTTCACGTTTTGCTTTGACTTCAGGTTCAGCTATTTTCTAAAACCGTCCCCCATACGTTGCCAAGTCCGCTTATAAAAAGTCGCTTTAATTCACGGGTTGCGTGATTGACTGGTGTCAATATGCACGTCATTAGAATTTTAGAATCCACCTATTCCCACTCCAGTTCAACTAAGAAAATAACTACTTAAAAAAAAAAAAAAAAACTAGAACTGCTTAAAAAAATGGAATTTGTATAAATACCCCACTCCCCTCCCCTCCCTCTGAAAAGGGTTGGGCTTGTTTTGAAAGGCAGTGCCATTTTTTTTTTTTGAGACTTGGCAACATTGAACCCTAAGCGCCATAGATATAGGGTGCGTTCACAACACTTTTTTGCCGGCTAGATTGCAAACAGGAGTCTGCGCCTAACGTCATGGTCTGTGCAGACGGGGCGTGGACAGCTTTGGTAGATGAACAACAGCCACCAATACCACCAACATTAAGTATGGGATATTCCCTGCCCTTGAGGTAGGTAATACTGAGCTCTCTATATCAGAGCTGCCAAGGCCCCTTCCTGTGATGACGCACTTGGTCGCGCCCACCGAGGGTATAAAACCGTCACTCACAGGAAGATCTCCCTCTTTTTCCTTCTCAAGACGGTAAGGTAAAACCTCTGTGTCTAGACTGAGCGTGTTGATAGGAAGAGCCCTCGAGTCGATTCGGGTCAGTTGTATTTCCCTAGCATTCGTGCTGAATCTGGCTTGCTGCTTTCCTGGAATCAACGACTCTTGAAAAGGACCGAGTCTTTTGTCTTTCAGTGGCCCCCCTTGGTGGGCCGTTCTCTTTTTACTGTCTGTCGTATGTGAGCGACTGTCTGTGCAGTCATCCGCGAGTGAGTTGTCTATTCCTGAGAGTTACACAAGTATCCTCCTCGGGGCCAGGCCTGGCCGTATCCCCGCTGTCGAGTAACCCAGCCGCGCTCTCCTCCTTGGGGCTAGGTACTGCCATATCCCCGTTGTCGAGTGAAGCCGCCAGCCGAACCTGACCGCTGCGGTGAGTCGGTTCGTGTGCATTCGGTGTACTCTCTCTCTCTTTCCTTCCTTCTTTAGGAAATTGTGATTTTTTGCTGAACAAAAACTTCACCCACCGCGGCTTCGGCCTCTGTCCCCCCCTGGTACACGCTCTGCACTGACCAGGTGTGTGTGTTGACCACGGGGTCAGGGTACGCACTTTGCGTAGCGTCCTTTCGGTGCTGCGTTACCGCGGCGCACGCATAGCCTGATTCTCTCTAGGTGCACAAGTGCGCAACGCAGGCTGCGTATTGTCCAACACCAGCGTAGGAGCACAATAGCGTAACACGGTACTCGGTGTACGTAGTGCCCCAGAACGCAGTGTACGCAGTGTCCGATATTCACAAAGCACGTAGTGCGCAGGTGCTAGTTACTCCTTTCTACTACAGTTACGCACAGTGCACAGGGTACGCAGTCATACGGTACCCACTGCACAAGGCGTTTGGAACGTTCGAGGCAAGCAGTGCGGTGCACGTTGCTCTCGTTGCATAGGCACTGCGCTACTAGCGCATACCTCGTGGTGCTGCACGGTATTCCAGTGCGCACGATAAACAGCGCAGGCGTAGTCTGTTGCGCACTAGTCCCCATATAATAAGGTGACTATGCACAAGACCAGACCCATGTCGGGGTTCCACCCCTGTACGGCCTGTAACGCCAACATCCCACAAAAGGATAAGCATACCCTCTGTGTGCGGTGCTTGGGTGTCCCGAATGCCATCATGGCCCTCGAGAGGGACGTAGCTTGTAGCATCTGCGAGGCCCTTCAGCCTAGGCTGAAAGAGGCTCGTCTGGAGAGAGCCAGGAGAGAGAGCTCCGCGTCCTCCGCGGCGGGGCCGTCAGCGGCCTTAGGTGCCCCAGGCGCCCTGTCCCAGGACTCCCCACCTAGCATTTCCAATGCGCAGCGCAACCGCTCCCCGTCTCCGGCCGCGAAGCGGGTGAAGCGATCGAAGCAGGCGAGGGACATTATGGACCTGAAGGCCCAGATGGCCCAGGTCCTGGAGCTACTATCAAAGCAGGCTACAGCAGCCCCGGCCCCCGTCCAGGCCCCGCTGCAGCCTCAGGCACCATACCTCCCCTCCCCGCAGAGAGTGCAAGGGGGGTGGGAAAGGTCGCCTCAGCTGGCACACGAGGACAAGCTGTCCATAGCGGCCTCAGGTGATGCAGCATCGTTCTCCTCCGACATGCAGGTGGGGGACACCCTTGCGGAGGAGGAACCCAGCTGTGAGTGTGTGTCAGAAGCCACGCTCGGTTTCAGCCCGTTGCCAAGCTCGGTTGCCAAGCTCGGTTTCAGCTCTCATGGAACGTACTGCAGCTTTTCTGCAGGTCCCCTGGACACCGGTGGCAGAGCCGCACCGGTCCGTGTTCCGGACGCAGGTGCTAGCTCCCCGCCCGCAGTGTTTCCCAGCCTTCCCAGACTTTATGGCGAAAGTACGCTCATCCTGGGTTAGGCCAGCTTCGGGTCCTAGCGTCTCCAAGCAGGCTACACTGCTCGCCTCTTTGGAGGGCGTAGATAAGCTCGGCCTGGAGGTAGACTCCACCATCGCGGCCCTGGTGAGGGCCAGCTGTGGAAGAGATTCTGCAGAAATGTCTTCGGGAGCAGGAGGCTTCATGTCAGGTGGCTGCGCTGCTCCCTCCCCGTGCTCAGGCGTGGGGTAGGTCGGGCCGTTGGCAGGCTCCCCAGACTCGAACTGTCACCAGAACAGTTCCAGTTCCCACTGCTCCGCGGGGTGACCTAAGGCATCGCCTTCAGGGTAACCAAGCCCAACCGGCAGGCAGAGGGAACGCAGGTCGTGGTTGATCCACATACCAGCGTCCCAGGGGTCGTCTTCAGGGCCAGCGCGCTAGGCGTTCACCCCAAACTGCTTAATCCCAGCCTCAGCAGCCCCAGCAGGGCCCCTGAAGGCTGGCGGCCTCAGACCCCCTTTTCGGCACAACAGCTGCAGTACTGGCGCGCTTGCACCTCGGATGCCTGGGTGCTCGCTACCGTGCAAACTGGCTGTGCACTTCAGTTTCGCTCGGGACCTCCTCCCTTTCGAGGTGTCGTAAGCACCTTCGTGACAGACCCCTTGCAAGCCTTGGTACTTCAGGAAGATGTGGCTGCCTTGCTGTGCAAGCAAGCCATTCGTTGCGTAGACCCCTTCTCCCAGGAGGAGGGGTACTACTTGAGATACTTTCTGGTACCCAAGAGACATATTGGGAGCTCCGGCTGGACTCCAATGCAATGCGCGTATACCTGTCGGACGACAGGGTAGCAGCTATTCAGGATTGCCTCTCCCTGTTTCGACAGGGATCGCAGGTAACCCTCAGGGTGTGCCAGAAACTACTCGGTTTGATGGCCGCAGCCACAGTAGCGATCCAACTGGGTCTGCTTAGCATGCGCCCGCTGCAAGTGTGGCTCAATGCGTTTCATCTCAACGCCAAACGCGACAGACACTGCAGGTTGACTGTGTCTCACACGTGCTCAGCAGCCCTATGCTGGTGGAGGGTTCCCTCTCATCTGTGCAGAGGGGTGCAAATGGGAGTAGTATTAAATCACCAAGTGGTTACAACAGACGCCTCCAACCAGGGTTGGGGAGCAATCTATGAGGGCAGGGGAGTAAACATGCTGGAATTGCAGGCGGTGTTCCTTGCTCTCCAGCACTTTCTTCCAGTGCTGAGCGGCACACATTGATCCGGACGGACAGTACAACAGTAGTAGCGTATATCATCGCATTGCTTTCAAGCTATTAGTATGGGCCCAGGCCAACCTGCTGTCCCTGCGGGTGACGCACATTCCGGGAGTGGCGAACTTGGCAGCGGATCTCCTCTCCAGGAGAGGTCCACATCCGTCAGAGTGGTGTCTCCACCCTCAGACGGTGGAGCGCATTTGGGAACGGTTCGGGAAGGCGCAGGTCGATCTGTTTGCTTCGGCAGAGATGACACATTGCCCCCTATGGTACTCCCTTCATCGCTTAGGCGGTCCACTCGGCGTAGACGCCCTAGCGCACGTTTGGCCCAAAGCGTTTTTTTACGCTTTTCCTCCTGTACCTTTGCTCCTGGCTTTTCTGGAGAAAGTCCGGTCAGAGAAAGCATCAATTCTCCTAGTGGCCCCCAGGTGGCCCAGGAGGATATGGTTTGCGAACCTGTGCCAGCTGTTGTACGGCCAACCCTGGGAGATTCCACTTCGTCTGGATCTCCTCACTCAGGCACAGGGCTCCCTTTGGCACCCGGATCCAGGCAGGTTCCGGTTGTGGGTCTAGCCCCTGAAAGGGACTGCTGGTTAGCCCTAAAGCTGTTGGACGCGGTTGTGAGCACTATGCAGAATGCTAGGGCAGACTCCACTAGGTCTTTGTATACTTACAAGTGGAAGTGTTTTCAAGCCTGGTGTCTGGCTAGGAGCCATGACCCCATTAGTTGCCTTATGCCTAGGGATCTATCTAAATCGCGATTTTGCGGATTTGAGGGATCGCCGCAAAATTCACCTCTTAGGGGCCAATGCATACAAACAAGTACAGAGAGGAAAAAAAAACTTGTTTAAATGAACTACTGCACAACGCAAGCGACGTAAACTACGTATCTTCCTTCTGCAGATAGCCCTTTTTGATTCCTTCGCTGTCCGGTGTGCATTGCACTTAAGTAAAAAACAAACAAACAAAAAACGTCCACAAGTAACATTTACAAAATAAATTCTCCAAAGCAGTTAACGTTCTTGTTTACTATTTTAATGACAAAGTTTTAATCAGCCTATCAGTGCGTCTTTACTGTTTTTATGAGATCTGTACTGTGCAGGAGGGGGTGGGACAAAGTTGGTGCTGCATTGTTTTGATTTAGGTTGCTAAAATCTAGTTTTCAGCATTGGAGGTAAAATAGTAGAAATGGACGACAAAAAAAGCAAAGTATATTTTGGCTGATGATCGTTTCAAGATATTTCCCAGAGAAACCGTACATGCAGACAGAGGTAATGTGTCTTTGGAGAAAATACGATCGATCGCTATTTAGCTTCAGAATCACACATTAAACAAAAGGCTACTACAGAGGCTGCTGAACAGAACGTAAAATAAACAGCTTTCAGAAACCAAACTGCAAAGTCAGCCCAGACAAGAAGTATTCCTGTCTGCAAGTTAAATCAGTACTAAAACGATCCAGCACAGCCACCTCGCTTCAACCTGCTGCTTACTTTTTTAGCAGTTGGAATTTTAGACCCGAATAGCCACGTTTTCTTTGTTTTGAATGGATACTAATAAAATAAATTATTGGATGGGACAAATAAAATGACAAAGAACGTGCTGCATACATTGCCTTTATTAAAGTATGCCAGATGCCCTTGGGTAACCGAGTTTTTGGGCTGTTTCTAATCGATTAACATATCTGTATAACTTGGCAAAGCTTTGCCGTAAATTCCCAACCAATTCAGTGGATGCAGAACGTGCAGTCTCAATGTATGGGCAAGTCAACTGCAGGGGGATGCTGCATGCTTGCCTTTATTAACAAATGACAGCGCTCATTTTTAGTAAGGAAGCAAGTACCTCTATTTTTAGGCTTTATAGTGTTCTGAAATACTGTCTACTTAGGTTTATTTAATGTTTAAACAGGTCCGCGAAATGTCGGCGAAATCCTAATTTTATTCCGCAACATACCCGTGAAAAATACGTAAATTTACCGCAATATAAGTAGACTCCTACTTATGCCAGTTATATTGCAGTTCCTGCAGGAACTGCTTGATGCTGGGAGTTCACCTTCCACCTTGAAGGTGTATTTAGCGGCTATATCTGCTTGCCATGCCTCCGTAGATTCTGTGTCTCCGGGTGTGCATTTTTTGGCAACGCGTTTTCTTAAAGGCGCACGGAGATTACATCCTCCTAGGAGCCCTTGAACTCCATCGAGCTGAAGTACCTGTCTATGAAGACAGCCTTCCTTTTAGCTATCACCTCTGCTAAGCGGATCAATGAGCTGCAGGCGCTGTCCGTGCACAGCTCCTGCATGCGTGTATGGGAGGATGGAAGCAGAGTTTCACTGCGCACCAACCCTCCCCAAGGTGATCACAGCTTTTCATATTAACCAATCTGTGGAACTGGAGTCTTTTCATCCGCCTCCATTTACTTCATCGGAGGATGAGAGATTAAACTTCCTCTGCCCAGTGCGGGCATTGAGGTATTATGTACTTAAGACAAAAGCTTTGCGTAAATCGGACCAGCTTTTTGTTTGTTACGGTACACGGACTATAGGACAGCCCCTCTCTAAGCAGTGTTTGTCACACTGGAGTGTCGACCGCATATAATGGTGCTGGCTTGCCCCCACCTGGTAGGGTAGCTGCACATTCAACTAGAGGGTTGGCTACATCTTGGGCCCTTTTTAAGGGTGCTTCGATGTCTGATATTTGTACTGCGGCTAGCTGGGCTACGCCGCATAATTTCACCAGATTCTACCGCATTAATGTGGTAGATCCTGCTGTGCCTTCTGTAGGCACAAGGGTCCTTGAGGGTGTAAGTTCATACCGCTAACCTCTGGGTTAGGCAGTGCTTGTGCGTCCCTCATAGACTGCCGTTCCTTCTCCCTCACGACGGCTCTGGTATACATTATCCCATACATAATGTTGGTGGTCATCTTCGACTTGAAAGGGAACATTAGGTTACTTACCGTAACCCTGGTTCCCTGAAAGAGAAGACGACCACCAACCATGAGGTCGCTTCGATCGCCCTCACGGGTTCGATGGAAAAAGAGGGAGATCTTCCTGTGAGTGACGGTTGTATACCCTCGGTGGGCGGGACCGAGTGCGTCATCACAGGAAGGGGCCTTCGGCAGATCTGATATAGAGAGCTCAGTATTACCTACCTCAAGGGCAGGGAATATCCCATACATAATGTTGGTGGTTGTCTTCTCTTTCAGGGAACCAGGGTTACGGTAAGTAACCTAACGTTCTGAGCAGAACCAAAATGGAGGTGGTGTTGAGAGAAATGCTAATCGCAGAAGAAGTGGATGCAATCAAAGTTCCCTTTGTGCGCCACCAGCTTCATAATCATGAAAATGTATAGTAGAAACAGTCCCTGCTATAAAGAGATAATATAAACGTAGGTTTTGTGATGTGAGACAAATTAATGAGTATTATAACGGGCAGGATTCCCCCCGCCCTCTCACAAAGGGGTTGTTAGACAGTACTGTATTTTGATCTGGGACAAAAATAGTTCAAATACTTGCACATATGGTCACATATCTCACTTCAACTACCTGTTATTAAAGCTGATTTATTCTCCTTAATTCAAAGTAGGTTATTCCCTGTCCCTGATAGCCTTTCATCAATAACCAATTACACCTGCTGAAAATAACAGAGCGGTTTTAGGTTCATTTCAACCGTTTAGCTTTATTTTATTTACATGTTTAAACCTTTAGAATAAATATCTGAATATTTGAAAAGTATAACTGTGTGGAAAAACAGTCAAATCATTTTAATTTGTATTACAAATCATTCATAAGATAATGACATGACTCGAAGGCGATTCACACCCCCTGACTAGGTGGCAGTAGCACATGGAGTGAGGATTGTATCTAGTTGCCTACACACTTCTTTGTCAGCCAACGCTCGTCTGTTGTTTTAAGCCACGGCTGCTCCAGCGCAGTACCTGTTAGGAGATGCGCGATCTGCGCTCGGGAGATGCGTGACCTAGTGACGTCTTTTCCGGATGAGTTCACGCAGATGGCGAACTTGGACAGGTTTTGCACAGCAAAATCTGCACAGAATCTGCGCAGCATTAGGAAAATATACGTACGTGAACACAGCCATAGTGGGTGCGTTCACGTAGATCTTTCTGCGCAGATTCTGTGCAGAATCTGACCAATTTAGCCAATGGGTGCGTTTGCGGAGATCAGTCTTAGAAGATCATTGGCTAAATTGGTCAGATTCTGCACAGAATCTGCAGAATGATCTCCGTGAACGCACCCAGAAAGCTGAGATAGGACACGCCTATGCAAACTTCCTAGCAGCAGGATGCAAATCGGGCGGCCATATTGCCTAGGTAAGGAAGTAAATTCCCTATAAGGCAACAGATAGAAGCAGAGATAGAAAATAGGTGTTTAGTTGTTGTTTAAACTGATTTATACCAGTAATACATAAAATTACTAATATTACGTGAAAATATTGATTAACAAAACGTACGTGTCTTTTAATCGTTAAATAAATGCCCACGCTGTAATTGAATTTACAGTACTGTAGCATTATCCGATTAAAGCACTGTTAATCTGATTTTCTACTTACTATATTAAATGAAAATATGCTAGTTGTCGTACTTGTCGTCATCATCATTATGACTATTATTATTATTTTACCTTCTCAGACATAAATCGCTTTTTTTTTTTTTTTTTTTTTGGTTCCTGGGTAGTAAGTGTTATTTCCTAATTGCTTATGCCTCAAAAGTATAGAAAATGGCTATTATTCCCCACAAACTTTGCTTTTGTGACCAGGACAGTGATATTTTGAAATTTACCTATTTCCAATGAGAAAACGAGCCAATTTGTGTCTTTTCGTTCACATAAAGTCAGAAAAAAACAACATATGAATCCAAATTAACATGTATTTATACTAAAGTAATACAAAAATGACTACAAAAGATTTAGAAGTGAGTAGTTTTTCGAGATTTACGATTATACTGTAAATCACTTTCACGAATCAGCCCCCAAATGTAGTCTCCCATCATGTTCTCGTTATACTGTCCTTGGTAGCGGCGTTCAAAGTCCAGTATATCCTGGTGGAAGCGCTCCCTTGCTCCTCCTCCGAAATGCCTCCCATGTTCTCCTTGAATTTATCAAGATGAGCATCAAGGATATGGACTTTGAGGGACATCCTACAGCCCATTGTGCCGTAGTTCTTCACCAGAGTCTCAACCAGCTCCACATAGTTTTCGGCCTTGTGATTGCCCAGGAAGCCCCGAACCACTGCGATACAAAGCTGTTCCAAGCCGCTTTCTCCTTACTAGTGAGCTTCTTGGGAATTCATTGCACTCCAGGATCTTCTTTATCTGTGGTCCGGCAGAAGGCCCGGCTTTGACCTTTGCCTCAGACAGCTTAGGGAAGAAGTCTTGAAGGTACTTGAAGGCTGCCGACTCCTTATCTAGAGCTCTGACAAATTGTTTCATAAGGCCCAATTTGATGTGCAGTGGTGGCATCAGCACCATCCGGGGGTCCCAGCCGTACTCATCATACTTCAAGGCGTTCAGCAAGGTCTTGATGCTGTTGTAATCCTCTTTGAGGTGCACCGAGTGAGCCAGGGGAAGAGACGGCTACTTGTTACCATTATGGAGCAGCACGGCTTTGAGGCTCCTGGATGAGCTTTCAATGAAGGACAGTATAATGAGAACATGATGGGAGACTACATTTGGGGGCTGATTCGTGAAAGTGATTTACAGTATAATCGTAAATCTCGAAAAACTACTCACTTCTAAATCTTTTGTAGTCATTTTTGTATTACTTTAGTATAAATACATGTTAATTTGGATTCATATGTTGTTTTTTTCTGACTTTATGTGAACGAAAATACACAAATTCGCCCGTTTTCTCATTGGAAATAGGTAAATTTCAAAATATCACTGTCCTGGTCACAAAAGCAAAGTTTGTGGGGAATAATAGCCATTTTCTATACTTTTGAGGCATAAGCAATTAGGAAATAACACTTACTACCCAGGAACAAAAATTGTGTTACATAGTGTAATGTGCTTGTGTATACCCTACTGATGATTTCAACGCTGCCATCATGCCAACAGTCCATATGGTCGGGATAGTCCCGAATTCCTAGCAAATGTCCCGCGTCCCGATGCATAGGAAGAAAGTCCCGATATTTACCCATAGAAAAAAAAAAAAGTTATTCTGCACAGTAGAGTTAATGAAAACCACACGCTGTTCTCTTTGTGCGGCTGACACATCTGTTTACCACTAACTTATACAAAGGTAAGAACACTTCATTATGGCTATTTTTACTGTCACGATGGTCGGGTCGTGTCGTGTTGGGGTACGTCTAGTAATATTATTATTATTTATTATTTAGCAGACGCCCTTATCCAGGGCGACTTACAGTACATTTCAAGAATCACAGTACAAGTATTAATACAATTAAGAGCAAGATAAAATACAATGACTTCGGTTCTAGCAAGTACAAATATATGACAAAATACAATTCAATAACAGAGCAGATAACAGTGTCAGTGATAGTTACATCAGGATATAATTAAATACAAAATACTACAGATTAAATAACACGTGACAGATTACAGTACTCTAAAGTACAGGATTAAATGCAGTAAAATAGGGAGCAGATAAGAGCAAGTAAAACGCATTAAGGAAGAGTGATAAAGTGTCCAGAGGGAAAAGAGGAGTTCTACAGGTGCCGTCTGAAGAGGTGAGTCTTGAGGAGGCGCTGGAAGGTGGACAGGGTCTGGGCAGTCCTGACATCTGTAGGAAGGTCATTCCACCACTGCGGGGAGAGGGTGGAGAAGGAGCAGGCTCTGGAGGCAGGGGAGCGTAGAGGAGGTACAGCCAGTCTTCTCGTGCAGGAGGAGCGGAGAGGTCGAGTGGGGGTGTAGGGATAGATTAGGGTCTGGAGCTAGGTGGGTGCAGTCTGGTCAAGGCATCTGTAGGCGAGTACAAGAGTCTTGAACTGGATGCGAGCGGTGATCGGGAGCCAGTAGAGTGAGCAGAGCAGTGGAGTTGCGTGGGAGAAGCGAGGCAGAGAGAACACCAGACGAGCAGCGGAGTTCTGGATGAACAAATGACAGCACTCTGTTTTAGTAAGGAAGCAAGTACCACTATTTTTAGGCTTTTATAGTGCTCTGAAATATTAGGTGTATTTAATGTTTAAATCGGTCTGCGAAATGTCAGTGAAATCCTAATTATAATCCTAATCCTAATTGGATGATTTAACCCTGGTGTGGAAGGGTGGGGGTATTCACTGACACGGGAGACAGAAGATTTTATTTGTAAACACTGCACAGGTGCCCAGATTTATTTATTTTACTTCTTTATTTTTTTATTTAGTTTAGCCCGCAGAGGGCGCTGTTGTCCGTGCAAAACAGGTATCCCAATCCGTGCACCTTCAAGTGCTCAAAAATAATAATGAAAACAGAAGGCGAAAGAAAAAGGGAAAATAAAACACAGTAATAAAACTACAAACAAAAGTGCTGCTTATGCAGTGCCCCCACTGCCGCTAAGCCGGTCAGCACGGGTCTCCGTCCTACACTCAGCTGTGCCTATACACTGGGGTTGGCCAGGGTTCCCCGTACTTCTACACACGTCCCCTCGGGTACGTATTTATTTATATTGCTCTGTGAAAATTAATTTGTTTTTTTTTTATGAAAGGCTGCCCCCTCAGCCGGGCTCGCCTGCTCCTTGTTTCACTCTGGCCTCTTCTGCCAGCGACACTGTATTTCCCCCAACACGGCCACCCAAGTGCACAACCAAGCCAGTTCTTATGGGCCGAGCAGTCTCCCAAGGCCCGCCCCTCAGCCACTCAGAGAAAGGGAAAGCACACACACCCTCTTCCCCACCTCTCCGTGTCATCGCCATGACCGACAGGCGGATCCCATGAGACTGCTGCCCTCTACCTGCAGTAATACGGATGTGCCAGACAGTCAGTCCAGATCTCCCCTGTTACACATCCTCCTCCTCAGAATGGCACCACCGGTCCATTCGAAAATCCTACAACCCAATGCCTTCCCGAGAGAAAAAATCTGCATTTTGATGCAGTTTCCCTGCTCGGTGGACTACCCTGAAGGCATAGGGCTGCAGGGCCAAGTACCACCGCGTGATTCTGGCGTTGTTATCCTTCATCCGGTGAAGCCATGCTAAGGGGGCATGAGTCGTAATCAGGGTGAAGTGTCGCCCCAGGAGGTAGTACCGGAGTGACTCAACTGCCCATTTTACTGCGAGACACTCCTTCTCGATGGTACTGTAGTTTTTCTCGCGGGGAAGGAGCTTCCTGCTGATATACAGGACCGGGTGCTCGCTTCCCCGCACCTCCTGAGACAACACTGCCCCGAGACCTGTCTCTGACGCATCCGTCTGCAGGGTGAACCTCCTACTAAAATCAGGACTGCATAGCACTGACTTGCTACACAGCCTTCGCTTCAAAGCAAGAAAGGCTCTCTGGCATGGCTCCGTCCACTGAACCGTATTTGGGGCAGCCTTCCTGGTGAGGTCTGTCAAAGGAGCAGCAAGCGTGGCGAAGATCGGGATGAACTTCCTGTAATAGCCTGCTAGTCCCAAGAAAGAGCGCACCTGGGTTTTGGTTGTAGGGACCGGCCAGTCAGCCAAGGCTTTCACCTTAGCAATCAGCGGTCTGATCTGGCCGCTCCCCCACTGATACCCCAAATACTCCGACTCACTCTTCCCAATGGCACATTTCTTTGGGTTAGCAGTGAGCCCAGCCTCCCGCAAGGATTGCAGTACTGCCGCTACCTTACGCAGATGACTCGGCCAGTCCTCGCTGTGGATAACCACGTCATCTATGTAAGCAGCGGCGTACTGCTGATGGGGCCGCAAAATGAGATCCATCATCCGCTGGAAAGTGGCTGGTGCTCCGTGCAACCCAACGGGCATGGTCCTAAATTGGTACAACCCGAAGGGAGTCGAAAACGCCGTCCTCTCTCTGGATTCTGGGGTCAGGGGTATCTGCCAGTACCCCTTCGTTAAATCCAGTGTTGTCATAAAATGAGCCGTGCCAAGACGCTCCAGCAACTCATCTACCCGGGGCATGGGATAAGCGTCAAACTTCGATTTTTCATTAACCCGCCTGAAGTCAATGCAAAATCGAGTTGACCCGTCCGGCTTATCCACTTAAACAATCGGACTGTTCCAGTCACTTTGGGACTCCTCTATTACCCCCAGTCTGAGCATCTTGTCAATCTCTGCCTTTACTACCTGCCTTTTGCGCTCAGGTATGCGGTACGGCCTCTGGCGAACTAGTGCCCCCAGCTCAATCTCAATGTGGTAGTGGGCTACTCGAGTCTGCCCCGGGATGGGAGAAAACTCATCAGGAAATTCCGCCACCAGCGCCCGAGCCTGACATTTCTGTGTTGGTGTCAGATTCTCTGCAATCTGTACCGACCCCTGTTTCGCCAACACAAAAAGATCAGGTCCCAGGTCGGTGACGTCATCTGCTTGCGCCGCTAACAAAGCCTCCTGCTGTAACCAAGGCTTCAACAGGTTTACATAGTAAATGTGCTTTTCTCTCTGTCGCTCCGGCTGGCAGATCTCATAATCCACCGTCCCAACCCGACGTGTAACCTCAAACGGTCCTTGCCACTTCGCCAGATGTTTGGACTCAGAGCTGGGTAACAACAGAAGCACCTTATCCCCCGGCTGAAACGTGCGCAACCGGGCCCCCCTGTTATATTGGGTCTCCTGTCTGTGCTGAGCCTGCTGCAAATTGTCACGTGCCCATTTTCCCACAGACTCAAGACGTTTGCGCAGGTCCAACACATACTGGACAGTATTGGTCGAATTGTCCTGCTGCTCCTCCCACATCTCTCTGACCAGATCGAGCACACCCCGGGGTCTCCGACCATACAGCAACTCGAATGGCGAAAAACCAGTGGAAGCCTGGGGTACCTCTCTGATAGCAAAGAGAAGGGGAGGAATCAGCTGGTCCCAGTAGCGCACGTCACTGTTTACAAATCTGCGCAACATGTTTTTGAGGGTCTTATTAAAACGCTCCACAAGACCATCGGTCTGAGGGTGAAAAACCGAGGTCCTAATGGTCTTAATCCCCAAAAGTTTACATGTTCCACGGACTAGCCGGGACATAAAGTTGGTGCCTTGGTCGGTCAGTATTTTTTGGGGATCCCCACCCGGGAGAAAACCTTCACGAGCTCGTTGGCAACAGATTTAGCAGACGCAGATCGGAGGGGAATGGCCTCTGGCTAACGCGTAGCATAATCCAAAATGACCAATAGGTGTGTGTATCCTGCCGCACTCCTTTCTAACAGTCCCACTATATCTACTCCAATACGCTCAAACTGAGCTTCCACTAGGGGCAATGGCACCAGTGGAGCTCGTGGGACGGCTCTAGGGCTAGCTTTCTGACACTCCCCACAGCGTTCGCAAAAACGTCTGACGTCACCATCCAGCCCCAGCCAATAGAACCGTGTCACGAGCCTCGCTTTAGTCTTGTCCCTTCCCAAATGACCAGACAGGGAAATAGCGTGAGCAAGCTGCAACAAATCCTCCTTAAAGGGCTGAGGAATGAGCAACTGGTGACGCACTTCCCCCGTCTGGGGTAATTTTTCAACACGGTACAAAAGGTCTCGATCAATTTCAAAGTGAGGGTACGTGGCGGCGCGTCTAGATCAACCACACGACCATTAACCACCGCTGCTTGGTCAAAGAGCCTGCTCAGCACGTCGTCACGCCCTTGCTCGAGTCGGAAGTCACGGGAACGAGCTAAAAAATCAGCTCCCATGGCTTCCAACTCGGGATCAGGTCGGTCCTGACCCCTGCGCTGACTCCGCGGCCTCCCCCCCAGTCTCTTCACCAATCGCCCCCACCTGATACTTCTCGGACTCTCTCCATTGCCAGCCCTCATTCTTAGCGGCCCGACGTTCCCGTCTAAATAGGGGTCTAAATCTGAGGCAATAGCAATCCGGGTCACGAAAGGGAAAGATCTCGCCAATTACTTCCTCTTTCTTAGCCAATAAGGAGGACGGGGCCGTCACAGCAGCCAACCAATTTTTAAACTGCTCGCAGTTCCGTCCCAGAACTACCGGTACCGGCAATCGAGGACACAAACCCATTTGTACTCACGTCACCTGCTGGCCAATTTTCATATTGACATACATTTTGGGATAAGTGCGCACATCCCCATGAATAAATTTAATATGTACCTGTCCCGTTATTTGCTTATGCCCCGGTGAGATTAAGCTCTCTTGTATCAGGGACTGACTACATCCTGAATCTAAGAGAGCCTGGGTTTGTGTATCATCCACTGACACAGGAATCACAAAACCCGTCTGCTGGAGTGACTGATGGAATGGAACGGTCTTACCTGGTCGAATGACGTCACATCCCATAGCGGGGCAATCCCGGTCGATGTGGCTCACCTCCCAGCTTGTTCCACACATCAGTGAACTGGTTTCTCGCCAGGAAGCTTCAGCAGGAGGTTGAAACACAGGACCCATCAAAGGGGCTCAACGGTAGGGTGGCCACGTGAGACCCCGGTCCAACACCGCAGCAGCCCGTGGGTGACCCCACTATGCCCCAGTTCTCGGGCCAGGAGCTCCCACCGCCACACTCCGTCCAAAGACCTTGCTACCCCTCCCCCCCAGTCCCTTCGCCCTCAATGGGGCCAGTAGAGGGGGTGATGCTGGTGTAGCGCGGTTTTCAGGCAGCTTAGCGGGCATTGGTTCCGCTGCCTGGTACTGCTCTGCCAGTTGGATTGCCAACTCTAGGGTGGCGGGTGCCTGCCATTGCACCCACACCCGCTGTTCCGGAGGCAAGCACTGCAGGAACCGCTCGACCACCACTACCTCCACCAGCCTTGCAGTGGTGGTGGCTCCCGGGTTCAACCATCCCCGTGCGTAATCCTGCAACCGGTGCGCGATGGCCCTGGGGTGTTCCCCCACAGAAAAGCTCTCCTCCCGGAATCTGCGGCGGTAGCCCTCTGGAGTAGCACCCATGCGGTTGAGGATGGCAGTTTTTAACGTGGGGTACTCCATCCTTGCCACCGGATCCAGGGTGCTCGCCGCCGCCTGCGCCACCCCCGTCAGCTGGGGCAGGAGGTAGCTAGCCCAATGCTCTTGGGCCCATCCGGCAGAAATCGCCATCCCCTCGAACACCTCCCGGTAAGCGTCCGGCCGATCCTCTGCCGTCATTTTTGTTGGCCGCTGTAGCATTGGGTCAGGCGCAGCAGCTCTTATACTCCCCTGCCCTATCTCAGTCAGGGTTTGGCGCAGGAGGTCCATTATTGCGGCGAATTGCTGCGGGTCCATTCTGACTCCCTTGGCTATTGCACTGCTTGGGTTGGGCAGTGCCAGTGAATCCCACTTCGGACACCACGTGTGGAAGGGTGGGGGTATTCACTGACACAGGAGGCAGAAGATTTTATTTGTAAACACCGCACAGGTGCCCAGATTTATTTATTTTACTTCTTTATTTTTTTATTTAGTTTAGCCCACAGAGGGCGCTGTTGTCCGTGGTCTGGATACTGCCGACAGTAAACCAGGACCACGGGGTTACCAACACAGGTATCCCAATCCGTGCACCTTCAAGTGCTCAAAAATAATAATGAAAACAGAAGGCGAAAGAAAAGGGAAAATAAAACACAGTAATAAAACTACAAACAAAAGTGCTGCTTATGCAGTGCCCCCACTGCCGCTAAGCCGGTCCGTCCTACACTTAGCTGTGCCTATACACTGGGGTTGGCCAGGGTTCCCCGTACTTCTACACACGTCCCCTCGGGTACGTATTTATTTATATTGCTCTGTGAAAATTAATTTGTTTTTTTTTTATGAAAGGCTGCCCCCTCAGCCGGGCTCGCCTGCTCCTTGTTTCACTCTGGCCTCTTCTGCCAGCGACACTGTATTTCCCCCAACACGGCCACCCGAGTGCACAACCAAGCCAGTTCTTATGGGCCGAGCAGTCTCCCAAGGCCCGCCCCCCAGCCACTCAGAGAGATGGAAAGCACACACACACTCTTCCCCACCTCTCCGTGTCATCGCCATGGCTGACAGGCGGATCCCACGAGACTGCTGCCCTCTACCTGCAGTAATACAAATGTGCCAGACAGTCAGTCCAGATCTCCCGTTACACATGGGCATATGATTTAATCAATTTTTTCCCCCACTGCGTTCACGACGTGCAATGTCTTTTTTGCTTTTTAGTGACAGGCTCGTCAACACCACCAGCCGACATGACACTTTGCCAGTAAAACCTGACTCACAGGCGGCGCATGCACTAAGAAAAACACAAGACACATACTGCATCATATGACTGCAGGTTAACGTGATTGGATAGCCGCATAGATGCAATGCTATGGAAGGCCATCTGGGTTCAAATAAATTACTATGTGTAGTACTGCGATATACTATGTGTTCTACTTTGTTAACTACACGTACTATTTTTACTACACGTACACATTTGGGCCAGTCAGATCTTTAGAAATTAAATAAGAGTCAATGAATTTAAAGAAAATAGTATGTGTACTAAATGATCCAATGAAAAGTCGCCTCACATTTTCCATGCTGTTCCAAAAGTGATCAGGGAATCTGAGCCTTTGAATATTTTTAAAAGCCATCTCAAAACATAATTTTTTAAACTTGCCTTTCCAATTATTTAAATTCTGTTTGTACAATGTTTTTTTATATGCCTTTACTTTTCCTGTAGAATGTTTTGTTTGTTTGTTTTGTTTTGTTTTCTGTCACCGTAAAACTTCCAATAATCAACGGGTCTTTTGTAAACGACAAGTTATGAATAATAATACAATGCGTGTTACACTGAATGTGGTCTTTTTAGTGGATTGTATTGTTTTTATTATTATTAACAGTGGTAGATGCAATTCAGTTTTTCAATGCAGATTCGTTCTTCTGCTTATTAATTTTCTAACGTTTTGCATATCCTTGTTTACTTTTGCTTTATAATTTGGGGGTGTACAATACAGTGGCATTATGTTATAAAAATAAAACTGTTACTTAATACTTACTGACACAACCTTTTAACGATGTTGGTGGAATGTTGCAATGTAGTTATGTTAATGCTATAAGGTTGTATGTTAGTGGCTTCTCCATGACTGCATCTGAAGTATTTGAAGATGTTAGTGATGTTAGATAATAAACGATGGGTCTCAATAGTCGGCGGGGCTTCTGGCAAATATTGTAAAGAAACGCCCCCGGCGCTATACAAAATAAAATTATTATTATTATTATTATTATTATTATTATTAATAATAATAATAATAATAATAATAATAATAATAATAATAAATTGTGTTGACCCTTACTATTTTTTACAGTAAAGCAGGAGACTGAGAGAGATAACAATTATTAACAAATCTATTATACTTGATAATAAACAAGGTCCCTGTCCGGGCCAGGACCACGCCATGTCAAATAACAAATGCAAAACCTCAATGAGACGGCTGCACTCAGCAAATGTATGCTTGCAGCACAGAAGAAAATCTCTCACAGCCATATTTGCAATATTCCTTATTTTAAATTGATGTCTTCTTGTCTAAATGATACACCAAAGGTTATTGGATACTGTGCCAATTACATTGTGCATAAGAAACGATTACAAGCGAATACATTGTCATGACAAGCCACTAATGTAAAATGACTATCCACCAACATAGGAAATATGTAACACGTGTCAGTTTTATAGAACAAGTACCAATTAAAATTGGTACACAGTCATTTCTGTGCTCTGATTGGTCCAAATGAGTATGTGTAGCTGTGACAGGCTGGCTGGGTGGTGATGTCAGACAGAAGCAGGAACTGAAAATACTGACACCAGGCACTGCAGTTTCAAAATAATATTGAGAGACGCGGCGGCACTGTTTTTATTAAGCAAAAATAAATAAAATGTTTTAACAAAAAAGACTTGCTCACAGAGCGAAATAAAAAAGGTAAACAGAAATAATCACGAACACAAAATAATACAGGTCAGGCTGGGCTGTAGCCTTCACTGTTCCTGTATCTTTTTTTTAGTTTCGTTTTTCTCTCCTCGCTCTCTCCACTCTCGCTCCTCATACACCCACCTAAAGCGCAGAGAGCTGCAAGCTTAAATGCAGGTGACCATCTCCCGATTTAGCAACAAATTAATCACTTCATTAATTTGGGAGATGGCCACCTTCTGCACGAGGTTTTTAATTTAATTATTCCTGGCAGAGGACGAGTACCCACTCTCGCCTCTGCCAGAACACATTTTAAATAAACAACATACGGTGCACGGCTCTCGCCGTCATTTAAAATACATAACTAAACACAGAAATAATAACAGAACACATGGCGCGTCGCCATCAATAAATATAAATACAATAATAAATCATAAAACAAAACAACAATCTGCACAGGGGCGGAGGGGGAAACCCCATTCTAAAAATAAACAAATATATAATACGTACAGGGCTGCTCGCCGTTACAGTAGCAAATATTTGAAACGTGTTCCACACAATGCGTTTTTGACCCAGATGGCCTTCCATACAATGCAAACAACTCACTCAAACAATACACCCTAAACCAGTAGATAAGAACATAAGAAAGAACATAAGAAAGTTTACAAACGAGAGGAGGCCATTCGGCCCATCTTGCTCGTTTGGTTGTTAGTAGCTTATTGATCCCAGAATCTCATCAGCAGCTTCTTGAAGGATCCAGACCCTCACAATTCTCTGTGTAAAAAAGTGCCTCCTATTTTCTGTTCTGAATGCCCCTTTATCTAATCTCCATTTGTGACCACTGGTCCTTGTTTCTTTTTTCAGATCGAAAAAGTCCCCTGGGTCGACATTGTCAATACCTTTTAGAATTTTGAATTCTTGAATCAGATCACTGCGTAGTCTTCTTTGTTCAAGACTGAGATCCAATTCTTTCAGCCTGTCTGCATACGACATGCCTTTTAAACCCAGGATAATTCTGGTTGCTCTTCTTTGCACTCTTTCTAGAGCAGCAATATCCTTTTTGTAACAAGGTGACCAGAACTGATCACAATATTCTAGATGAGGTCTTACTAATGCATTGTAAAGTTTTAACATTACTTCTCTTGATTTAAATTCAACACTTCTCACAATATATCCGAGCATCTTGTTGGCCTTTTTTATAGCTTCCCCACATTGTCTAGATGAAGACATTTCTGACCCAATATAAACTCCTAGGTCTTTTTCATAGATTTCTTCTTCAATTTCAGTATCTCCCATATGATATTTATAATGCACATTTTTATTGCCTGTGTGCAGTACCTTAGATCGTTACTGTAGATTAGGAATAGCAGAGGACCTAATACTGATTCCTGTGGTACACCACTGGTTACCTCGCTCCATTTTGAGGCTTCTCCTCTAATCAGTATTTTCTGTTTTCTATATGTTAACCACTCCCTAATCTATGTGCATGCATTTCCTTGAATCCCTACTGCGTTCAGTTTGAGGATTAATCTTTTATACAGGACTTTGTCAAAAGCTTCCTGGAAATCTAAATAAACCGTGTCATATGCTTTGCAATTATGCATTATCGATGTTGCATCTTCAATAAAATCAAGCAGGTTAGTTAGACACGATCTCCGTTTCCTAAAACCATACTGACTGTCTCCCAGGATACTGTTAATATATACAGTACTGTGCAAAAGTTTTAGGCAGGTGTGAAAAAATGCTGTAAAGTAAGAATGCTTTCAAAAATAGACACGTTAATAGTTTATATTTATCAATTAACAAAATGCAAAGTGAGTGAACAGAAGAAAAATCTACATCAAATCAATATTTGGTGTGACCACCCTTTGCCTTCAAAACAGCATCAATTCTTCTAGGTACCCTTGCACACAGTTTTTGAAGGAACTCGGCAGGTAGGTTGGCCCAAACATCTTGGAGAACTAACCACAGTTCTTCTGTGGATTTAGGCAGCCTCAGTTGCTTCTCTCTCTTCATGTAATCCCAGACAGACTCGATGATGTTGAGATCAGGGCTCTGTGGGGCCATACCATCACTTCCAGGACTCCTTGTTCTTCTTTACGCTGAAGATAGTTCTTAATGACTTTTCGCTGTATGTTTGGGGTCGTTGTCATGCTGCAGAATAAATTTGGGGCCAATCAGATGCCTCCTGATGGTATTGCATGATGGATAAGTATCTGCCTGTACTTCTCAGCATTGAGGAGACCATTAATTCTGACCAAATCCCCAACTCCATTTGCAGAAATGCAGCCCCAAACTTGCAAGGAACCTCCACCATGCTTCACTGTTGCCTGCAGACACTCATTCGTACCGCTCTCCAGCCCTTCGGCGAACAAACTGCCTTCTGCTACAGCCAAATATTTCAAATTTTGACTCATCAGTCCAGAGCACCTGCTGCCATTTTTCTGCACCCCAGTTCCTGTGTTTTCGTGCATAGTTGAGTCGCTTGGCCTTGTTTCCACGTCGGAGGTATGGCTTTTTGGCCGCAAGTCTTCCATGAAGGCCACTTCTGACCAGACTTCTCCGGACACTGTTTTCTGCCAATTCTGAGCTGATGGCACTGCTGGACATCTTCCGATTGCGAAGGGAAGTAAGCATGATGTGTCTTTCATCTGCTGCAGTAAGTTTCCTTGGCCGACCACTGCGCTCTCACGGTCCTCAACGTTGTTGTTTCTTTTGTGCTTCTTCAAAAGAGCTTGGACAGTACATCTGGAAACCCCTGTCTGCCTTGAAATTTCTGCCTGGGAGAGACCTTGCTGATGCAGTATAACTACCTTGTGTCTTGTTGCTGTGCTCAGTCTTGCCATGGTGTATGACTTTTGACAGTAAACTGTCTTCAGCAACCTCACCTTGTTAGCTGAGTTTGGCTGTTCCTCACCCAGTTTTATTCCTCCTACACAGCTGTTTCTGTTTCAGTTAATGACTGTGTTTCAACCTACATATTGAATTGATGATCATTAGCACCTGTTTGGTATAATTGTTTAATCATACACCTGACTATATGCCTACAAAATCCCTGACTTTGTGCAAGTGTACCTAGAAGAATTGATGCTGTTTTGAAGGCAAAGGGTGGTCACACAAATATGGATTTGATGTAGATTTTTCTTCTGTTCACTCACTTTGCATTTAGTTAATTGATAAATATAACCTATTAACATGTCTATTTTTGAAAGCATTCTTACTTTACAGCATTTTTTTCACACCTGCCTAAAACTTTTGCACAGTACTATAGGTAATTTTCCATTTTGGATCTTATTATAGTTTCCATAAGTTTACATATAATAGAAGTCAGGCTTATTGGTCTGTAGTTACCTGGTTCGGTTTTGTCTCCCTTTTTGTGGATCGGTATTACGTTTACAATTTTCTAGTCTGTCGGTACAACCCCTGTGTCAAGAGACTGTTGCATGATCTTGGTTAGCGGTTTGTAAATAACTTCTTTCATTTCTTTGAGTACTATTGGGAGGATCTCATCCTGCCCAGGGATTTGTTTATTTTAAGAGCTCTAGTCCCTTTAACAATTCTGCCTCTGTTATGCTAGTTATTTAAAACTGGATAGGAACAGGTCGACATGTGGGGCATGTTGTCCGTATCCTCCTGTGGCAGGATGGCTTGCAGTGGTGAGGTGTGGTGACGTCACGGACCAGGAAGTAAAAGAACCACAACAATGGATGGGCGGGTGAAACTGAACGCAACGGCGTTCAGCTGATTTTAATAATAAACAAAACAAAAGATTTAAACAAAACAACAAAACAGAAACCAAAGGGCACAAGGGCCAAACGAATAAACAGACAAACAAGTAAGTGTCGTGCTGGCTAATTTTAGCAATTGTTATTTTCTGTCTCCTCTCTATCTCCCCGTACCTCCTCTCTGTACACCCAACCCTGCAGCACGGACAGCTGCAGATTCTTATACTCTGGCCGAGGGGTTAACTAGCTGTTAATTATCTTATTACCCCTCGGCCACAGTCTGCACACGTTTGGTAAGGATGCGCGACTGTCAGCTAGTTAAATAATCAGTAGCTGATCAGTCATGCATCCTCACGGGGTTTTAAATTATAAATAATAACAAAAGACGCTGCGCTTTTAACTGCGCCGCAAACAAAAATACAAATAATAATAAATAGGGGCGGGACACTCCGCCACACCTCCTTTGTAAAAACTTGTGAAAAGTAATCATTTAATATATTTGCTGTTTTTTTTTCTTCGTCTATGATTTTGCCATTTGTATCTCCTAGACATTTAACCTCCTCTTTGAATGTTCTCTTGCTGTTATAATATTGGAAAATCATTTTGGAATTGATTTTAGCCCCCTTAGCAATGTTCATTTCTGTCTCTCTCTTGGCCTTTCTAACTTCCTTTTTGACTTGCGTTTGCAGTTCCAAGTACTCTTTATGTGTACTTTGTTTTTGGTCCCTTTTAAACACTCTGTAAAGTGACTTTTTTCACTGAATATTTTTTTAATTGGTCTATTAAACCATTTTGGCCATTTTGTTTTAGATTTAGATTTGTCTACTTTTGGGATGTAATTGATTTGCACCTCTAGTACTACATTTTTAAAAAGCAGCCATCCTTTTTCTGTGGATGTTTTTTCTATTTTACTCCAATCTACTTCTGTTAGTCTCATTTTCATACCTTCATAGTTTGCTTTTCTAAAATTGTAAACCTTAGCTCTAGTCATTACTTTTTGGGTTTTAAAAATCACTTCAAATGAGACCATGTTGTGGTCTGAGTTTGCCAATGGTTCTTTGACCTCTGTTTTAGTTATTCTGTCTTCATTATCTGAAAAGACTAAATCAAGCCATGCCTCCCCTCTAGTCGGTGCCTTGACAAATTGCGTTAGGAAGCAGTCATTTGTCATTTCCACCATTTCAATTTCGTTCTTTGTGCTCCCCACTGGGTTTTCCCATTTTATATGGGGGAAGTTGAAATCCCTCAGTAGTATGGCCTCTCCTTTGCTACATGCATTTCTATTGTCATTGTATAACAGATGCTGTTGCACATGACCAGTACAGCAGCCACATATATGAAATTTCCTAATGAGAAAATAAAAATTAAACATTTTACGCCTGGGTTTTCAACGTTTACTCTAAAAATCGGGACAAATGGTGCCCGACAGTACCTCGATCGGGACGTGGAACAAATCCCCTAATATCGGGATGATCCCCCTTTTATTGGGACGTCTGGTCACCCTATTGAGAACCCTCCGTGTCTTCTGCTGCAAACTCTTGATGTGATCAAAACATAAAACCCTGACTCCAAGCAAAGAGTACTCAGATGCATTAGCTATAGTCCAGAGTCATCATTTCTGCAATTGACAGAGGCTATATTATATATTAAAACAACACATACATACATTCTTAACTCCGCAGTCAAATTCCGTGGGTACAGCGTGATCCCTCAGTCGAACTGTTTGCCCAGTTCTGTCAAGCATTTCATCTTTGAAATGTTTGCTGCACAAGACACTATATTTTGTGGGCTCCCAGTTTTTTTATCAGAAGTCTGTCGATGGACGGCGATTCTCCATTGACTTCTTCTGAACGGATTATTCGGACACCTAAGACTATTCAAACATTTCACATCAGAACTGAACATGACATAGATTACTGTTATTGTTATTTTTATCAATTCACTTTCAAACTATAAACTTAATAGAGCACAGTTTTGTAGATGTTTCAATTATCTATATTGTATTGTAAGCAAAACAAAACAAAATCAAAACAAAATGTGTAATACAATTACAGCTTGAACCGATCTTCATTCTCTAAAACATTTATACAGATACCAGTAAGCAAGCACTGTTATTTATAAATAACTTAAGAAAGTAAATATATGTCTAGTAGTAGTATTTCTTTAGTTTTACCCTGAAAGGTGACCTCCCCCTCACCGAGTCTTCATTGCGAACTACCCTCAAAGAAACTAGTCTAATCAGTTTCATAGACTTGGCGCCAAAAGTAAACTTAACAACTCGATAATTTCAGTAAAATACAAAATATATTACTTACACATAGTAAAACGACGTAAATAAGGTTTGTATTTTCTGAGACATAACACACTGCTAACCATTAGAAAACACATAATATACAAAAAGAAAAACGAGACCTCGTACATACCTCTGTGAAGTGGCTTTGAAACACTGCACGTAGACCTAGCCAAGATGGCGTCTCTATTTACCCACCAAAATGACATAATGTCCTAGCTAAACCTAAGATAGCAATGCTAAGCGCCTATTTCCGTGACTATTATACGCAGTAAACTGTCTTCAGCAACCTCACCTTGTTAGCTGAGTTTGGCTGTTCCTCACCCAGTTTTATTCCTCCTACACAGCTGTTTCTGTTTCAGTTAATGACTGTGTTTCAACCTACATATTGAATTGATGATCATTAGCACCTGTTTGGTATAATTGTTTAATCATACACCTGACTATATGCCTACAAAATCCCTGACTTTGTGCAAGTGTACCTAGAAGAATTGATGCTGTTTTGAAGGCAAAGGGTGGTCACACCAAATATGGATTTGATGTAGATTTTTCTTCTGTTCACTCACTTTGCATTTAGTTAATTGATAAATATAACCTATTAACATGTCTATTTTTGAAAGCATTCTTACTTTACAGCATTTTTTCACACCTGCCTAAAACTTTTGCACAGTACTATAGGTAATTTTCCATTTTGGATCTTATTATAGTTTCCATAAGTTTACATATAATAGAAGTCAGGCTTATTGGTCTGTAGTTACCTGGTTCGGTTTTGTCTCCCTTTTTGTGGATCGGTATTACGTTTACAATTTTCTAGTCTGTCGGTACAACCCCTGTGTCAAGAGACTGTTGCATGATCTTGGTTAGCGGTTTGTAAATAACTTCTTTCATTTCTTTGAGTACTATTGGGAGGATCTCATCCTGCCCAGGGGATTTGTTTATTTTAAGAGCTCCTAGTCCCTTTAACAATTCTGCCTCTGTTATGCTAGTTATTTAAAACTGGATAGGAACAGGTCGACATGTGGGGCATGTTGTCCGTATCCTCCTGTGGCAGGATGGCTTGCAGTGGTGAGGTGTGGTGACGTCACGGACCAGGAAGTAAAAGAACCACAACAATGGATGGGCGGGTGAAACTGAACGCAACGGCGTTCAGCTGATTTTAATAATAAACAAAACAAAAGATTTAAACAAAACAACAAAACAGAAACCAAAGGGCACAAGGGCCAAACGAATAAACAGACAAACAAGTAAGTGTCGTGCTGGCTAATCCAGCACGTTTTAGCAATTGTTATTTTCTGTCTCCTCTCTATCTCCCCGTACCTCCTCTCTGTACACCCAACCCTGCAGCACGGACAGCTGCAGATTCTTATACTCTGGCCGAGGGGTTAACTAGCTGTTAATTATCTTATTACCCCTCGGCCACAGTCTGCACACGTTTGGTAAGGATGCGCGACTGTCAGCTAGTTAAATAATCAGTAGCTGATCAGTCATGCATCCTCACGGGGTTTTAAATTATAAATAATAACAAAAGACGCTGCGCTTTTAACTGCGCCGCAAACAAAAATACAAATAATAATAAATAGGGGCGGGACACTCCGCCACACCTCCTTTGTAAAAACTTGTGAAAAGTAATCATTTAATATATTTGCTGTTTTTTTTTCTTCGTCTATGATTTTGCCATTTGTATCTCCTAGACATTTAACCTCCTCTTTGAATGTTCTCTTGCTGTTATAATATTGGAAAATCATTTTGGAATTGATTTTAGCCCCCTTAGCAATGTTCATTTCTGTCTCTCTCTTGGCCTTTCTAACTTCCTTTTTGACTTGCGTTTGCAGTTCCAAGTACTCTTTATGTGTACTTTGTTTTGGTCCCTTTTAAACACTCTGTAAAGTGACTTTTTCACTGAATATTTTTTAATTGGTCTATTAAACCATTTTGGCCATTTTGTTTTAGATTTAGATTTGTCTACTTTTGGGATGTAATTGATTTGCACCTCTAGTACTACATTTTTAAAAGCAGCCATCCTTTTTCTGTGGATGTTTTTTCTATTTTACTCAATCTACTTCTGTTAGTCTCATTTTCATACCTTCATAGTTTGCTTTTCTAAAATTGTAAACCTTAGCTCTAGTCATTACTTTTTGGGTTTTAAAAATCACTTCAAATGAGACCATGTTGTGGTCTGAGTTTGCCAATGGTTCTTTGACCTCTGTTTTAGTTATTCTGTCTTCATTATCTGAAAAGACTAAATCAAGCCATGCCTCCCCTCTAGTCGGTGCCTTGACAAATTGCGTTAGGAAGCAGTCATTTGTCATTTCCACCATTTCAATTTCGTTCTTTGTGCTCCCCACTGGGTTTTCCCATTTTATATGGGGGAAGTTGAAATCCCTCAGTAGTATGGCCTCTCCTTTGCTACATGCATTTCTATTGTCATTGTATAACAGATGCTGTTGCACCGCGAGCCAGTACAGCAGCCACATATATGAAATTTCCTAATGAGAAAATAAAAATTAAACATTTTACGCCTGGGTTTTCAACGTTTACTCTAAAAATCGGGACAAATGGTGCCCCGACAGTACCTCGATCGGGACGTGGAACAAATCCCCTAATATCGGGATGATCCCCCTTTTATTGGGACGTCTGGTCACCCTATTGAGAACCCTCCGTGTCTTCTGCTGCAAACTCTTGATGTGATCAAAACATAAAACCCTGACTCCAAGCAAAGAGTACTCAGATGCATTAGCTATAGTCCAGAGTCATCATTTCTGCAATTGACAGAGGCTATATTATATATTAAAACAACACATACATACATTCTTAACTCCGCAGTCAAATTCCGTGGGTACAGCGTGATCCCTCAGTCGAACTGTTTGCCCAGTTCTGTCAAGCATTTCATCTTTGAAATGTTTGCTGCACAAGACACTATATTTTGTGGGCTCCCAGAGTTTTTTATCAGAAGTCTGTCGATGGACGGCGATTCTCCATTGACTTCTTCTGAACGGATTATTCGGACACCTAAGACTATTCAAACATTTCACATCAGAACTGAACATGACATAGATTACTGTTATTGTTATTTTTATCAATTCACTTTCAAACTATAAACTTAATAGAGCACAGTTTTGTAGATGTTTCAATTATCTATATTGTATTGTAAGCAAAACAAAACAAAATCAAAACAAAATGTGTAATACAATTACAGCTTGAACCGATCTTCATTCTCTAAAACATTTATACAGATACCAGTAAGCAAGCACTGTTATTTATAAATAACTTAAGAAAGTAAATATATGTCTAGTAGTAGTATTTCTTTAGTTTTACCCTGAAAGGTGACCTCCCCCTCACCGAGTCTTCATTGCGAACTACCCTCAAAGAAACTAGTCTAATCAGTTTCATAGACTTGGCGCCAAAAGTAAACTTAACAACTCGATAATTTCAGTAAAATACAAAATATATTACTTACACATAGTAAAACGACGTAAATAAGGTTTGTATTTTCTGAGACATAACACACTGCTAACCATTAGAAAACACATAATATACAAAAAGAAAAACGAGACCTCGTACATACCTCTGTGAAGTGGCTTTGAAACACTGCACGTAGACCTAGCCAAGATGGCGTCTCTATTTACCCACCAAAATGACATAATGTCCTAGCTAAACCTAAGATAGCAATGCTAAGCGCCTATTTCCGTGACTATTATACGCAGGGGCGTGGTTTCCCAACACGCAAACCACGCAATTGCGTGGGGCCCCGCGGGGCTATGGGGCCCCCTGCTGCCTAGTAGCAGTGTTACATTACTGCCTGAATTGCAACAAAATCCTTATTTTCTCAGATGAAGTAAAATAATATACACATTTGATTTCATAGACCACACACACCCTGTCTGCACTTCTATATATTTACAAAAGGTAATTTCATTCAGCGCACGTCATGACACATTTGAGCTACCGTAACTAGGCCAGCTTCAGTCAGTGAAATCAAGCAAAATGAAGCGCCGCACGTATCCTAGCGGAGCTCAAAAAACGAAAAAAAGATAAAAGAATCAAAAAACTCAACAGGAAAGTTTGCAGAAGCTCACTAGTTTCTTTAAGAGTAACACTGCAAAGGAATCATCCGACGAGGAGGAGGTGGGAAATGTTTGTCCTCCTCGTGATGCCACCACCTCAGCTTGTTGCAGCAGCACCGTTAGCACAGACCTACCGGATAACATTACAGCGACTAGCTCAGAGGAAGTAGCTCCATCTGCCGCAGAACTTGCCGAAGCCTCGCCCGAATCCTCGCAACAACATGACCCGGTGGTGAGTGAAACTGTCATTCTATCGGACGACCCAGCGCTTTGGCCAGACAAGCTTACCGACCAAAATAAATGTCAGTTGATCATAAGGGGGCCAGTTCAAATTAAGGATTTTGACTTCCCACAAAACGATGACAACATCCCACGTCGTTTTACTGAAGAGAATTACCAAAAGAAAATGAAAAACGGAGAGAAAATACATCGTAAGTGGTTAGTTTACTCAGTGAGCAGTGATTCTGTATTTTGTTTCTGCTGCAAGCTGTTTGAAAGAGGGACCAGATATGCTCTTAGCAGCAGTGGATTTCGATCGTGGATAAATCTTCATAGCCACTTGAAAGAGCATGAAAAGGGCAAATCGCACCGTGCCAATATGCAGAGCTGGCGGGAATTAGATGAACGGCTGAAATCTGGCAAAACCATTGATAGTGCCAATCAGGAATTACAGGCTCTGGAAGTACAGCACTGGAGGGCTGTGTTAAGCAGAATAATTGCCATTGTTTGCCATTTAGCAACGCAACCAGGCATTAAGAGGACACTCAGAGAAACCTTTTGAGCCCCATAATGGCAACTTCCTGGGACAGATAGAGCTGATGGCACAGTTTGATCCCATAATGAGCGAACATCTTAGAAGGATTGACAAAAAGGAAATCAAGGATCATTACTTGAGTAACACCATCCAAAATGAGTTAATTGCATTAGTTGGACAGAAAACATGTGATGCAATTGTGCAGAAAGTGAAAGAGGCCAAATACTTTTCAGTCATAATGGACTGCACCCCAGACATCAGCCACACAGAACAGTTGTCCCTGGTGCTACGCATTGAAACTGTGAGTCAGCTGTGGGGGCCTTCATCTCAGAGCACTTTGTTGGGTTTATCAGTGTTGATGACACCACAGGAAAAGGCTTGTGCAATACCCTCCTTGAGCAGCTGAACAACTTGAAATTGAACATTGCAGACTGTCGTGGGCAATCCTATGATAATGGAAGTAATATGATGGGACACAAGCAGGGGGTCCAGAAAAGAGTGCTGGAACTGAACAATAAGGCAATGTGTGTTCCCTGCAGCAGTCACACACTAAACCTTGTTGTGGCTGATGCAGCCAAGTCATCTGTACTCTCTGTGAGTTTTTTTTAGAAACAATCTTCAGCGCCTTTACAAACTCTTCAGCTCCTCAGTACAGCGCTGGTCAATACTACAAAATCATGTGAAGCTCACAGTGAAAAGACTGTCAACAAGAAGATGGGAGTGCCGCATTGACAGTGTGAAAGCACTTCGCTACCAAATGCCTGAAGTGGTGGAGGCTTTAATTGCACTCAGTGAACAAGCAACAGAGAAGAAGGATGGGGAGACATTGTCTTCATCACAGGAGCTGACAACATGGCGCTTCATTCTCTGTGTTGTGATCTGGTACAATGTGTTGTATCAGGTAAACTGCGTCAGCAAACTCCTGCAAAGCCCCAGTGTGTCAACTGAGACAGTGAAGAGGGAGACTGATGGTGTTAAACAGTTTCTCCAGGAATACAGGGATGGTGGACTTGCCTCGACCCAGATAGATGCAAGAGAAATAGCTGAGAAAATGCAGATAGACATGACATTCCCAGTGGAGAGACAGAGAAGAACAACTCGCCAATTCCTCTATGAGGGCACAGAGGAAACTCAATTCACACCAGAACAGCGCTTTAAGCAAGATTTTTTCCTTCCCCTGATTGATATGGCACTGAATAGTGTCAGTGAGAGGTTCACACAGGTGGACCCATTTTTTTCTTTGTTTGGATTTTTATATTCAGCAGATAACATGAAGAAAGCCGTTCAAGAAGACACACTGGAGGAGTCATGCAGGAACCTGGAGCAGACAATAGGGGATATTGACAGCCAGGACTTGGTCCTTGAAGTGAGGGCAGCTGTCATTGCTTTTCCAGGTCACATTTCTTCTCCAGCAGAAATGCTGGATTACATCTACAAGGAGAATCTGTTGGAGCTGTATGGCAATTTGAGCATTGCCCTGCGTTTACTTTTGACTTTGCCCGTCACTGTCGCCTCAGGTGAGAGGAGTTTCTCCTCCTTGAAGCTGATTAAAACGTACTTGCGGTCAACCATGTCCCAGGAAAGACTGAATGGTTTAGCAATGATCTCTATTGAGCAGAGAGTCCGGAGATCATTGAATATGGAGGACATAATCAAAGCTTTTGCTGAAGTCAAAGCCAGGATGGTTAGATTCTGATTGCAGCAAGAGCTACTAGAAGGTAAGAAAATGTCTTTCACTCTCCTATTTAACTTACATGAGAACACCTTAGTTCAAGTGCACTGTCGGTTCTGTAGCCCACCCTTATAATGACATAGGACTGTGGCAGACACTGATGTGTGTGGTAACGCTAAAATCGTCATGACAGGTAGAGAAGGAGGGGCCCCTAAACTGAGCTTTGATTGGGACCACAAAATTGACAAACCCGCCTCTGATTATACGGTACTTGCGCTCCATTTTAAGCGAGTGGATTTTACACAGCGCCACTCAGTCCTACATAATAACCTGCCAATACCTGTGTATCTTGCCAGTTTAAATGGTGTACTGTATTCTTTCCTTGGTTTCCGTTACCCATCGTATCAATCAATGACCACACTACCAACATATACCCCTTCTGTACTTCTTTAACTGTATTGTTTTGTACCACGAATGACTTGGTACAAAATGCAATGTTATTTTTTTCGTGCTCCTCGACAATTTAACATACAGAGCAATCTGTGTGTGTTATTGCCGTGTTTCACTCGCACCTAGCCTTGGTTTTACAGAGCGACATCGCACATAAACATAAACCAGCAAAAAAAATGGTATAATTAAGGGGTTGCATTTATTGTAGGTTAAAGATTTGCATACAGTTTACCTTTCGCAACCCCACGTGTTCGGCTACTTCTACTCCAAACGTTTACTTTGTAACCCGACAATTTTGTTTGTTACATTTTAGGGATCGATCTAAAAAAAAGGAAACGTATAATGTACATTCAGTCGCACTTTCAAATGGCCTGTTAATAACGAAACTGCAGTTTAATTTCTTATTTAAGAAATTATCTATAAAAATATACGACGTACTTGATTTTAAGCGTGTTCTGAATTCCACCAAATCTTTAATTGCGAATGCTTTCTAACTTCTAAATTTTCAAAAGCCAACGAAATATGTAAAATAACGGCAGTATGGTATTTTAATAACAATTTAATAAAAAAATAAAAAGGATACAATTACAAATAAAAATTACATCATCATTTAACGCTATATTTCTCAGTTGTAGGATATTATATCAAACTTTCTGAAAAAACAAAATACTTTAAAAATGAAGTTTAATCTAATTTAAAATACTTCCGAGGCCATTACAGGTGTAGCATGAGAAACTGCACCCCATGAGATTGTGCGGGCCTTCAGCGCCGTTGATTTTACCACGCATGCGCACGTTATGTGACGTACAGGGGATTCACTTTAGCATAGCTATACCTACGAGAAACTGCATCACGTGCAATTGTGCACCCCTACTTTATTATATTGATATTGACATTTAGCTGTTTATGTTTAATAAAATATGTTATTTTATTAATAAATAGATTGTTCTGCTTCCTGTTTTTTCACACTGTTAGTAAGGCGAACAATTCACGTGATTTCCATTCCACGTTTGAGTGTATTTTTACACCTTAACAAGTTTTTTTTTTTTTTTTATGGGGTTGTTGTTTTACAGATGCTATTTAAGCTATTTCAATTTCAACCTGCCAGCAGTGGCTTAATTTAACTCATGTTGCAGTCTATTGTAGTCCATCCAGCAGGTTTAGCGGTTTTTCCAACCTCGGAGTAACACTGTATGAATATATCGCAACGTCAGGTAAAATGTTATTAAAATACATAAAGATGTTGGATAGGCCTATATATTTTAAATTAATCAATTTGCAGTTGAAAACATTGGATGTATAAATAACTATTGCAAACAATAGGTACTGCAGTTCATGCTGTGCCTTAAACTATGTCATTGTGGATTGTTGTATTGTGCACACATTTTTACTTTCGTGAATACGGTTTATATCTATTTTCTGTTGAATCTGATATTTTAATATTTGTTTGCTGGAACGTGTATCAGTTGTTCATTTATTTACAGCATTCTTCAATAAAATTTAAGGTGTTTTCATAGCTATGACATACTGCACCCCCTCAGAAAAGGTGTTTTGATAGCTGTGAGATACTGCACCCCCTCAGAAAAGGGTATTTTAACAGCTATAAGATACTGCACCCCCTCAGAAAAGGTGTTTTAATAGCTATGAGATATTGCATCCTTTACAAAAGGTGTTTTCATAGCTATGATATACTGCATCCCCTCAGAAAAGGGGTTTTAACAGCAATGAGATACTGCACCCCCTCAGAAAGGGTGTTTTAGTAGCTATGAGATACTGCACCCCCTTAGAAAGGGTGTTTTAAGCTAATTTTATTGCTGAATGTGATTAATATCAATTAATATAACTTTATACATGCAAGTACTCTTGCCTTCTCAGTATTTGGATAATGACATCACTGTTAAAATTCAAGTTTGATAGATTAGGATTTAAAACTAAGCATATTGTCTATATTCTGGCATTGTTGCATTTCATATTTTGTTATATATTGAATTTGAATGTTGCAAAGAAAAAGCTGCTTATTTGCTATGAAGGAGAAGATGGACATTTATTACTAAGATTGAGCACAACGCAGTGGATTTTATTACAAGCGCCTGTATCTGTGTCTCATCATCCCTCCTCTTCTCAAGTCAAAACTTCATAGCAACCTAACAGCAGACATTACATTAGACTGCTAATGATGATTGAAAAATGCATGTTTCCCCTCGTTCTACATTTATCACAAAACGAGTTTGAGTGCAGTTTGCTTAATTGTTATTATTTTTATTTCATATTTGTTATCATAGCTATGAAAACACCTTTTCTGAGGGGGTGCAGTATGTCATAGCTATGAAAACACCTTTTCTGAGGGGGGTGCAGTATCTCATAGCTATGAAAACACCTTTTCTGAGGGGGTGCAGTATGTCATAGCTATGAAAACACCTTTTCTAAGGGGTGCAGTATCTCATAAGCAGGTAGGCGAGAGTTCAGCTGCGTGAGTTGTCAGCACATCATAACCAATGTGTAGTTCAGAGGGTTGCAGCTCAAGCTTTTCGGCTGACCAGTCGATTTGATTGGCTGTTTGGCCGTGTTCTAACTATACTCATGAATATGCATTTTACTTATTTAATGTGATCCGCTGCCAGGCTCCTTGCAAACCGCACAGCGACAAAACCCCCAACTCAACTACTACCAGTCAAACACGCACTGTCTGAATATCAAGCCTGAAGTAACCCACTTACTTCAAATGGAAATGTCAAATTCTTCTAAATAAACCAGTACGGATAGTTAAGGTTTCTGGTTGTCGGGTTTTCATTCTGAGCGGTCCGCTTGCCTTTAATGTTGTAATTAGCGTCATTAAACCATCTCAGTTTCATAAGTTAATCATGGAAAGATGATAATGACAAAATAAGCTCAACTATTTTTTTTTTTTTTTACCTATACATTCCTAAAGATGATCGCTTTACCGTCGCTGCTTGGAGGTTGTAGCTACATAAATGTTTCATAAAACAAAGACTTCACCCTCGCTAAACTAGTCATATAAAATGAGTAATGATTGCGATGATTAATTATGTGTTTGCTTTACAAGAGCAGTACTTAAAATGCAGAGCAATTCATTTTATTCCGCCTCCTTTATTATGCAGGTTAAGTTATTCGCTGGAGTGAAAGAAGTCTTAAAAGTTAATCGGCTCGTTTTAATTTTAAATTATTATTATTATTATTATTATTATTATTATTATTATTATTATTATTATTATTATTATTTCTTTCTTTGCAGACGCCCTTATCCAGGTAAAAATAATGTGATATATTGTAACAATTGTTACAAGATATCACATTATTTTTACGTACAATGGGATTGAACCCACGACCCTCCAGTCAAGAGTCCAGAGCCCTAAAACAGTAGGCATAAAACTTATTTAAAAGCAGGTACATCGTCAGAAAAAATAGAGAAAAATAAATAAAAAAACGATATTAAATTGAAAGACAGTAGCCTACTACACACATCAATTACACGTTATGAGTAAATAGTAAAGACGTTGAAAAGCACAGTGGCTGTAGATATCAGCGGGACTCAGTCCGGGATTCGTGTATGCACGACGGATTAAATGCATTTTATTTTGCGGCAAAGCAACGTGTAAAAGAGCCTAGATAAGTAATTATTACTATGCTTTTTTATTATTATTTTTTTTATTTTTTACCGAGGCCCGTGCCTCTGGTGCCTTGGCTGGCTACAGCCTTGAGCACTCAAATATTAGCCTACTTTTTACACTGACTCACAATGTGTCCATAAAATTGAACTCAACTGTACCAAGTATATTGTACTACATGTACACATAAAATTCGCATTTTTATTTTTTAATGCATGCTGAAATAATAATAATAATAATAATAATAATAATAATAATAATAATAATAATAATAATAACCCATCAATTTCACACAAATATAATCGTTAAACACCTACAACGGAAAGATGTGCAGTCGCCGTCATGTACCGTATTCGATTTTCCTTTTGTTATGTCAGATCGGGACATGAATTGCATCAAAATAAAGGGGGCGAATTGCTATTTAATAAATTAATAGTACATAATACGTTATTGAGATATTTTGATTTTACACACGATAAGTTTCGTTTCCACCTTTCTGTTGATAAAGGAAGGGGATGCAGTATATCATACCCTGTTGTTCAATGACGCGTTTGGTCACGTGACTGTACAGGCCCGCAGTATCTCATGGGATGCAGTTTCTCATGCTACACCGGTATTGTACTACGTTTTGGTTTTTTTAAGTAAACACTAAAACATGAAACGTTTTATTTTGTAAACATTTTATACGACTTTATATCTAATTATTCTTGTAGTTCTGCTAATCTTACCTATTTTTGTGAACAATTAAAATAGTTATTTATTAGCATTGAGACCCTATAAATACTGAGTTTCCTGAGCAAGAAAGCGCCATTTTGCAGACAGGGAAGGTGTTTGTTTCTTTGTTAGTTTGTGCGCAGTGTCTGTAAAACTGCATAACAGTCGACGTGGTTGGATACGGTCGTAATTTTCAAGTTAAAGTTAATTCATAGTTGAAGAACCTCGAATGTTAATTTTTTAAACGTTTGTTTTGACTTTCAAGTCGATATTTTTCGTCAGTTTGTGTTTTATTATCAGTGGTAAACATGAGTTACGGTAGGCCGCCGCCCGATGTTGAGGGCATGACTTCCCTCAAGGTAGATAACCTGACGTACCGGACCTCGCCGGAGACCCTGCGGCGGGTTTTTGAGAAGTACGGGCGGGTCGGGGATGTGTATATTCCCCGAGACCGCTACACTAAGGAGAGCCGCGGGTTCGCCTTTGTGCGGTTTCACGACAAGCGTGATGCGGAGGACGCGATGGACGCCATGGATGGCGCGGTGCTGGATGGGCGGGAGCTGCGCGTGCAGATGGCACGCTATGGACGGCCGCCCGAGTCACACCACGGGCGCCGAGGAGGCCCGCCACGAAGGTATGGGAGCTCCGGGAGGAGAAGCAGGAGGTAAGGGCGCCGGGGTGGGGGTATTTAATGCGGGGCTTCAGACTGTTAATTGGGTGTGGCAGACAAAGGTAGAGGGATACTTGGTTGTTGTGCTGGTAAACTACAGTCTGAAGCGCTAGTTTAGCACGCTACGGTTTGCCGTTTCAGTTGCGTTGTTAAAATGTGTGTATAATCAATACTTTGTTAGATTTGCCGTCGTTTGCATAGTTTTCTTAATCTAATTCAAATTCGACAATCCTATGAAGAAAATGGCAGCTATTGATTTGAGTACTTCACTAGTGGACACAAATATTACAATTTTGGGGACGCTTTTTAAGCCCTTCTGGGTTGTGATAGTGCTGTTCGTTATTGAAACACATGGTGATGCAACTGATGCAGACTATCGTTAACCTTAATTTTCACTTGGAAGTGAGTAAATGTTATGTGTGGTTTATTTTGTTTTTCTCCAGCCCTCGACGACGCAGGCGCAGTCGCTCCCGAAGCAGGAGTCGTTCTAGGTCCCGTAGCCGCTCGCGGTACAGCAGATCAAGGTCCCGTTCCTACTCCCGCTCCAGGTCTCGCTCCAAAACTCGTTCCCCACGCAGAATCAAGTCCAAATCCAAGTCAAAGTCTTTGTCCAGGTCTAAGTCCAAGTCACGCTCCAGATCTAAGTCCAAGTCTAAGTCCAGGTCCCGAAGCCGCACACCAGCCTCTGCCAGAAACTCCAAGTCCAGGTCGAGGTCCAAGAGCCTACCCAAGTCTCCAGAGGAGGAGGGAGCAGTGTCCTCATAACTCAATGGTAAATAGAACCTGGCGCAATGTTGCAGACTAAAATAAATGCATGTACTTTAGTCTGATCACCTAAAGCATGAAGTTATTTACCCTGTTTCCTCTGTGAATATGAGTGCCCCATTAATCTTGTGTTTTTTGGGGTGATTTCAAGGCAGTTAATGCAAACTGGTATTGTATTGCGAGGATTTATAAATGCTTTTCTTTACCCTTAAACCTACTGTGTAGTGTGTTGTGTGTTGTTTTTTTTTTTGTTTGTTTGTTTTTTTTTTTAAAGCATGATACCCCTGCCTGTGAAACCACTTGTTACACCAGTGCTCTCCAACCTGTTTGCACCCAAAGGCCTAATGCCACTGCAGTACACATTTGGATAGCTAAAGAGAAGGATCTTCTTTACTGATATGCCAGTTGTGCCAAAACTTTATTTTCTTCATTTGGTCACTACAGTCTAATCATTACAGCACTAAAATTCTCCCTTTTTATATTAAAAGGGACTGTAATTGCTAGGGGAGAAGCACAATGTCTCGGAGGTGACGGTTGGAGAATGCTGCCCCCTATATGTATATCTTGGTAGTCTATTTGTCCAAACAGTTAGGAATTGTATCGTTCATTCTCCTTGATGTACAATTTAGAACACTTTAAAGGAGTGCATTTTGTGCAGTATTGAGACTGATTCGGAAGTAAGAAATATTCACCAAAATGTGGAATTTTCTCCTCAAGCTGCTGTTTCCTGTTTGCAAAAAAGGAGATTGGTGCAGTTTGTGCAGAGTTAGAGATTGTGTGATCCGCCCTGGGGCCGCCTCCTGCTGTTGGGGTATGCTTTGGAGCAGGTTGGTCAGAATCAGTAATGAGTTGGTGTTGAGGTACGTGTGCAGGACAATGGAGAGAAGCCTTGCATTGTCCTGGTCATGTGTTGTCCATGACCTTGGGCTCACATACTTAAAACAGGAGGGGGGAAAAAAAGGTTTGTCTGCTTTTTGTTTGGGATTAACTAAAATGTTTTAAATTTGAGCGATTCTGTTAGAAAGCTACCATTTTTTTGGTGTTCTCAGTAGTTTACACAAATACCAAAGAAGCATTTAATGCAACATGGTTGGGTTGGGCCCTGCACTGTGGTGATAACTTGCTTTTATTTTGAATGTTTGGCTCATTTTGGCCAAGGACAATAACATTTTGTAGTAAGTACTAGCTGACCCAAGTTGATTTGTTAGGTAAATCCATCCTTTTAAATGTAGTTCTTGTGGGGATGTCACTTACCTGCCAAACTATTTGGAGGCATTTGCTTATTGAAAAGACAATTGTATGAAGTGGCAATAAACACAAACTGAACCTTTTTAATGTTGCCGAGTAATTGTCTGGCTCCCACTAGCACACTTGATCAAAAGATCATGTTTGTTCTTTGTGCCCTCTGCACGGTCTTGAGTGCGGTAAAAAGGTGGGGTGAAGAGGTCCCATTCCAAATAACTATTTTACACATTCTTTATGCGGTCAGCCTGAAATCAAGCACTCGCCACTTTCTAGTAGAGTATTTTAGAATGTGCTGAAATGCTAGATGCTAAACCCGCTCAATAAGAAGTGGTGTAATAAATTCAGATTTGGCCCAGACAAACAAGAAATGTCATGCAGAATTTGTAGTGATATCTGCAGTTGTAGAAATTAACTGGTAGTGTTTTGATTTACTCCAGCTTGTTTAATTGTTTTCTTTCTTTTACTTTAGACTTCTCGGATGAACAACCAAACCCAGTGAAGGCATCACTTTGAAAGTAAGATCTCTCTGAAAGTGATTGAGAGATCCCCAAAACAAACTGGCTGATTACAAAAAAAAAAAAGGTTAATATTGTAACAATTTATGGCCTATAAAGATTTAAGTTTTTTTTTGTTTGTTTTTTTTTTGTGTTCTGCATAGAAAATGAGGTTAATTTTGTATGTGCCATCTTGTTCCAATTTCTTAACTATTAAATAGGAAGGACTTCAGATACATTTTGGGCTTGTATAAGTGAGGTAAAGCAAAAATGTTTGATCTGTTTATTTTTTCTGTTAAGTGCTTTAATCCAGTGCTGGGGTTTCCTTAATTTAGTAATTTGTTAAAGGTTTTAAAACGTCCATAATGGAAAATTTGCTATTGCTAACTAGTTGAGATCACAGTTGCTTTGAGAAATTAGTCAAGACTAAAATTGCATTCTGGCTTTGCTACACCAAGTAAGGTTTTAAAATTCTTTAGTGGTAACCATCAACCAGTTGCCTGTTAGTCTAACAACAGATTAAGTGTTGGTTTTAGGTTTATTTTTTTTAATTCTGGCGTTTTGGTTAATACATAGACATCATATTAGACATTTTATTAAAATTAAAATAATTTTGGTATAAATTCTGAAATACTAGGTGTGTGGTGACCTAAAGTAGTTGCATTTGAAACCCAGCACTGACTTCATTTATTTGATTTTATTTAATGTTTAATCTGATTTGCAATTCTAATCTTTTCTCTTGTGTATTTTTTGTGCACTAGGCGCAGTTGTGTAGCAGTTGTATTGCTGGTTAGCTGTTAAGGTGGCGTGTTGCAGTGCAGAGTGCTTGGCTGTTTCCAGTTTTCTCCTGATTGCTCCTGTGTAACGATGCCTTGGCGTGCCGGTGTTTTTTTATTTTTATTTTAAAATCCGGTCTGCTGCACTTTCTGAAACCAGGGTCACGTGAATTGCTTTTTATTTTTTGTAAAATTTAAAATTGGAGCATACAGTGAGCACATCTAGCCATTTATTACACACCTTATGGTAATGGTAACATGGAGTACATTTAACTGTAATTGCATTTAAGACTGCTCTTGGTACAATCTTTTTGTAATTTGTATGTTCTGCTAAAATTTCTGTACTTGTAACTACTGTTCTGTGAATGCTAATAAAATATTTTCTTTTGGTGTATTTGTTTGTGTAACTATGTGGTCAAGAATTCCACTGATACTGTGAGCATTGGGGAATCTGCATTCCAAATCTGTCCTTGCTGTGCAAGGAGGTGCAGATAGGGTGGTTTTGCTCACACTTCCATCCCTTACCAAATTACCTTTTATATAGAATACATTGACAAATTGCAAATGTATTAAATTATATACACCAACGGAAGATTCTGCCTTAAACATTGGGATACCAGTGCAAATAAACCATGATCCTAAACAGCTTTCAGCTGTGACTAACAGGGGTTTCTAGCTTGGTGTTCCACTCTTTACGTAAACTTTCTTTTTTACAAGATGTATTTTCCAGCAGGTTTTTTTTTTTTTTTTTTTTTTTTTTAAATAAAAATATGCCCAGGGATTTGAGTTGAGTTGTGAATCAATTGCTAATTCAAATAATGCAATATGAAAATTAGGATTTTAAATAAATGCCACAAAGTGGGGTTGGGTAGTGTTACAACCATATTATTGAACTCAAGTTGCAGGGTCCCACAATCCTTTTAATTTCACAATGATCCCAGGGTGTTTACTATATTCATTGTTCATACTCCAGTGCACAGCTGTGAAACACTCCATGGGCACTACAAAGTATCTCCAGTGATGGGAAATAAAGTAGGACGATATGTATACAAAGATGCCAAAAAAACAAATAGGTACCTCTTGAAAACAAGTTGACTGCCAACTTAATCAGAGTTTCGTGGTGTGTCATTTTTCCAAATAAAAAAAAAAAAATGTAGGTTTATGCCCACTGATACACATGTATGTAACACCACATCTAATTTTGATTAAACATGGTTAGCATGTACTCAGGAGTGGTAGAATGTTGGACTATATGGAGGTGCCTGCACTTCAGTGCCATTTTTATGCATTGCTAGAGAGCCACTCGCATAGCTGTGATGAAATGGTAAGGACATTTTTCAGTACAAAGTTGAGTATCAAAACCTGGGGATAAAAAGGTTTATGAATATACGTAATGCATACATTTTGCTTATATCTTCAGAATCTACACTGAGTCATTTCAAATAAAAAAAACTGCTCCCCTATCTGAAATTTCAAATGACTTTGTTTTGTTTTTGTAATAAGTCTGCTAATGCCTTGACTGAGCTCAGAGGTTGCCTGGCAGTGACGTAATGCAGACAAGGTCAGACGTTTTTATTGTACTGGTATTTAGCACTCAACACCGTTAAGTTCACTGCATTGCCTATATATAATATTACCAAAATAAAGGAAAACGATCCAAAATGGCAGATCTAGCCTTCACAATTGATAATTTCCCCTTAAAGTTATTTATTATACAACAAATTTCACAGAAATCGTGAAATCTGTGATAACCGTGAAAGAAATACAGCCATAGACACGTATTGTGTGATAGATAAAAAAAAATCTTTTAGTTTCTCAAGGTTTGAAGTACTGCTGGCATTAGGTGGCTCCTGGTTGACAAAAAACTTGAAAACCCCCATTGAATGCAGTGCTGCAGAGAATCCCAGAGTGCTGTCATGGTCAGGGGTGCAGAAGCAGTGGTGTTTGCCGTCCTGGTCAGGCATGCAGAAGCAGTGGTGTTTGCAGCAGGGTTTTCTACAGTCCCGTCCAGCAGCATCAGCCGAGGAGAGCATGATTGAAAGGTTCTCTTGCTGTTCATCATTCATTGTGGAGTTGCTGTTGACACTAGCAAGGTTTATGTGGCATGTAACCTGGATCAGCTGCTGGGATGTTATAGTTTTTGCACTAGATGCTTTCTGGCTGAATGATTTGCTATTTTGTCAGTAGAAATTTCAAAGTTTTGCAGCAGTACTGCAGTGTACAAAATTGAAGGCATATGAAAGAAAATGTTTTTTTAAAAAAGAACAAAATCTTTTATTTTCAGGACGTTTTGGGCAAAAGCCCTTCTTCAGCTGTTCAGGCTTTTGCCCGACACATCATTATATATATATATATATATATATATATATATATATATATATATATATATATACTGTATATACACACACACATTATCATTGTTTATTATGCAGCTTTTTTCCTTACATTAGAATTGTAGTGATTCAAAATGGGTTCTTTTTGTTAAAGTTCTGATGCCACCTTTGAATGTAAACATCAATCTCTCTTTCCTACTTTCACCTAAAGAAGTGACCTTGAGGTCTCGAAAGCTTGTGATTAATTATTATTTAGTTAGTCCAATAAAAGGTATCACATCTCCTTTTATTTGTCAAAGATTTCTTTTTATAAAAAAAAAAAAAAAAAAAAAAAAAAATTAGTCATTGCCAATTATTTTCTCCCAATTTAGAATGGCCAATTATTTTTTAAGCTCAGCTCACCGCTACTACCCCTGCGCTGACTTGGGAGGGCGAAGACGAACACACACTGTCCTCTGAAGCGTGTGCCGTCAGCCGACCGCTTTTTTTCACACTGCGGACTCACCATGCAGCCACCCAAGAGCTACAGCTTCAGAGGACAACGCAGCTCTCGGGTAGCTTGCAGGCAAGCCTGCAGGCGCCCGGCCAGACTACAGGGGTCGCTGGTGCTCGGTGAGCCAAGGACACCCTGTCCGACCTAACCCACCCTCCCTCCCCCTGGCGACGCTCGGCCAATTGTGCGCCGCCCCCTGGGAGCTCCCCTCCACGGTCGGCTGTGGAGTAGCCTGGACTCGAACTCGCGACGTCCAGACTATTGTGCGCATTCTGCACTCCACGTGGAGCGCCATTACTGGATGTGCCACTCGGGAGCCCCCCTGTCAAAGATTTCTATGCAAATTCTAAAATGTTATTAATTCTCCATTTGCACACAACATGCGGTAAAGCAAGACATAACAAATGTTACATTTCAGAGTTCTGATTTAAGCGTTGTACTCGACATTAATGTCCTATTTCTAAACTGATTTAAAATGAAGTTATGAACCTGCCAGGTCATTAGTAATGTTTTGTAAAGGATGCTCGCAGAATGAATTCTTGAATTCTTCTCAGTCGTTATAGACTTGTGTAGAACTGTGACCAGTGCAAGAATGTATATCATTTCATAGGCATTAAAAAATGAAAAACGAAAACACTGTAATCATATATAATATAATAACCCAATTCCGTAAGAAGGGGTTCTCTTATTTGTTCAAGTAACTTGACAGGGTACATTTTTTTCCTCAGTCTCATGTCTAATATTATACTGTTTCTCGGCTAAATGAAAATACAATATTATTTAAATATAAGAATTTTGCTGCACTGTCACTGGAAATCGGCTCTTATTATCGTTTCAATGTATTCTGATATACGACTGCTGTCCAACTAAGATTAACACAGCGCTTGTAATTTATTTAGCGTAAAATTCACAATCTTGAGTCAGGTTTCAAATCAAAATTATTACAGCTTCCGGCATAACAACCTCAGGAATGGAAGCGAGCAATGTACACGCTTCTTCACTTCTGCTCTGGTCTTCCTCCTTGAAATTAAAATGCTTCAAATAGACGCCGCTGAGATCGCCCCGTTTACACATTGGTCCTCTTCACTGCGAACTCTAACCTAACTATAGGTAACCTCACCCACATCTGAGGGCGCCAAACAAAATCGCAGAATTGGCGACAGTTGCTCTAACGGACCAATCACGAGTCTGAAAGGTGTGGCTTCAGGATGAACCATCATAAACGAGGAAAGCAGCAGGTAAATATTGTTCTTTTAAAAAGACAGCGCCTTGTTTTTGTGTTATTTAAAAGCCTTTCTTAATGAAGAAACAAAAATATACTGAAATGTTTGGAATCTACATTGTCACTGTATTTGTTGTTTAAATTGTCTAATTTAGTGTAAACCATCGTGTTTGTATAAAAAAGATATTTGAAACTTCCAAGTAACTTAATTTGCTGTACAAAAAAAAAACAAACATATTTGCAGCTGTCAATATGGCGGCAGGGGGCGACGTTTAGCTCATAGACATATACAGTCAGCACTCACATATCCAACACTATAAAATGTTGACTTCAGTGACGGTCAAACGCGAGTGACGCATATCTGATTATTTAATTTTGGCCTGTTCCAACCCATGTCCGTTTTTCAGGGAACACAAAAAAATATACAATATCAAAAATACATTGCTGAAAGGACTGTGTTTTAAAATAAGTAGGTTTCTATTTAGATGTACTGTATTGGTTTTGTTGGTACAGTACTATATTTTTAACAGAAGTAGTATTTTAATTCAGAACGATATGATTCTGAAAATATCACTTGCCAAAACTAGAGACATGTTATTTAAATCCATACGTATTGTAGCGGTATGTAAAATTCCCCATTAACGACACAACAGCAAAATGAAATCTAAAGGCTGTGTGGTCCAGTGGTTAAAGAAAAGGGCTTGTAACCAGGAGGTCCCCGGTTCAAATCCCACCTCAACCACTGACTCATTGTGTGACCCTGAGCAAGTCACTTAACCTCCTTGTGCTCCGTCTTTCGGGTGAGACGTAATTGTAAGTGACTCTGCAGCTGATGCATAGTTCACACACCTTAGTCTCTGTAAGTCACCTTGGATAAAGGTGTTTGCTAAATAAACAAATAATAATAATAAAACATAAAAGGCAATGCAATTTAGCAAAATATTAATATATATATATATATATATATATATATATATATATATATATATATAGCTCTGGAAAAAATTAAGAGACCACTGCAAAATTATCAGTTTCTCTGGTTTTACTATTTATAGGTATGTGTTTGGGTAAAATGAACATTTTTGTTTTATTCTATAAACTACTGACAACATTTCTCCCAAATTCCAAATAAAAATATTGTCATTTAGAGCATTTATTTGCATAAAATGACAACTGGTCAAAATAACAAAAAAAGATGCAGTGTTGTCAGACCTCGAATAATGCAAAGAAAATAAGTTCATATTCATTTTTAAACAACACAATACTAATGTTTTAACTTAGGAAGAGTTCAGAAATCAATATTTGGTGGAATAACCCTGATTTTCAAGCACAGCTTTCATGCGTCTTGGCATGCTCTCCACCAGTCTTTCACATTGATGTTAGGTGACTTTATGCCACTCCTGGTGCAAAAATTCAAGCAGCTCGGCTTTGTTTGATGGCTTGTGACCATCCATCTTCCTCTTGATCACATTCCAGAGGTTTTCAATGGGGTTCAGGTCTGGAGATTAGGCTGGCCATGACAGGGTCTTGATCTGGTGGTCCTCCATCCACACCTTGATTGACCTGGCTGTGTGGCATGGAGCATTGTCCTGCTGGAAAAACCAATCCTCAGAGTTGAGGAACATTGTCAGAGCAGAAGGAACCTGTATGAACCTGTATGGAGCGCCATTTGTGCCAAAACTATCCAGCCATTAATTTGTCAATTCATGAATTGGTCCATTTGTCCAGCAATTCGTCCATAAATTCATCAAATCATACAGTAATTCATAAACGTATTTGTTAATTCATCTAACAATTCATTAATTAATTTGTCAATTCATTAATACGAAAGGCTGTACGGACTTTAGTGTGAAGCGTTTGCTCGGCGCTTGACCTGCAAATTTCCAATCAACCAGACGAACTTGCCTGCAAACTTCCCAACAAACAGACAAACTTCCAACTGTCAATCTCGCACTGTGCCAAAAACACTGCAACCTTTCTAGCCAATGGGAGCACACATATTTTAACCAATGAAAATCCAGCCTCACTCAAAACTGCTTCAGCCAATAATATTACAGTTCATTAGAAAGGGAGTTTCCAAAGATATTCTATTTAAAAAGATACTCGACTCTGCTCATTTTCAATGCACGCATAGCATTGTGGTATATACAGCGAGCTCGGCAGAATTTTTTCTATGGAGAGAAATTATGGCTGGATAGTTTTGGAACAAATGGCGCTCCATATATATGTCTTGTATATGTAGCCTTGTGGACAGGCTGGCTTGTAGTGGTGACATCAGACCTAGAAGAAACACAGTACTGCGAGTTGAAATGGTGAAGGCGCTTGCTTTCGCCGGTTTATTGCAAATAAGGTAAAAATGTTTGACACAAAACAATGCTCACAGAGCAAAATAAAAGGTTGAAACAAAAACTGACACCAACTAAACAAACAGGGACAAACATTCCACAAACAAGTACCGTGCTGGTCCTCCGGCAAGAAGTAGCAATTGCTATTATTTTAATTATTGTTCTCCTTCTCACTCCCGTTCTTTCTCCCTGAACACACAACCCCAAGTGAGTGAATTGTGCAACTATTTATACAGCTGTGCTGGGATTCAGTTACTAATTAATTATTCACTTCAACCCCAGCACATGAACTAATTTGTGCATTCCCCGTGCTCACATATTATTACATACTTTAGCTGCACATGAAGTGATTGTGCAATCCCTGTGCCTAAATACAACTATATATTTTAAAGCACTTGTACTACACAGACCCATTTATATCCTGTACACCAATACCTATACACCAACATTAACACACCACACGCAACATATAGCACTGTGGCAAAGTGGCTTTACTGTGTACAGGTGCAGGAGTGATGCAGTGCGTAATGAACCAGACAGAGAGTTATTCCAAGGGAAAAAAACTGAGCTTTTATTTTCAAAAGTCCAGGTCTGGTGACCAAAAGAAAAAGTCCCTGGCAATATACAACAATGTGTAAAGCGCAGGGAAAATAACACGGGTTGCAGTCACAAATAATAATAAACAATATCTCTCCCACAATATACAATCACGGTCACCAGTCCTGGGTGCGTGCTGTAGTGCTCGTGGTGGGTGATACAATTTATCTGGTGACAATCCGTGTAGTGTTTTTTAGTACAAAACAAATAAACACTCACGAACAGCAATCACAGGCATTTTTTCTGTCCTTCTCGGTTATTTATGTTTTTAACCAAAGCGAAGGAACAGATTACGATTCTCCATCTCCCTTATATGCTGTCACGCATGACCCCTTGGTAGGCAAATGCAATTGCCTTTCGGCAGTTTCACTTCTGGGTCAATATGTTCTTGCAACGGAGTCTCGCCTTCTTCCAGACTGACCGACTTCCCGACCCGGGGAAAGAACTGTCAGGCCAGCCTGTCCAAAGAAATCTGTCCTCGCTGCTTAGCACCCTCATAGGTTGGGAGGGGGATTTACAACCAAGATTCATTATATTTCTGTCACAAACACATAATACATACATGGGCGGGGCACATTGTCACAAGCCTATATAACCTCATTCTATTTTTTGCAGGTCATAGACCAGTTGTTTGACATATTGAACACTAGAACCCCTAAAGCTAAAGGATGCAAGTGCCCAATCGGAGATATAAACTGGGAAAAAGTTTCAGAGTTTTGTAAAAAACCAAAAGCTTACTTGGTTTGTTTGAAAAGACAAGATCGTACACCACTATGTGTCTCTAACTTTACATTCAAAATCCTTTTGTAGAAAGATGCAACCATACATATTAACTTACAAGTTCAGTCAGGATCATATTGAACTGCTTTTTAACAACATTAGAAGAGAAGGTACAGTTTATTTTTGCTAAAATCTATTGTTATTTTTATATATGCTTGTAGCAGGGCGATTGCCCTGCACATGTGTAAATTAGTGTTGGTATAATTTGTATGGGGAAATGGGTTTATTGTGTGTCTTTTTGGAGTTGATTTGTATGATTGAATTATTGTTTACAGACGGGCGCTCGATTGAGACTTGCTGCCTGCTAGGCTTGGTTGAGGGGAAGGGCAGCAAGTGATTAGCTGTGCTGGTCCTCAATCAGCAGGTGGGCAGATCTTGACCGAGTGTCCGTCAGTTCAGAAGCATCCGCGGGAGATGGCTCGTGGCGACTGCAACGCCATGCCAGAGGGGAGCGGTGTATACTCGGGAGGAGAGGGTCCGTTCTGCAGGAACGACAGCTACGCAACCCTGAGACTGCAAGCGGTGCTTGTGAAGGCAATGCCCAGCCAAGGCCGTATGAAGCAGAAGGAGTTGGCTGGTACATGACCACTTTTATTTACCTTCGTTTCTGTTTTGTATTAATAAATCCTGCGCGTCTGTGCCGGCGTTTCAACTCCACCTCCCATGTCTCTCTGTATTGCTTAAACAGCGGCTACCCACACACGTGACACGAGCGAGACCCTGTCACAATGCTTCTTAGTAGCCAGCTTTACTATAAACTGCATTTGTATACTGTGACAGAAATACAATGAGTTTTGGTTGTAAATCTCTCTCCCGACCTGTGAGGGCGCTAAGCAGCGAAAGTAGAGTTCTTTTGACGGGCTGGCCTGACAGTTCTTTCCTCAGGCTGGGAAGTCGGTCAGTCTGGAAGTAGGCGAGACTCTGTTGCAGGAACGTATTGACCCAGAAGGGAAACGACGTAGCAGCTGCAGATAGTAAAGACAGCTGCACTCGTTTACCAAGGGGTCATGCGTGATAGCATAAAAAGGGGACAGAGAATCGCAATCTATTCCTTCGCTTTGGGACTGAAACATAACCCGGAAACATCACCCACCACGAGCACTACAGCACGCACCCAGGACTGGTGACTGTGTGTATATATTTTGGGAGGGATACCTGTGTTTATTGTTTGGGACTGCAACCCGTTATTATTTAACCCTGTGCATTACACATTGCTGTGGATCATGTTTTGGTTACCAGACCGGAGTATAAAAATAAAATACCCCTTTTCCATACCGGATTACAATCTCTGTCTGTGTTATTCCTGCACTGCATCACCTCTGCACCTGTTCACAATCAACCACTTTGCCACAATACCTATAGACATAAATGCATTCACTTAATTTAAAGGTGTGTGGGTGGTGTCTAAAAAGTAAAAGGTGGGTCATCCTGGAGATTCCTTTCAGTTATTACAACATATTTATAATTATAATGTGCTTTTTTAGGTTTAAAGCTGCTTTCAAGAAGATCCTGGCTAGGTGTGGTGTGCTTCCAAATTCAAATGGGAATGTAGTACAGCTTGATGAAACCACAAATGTTACTCTTTCATCAGCTGTATTTTCTGGTTTACAAGTACTTTGCAATGGTGATGAAGATACTCTTATGACAGAGGATGGTGATCTGTTTGTACAAGACACACACCTTAGAACTGCACTTGACTACTCAGACCATGTCCCTAGAGGATGCCTCACAACAGTAGAAAATGCTGTAACTTACATTGCAGGCTGGGTTGTATGTAATGTGTGCAAAATCATCAGCTGTAGTACTTTCTGGAATTGGAATTGGAATTGGAATTGAAAAATATCATAGTTATGGAATTCGAATTGGAATTGACATTTTGAAAGGAATGGAATGTATCAATGTCATTTCAATTCCATTCAATTCCACCCATTTTTGTACAAATAAGTTTCACTGAATTGCTTGAAACAACATCAGTTTCACCCATTTTCATATCAATATTAATTGTGCTGAATTGGATAAATGTATTTTTAATGTATAGTCTATATATTCATAAAGTACTAAAGCATGACATTTGCAAAGCTTTGTGCATTTTTATTATGAAGAGTTTAAGTTTCATGGTATTCCTGGTGAAGCCTGGCTTAATAGTGTCAAGTTAACACATCTGCATGTACTTAACATAATCCCCAGAAACAACAGGTGTCATGACTGATAAGCAGATTTCAGCTGGAGTTGCCAGTAAGAAGATGCGCTTCAGTTAGATGGATCATTTATAGCCACTTCTACTGATGAATTGCTCATTGGCCTCTTGACAGGTGAGTCACTTAGTATGACACTATATAACCCTTGCTCATGGCATTTTGGCCCATATCTTCATAGCTGCAAATGTGAGACAACTGCTTGCAAGTACTTCTGAGTTAAATCATATTATCAGTAATTTCACTGTTTTTCATTACTAAATGAAAAACAAATTCCATATTTATTTTGTTTTTCTGAGGCTGCATCTGGCTACCTTTTGAGCAGAGCAGTCGCCTTTCTCATCTGACGCTTATATTTTGACTGTAGTGGGTTTGTCAGCTCCCTTTCCTTCTGCAGCGGGAGAGGAGGGCACTGCACTTTGAGTTGCAACGTCTAAAACCTAGACGGAACGCATCACTTCCTGTTGATCTGCATACATTGTAATATGCAAAAGTAATTTACATAGACGGCTAGCTGACTAATGTCTAAATATTTGAAAATCACTCCCTTCTCTTGACGTCTAACTCCGATGCGCGTCGATGCCACGAATAGTAAACTTAGATGTAGATGAACGTCATTTATCCAAGTCATTTTTGAAAATCTTGACGAAAATGTAACTTTGGATCTTTGAAAATCTACACCAATGTGGCATAATGTCTAGGAAGACTCATCGATTACTTTGATGAGCTAAGTGCAAGTGGTACAGTGGGGAACCGTCGTGCTACATGTAAGCATTGCAATACATCTGTCTCTGGTTCAACCAAGACAACCTCCAACTTCAGAAGACACCTTCAAGTAAGTATATGCTGTCATAATTCACATCAGTCATGTTTTGAGACAGATAAATTAATTAAATTAATAAAGAATGTTTAGTGTATAATAAAAAGTTTTCTATTTTGCATTTTTAGAGAAAGCACCCTGAGGTCCTGAATGAGCTTGAGGCCACCATCATGCTTACCCAATCTGACCAGACCACAGTGGATAGCTTTATGCCTGACCCTCAACCCAAGAAGTGGAAGGCCACAGATTCTTGCCAAGTGAAACTGACCAACAGCATCGTAGCTGACGATCGCCTGCCCCTGTCTATCGTAGACAGCACAGACTTGCGCAACGTCCTCAGCAAGGCTGAACAAACTATGCTTTTCCATGCCCAGCATGAAGCATATTAGCTAGAAATATATTCCTCAGCACACTGCCAGTTTCCAAGATCAACTGAGGAGTCAAATGCAGCAAGCCCAAGACATCTGCCTAACCATAGATCTGTGGTTAAGCAGAGATATGAGGTCATTTATCCGCATCACGGGCCACTTCATCCTGGATTATACACTACAAAGTGTCATGTTGGCCTATCGGCATTTTAAGGTCAAACACACTGCAGAAAACATTTTTAGAATGTATGATGAAACGATGGCATGCTACAGCATAGCTAACAAGGTATCAGGCATAGTAACTAACAATGCCGCCAACATGCTGAAGGCAGCAGTGTGGAGTAGTGGTTAGGGCTCTGGACTCCAGACTGGAGGGTCATGGGTTCAATCCCCAGTGGGGGACACTGCTGTTGTACCCTTGAGCAAGGTACTTTACCTAAAATTGCTCCAGTAAAAACCCAACTGTATAAATGGGTAATTGTATGTCAAAAATAATGTGTAAAAAAATAATGTGATATCTTGTAACAATTGTAAGTCGCCCTGGATAAGGGCGTCTGCTAAGAAATAAATAATAATAATAATAATAATTCACCATGTTCCCACAATCGGATGTCCAGGACAGTGACACAAATCAGGATGTGGCAACTGATGATATTGAATTGGTCAGTGTAAGTGATCAGTTTCTGTGAAGTGGGCATGTAGACACAGATGTCGGAAAAAATGTTGCATATCATTGATGGTTGTGAATTCATCAGCTACTTTTTTTGTTGGTACAAATCTTAGTCCCTTACACAAAACTGATTGTTCAGCGCTGAGTGGCAAGTTTTCAGGTATAGTAACTACTTTCTTTAGTTGTGTTCTAGTTGTGATGTTCTGATCAGAGTTAGAAAGTGTATGCTGCTTTACATTTTTCAGTGCACACCATTTCTTACTTTTGGTAATCTTCATAAAATCATAAATATCAGCATTCAGTTCATGAATAAGGCGACGTGCATTGTAATACATGTTGATATTGTTGCTAAGAGCATTTTTTAAAGATGTTCTAAAGTCGGTCAATTCTTGATCTAGTTTTAGTATTTTTTCTTGGTAGCATTTTACTGCCGTCCTCATAATTTGCTTACTACATTTTAAAATTGAAGATTGCACTGACTTGTAATATCTTCTGTTATCACGGTTGGGATTGAAATTGATTCTGAAACCTCTTGGAATAATGTTTTCCTTCAAACATCTTCTGATTAAATTAATGTTGTTGGTTAATCTTGTTTTGGTCCAGGTAGATTTGTGCAAAGAAACTTTACAATTTTACAACAAGACCCATCTACAGCGCCTATTTTCAAGACTCCCCCCTTGATGTCATATAGAAGAAACAAGAATATAAGAGAATATGTGGTACACAGTGCTATTCGTCCTTCTGGGGAACCTTTGAAAGGCACGTATCCATGTAATAGACCACGATGTAATACCTGTAAATACATTCATTCTGAAACAGAGATTAGAGGCATTAAATCTTCATTCAACATTCATGAACATTTTACATGTACCTCTAAAGGAATAGTCTACTGCATTATCTGCAAGAAATGCAACAAATTGTATATTGGGGAAACTAAACGGCGTTTAGCAGACCGGTTTGTAGAACACTTAAGAAGCATTCACATTAACACCACTGCATTTCCAGTAGCCCATCACTTCAACAGTGATGGCACTGCTATGGAACAAATGTTGCTCGGAAACAAAAGGAACGAGAGTTTATCTTCAAACTGGGAACTTTGGAACCTCTGGGAATGAACATTCTTTTCTAATAATCATGACATCATCCACAGAATTTTTGTATAATTCAATTCTTGAATAAAAACAAGTTTACTGCACTGTGTTTACTTTTCTTTTTAAACAGCTGAAGAAGGGCTTTTGCCCGAAACAGCCTGAAAATAAAATATCTTTTTGTGTACATCTTTTAAAAAACCCCTTCTTTTGCACTGTTATGCAAAAGTCTTAGACATGTTGCATTTTTCTACTCTGATGCATCCACTAGTGTTTTCTACTATTATAACAACCTTGACTTGCATAAAGAAGGAAAAACAGTGAGTGAAATAGCTCACATCACTCGATTTTCAAGGTGTGGTATCCGAAGCATAATCAACAAGTACAGAGAAACATAATCTGTAATTGACAAACCCAGGACTGGATTACCCAAAAAGCTGTCTAACAAGGATGAGCAATACTTGAAGATAATATCCTTAAGGAATAGAAAGACAAGCGTTGAATTGACAACAGAACTGGCAGAAGGCCCAGGTGTTGTTGTCCATCAAATCAACAGTATGAAGGTCACTCTTGAAATCAGTACTTAAAGGATGTGTTGCAGTAAGAATACCTCTGTTAAGAAAGGGGAACAAGACTAAAGGGCTAAAATATGCAGAAGAACACAGAAATTGGACTATGAAACAATGGTCAAAGGTGCTTTGGACTGTTGATGGATGGACAACAACACCTGTGCCTTCTGCTAGTTCTGTTGTTAGTTCGGTACCTGTGACAAAGAGAGAGTGAACTCTTGTTTTAGATCTCCCGACCGGGTCTGTGACGTTGCGCACCGCGGCTCTGCCTGCTCCTCCTCCCCAGTGCCCTCACCGGTCAGAAGGGAGATCTAAAACAAGAGTTCACTCTCTCTTTGTCACAGTACCCCAGTGTTCCTAGGAATGAAACTTTAGAGGCATGTAAAGAGGCAATGGATAACAGAAAAGATAAGAACATAATACCCACAGAAGAGCTATTAAATATGATCAAGATAGTTTTAGGAAATAGTTATTTTACATTTGGAAATAGATGTTTCGAGCAGAATGATGGCACAGCAATAGGCTCAAAGTTAGGCATGCATTTTGCAAGCACATATATGAAAAATGGGAGTATACAGTATGTTGTTGGGTAAAGTATATTTGTGGCACACTCTACAACCCGGTTTTTCAGAGATGTCGGGTTCAGTGACCAAGAGTTGCATCGCACAGTGAAGAACTTATCTGAAGCAGCAGAGAGGAGCAGCAACTGGCTGTGGTTGAGACGGAAAGATTCTGGTTGGGGATCTCAAGCACAATAGAAAGAAAGAAATGCTGATGTATGGGTAAATATGCTGGGCTGAGTTGAGTGGGGGACAGAGGGGGGTGATGCTGGGACGCCAGAATTACCGTCGAGCCCTCTTGAGGTGTCGTGGGCTAGTCGACGAAACACCAAGGATGGAAGGTGCCCACTTGAAGACCCCAGAGATGTACCCTACTTAGCTCAATCCAGAAGGTTGTCATGCTGATGCGCTGAGGAGACCACACTGTGCTTGATCCCCAGAGCCAGCATCGCAGCCGTTGTGTGTGCTGATGCGCTAGAGAGGCAAATAAGCTGATCCCTGGACCCAGCATTACACTTCAGCCATCAACACCACGCAGAAGGATATCTACATCATCATATGGAAGGAAAAGCAAATGGATGGAGACACAGATGGATCACACTAGTTTACTGTAAAGCTACGTCTTAGTTAGTGCTTATCTTGGCGAGAGCCGAGTTCAAATCAGCATGAAGTTTTAACATCTACTCTCATGTAATGGAAATCATGAAGATCTGGATACGTCCAGTGACTGCTGTGAATAGTGCAGCTGGCAACAAGGGAGACCCCATTGTGGCTGGCAAGGGTTAGCTACCCTTGTCGGCAGTATCCAGCTCTGTGTTTACAGGATGCTGGAGACACCCGCCCAAGGCTTCTAAGAAATTAAAGAGAAAAATACCCCTAGAGTCTGCGAGAGCGGGGGCGGAAGATGATTCAACATTGGACAACATGGTTAACGACTTAGGAACGGAAGCGGATATGAGTATGGAGAGTACTTCACAAAAGACTTGTTCAAGATCTGCAGTTAGCAAAGACATGGAACTCCAGGTTTGTGTCTGCGGCTGGAGCAAGGCGACAACAGTCAGGGGTTTGAAGATTCATCAATCAAATGCTTGAGGGAGAAGGGACAAGGACTTGCGTTGATCAGTACTTCTTACGAAGTCAGTCAAGTCAGTCGAATGAAATCCAGCAACAGGAAGCAAACCACAGTTCGCAGGATATCAGCACCCCTGTCATAGACATGAGGAGGACTTGCATGGATACAGTTAGTGATGAACCTAATGATCCTTGTGAACCCGGTCAGACAAACCAGCATAAGAGAGAAAAGAACCTCAATGGGCACAAGCCTGGAGTTAAATGGCCAAGAGCTTGTGAGAAAACTGCATGGGACACAGTAAACACAGATCTCTGCTTTGCGTTGGAAAGGTTAAGTGGAACAGTTGAAAAGAAGCTGGATAAATTTGGGGACATCATCTACGATATGGAAGCGAGAGGTTTGGAGTTGAAAAAAGGAAGGAAAAAGTACAAACTATTCCTGGAAAGTCTAGACGGCAGCAGGAGATTGAACGCTTAGTTAGAGAAAGGAGACAGCTGAGGAAGCAATGGAGAAGAGCAGAACAAAGTCAGAAGGAGGGACTCAATCTCTTACAAAGGGTCATAAAAGATAAGCTTGCAACATTGCGCAGAGCTGAGCACCTACGGAAACGCTACAAAAGAAGGAGCGTGCGAGAACTAAAGACCCATTCAAATTTGTAAAGAAGTTATTCACCAGTGAGAAGAATGGCACACTAAAAGCATCTAAGTGAGCTGGAGAGATATTTGGAGGAAACACATACAGATTCAAAAAGGCAGGAGCCTATGTCAGTTCTTTCAGACATCCCACCTATCAATCCACCAGAATACCAAATGGAGGACTGTGCACCTAAGTGGAAAGAAGTAGAGCAAGCTGCGAAAAAAGCAAGGGTGTCATCATCTCCAGGGCCTAATAGAGTGTCGTACAGAGTATACAAGAGTGCTTCTGGAGTTCTATGAATCCTGTGGAAATTGATGAAAGTGGCATGGGAAAAACAGGTTGTATCAAGAGCATGGCACCGAGCAGGTGGAGTCTTTATACCAAAAGAAAAAGATTCTACAATCATCAGTCAGTTTCGCCCTATTTCCCTATTAAACATAGAAGGCAAGATTTTCTTCAGCATTATTGCTCAGAGATTGTCAACTTACCTATTAAAGAACTGCTTCATTGACACTTTATTACAAAAAGCGGGCATTCCAGGTTTCCCAGGATGCTTAGAACACATCAATGTGATCTGGCAACAAATTCAATCAGCTAAAAATGAGAGGAAGGAGCTCCATGTGACATTCCTGGATTTGGCTAATGCATATGGTTCAGTGCCACATGAACTTCTTTGGGCAGCATTTGATTTTTTCAGTGTACCGATGACAATAACAAATTTAGTGAAAGCCTACTTTGGAGATTTGCAATTTAGTTTTTCAACTTCAGAATTCAGCACTACATGGCAATGCCTAGAAGTTGGAATAATGGCAGGATGCACCATTTCTCCACTGGCTTTTACCATGGCAATGGAAGTAATCATTAGGGCATCAAAATGGGTAGTGGGAGGAGAGCGCTTGGCTTCTGGAATGCGACTACCACCAATTCGAGCATACATGGATGACATGACAACCATGACTACAACAGTAGCCTGCTGTCTGAATTCTGAGAGTTCAGATTTTATACATACTCTTTTTATTTGCTCTGCACACACTCTTAAACTCAGGGGAGACGTTTAGGAGGACAGAGATGTTAATAACTCCTAGTGGTTCATGTTCGTGCACTGGACCCACAACATATCCAGATGACCTTTAACAATCAAGAAATTCACACAGACTCATGTATTTGAAGTTTTACGAATCAGAGTATGATCAGTAGTCATTCGGTTTATTAACTGCTAAATATTGGATCGAGTAGTTACAGTCTACGTCGAATCCCAGCTGACAGACAATCTGGACAGTCCAGTGTCTTGACAGATATTAGCATTAACACTTCAATACAATTATATGTATTTGCAAGGCCCGCGGGCCAGCCAAGAACACATCACCTAAAGCACCCACTGCTATATCTCAGCACATTCAACAGAATACTCAGAATAAAAGATTTGAATGGATGGTCCAGTTATTTATATCTAAATACAGGCCAGTATTAATACATTAAACTTCTATAGTACTATAATGACTGAACTAAGTCTGACTCTGTCCTCTGTTCACACAAAATCCAGCCAAAACAGGTTTTTCTTAAGACCTCGGCTGTTGCCAATTTCGGTGTTAATTAATATGTTTCAAAAAGTCCCTCTCTATGCTGCTTTCTCACACATATATCTAGAAAATAATACTCCCCTTTGAATCTTGTCCTTGGAAACATAAATCTATAGGTAGAAATAGTGTCTGCTTTTTCAGCTGAAATTGTACCTTTTTTATCAAGCGTCATGCTTTTCTGAAGATAAAGATACAATATAAATCCAGAAGACATGCAAGCGGTAAATCGTTATTCTACATTTTTTCTTTAAACTCCCTGTGACAGGCTGGCTGCAGGGAGGAACTCAGACCAGAGAGAGAAACACACAGACAGACGGTGGTGATGAGAAGCTGAGTGCAAATGGTAGCACTCAGCGTTTATTAACAAAGTAAAAGGTTTAAACAGAACACAAAACAGGGCACGGCACTTGCGGCCAAAATAAACAGGTAAACAAAAACGAACAGACACTTAACAAACAGTGAACGGACAGACAAACAAACACGGTGAGTACCAAACACTTATTATATTAATTTACTTTACTTTAACGTTTCTCACCCGTTCTCCACTCTCGAACACCCAACCCCGAGTGAGTGAAAACATGCTGCTTTTATGCAGTTGTACCGAGACTCGATTGCTAGTCAATCATTCAGTTGGAATCTCGGTACAACTGCACGTGAATTAATTACGTGCAACCTCGTGCTCACATATTAAATACTTTAAATGCACGTGAAGTGATGTGCAATCCCGTGCCTAAATACAATTCTACATTTTAAATAACTCGTGCTGCACACACCCATTTATATCCCGTGCAGCCATCTCTATACACCAACATTAACACACGCAACATACAACACAGAAATGCACACAGGGGCGGAGCACATTGCCACATATACCCCCCCTTGTGCGCAGCACACATGGCCTCAACGGCCACCTCCCCCCTTAAAAACCCAGCAGTCCATGACAAAGTCTCGGGCTGGGAAGGGAGGCTTCAGTGGGCCCATGGCTGGCAATTCTGTCAGCACCCCTGCCGGTAGTGGCACGGCTGACAGCATGCTGGTCCACTCCTGCAGCGAAATTGCTGCGGGGGATGCTGGTCTCCTGACCTCTCCCCTTTCTTCGTGAGCCGTAGCTCCCTACTGTGGGGCTCCGGCCACAAGAACTCCTGCAGCGAAACTGCTGCTGGGGAAAGTGGTCTCCTGACCTCTCCCCCTGTCTTTGTAGCCGGTAGCTCCCCTTTCTGGGGCTCCCTGCCACCGTACTCCCTGTGGTGGAGGTGCGGGAAGCAGAGACAGCTCCTGCTGTTCTGCTCCTGGCAGTGGCGGAGGCAAAGGCAGCTCCTGCTCCTCTGCTCCGGGCAGTGGCGGAGGCAGAGGCAGCTCCTGCTCCTCTGCTCCTGGTGGTGGTGGAGGCAGAGGCAGCTCCTGCTCCTCTGCTACTGGTGGTGTCGGAACCAGCAGGTATTCACCCTCTACTGGTGGAGGTGGGAGGGGCAAGCAGTCCTCCCACAACAATGAAGGTGGAACCAGCAGGTATTCACCCTCTGCTGGTGGAGGTGGCGGAGGCAGAGGCAGCTCCTGCTGCTCTGCTCCTGGAAGTGGCAGAGGCAGAGGCAGCTCCTGCTCCTCTGCTCCGGGCGGTGGCGGAGGCAGAGGCAGCTCCTGCTGCTCTGCTCCTAGTGGAGGAAGCGGTGGAGGTGGCGGAGGCAGAGGCAGCTCCTGCTGCTCTGCTCCTGCCGGTGAAGGTGGCGGAGGTAGAGGCAGCTCCTGCTGCTCTGCTCCTGCCGGTGAAGGTGGGAGCAGCGTGTAGTCTCCTGGCGACGAAGGTGGGAGCAGCGTGTAGTCTCCTGGCGATGGAGGTGGGAGCAGCGTGTAGTCTCCTGGCGACGGAGGTGGGAGCAGCGTGTAGTCTCCCCCTTTTGCAGGGGACTGGTGCTGCTCTGCCTCTCTTGCAGGGGACTGGTGCGGCTCTGCCTCTCTTGCAGGGGACTGGTGCGGCTCTGCCTCTGAAGGGGAAACCAGCAGGCATTCTTCCTCTGCTGGTGGAGATGGGGACAGCAGGCATTTTCCCTCTGCTGGTGGAGATGGGGACAGCAGGCATTCTCCCTCTGCTGGTGGACATGGGGACAGCAGGCATTCTTCCTCTGCTGGTGGAGGTGGAACCAGCAGGCATTCTCCCTCTGCTGACAGCTTGGGTCTTAGGGCTGTGGAAGCCCCGACTTCCCTCTCTTTGGGCTGTGGACGCACCGACTCCTCCCTTTTGGGCTGTGGACACACCGACTCCTCCCTTTTGGGCTGTGGATGCACCGACTCCTCCCTTTTGGGCTGTGGACTTTCGGGCTCCCCCCACTCAGGCGTAGGACGTTCGGGCTCCCCCCACTCAGGCGTAGGACGTTCGGGCTCCTCCCGCTTGGGCTGTGGATGCTCTGGCTCCTCCCGCTTGGGCTGTGGACGCTCTGGCTCCTCCCGCTTGGGCTGTGGACGCTCTGGCTCCTCCCGCTTGGGCTGTGGACGCTCTGGCTCCTCCCGCTTGGGCTGTGGACGCTCAGGCTCCTCCTCATAACTGCGGAAGGGACAGATGGCAAAGTAATGCTTACCCTCGCAGAGGGGGCACAACGGCAATGACAGCCTGTTGGGTCCTGGCTTCCTAGCCTTCCGGCGGAACCACTCCTCCGTGTCTTCCCCCCATCCCATCTTTCGGGACAGTGCCCGAAGAGCCACATGGACGGAGCAGTGCATGGTGATGTGACAGGTTTTGCCACAGGCAAAACACCACAGCCCTGTTTCCTCCTTTCCCCCTTTGCTCTGCTGTTGCTGCTTCTTCAGGCTGTTCTTTCCCATTATATATATTTTTTTATATACAGTCCTGTGGGTTTTTCCACATCACCCGCAGTATCCTTTCTGGCCTGAGTCCTGGAGGCGCTGTCGTCCCGGTTCTGACACCACGTGTGACAGGCTGGCTGCAGGGAGGAACTCAGACCAGAGAGAGAAACACACAGACAGACGGTGGTGATGAGAAGCTGAGTGCAAATGGTAGCACTCAGCGTTTATTAACAAAGTAAAAGGTTTAAACAGAACACAAAACAGGACACGGCACTTGCGGCCAAAATAAACAGGTAAACAAAAACGAACAGACACTTAACAAACGGTGAACGGACAGACAAACAAACACGGTGAGTACCAAACACTTATTATATTAATTTACTTTACTTTAACGTTTCTCACCCGTTCTCCACTCTCGAACACCCAACCCCGAGTGAGTGAAAACATGCTGCTTTTATGCAGTTGTACCGAGACTCGATTGCTAGTCAGTCATTCAGTTGGAATCTCGGTACAACTGCACGTGAATTAATTACGTGCAACCTCGTGCTCACATATTAAATACTTTAAATGCACGTGAAGTGATGTGCAATCCCGTGCCTAAATACAATTCTACATTTTAAATAACTCGTGCTGCACACACCCATTTATATCCCGTGCAGCCATATCTATACACCAACATTAACACACGAACGCAACATAACACAGAAATGCACACAGGGGCGGGGCATATTGCCACACTCCCTCTCCTAACTTCAAAGCTACCTAACCATGTTCATTAAAGCCTTTTAAATCAAGTTTTACTTATTTATCTAACCAACACTAAATCACAAGCTTTCATCTTAATGTTTGAATGAAACAACGGGTGAACTGACCTATTTCATGCAGCAAGGGAGCCATCTACTGGCGATGCAAGGGTACTCTCTCTTTATCCTTTTTCTGTTTTCTCTTTAAAAGACCCCTAACCCTTCATTTTTCATATCAGAAAGTCTATATTATTCAAAACAACCATAAAAACACATATCATTTCATCAATACGACACAAAAATAGGAGGAGTGGCAAACACTGTTGAAGCAGCAAAGGTCATTCAAAATGATCTAGACAGCATTCAGAATTGGGCAGACACATGGCAAATGAAATTTAATAGAGAAAAGTGTAAAGTATTGCATGTGGGCAATAAAAATGTGCATTATAAATATCATATGGGAGATAGTGAAATTGAAGAAGGGAACTATGAAAAAGACCTAGGAGTTTATGTTGACTCAGAAATGTCTTCATCTAGACAATGTGGGGAAGCTATAAAAAAGGCTAACAAGATGCTCGGATATATTGTGAAAAGTGTTGAATTTAAATCAAGGGAAGTAATGTTAAAACTCTACAATGCATTAGTAAGACCTCACCTAGAATATTGTGTTCAGTTCTGGTCACCTCGTTACAAAAAGGATATTGCTGCTCTAGAAAGAGTGCAAAGAAGAGCGACCAGAATTATCCCGGGTTTAAAAGGCATGTCGTATGCAGACAGGCTAAAAAGAATTGAATCTATTCAGTCTTGAACAAAGAAGACTACGCTACCATCTGATTCAAACATTCAAAATCCTAAAAGGTATAGACAATGTCAACCCGGGGACTTCTTTGACTTGAAAAAGAAAAAAAAGGACCAGGGGTCATAAATGGAGATTAGATAAAGGGGCATTCAGAACAGAAAATAGGAGGCACTTTTTTACACAGAGAATTGTGAGGGTCTGGAACCAACTCCCCAGTAATGTTGTTGAAGCTGACACCCTGGGATCCTTCAAGAAGCTGCTTGATGAGATTCTGGGATCAATAAGCTACTAACAACCAAACGAGCAAGATGGGCTGAATGGCCTCCTCTCGTTTGTAAACTTTCTTATGTTCTTATGTTCTTAATACATTTCATATTTGAAATCGTCTAGTACATGTCTAGCATATCAGCACGTTTCCAGGAGGATTCAAATTCTGTGCCAGGTTCAGCTCGAGTTGGTTCTGCAAACACCACAACAGGTCCCTTGATCCAAAGCTTTGCATCACAGGTGTGGGTTGCCATGGTCTTGACTTCATACCTACAAGATACTTGGACATGTTTAGCTGGGATACCTTCTACACATTCCAACTTGCCTAAATGTGCCCATTTCACTAAGTGACCGCCTGCACAGTTCATGCATTCAATCCTTTTAACATCCTGTGGGTCTATATTCAGATGAGAGAAAGAAAATCCTTCAGAATCATTACATTCAAACAAGATCCAACAGTGTCTAGCTAAATGACTGCAAGCTGGACAAGGTTTGGGCCCAATCACTGGTGATTTACCTCTGCACCTATTACATGCACACATGACAAGAGGATTACTTTTCATTTCACGAGTCAGGGTTAGCTCTGCAACTTTTACAATAGTTCTGGATCTGTAAATATTGTTTCTATACATTTCATTTTGTTCACATAGGGTCACTTTGCAAGGTGTGCCCTCCATCCAGAATACTGAAGGAGGCCAAAACTCACTGTTGTTCATATTTTCAGGCACCCAGTTGCTGTTTTGCTTTACATCATCAGTTGGCAGACTTAACACAACTGAATCTGAATCAATTGATGAACCATGAACCTTAGCTACTGAAATCCGCCACGCAAAAGGGTCCAATGTTTTACTGCACAGAATAACTGGTTCAGGGCCAGCTGCGACACTGCACTAATCGGTTATTGGGCAAATTAACCAATAACATTGAATGAGCTTGAATGCAATTCAAGCCCACTAAATCAAGGAGCATCTCTATAATTAAAGGTAAAGTAGTAGATAAAATGTTCTACATTAACAGTGAGGCAATACCAACAGTGTCTGAGAAGCCAGTGAAAAGTCTTGGGAGATGGTACAACGGGGATCTAAAGGACACAGTTCGTGTGGGAGAAGTTAGTCAACAAGCAGTGGAAAGGTTGAAGAGCATAGACAGCAGCGCTTTACCAGGCAAACTAAAACTTTGGTTCTTTCAGTTTGGTCTACTGTCAAGGCTGCTGTGGCCACTGACTGTGTACGAGGTTTCTTTGACAACAGTAAAGAAGCTGGAAGCTTTAATCAGTTCATACATCAGGAAATGGTTGGGAGTTCCACGCTGCCTCAGCAGAGTGGGACTTTATGGTAAAGGAATACTGCAGTTACCAGTCTCCGCTCTAACCGAGGAGTTTAAGTGCGCCAAGGTCAGACTGGAAATGAAATTAGTAGAGTCACGCGACAAATGCGTTAGGGAGGCAACACCTGTGTTGAAAACTGGAAGAAAGTGGGCGGCAAAGAAAGCTGTGGAGGATGCAAAGGCTGCCCTTCGAATTGGTGATATCATGGGGCAAGTTCAGCATGGAAGAGGGGGTCTTGGTCTCAGTTCAGCTCCTCCTACATGGCACAAGGCAGCCCCAGCTCAACGGAGGATGCTGGTAGTCAACGAGGTGCAAAAGCAGGAGGAGAGGATGAGGTGCATAAAGGCTGTTTCCCAGGCCAAGCAGGGAGAATGGATGAGATGGGAGTGTGGAACAATGCAAGATTGGCTGGCAAGACCTATGGTCAATGGAACAGAGCAGGATCAGTTTCCTCATCAGGTCAACATAAGATGTTCTCCCATCACCACATAACCTAAACCTCTGGGTAGGAGAGGATCCCTCATGTCCTTTGTGTTCATCACCTGCAACATTAAGGCACATTTTGACAGGATGTAAGGTGGCTCTAAGCCAAGGACGGTTTACTTGGTGCCATGACCAGGTGCTGCGATGTTTGGCCTTAGCATTGGAAGACAAGCGTAACATGACCAATAAGTTGCCACCAGTCCCATCAAAACATTACACAACATTCCTCTGCCCAGGAGAGCAACCACCAAGAAAAGGTGTTAAAACCAAGCCTCGCCCAGGACAACTGGAAGCTGCTAGAGACTGGAAAATGCTGGCAGATGTTGGTCAACGACTTATTTTTCCACCGGAGATTGCCACCACTAACCTTCGACCAGATATTGTCTTGTGGTCTGGATCAATACGCCTTGTTCACCTGGTAGAGTTAACAGTGCCATGGGAGGATACTGTAGATGAGGCGTATGAGAGGAAGAAACTGCAGTATGTTCAACTGCCACTGAAGCGGAACAGCGAGGATGGAGAGTCCGGGTTTACCCAGTGGAGGTGGGTTGTCGAGGATTTGTGGCACACTCCACAACCCGGTTTCTCAGAGATGTTGGATTCAGTGGCCAAGAGTTGCATCGCACAGTGAAGAACTTATCTGAAGCAGCAGAGAGGAGCAGCAACTAGCTGTGGTTGAGACGGAAAGATTCTGTCTGGGGATCTCAAGCACAATAGAAAGAAAGAAACGCTGATGTACAGGTAAGTAAGCTGGGCTGAGTTGAGTGGGGGACGGAGGGGGGTGATGCTGGGACGCCAGAATCACCGACGAGCCCTCTTGAGGTGTTGTGGGCTAGTCAACGAAACACCGAGGATGGAAGGTACCCACTTGAAGACCCCAGAGATGTACCCTACTTAGCGCAATCCAGGGGGTTGTCATGCTGATGCGCTGGGGAGGCCGCACTGTGGTTGATCCCCGGAGCCAGCATCGCAGCCGTTGTGTGTGCTGATGCGCTAGGGAGGCAAATAAGCTGATCCCTGGAGCCAGCATTACAATTCAGTCATCAACATCACGCAGAAGGATATCTACATCATCATATGGAAACAAATGCAAATGGATGGAGACACAGATGGATCACATTAGTTTACTGTAAAGCTACGTCTTAGTTAGTGCTTATTTTGGCGAGAGCCGAGTTCAAATCAGCATGAAGTTTTAACATCTACTCTCGTGTAATGGAAATCAAACAAGACATCTTTAGAATACATAAGCTACGTGGGTGACATTTTCGGAATATGGACACATGGAGAGGAATCTCTTTTCCAGTTTCATGAATTACCAAATAATATCCATCCTAATATTTCGGTAGATCTAAAGTGGACAAAATCAGAAATTTAATTATTAGATACATTGGTTAAACTTGATCAACGATTTATTAAAACAGATCTTTACTCAAAACCTACTGATATGCATCAGTACCTACATACAGTGCCTATAGAGAGTCAAACCCTCTTGAACTTTTTTCACATTTTGTTGTGTCAGTGCCTCAGAGTTTCATGCATTTAAATGAGTATTTTTTCCACTTATCTACACACCATACTCCACACTGTTAAGGGGAAAAAAGTTTTTATTGAGAAAAAAATTATATATTATACAAAACTGCAAGATCATAATTGGATAAGTCTCCACCCCCAAGTTAATACTTGATGGAAGCACCTTTGGCAGCAATTACAGCTGTGAGTCTGTTGGGATAGGTCTCTACCAACTTTGCACACCTAGATTTGGCAATATTTGACCATTCTTCTTTACAAAACTGTTCAAGCTCTGTCAAGTTCCTTGGGGAGCGTTGATGGACAGCAATCTTCAAGTCATGCCACAAATTTTCAATTGGATTTAGGTCGGGGCTCTGACTGGGCCACTCAAGGACATTTACCTTTTTGTTCTTTAGCCACTCCAGTGTAGCTTTGGCTGTGTGCTTTGGGTTGTTGTCATGCTGAAAGGTGAACTTCCGTCACAGTTTCAGCTTTCTTGCAGAGGGCAGCAGGTTTTCCTCAAGGACTTCTCTATACTTTGCTCCATTCATTTTCCGTTCTATCCTGACAAGTGCCCCAGTCCCTGCCAATGAGAAACATCCCCATAACATGATGCTGCCACCACCATGCTTCACAGTAGGGATGGTGTTCTTTGGGTGATGCGCCGTGTTGGGTTTGCGCCAAACATAACGCTTTGCATTTAGGCCAAAAAGTTCAATTTTAGTTTCGTCAGACCACAAAACTTTTTGCAACATGACTACAGAATCTCCTGAGTGTTTTTTTGCATACTTCAAACGGGATTCAAGGTGGGCTTTCTTGAGTAATGGATTCCTTCTTGCCACCCTACCATACAGGCCAGATTTGTGGAGTGCTTGGGATATTGTTGTCACATGCACACTTTGACCAGTCTTGGCCATAAAAGCCTGTAGCTCTTGCAAAGTTGCCATTGGCCTCTTGGTAGCCTCTCTGATCAGTCTCCTTCTTGCTCGTTCATCCAGTCTGGAGGGACGGTCTGATCTAGGCAGGGTCTTGGTGGTGCAATACACCTTCCACTTCTTAATAATCGTCTTGACCGTGCTCTAAGGGATATTCAAGGCCTTTGATATTTTTTTATACCCATCCCCTGATCTGTGCCTTTCAACAACTTTGTCCCGGAGTTCTTCTGAAAGCGCCTTGGTGCTCATGGTTGAGTCTTTGCTTTGAAATGCACTACCCAGCAGAGGGAACCCACAGGAACTGCTGAATTTATCCTGAAATCATGTGAATCACTACAATTTAACACAGGTGGAGGCCACTTAACTTGGTGTGTGATTTTGAAGGCGATTGGTTACACCTGAGCTAATTTAGGATTATTATTATTATTATTTATTTCTTAGCAGACGTCCTTATCCAGGGCGACTTACAATTGTTACAAGATATCACATTATACATTATTTCACATTATACAGATATCACATTATTTTACATACAATTACCCATTTATACAGTTGGGTTTTTACTGGAGTAATCTAGGTGAAGTACCTTGCTCAAGGGTACAACAGCAGTGTCCCCCACTGGGGATTGAACCCACAACCCTCCGGTCAAGAGTCCAGAGCCCTAACCACTACTCCACACTGCTGCCCAGCAATAGGATTGCTATTACAAGGGGGGTGGACACTTATCCAACCAAGCTATTTCAGTTTTTATTTTTAATTAATTTTCTACAAATTTCTAGAATATTTTTTTCACTTGGAAGTTGTGGGGTAGGATGTGTAGATCAATGAAAAAAAAAATATTTTAATGCATTTTAATTCCAGGCTATAAGGCAACAAAAGGTGAACATTTTGAAAGGGGGTGTAGACTTTATATAGGCACTGTATGTAATCTACACATCCTATCCATACAAAAAGAGAAATTCCTAAAGGACTGGGTATAAGATAAAAAGAATCTGTTCTGTTGAAAATTACTATAAAAAACAGAGAAAGGAATTAAAAATAAATCTTAAAAAAAGAGGATATAAAGAACAGATTATTGAGAAAGAATTGAGAAAAGTTGACAAACTCAACAGAAATGAACTACTTCCGAGTATAATAAAAGGAAAAAGAAGGTTAAAAGAGTACCATTAATAATTACATATTCTAAATTATTACCCAACATTTCAAAAATAGTTTGGAAGCATTTACGTATACTTCATAATTCAGAGAAAATTGAAAAATATTTCTGAAAGCGCCGATTGTGGCTTTTAGAAGGGATGCAAATTTAGCTGACATTTTGGTACATAGTAGACATAAACAGACTGTAAACACATTACAGGACATTAAAACCTGTAAGAGCACATGTAAGGTATGCAAATATATTTGTAAAGATCAAATTGAAGTCACAAATAGAGAAAAAAAGTACTCAATCTTAAAAAAATCTCTCATGCAAAACTAGCAACCTTGTTTATGGTATAGTTTGCCAAAAATGTAATAAAATGAAATATGTAGGAGAGACATGTACAACATTATACAAACACATATAGAACCACCTGTCAAACATAAGAAATACAAAAGTAAATGAACCAGTGGTTCAGCACTTTACAAAGAACAAGCATAACATGAATGACCTCAAATTCATAGTTTTAGAAAAAATTTAATTAGACAATGTACAATATAAAAGACTAAAAGAAAATAAATGGATAAACTAACTCAGTACCATGATGCCTGAAGGTTTAAATAGAAATAAATAGTAGATAATTACATCATCAACTACAGTATGGCTGTGTTCCTGAATTCAACGCTGAGAAGCAACAACTCTCAAAATCGTTCCTAAACTCACCGTTGTGAGCTGGTGACATGCAGCGTTGACTCAACGCTGACACAACGAACTCACTGACTCTCAGAGCTGGTGAGCTGAGCAACAGAAAGGGGGCGGCAGTGTGGAGTAGTAGTTAGGGCTCTGGACCCTTGACCGGAGCGTCATGGGTTCAATCCTAGGTGGGGGACACTGCTGCTGTACCCTTGAGCAAGGTACTTTACCTAGATTGCGCCAGTAAAAACCCAACTGTATAAATGGGTAATTGTATGTAAAAAATAATATAATTGTATGTAAAAATAATGTGATATCTTGTAACAATTGTAAGTCGCCCTGGATAAGGGCGTCTGCTAAGAAATAAATAATAATAATAACAGAAAGATGGTGACACCCACAAAAATTATGAATGGGATTTAAATGTAGATACTGATACCGCAATCCGCCGAAGTAATGCAGCATATTTAATACAAACTTGTATTTAAGATTTTGTAATATTCTTTTTTGACTCTGAAGCTGCAGGCCGATATGCAGAATCGTTCGTTTTAAATTTTACCGTTTAGTTTAGGAATGCAACGAAGCGTTCCTAAATACCTGGAGGCTGAAGTGACAATAGTGACATTTTTGTTGAATCAACGCTCAACAGTACCGTTGAATTTAGGTACGCACACTATGTGGTGAATGACATCACAATCACATTAATAGATGTAAATACAAATAAATGAGTGTAGTCCATGACATCCAAAGCCTATAAGCACCTCCACTGTTTGTTTTCAAGCACACTTTCCCTTGACAAAGGTATGTAAAATACCGAAACGTTGGGAAGTTGGCTCTTTTGAGCAATATATATATATATATATATATATATATATATATATATATAGAATCAGAAATAGACATCGAAGACTAACAACCTTACATATATGTCTTGATTTTTGCTTTCGCGGCAAAATAGATCAATTAATTAGAGATATCAAGAGTTGGAGAGTAATTTAATAGTCTTTTATCAAAGTTTTAAAACACCCTTTATTGAAGCTAAATAAATTAAACCCCAAAAACATTGGTTACAGCGCGCTCAGCGGCATGAATATTATCAACCAAGATGGCGGACGGAAATCTCGAAATCATACTTGACTGCTCTAAAGCCCGGTCCATACCTGATCGATCAGTTGCAACCCAATTGCTCCTGAAATCGAAGCAACTCAGTTGCGAGCAATTGCTGTGTCAACACCTGAGCAATTACTTGTGCCACAAGGTTCACGCGTCTACAAGATTAATTTTTCTATGATAACTGAGGTGACAGGTTTTTGGTTTTTTTACATTTTTATTCCATCTACAAGGTGAAGTAGTTTTTTTTTGGTTTTGACAACCGAGTTGACACGTTTTTGTTTTTTTTTTCTTCCGTGTCTACAAGTTTAGAATCATATTTATTGTATTTAATTTTTGACAACCGAGGTGACACAGGTCGTAATGTGTCCAGTAATTAACGAGGAAGAGTTGGCTGTTATTATTTTTTCAACTGTTATTTTAAATGCCATATTCCCTAAAGAAAAAACAAAGCCGCGTAAAAGCTGGAGGAAACCGTTTAATTTTTTTTTTTTTTTTTTACCGCCGACATTTTTAAAATTAGAGCTTCTTAATATGCAAGCCATGCAGTCAGCATTATAAGAACCAATCAGAGTTGACGAATTGCCACGTGATCGCCTGTGTCTACAGAAGTCGCTCAGCTGGTTGCTTGGAAAGTAGAGCACTGCTCTACTTCAAGCAACTGGTTGCAGGGACGTCCACATATAAGCGACTCGGTTGCAAGCAACTAACTTGCGCAACTGATCGCTCTGTGGACCCAGCTTAAAGTCGCTGAGTTGGAGTACGTATGTCAATGGTTTAGCTCTTGTTAAATGACTTATACCGCCTAACCAATCACGGCTCAGGAGGCGTGTCCGGTGACGATCATTGAAACGCGCAAAAGGTTCGAAGGCGTCGTCCCCAGCACAGCAAATCACACTGCTGGAAAACAGGAAAAAAATATGGTTTTCGTCAATTGTTTCCACGCCTCAGGTTGGAGGCGGGGATAGCGCAAAGTCAGTTGAGGACGCTGAGCGGGGAGCCAGAGAGCAGTGGGGTGACATTTCTAGAAAAACAAAACAAAACAATATATATATATATATATATATATATATATATATATATATATATATATATATATATATAAGCTCAAAGAGCCAGCTGCCCAACGTTTCGATATGTTGTACATATCTTTTCAAGGGAGCCTGTGTTTGAATCAAAACATTGGAGGTATTTATAGGTTTTTGACGGCATGACAACTACTTGTTATTGTTTACATTCAAATCCATGATTTATTCTTACATGATGTAATGGTGTTCTATATATTGTGACATCATTTTTACTTCTATCTTTGAATCTGTATTAATTCTAATTAACACTACTTTATATAAACTTATATTTTATTATATCATGCAATGCTGGCTCTGAGGATCAGTCTAGATTTGGCCTCCTCAGGCATCAGTATGCACAACTTTTGAATGAATTTTGTTTATTTATTTAAATGTTATATATTTATTGAAGTTAATTAGTTCATTCTTTTCTGTTGAGTCCCGCTGGCATAATCGTGTTCAGTCTATTTATCCATTTACTTTCTTTTATTCTTCTATATGTCGCATTGTCTAATTTGAGCTGTTCTAATACTACAAACTTTACATCATTTATGTCATGTCCCTGACTGGTGAAGTGCTGTACTATTGGTTCATTCATTTTTTTTTCTAATTAATGAAAGGTGGTTCTGAATTCTTTTATATAAAGTAGTTCCAGTCTCTCCAACATATTTGATTTCATCACATTTTTCACAGGCTATTCCATAAACAACATTGCTATTTTTACAGTAGGTATTAGTTTTTAGTGGATATGTGGTGTTCTTATGTTTAATTATATTTTTACTTTTGTCTATGTATTTACACACTTACATCTACTAGTGCACATGTTCGTAGAACCTATTTTGTCAATTATTCTTTTATGTTTACTGTGAACTAAAATATCACCTAAATTAGCTTCTCTTTTGAATGCTACAACTGGGGCCTTAAGAAATACTTTTTTTTATTTTTCTGAATTATGTAGAATCATAAGTGTTTCCAAACTATTTTAGAAATATTGGGCAAAAGTTTAGAGTAAGTCATTATTAATGGGACTCTTTTGACCTTTTATCTCTATTTTTATAATCTAGTAGATCATCTCTTTTTAGTTTATCCACTTTTCTAACTCCGTCTCTATAATTATTTCTTTGTATCCTCTTTTTTTAAGATTTGTTTTAATACATTTCTTTGTTTTACATAGTCACTTTCTTTTGAGCATATTCTTCGTATTCTTATTCCTAGACCCTTTGGGATTGCCCTTTTAGTGTGTGTCGGATGTGCAGAGGACATGTGTAAATACTGGTGCATGTCAGTAGGTTTACAGAAGAGGTCAGTCTCAATTGAACCTTCTTCAAGTTTTACTATGGTATCTAAAATTATATTTCTTTCCTTGTCCATCGGGTCCACCTTAATATTACTGTGTATTTCATTTGCCATTTTATGAAACTGGAAAAGAGATTCTTCTCCATGTGTCCAAACCCCAAAAATATCATCTATAAACCGAATGTATTCTAAAGGTTCTCTTGCCGATTTTCTAAGTAATTGTTCTTCCCATTTCCCCATGTATGTACTGGCAAAATGCATTCCTAATTTAGATCCTATTGCTGTAACATCGTTTTGTTTGTAATTCTTATCAACAAATGTAAAATAACTGTTTTCTAAAACTATGTTGATCATGTTCAGTACCTCTGCTGTAGGTATTGATTTATCTAGTCTATTATCTAGTGCTTTTTGACAAGCTTCTAAAGTTTCTTTACGAGGGACACTTGGGTACAAGGATTTTACATCCATGCAAAATAAAATTGTATTCTCTGGAAGGTTGTGTTTTGTTGATTCAAGTCTTTTTAAAAATGGTGTTGTATCCTTAACATAGCTTGGTAATTTCTCAACGTCGACCTAAGTTGTTTTTCTGCTATTTCAGCTATTACGTGTGTTGGATTATCAATTGTACTGACTATCATTCGCATAGGGTGATTTTCTTTGTGCATTTTAGGATTTCCTCTTGCTAGGCCTGTTCTTGCATTATGTGGCTGCATGTATTTTTTTTTCTTTTGATATAATGCCTTTATTGTATAGTCTCTCCATAATTTCCTTAACCTCTTTTACCGATTTATTGATCTTATTGCTTTTAACTTCTTCATATGTATCTGTATTATTTAATTCACATTCTACAGATTTCATATAGTCATCTGTGTTCATTATCACTATTCCTGAGCCTTTATCTGCTGGTCTTATCATTATAGCATCATCATTTAACAACTCAATCATAGCTTGTTCTTCAATATTGGTTAAATTAAGTTTACATCTTTTCTTTAGTCCTACTATTATTTCTTGTTTAACTACTTCAATATACATATCTAACCATTTATCTCTTCCATCCGGAGGAGTCCATGTGCTTGTACTATTAACCTTAATCCCATGCTCATAATTACCCTCTGAATCTGAGATATTTTCATTGAAAAAATATTCTGCTAATCTCATGCGTCTCTCCCACTCCTTTAATTCAGTGGCCAGTTTATCTTTATCGATGTATCTTTTAGTCGGTATAAACTTAAGTCCTTTACTCAGTACCGCTTTTTGGGATGTGGTTAAAGTTTTACTTGATAAATTGAATACTATGTCTTCTGTCTTATCTTTTGTGTATTTGGTACCATGTCTATTTTTGGGTCTCCTATCTTTCTGTTTTGAATTCTCTGTCCTATTCATGTTTAACTCTCTATTTTGCATTTTATTATTTACTTTAACCTGGTTTATTTTTACTGTTTTAGATTTATTTTGATTATCTTTCTTAATTATGCCACAGTATTTAGATTTTCTTCCGGTTTCATTGTCTTTAAATACAATAACTGAGAAATGGTAGCGCAGACATAGTTAAGGTTTGAACGAAGGTTCTGTTTCAAGTCGATTTTACAATCAGCTCAAAAGGGGGGTAAATCCCCATCGATATGCATGAAAATTGGTGTGTGTGGTCGGATTGACAGGCTCAACAAACACCCCCTATTTTAAACTCCAGTGCTTTTTTGTTTATTGAAGATCGTTGTTATTGGGTTTGTGATTATTTGTTTCTATCAAAGTTGTATTTTGCTTTGTTAAACTAATGATCTGACTGACAGCTTTACATGGCCCGGCTTGAACAAAACTCTTGTTCGTCGAGGAACACATTGATTCACATAAAATAAATAAATACTGCCTGCTGGATATGAAAAAAGAAAGTCATCTGTCAATACTTGTAAACGCAATACTGTAAATGGTTATGATCTTGTATAGCGCAGGTTCTAAAAAAAATTAAAAAAAAGTGAGAAGATAATGTTTTGCCAAATAGAATAAAATACAAATGCATACTATTATATGTATGCGTGTTATATATTCCATATTTAAGCACATACATTATACACTTTCTGCTATTTGTTTACTGTATATCGCTGCCAAAGGACGTTTGAGATTTTTAAATTAACAGCGCGCCGCTGGTCCATCGAGTTGTTCTTCAGCTGCTGCAGAATGTTTGATACCTTCTTCTGGCAACGAAGTAATTTACTGACAGGTGGGTAAAAGCTATTATTAATCATTTGTGTTGATTTAAGAAACCCCTGAAATAAGGATGTATCAGATAGCAGTAGAACATCCACGAGTAAAATAAAAAGATATTGAACTTTTGTTAATGAAATGGGTCAATAACAATATATATTTTTAGAAAGTATAAGACATGGCTGATGACGATAATCAATCGGCATGAATTGAGAACATAAATAAATTAATACTACTCGCAGCGAGTAGTCTAAAGCCGATAAAAAAAACAAAAAACTAAAAAAAAACTAAAAAAAATTACAATACAGTGTATTATTAATAGTGACAATACAACTGTAGTAATATTCGTATTGTAATTGTTTGTGTAAAACTCGTCAAGACAGTACAGTAAAGTACAACTATACAGAATTCTGTTTATTACATTTCGAGTAAACTTTTGGGCAATTCGGTTTAGAAATTCATGTAACCTGTTATTATTACTGTTTCATTTTTAATAAATACTCTTAGTATATCACAGATTATTATATACATTTTCAGATATCCAAATCACTATACAGAATTCTATTTATTACATTTCAGAAACCTTTTTTTCCTTTGGTGGTTGGTCCAAATATCTCCTATCTAATTCAGGTAAGAACTGACAAGACTTGAAAGATGGGCCTGACAGATAGAAGAGAGAAGAAGCAACGGCAAATCCAATATGGCATCAAGACCTTAAATTGCACACAACGCATCCTTCTGCCTAAAAACCTGCAGGATTCTTACATGATCTTTCTAGAGAGAGTGGGCAGAGCCACACAACATGAAGAATAACTGCTCCCCGGCAGTACTGTTCAAATAATGTCACCAGCTCTTCAGCCTCAGGTACAGCCCTTGCTTTTCCCCACCTTTCCAGCCTCAGATAGAGCCTTTGCTGTCCCCACCTCTCCAACCTCAGGTACAGTCCTTGCTGTCGCCATATCTGCAGCCTCTCTGGCAGCCGTTGCTGTCCCGACCTCTCCAACCTCAGGTACAGCCGTTGCTGTTGCCACATCTGCAGCCTCAGGTACAGATGTTACTGTCCCCACCTCTCCAGCCTCACATACAGCCGTTGCTGCTTCCACCTCTTCAGCCTCACGTACAGCCGTTGCTGCTTCCACCTCTTCAGGCTCCAAGGCAGCCATTGCTGTCGCCACATCTCCAGCCTCACGTACAGCCGTTGCTGCTTCCACCTCTTCAGCCTCACGTACAGCCGTTGCTGCTTCCACCTCTTCAGCCTCCAAGGCAGCCATTGCTGTCCCCACCTCTCCATCCTCAGGTACAGCCATTGCTGTCGCCACATCTCCAGCCTCAGGTACAGCCGTTGCTGTTGCCACATCTGCAGCCTCAGGTACAGATGTTACTGTCCCCACCTCTCCAGCCTCCAAGGCAGCCGTTGCTGTCCCCACCTCTCCAGCCTCAGGTACAGAGCCATTGCTGTCCCCACCTCTCCAACCTCAGGTACAGAGCCTTTGCTTTCCCCACCTCTCCAGCCACAGGTACAGCCATTGCTTTCCCCACCTCTCCAGCCTCACGTACAGCCGTTGCTGCTTCCACCTCTTCAGCCTCCAAGGCAGCGGTTGCTGTCCCCACCTCTCCAACTTCAAGTACAGCCATTGCTTTCCCCACCTCTCCAGCCTCGGTACAGCCATTGCTTCTTCCACGTCCTCAGCCTCAGGTACAGTCCTTGCTGTCCCCACCTCTGTAGCCTCCAGGGCAGCCGTTGTTGTCCCCACCTCTTCAGCCTCCAAGGCAGCAATTGCTGTCCCCACCTCTCCAGCCTCAGTTACAGTCCTTGCTATCCCCACCTCTCCAGCCTCAGGTACAGTCCTTGCTGTCCCCACCTCTCCAGCCACCAGGGCAGCCATTGCTGGGGACTCCAGGGACAGTCGTTGCTTTCCCCCCTCCTCTAGCCTCAGGGGCAGGGATTAACAACATTTGATTTTGCCTCAATAAACCTGGCTTTTAAAAAAAATCTTTACATACTTCTTGTTGGTTGTTTGATTTTCCAAGATACCTTCTGCAAAACTATGGAAATTCAATGGCAAAAACTTTGTTAAAGTAACGTTAAGGTTTGTTTGCACATGTCCAAAAGGTTAGGAAATTGCAAGTTAAGGTAGCCACGCAACCGTAACTCTGCACCCTTATGTGTATGTTTCCTGTCACACTTGACATCACATATGACATCATCAATGACATGGGCAATGACATCACTAAGCACATGACAAATTCTCCCCGAAGACTGGCCATACGGAAGTCATTGTGATTGGTAACATTTTCAGTAACTGCATTCCCACAATCTTTGCTGTCAAGCTCGATATTTCATCAGTGTTCTAAATAAAACCAATTAACTCAGAATACAGTAGAGCTAATTAATTAGTTGGGACCTTCTACAAGCCATATTTCTCCAAACTCTAATACTGGAATCCACAACATTGGCTTTCTTGTATGAACTACACTGTTTCACTTGGCAAAAGAAGTCACTGCATTTTCTACAGTATTATTATTCATTTTATTTTTGCACTGTTACCCATTCTTCTTTCAAACTTTACAGTTCAGTAACAATTCTTGCTAACATAATCTTATGGCTGGAAGCCAATTATGACATTGAAATGTTTAGGTACAATTGCAGATTTCTGCAGTTCAATGAAGTACATAAAGCAGAAGTGGATTGTAATGCGTGGATTTTATGCTTCCAAGAAACATAAAACACTGCTTTGTGTACCACAGTATACTTGGAGCAGCAGTATACCATACAGTACTACAGAAGATTCCTTTTCTATTTCACTGGCGCCTTCTGAGTGAAATTTAATGGAGAGTGTTATCTTACATGTAGGGTTTCACATATTATATGTCCCATCCATTTTCAGGTACTCCTTTCCAAACATCAAATACTCATCACTACATACCTCAACATGAATTACACATTTCTGAGTACATGGAAATCTGTTGTTGGTTAAAGCACATTTCGACAGCAAAGATAATGCAGTTACTGAACATGTTACCAATCACAATGACTTCCGTATGGCCAGTCTTCGGGGAGAATTTGTCATGTGCTTAGTGATGTCATTGCCCATGTCATTGATGATGTCATATGTGATGTCAAGTGTGACAGGAAACATACACATAAGGGTGCAGAGTTACGGTTGCGTGGCTACCTTAACTTGCAATTTCCTAACCTTCTGGACATTTGCAAACAAACCTTAACGTTACTTTAACGAAGTTTTTGCCATTGAATATTTTTATATTTTAATTTGTACTGCGTTCAAGATGCGCAATGTTGTGTCCATTAAACACACGAATCCTGTACAGCCCTAACACTGTTATTGTTACTTCCTTGGTTCGTGTTTAAGTTTTCTTTTTTTATTTAACGTCACTCATTAAGTACACCGTATCACTCTTGCTATAACCTTAGAGCGAAGGAGAATGAACCATAAAAATAAGAAGCGGATTAAAGAGGCTAAACGAAGCGCGAGACCAGAATTGAAGGACTCCTCAGACTGGATTAAACATAACTACCACAAGACTTTCGTTTTATCGCATCGGACAGTCAAGGTAATCTTCAGGGGCAAACTAAGTGAACATTCATGTAAACAAATAGGGCAGCAGTGTGGAGTAGTGGTTAGGGCTCTGGACTCTTGACCGGAGGGTCGTGGGTTCAATCCCCAGTGGGGGACACTGCTGCTGTACCCTTGAGCAAGGTACTTTACCGAGATTGCTCCAGTAAAAACCCAACTGTATAAAAGGGTAATTGTATGTAAAAAAAAAAAAAAATAATGTGATATCTTGTGTAACAATTGTAAGTCGCCCTGGATAAGGGCGTCTGCTAAGAAATAAATAATAATAATAACAAAAAAATAACTGACCCGCCGTGTAGTTGCGTACTTCAAGTGTTTAATATTCTTACCCATCTTTGGCAATGGAGGTCAGCTTTTTAAACTTCATCTCTGTACTGTATTAGGTTATCTCCCTGCCCTTTGGTAAACATGTGTCTTTATTTAATTTCATTTGCTGAGGTAACAGCAGTTGTCTCGTGTTTTTGACTTGGCCTTAATGTTTTCAAATCAGTTTCATTCATTTTTTTTTTGTTGCTTCGAATCAGTTTTCACTGCTCACGTTATCGTTGTGTAGTTAAATGGCACATATTTCAAATTGAAGGGGCTGTTCTGTCCAACACAAGAAGCACTGGGAGAAGTGAGAGCACGCTCTAGATTTGAATAGCGGCATTAAACAATGATAAAGTGGACAGGAGAAGGTGGGATCATCAAGTCTTATTTACCTCTGATTAGCATAGAGTCATTATCGCAGGCATTTTTTTTAAGCTTTAGATATTACACCTGACTATTGAATAGTTTTGCATTAAGTTTAATTTTGAATTGAAAAGGGCACTCTGTAAACTTGTTTCAAACCTCCCAAAAAAGTATGTCTGACCTTACAGAGTTCAGTTTGTCTGAATATTGAGACTTTGTTTTATAGGTTTCCTGTAAAGTGTTACTGGCATAACATAAAAACTTTCCTAAGCTACTGCTTGTATGTGGCAGTTATAACCTTCACTGCTGCTGTTTGAACAGGATCATGCCTGAGTGGTTCCGATTAAGAGTGTCAAGAATGAGAGTTTAGTGTAGAATGGAACATGATTTATTGGGATACTGCCACTAAAGAAAAACCAAAGCAAGATTAAACGATAAATCACGTTTTTGATTCAGTATTTATGGGTAAACTGAGGACCCACTTACACAGGGCAGGTTAGCTGCGATAAATCCCTTTCTCTTGGTTGCCACAAGTGGTTGTTCCATTTAGGATACAACACTCTCTGCTGTATCTTTTGAATCCCTTAGTGGGTGTTCTGTTAAGGGTACAAACTAAGGATAAACAATTGAACTATGGTGTCTTTTAATATTTTATTAAAGCAGAGCTACCAATTGCACAGGCAGAATAAAAGCAGTTCCAGCTGAAGAGAGACAGAGAGAAACAACAATAGGAGTTTAACTAGGCCTGCCTGCTTGTGCAGGTAGAGGATTGTGGGAGGGCCCTGGTCTGCCTGCTGCTGTGTCAGTAAGGGGGAGGGCATGGCAGCCCTGCTCACGTCCAGCACGTGCTCCACTCTAGAGTGCTCAGCACCTCCAAGACACTCCTCTGAGGGGCTGCTATAAATACCCAGCTCTCTCCTGTGCAGCACTACTGTCATGTACTGGGGAATACATTTCCAAGCATGGGAATTTATCTGCACGCATCGTGGAGACATTACAGACAGTAGTAGTGTGTTCCAGTGGGGTTGTTTTCGAGTTATAGTTTACTTAACCCCTAAACTGACACCCATTTTGACAACTATAAACCGTCAGCCCTCAAGCTTTCAGCATCCACCATTTTCCCTTCTGCACCCAGGTTTTTTTTTTTTTTAAACCGACAAATAAGCACATTAGTATTATTGCATCACTAATACCAATGTATTATACAATTAGACAATGTAGAAAGAATAGAATAATGTGGTAATAGACTCTTTGGATAAGGCCCTTCCTTACACTTGAATTCAATCAATAGGCTATGTCGATAGAATTCAGCAACAACATAATGTGACAAATTAAACTAATTTCAATATGTGCACAGTAAATAAAGCTACCTCTATAAAAATGAACTGACCAGCTCACAGAAGCATTTCATTTAAAGCAGCTTTCAGATATTTGATCACAGCATCTCTTTTGCTTCTTCTGCAGATTTGCCCAGTTTTACTGCTTTTCCAGTTTCACAATGGTTCGGGAGGGACATTTTCTTTCAGTACTTTTTTATTTAATTTTTTTAGTAGGTCTACACCGAGTAATCTAAGACATGACTGGCTGAATTTTTTTTTAACCCAAAAACTTCCAGCTTTAGCTTTTCACTTCCGAAGATGCATTAGGATCTACTGTTACATTAACTAAAAAAAAAGTCTTTATACAGTAATCCGTCGCATATCCGCCCATCTCATATCCGCCCTAACAGTTTATCCACCATGATCAATCTTGTCAGCAATATTAGTTTATTATTGATCAGAAAAGATTAGTTCAGAGATTGTAGATCCTACTAAAGTTTTCTTACACTGTGTTGCAACTATTGCTAGTAGTGTCACGTGAGCTGTTCAGTGTGTTGATATTGTAACGCGGGGGCAGATGATTTGCAAGACAATGTGGCGATGGATCTGATTATGGACTTGGGAAGGGAATGGGAGTACTCTGTAAATAATGTGTGTTTGTAAACTGTGCTATTCTTGTTCAGATCTGTTAGCATTCTCTGTGTGTTTTTCGTACTTGTGTGACTGAGAGACAGTGTGTGAGTGCGTCACTGAGGGGGGTGGGAGCAGGTCTGACACGAGCAGTCAGAGATAGGGAGTGTTGGACCAATGAGTGAGGAAGGGGGAGGGACTTGGGTGTGTGTGTGGAGATGAGTTTGAAGGCGAGAAGCGGGACCTGGCGGCGGGAGAATTGAGAGAGAGAGTTAAGAGAGGTTGAGTTTGCGAGTGAGAGGAGAGGAATGAGAGCCATTGTTCACTAAAAGCCAAAAAAATTATAAATGCAGCAGTTTCCTACTGCTTTGAACCGCAACTGTTGTCTGTCTCATTATGTCCTTGAACCCCGCAGCTCAGCGCTACAATATGTAAATATATCCTGTTCACCTGCGGGGTGTATCAACTTCAACCTCTGTCTCGATCTCCTGCCTGTCATTCAGCAGTGATTGCATGAACCCATATGGCAGACGGTTACTCTGTCACAAGCATTAATACCCTGTATTTTTCTAAAAACGGGACTTAGGGGAGCACCCTAATAAAAGCTTAATCTCAAAACAATAATATAGTACAGTAGTTGTTACAGCTGTGTATAATGGTATTTAAAATAAGATTAATTTATCCGCCTTTTTACATCTCCGCCCTTACTCTGGTCCTATCGCAGTCGGATACGCGTCGGATTACTGGGTATAAGAATATCGAATTGCAACCAAAGTGCTATAAATGGTATACGTGTTGCTGTTGTTGGTTCCAGGACAGTGTGGAGCGTGTAGACAGCCTGCAGCTGAGCCCGGAGGAGTTCATTGAGTGGTTTGAGAAGCCCTACAAGCCTGTGGTGCTGCTCAACGCCCAGAGTAGCTGGCCAGCCCAGGAGAAGTGGATGCTAGAGCGGCTCAAACGCAAGTACCGCAACCAGAAGTTCAAGTGCGGGGAGGACAACGATGGCTATTCGGTGAAGATGAAGATGAAGTACTACGTGGAGTACATGGAGACCACATGCGATGACAGCCCACTCTACATCTTCGACAGCAGCTACGGGGAGCACGCCAAGCGCAAGAAGCTGCTGGAGGATTACCAGGTGCCCATCTTCTTCAGGGACGACCTGTTCCAGTTCGCTGGAGAGAAGCGCCGGCCGCCCTACAGGTGATCTCGCAATGGAATAGCAGTGAATCCAGAAGCATATTGCAAAACAAAAAGGTTTTCCAGTGCAGATTATTGTGGTAAAAGCAATGAGTGCAAACCAAACGGATAGCCAGTGGAATTCCCCAGGATTCAGGAAGCTACAGTTAGCACAGGGATTCAGGTCAGGAGTCAATTAAATATCCCCTTCTAAAGATCTGTTTACAGGGATTAGTGGAGCAAATGCTGGATAAACCAGCATCTCTGGGATAGGTGTACTCGGGTTACCTACCTGCAGCTATACACTGTAGTCTAGTGAGTGCTGTGTGGTAATGATGCACAGATGCTGCCAAGACCAGCACAGTATCTACTGCTGGGAAACACACAAATAAGGCATAGGTTGCCTCAGTACAACTGCACTCTGAAATCTGTAAATTATCAATTTTTTTATGCTTCCAATGTAAGAAAACAATCATTCTGAGTTCTGTACAAGACAGTGGCAATAACTAATGGAATGCCGTTTGAGCCAATTCATAAAGTAATCTATGAATGAATGACTTGATTTGTTGAATGCATGCATCAGTCCGTGTACATATGCGATAGATGTTAATGTGTGAATAATTACTGTAAGCCATGTTGCCTTTATTGTCAGATTTCCCTGGCAGTCTGTGAACCAGCCCTATAAATTCATATAAATCGTATTAGTAGATTATAACTTTCTTTTCCACTGGGCAGATGGGTTGTGATGGGCCCCTCTCGCTCTGGGACAGGGATTCATATCGACCCTCTAGGCACCAGTGCCTGGAACGCACTGGTCCAGGGACACAAGCGCTGGTGCCTCTTCCCCACCAGCACTCCCCGTGAGCTCATCAAGGTGACCCGCAACGACGGTGGCAACCAGCAGGACGAGGCCATCACCTGGTTCAGCGTCATCTACCCACGCACACAGCTCCCAGACTGGCCCCCGGAGTTCACACCACTGGAGATCAAAAATATGCATGGGAAGTATAGGCATCAGTGTTGGTGTTCAAACATTATTATATACTGAACTACACTGATCAAACTGCAGGGACATTGCTAGGTGGTAACGGGCCTGAAATTCTGCCATAAAGTGCAGGTGTCCTGGTGAAGTACGTACTTTTGAGGTTGATAATAATCAGAGTTCACAGTGAGGCTGTTCTAGGAGCACTTGCCTCCAGACGAAGTGGTCACGAGTGTGTTTACTTCTCCTGACTGTCTCCCCTTGCCTCTGCAGGTGGCTGGTGGCATGTTGTCCTCAATCTTGACACCACCATTGCTGTCACACAGAACTTCGCCAGCACCACCAACTTCCCTATTGTGTGGCACAAGACTGTGAGAGGCCGGCCCAAACTCTCCAAGAAGTGGTACAGGTAATGCTGGACTTGCTTTTATTTCTTAGCAGACGCTTTTACTGTAGTCTTCTTATTTCAGGCCCGTAGGGGTCATTCTGTGACAATTCACCCAACAGGTACCTCCTTCTATTTACACCAAGGGATGTGTGAGGTGAGATGCTTGTGTTGGGTGTCTTTTTATTGAAAATTGCATGAGGAATCCAAAAATGAGATTAAAAACATTTAGAAAACAAATCCATTACCCCTTAACAAAGTTAAAAAAAAAAAAAACATAATAAGAATCTGAAAAATGTAATGGAAAGCTCAAAGTCTGCTTCATTTATACAAAGTTACAGGAAGATAATCATTTTTGTTTAATTTTTAATATCATATTTGGATTCCTCATGCAATTTCCAACAAAAAGACAGCTAATTTTCTTCTTTATCATTTTTCTGTAGATCGTTAAATGCAAGAAAGTTATTTTTCTCACAAGGTTAGACTTGTTCCCTGTTACAAATTCAGAGAAACATACTAAAAATCTCCTCTGCTCTGTCTCAATGCACTGTTAAGTGAACCTCACTAAGCAGGTTGGACTAAACAGGAGCAGCCCATCATTTACAGCAGGGAGCAGGGTGGGGAATGGGCAGGGTTTGAGAATTAGTCAGGATAGAGGGGTTTAGTTGTTTTGGCCTGTATTGAGATTATCCACAACACTGGGGAACGTCTCTGATCTTAATGTCCGTAGAGTAGGCGGGAACCTAATAGCATGCTGAGATACTGGCTGAGCTCAGATAAAAAAGAGATCCCCTCCTGAGACACTGACACCACTCTCTGCAGCTCCTGCTTTTCCAAGGCCCCTACACAGCTGCAGATTGATACAATTTCCACACACAGTACCCTTTCACTTCTCTTATAGTTAATGCACAATCTCTCTTTGTTGACTTTTACAATGAGGAACGAGACCAGAACTCACTGTGCAGCAACAAATACTTTGTATAATGTAACACAGCAGGGAGGGGGTTAATATCCTCCCTGCAGAAAACATGTGCGTATGCACATTTTGGTTAATTTGCTTATTGTTTCATTGTTATTCTGTTAATTGTTTTATTGTTAATTATCACCTGCACCTGGCTATGATTGTAAATTAGAGCCAGGTGCAGGGTATTTAAAGAGAGCAGCCAGTCTGTTCTGGGCTGCTGAGTAGAAGGAGGCAGGAAGAGGTACTCTGCTTCCCAGCAGTCGTAAGGTAAAAGTGTGTTGTATGAAACCTGTGTGGTGTTGTTTATTGTGTAGTGGGGAAACAGCCTAGCTGTCCCACTGGTAGTCAGGGTGTTCCTGAGGTGTAGTTAGTGCTCGTACAGAGCTAGGTGTTTGTTTTGTATTTTGTTTATTTTGGGTTTTTTGTGACTATTAAAAAATTAGCGCAACAGCGCTGTTAAAAATCAAGTTTTGTGTGTGGCTGGGTCATTTAAAGTGCTGGAAAAGAACCCGAAGAACTAAAAACCCTTCACATATGGTGGCAGCGGTAAACAGCACTACTGACCCGAGGAAAATAAAAATGGAGACTGGAGACTGTGTGGAGGTGATGAAAATACTTAGACAGATGGTTGCGGAACAAGAAGAGGCCAACCGCAGGCAACGAGAAGAAAATGAGAGGCGAAGGCTAGAGCGAGGGTTCCCCCCACAAAAACCAACGGAACAGACAGAGTTGGAACTGCTGATCCAGAAGACGGACTGGGCTGCGCTGAAATGGGAGTGGCCTGCGGCACAACCAGAACCGTCTGCAACAGAGCAAGAGCTGGGTGAGGAAACACCGGTAGTGGAACCAGAGCCGCTTCCGGAGCCCAGAGGGGAGGAGCCGCCTTCCGGAGCCCACAGGGGAGGAGCCGCCTTCCGGCCCAGAGGGGAGGAGCCGCCGCGAGCCCAGAGGGAGGAGCCGCCCAGAGCCCAGAGGGGAGGAGCCGCCGCTTCCGGAGCCCAGAGGGGAGGAGCCGCTTCCGGAGCCCAGAGGGGAGGAGCCGCCCGAGCCCAGAGGGGAGGAGCCGCCCGGAGCCCAGAGGGGAGGAGCCGCCGCCTCGAGCCCAGAGGGGAGGAGCCGCCCAGAGCCCAGAGGGGAGGAGGAGCCGCCTCCGAGCCCAGAGGGGAGGAGCCGCCGCTTCCGAGCCCAGAGGGGAGGCGAAAAGCATACCTCCACCACAGCCCCACCACCACCCCTACGGTCCAGTCCGGGCGTCGCTGCGTCCGGTCCCTCGCCCCTTGCTCCTGGACACCCTGCCGGCCTTCCTGGACCTCCCTATGCTGGACCTAGAACCCAGGAGTCTGCAACACTGGCCACAGCTCTGCCCCTGGTTCCCTGCTCCGCTCTCCCCGAGCACCCAGACGTCGCTGGGCTGCTGCCAGACGTCGCTGTTGCTCCCCCTGTTAGCTGCTTCGCTTCCCCTGGGGATCGGACATCACTGCACCGGTTCCCAGGGGAAGACCTCTGTCCACTGCTGCATCCTCCAGTGCCCCGGCCTACGCTCCGGTCGCCCCTGTCAGCCTGTTGGGGTCCCTTGTCGCCCGGTGCGCGGTCCTTACCTGGCTGGGCGGGATGTGGACGATCCACCCTCAAGTCCGCACGTGGAAGAGGGCGAAAATTGACATTTGTGGACTCGAGGGTGGGTGGTTGTGTTTTAGGGGAGGGGGTGGCCTTGGAATGGCCGATCAGTGTTGCACACTTGAGGGGGAGGATGTGTAACACAGCAGGGAGGGGGTTAATATCCTCCCTGCAGAAAACATGTGCGTATGCACATTTTGGTTAATTTGCTTATTGTTTCATTGTTATTCTGTTAATTGTTTTATTGTTAATTATCACCTGCACCTGGCTATGATTGTAAATTAGAGCCAGGTGCAGGGTATTTAAAGAGAGCAGCCAGTCTGTTCTGGGCTGCTGAGTAGAAGGAGGCAGGAAGAGGTACTCTGCTTCCCAGCAGTCGTGGGTAAAAGTGTGTTGTATGAAACCTGTGTGGTGTTGTTTATTGTGTAGTGGGGAAACAGCCTAGCTGTCCCACTGGTAGTCAGGGTGTTCCTGAGGTGTAGTTAGTGCTCGTACAGAGCTAGGTGTTTGTTTTGTATTTTGTTTATTTTGGGTTTTTTGTGACTATTAAAAAATTAGCGCAACAGCGCTGTTAAAAATCAAGTTTTGTGTGTGGCTGGGTCATTTAAAGTGCTGGAAAAGAACCCGAAGAACTAAAAACCCTTCACAATAAGCACTGCCTACAGTAATTAGCCATTAATCTGCACATGATCCCAGAAACCTAAGGGCATGGACTGGAAGGAAGGAGCAAGCCTGTGCAATGCATATACTCTTTACTGCGCTGTATTTGTCTTCATACACACACACACACACACACACATACACACACACACAATTTAAGGATTAGTTTGTGTTTTGTAACTCATTGGATATCACTACCTCTGGAGGCTGGATTAGCTCATTCAGTATTATAATTTATTATAATTTATTTCTTAGCAGACGCCCTTATCCAGGGCGACTTACAATTGTTACAAGATATCACATTATTTTTTACATACAGTTACCCATTTATACAGTTGGGTTTTTACTGGAGCAATCTAGGTAAAGTACCTTGCTCAAGGGTACAGCAACAGTGTCCCCCACCTGGGATTGAACCCACGACCCTCCGGTCAAGAGCCCTAACCACTACTCCACACTGCTGCTTATATAATAATAAAATGACACACACCTGCTGTCTGGTTGAACACAGCCCTGGAGAGATCCGGGTCACAGACCAGACTGAACTGGCTCCCTGATAGTCCTTGTCCTAGGTGCTGCCTGGCTCGCTCCGATGCAAGCGGCTCATGTGTGTTGTACTGCTCCCTGTCTCCGGGTCCTGAAGCAGGAGCGCCACGAGCTGGCTGCACTGGCCGACGCGGTGGACCTGCAGGAATCAACGGGGATTGCCTCCGACAGCTCCAGCGACTCCTCCAGCTCCTCCAGCTCCAGCTCCTCAGACTCCGAGGTAACTATCCATTGTTCATTAATACAAGATGTGCAGGGATCTGCAAGGTCGTTTGCTCAGCAGCAACAGGACCATTCCATGAAAATGTAGACTAATGGCAAGCCCAACATTTTTTGTGGTGATACATGTAGGTCTATCCTAAATATGCAGAGGTTTTATCATACAAAACATCTTGTGCAAGCCAGAAGTCTGATATTGCTGACTACTCCAGTGAAGCATGTGACTTGAATGGCCCTGATAGCTTGTAAATGTGTTCCATTGGGTGTTTACAATGACGTGTTGCACACTGGTCTGATTCATGTGGACAGGCACCTGCAATTGGAGGCTGCATGTGCAGAACTGCTCTGACTAGCTCTGTTGTACCAGCTCACACTCCAGAAATAAGAATAACTTATTGGTCTGGCCGCACATTGAGTAATTATAAGTCATGTCCCCATTGGAACCTGTTAGCAGCAGCTACACTTCTAATTTGGCTGAGAGTGTAGACCTCACGCTCTGAATTTTGACAACTAAGAATTCTAAACATTTAAACCAAGTTCTGTATGTTTTTTTTTAATTGAGATTAAATGACATAATATGTTTATTAGTGTTCGGTGGCTACCTCTAATCAAGTTGAGAGACAGACCTGAAAAAGCAGAGTACAAGACAATCAAATACACTCTCAACCTGATTAGAGATAGCCATCGAAGTGTTATAAATATACATGTAAAGGCTCCCTCTATCAAAAAAATAGAAACATTGAAAATTGCAAATTAGTGAAGTTCTCTTATAAAGGAAAATATAGGACTTTTACAATTTACTGTCAACGTCTCCTAACAATGAATGAACCAAACAAGTGAATTATCAAATGGTGAAATATCAAGAGAGCACTGAACTGCAAAGTTTGTGTTTTGCATTCAGATTTAACAGAGATGTTGGCAACTTTGCAGTCTTTTTTTTATTTGTAAATCATTGCTCTCTTCCTTGATTGATTGCTAGCTTAACTTTGGCAAATTTTGCGATTTGGAGTTGCGCCATGTTGCATTCAATTTTTTTCAATATTGCTGCTAAAGCAACTTGCTGATACTACATATTGAGGTTTATTAAGGAATATTGTTTTTTGAATTGGTTACGTATAGAATATTTATGTTCCTATGAGTTTGTTGAATGTACATACTGTAATTATCTGTTTTTATTTATGGCGGGATGACATATAATTAATATGTGGTATTAGTACACATCAATATGTTGTCTGCAAACTACAACTTATTACAATGAAATCAAGTTAATTATGAAGACATACTTCACAGTCACATACTCCATGTTTTTGTTGTCCAGTTCTGTCCACAAGGTAGATGTTGCACTACAGACTAGTTCAAAGGTCATTGAATACGGTGGAGCATCAACACACAGAGGTATTGTATTGTTTCATCGTAATAAAGGCCTAAACAAGGTGCTCACTCTTCATGGGTTAGGGTAATTTCAGCAAACCCAGCATGTGGCATTTTATCAGGGTGCTCTGGTGGAGTTCTGAAATTTTAGAATTACAAAAAAGAAAACTGCAGTAATTCTTGTGTTTTTTGATAGTCAGCAATGTGAATGCATATCTTTTGTGGCATCTCTTGGGATTTGAGTGCCAGTGATTTCTCCATCCAGGAAGGCAGTTGGGAGGCTGAATATTGAAAACGAAGTTTTGGTGGAGTTTGGTTTGCCCACTCCCTCTTGACTTTGACAGTGTTAATGTCAGAGGTAAGTGTGTGCTCAAGGGGAGTTGCACATGCACTGAACAATACAGAAACAGTTTATTATAAAAAATAATTTGGTGCCTTGTCTGTCCCGTTTCCCATGTGCCCGTCCTGTTGGGGCTCTGTTGTGAAACTATTCAGGAGTTAATAACTTCTAATGCCATTTGATTGTTTTTATTTATTTCCTTCCTTTGCATTTTTATGATGTCTGCAACAAGTCCACATGTTGCTGCTACCAATACTGAGTGTAGTGATGTTGTCTAGATTTAGTACATTCTCTGCCCCACCCCACCCTATCTCATTCTTGATCATTTTATTTTATTACACATCATACAATGTAGCCAGTCTAGACCATCGCATATCGTATCTTGGTTTGGTCTGCATATCTTGATTGTATTTATCTTGACCTTGGCATATTGTTTTCCCTTTACAACTCCTGCTTTATACATTACTATACATGGGAGCTTGATATTGAAGTCATAGGCTGGGCAGGCAGTCAGATAGCCACTCACAGCTTGTAGTGAATTTAGCTGAAGTCTAGTTTGAGATGATTGCAGAATATGGTATTGGAAACTATTGATGCAGTGAATATTGGGCAGATTAACCTAACTTTACTCCAGTACAAAACAGCACCCCATTCATCGAAAGGTAGATAGTGTTTTTAATTTTTTTACAGTATTGTGAATCTCAAATTATAATTGAATGCTTCCTGCGTGAGTTATTTCTCAGTATTTTAACATTTAAATTTAGGTTATTTTTTATTTATTTATTTATTTATTTTAATAAATGGAGCAAACTTTGAACTTGATCAAATTCTTAGTAAACCTGTCTCATTGTGTCTTATCTGATATTGCTATTAGGTGAGCCACAAAAACCTTTTTAATGTGACCAAGTTACTTAAAGGACTAACATGCAAGGCTTCACAGTCTATTGTACCATTAGATTAGCATAATCGCTGAGCACGTTTTGTCTTGTGCTTGAACATATTTTTCCCCTCTTGGGGATATGGAGATTATCTGAAGACAGAACTGAAAATGTAGACAATTTACTGCTTCATCCTGATAACGGTCAGCACTTCCTGTTAGCATGATCTACCAAAGTAACATGCAGCACAGGAAGCAGTTATTTAAAATATATAAATAAATTGTTGTATTTGAATCTGCTGAAGTCTTATTAGAGTAAAAAAAGAGAAAATGAAGATAAATGAAAAGATATAAAGATTTTAAAGCCTTGATCATATTTTTAAAAATGGCAACAAAAAAACAAAAATCAGTGGCCATAGCAACAGTGGGAAACACCAGCCTGTGCATGCATATGTGCATAGAAAAAATTCACTCTTATTCACATTGAAATATAGTAACATGACAGTGTGTGATGCAGTAATGAAGTGAATGATGTGATAGTGGCAGTGATAACTCCAGATAGTCTTTTTAGAAGGCAAAACATACATTATTTTATTATTTATTTCTTAGCAGACGCCCTTATCCAGAGTAAACAAATACATTTCATGAATCACAGTACAAGTAATAATACAATTAAGAGCAAGATAAATACATGTATTATAGTTCATATTTAGAGGATGCCAGTAGAGCAGGGGTGCACAACTCTGGCCCTTGAGATCCATTCCAGTCCATGTTTTCATTCCAAGCAGTTTCTAAAATAGTTAATTGAACCTGTTAAAGACCAGGACTGGAATGGATCTCGAGGGCCAGAGTTGTTCATCCTGCACTAGAGGATTTGTTTTATTTAATTTTGTTTTTTTATGGAACTATTCACAAACTACTATTTGCACCACAAAAAGATAATGATCTACCCCTATGACTAAAAAAAAATCTTAATTTGAAAAAAAAAAATCGATTCAAATAAAAATAATCTGATTTAAAAAAAAATCGCCCACACTGCATAGTGGTAATACTAGTGATTCAATAAGGGATTTTTTTTTCTTTTTTCTGTAAATTGTATTTATTATTATTATTATTAGTTACAATACACAAACTTTAATTAGAAAATCATTAAAGAAAACAAAAAGTAAAATAAATACTTAAAAAAATAAATAAATAAATAATTTAATCTCCATGTAACCAAGTAACCCAGTAGATATGTAATTAAAATGTGCACTTACAATAATAACAACAACAGTGAACAGACTCCAAGTCACATGTAAAAAAAAAAAAAAAAACGGACACACCTTTTACAATTAATCATACAAAATCTGGCAATATTATAATTACATTTTCTTAATCTTCTTTTTGAGCTGGCCTCTTTTGGCAGGCCTCTTTGCATGTTGTGTTTAGGGCTTGAACAATGTCATTCTCTGAGAGGGGGAATTTCTTTATGGTGTAACCTAAGGTTCATAAAAATATGTTTATACAATACATTCAATTTTTTGTGTTAGTGATTTTAGTGGATTACATCTTTCTATCTCTTCCCTAAAATCATGCTCTTATTGAAAGCAGTATTCAGCAGAATTGTTTCAATGATATCTGGAGATTACACAAGTTGTGAAACCAAGATGTCACTAACAGCAATTGGAATGATTGCTCTTTAAAAAATTCCATGCTGACTGAACAAAACAGTTCCTGGTAGCATTAATTTATTTTTACCAGTTTAAACAATACATTTTACTATTGTGAGATAATTACAATCTGTCTCAGTAATACTTACATTGTATCACTACACACTTCGTATCTAAGGTGTTGCAGATATAAGAACCAGAGGCTTAACTTAACCTTGATTCTAAACCACATACGTAATAATCACAACCTATATATTTTTTCAGTTAAGAAGTATATGTGATTTTCGTTAGAACATGTGACAGCTAAATGTATAGATATGCACTGGCTCCATTCAGTATTGGAGAAATTTTTAATTATACTTAATTATTATACCTTCAGTGGTATTTGGGGGTAAAGCAGGTCTTTGGTGCTTTGTTACATTTGATGTGTTGCCCAAAACAGAATGTTCTGCCAGAACTTCAGGGTTGGGGAAGAAAGCAGACAACAAATACTGTGCAAGTTTTCTTTCATTTGTGGCATTGTTGCACCTCTCCAGAATGTCTTTCTCAAGGAGAACACCACTCATGATTTAAACCTGCAGATAATTGTTAAAATATGTTAGCAAGAAATTATGAAATTTACAATAAATTACACTAGAAGAGAATTCACAAAAAAATTAATTAACCTTGAACTGAGAAGAAAGTAAGCTAAGACTTACTTAGTGACACACTGGATTTCATGTCAATGTAAATCTAAATATAAAATATCATTACAATAGATCACTGCTAAAATCACTGCTAAAATGTTTCTTTCCAATGCTACACTAGACTGATTATATTCCCTCTTTAGTATACATGAACAGTAGTATCGGGAATGTAAAACCTGGATCAAATGGAGGTTCACTTAAACTTCCATGTGTGAAAAAAAAATATGTAGACAAAAGCATTAATATTATAGTACAAGACTGAAATAAAAAATAGATTAAAATAACAATATGCAATTCTCACTCATCTGTGATTTTGTTAAGTTTTAATTTTGTCTCATTGTTAACTTTAGTTAATTTTTCATCAAAAATTGTTAATATTTTACCATATTTGTTGCTGTTTTTGGACTTCGTTGAGCTGCTTCTTGTTGATTAATTTCTGAACTGCTGGGCATGCTGAATATATTTTCAGGTGGTATAACTGACAGATTTCTTTCCTGACCCGCAGTCTGTTGCTTCCTTTTCATATTTTCAGTAGTGGATTTTAATTATTTTACAGAGGACACAAGATCTGTAAAAATAATAGAATAAGAATAATCAAATGATTAGTGTAATAAATATAGAAACAATCAAATACAGTATAATTACAAAATCACGTTTAGTGAGAAAACATTTCTTCAATATAATTTAGTTAACTTGTATGATAAAAATAATACCATTTCTAAGCACAGTACCAACTATATATTGCACAGACAAATCAACAACTTAAAATGTCTTTCACAAAAACATACAATTTACAAGTATTATAAAAAAAAGAAAAATACTATGATATGTTTAAAAAAAAATGATTCTACCTGAGGTGGCTAAAAGTTGGTCAGTTAATGTTTTGTTTTTTGTTTTTAACTCCTTTATTTGAATCTTGAGAGTCTGCACTTTGACCACAAGCACACTTTTGCTTTGGTTTATTAATTACTTTTTTTTTTTTTATAAATTTAGTCGTTGCCAATTATTTTTATTATTTTCTCCCAATTTATTTTATTATGCTCAGCTCACCGCTACCACCCTTGCGCTGACTTGGGAGGGCGAAGACGAACACACACTGTCCTCTGAAGCGTGTGCCGTCAGCCGACCGCTTTTTTTCACATTGCGGACTCACCATGCAGCCACCCAAGAGCTACAGCGTCGGAGGACAACGCAGCTCTCGGGCAGCTTACAGGCAAGCCTGCAGGCGCCCGGCCAGACTACGGGGGTCGCTGGTGCACGGTGAGCCAAGGACCCCCTAGCCAACCTAACCCTCCCTCCCCCGGGCGACACTCAGCCAATTGAGCGCCGCCCCCTGGGAGCTCCCGTCCTCGGTCGGCTGTGGAATAGCCTGGACTCGAACTCGCGACGTCCAGACTGTAAGGCGCATCCGGCACTCTATGCAAGTGCTTTTACTGGATGCACCACTCGGGAGCCCTTAATTACCTTTTTTAACATGTTCATTATTCCCATTGCAACTCTTGCTGCTGTGTCATCTTCCCTTTTCCTTTGAACTGATGTCTAAAATTGTTTAAACATCATTGAACAAATACAAATTGTTTTTAATATACCCTATAGTTATTCCACTAGTATATTAACATACACTAATCTGTTAGAAGCATCTAGGCACCCCATGGAAAGATGGGAGCAGTCCACTCACATGTATATGGGTGACTTATGATCAAATCTAAGTAATATTAAGTAAAAACAGATGCTTTTTGAAAGTTTTTATTTTAATTTGTTGTTTGTTACTGTGGCTATTGCTATACTGGTTTTGTTGTCAGAGAACACCTGATTTGGGTTTTTTTTCAAGTCCCTCATTTAAAGGGTAATTACATCATGAAAACAATGTTTACTATCATATAGTAACTAAAAAGTGTAGAAAAAAATGCAAAGTTGTGCAAACCTTTTTGAAGTTATGTAAGTCACTAGTTGAAGCTTCTAAATCATTGTATTTTTTATTGGGGTATTCATTTTCTATTTCCAAGGCCCTGAACCTCTTTTTCTTTTCTTTCCAGACTAATGTTATCCATGTCCTCCTTCAAAGTAGTTTTCTTTTCTGTAGTAAATAAATTATTGGAAATACAATGAATACTGTACCACAATTCAGACAGTGCCACAATTTTTTTTTACCTTTCATATTTTGTTTGAAATAAAACCGCAATATAGGCTATCGAGGGCCGCAATATAGCAGAAAAAAAAAGTAGGCTACTATACAATCAAACTCATTTTTATCGTGGGCCTGAGATATTCTAAACAGGACAGCAATAGTACAGTACATCATAATGTAAACTTAATAAGCTTTTAAATTGCAAATTGCATACACTTCAAGTAACAGTAGGCTACTTATTATAACAAATACAAATAAAATCTCTGACTTTTGTTAGTCAGTCAGTGGAGAAAAATGATCAGTTACTAGTATCTATCCTCATCCATCCTGTTTTAGCCACTTTTTTTTTTTTTTTTTTTGATTCCTTTTATGCAGTAAGTGAATGCTCAGCAGGTAAACATAGAATTTTAGTAGAAAATTCAACCGCCAAACCAAATGTTTAAATTTCTAATAGGGCTAATTATATTAATGTTTTATTTTTCTTCATATTTAATTTCAACTAGAGACAAACCGTGTATTTTTCTAAATTGGAAAACGTTGGTATCACCAACATACATAGTTTTAAGGTCGCATTTTGTCAGCTTGCCTGTACGTGTGGTTTTCATTAATAGTATTTGATCAGCTGTGAACATCATGTGTGGTTTTCTTGATATTATCAATTAATTTACTTATAATTTAATTAATTATAATTTGTCATTATTTGCAAAGGGTGTGCAAACTTTTGTACACGACTTTATGTATGTAATTTCAAACCCTTGTGCAGTAGATGTCAGTGTTGGGGTCAATTCCGAATGTGTTGGTAAACTCCAATTCAATAATTTGAATTTGAATTTGAATTTGAATTGAAAAATCTTCAGGATACAGAATTGGAATTGGAATTGGAATTGGAATGAAAGGAAATAGAATTTAATTCCATGAAATTCCACTCATTTTAAAAAGGTTGAATGCCATTTATTTTATACATCACTATAAACAATACTGATTGCAACAGCATTAATATATACTTTCAAATACTGTATCTTAAGCATGGCTCAAAGCTTTCAAAACTTATTTTTTTGCATTTTTGTAATGAGATGTTTAAGAGCTACAGTAGTCCTTAATTATTTGTTTTTCTTTATTCATCCATTATTTAATCCTTTAGTTTTTCACTCCTATGTTATACATGCCACTCATTTTTAAAACACACACAAAATATTTCTATAAATATTGTTATACCTTAAAAATATTAAAAACCCACAAAACAGTAACAACTCTTAGTTTTTTTTATATGACTTTACTTTATTTTAAACCAGCATTTTTTATTCAAAATTGTTACATTTGATCATCATAAGTGCCTCAAATTTTTTATCACTTAAATTACACCTCTCTGGCCTGAATATCTTGCCTGCCACACTAAAAATACGCTCTACAGGGGCAGATGAGGCAGGTATGGCAAGGTATTTGCAGGCAAGTTGGGCTAAGTAAGGAAAGCTGTTTTGGTTTTCCTTCCAGTATGCCAGTGGATCGGCATCCTCTGATAAGCATGGTAAGCTCAAGTAAATTGGGATTTCATCTGAAGCAAGAATTCTTGGTGGGGTTATGGACTGGCTGCTCATGTATGCAAAAAGTTTTGTGCGCTTCTTTGGTGGGGCTGAGGAATCCTTTGCCATGGCAGTCATTTTAGGAGAGAGAGAGCTGACCTTGTCAGTTAACATTTCCTTGCTGCTGTTTCTCTTTTCACCCATGCACTAGTCCAATTTGAAACGTGGGTCAAGGGTGGCAGCCATCTGGAAACACTCCATGTTCTCAAACTTGGCAAGGCATTTCTCTATTGAGGATTGCATGGTCACCACCAACTTACTGTTGTAGGTTGCCCTTAAGTCTGCCACAGCATGACAGAGATCCCGAACACATGCTATGACATAACTGGCTGTGACTACCTCATCTGCCTGACATTTATCGGTGGCTTCCTCAAATGGCTCCAGTGTTTCACAGATTTCTCCTATGAGTTTCAGTTCATATGGCGTTAACTGAATGGGGGCATGAATCTCTGACAAAACCTTTCCAGGGACTCTCAGGATGGACCTCATCATCTTCAACTGGCTATTCCTCCTGGTAGCATTTGCAAGCTGCAGTTTGAAGTGTCCTTCTATGACCTCAGTGGCTTTTGTAGATTTGTGGCAAAATGCCACAAGTTTGTGAACCTTTGCCATCAATATCTTTACTGGGCCTGCTTGTTCCATGGCATCACGGACAACAAGTTGTACAGTGTGAATAACGCATGGGCTCCGTTCAGGTGGAACATAATCCAGCTCCTCACTTACATTGACCATTTCAAGGTCAGTTGCCTCATCCTCATAGGTTTCACCATCTTGGACCTCTACTGGTGGGAATAAAGTGAATGTCTTTACAACCTTCCTGTCCAGAGCCCTAACCACTACTCCACACTGCTGTTTATACTGATATAATATAAAAGTATAATGATTTCCATTACACGAGAGTAGATGTTAAAACTTCATGCTGATTTGAACTCGGCTCTCGCCAAGATAAACACCAACTAAGACGTAGCTTTACAGTAAACTAATGTGATCCATCTGCGTCTCCATCCATTTGCGCTTCCTTCCATATGATGACGTAGATATCCTTCTGTCTGGTGTTAATGGCTGAAGTGTAATGCTGGCTCCAGGGATCAGCTTATTTTGCCTCCCTGGCGCATCAGCACACACAATGGCTGCGATGCTGGCTCCGGGGATCAACCACAGTGCGGCCTCCCCAGCGCATCAGCATGACAACCGTCTGGATTGAGCTAAGTAGGGTACATCTCTGGGGTCTTCAAGTGGGCACCTTCCATCCTCAGTGTTTCGTCGACTAGCCCACGACACCTCAAGAGGGCTTGATGGTGATTCTGGCGTCCCAGCATCACCCCCCTCCGTCCCCCACTCAACTCAGCCCAGCTTACTTACCTGTACATCAGCGTTTCTTTCTTTCTATTGTGCTTGAGATCCCCAGCCAGAATCTTTCCGTCTCAACCACAGCCAGTTGCTGCTCCTCTCTGCTGCTTCAGATAAGTTCTTCACTGTGCGACGCAACTCTTGGCCACTGAATCCAACGTCTCTGAGAAACCGGGTTGTAGAGTGTGCCACAAATATAGTATAAAATAAATGTGGCATTTGACTTTTTAAAATGAGTGGAATTTCATGGAATTAAATTATTTCCTTTCATTCCAATTCAAATTCCAATTCTGTATCCTGAAGATTTTTTCAATTCAATTCCAATTCCAATTCTTGAATTGAATTGGAATTTACCAACAAATTCTAATTCCATTCGGAATTGACCCCAACCCTGGTAGATGTAAAGATTTGGTCAAACTTACCATAAATACGAATGACTGTGCCTCTAGCTTTTTTAAAATTTTCCATCATTCCAATATATTCGCCTGCTCATACTACTGTCCTCTAAGTTATCTTTGTCTATGATGTCCTTTACTGGGAGAATAGCTAAAGGATCGCCGATTTCCTCAAAGGAAATGAGTGCAAACATTCTGTCATCCATACAGGTTTTTGTCTTTAAAAAAAGAAAAGAAATACAAGTCAATACTAGTACTCGTCGCACTTCGACAGACTTCAGCAGTGTACTAACCAACAAAAATAATGATAATAACAATAATAGTACAATCAATTATAAATATAAAAAAAATAAGGAAAATTAAAGAAAACCACAGAGATAAAGTAACAGGAAATGGGAAAGAACTATGAGTCTTCAACTGGAAATGACAGGAAAAAATAATGGCTAGCGAGAAATAAACAAGAACAAGTTAATAGTATAAAAAACACATTTTCCTATTGGGTTAATGTACACATATGTGTATGAAATGTCTTGTTCATTAGTTTGACGTTATACATAATGTTATTATAATTTGGTTACAACTAAGAAGCCTAACAAAATAAAATATTTCTTACCTCAGATTGCTGTTGATCACCTCTCTGAGCTCGCAATATTTTTTAAATCTAACTGCCTGGCAAACACCTCTGCACGCGCAGGTCGCGACAGGGTTGGTTATTCCCCAGTGAGAATGAACTAGTGTCAGTGGCAGAACGGCATCTAAACAATTGGTTTGTGATTTTCTTCTCGTAGCCTGTTATTTTTAAAACATATAAATACACAGAAAATAATTGATATTATAATTATATTTTATAATTAAATTATATTTATATTAGGAATTATGCATATGTAATGATATTAAACAGGCTTCTGGCATTTATCCAGGCCAAGAAATATCTGATTACATGTTTTGTTTATTTGTTGTGCTCTGAGATGAAAAGCTTAATTGTACATCAGAATATAATAACATTGTGGTACATATTTTTTTTAACGTAAATGTTTGCGTACAATGTATAAAAAGCATTATAAAATTTAGATACACTCTTAAATACTTCACTGAAGTTACAAAGCTGCCTTCATTCTTAATTGGCAAGTACCTTTCATTGTGATGCATCAATATCAATTTAAAACACAATAACTGCAATATTCATCCCAATTAACATTTCTGACACCTTTTTAAATTAACACACAAGACAATGTTTTGAACTGGTATTTCTGATATAAATATAAGGAATAACATTGTATGTCATTCTAATATTTGGCAATACAATACAATTGCCTTGGTAATAAACATTCATCGTTTTATAGTTATAATAGTCCTAATTAACAGTCTTTTACAATTTACATTCATGTTTATTTCAGTATGCCCCCACTATGGATTCTTTATCTCTTGAAGATGATAGCCTTCTGCAAGAACAGAGAAATACATTTTCAAATAAACGTGGCCCATATAAGCGATACCTTACGGATCCAAGTATTGATGTCCAAGAAACACTTTAAAACGTTGGTGCCTTAACGAACGAACAACAGGAAGAGCCTGAATTAGATTAATTAGACGAAGAACCTTGTGCAAGTGGCTCAGATAAAGTAGGACAGCCACACAGTGTCCCTATTAATATTATTAGCAGTAGAATAGTATTAATATTAGTATTACATATGGGTGGGTTTCCTCTGTAAATCTTTGTTCACACTGTTGTAGTCTTTAAGTCATGATGTGATCATATGTGAGCAAGGTACTTTTTTTCCTAGATTGCTCCAGTAAAAAAAAAAAAAAAAAACACTGTATAAATGGGTAATTGTATGTAAAAAATAATGCGATATCTGTATAACGTGAAATAATGTATAATATGTATAATGTGAAATAATGTGATAGCTTGTAACAATTGTAAGTCGCTCTGGATAAGGGCGTCTGCTAAAAAATAAATAATAATAATAATAATATTGCTTATACTGTAATAGTTTATGCTTTGTTTAACATTAAGACTTGAAGTGTGTAGCTTACCTGGTGTTATGTAATTTTAATTAAACACAACTATTAGCTAACCAGCATTCTATTCAATGCATTTCTATTCAGGAAGAACTTGAGAGACAAGAAGATAGTCAGTATGCTCGTTATATTGAACAAGTAAGTCCAAAGACAAAAAAAGTAAACAAAAGTTAGGCCTGTTTCAGACAGCGCTCGGGAGTCATGCCGAACTCTATTCAAACACAAAATAATTGACTAAAGTAGTCTACTACTCGCATGGGACTAAAAAACAAGGGGTGCTCAGATTTAGTCAAAAGCAGAGCACCCCCTATTTTAGTCCTGTGCGAATAGTAGGCCTTACTACAATGCTAAAACCTTTACTGCTCAGTCTTATTTCATTCACATTAAAGAAACTGGCCAGAGTAAGTAGTAATTTTATGTAGGATTGAACTTTTTTGTAGGCAGATATTGTTACAACTATTCTTGCTACATAAATAGTAATTAAAATGTACTGATCTAGATACTATATTAATTGTTAATGTTGTGTAATACAGTGCCGTGAAAAAGTATTTGCCCCGTCTGATTTTCTGCATTTTTGCATATTGTTGACACTGAATGTTATCAGATCTTCAACCAAAACCTAATATTAGATAAAAGGGACCCTGAGTGAACAAATATCACACAAATTTGATACATATTTCATTTATTTATTAAAGAAAGTTATGCAACACCCAATGCCCCCGTGTGAAAATGTAAATCGCCCCCTTAGACTCAATAACTGGTTACGCCACCTTTAGCAGCAATAACTGCAACCAAACGCTTCCTGTAGTTATTGATTAGTCTCTCACAGCGCCGTGGAGGAATTTTGGCCCACTCCTCCATGCAGAACTGCTTCAACTCAGTGACATTTGTGGGTTTTCGAGCATGAACTGCTCGTTTCAGGTCTTGCCACAACAGCTCAATGGGGTTTAAGTCTGGACTTTGACTAGGCCATTCCAAAACTTTAAATTTCGTGTTCTTCAACCATTCTGATGTAGACTTGCTTGTGTGTTTCGGATCATTGTCTTGCTGCATGACCCAGCTGCGCTTCAGCTACAGCTCACGGATGGATGGCCTGACATTCTCCTGTAAAATTCTCTGATACAGAGCAGAATTCATGGTTCCTTCAATGATGACAAGGCGTCCAGGTCCTGATGCAGCAAAGCATCCCCAAACCATGACACTACCACCACCATGCTTGCCCGTTTGTATGAGGTTCTTACTGTGGAATGCAGTGTTTGGTTTTTGCCAGACATAACGGGGCCCATGTCGGCCAAAAAGTTTCACTTTTGACTCATCTGTCCATAGAACATTGTTCCAGAACTCTTGTGGATCATCCAGGTGCTTTTTGTCAAACTTGAGACGAACATTCATGTTCTTCTTAGTGAGCAATGGTTTCCGCCTTGCTACTCTGCCATGAATCCCATTTTTGCCCAGTGTCTTTCTGATGGTGGAGTCGTGAACACTGACCTTAGCCAAGGCAAGAGAGGCCTGCAGATCCCTGGATGTTGTTCTAGGGTTCTTTGTGACTTCCTGGATGATTTTACGCCTTGCTCTTGGAGAGATTTTGGCAGGACGGCCACTCCTGGGAAGATTCACTACTGTCCCAAACTTTCTCCATTTGGACAATATGGCTCTGACTGTGGTTCAGTGGAGCCCCAGAGCCTTAGAAATGGCTTTGTAACCCTTTCCAGACTGATAGGCATCAACAACTTTTTTCCGGAGGTCTTCAGGAATTTATTTTGTTTGTGGCATGATGTGCCTCTAGAACCTGTGTGCTGACAACTTCACTTTGATGGTAAGGGCCAAAGTTAGTCGGATTTATATTGGGCTGGCCCAAATCAGGCCTGGTTGTTAACCAAAGTACTCAAACAGCTGACCCTAATTATCCCTTTAATTGGGTTGAGTTAACTAGGGGGGGCAATAACTTTTTCACACCTGAATATTGCATGTTTGATTACCTTGCACACCAAACAAATGAAAGAATCACCAAACTTTGGTGTCATTTTTTCTCTCAGACTCCCTCTATATACTACTACAACCCACAAAATATCTGACCAAATACAATGTGAAAAATGTGCAAAAAATGCAGAAAATCAGATAGGGGGCAAATACTTTTTCACGGCACTGTAGATCAGGAAAAATAAGAATTTAATAGTAGACTTAAAAAAAAAAAATGTAATGTCCTCCTGCCATATGAAGATGTAACTGCATTTAAGAACTATGAAATCCACAATTTTAGGAGATATACAAATCTTACAACGTAAAATATATTGTTATCTATCAATCAGGTCTACGATTTCACAGATGAAGAAGATATCAATGTAGGAGATAAGCAGTTGTTTGAGGGAGCAACAATAGAGCCTGCTTACTGTTTTGGCATATGTATTCAGACACAACATAAATGGTGTACAGTTAGAAGATCTTCTGCCTTTACTGAATTTACTATTGGGAGAAAATAAACTACCTGCCACAAAGTATCTGTTTAACAAAGCCTGTGGGTCAGAGAGCAATGTAATTGAGTATCATTTTTATTGTGTGCACTGTAAAGCATACATAGGAAAAGAGTCATTGGAAAATTGTCCAGTCTGTAGGGAACATTTCTTTAAAGATACTTCTTTGCAGAATGGGAACTTTTTCATTGTGTTGCCATTAGCAAATCAGTTAAGAGAGTTGTTACAAAATCAACATCTCTATAAACTGCTGTTAGATAGATCCTCTAGAGAGCCTACTGATAATGTTAAGGATATTTGCGATGGCACATGTTATATTAAATATATACAAAATGGTTTTCTAAAAAAACAAGGATAACATCTCTCTCTTGTGGAATACAGATGGCGTGGCTGTCTTTGCATCCTCGCAATATTCTATATGGCCAGTGCAATGTATAGTTAATGAGCTACCACCTAGGGAGAGATGGAGTAATGCATTAGTAACAGCGTTATGGTTTGGCAACTCAAAACCAGTTATGTCCACATTTTTACAACCATTTGTAGATGAATGTGAAAAGCTGTATAAAGAAGGTACAATCTGGAGTGATGTTGATGGAATTAGTCAGATCACTAAGGTTGCAAATTTAGTGTGTTCTTGTGACTGTGGCCCATCCCCTGTTGCAGAATTTAAGTCAGTTTAATGGTAAGCATGGCTGTGGTTGGTGTCTTCATGAGGGAGAAATGGTTGAAAAAGGACACGGACATGTCAGAGTTTATCTTTTCAGTGAGACAGAACAAACTGAACAGACCCCAAAGGATAGCATTACACATGCTGCCTCAGGTAGTCTAAAGAATCAAATTTTTGGTGTCAAAGGCCTGACAATATTATCCTTGCTCACCACATTTAATATTGTCAGTGGTTTTGTTGTTGAGTATATGCATGCAGTTTTGCATGGCGTAACCAGGCAATTTGCTTCGCTGTGGTTTAACCCAGAATACCATGATATTGGTATATTGGCCGAAATTCTGTGATAGTTGATAGTCGTTTACAATCTATAAAGCCGCCAAACACAATTTCTCAAACACCACGGTCAATAACAACCAGAAAATACTGGAAAGCATCTGAGTGGCGAAATTGGCTACTATACTACAGCTTACTTATACTGCTAGATTTGCTCCCTAGGGTATATCTGGAACATTTCAGCTTGCTTGTGTGCAGTGGTCAACTTTTATTAGGAGAGTCAATATCACCAGCAGACCTGTTGCTTTGTGAACTTGACTAAATTTGTACTATTCACTGAGGTTTTGTACAGAAAATAATTTTGCAGCTACAATGTACATTTAATGTTGAAGTTACTGTAAGTTACTCTGTTAAGAAATGGGGACCCTTATGGACAACATCCACATTCCCATTTGAAAATAACCATGGTAAACTGCTACAACTTACACATGGTACACAAGGAGTGCCACTACAAATAGCTAGAAAAATGTATCTTTTCAAACAGCTACCAACATTTGCGGCACTACTTTTGAAGCTTATTTATTTTTACAAGAAACAAACCGAAATTTACCAACATGTACAAGCTTGATGGTCACATGACAATAGTACTTTTCTGGGTTGTTCAGTTTTAAAAGATCTTTTAACTATACAAGTTAATGCAATAGCACAACTACTGGAGCATAGACTGCACAAAACAGTTGGCAGATTTTTTAAGAGCTGTAATTAACAAACAGTTGTACACATCAAGTCAGTATTTGCGTCCAAAGAAAATAAACAGCTACACCATTGAGATGAGTGATGATAGAGTTGGGCATATAGTTGATTTTGTTGTTGTAAAGTCAATGTGTCAGTGCTTCTGTGTGTTCTTGCATGGCAGCAGATGAAAGCTTTGCTTTTGTAAACATCCTAAAAAGAAGAAACCGTCATCCGTTAGTTCAAGATAGACAGCTGAAAATGTCAACTACTTTCATTTATGAAGTAGTACAAAGTGATGTCCTGGTAGCTTTAAGACCTTCATGTTTTTTTATGCAAATGTTTAGACATTGAGATGCATGGGAAGCAGTATTTGTGCAAGATACCAAACAAATCTGAAACAGACATTTGAGAATTTGGAATAATGCTACATATTGGCAATGTTATTAATGTAAATAAAAATAAAAATAAAAATGTGATCACAAAAAAAACTTTTAAACCACTTTTAAACCAACCCAGTATACTAGTATATTTAAATATTCAGGTTTTGCATTGTGCTACACTTCCTATGCTCAGCTCAGTGAATTGTTGTTGTTACTCTTTTTATGAAGCACACAAAATATTTAACACAGTGGATAGATGTCTATCTTCAGATATAAATGGTATTTGTGGTTTAATGTGTTTTTCTTGTTTTACTTTTATAATAAACAGTTAACTGAAATTCAAGTATTGCTCTTTTGTTGATCTGATCTAGAACTTACTATATCCCTCTCATCAGTACACCCTAGCATACAAACAGACACTTTAGCAACATTTGTGGCAAATTACATAAAAATAAATATTAAAATATAACTGACCTTCAATTTGAGTCATTTTTTCAGATTTTATAGTTACTCTTAATTTGTAAATTAGATCGGTTGAGGCTCTGCTCAGAAATAATGGATGCCCCCAATTATTGGGGGTTAAGTAGCCAGTCCTATAGAAAAGTGTTTTATGGTCAGAGACGAGATGTAAAAATAAATAACTGTGCCCCCCTTCCCCCAACACCTCAGTGTCGTACAGGGATTTAGCTGCGCAAGCCACTGTACGCATATTCCCTGCTTTTTTTTTACATTAATATTTAATCCAACTACAATCTATAAAAAAAGTCTATGGAGATCTTGCCATTCTTTATAGAACTCTATAAATGATGTTATGCTCTAGAGAATTCTATAGAGATTCTCAACATCCATATAAATTTATAGAGATTCCAAAATTCTCTATAGAATTCTATAGAAGTTTTGTCAACATAATTAGAACTCTATAGAGAATCCAGAATGTTCTATAGAATTCTATAGAGATTTGCCAAACCCCATAGAACTCTATAGAGATTTCACAAATTTCTATAGAACTCGATAGAGGTTTCACAATTTTCTATAGAACGCTATAGAGATTTCACAATTTTCTATAGAACTCTATAGAGATTTCTCAGTTTTCTATAGAATCTCTATAGAATTCAATAGAAAATTCATAAGGCCGCAGCCATATCAGTCATAGAGCTGGGTCTACTACGCAAACGCCCGCTCAAAGCGTGGCTCAATGTGTTCCTTTTACACCCAAAGCGCGTCAGACACCGTCGTCTGACAGTGTCTCGCACATGCTCCGCGGCCCTGAGATGGTGGAGGATATCCTCCCACCTCCGCGAGGGCGTGCAGATGGGAGTGGTGTTAACTCGCCAAGTAGTGATGACAGATGCCTCCAATTTAGGTTGGGGCACAGTCTGGGAAGGCAGAGGAGTCCACAGCACCTGGTCGGGCCGCTGGACATCCCTCCATATAAATATGCTGGAACTGCAAGCTGTGTTCCTAGCCCTCCAGCACTTTCTCCCAGTGTTGCACAGTAAACATGTGTTGGTCAGAACAGACAACACATCAGTGGTGGCATAGGTCAACCACCAGGATGGCCTTTGGTCCCCGGGGTTGCACCGCATCGCCTTCAGGCATCTAATATGGGCACAACGGAACCTGCTGTCTCTACGGGTGACGCATCTTCCCGAAGTGGCAAACGTGACAATCTCATTGCCCTGTGGAATTGGAGTCCTTCTATCCACCTCTGTTTGCTACGGACGAGGACGTGAAATTCCCTGTGCCCAGTCAAGGATTTCGGCAAGGATTTCTGCCTTCAGTGGGGTGTGACTAAACCCCGTCCGATACACTTTAATCCCGTCCGGTACCATCCGCTACACCTTTAATCCCGTCCGGTACCATCCGATACGCTTTTAATCCCGTCCGGTACCATCCGATACGCCTTTAATCCCGTCCGGTACCATCCGATACGCCTTTAATCCCGCCCGGTACCATCCGATACGCCTTTAATCCCGCCCGGTACCATCCGATACGCCTTTAATCCCGCCTGGTACCATCCGATACGCCTTTAATCCCACCCCGTACTATCCGATACACATACGAATACATATTAATAATAAACAGGTTCTTACAGATACAGATGTATATTTAAAGATTATTTGATATATTTTATATAGCCTAGTTTTTGCATTGGCAGAACTCAAAGTAGGAACGTTGTGAACACGAGCTGTTCATGGTTCAAAATGAGAGGTAGATGAACCTACTTATCTGTTTTCATAATAATTAATTAATTTGTAAATATACATCTCTTATTTATTATTCATATTTATATATATATATATATATATATATATTTTTTTTTTCAATTACAAAATTTTCAGTAGGCTACAATATATAACATTTGCACAATTCTATCAAAAATAATCTTTATATACTGTGGTGAGCACAGGGGAAGGCAGCAGCAGGGCTGGTAGGTGACATAAGCCCGATATACCCTCCTTGCAAAGGAATGTAGCGATCTCGGTTAACGCAGGCAGGCACTTCACTCAGGGCGAGGTAATCCCACTTCTCACACCATTGGAGCCGACTCCAATGCTCCAAGCTGTATTGGCGCTATGCTTTAGTGCGAGAGGTCCCGGGTTCGCGCCCACTCTCTGCTTGTGTGTGGATTGTCTCACCCTGTGTGATGCGCCTGCCTGCATTAACCGAGATCACTACAATACGTAATGTGGTTGCTCATGTCAATTTAATTAGGCACGTTTTATTAACAATGGTTTGTAGTTGATTCACTGTTTGATTTGTCAATTTTGATTTCATTTTTGTCTTTTTGATTTTACACTATGTATAAATCACGTTTATGTTTGCACATTAATTTTGTTACAAAAGTTTTGTAGATTCTAAGCATTGACTGCACTGTCACTAAGCTCTCCTGTTCCCAGCCCCCATAAATTGGATAATTTGAAGAAGCTGAGCACCTGGTATAAAAGCTCCTGAGAAACACACACACAAACAACCAAATGCTGATATCTGTAGCAAAGACAAGAATAGAATAAACGGAAGAACAGATATAAGTTACCTACTAAATCGCAAAAATGAAATATGTGATTAAAAGAGAGCCTATAAACTTATACTCTAGTCTCTACAGAATTTAAACTAGATCGATCAGTTGGAAAGGGATGAGAAGCTTTCAGAAATATTGATGGACTCCAGTGGGTCGAAACGCAAGATGTGGACTTATAATTCTGAATCTGAAGTCTTTAATTGCATTTGCAAAAAAAGTCTTACTCATACCAACAGAAAATACAAATAGCAGTAGGTTAATTAATTGTAATATCTGCGCTTTCTAAATAAATGCTCAGACTGGCAGTCCTATAAACCATGCTTCTACAAATACATGGTCTTTCATAATGAGTAGGCCTACACATCTTTGTAAATTTGCCATGTTAGTAATTATGTAATTGATTGGTGTTTGAATTGTTTATATTTAAGGTTTTTTTTTTCTTTAGTTGCTTGTACTCTCTGATGAAGGAAAAGCTGGCCGAAACGTCAGAGTACTCTCTTTTTATTTTTTATGTAAAATAATTCATAAAATAATGTCCTTTACATCGTGATTGTTGCGCTTTTCTTCTGTTTTATATGTATTTCCAGCAGGCATTTATAAACACGTTATTAATATTATTATTTTTAATTGTAATATCTGCGCTGTCTAAATAAACGTAAATTTGCCATCACACTACTTACAGTTTTTGGAATCACTTATTTGAATGTCAGTGTAGCAGGGCGGTAGAAGGCCCTGCTGTTTAAATGGATTTGTTTATTTTAGAACGGGGTTTCCCCCTCCGCCCTTGTGTTATTTTGTATTTGTGGTTTTTGATTTATTATTGTATTTATATGACGGTGAAGCGCCGTGTGTTTTATTATTGTTTTTGTATTTATTTAGAAATGCGCCGCTGGTTTTGTTATTTTGTTTAGTAGTGTGGATGGGAAGCCCCATCCACAGTAATTAATAAACTCATGCAGATTGTGACCGAGGGGTAATAGAATAATTACTAGCCAGTTAAACCCCTTGGCCACGCTATAAAAGCCTGCAGCTCTCTGCACTCTGGGTGGTGGGTGTCTAAGAGGAGGAGCGAGAGAGAAACGAAACGAAATCTTAAACTTAAATACAGGAACAGTGACAGCAATTGCCCAGCCTGACCTGTGTTGTTTTGTTTTATTTTGTGTTCGTGACTTGTTTTGTTTGAACTTTTATTTTGCTCTGTGAGCACTTTGTTTTGTGTTTAAAATATTTATTTTATTTTTGTATTATTTAAATAAACGGCGCCGCCGCGTCTTTATTTTGAATCTGCAGTACTGGTGTCAGTTTCCTTCCTGATTCTGAGCTGATGTCACCGCACAGCCATCCTGTCACACGTGGTGTTAACAGTGGGATCACCAGTGCCTCCTGGACTCAGGCTGAAGAGGGTACTGCAGATTTCTTTCTCATTTTTCATTTTTCTAAATACATGTGAGAAGGAGAGTGAGGAAGGAGGATGGGAGGAAGAGCTGCAGACAGCAGCAGCAGCTACAACTGCAGCAACAGCAGGCACAGGAGGAGATCAGCTGGGAAGCCCTCCTCCACAGCATAATAAGACCTACTGTTGCTGCATCTGTGGGTAGTGGGGGCATTTCCTAGTTAATTGCCCCCTCCCCGAAGAATGGAATTACAGCTGCAGGAGAGGAGACAAGTGGGAGGAGCCTGAACGTCCTGCGCCTGAGTGGGAGGAGCCCAAACGTCCTGCGCCTGAGTGGGAGGAGCCCAAACGTCCTGCGCCTGAGTGGGAGGAGCCCAAACGTCCACAGCCCAAGAGGGGGGAGTCGGTGCGTCCACAGCCCAAGAGGGGGGAGTCGGTGCGTCCACAGCCCAAGAGGGGGGAGGCCGAACGTCTACAGTCGTCTCCGCCAGCAGAGGGAGAGTACCTGCTGGTTCCACCTCCACCTCTGTGGGAGGACTGTGTGTCGCTCCCACCTCCGCCAGCAGAGGGAGAGTTCCTGCTGGTTCCACCTCCACCTCCGTGGGAGGACTGTGTGTCACTCCCACCTCCGCCAGCAGAGGGAGAGATCCTGATGGTTCCACCTCCACCACCATGGGAGGACTGTGTGTCGCTCCCACCTCTGCCAGCAGAGGGAGAGTACCTGCTGGTGCCACCTCCGCCAGCAGAGGGTGAGTTCCTGCTGGTTCCGCCTCCACCTCCGTGGGAGGACGACTTGCTGCTCCCACTGCCACCAACAGAGGGAGCATGCCTGCTGGTTGTCCTGCTGCAGCCAGAAGGGGAGGAGCCCCTGCCGCCTTCGCAGCCAGAAGGGGAGGAGCCCCTGCCGCCTTCGCAGCCAGAAGGGGAGGAGCCCCTGCCGCCTTTGCCAGGAGCAGGGCAGCAGGAGCTGTCTCTGCCTCCACCACCACCACCCGAGGCAGAGGAGCAGGAGCTGCCTCTCCCTTCACGACAGGACGGACCAGAACAGGAGGCTGGCGGTCCGCAGCCGCCCTTGCATAGGCTGCTGAGCAGAGCAAGGGGGAAAACCGCCAGGTCGCAGCGGCTGAGAAGAGGGCCAACCCCAGCACAACCGCTGGTCCTGGCTCCCATCCTGCAATCGCCTCCCGAGGGTCTGCTGCCGCTGCCCTGTCGTGCATTGCCCGGGGATGCCACATCTAGATCGCCTGAGGCTGCCTGTTGCTCCGTACCAGTTACAGGGTACGAGGGAGAAGTGGAGCACCTTGTTGCCGTCTCCATGGCCAGGGGCTCCCCTCCCGAGTTCACCTCTGGAGGGTCCACTGCTGCTGCCTTTGCCTCCCGAGAGTCCCCTGCTGCTGCCGTCGCCTCCCGAGGGTCCGCTGCTGCTGCCGTCGCCTCCCGAGGGTCTGCTGCTGCTGCCGTCACCTCCCGAGGGTCCACTGCTGCTGCCGTCGCCTCCCGAGGGTCCGCTGCTGTTGCTGTCGTCGCCTCCTGAGGGTCTGCTGCTGCCGTCGCCTGGGGTCGCTACCAGTCCTGCCATGCGGCAGGAAATACTGTGGCTGGAGCCCCATGAAGGGGAGCTGCAGGCCACAAAGGCCATGACGGCAAAGCGCACGTGTGTTTTGTTATTGTTTATGTATTTATTTAGAAATGTACTGATGGCGAAGCGCCGCTGGTTTTGTTATTTTGTTTAGTAGCGTGGATGGGAAGCCTCATCCACAGTAATTAATAAACTTGTGCAGATTGTGGCCGAGGGGTAATAGAATAATTACTAGCCATTTAAACCCCTTGGCCACGCTATAAAAGCCTGCAGCTCTCTGCACTCTGGGTGGTGGGTGTTTAAGAGGAGGAGCGAGAGAAGCGAGAGAGAAACAAAACTTAAACGTAAATACAGGAACAGTGACAGCAATTGCCCAGCCTGACCTGTGTTTTGTTTTAGTTTGTGTTTGTGACTTGTTTTGTTTGAACTTTGATTTTGCTCTGTGAGCACTTTGTTTTGTGTTTAAAATATTTATTTTATTTTTGTATTATTTAAATAAACGGCACAGCCGCGTCTTTATTTTGAATCTGCAGTACTGGTGTCAGTTTCCTTCCTGCTTCTGACCTGATGTCGCCGCACAGCCACCCTGTCACAGTCAGGGTAAAACATTTTGTCAAAGAGATACATGTTTATGTATATGTATTTCCAATAGGCATGTATAAACACTGCATAACCTATAATGCGACTCTTGTATTTCCAAGTGCCCTAGAAGACACACTTCCTAGGGGGGACCATTTTTCACGGCTGCAATACACAGCATATCCAGCCATGAGAAATGGTTTCCCCTTGTTTTTCAATACAAGTCACCTTACAGGCTATGCAGTGTTTATAAATGCGCATGAACCCGCTTTGACAAAATCAGCAAAGCACGTGCAGTTACTGCAAAAAGATAGCTCTGCACCTGCGCACAATGAGCAGGGGACACAGTTGCCAAGTCTGCTTATAATGTTTTTATTTTTTGAGAGTCGCAAGGTTTTTTTTCTTTCTTTAACAGTTAATTGTTGTAGGAGTGGTTTTGATGATTGACTGGTGTCAATGTCGTCATTGCATGTCATTAGAAAACAAATATGGAATTTGTATAAACACCCCCACTCCTACTCCCTCTGAAATGAATTGGGCGTGTTTTGGGTGTGTTTTGAAAGGCAGTGCCGCTTTTTTTTTCTCGTGAGACTTGGCAACACTGGCAGGGGAATAGAATGCGAGACTACACCTGCTTCCAGCTGTGATAGAATGCGAGACTACACCTGCTTCCAGCTGTGATAGAATGCGAGACTACACCTGCTTCCAGCTGTGATAGAATACGAGACTACACCTTCTTCCAGCTGTGATAGTGCTAACACGTTGCTCAAGAGTAAAAAAAAAAAAACCAACTTGTTTTTTTTTTGTTTTCGCTTCAGTGTTGAGTTATTTAAGTTGAAACTGTAACTGACAGTAGTGTATGCCTTACGTTTCAACACGTTCACATCTTCCTTTCAATTTCATGTTAAAGTTCAGATTCCGGTTCATGTTGATGAAGCCGTATAGAGGATTGTATATTAATATTCATTAATACCGGAAGTGAGCTCAGTGTCCCGGTAAAAAAACATCCAGTTTAATGTCTTTGTTGCTGAATAAATAAATATAAATATACAAATCTAGTGAATTAATTAATTTAAGACTGTAGGGACGAATTCTGGATGTTCACCTAACCCCAAACAATTCAATCCATAGGCGCGTCGAGTTAGATCAAGTCTATTTATTTGAAGGTTAACACACAGCTTTTACAGAGCGCTCCGGAGACCCACTCAATCGGCACTTTATCAGTACTCGGAAAAGTGCGATCTCCCTGAATTCCCTTTTACATCAGTATATAGCATTCTCTATTCTAAACATTGCACCAATAATATTGTAACACACAGCAGTTAATTCAGTCTTGTACCAATCACCTTGCAGCCCACGTTTGTAACTCTTATCTTCTCTTTTCAACCCTATATCGAGAAAAACAACCGTATATGGTCATACCACCAAATGGTGTCTACTGAAGCAGTTAAAACTAGTCCCGCTATCCTACATTCCATTCCCCACCCATCCTTACACCACTTCACCCCAACCATTATCTATAGGAGGCGCTCAAAACTTAGCCAACTGCATGAAGTTATAGTTCGCATACAACTTAATATATTTATTCCTTCAAGACAAACATTTATAACTATATTTAAGACAATCAATGTTCATAACATAGTTATGAGGAAACAACTATGCATGCACATATTCGCGCAAATACAATAATGTAATGTTTATGGACCTTGATAAGTCCGATTTTCCGTGGTGTTTGCATTTCTGGTTAGTATAAACATTACGTTACAATACAAATATCCAACTACAATTATGATTCAACTTTGAAAGCTTTGCAAAGCTTTTCAGGGGCGCGCCTCTGCTTTTGAGAGGGCAATTGAAAGCGGTCAGCTTCTCCACGGGGTATGGTGCTCTGTATTTTTCTGTTATTAATATTTCTATACGGGATAATTAATTAAAAGCTCCCCATTTAGCAAAGGTGTAATGCTTATTTGTTGCTTAATTTTGTCGTGGGGATTATGGACCCATTTGTTAGCTTTATAATGGAATATTTACACAGTCCTATATGTAATCGATAGTACAACTATCGTCCCAACGCACGTACGTTCTGAACAATTAACACATTTACTTTCAGTAAGAATAACTTATAAAATCAAATATGAACATAAATGTCACTGGCTTTTCTCCATGAAACAAACATTCATTCACCTGTTTTTTTTTTTTTTTTTTACTCGGTACCACACACTCAGCTCTGATGTTGCTGATGGTGTGTGTAAACCTTCTTTTACACATTGTGTCACGAATTGTATTTATTATTTATTTTTATTTTTTTGCACGTATATAGAAACAGCTTCACTGAATCTTATTTTTATTTTATTTTTCACATTTGACAGCTGTGCGTAGTTAATTTATCCACTTGTTTATCCATTTAAATTGATGAGACGCTGTTTATTGGATACTGCAGCAGGACTACAGAAAAAGGTAGTGATTGTGACCATTGAGGGAGAGCGGCTACAGTACAGGTGAGAAAAAAACGCGGCAGGAGCAGGCAGTCAAATAAAAAAATAAACGACTGTGTGCGTCGATAACAACAACAGCAGCAGCACGGCGAATCCAGGAAAATATGGATTAATATGTTATATTAATTGATTTGGCTGATGCTTTTATCCAGAGCAATTGACATTTGTATACCTATATACAAAAAGTGTTTCATGAGAAAAATAAATTAAAAAGACACATTAGTGCTTCTTCACTTGTAGTGGTTAGAGCACTGTGCTATTGACTGGAAGGTTGAGTTCCGTCCCAGGTTGGGGACACAGTTGTAGCGCCCCCCTCCAAAACACCGTTCGATAGTTAATCAAGGATAACCCCCTCCTTATCCCTATAATTAAATTAACTCTTTTAACTAACCAATTAAGTAGAATTAATGACTACGCCAATTTGGAGCTAATATAACTCCAAATAAATAACAGGTTCTTTAAAAATCAAGAAAGCTCAGTGTGTACAGTGAGGACAACAAGGTATAAAAACAAGAATTTTATTTAAACAAAATATCACAACTTTTACCTATAGCAGCAGATTTGATAGCAGCAACCTTTAACTATAGCAGCAGATTTTTAACCAAGAGGGATCCCATAAGACCCTAAGTACTAGGATACTTTAAACTAGATAACGTCACACCAACACTTCTAAATAAAAAAAGGATAATAATTCACAGCACAATTCCAAAAGTAAAATCTTAAACACTTTTAAATAACACCCTTCAAAGCAAATAGTGGTTTCCACAAACACAATTCCAAACAATAAAATATCAAACCTTAAATAACACACTTAAAAAAATAAAAAAAAAAACTAATAAATCAGTGATTTGCATAGAAAAACAGAAAACTTCATGCAACCTAAAAAATGCCTAATGCCTAAACACTCCAATAGCCGCTATTTTAGTTAATACACAAGTTGATAAAGTGCAAGGGTGCAATCAAAAGTTAACAGGCCTCTTAACTATATATATTGTAAACACATACACAATTACAGTTGGAATAAATCAGGAAAAAGACGCTACTCTAAAAGTCTAAAACAACCACTAACACAGAAAAAAGTTCGTATGCAGCGCTCAAATATTACATCAAAATTCACACGATCGTAATTACAAACTCAGAATACAGACAATGCACGTTCCCTTTTGTAATCAACCCCATACAATTGCGACCGACGTGTAAGAGCACGAGGGATACTTCACTGAAACCACTCCAATATAGAGCGGACCAAACTATTCAATATGAATAGTAGTAGTTTACCATTAACTTCTAGCGCTTCGGCCAATTCACAGCGCATCAGTATTACACTTCAAAAGTTACAATCCTTACCAAACAGTAGTTCCCCGACCCGTGCTCTCAGCTCACAAATCTCTCAAACCCGGTTGCTCTCTGGCGATTAACCCCACCTATTTTTATACAGCTGGCCCCATTACGAATTAGCACTGCAATTACTATGGAGACCAATAGTCTCCCTGGCGTTTAAAGGGACAGTGCAACGGTAAAAATGATAAAAATCACACAATAAAACTCTCTTATTACATTAAAAAAAAATAAACAATACATCCATTACACATCCGTTACACCATGCAACACCTCCCCGGTCACGGAAGCGTAAAAGACACACCACACACCTGCCTTTAATTACAAATATCACAAGATGCAGCAAGCTTGAATGTAAAAGTACTAATGTAGCCTGACTACGCCAGTTCAGTGCGATAAGGCACCGAACAGATTACAGAAGATCCTTTAGGTTCTTTTTATTCAGATAACAGATCTAAAAAATGCAGGAACAAGGTCACCAAGAAAATCACAGATACATTTTAACAAGCATTTGTTTATTATAAACTTCCAATAGCAACACCTAGTTTCAAACGGTACTGATTGTAAAACAACAATTCCATTCACCTATTAACAGGTAGCAAGATTTCAAGCAGTTAAACAAGGTTCACATGAATTAGGTCATGGATTAAGCTGCAAATACAACAACGCTGCTACCCAGCAATACAGTGGAGATACACATTCAAAAACACAGTAAAACTGTCAGAATAAAAACAATACCACGGTACAAAAGTACAAATACCCACACCACACACACACACACACACACACACACAATGTCCGTGCAGGGGAGGGAACACACACAGAAGAGCGAGAGAGAAACCAGCATCACAATATAGCCTTTTCTGGCCACTTCTTAAACTCCAATCGACTACCAAACAGGCTAAAAACACTCGGGCCGTTCGCGCTCATTATTCCACACCGGCATACCATCAGCCCAATACTTATTGTCGGGATGCTCCATTTACTGGTCCGTTTCAGTCTCTCTCACTCGTCGTTTCCCACTCCTGCACAGACATACAAACCCCAGGATGGTCATCCCGTTTGTGAAAACATGTGCTATTTATATTCAGGTGCGTAAATTGATCAATAATTCAATTACTAGGTGCTCAACAGGGCAAACATAGGGAAGCGGGTGGAGAAGCCAACATAACGTGATACAAATCAATTATCAAAAAGTGTCAGATAACACAAAGCGTGCACTAATCAAATCATAAAATACATTTTATAAAAATAACTTACAAGTGTAAAATAAATTGGAACAGGGCATTCTTGACCCTGTTACACACACTGCTGCTTTACATAGACTGGTCCAGTAAAAAAAACAACTGTATAAATGAGTAATTGTATGTAAATAAAATAAATAACGTCACAATTGTAAATTGGTCTGGATAAATTAGTTATCTAATTGAATTCAAAGACGCTTTCTCATTATTATTGTTTGGTACTGGAAAAATGCGTACATTTGAAACTTTGCATATGATTCGTATCAAATGAGCTTTATACAGGGCTTATTTGTATCCGAATATCTCATAAGGTGCTCAAAGCAACCCACGAACACATATGAGTGAGTCGACGGGACTGACGGACCACCCTGTACTGGTGTATGAACTATCCTTAAGAGTGCAGAAAATATAAACCATGTTCACAGCGCTGTGTGGTGCATAACCGTAGAACTGTATAAGAACAATAACTGCAAACAGATGGACACACACACACAGATGACGTTTCTCACATTTTTAATGCAGCTCCACAATCGGGAATACAGAGAGAGAGAGAGAGAGAGAGAGAGAGAGAGAGAGAGAGAGAGAGAGAGAGAGAGTTTAGATGCAAAACGTGATATACGCCATTCGCACCAAAACTGAGCTAAAAGCAGGATCATTCATCTCACAGTGCCTACTTTCTGATGTTCAATGTCCTTTGTCCTCAAAACACAATATACAATAAATACAACTCAAATGATTGTTTCTTTCCATAACGCGCTACGCCAGGCTTCTAATTTAGCAAAATCTGACATATCCACTGAGCCAATCGGCGTGCAGTATCGCAGTCGTGTGACCCTATTGGCAGCGTTAGTAGCGTATTTAATCTTGTAAATTGTGATTTTATGATTAAATGATGAATAATTTTTTTTAAAAAATGCAACGAAGTCAATTTTCTAACGGGGTGTAACAATGGTGAATAAGCATTCACAAATAATGCTTAGAAAACTGTCACTCGATCTGAACTGTGAAACCTCCCTTCATCTCCCTTGCAATGCCAACCCCACTTAATGGTGTTTTACGTTTGTGTTCTCCCTCTACGTTGCATCTTTAGAAGTAAGTGTAAAGTCATTTTACAAAAATGTGGAGATTTACACTGGTTACGACCCTGACTAAATATACCACCTGGAAGTTGGTTACTTATTCCCGGTTCCTTATTTGCGATGTAGTTGACAAAGCAGCGCGTCCTTTTTCTATGTGTTTTAACTCACTTACACATCTTGCTCAATTAATATATTGCCACTATTTAAAAAATAATCGCTCCTAATTTAAAAAAAAAATAAATAAATAAATATTAATAACAAATCTGTATCAGCAGCATAGCGGTTCCCTATATTACCCGCTTGTTTCGCCCCATTTAACCCACCTTAGACGCCTTGCTCACTAAATATCGAGGTATCCCTAGATAGGTTATAACCCCCTCTTTGCAAAAACACTAAAGATTTTAGTGAGCAAGCCGTACCCCACGATCAGCAGCACCCCAAAGTGTAGCCGATTATAACCTATGCAGAACGCATGGGGGCACGTTTTGGATGACCCATTTACCCCCCTTAGACGGCTTGCTCACTAAATATCGAGGTATCCCTAGATAGGACATAACCCCCTCTTTGTAAAAACACTAAATATTTTAGTGAGCAAGCCGTACCCCACGATCAGCAGCACCCCAAAGTGTAGCCCATTATAACCTATGCAGAACGCATGGGGGCACGTCTTTGGATGCCCGGTGTACCCCCTTAGACGCCTTGCTCACTAAATATCGAGGTATCCCTAGATAGGTTATCATCTGCTCTTTGCAAAAACACTAATTTTATTAGTGAGCAAGCCGTCTAAGGGGGGTAAATGGGGCATCAAAAGACGTGCTCCCATGTGTTCTGTATTGGTTATAATGGGCTACACTTTGGGGTGCTGCTGATTGTGGGGTACGGCTTGATCACTAAAATCTTTAGTGGTTTTGCAAAGAGGGGTTCATATCCTATCTAGGGATAGCTGGATATTTAGTGAGCAAGCCGTCTAAGGGGGTACACCGGGCATCCAAAGACGTGCCCCCATGCGTTCTGTATTGGTTATAATGGGCTACACTTTGGGGTGCTGCTGCTCGTGGGGTACGGCTTGCTCACTAAAATTGTTAGTGTTTTTGCAAAGAGGAGACGATAACCTATCTAGGGATACCTCGAAATTTAGTGAGCAAGCCGTCTAAGGGGGTAAATGGGGCAAAACAAGCGGGTAATATAGGGTACCGCTATGCTGCTGTTACAGATTTGTTATTAATATTTTCAGAGTTTTTTTAAAGAAGGAGCGATTATTTTTTAAATAGTAGCAATATATTAATTGAGCAAGATGTGTAAGTGAGTTAAAACACATAGAAAAAGGACGCGCTGCTTTGTCAACTACATCGCAAATAAGGAACCGGGAATAAGTAACCAACTTCCAGGTGGTACTAAAGATGTCATTAGCAAAGGGGGCCAGTTGTACTAACGAGGTCAAACAATAGGTCACGTTTTAGTAAACATTTTAAAACTAATAAACAAACAATTACCATAATGAACACTATCGTAGTATGTTGCTTAAAACATAATAACACAATATTCATAATAAAGTTGAGTTCTTATCTATAAACAGTAACACATTTAAAGCATGGGACTCGCTGTCTGTAGACTGGTGGTGTTTACATTATCGTCAGCATATTTTAAGTGATTGAAAGCTGAAATTACTTTCTTTAAAAACACACTTTTCTTATACCAATACAGTATTGGTGAGCGATAATCAGTTTGTTTGAAAACCAGGCTTTAATCACTGGTAATAGGTGCACAGGCAGTGATTCCGTGAGTGCTCCGGGGCTCAAGCACCAATGGGAAAATAAGGTTCTGCACTGTGCAAATAAATCACCTGTTCTGACAAATTATAGTGTGGATGCTTCAGAAGCAGAACTGTTATTGCAGCGTTTAAAAATATAAAATCCATTTATACAAAGTCTCCCAGCTTTCTTGAAAAGATCTGCCGTTCCCTTGTTTTTCTTTTGTATTTGTTTTACTCTCATTAGTATCTATAGTAGATACATCAATCATATATATATATATATATATATATATATATATATATATATATATATGTATATATATATATATATATATATATCATAATTAAGAAAGTGCCACATCAATCACATTGAATATAAAAGAAAAATAAAAGCTTTTTTTAAAAAATGCAATTCTCAAGTCTGCAAAACATAAAAGTGCCTAATTGTGGGTTGAAACTGGAAAATGAGTGGCTACCATGCACAGGCATGATGGAAAATACTGTAAAGTGACTGCATCTGTATTTGTCACCTCTTTTGTCCAAAATCCATGGCCGAACATGTATTTAAGAAAAATAAAACCATGCTCAGTTCTTCTCAGTGCTGTAAAGGAGCGGGCCGGAAACGTCCGCTCAAGGAACTACACCGCTCCGCTCCCCCGCTCCATATACAATTGGCTCGCTCCGCTATGCTCACACTCTGGGTGTTGCTGTACGTGAGACTGACAGCTGAGACCTCAGTCAGAACTGTGGCGCGAGCAGGGGGGCGTGGCCACTGGACAGCGTGTTCTTTGTGTGTGTGCATGTCTCTTCTTGCTGTGGGTGCTACTGGAAAATGGGTGCATACAAATGATGCACTCACTGAAGTCAAACCATGACCAAGAAAGGCAAAGGACATGGATATGGCCTTTTATGAAGAGATCGAATGCTTTACAAATGCCTTACATTGGCCTAAGTTCATAACATCTCTATAACAAGGAGAATAATGTTTTTTTCGGTATTAAAATGTGTTAGTATACTACCCTTTAGCACTGACATGCATATGTACCTTGTAACCATTCATAACATTGTAGTTTTGTACCTACGTAAATATCAATATATTAATACCTTCCAAAATAGACATATTGTTTTCACCACTGATGGATGTACATTTGCAACTAAAAGAATACAATGTTTACACTTTCAATACTTTCCAAAAGTCCCTTCTACCATTATTTTACTTTCAAATCTTTTCTCATTTCTCTTATATTACTCTACTTATTACTCTCTTGTCTTGTCTGTCTGTCTATGTGATGATGCCTCTCCCATTCCCTGACTGTCTTTCTCTCTGTAGTAGTGCTTGTAAGGATAACCAAGAACACTTCAGTCTGTGTTGAGCACTTTCCTTTTCACATGTGTCTTAGTATCTTTATTCTGGTTAAACCCAGCTGATAAGGGAATGAGCATTTCAATGTAAAGTGGAGCGATAAAGTGGAGCGATGAAAAAAAGAAGCCAAGTTAGAAGCAACAATTGTGTGAATGTTGGGCCCCAGCACCTTTCCAATTGTGCCTATTTGCTTGATGCTTGACCAGGTTGCCCCAATTGCTTCTCCTAACTTGGGCTTTTGTGTTTGATATCACCCCTTTAAACGGCTGTTGCGTTTTTCTAACTTGTTTTTTTACATTGACAATGTTTTTGTTATAGATTTTACAGACAGTGAGGTAGAGAATGGGATTTTTTACTCCTTTCCTTGTTGGGGTATTATTGTTTTACTGCTGGTTGATGGTTGTACGCTGCAATTGAAAAATAAGGAATTATTTTTTAGGAATTACATTGAGAACTGTATTTTATTTTGGGACTCTCATTTTTTTTCTCTACGTTACCAAATCCTTTGGTTTAGCAGGAACTGGATCGCTCATTGAGTCTTTGACAATAATAACTAGAGAGTTACTGTGTTGGGTGGATTGTATTGTTCCGGTCTGGGGAATTGTCTGCCAGCCTTGAGTTGCAGCGTGGAAAAGGGTGGATACCTAAGGAGAGAGAAGTGGTTTGACCAGCCTGGTTGAACTACTTACCGATTAAATCCATTTGATCCTGTGTCTGGTTGGAATGAGTTGCGAGGTGACTGATTAGCGACAACTGGAATCTCCTGACTGCAGCAGGGCTGTCCGTCTACATAAGGGAAGTGATTTTTATTATTAAATTTTAAATCCTTCTGTTTGAGCCCCCGTCATGGAATACTTACTCTGTGCTGAGCCAGCCTTTTGTGTGTTAAATAAGGCTTCTTCAGCTGTGATCAGCGGCAGTGGAGTTGATCATCCCTGGGTGTAGGGTGAGAGACGAGGAGCAACGGGTGGCGTCCACATCGAGAGTGGAGGCCCAGCATAGATGGAGAGCAAGGGAGATATACACGGGTTAAAGACCGTGAAATGGGAGGTGACCCAGCCTAACTGGGAGTGTGTGTGTGAAATAAGTAACCCACTTACCTGTGAGTGTGCTGGACCCTGAAGGTCTTTACTGTTTTGCCCCCTCCCAGGTTTCCTGGGATCTCCCACTCCAGCTTCGGTTCGGACGCTAGAGGAGGCCTTCATCCTCAGTGACGTCACTCCATGACTCCGCCCTCAGACAACAACCGTACCAAAAGCATTAATAGACATATCTACGTCTATGACCCTACGATCTCAGTTCTACTAGTTAAGCAGAGACTTTTGTGAAGGATGTTGCTTTTAAATAGTTTTTAATTTTTTTTTGGTGTATATTTGCTGGTTGAGTAATCTCTATTTATTTTTGCCTTGTTAACCTAATAAAAATTGTAACTTTGATTATGCTTACCCCTGTGTTTGTTGTGGTGCATCCTGGGAATCTAAAGAGCCTGCTAAGGGAAGGACCTTGCCCGCCAAGAAAAAAAAAAAAAAAAAGTGGCGTGGTCGGCTACAAATATAGAAATAGTTGTTAGACTTCCCATTAGTGGTCACTTGTCGTTTAACCAGTTACACGTGTGACTTACCTCAACGAGCCTAAAATGTGATTAAGACACATGCGTGTAATATATTACTGCTGGTGTTACGTATACAATTATATATATATATAGGGAGAGGGAGAGAACTGCACACCTCACCACTACTTTTTAGCCACAACCCAGGCACAATACGATTTCCGAAACACCCTGACTTGCCCCAACTTGTCCGTACAACACACACACACACATATCACTGTCCTCTCATCGATATGTACACATTTTGTATACTTTCCCATTAAAAACGTTATTGTAATCATCTAAGCTTCTACGCCTTTACTGCTTCTCGGGTGTAACAGCACTCTAACAAGTCGTCTGGGTATGTTATCTCTGGAGCCTTTTAAAATCATTAGAAAATAATCTTGTCCTGACATCGCTGTCAAATGGATCACGTAGTGTGCTTGTATTAATCGCTCATTTTTTTAAGGTAGCGTTTTCTTTCTGCTGTTGGTAAATTTAAGAAAAAGCTGCTTGTCATTTTAAAACTTCGCGCTGGTTTACAGTCAACCGGTGTCATATACAAATTTTCCCACCCCAACTTCCGGTTCCGTCGCAGGATTTTTTTTGCCGCAAGGGAAAGTGAATCAATCGCCAAAACGGTGTGTTGAGCGATTGTAAAAGAAGCAACGCTATCGGAAACAAGTACAATGTTTTAACAAAATTGCAAGGTGTTCATTAATTTGTGTGTGTATATGATGAGTGTGATGGTGTGCATTTTTAAATTATTATTCATCCTATATCTCTTACAATTTAATGTGTAATTTTTATCTTATTTAAGTATTGCGTGTAGTGCTTTCTTTTCTTTTTTTGCAGAAATTCAAGCACGGCGTCTTTGAAAAGGAGCTTTGTTTAACTTTAATATCTGTTTAACTTAAATTAGCATAATCAATTCTACTCTTGCTGTCTCTGAATATTTGAATGGGAATTAATTGAGAGTAAAAAGCTTACTACCTGACTGATATATATAGTGGACCCAGGTCATACAGTGGGGTTTTTGTTATTTTGTTGGAGTTTATTTAATTTCTGTTTTGATGAAGAAATGGTGTTGCTTTTACTTTTGCTGTGATTATTTTGTATTGTGTTCAAATTAGATTGTGTTTAATTCTCTTTCATGTGTTTGCTATTGTGTTAAAGTATTCAATTATTTGGTTATTTCACTTATGTTCTTGGTGTGTTACACTTGGGTTTTTCTTTAAGTTTACCTCCTCAATTTCTATTAGAATTGAATCTCTCACTATGCATAATTCTAATAATAACTAAAACTTCCAGAAGCCTTCAGGGTCTATGAGTTCTGTTTTAACTGAATTTTAACAATAAATACCCAATTATATTTATATATCTGCCTCCTTTTTGTTTTGTATACTTCTTGTCAGTCACTGATGTTCTACAAAGACAATTGTCTGTGCGAGAGATAAAGGTCCCTCACCTTTCTTGAGGGTGGCATAGTCAAAACCTTAAATTCTTAATTTACCTTTTTGTTTATTAATACTCAGATTTTAGTACCACGCTACAATCGTGGCAAAATATATAATTAACAGCACAGACAATGTTTTCATGTCGAAAAATTACGTTTTATTAATAAAAATATAAAATAAATTAATTACAAGCTTAACCTTGTCAAAATGGATTAATAAAAAAATGTTTCATTAGATTGTGGGGCCAGGTGGTCACCCTGTCAGCATGTGGTGCTAAAATAAAAGCTTTCCCTAAATCAGGGCTGCACAACTCCGTCCTGGAGGGACACAATGTCTTCAGGTTTTCAGAAAGACCTATAAAACCTGCTTGGCTATAGCCCTCCAGGATCTGAGTTGTGCAGCCCTGCCCTAATATCAAGAAATAGTCATATTTACAATAGAACATGTATAGGAAATCAAGTGTGCCCTATCCAAAAATGTACAGGACCTTGACCTTTGACCTCAACAAATGCTTGACAGCTTATATCTCCTAACAGACTGCAAATACTCATATTTACAATTGAAAATGTATAGGAAACCGACTAAGACCTTTCCAAACATGTTTTGGATTTGGACCTTTGACCTCTTGTTCATGGTCAAACTGGACAATATACTGTTTTGACAGTATATATCTCCTTACAGAGTGAAGATAGACTCATATTTACTATAGAGCATGTATATGAAACCAACTAAGACCTTTGCAAAAATATCTCCTGGAAGGACAGACTGTGGTTTACAGATTAAAACGTATTACTTAGTGCAGAATAGAGATTAATTTTGCACCATCACACCAACTTCTACCACACTGTTAACGTGCAAAAGTTACACATTTCACCAACGTATACAAGGACACTGTACAACGCAGACGAAGTTTCACCTGAAACTTCCATTCTAGTTAAGGTTGTTCAGGGAAGGGTTGCATTTTCTTGTTTACAAAGCATTTTTTTAAATGCATCCTCATCATGTCCTGCTTCCAGTGAGGTATGGTGCCTTTGGTGTAACACAGGGCTGTCGCTGTTGCTGCAGCAAATAAGCCACAGTCACTGTCGCCAACTTGTCACTGCATTTTAACCCACGTGATGGTCACTCGTCCTGGGTGGTTGGCCATTTTAACAATGTACTTTAAAAAGCATGCATCTGTAGAAAAAGAAAAAAAAACGAATTTCTAAAGAAATTAGTCGCATTCATAATGTGTAGGGAGATCTGATGACGAATCACATTTATTAATAATTGCTTTCATTAAAATTACACTCTTTAAACTGCAATCTGGTGATACAGAACAATCCACCTGTTAAAGTAATTAGTTAGTCAGTTAGTCAGCGCGCCTGGCACCTACTACCATACCCCGTTCAAAGGCACTTAAATCTTTTGTCTTGCCCATTTACCCTCTGAATGGCACACATACACAATCCAGTGGATTTAACAGGTTACATCAATAAGGGATCATAGCTTTCACCTGGATTCACCTTGTCATTCTATTTCATGGAAAAAGCAGGTGTTCCTAATGTTTTGTATACTCAGTGTATATATATATATGTATATATATATATACAAAACTACATAACTTTGGCGTATGTTTTTGTTATTCTCTTTAGCAAAATCACTACACTTATTTTTCTCGAATGCAATTTGACTTATTAATATATTACAAAGTTTTGATATAATATAAGCATTGTGCAAATCTGCACATAGATTAAATTAACAAATTTCACTCACCTCTGTGTTCAAAGCAGCAACTTCTTTTATTTTGTTTTCAATAACGCTATTAACATCTGTCCTTTCAATTTTTATTTTAACCTGCATCATGGGGTGTGTTTGGTTGACGTCTGAAAAAACAAAAGCAATATTAACTAATACATTGTGTCAGCTGACATTAACATTGGCATAAAATGATCACATCAAACAGAGTGGGATTGTCCCGTTTGTCTGCGTCCCTGGCATGAATATCAGCCACCTTGCATGAGCATATGCATCAGGCCCTATATGTTGCACAAAGCCAAGCTACAAGATTCTGCTGTGTTTGTATCTGGTCATTTTATCATGCCGGGCCTCTGTAGTTAAGTACATAAAATACAAACCTGCTTAGCTGTGTTAATTGTGTATATAATAGCACTAAATGGACATCCCAGTCATCCTGTTTGTCGTTGCAGTGTTTGTGGATGATACGCAGAGGACACAGCTAGCTCAACCCCAAAGATTTTAAAAATGTCATCATTCAACTGTAAAATATGAATAAGTTCGTAATGTGTTTTTAAGTGATGCCAAAATCATCAGATTATATGGAAAATATTGTATGTACCTGATTGACAAATTCCCTTCCGTGATCTGTAATGATTTTCTTAGGCGCCCCATACATGTAAAATGTGTCAACAAGTGCCTTTGACACCTCAGCTGATGACTTTTTAAGTGGGACACCAACCACCCACTTGGTGAACAGGTCTGTTACTGTCAATGCATATACATGACCTTTTTGTGTGCGGGTAAAAGGACCGATTGGGTCCATGCCCAACAAATTCCAGGCTTCCTCAACTTGGATGCAGTGTTGGTGCCATTGTTTTTCTATTATCCGTCATTTGGCACTTGGGACACTCCTCAAACTGCATTATATATATATATATATATATATATATATATATATATATATATATATATATATACACACACACACACACATACAGTACAGTGCCTATAGTAAGTATTCACCCCCCTTGGACGTTTTCACAGTTTGTTGTGTTACAACCTGAAATCTTGATGCATTTAAATGGGATTTTTTTGCCTTTGATTTACACAACCTACTCAGCACTTTGAAGAGGCAAGAGAATTTCTGTTGTGAAATAACAGTTAATGAAAAATAAAAAAAAATGAAATGTCTTGGTTAGATAAGTATTCACCCCCCTGAGTCAATACTTGGTAGAACCACCTTTGGCAGCAATTACAGCTGTGAGTCTTTTGGGGTAAGTCTCTACCAGGTTTGGGGTAAGATTCTACCAGGTTTGGGGTAAGTCTCTACCAATCTTCAAGTCTTGCCACAGATTCTCAATCGGATTCAAGTCTGGGCTTTGACTGGGCTACTCTAGGACATTCACTTTCTTGTTTTTAAGCCACTCCAGTGTCGCTTTGGCTGTGTGCTTGGGGTCATTGTCCTGCTGAAAGATGAATCTCGGTCCCAGTCTTAGGTCTTTTGCAGACTGAAGTAGGTTTTCCTCAAGGATTTGCCTGTATTTAGCTCCATCCATTTTGCCATCTACCCTGACAAGCTTCCCAATCCCTGCCAATGAAAAGCATCCCCATAGCATGATGCTGCCACCACCATGCTTCACAGTAGGGATGGTGTTACCTGGGTGATGTGCTGTGTTGGGTTTGCGCCAGACATAACGCTTTGCATTTAGCCCAAATAGTTCAATTTTTGTTTCATCGGACCACAGAATCTTTTGCCACATCTTTTCAGAATCTCCCACATGCCTTTTTGCAAATTCCAAGCGGGATTTTACATGGGCTTTTTTCAGAAATGGCTTCCTTCTTGCCACTCTTCCATACAGGCCAGATTTGTGGAGTACCTGAGCTATTGTTGACACATGGACAGTTTCTTCCATCTCAGCCATGGAACACTTTCAGAGTTGTCATTGGCCTCTTGCTGGCTTCTCTGACCAATCTCTTTCTTACCCTGCTGCTCAGTTTGGGAGGACGGCCTACTCTAAGCAGATTCTGGGTGGTGCCATATACCTTCCACTTCCTAATGATCGACTTGACTGTGTTCCAAGGGATATTCAATGCCTTTGAAATCTTTTTATACCCCTCCCCTGATCTGTGCCTTTCCACAACTTTATCCCGGAGTTGTTTTGAAAGCTCCTTGGTCTTCATGGTAGTATCTTTGCTTACAGAGACAGGTGTATATAACATTGAAAGTGTTGAGTAGGTTGTGTAAATCAAAGGAAAACAAATCCCATTTAAATGCATCAAGATTTCAGGTTGTAACACAACAAACTGTGAAAACGTCCAAGGGGGGTGAATACTTACTATAGGCACTGTGTGTATATATATAGATATAGATATAGATATAGATATAGATATAGATATACAGTGCCTTGAAAAAGTCTTTACACCCTTGAACATTTTTCACATTCTACTGCCTAAAAAATACAATTCAAAATGCATTAAAGTAGGAGTTTGTTTCACTGATCTACACAACATCATCTACACTTTCAACGTGAAATAACAATTATAGAAATATTCAAAAAGTAATTAAAAATAAAAAAAAAAAAGTCTTGATTGCATAAGTCTTCACACCCTTTGTCATAGCAAACCCAAATTAGCTCAGGTACAACAGATTGCCTTAACAAGGCACATAATAAGTTAAATAGAGCCCACCTGTGTCCAATCACAGTAGTTCAACTGATTCGAATACTCCTGGATGAAGAATCAAGCTGTTTCTGTTGTATGAAATGAATTTGAAGCAAATGGCAAAACATGCCGAACAAGGAGCTGCCGAAAGAACTCCAGGATAAAGTTATTGAAAAGTACAGATTGGGGGAAGGCTATAAGAAACTTTCAATGTCTTTGAATATCTCTTGGGGCACTGTCAGGTCCATCATTGTAAAGTGGAAACAGTTTGGCACTACCAAGACACTGCCTCAATCAGGCCGTCCTTCCAAAGACAGTAGCCGTGGCTTAAGGATACTGCTGAGGGAGGTCACTGTGAGGCCTAAGATTACTTTAAAAGAACTACAGAGGTCTCTGGCTGAGATTGTTGAACAGTCAACATTTTCCCCAATTTCAAGAGTACTCCACAAACATGGCCTGTATGGGAGGGTGGCAAGAAGGAAGTCACTGCTGAAAAAAAGCCATATGATGTGCCGCATAGCTTTTGCAAAGAAACACTTAGGGGACACTGCATGCATGTGGGAGAAGGTTTTGTTGTCTGATGAGACCAAAGTGCGACTTTTTGGTCTCAATGCTAAGCGATATGTGTGGCATAAACCAAACACGGCACATCACCCTGCTAACACCATCCCTACAGTAAAGCATGGTGGTGGCAGCATTATGTTTTGGGGATGCTTTGCAGCAGCGGGGACAGGGAGGCTTGTGAAGATCGAGGGAAAGATGGATGGTGCAAAGTACAGGCAGATCCTGGAGGAAAACCTATTCCAGTCTGCCAGAGACCTGGGACTGGGGAGAAGATTCACCTTTCAGCAGGACAATGATCCTGAGCACAAAGCAAAAGCAACAATGGAGTGGCTCAGCAAAAAGAAAGTGAATGTCCTCGAGTGGCCTAGTCAAAGCCCAGACCTGAATCCTATAGAAAATCTGTGGCAAGACTTGAAGACTGCAGTCCACAGACGATCCCCAGCCAACTTGAAAGAGCTTGAGCTATTCTGCCAAGAGGAATGGGCAAAAACTGCACCATCCTGCTGTGCTAAGTTGGTAGACACTTATCCAAAACGACTCATGGCTCTTATTGCTGCAAAAGGGGCTTGCACCAAGTATTGACTCAAGGGGTGTGACGACTTTTTCAAGGCACTATATATATATATATATATATATATATATATACTGTATATATATATATATATATATATATATATACTATATATATATATATATATATATATATATATATATATATATATTTTTTTTTTTATTTGATCACAGACCAAAGACACAACATTACATTCTGTACAACAGGGCTAGGCAACCTTGTCTCTTCCACTGTATTCCATGCCATGTCTTTGTCCTCAGCATTTGTGTCCTGTTAGGAGATAGTCCTGACAGGAGAATTTCGTTGAACCTTTGTAGGCAAACCCGAATATTTATTAGGAAGGCGATAGAGGAAGTGTGTAGTGATAGAAAATAACAGAAATGTGTTTAAAATATATATGTATAAAAATGAGAGCATCAATGATATTAGTGTAAAGGCGTTAATATTAACATTTCACAAAATATTAACAGTTTTACTTTTATGTACATTTATCAAAAAAAAACATGTCTTTTCCTTAAAATGTGACGCTGACATCTTCTTCTGTCCTAATTTATCTAAAATCTAGCCCTGATCTAACACTTATCTTGTAACGATCACTCTGCACAACTGAGAAGCAGTTGCACTGTCCTCCCTAAGGAGATACTACTGGCCCTATTTCTATAGCTAAATAAGTCAGCAAGAGTGACAGACAGCAAAAGCAGGGACGTCAGAGGTGTCAATTTCACGAACAACCGGTTTATTATTCTGAACAATAATGTCAACAAATGAAAAAATGAACAACTGAATTAAATGAATAATGATAAGACAGGAATTCAAATAATTGCAGGTAACAGGTAAGAAATAAGATGGTACAGATAAGTATGTAGGGACAAACAGAAGGCTAAACAGTTTCACAAAGTAGAAATGAATGGTGTCCGGAGGGTCTCCAATAAACCCACACTCACAAACACAACCCACACAGATAGACAAAAGATAAATAAATAGATACAGATGAAAACAGTGTCTTGTGGAAACAATTACATTTAACAGTCTCTGTGGCAATGGTGGGAGAATGACAGGTAGGCCCAACAAGTCCAGTAATAGCAGGGTAATTGAAATCCATACAAAGTAACAAAATAACAAAGTAACAGAAAAAATACGGGAAACAAAGTATCAAATTAAAGTAGAAAAAATCCAAACAAAAAAAAATGATCTCACCCACAAATAAGGCAGTCCAGCAAAGTGTCCCGAAATGATGGTGATTGTAGAAGGTTGAAAACATTGAGTACGTTGAAATTGTTGAGACTGTCCAGTAGTGTTGAGTTGAATGGTGAACAGTTGTTTGGAAAAAATCAGGAGGATCAGGAAAAAATGGAGGCTGTCACACATAAAACAACAAACACTAAACAGACCTAGAAAAACAGCTAAGCTTAAACAAGTAACAGTGAAAACAAAAAGAGCAGTTTAGACAAAGCGCAGCAACAAAAGAAAATGAACGGATGCACTGGAATTATCTAAGGATGGTAATGGATTCACTGAAATTTAAGTAGAGAAAATGCTGTAGCTTAATGGATTCCTCTGAGAAAGGGAGTCTCCCTCAGGCCTGATTAGCCAGCTTTAATACAAGTGATGGCTACTAAGGAGCTCTGAGATTGGAGGGGTGGAAATCTGAATGAGCCAATGGGGAGAGAGGATGAACAGAGGGTGGTTGCAAGGAACTGTGGGAAATGAAATTTTAACCTGGCCAGGCTACTGACCCTAATTAAAGGGACAGGTGGGTGAGCCTTACACCCACATTATGTAGCATGGGAATTGGCTGGCAAGATGTATGGAAGTAGAGGCTGACACTTGATAAGGACCTGTCCCAGGAAGCTTCCCCCTCATACCGTGGCAAAAAAGGATGGTAGGAGAAATCCTTCTGATGTTTGACACCATACTGCCTATTGGCAATGTCAATCTGGGTATGAGTTTTCTCCAGGAAATCCAAGCCTAGAACAAGGGGAAATGTTAGATGATGATCCTGTAGGATATATGTGCCTAGGAACCAGATCTCTCCGTGGAGAAGGTAAATGAGGCGAACTTGACCTTTGGCCTGGTGTGACTGTCCATCCGCCAGCATGAAATACTGGTCCTGTGCAGACTCCAGCTCTTCCCCTGAATGAGCTATCTTCCTCCATAGACTCTCTCTCATTAAGAGTTAAGGTGCTCCCAGTGTCCACGACTGCAGGCCCTTGGAGCCCTCGAACGCCCACATCCACGATCAGCAGAGTCAGGCTTGCAGCAGGAACTATGTTCTTCTTCTCCTGGCTTCTCACCATGCTGACCTCTGCCGGCGTCTTCGTAGCTCCTTTATGGCTCTTCTTGTCCTGAACGGCTTTGCTGGAGTTTGACTTGACCCAGTATTCCCGCTGGGCAGCGTTGTCTCTCTCCACCTGGGTCCCGATGCGCACCAGTTCTGCCACTGTCTTCACTGTTCCCCTAAGGGAGCTTGCCAGTTTGGGATTACAGCTGTTGAGAATGCGACAAACCAACTCAGTCTCCTCCAAGTCTGGCTTCCAGCGCAGACATAGGGCACGGTAGTCATAGGCAAAGTCAAGGATTCGCTCGTCAGGAAGTTGGAATCTGGAGCAAAGTCGGTCTTCCACTTCGGTCTGGAAGTCAGACGGCAGAAAGGCTTGACGGAAGACAGTCTTGAACTGTTCCCAGGAGTGGATTCCCTTGCGCTCTGCAAACCACCAGCTCTTTGCTGAGCGCAAGGGAACCTACCTACCTAACACTTATCTAATAAAACCTAACTTATTTAAAACCGGTCTGACATGTATCTAATAAAACCTAACTTATCTAAAACCTATCTAACACTTATCTAAAACCAATCTAACACTTATCTAAAACCTACCTAACACTTATCTAATAACAACTAATACTTATCTAAAACCTGTCTACACACTTATGATAACACCTAACACTAATCTAATACTTTTCTAACACTCATCTATCTATCTAACTCTATCTGTAGTAAACAATGCACTTTCTTGTCTCTCTCTCGTCTATCTCCCACCTTCTGAGAACTTTGATCGAGCACCTTCACTTGACTTCGCAGTTTCGCGGGTTTTCAAATCTTAACAAGCAAGAAGAATGTCAGTCTCGATTACTTTTTCGCCTTTATTCAATTTAATTTCTTAAATGTTGTTAACCACAAACACATATATGTGCATGTGATATATGTATAAATTATAATTTATGTACACTGTGTGAAAATATATATAAATTGCTCTTGCAACTTGGCTTGTTGTGACAACGTTGTGTGTTTGGATACATATATACACATTTACAGTTCAACTTTTACATAAAAAAAAATAATAATTCAACTCAAGCGAAACACTGAAATGAATTGCAGCATTCGGCGATTGATTAAGTTTCACTTCACCCTCCGGAAAAGTAAAACCAAAAAAAAAATGATATGAAGTCCTGCGATGGAACCGGAAGTTGGGGTGGGAAAATTTATATACGACACCGGAAGTTTCTGTGGACCCACAACACTGATGCATGTGCAGTGCCTTTTGTTTATGTTGTGTGACAGGATGGCTTGCAGTGGTGAGGTGTGGTGACGTCACGGACCAGGAAGTAACAGAACCATAACAGTGGATGGGCAGGTGAAGCTGAATGCTACTGCGCTCAGCGTATTTATTAAATCATAAAACAAAACAAAAGATTTAAACAAACAACAAACCACAAAACAAAAAGGCTCGTTGGCAAAAACAAATAGAAACAAATAAGCGTGCTGGTTTTAACCCAGCACGATACTAAGCAGTTGTTTATTTTATTCTCCTCGCTCTCTCCGCTCCCCGTACTCTCCTCTGTACACTCTCCTCCCAGCACGGACAGCTGCAGGTTCTTATACTCTGGCCGAGGGGTTAACTAGCTGTTAATTATCTTATTACCCCTCGGCCACAGTCTGCACGCGCTTGGTAAGGATGCGTGACTGTCAGCTAGTTAAATAATCAGTAGCTGATCAGCCACGCATCCTCACGAGGTTTTTAAAATATAAAAACTACAACAAATACGCGGCACTTTGAACTGCGCCGCAAACAAAAATACAAATAATAATAAATAAATATATAGGGGTGGGACACTCCGCCACACATGCCCCCCCTTGTGTGCAGCACACATGGCCTTTTTCGACCTCCCCTTAGTCCCCAAAGTCCTGGCTAGCAGTCCCGGCCCAGGAACAGGGGCAGCAACGGGCCAAAGGTGGCGGCCACGGTGGGATGTCCTCCTCCCACCCAAACAGCCGTAGGGTTCCGATGGACCGCGCACAGGCCGGCTTCTCCGGCCAAGGAAATTTTGGGGGTGGTCTCCAGACCTCCCCCCCTTCTTCATGGCTGGCAGCTCCCCTCCGTGGGGCTCCGGCCACCCATTCTCCTGCAGCGAAATTACTGCGGGGGGAGCTGGTCTCCTGACCTACCCCCCCTTTTTCATGGCCGGCCACCCGTTCTCCTGCAGCGAAATTGCTGCGGGGGGAGCTGGTCTCCTGACCTCCCCCCCCTTCTTCGTGGCTGGCAGCTCCCCTTCATGGGGCTCCAGCCACAGTATTTCCTGCCGCATGGCAGGACTGGTAGTGACCCCAGGCAAAGCAGGACCCTCAGGAGGCAATGGCAGCAGCAGCGGACCCTCGGGAGGCGAAGGCAGCAGCAGCGGACCCTTCGGAGGCGAACTCGGGAGGGGAACCCCTGGCCATGGAGCGGCAGCGGGAGCTCCACTTCTCCCTCGTACCCTGTAACTGGTGGCTCTCCAGGCGATGCGGAGCAACAGGCAGCCCCAGGCGATGCGGAGCAACAGGCAGCCCCAGGCGGTGCGAAGCAGGCATCCTTGGGCTGTGCGAAGCAGGCATCCTTGGGCGGTGCGAGGCAGGCATCCTTGGGCGGTGCGAGGCAGGCATCCTTGGGCAGTGCGAGGCAGGCATCCTTGGGCGGTGCGAGGCAGGGCAGGAGCAGTCCTTCCCATGACGGTGGATGTGAAACCAGCAGGTATTCACCCTCTGCTGGTGGAGGTGGAGATTTAACCAGCAGGTATTCACCCTCTGCTGGTGGAGGTGGGAGCGGCAAGCAGTCCTCCCACGGCGGTTGAGGCAGAACCAGCGGGCATTCACCCTCTGCTGGTGGAGCTGGGAGCGGTAAGCTGTCCTCCCACGGCGTTTGAGACATAACCAGCAGGTATTCACCCTCTGCTGGTGGAGGTGGGGGGGGCAAGCAGTCCTCCCACGGCGGCTGAGGTGGAACCAGCAGGCATTCACCTTCTGCTGGTGGAGGTGGCGGAGGCAGAGGCAGCTCCTGCTGCTCTGCTCCTGGTGGTGGTGGAGACAGAGGCGAGGGCTCCTCACCCTCTGGCGTTGGAGATGTCAGCGATGGGACCTCTCCCTCGAACGCTGGAGACGGCAGCAATGGCTCCTCTCCCTCTGGCACTGGAGACGGCAGCAATGGCTCCTCTCCCTCTGGCATTGGAGACGGCAGCAATGGCTCCTCTCCCTCTGGCGTTGGAGACGGCAGCAATGGCTCCTCTCCCTCTGGTGCTGGAGACGGCAGCAATGGCTTCTCTCCCTCTGGTGCTGGAGACGGCAGCAATGGCTCCTCTCCCTCTGGCGTTGGAGATGGCAGCAATGGCTCCTCTCCCTCTGGTGTTGGAAACAGTGGCGAGGGCTCCTCGCCCTCTGGCGCTGGAGATGGCAGCGATGGCTCCTCTCCTTCTGGCGCTGGAAACAGTGGCGAGGGATCCTCTCCCTCTGGCGTGGAACACAGCAGCGGGGCCCCTCCCATATCTGCAGCCAGGTAGTTGAGCACCATGGCTGCGATGTCTGGGAGGGATGCTGGGTGGTGTTTCTGTTCCCAGGCTTCCCAGCGCTCCCCATCTCTCGCTCACAGGAGGTTGATCACAGCAGGGAGGGCGATTTGGTCCCACAGATGTTCTAGCTGGCCACAGCAAGACGTCGACATTGTTTTCTTGAAGTCGTGCAATTGTAATCTTAGCACTGTGTGGTCTTGCATTGTTCTGCTGGAAAATCGACACTTCTGGATTGGCTTACAGGAACGGAAAAACTGTTGCCTCAAGGACTTCGTCAATGTATCGCTGAGCAGTAAGATTGCCCTCAATCTGCACCAAAGGTGTTCTTGTGTTAAAGGAGACTCCTCCTCACATCATCACACTTCCACCACCCCACCGGTTGGCTTGAACAATGCAACAGTCAGCATAACACAAACCATGATGTGGTGGGCCGGTATGATGACCCTCTGCCTTCCAGGACGTGGCCTGTCCCTCACAGAGCCAGTTTCCTGGTTTCTCTGGACTAGTCTGCTGATTGCTGAAGCAGAACATCTCATTCCCCGGGCAACTTCTCTCAGACAGGCCACCTTCAATCATGCCGATAGCAACCAGGCGATCTTGATTACTCAAGCAGGTGTAAACGAGCTGCAACTCACTCTCGGTTCGTTGCCCCTTTAAAAACCGACACAGGACAGGACTGGATTTTTTTTAGCGCCGACACGCTATTTTTTTAATAAACACAAAAACAAAATAAACAAAACAAACACCTAGCTCCTTCGGAGCGCTGACTACACAGTATGCAGGTCCCTGACTAGCTTGCAGGATGGCTAAGCCGTTTACCTGGCATAAACAAAATAAACTATACCGTTGTACACAACGCCTACTTTTTTGATAGCCTGCTCGGACACAGAACACACCATCTGTCTCCTTCTACTCAGCAGCCTCGAGCAGACTGACTGCCTCTCTTAAATACCCTGCACCTGGTTCTAATTTACAATTACCACCAGGTGCAGGGGATAATAAACAATAAAACAATTAACAATTAAACCGAATGTGCATACGCACATGTTTTATGCAGGGAGGATATTAACCCCCTCCCTGCTGTCTTACACAGGGCATGGTTGTATCTTTCGCTGTTTTTGCGTTAATTAAAATCATGTCTTTTCGAATGGCTATTTATACAGATTCTTAATCAACTCATTTTGGCAATTTTAACTCAACTCAAATACCAAACACTGAGCACCTGCCATTTTTATGAAATCGCATGACTTGAGCTCAGTATTTTGTTATCCCAAGGAACAATACTACTCAAACAATCAACACACCCCTCTGCTCACTAATTAAAATGTAAATAACATTATGTATGTGCACAATGAGCTACTGATGTAAAACTTAGACTGTTGTGTTTTCATTGCGCATCAGTATATAAAATGAATTAAGTCATATTGGATGTACAGTACCACAGTACTGCTACCTCCATATAGCTTTTGAGTGCACAGTATTGTAAATGTATGTGAAGACATGGAACAGCATACTGTACAGTATCTCGGTCATAAGCTCTGGGCTGCTATGCAGTTTCCCTTTTTATTGTAAGGTAAGCTGTTGCTGAACAGAAAATGAAGTCTCTTGACAGGGCTTCCTAATCCATTGAGAGCTGCATTCTGCATTATTCCCTTGCTGAGGGTGTATTTTACAGAGCCAGAATGACAGAACCGTCTGTCTCCAACAGCAGCCAACCCTCCTAGTCATCATTCCTGGAAAACAGTTGCTGCGGCCCCCTGGGAAAATTAAGGTTAAGGTCCTGGAACCACGGGCAGAAAGGACTGGCATGTACAATAGTTTTGGATTTAGCAATAGGTGTGAAAAGGAATTCAGAAAAAACAACGATAAAGACCTTGGTTGTCCAAATGTAAAACGTATTCAAGTAACACACATCCTTTACCATAGCTATAACTGTAATACACATCCTCTACCATAACTGTAACTGTAATACACATCCTCTACCATAGCTGTAACTAACACACATCCTCTACCATAGCTGTAACACACATCCTCTACCATAGCTGTAACTGTAACACACATCCTCTACCATAGCTGTAACTAACACACATCCTCTACCATATCTGTAACTGTAACACACATCCTCTACCATAGCTGTAACACACATCCTCTACCATAGCTGTAAGTGTAACACACATCCTCTACCATAGCTGTAAGTGTAATAAGATGGATGCAGTATTTATGACTCACATCCACAATATGTTCATGTAAAACTGTAAGTGTGATATTAAGACCTGTACATAAGCTCCACGTGGAGTGCAGGATGCGCTCTATAGTCTGGACGTCGCGAGTTCGAGTCCAGGCTATTCCACAGCCGACCGAGGACGGGAGCTCCAGGGGGCGGCGCACAATTGGCCGAGCGTCGCCCGAAGGGAGGGAGGGTTTGGTCGGCCAGGGTGTCCTCGGCTCACCGCGCACCAGCGACCCCTGTAGTCTGGCCGGGCGCCTGCAGGCTTGCCTGTAGCTGCTGCCGGAGAGCTGCGTTGTCCTCCCACGCTGTAGCTCTTGGGTGGCTGCATGGTGAGTCCGCAGTGTGAAAAAAAGCGGTTCCCTTTCAAGTCGAAAATAACCATCAAGGTATGGGACATTGCCGTCAGGCAGTAGGGATTGGCTGAGCTTTATGTCAAAGCTGCCGATAGGCCTCCGCAAAAAAGCTGCCGTGTAAGCCCGCCCCCTTGGGAGCTTACTATACGCAGCGCCGGAGAGTCACTTCCTCTTTGCCTTCAGCATCAGTAGCGGTAGGGACTTAGAGCTATTTTAACTGATTGTACTCACTAAGCTTAGGCTTGAGAAGCTGGTTTATCCCCTTCTCCGAGTTTATTTCAGTTATTATTATTATTATTGTATTTGTATTATTTTAGGATATATTTTGTGTTTACATTATATATTCCTTTTAAACTTTTGCTTCGCATTGCGTTCTTAAGTGGTCTCCCGTCTTTCCTCTGTTCCTTTATTATTACTGTGTGGGTTTTTTATATATATATTCTATATATTATATTTTTTGTGTAATTATATATTTATATATATTTACATTGTGTGTCGGACGCGTGTTGCGTTGGCCTTGGCCACGCCGCACTGCATCCTCGGTCTAGCTTAGGCTAACCGTGTGTGTGTCTTGGGTAGTCTGCTCTGCAGTGTCCCCCGCGGCGCGTTCCCGCCACGTGGTATTGCACTACACCCCTTTCCTTCTGCAGCGTCCACAAAAAAAAAAAAAAAAAAAAAAAAAAAAAAAAAAAAAAAAAAGTTTTCCCTTCACTATACAGAGGAAGACAACCACCAACGTGCAAAATCCCCAGCACCTTCAGGTAGGTATTGCACAGCATCAGACACTGTACCAGCACTTTGTCTCCGCTTGGCGGGTCAGCTGACGCCAGGCGTCTGTGCTAGCGTTCCACGCCGGTACTCGGCCGCGCCGCGCTCGGCGCTTTTGGTGTCAGCGCCAGCGCTTGGTGCAGCGCCAAGGCTTTGTGCAGCGCTTCGCGCTGGTGCTTAGTGCTTCTGCACTTGGGGCTCAGTGCTCGACGCCGACGCCGCGCCGGTGCTCGACGCCGGTGCACGTTCCATCAACGCCGGTGCTCGACGCCGGTGATTATACCCCTTCCCCTCGGCGTTCGACGCGCTCGGCTCGGACGCCGACGGCTCGGGCGCCGACGCCGGTGCTCGGGCGGCAGCCTCGACGACGACCGGACCCTCGACTCGATCACGCTACTCGACGCCGACTCGGGCGCTGACGCGGACGCGATTACGCCCACCCTCGACAGCGACCTCGGTTGCTCGACGCGATTATCGACGCCGGTAACCCGGCGCCGACGCGATTGTGTTCAGCGCTTACGCTTCGGACTTGCCGCACCCGACGGACGCTGACGCGACTCGCCATGACGCTGACGGCCTGACGCTGACCGGACGCCTCGGGCGCTGACGCAGACGCGGTGCTCGACGTCCGGCCGGCCTTTCAACGCGTAGCATTCCTGGATCGTCGACTCCGCGACTGGTGCTCGACGCTGGCGCTCGATTGCTCGACGACGCACCCTCGACGCCTCGGGCGCCGACGCTGGCGGCTGACGCGACGCATTTCAGGTTTTTGACGCTGGTGCCCAGCGCTCGCCGCCGGCGCCGCCGCACCTCGGCTCTTCGTGATTGACGCCAATATGTCTGGGTTCCACTGTTGTGTGACCTGTCAGGCCAAGTTGCCTGCCAGCGACCCTCCGCGAGGACTGCGTCGCATGTTTAGGGCGGACCATGCAGCATCTGCCCTGGCAGACAGGGCATACTGCCAGCTATGTGCGGGGTTTCAAACACGCACCCTGCGCCAGAGAGCTAGGAAGGCGGGGAGGTCGTTCCCCATCCTCGGCTCGTCCCACACCGCCTCGCCCCACCATCGCTCTATCGTGTCGCTGCCGGGCGACGTCTCAGCCTATGAGCCCATCTTCCCAGCTTACAGCTGGTCAAAGGTCTCCACCAGGCGTGCTCGGGAGCGTTCCCCAGCCCCCTCCTCTCGGGCTCGCCCGCCGGGAGTCGCGATCCAGATCTCGATCGCCTCGCCGAGAAGGCACTCCCGCTCCCCTCGAAGGGGTAGACGGCATCAAGACACATCTGGGGTGGCTGAGCTCACCTCCAAGATGTCGCAGTTTATGGAGCTCATGATGGGACAGCAATCCCTCCTCATGACTCTAGCGAATGTGGCGCCTCGGGCCCCAGAGATGGTTACGGACCCAGCGCTAGTCAGCCGATGGTTCCTCCACCAGTTCCCCAGGAAGTAGAGTGGGGCGCCGATGCTGTCTCAAGGGACGATCTGATGCAGACCCGCTCTTTGAAGACACAGAGCCTGAGGTGGCATCCCAGCACTCTGGGCAGGACGACCCTGAAGTGCTGGATACTAATGACCCTATCTGGTCAGTGGTGGAGAGGGCAGCCCGTCATCTGGGCGTGGACTGGCCTGCATCAGAGCCAACACGCCGCTCTCTATTTGAATTGCCATCGGCTCCGCCCCTTCAGTCCAGGATGCTCCCGCATTCCCGGATTTTATTAAGGAGGTGCAGTCCACCTGGGAGCACCGGCCTCCCCCCCCTGCGACTTCTCGCAAGGCTTCGGCCTTCACGATGCACGGGCGAGCGAAGCTGGGCTGGCGTTGTTTCCGCCAGTGGGCGCCCGCGTTCGCCCGCGCTAGTAAAGACGCCGACACTTTCGGGGCTGGCTAAGGACCCTTCCTGCCCTAACAGGCAGTGTAGGATTACGGAGGCCCACCTAAAAAAGGGTTATGCCGCGGCTACAGAGGCAGTTAGACTGTCCAACGTGGCCAGCCTCCTGACAGTCTACCAGGCGGCGCTGATTCGCGACCTGCCTGAGTCCCCATCCGCCGGGCTCAGAACCCGAGCTGGGTGCAGTTGCACAGCTTTTGGTCAGGCTGGCTCAGCTAAATGCGCGAGCACAGGGCAGGAGCATTGCTTCCCTCGTAGTAGCAAGGAGGCAGCTATGGCTCTCACAGGCCAGGGTACAGGAGCCTGATAAGGCCCCGTTGCTAGATGCTCCTATATCCCCGGGGCACACGTTTGGCCCAGCGGTGGAGGAGATGCTGCAACGCCCGTCAAAGCGTGGCGCCGCAGCAGTTGGCTAAGATGTGGCCAAGCAAGCCTTTCCAGCCAAAGGCGGCCGCAGGGAGCGCCAATGGCGCAGGGCGCCCGCCGCAGCAGCAGGCGCACCCACAGGGCAGTAAAACCGCCCCTTCGGGGTTGCAGCACGCAGCCAACCCGCTGCTTGCAAGACCGCAGCGGGAGGGTGGCGCCCAGAGGAGGTAGCAGACCACGCCCTCGTGGCTCTGGTCAGGCCCCTCGTGAGCGAAGCGCAGCCTAAGCAGCCCTGAGAAACCCCGCAGCCGTTAACCCACCCCTACACTGTTCCACAGCTCCTGTTCTGGCAACAATGCACCAACGACATCTGGGTGCGCAAAACTATACTCACCGGTACACCCTTCAATTCGGTTAAAACCCCCCCCCTCAGGGAGTGGTGGTAACTGCAGTGAAGGACTCGGTTCAGTCCTCAGCTCTAAATGCAGAAATACAGGCATTGCTCAAGAAGCGTGCCATTCAACTAGTAGACCCTGCTCTGACCGACCAGGGTTCTACTCCAAATACTTCCTTGTGCCAAAGAAGGACGGGCGGCTCCGCCCTATTCTAGACCTGCGTGTACTGAACAAATACCTACGGGTGTTGTCGTTCAAGATGCTTACGCACAGGCACATTGTCCAGTCTGTCCGGCAGGGCGACTGGTTTACCACCGTAGACCTCACAGATGCGTGCTTTCACGCTCCCCATCTGTCCGGGTCACAGGAAGTACCTCGTTTCGCATTTCAGAGCAGGGTCTCACGAGTTTTGTGTCCTGCCATTCGCCTGTCTCTAGCTCCTCGAACCTTTTCAAGTGTATGGACGCCATTTTAGCCCCTTTGCGGGTTCAAGGCGTTCGACTGCTGAATTATCTGGACGACTGGCTGCGTCTGCGGCAAAGTCAAAGGAGCAGTTGGCACAGCACACAGTGATGGTTACAGACCATCTTCAGCGGCTAGGTCTGAAGGTCAATCCAGACAAGAGCCGCCTCGTGCCCAGCCAACAGACCGAGTTTTTGGGTCTGCATCTGGACTCAGTGTCCATGGAAGCGACCCTATCGACACAAAGAGTTGCCTCATTAGAGCGGTGTCTCTCCCTATTCAGGTTGAGAGAAACAGTCAGCATGGAGCTCTGTCAGCGCATGCTGGGGTTGATGGCTGCCGCCTCGCAAGCCCTTCCTTTGGGCTTACTACACCAGAGACCTCTGCAGGCCTGGTTCAATGCCTTCGCGTTGCACCCGCGGAGAGACAAGCACCGCAGGCTGAGGGTATCCCAACCTGCTGGGAAGCATTACGCTGGTGGAAAGTTCAGTCGAACATCCGCCAGGGGCGGCGCTAGGGTCCCATCTTCCGAAGGGAAGTTATCACAACCGACGCTTCCAACCAAGGTTGGGGAGCAGTCTGGAACGGGACAGGGACCCGTGGAGTGTGGTCAGGACCCTGGAGGTCAGCCCACATCAACGCTCTAGAACTCAGAGCAGTGGACCTCGCCCTTCGGCACTTCTTGCCAGTGCTTCTAGACAAGCACGTGTTAGTGCGGTCAGACAACACCACAGTAGTGGCGTATATCAATCGCCAGGGCGGATTGCGGTCCCCAGGTCTTCACCGGATGGTAACGCGGCTGTTGCTCTGGGCTCAACCGCGGTTAGCCTCTCTGCGTGCAGTTCATCTGCCGGGCAGAGTCAATTACGCAGCGGATCTCCTGTCCAGAGGAGGTCCTCTTGCGGGCGAATGGCGTCTTCACCCCTCGGGTGGTAGAGCGCATTTGGGACTGGTTCGGCACAGCGCAAGTCGATCTCTTCGCTCAGCGAGACCACGCACTGCCCCCCTATGGTTCTCGGTGAAGGACCTCGACAGCCCCCTAGGAGTCGATGCACTGGCTCACGAATGGCCGCCAGGGCTCCTGTACGCATTTCCACCGATTTCGATGCTCCCCGCCTTCTTGGAGAAGGTCAGGGTAGAGCAAGCGACAGTGATTCTGATCGCTCCTCGGTGGCCTCGGAGGATATGGTTCCCGAGTCTAGTGCAGTTGTTGCACGGTCGCCCGAGGGAGCTCCCTCTGCGAGCGGACCTGTTGTCCCAAGCCCAAGGAGGGCTATGGCATCCGGACCCCAAGCTCATGCAGCTATGGGCTTGGCCCCTGAGCGGGAGCGCCTGTCAGCCTTAGGGCTTTCGACGGCGGTTATATCCACTATTCAGAGTGCGAGGCGCCCTCTACCGGGTCGCAATATACGATAAGTGGCAATTATTTCAGAGTTGGTGTCTGGCTGAGGGCCATGACCCGGTCTCCTGCCCTATGGCAGTGATATTACAGTTTCTGCAGAAGCTGTTAGACGAGGGTAAGTCTCCCTCTACACTTAAAGTGTATTTGGCCGCTATTTCGGCTTGCCACGTACGCATTGACGGGTTATCACCTGGTTGCCATTTTTTGGCATCTCAGTTTCTGAAAGGCGCAAGACGCTTGCGGCCTCCAAGAACGACCAGTTTACCGTCGTGGAGCCTTGATGTGGTGCTAGAAGCCCTTGCCAAGGCACCGTTTGAGCCTCTCCACAGCGTGGATATGAAGCTCATATCTATTAAGACTGCATTTTTGCTGGCTGTAGTATCAGCAAAACGCGTGAGCGAGTTACATGCACTGTCAGTGCATCCTTCTTGTACTCGTTTTGCAGGAGACGGTTCTAAGGTCTCCATGCGCCCTAATCCGGCCTTTTTACCAAAGGTTATATCCCCGTTCCACATGAACCAGTCAGTCGAGTTGATGGCGTTCCATCCTCCTCCTTTTTCTTCCCCAGAGGAAGAGCGGTTACACATGCTCTGCCCTGTTAGGGCATTGAGGTGTTATATTGACCGCACAAGGACTGTGAGGCAGACAGAACAGTTGTTCATATGCCATGGTTCTAGATCTTTGGGTCAGCCGCTGTCTAAACAGCGCCTTTCCCACTGGATAGTGGATGCTATTAAATTAGCGTATGAATCTGCAGGCCTTCCTCCACCAGGGCAGTTGAAGGCGCATTCTACCAGGGGTATGGCGACATCCTGGGCCCTCTTTTCGAGGGGTGCCGGTGTCTGATATTTTGCGCGGCAGCCAGTTGGGCTACGCCGCATACTTTCATGAGGTTTTACAGGCTAAATGTGCTGGAATCCTCTGCTCCGTCATTTGGAGCATCTGTGTTGCACTCTATGACGCCTCAGGTTGCGGACGTCTAGAGTAGGTACAATATGGTGTGACTATTCCACCTTGGGACAGGTGTCATTACGAGCATAGACGCTGAGGCGCAGCTCGCATATGCCTAGATGTACTGCCCACGCAGTTCGCTATGACGTAAGTCTGTCCTACTGCCGAGAATCCTCCCTCGCGACGGCTTGGGTACACTGTTCCCATACCTTGATGGTTATTTTCGACTTGAAAGGCGATAGGTTGCGGATGCAACCCGGTTCCCTGAAGAGAAAAAATAACCATCAACTGTGAAAGTCGCTCTGGAGGCCTTCACGGCCTGAAGGGCAAAAGAGGAGTGACTCTCCGGCGCTGCGTATAGTAAGCTCCCAAGGGGGGCTTACACGGCAGCTTCGCGGAGGCCTATCGGCAGCTTTGACATAAAGCTCAGCCAATCCCTACTGCCTGACGGCAATGTCCCATACCTTGATGGTTATTTTCTCTTTCAGGGAACCGGGGTTGCATCCGCAACCTATCGTTGGCTGACGGCACATGCGCCGGAGGACAGTGTGTGTTCGTCTTTGCCCCCCCCCCCCAGCGCAGGGGTGGTAGCGGTGAGTTGAGCTTAAAAAATAATTGGCCATTCTAAATTGGGAGAAAATAATAAAAATAATTGGCAACGTCTAAATTTATAAAAAAACAAGACCTGTACATAATATCGGGTTGGGACACCATTTCACCTGATCACAGCTTTCTCATGCAATGTGGTATAGACTTCACATTAATATTTCACCGGTGTCCATATTAGGACCACAAAAAGAAATAAAAAATAACTTTAAGTACATGTTTGTATTGTTAAATCACACTTTATTCCTTAAGTGTCATTAGGAGACTATTATTAGAAATGTATTTACGCGTGGATACACCCATAAAGAGATTGCAAGGCTCACTGAAGCCATTACGAAAAAAAACATATCGTAAGTATAGTGTATTAATCGAAATTTGAGTGACAGAGGTCTTCCGTGACTCGAAATTCGAGTAACGGCGGACACAAAATACAAATGATACATGATATAAATAATGGCTGACATAAAAAAAACAAATGAGGGATGACAGAAAAAATGACTGAAAAATAACGACTGCTCGCCAAACTAAATAATCCATGACAAAGAAATTCCTGAAAACTGACGCTGAGACGTGAGAAATGACGATGTCCTAATATGGACACCGTACGGTAGAGGATTGTGCTGTCAGATGTGTGGTTCAAGTTCATCCCAAACATGCTGAAATGGATTGAAATATGGCATGCTCCTCAAACCAGTCCTGCAAAATTCTGGCGCAGTTGATGGGTGCATTGCTGGCAGGGTACGTGCAGCATCGTTGGGTGGACTTGATTCCATGCTCAAGTAAATTAGTTCAGTCTTCCAGGGAAATCAATGCCAAATTTGACATGTACACAAAATCCGATCATCTCAATTTGAGCTAAAGAAATACCGGTAACGCTTTATATTGCGTGGCGTAAAATAATATTAAATAGATATGCAATTGCATATTAAATTAATGTTAAATTAATATTTAATAGATATGCAATTGATATTAAATTTACGTTCAATTATTCCTTGTTACTTTCCATTGACGTTTAACTCAGATTAACTGGATTTTCAATTAAAAACATGTAAACAATGGGAAATCATTACATATTTTCAAGGGTAACAAAACGTAATATAAATGGACGTGATATGAAATTACATTTTCAATCTACATTTGGTTAATATTTAGCAAGAAACCAGCTATTGCATTTATTACATATTAATTTAATATGCAATTGCACAGATATTTAATATGAATTTATGCCACGCAATATAAAGCATTACTGAATTACCTTACCAAGTTTCATTACAATCCTGTTACTGGTGATATGCATCTACCCAATGCTAGCACTATTTTATGCCTGTGCACTCATCTGCTGTTTAACTTTGACTGGAAAGGTGTGCTGCTGTAATAGGTAGCATGGTAATACACTGATGAAGGCACGTACCGAAACACTGGTTAATAAAACAAAATGATTTTATTTTAAAGTGATTGCTTTTTGAGGGTGCAGTTTATTTTCTTTTTTTAAATGTAGTTTTGGCACTGCCTTGTGAACCAGCACCTCACTACTTATTGGTGTGCAAACCTCCTTTATAATTTTTCACACTGTACCCTAACATGGTGTGGGGGGCTGTGCTGGCTTTTAACATTATACATAAAGCTCTGGTCCTATTTGAGGTGCAGGGTTATCAAGCCCAGTTAGGCAGTGGTTAGGCAGTCAGTGTGGATTAGTGGTTAGGGCTCTGGCCTCTTAAGCAGAGGGTTGTGGGTTCAATCCCAGGTGGGGGACATTGCTCCAGTAAAAACCCAACTGTATAAATGGGTAATTGTATATAAAAAATAATGTGTAAAAAATAATGTAATTGTATGTAAAAATAATGTGATGTCTTGTAACAATTGTAAGTTGCCCTGGATAAGGGCGTCTGCTAATTAATAAATAAATAATAATAATATAACCCCATAGGAAATATATGAAGTTCTTGTCCTATCTGAGTTGCAGGGGTATTACTCCTGGCAATTCCTAGAGAATTTAGACAGCAGCTCCTGCCTAATAAAGGAACAAGCACTATCTCAGTATTTGATGAATCCATCCTAACTCTCTGTGCAGGTTCTAGTTGATTCAACTTGAATCTAGCCTTTCAGATGCTGCTGTCTTCTGCAACCATTATCATTTTCCTATTAGTCATTTGTGGCTTCTGGCTGCTCCCAGAGTGATTGATAATTGTCTACTAGGACAAGATTCTACACCCTTTTTTTTACAGCCCAGTAACTGCTAACAGTTATATGTCTTACTGTATCTACTGGCCAGTCACTCTTGTCCTTTTTGACAACACTGCAGCTGAACCATATGAGGAGACCATCTAAACTGCTGATCTCACAACAACGCCAATGCAATCATTCGGCTATGTGTTTTGGGTATGGCAAACGTCCCAGACAATTAGTGATCAAACTCAAGCAACTGCCTGACAGGGAGGGTGGGGCTGCACAGGTTTTAGAATGTTGAAAAGTGTCAATCGGTATGCGCAATAACGCAAGAAACTGAGGTAGTGAGTGAGACGCTGTATCGACCAGAACAGCACACCAGGGGGGCTGATTTAACTTTTGTATTTAATTTACAAGATGCAATAAACAGCAGTGCAATGCAATGATCCACTGCTGCAGTATAATAACGCCTGTATGAATTGGACAACAATGATCTGTCAGTACTTATTTAATGCGAGTATGCAAGATTTTGAAATTGTATTCATGCTGGGAATCACGAGGCTATGTTGGTCTGTACAATGTAACCAGAATTGGCTGTAGCCCGGAATAACATTTTACTTATCCTGTTGGATACATACAATACGGAAGTATATTGCCAATACGTTACAGTAAAATTTTGTAGTGAACTTACATATAGACATATAACAATTCTAAAAACATACAATCAATTTTTTTTTCTTCAGTGTATCACTTCAGGGGTCGCTGTCTTTTGTTGCGTCACGTGAATAAAACGTTTTTAAAGAGGAAGGTCGAGGTATGACCGTTGGGCGGGGTTTTGATTATGACACTCTGTTTTGAAACCTGATTCCCAGTATTATAGTCTGGAGCTCTGTGCAATTGTGCAGGAGTAATATCGACGGAACCTCGGAGCAGAGCGGGAGCTACCTAACTGGAGATTTTTGTATGCAAGAGAAAGCTGCAAGTGTTAATCTATTAAACAAACAAAAAAATCTAGTTGAAAATAAAATAAAAACAAACATAATAATGGATGTTGCCACAGAAATGAGTTACGCGGTACCCGCAATGATATTCAGCGTCCTAGCCATTATTTTGGCAGCTGTATTTCTAAAAATGAAATTAGCCATCCCCTCAGACCAAGATGCAACCAAATCCAACGACGCCACAGACTGTGCAAAGATTTCGGAGAAACTGGATGGAGATTTAAAGACCGTAGACGGGGACAAAACAAAGACGAGCGAGGATGGAGAACCTGTGGAGGCAAATAAAGTCACAGAGATTAAGGGGGAAGATGTTAATGTGAAGGAAAAATTTAACGAAGCAGATGCAGCGGCGACAGAGAGCAGAGACTCGGGGGACGCAAAGGGGAAAGACGGGGGTGATGCTGGGGGAGATACGCTGGTTGTGGAGGAAATCGGAGTAGAGGAGGGGGGGAATCTGAAAACAAACGTGGACAAAGTTGGCGAGTCTGAAGAGCAAAGTCACCCCCATCAAGAAAATAATGCCACAGTCAACGCTGGGGTAAGATTACTGGGAATGCCAGCCACGGTGTAAACTATTGGCAGTTTACTTACTTAGTTAAGAGTTGTTTATATAAAATATATAATAAATAAATAAACTATTTTACAATAAGCAGAAGCTATAACTTGTTTTACAGAACAGCTCGAGATTGGTCATATTATATCCTTTTATACATACCTGCATGAAAACCTAAGGGTGTGAGAATTTCAATATGATATAGAAACAAACAACTTCTAAAGTCTCATGCATTTTACCATTTGTAGCTATGTGTTCCCCTTTTCTTACTATTTAAAATTAACTGCATGTGTGGCCTATTAAAGTTGTCAGTTAAATTAGACAGTCACTAATTTGACTAGTTTGACGATTCTGTGACAGTGGTTTGATTTCATATGCACAACAAATCAGAACTACAGAAGCAATGGGGTGCTCTATATACATTTGCACTATTGTATGTTGTGGATGAAGAAAGGGCACCTAATGTGCAGTCAGTGTTTATTCTAGAATGATCGTGACTTCTCATTATTGCAAACAGGAGCTATGGCTACATACTGGTTTGAAGTAGTTTCTGTCTTTTTAGTATCAATGCATAGTACTTATTGTTTTGTTGTCATTTGTACATCAGTTTCTCCATTTATCAAACGTTTGCATTTGGTACCTCCCTGTGTTGTCAAATGTAAAAAGCAGCACTGTTTATCCCTACCAGAACTGTTATTTGCGTGGGTTTGTTTCAACTGGCCATCCTGGGTCAAGAGACTGGTTGATTGTTGATTTAAAAGCAAAAACCTTTTGGAAGTTCATTTCAATTCGGAAGTCAAGAGATTCTGTAAATTTATAGTCCTCATTAAGTATAAAGCGGTATAGTATAGTACTGGTGCTGGAGTTTTATAAAGAAACCAGATAATGTTCCAATTCATCATCTCACCAGCTGTTACTGTCATTTTCAGCAGGGTGTGGCTATTGCCACGTTATATAAACCCAAACAACCAGTGCAGACGGTATTGAAGCATTGTTACAGGTAATCCTATAGCATGCTGTAGACCAGTATTGAAGCATTGTTACAGGTAATCCTATAGCATGCTGTAGACCAGTATTGAAGCATTGTTACAGGTAATCCTATAGCATGCTGTAGACCAGTATTGAAGCATTGTTACAGGTAATCCTATAGCATGCTGTAGACCAGTATTGAAGCATTGTTACAGTTAATCCTGTAGCCCGCTGTCTAATGACAAAGCCGCTCACTGAAGAATTATTTTTAGTGCGTGTGTCATGGGCTGGACATATGCTGCTGCTTTCTTCTGGTATGAATTGAAATTCCTGGGCAACAGCTTGGAAGCTCTTTTTCATTGTGACCACTGGGCTATATTTGGGCCTTAAAAGGATACAGTGTGGATTTCTGTAAAAGGGTCGACTTTTATATACAGTGCCTTGCAAAAGTATTCAGACCCCTGACCAATTCTCTCATGTTACTGAATTACAAATGATACATTGAAATTTCGTTCTGTTTGATATTTTATTTTAAAACACTGAAACTCAAAATCAATTATTGTAAGGTGACATTGGTTTTATGTTGGGAAATATTTTTAAGAAAAATAAAAAACTGAAATATCTTGCTTGCATAAGTATTCAACCCCTGTGCTGTGGAAGCTCCCAGTTTACACCGATGAAAGAAATTGCCCTAACGAGGACACAATTACCTTACCATTGGCCTCTACCTGTGAACCATTAAAGTTGCTGTCACATTTTCTGGATAAAAACCCCACTGTTGAAGGATCATTGGTCAGGCTGTGAATCTGAAGGAAAATGAAGACCAAAGAGCATTCTACAGAAGTTAGAGATAAAGTAATACAAATGCATAGATTAGAGAAAGGGTACAAAATAATATCCAAGTGTTTGGATATCCCAGTGAGCACAGTTGGATCAATAATCAGGAAGTGGAAGCTGCATCACACCACCCAGGCACTGCCAAGAAAAGGCCGTCCCTCAAAACTCAGCGCTCAGACAAGAAGGAGACTTGTGAGAGAAGCCACAGAGAGGCCAACAATCACTTTGAAGGAGCTACAGAGTTTAGTGGCTGGGAGTGGAGTAATGGTGCACCAGTCAACCATATCAAGAGCTCTGCATAACACTGGCCTGTATGGGAGGGTGGCAAGAAAGAAGCCGTTACTCAAAAAGTACCATCTGAAAGCACGTCTGGAGTTTGCCAGAAAGCATGAGAGTGACCCAGCTGCGATGTGGGAAAAGGTTTTGTGGTCAGATGAGACCAAGATAGAGCTTTTTGGCCAAAACTCAAAGCGCTATGTGTGGCGCAAAACCTAACACTGCCCATGCCTCAAGACACACCATCCCTACAGTGAAGTATGGTGGTGGCAGCATCATGCTGTGGGGATGCTTCTCATCAGCAGGGACTGGGCATCTTGTTAAAATTGAAGGAAGAATGGATGGAGCAAAATACAGGAAATACTGCAAGAGAACCTGCTTCAGTCCGCTAAAAACTGAAGCTTGGGAGGAAATTCACCTTTCAGCAGGACAATGATCCCAAGCACAAGGCCAAAGCAACATTGGAGTGGCTCAAGAACAAAAAGGTGAATGTCCTACAGTGGCCCAGTCAAAGTCCTGATCTCAATCCCATTGAGAATCTGTGGCACTATTTGAAAATTGCGGTCCACAAGCGTCGTCCAACCAACCTGAACAACCTGGAGCAAATCTGCCAAGAAGAATGGGCCAAAATCACTCCGACACTGTGTGCAAAGCTGGTACATACTCACCCCAAAAGACTTAAAGCTGTTATTGCAACGAAAGGTGGCTCTACCAAATATTAATGTGTGGGGGTTGAATACTTGTGCAAGCAAGATATTTCAGTTTTTTATTTTTCTTAAAAATATTTCCCAACATAAAACCTTACAATGTCACCTTACAATAATTGATTTTGAGTTTCAGTATTTTAAAATAAAATATCAAACAGAACGAAATTTCAGTGTACCATTTGTAATTCAGTAATATGAGAGAATTGGTCAGGGGTCTGAATACTTTTGCAAGGCACTGTATGTGTATCTATATATATATAGATAGATAGATAGATAGATAGATAGATAGATAGATAGATAGATATAGAGATATATATATAAAGTTTGAGAAAGAAATATCCTTTTTCTTTTTTATATATATATATATATATATATATATATATATATATATATATATATATATATGACAAGACAAACTGAACAGACAACAAGTCCTACAACAAAGCAATTGTCCGGGTCGTTACAATATATTTTTATTTTAAAATAAAAATATATGAAAGTATGACGACCTTATTGTACAAAAATCTTCTAATCTACAATTGAACAAGAACTGTTGAATATTTTTTTTTGTTTCATACAGTATTAATTGACAGTGTTTTATATGATGGTGAAAAATAAATAAATAAAATAAATAAATAGACATACATGTCTATGTATTCATTTATTTCAGTATTTTGTATTAATATTTTTATTTGTTTGACTTTATTGCCAAATATATAGGCTATCCTTTAGCATAGCTAATTCTCAGAAATGAATGTCCCCACTGGACAAAAAACCACAAATAGCGTTACTCCCATCAACTAGTATCGAGAGAGGAAACCGTACTTCCTTGCGCCAATAGGGACCACAGTGAGCGTTACACTGACAGGAAACCAAACATTTTCAGAGCTCAAGATCGGAATGTCATGATGAAGATGAATGATTACTTGAAAAATCTAAAAAATATAACTGCCCCGAGAATTCTCAGCTGGCTGACTTCATCTTTCAAAATACTGTTTGTCTCAACTAATCGTGTAGCACTGACCGTTAACACAACACGCTTGCAAACTGAAGGTTCAAGTCCCACGTAGATCAGATCTTTTTTTTTATATTTATATAAAGATTTTTTTGCAGGCAAATGTTCAATTTTAAAACAGAAATAAGTCATTTAATATATATATAGTCACAATAAGTGTGTTCCCTAGTATATTTTGATGTTGACAAAACAAGTTAATTGTCATTAAAACTGGATGTCTTGTAATGTACATATGCGTGGATTAAAACTCCCTGGGGTCTGCAAAAACTCTTACTGCATGACAGGTATTGATTTTTTTTCCAACATTTCACCTAAGAGTGTTGGGAACTACCAATTAAAAGTGAAATGGTGCTTTTGTCTAATTTACTTTTGCTGCGCCAATACCCTGAAAACACGTAAACTATCCTTGCTGTATAGAGAGTCAGGCAGTTCTCGCGCTTCGCTGATAACTTTGTGTGAGAAACTACCGTTCATCTCAGTAAATCATAACAGTATGTAGGAAAACGTTAAATCGGCAAGAGACTTTTGAAAAGGAATAAACCACAAAAACGAAGGTTACACTGATAACAGTAATGTATTAATAACGCATACAGTCTCCGAGGGGATCCCCTGGTAAAAGCTGGGCTGGGCGGCATGCAGGGTGAGTTGTACAGTGAACAGCAAAGATAAAAAATGTATTTCTTGTAAACCCTGCAGGGCTTCTGTAACACAAAGTTGTTCGAGATGACCTTTTACTTGCATGAGTAAAAACACAGGGTTTGCATGCATTTCTTTTTTGTACAAGACACTGAAACTATTGTCTTTCTGTAACGTTACTTGTACCCTTCAAGGATATTTCACAGCTTGACTTTAAAACACTGGGGAATCACCCTGATTTAACACAAAAAAATCCAGCTTGCCTGTCTCCTGTAAGATTTAGGTTGATCAAATCAACCTCATCAGTACTGAAAGAGTTAATGATGTAAACAGCAAATACATGGGATAATAAAGGCAACAAACACCCCACCCCCAGTTACTCTGCATGTACTCATCTGTCCAAATATTTGTTGGAGGGTATTATTAGAATCTGTGTTTTTTTATATTTAGAAACTACATCGACCATGATGTTTCATTGCAGCTTGAAACTTGCGGCAGCATTAGGATCTTCAGGCAGAAGGGAGCTAAAGGCAGGGCCCATTGAGAACACAGAGAAAAGAACGAAGCAGAGCTGCAGCTTCTGTATCAAGTGATTCAATGAGTGTTGAGGGGCCTCCCTTGGATTACATGTATGTGTCAGTCTTGGCATGTGGGTTTGGATAATCTCTCCACCTAATCTGTGACTCTGCTGGGCCTTTACCTTCTTACTGTCTGCATCTTTCTAACAGTGCAGTCATATTGTTGTGTGGATATTTTGTTGAAACACAAATAAGGCTCAGATGTACTGATGCAATGGCCTTCACTGTCATTGATTGTGTTCTACAATTTGTGGCATACATCCAAATTAGAGTGTTGCCTTTGATACCACTGTTGCATTGGGTCTAGCAAGGCAGGCGTTGAACAAGGTTTTCCTTTATTGCGCTTTCCTTTAAATATGTTGCTGCCATAACTTAAAGACTTACCATTTATAACTTGCATGCAGTTACATCGCAGTAAGCAGGTTTCAGGCGGGGTCTTTAATGATGTAACTACATTTGGGGACTGTAAACCAACCATACCATGGATATGGTCTGCGGTCTGGTAGTGTCTTAATTCCTAAACCTCTAGAAGAATGCAGTAAAGGTACAGTAGTGTACTGTTGTGAAACTGAAAGAAGCATGGTTTGTGAGAGCCGTGTTTTATGACATTATCTCTAAATATGACATTTTATAGATATTTATGCACACACTGACCTTTGGATCCACTTGCAGCTATGTCGGCTGCTACAATATTCATGACTTGTGTACACTGGCACAAGAATGAGTTGATTAAGTTTTAATCTCCAGTATTTTGTATTGTATATAATAGTTCAGTTCTGAATTAAACAATGTTTCCCCTCAAGCTGTAGCCTTGTTGCATTGTGTTACTTTTATCTGCTTACCTTCTATAGACTATTTGAGCGATAGAGCCCTCTCGAAGGATCTACCATGTGGTAGTTGACTGCGTCTGGAGTTATGCTTCCCAAGTCAAAAGCAATCTGACAGGCTGTGATTGGCTGACTCTGCAGTTGCGGGTACAGGACGGGTTGCTTTCGTTGGTGCAGAGTATTGATTGACTGGTTTTGGTGGATAATAAAATACAGTAAATTTGGATCAATTGTGTCTTTTTACTAGCCGCTGTCCAATAGATGTGAACTGAGCTTTCAATACAGCAAGTCAAAATGAAAAAGCAGGTACTTGCGCGGATTGATTTTAAATTTGATTCACAGTTGATGCTGTGACGTAGCAGAGGGCATCTGCTGTCTGATAAAAGCCTGCTAGAGCTGGAAGCTGATTGACTGATGGTTCTGAATCGTTTTCTAATATACCAGGAGCCATAACTAATACCCCCCCAAAACATACTTTCTAAATACTGTAACGAGACATAGTATTTCACTAACACCCATTTGTTTTTATTAGAACAATGGCTCTCAATTATAAACTCCAAATTGTCATTGGCATGATTTTTCAGAAAGTAAAAATGCATCTAATAAATATACAAAACTCGAAACAACTTGGATTCAATATTTGTGGCTTGTGAGTTGCCTGAAGTGGTTAGTCATTTTAGTGTTTTTGCCAATAGGAATCTAGTCCAATGAACTATTTTATGCCTGTATTGAGATCTTATCTAAAACTAAATACTCAGAATTATTATTTTAAAATTTAAATTAAGAATTCTCCAAGCCATGTGTAAATAAAAATAATAATAATAAAAATGTGTGTATATATATATATATATATATATATATATATATATATATATATATATATATATATATATATATATACACAGTATAATATAATTTTTTTTTTTTTTTTTTCTTGGCTACTGTAAATGTTGTTTTGTGGAGGAAAGTGTCAGGAACTTATCTGAGAACCTCTTTTATTTTAAACTGCAGGTATAGAGATTTGCATTAACTGTCGCACTAGTATTCTGTTCCGCTCTATGTTTGAAGATGCTGACTGTGACCCCAGGGGGGTACGAGCCTGCCTGCCTGCCTGCCTCCCTGGGCCCTGGTTCGGTCTCTCGGGTGAGGCAGTGCCTGTCCACCCAGCCCTCTCCCGAACAAGATTCAATTCTTGCAAGCTCTTGCATCAGATGAGGAATGAGAGGCACACAATACATGGCGATGTGTTTTAGTAAAGCCACTGTCCTGCCAGGGCTGATCTGCGATGTATTTTAGAATATTAGCTGTTTACTCCAGGGCCTTGTGGGGGGCAGGACTTTTTGCAGAACTGTTTCACTTATTTTTCTTGTGTGTGTTTTGTTTTACAATGCGTTTTATAGATATTAAATAGTTTGTTATTCATGAAACTGTTTTTGACTGTACTTGAAGAGACCGTCTAGCAGGGTTTCATGTATTTTATTTATCTGAAACAAACACATTGGAAATGTTAAAAAACGCCAAGTTATCAGAAGTGCCCAGCCATTGAAAGTGTAGATATCAAAAACACAAGCCAAGTTTCAAGAAACTATTGGGGCAGACATGGCCAGCACCAAGCAAATAGGCACAACTGTCAAAGCGGTGGGGGCCAAGGTTACCCCAGTTGTTTCTACTAACTTGGCTTGTGTTTTTCAGGCACAATAAACGCGGATCAAACACATGAAAAACTTGGCCCCCATCGGTTTTACAGTTGTGCCTATTTGCTTTGTGCTGGGCAAGGTTGCCCCAATGGTTTCTTGAAACTTGGCTTGTTTTTTTTTGATATCTCCACTTTAAATGGCTGGACACTTTTGATAACGTAACGTTTTTTCACATTTCCAATGTGTTTCTGTTTCAGATATTACTTCTTTTTTCACTTATAACACACATGCACACATTATGGGAATGGCAAAATTGTTCAACCTATATTGAGGCAATGTATTGCCATTTGGATAGAGTAAATGTAAATAGTAGCCTAGTCTGCTGAAAGGGTTAAGATTTGAATCTGTGTAGTGTAGCGGTTATGTAGTTGGAGTGAAAGTATGACTAGTTAGGGTTCAAATCCTGCCTTTTATATTTATATATATATAAGGGTTAAAATATAATAAAATCCTAACTAGCCATACTTACGTAAAGTATCCGTGCTGCGAAGTGCAGTTCTTGCACTTCGCTGTAACTTGGCGTGAGGAACTACCGTTCCTCTCGATTCCTAAAAACAGATATGTGAAGATATGTGAAGATTAATTTCATTCATATATATATATATATATATATATATTTATATATATATAATTAGCAATATATAATGCATTAGCAATGCATTTAATCCTGTACTTCAGAATACTGTAATCTGCCAAGTGTTTAACCTGTAGTATTTTGTATTTAATCATATCCTGATGTAACTATCACTATTTAATCATATCCTGATGTAACTATCACTATTATCTGCTGTATTATTGAATTGTGGTTTGTCACACTTGAACAAAAGTTATTGTATTTCTTGCTCTTATTGTATTACTTGTATTGTAACACTTGAAATGTATTTGCTTACGATTGTAAGTCGCCCTGGATAAGGGCGTCAGCTAAGAAATAAATAATAATAATAATAATAATAATAATAATAATAATAATAATAAATAAATAACTTTTACTCTGAAATACCAGAACAAAGTAGATTTCTGTAATTGCATTCGTAATTATAAAATGATTTCAGGTGTTTTAATGAAAGATCTGGATTTTAATGCAGTTAGCGTTCATTTAATTGAACTTGAGGTATTTGATGAAGTGGTGGGAAAAGCAGTGTGTTGCCCAGTTCTTTCTTCCAACATGTATTATTTGGTCCAAGTGATAACAGGGCTTGAATTTCATTTTTTGTGTGCTGGGGGGATTTCCCCCCCTATGCTGCAGCCAATGGGGGATTCCAAAATTTTAGGGGGGAATGGCAAAAGAAAAGGCACTTTTGCATATAAAAACATATATATATATATATATATATATATATATATATATATTACTGCATCATCGTTCACTGCATCATCGTGTTGCTTTAAAATAAGCTGCTTTCAGGAGACCTACAGCTGTTCATCACTGTGAGACAGAGAACTCTCCATTGCTTTTTTCCATTGCCTGAAGTTTTTGCATGCAGCAGAATAAAAAGGTGCTTTTCTTTTTAACCAGCGCTCCATTTTTTTTTAAAACTCTTTACACTCAGCCCTATTTCCGCCTGTTTTTCACAGTTTTCATTCATGTATGTTTAACTACTGGATAGTTTGTACTGCATGCATGTAACATATGAAGCATTTAAACTAGAAAGGAAGGGGGGAGAAAACAAAAAAACAGAAGGGAGACCACATCAAAACAAGGGCAACAACTCAGGTAAGATAACTATTAAATGTATTTATCTTAATGCTAGAAGTCTCAGAAACAAAATGTTAGAACTTGAAGCTACTGCACTAACAAGTAACTACGATGTGATAGGTGTTACAGAAACTTGGTTGTCTGAGAGTGATGGAGACGAATATAATATTAGTGGGTACACACTATATAGGAAAGACAGGCAGGACAGAAGAGGCGGAGGGGTAGCGCTATACATAAGAAATAGTCTTCAAGCCCAGGTGTTAAATCAGGATGAAGAAAACAATGCAGAATCAATATGGGTCAGAATAATGGACACAAATTCAAAGGGCATAATAATAGGAGCATGCTATAGACCGCCAAATTCAGATGCTGAGCAAAATAATCTGTTATACAATGACATTCGAAATGCGTGTAGAAAAGGAGAAGCCATACAAATGGGGATTTCAACTTCCCCATATAAAATGGGAAACCCGATGGGGGGCACAACGGATGAAATTAAAATGGTGGAAATGACAAATGACTGCTTCCTAACGCAATTTGTCAAGGCACCAACTAGAGGGGAGGCATGCCTTGATTTAGTCTTTTCAAATAATGAAGACAGAATAACTAAAACAGAGGTCAGAGAGCCATTGGCAAACTCAGACCACAACATGGTCTCATTTGAAATATTTTTAAAACCCCAAAAGTAATGACTAAAGCTAAGGTTTACAATTTTAGAAAAGCAAACTATGAAGGTATGAAACGGAGACTAACAGAAGTAGATTGAGTAAAATAGAGAAAACATCCACAGAAAAAGGGTGGCTGTCTTTTAAAAATGTAGTACTAGAGGCACAAAACAATTACATCCCAAAATGGTTTAATAGATCAATTAAAAAAAATATTCAGCGAAAAAAGGCACTTTACAGAGCGTTTAAAAGGGACAAAAACAAAGCACACAGAAAGAGTACTTGGAACTGCAAACACAAGTCAAAAGGAAGTTAGAAAGGCCAAGAGAGATAGAAAATCAATATTGCTAAGGGGCTAAAACCAATTCCAAAATGTTTTTCCAATATTATAACAGCAAGAGAACATTCAAAGAGGAGGTTAAATGTCTAAGAGACACAAATGGCAAAATCATAGATGAAGAAAAAAAAAATAGCAAATATATTAAATGATTACTTTTCACAGATTTTTTTACAAAGGAGGACACGGACAACATGCCCCACATGTCGACCTGTTCCTATCCAGTTTTAAATAACTTTAGCATAACAGAGGCAGAAGTGTTAAAGGGACTAGGAGCTCTTAAAATAAACAAATCCCTGGGCCAGATGAGATCCTCCCAATAGTACTCAAAGAAATGAAAGAAGTTATTTACAAGCCGCTAACCAAGATCATGCAACAGTCTCTTGACACAGGGGTTGTACCGACAGACTGGAAAATAGCAAACGTAATACCGATCCACAAAAAAGGGAGACAAAACTGAACCAGGTAACTACAGACCAATAAGCCTGACTTCTATTATATGTAAACTTATGGAAACTATAATAAGATCCAAAATGGAAAATTACCTATATGGTAACAATATCCTGGGTGACAGCCAGCATGGTTTTAGGAAAGGGAGATCATGTCTAACTAACCTACTTGACTTTTTTGAGGATGCAACATTGAAAATGGACAACTGCAAAGCATACGACATGGTCTATTTAGATTTCCAGAAAGCTTTTGACAAAGTCCCGCATAAAAGATTAATTCTCAAACTGAACGCAGTAGGGATTCAAGGAAATGCATGCACATGGATTAGGGAGTGGTTAACATGTAGAAAACAGAAAGTACTGATTAGAGGAGAAACCTCGAAATGGAGTGAGGTAACCAGTGGTGTACCACAGGGATCAGTATTAGGTCCTCTGCTATTCCTAATCTACATTAATGATTTAGACTCTGATATAGTAAGCAAACTCGTTAAATTTGCAGACGACACAAAAAAATAGGAGGAGTGGCAGACACTGTTGAAGCAACAAAGGTCATTCAAAATGATCTAGACCGCATTCAAAATTGGGCAGACACATGGCAAATGAAATTTAATAGAGAAAAGTGTAAAGTATTGCATGCGGGCAATAAAATGTTCATTATAAATATCATATGGGAGATAGTGAAATTGAAGAAGGAACTATGAAAAAGACCTAGGAGTTTATGTTGACTCAGAAATGTCTTCATCTAGACAATGTGGGAAGCTATAAAAAGGCTAACAAGATGCTTGGATATATTGTGAGAAGTGTTGAATTTAAATCAAGGGAAGTAATGTTAAAACTCTACAATGCATTAGTAAGACCTCACCTAGAATATTGTGTTCAGTTCTGGTCACCTCGTTACAAAAGGATATTGCTGCTCTAGAAAGAGTGCAAAGAAGAGCAACCAGAATTATCCCAGGTTTAAAAGGCATGTCGTATGCAGACAGGCTAAAAGAATTGAATCTATTCAGTCTTGAACAAAGAAGACTACGCGCGATCTGATTCAAACATTCAAAATCCTAAAAGGTATAGACAATGTCAACCCGGGGACTTCTTTGACTTGAAAAAGAAAAAAAAGGACCAGGGGTCATAAATGGAGATTAGATAAAGGGGCATTCAGAACAGAAAATAGGAGGCACTTTTTTACACAGAGAATTGTGAGGGTCTGGAACCAACTCCCCAGTAATGTTGTTGAAGCTGACACCCTGGGATCCTTCAAGAAGCTGCTTGATGAGATTCTGGGATCAATAAGCTACTAACAACCAAACGAGCAAGATGGGCTGAATGGCCTCCTCTCGTTTGTAAACTTTCTTATGTTCTTATGTTCTTATATCAAACGAAAGGCCACAAAATGTCCTTGCATATTATGTAAGTTGCAACAGGATCAGGCATACTATATGTGGTAGAGATGAGAATATATGTCTAGGTAGGTGGCTTTTATGGTGCCTGAGTAATATGTGCGTAACCTTTGGTGCCCTGGCGCCCCAAAATGAGAGTTAAAACGAAAGTCACTGCTTGCAAAACACCTAGATAGACTTAATGGTTTTTTTTTTGTTGTTGTTTTTTTTTCAAAACTGTTTACTTACTGCAGTGTACTGAGTTTCTATAATCCTTAAAGATAGCGGCCGAGAATCACGTACGAGAGAATAAAGTCTTGCGGCACTTAAAATATCCAGCACTACTTTTATTTATTTATTTATTTTAACCAGAACTACTCAGAATGTGGCTCATAGTGCTTTTGTTACTGACACCCACTTCCTTATAGATTGTTGTAGCATTTCAGGCATTCTAAATTGGGTGAAAAATACAGTAGCTTGGTGTCTTAAAATATCTCTGCGGGATTTTGCCGCACTGAAAGTTGCAGATATGCAGGAGCAACTTGGAAAATGTGTGATTCCCGCAATCCCGCGCTGAAATTCAAGCCATGAATAAATAGTTAAACTACAGAAAAATAGACATCACTCAATTAACTTGTTTAGAATGCTTATTTTGACAGCAAAAAATGAATCTTTGATTCATAGAGCACCGTTCAGTGTCACTGATTTTCTCTAATGGTAAATGGTCCCTTAATGTGTTTTTCAATGCAAGTTAAACTTAGCTTAGTACCCTGCCAGCCTCTAAATATTACTTGATGTTGAGCCTGTTCCACCTGACAGCCAAGCTCCTGCTATCAGCCCTCTCGTCTAGCTTGCTAGCTTGCTGTCCCATCATGACTAAAACAGGGAGATGCAGCTTTTGTATACTGCATGATACCTTTTATTGATGTCTTATGCATAACATAATAATGTGTGCTACAGGCATTCTAGTAATTTGTATGTCCTTGGCTTTGCAGCAGCCAGTGCAGGGCAGGTAGAGAGTTAAGAAGAGGCTGAGCTCTCTTCCAAAGGGAAATTCTTTCAGCAGGATGTCAATGCATAGCAGCCAATCGGCACTGAGAGTTTCCGTTACCAGTTTATACAGCGGTCAACAAGCTCTAGCACAGGAAAACAAAGAATCTGGAAATGTGCCTGATGGGAGACTGGATAGAGCTCCCCTTTCTCTTTCCTTGTTTTAAAAGCTCCCTAAAGTAACAACATTACCCCTCTGCGGTTGAGTTTATTCTTTTCCAGGCTTTAGTTTCATCTTGACTCGGCCACTATTTCCTACACAAGGGAGACCTTTTCTGTGAAGAAGAAAACATTTGTAGTTCAACTATTAGTTATGTACTTATAAAAAGAAGTCTGGAGCTCCCAGCCCACCAGTTTTACTGTATTTTGAAACCAAGAAATGTCATCAGTTTGTAACGCAGTTTATTATTTCCTGTTATTGGGGGTAGATCACGTCAGTAATAGGCACACCCTATTGACCAGTCTTTGCGAAGGCTCGCTAGCAAGCCCCGCCCTGGGGGAGAAATTCTAAAGGATATAGCAGCCTGCGAGGAGGAAGTCGCTCTTTTTTTGGACTGAGACACAACAGAGAGCAGATCGCTAACACTGCTGTGGCAAAGTGGTAAAGACGTGCAGGTGAGTGCAGGGCAGAATAATCACACAGACAACGTTGGTACAGGTGCAAGGGTGTTTATTTAATTTAATAAATGTCCAGAGCCTTAAGGCAAACCTGTAAATAATAATAGTGTTGGAAGTGGTACAGCGGCGTGTATCACTTCTGATTATAATCCCAATGGTTTGACCAGAACCCAAAGTCCAGTTCTTTCCCCACACAAAACACAAAACACAGACACAATTCCAACAGTGCGTGATTTTAGTGCTAGTGGTGCAAAAAGACAGTTCCTGTAGTGGAAAGGTGAGTGGTGATGTCCGGGTTTTTAGCTGGCCTGCGGCTGCAGCTCCGGATCGTGCTCAGTATTCTTGGTGAGAAACGACACACAAGACAAACAGTGTAAATACACAGACAAGCAAAACACTCACGGTTTTTAGTACAAACAAGACGGGCTCCTTCTAGGTTATTTGGTTTAACCATCTGCAAAGGAACAGATCACTCAAGCCATGCCCCCTATTTATACCCTCGCCCATGACCCCGAGGTTAACGAGCGCATCCGCTCCTCCAGTCCTCGGATGCCACGCCGCTTACTGTCTGGGTCACTGAGCTCGGGTGCCATAGCTCCGCCCCTTTCCGAACTGACCGACTTCCATCTACCCTATGGAATAAATTGTCGTGCCATTTCATTAAGGGTACTCTGTTCCTCGTGCACCGTGCCCTCACAGGTCGAGAGGGAGATCTAACACTAAGACTCATTCGATCTCTGTCACACTGCCCATCTACTATAAGCTTGCGAGCTGTCGCTGATTCGGGACTAACACCATTCCACTGAGCCTAGGTAGGACGTGTTGTCATTAAATACCATTCTTCTGGGATTACTATAATACGCAGGAGCCAATTACCCCATTCTGGAATTCATTTAGCATACATAGAAAGGAGACCCGGCTGTCGATTTTGTATGCAATATGATTATTTAAAAATAAAACAGTAACCATTATTGATTCTGAAGATCTTTTGTGTTGAGCTAGCGAACCCTTAACAAAAGTGTGGTTACAAGTTTTAAATAGCTGGTCAAAAGATACGCTCTAGTAATGCAAAACCCAGCCTCTGGACTCACTGCTTCAGCTGTAGTCACGTTTAGAGTGTTATAGTCTAGATTTGTTATATTCATAGAAGACAGGACCTTTGAACATCTCATCTGAAAGTCCATGCCTCAAACCCTGTAACTGGGTCTAGGAACACCACTTCAAACCCTTCTGCTGAGATCACAACCCAGGGCTGAGGATTTCAAGCGACCCGGTGAAGAACAGGGATGATGGCTCCCTGGTTAAATTTCACTTAAAAAAGCAAATTCGCGGTCCAACAAAAACAGGAGCTCTTTTGTACAAGAGGCTGTTGCTAAAGGTCAGTCCCGACCTGATACTTTTTAATAACAACAGTAACACGCACACACACACATACTGAAACAAAGGATTCCCACAGGCACACACTCTCTCTCACACATACATACTGAAACAAAGGATTCCCACAGGCTCTCTCTCTCCTCTCTCTCCTCTCTCTCTCTCGCTCTCTCTCTCACAAAGAGCCTGCTTGTCTGCGTTGTGTAGACGTTCCAGAGACCCAGGGCTGGCAGAGTGAAGCAGCTACAGCTTTCAAACCAGTGTGGAGAAACTGGCTCAAACTAGGGTTGGATGATTAAATATTTAGTTATGGAGTATTGACTAAAAATGAGCATGGTGATCACTTTTAATAGTTATTTTTGTCTTTTGTACACTTTTTTTTCAGCTTATTGGATCTCAGAAGTAGGTTATTCTGTATAAAAGTGTATTTACCATGGTACATTTCCACAGTAAATTTGCAGTTTTCACATGCTTTTTTTAAAAAAGATATACTTTACCATACCTCTCTGGACTTTAGAATTCGTACCTATGCTTTCACTATGCTTTATTAAACATTGATTTGCTTTTACTAGGAAAAAACGTTTGTAAGACATACAGGAAGAGAGAAAAACAATACACCAGTGACTGCCAAAACACAATAATCCCTGGTTTAATGTGATTATGAATACTTTCAGTACATTCATAATTTTTGCTGGTTGGTATGTGCAGCTGATGTGAACACTTTTATGTTTATGAACAGCAGATGGCACAGCACAGTCTTAACTTACAGGGGTCACCCACAACTGGAAATAATAAGACTAAACTCATTTAGTCTATACCAGTGCAAATGTTTACTCAACAGTTCATATGGATAGAGTAGATTAGAAGCAAAAGGCTGAACCTCAGGTTTGTGCCATGAAATCTACCCCCCTGGTTCTTCTTTAACCCCTGCAGTGAATGGGCATGTCTTATGAGATGCCCTGCCCATATGCACTGATGTTTATATACTATATCAGTGGCTGTTTAATACGAGGCATACGTCATACTGAATCACGACAGGTACTGCAACTGCCAACCAAGGTAGTACCCAAGTGAACCTTCGCAGCCATCATAAGGGTTACAATCTGATTCCTTTCTCCATACTTGCCTTCAATACAGTGTTTGCTTATAAATTCCATGACTGAAAAATGTGCTGCAATAGCCCAGTTTTTATTCAGGCACCAATGTGCTATTTTCAGTTGATGTTTACTTAAACACATACCTACAATTAGCGTCACCTAGCAACGTATATAAAGCTGTTCTGTTGATTCATCCTTTTGCTGTTTATTGAGACTGATAAGAGGAATGGCAGTACAGTGTAGCTACCATTTAATTCCCTTTAACCATTTTGACTTCTTTTTAAACTTAGTTTGTAAAGAATGTTTACCTACTGTTCAATTTTACATCTAAACGTAATACAAAATAGGCAAGTAGTTGTCCTCTTTTAACTGTAAAAGTATAGTTGAATATATAAAAGAAAACTAGTGGTAGTAATCGCAAAGGATTGTTGAACACCTATACAGTCTCTTGTACATCAGTTTGGGTTATTAACATATATTACATGAGGTAAGTGATCTAATAGAAGCGAGACCCCTCTATAACTGACATGTCACTTTACTGGCCATTTCTTTCATTGGTCAAACTGCTGATGTGAATGATTGGAACATGTTCAATAAATGCGTGCATTCCATTCCGAACATGGCACCTGTCAGGGAACATCAAGTATATCGGGGAAATAATTCTTCCCAGCTGATAAAATCCCAGTAGAATGTTCAAGCAAGGAAGAAGACCACAAACAGTCCATGTGCTCTTTTGCTCTAGTTATTGCAAGGATATTGCAAAGGTATGTTTTGGACCTGGATTTTAATAAAAGAGTAAGTATGCGCTTCTTCGATGATGCTCCTGAGTTGAACTAAACCAGGGATTCAGCTCAGCTGTAGGAATGTGTGGCTGTGGACCCTTTTGTGACATTTCTTTGTCCAATCTGCACCATGCTGTTATTGCAGTATGTTATTGCATATTAGAGAGAGATGCTCGTAGTCATGTTGTCTTATTTCTTAACAGATCATTAACAAAGTTAACTTTTATTTATATTTCAGTGGCAATGTTTTTTCCATGGCAAACACATTTTTTCTAAATTTATGAAATTAAATATCACAGAAGGGATTTTTTTTTCTTTTTTTTTTCCTGGCTAGAGAACAAACTAACGCGAGGAAAATATGAAACTCCTGTTCTCTAATGTTTAGGCTCCTATTCCCAGCACTTCTAGTTTACAGCACTGTTGCTCTATCACATTTCCAGTGCCCCTGATTTCAATTGAAACTTGCAATGTACCAGCAGAGCCCCATTGCGTCTACAGTACTGGCATTGCTGGGTGTCCAGCTGACTTGTCCATTGGCACAGTTGAGGTAGGTGACACAGTGATTGGGAGTGCTCTCAGACTAGCTGTACCACAAGCAGCCTTCTCTGCTCCAGTAATTTAAGAAGACAAGACGCTTGTCACATCTCAGAGGAGGGGGTGTTGGAAAGGTAAATGTCTTTAGAACCCTGTTAAAAAAACTAACAATGGCATTCTCACCCTTATCTGAGAATTCAACTCTTCATGTGACCAGAAACTCTAAACTCATCCATGATTTTAAGCACTCAGTAATAACAGAAGCAATGTAATGAATTTCTACAGTTCATTTAAATTTAAATGGCTTTGTTCAGTACTCCTCTTCCCAAGGCCATGGGATGCAGTGTGGGAGATATTTTCTCATCATCACTATATACCCCTCCAGTATACAGTGTAGCTGGATTGTTTTGGCATTAGCCGTCTGTGAAGCAGAGGAATTCCATGCTGCTGAATCCGAGGCCTCTGTTATTATATTAAAGGTCTGTTTGGCAAAATTACCCATGAAGCAATGAGTATTTGTGGCAAAGAGGTTTGCAGTGCGCAAGAGTAGAGGTGATTATGAAACAGAAGACCGACAAAGTTCACGATCCAAACAGATGTTTATTTGGTAATCCCGGTCTGGTGACTGCAAAGAATAATCACTGACAATACACAGTAATGTGTATTGCACTGTTCCAAACAATGGGTTACAGTCTTGAAGTAATAAACACAGTATAACACACACAAAGACACACACACACGATCACAAGTCCAGAGTGAGTGCTAACGTGCAAGTGGTCAAATACAATTTATTAGTGTACAGTGGTGAAGTGTTGTCTGGGTTGGTGCTGGCCTTAAGTGACAGCTATCAGTACGTGTTAGCCGTCAAATCAGAACAAACGATACAATTAGAAACAACAAAACAAACAAACACTAAACACTCACAGTTACTTTATTATTCTCCTTCATGGGTTCGCTTGCAACCATAACAAAGGAACAGATCGTTTAGCCACATCCCCTTTTGTACCGTCAGTCACTCCCCCTTGGCTAGCGAGTGCAACTGTTTCTCCGCCAATCCGCGGTTGCCACATCACTTTCCGTCTGGGGCGGTAACTTTGTGTACCGTGGCACCGCCCCCTTTCTAGATGGCCGACTTCCACCTTTCCCTGGAATGAATTGTCGGACCATCCAGTCCGGGGCAATCTGTTACCTTTACACAGCGCACTCACAGGTCGGGAGGGAGATTTATAACCAAGATTCATTCTTTCTCTGTCACAGTATTGCATGACAAACCTATGATATGGTAGGAAGGAAATGCAAAATTCAATAGGTGGCTGAGATTCCCAATCAATTTGACCCCATTTTCTATCCAATTTGAAATGTAGCCTGGCAGCTGTAACTCACTTACTGATCAGGAGGACTAAAGATCGAATGGCGACTCTAACACAAACCTAAGCAATGGATGTTACTAAGCTATTGAAGAGCACCCAGGGCATCTGACCAATAGAGCAGTGTTGCGCAAAGTTTTTAAATGCCGCCCCCCTTTTTTAACATACATTTTGTCGCGCCTCCCCCCTATTAAACGTTAGACCATAACTTTATATTTTAACAGTTTTTTTCCCCGATTTCGTGTAAATTGCATATTTTTTCCTTAACCACAAAAAAGTCCAGATTTAGCTAAATACATACGCGTATCACAAATTCAACATTTAAAATCAGTCTAGAAATCCTTTTTTTTTTTTTTTACACTTCGAGTGAACATTTTGACATGTTAAACCACGGTTTCTAACAAATAAATCAGTGAATTTAAATATTTTGTTTACACTTGGCAAGTCAACATTTAGCTAACATTTCTAACAAATAAATCCGCGAAAATATACATGTAACTCTTTTTTTGTTTGTTTTGTTTAAACTTGGTTATTCAACCGTTACCTGACAGATACATCTGAAAAACATAATCGTTCAGCAAAAATGGGAACACCACACACTAAAAAAAGGAAACAGTTTAGGGAGTACCACCGGCTTGTGAAAGAGCTAATGTGATTATTATTATTATTATTATTGGTCAACATTATTAAAACACAGAAGCGTCACTTTGTCACTTTGACTAAAATTAAGGTGAAATAAAGAGAGAGAGACATATCATCAATTTCCAATTGTTCTGCTATTTCTTGACACGTGGCGTCCTTCTTTTTATTGTCTTTAACCACAAACACTGGCATCATAAAGAACATTTATATTTTTCGACTTTAATTCTCATTGATGTCGATTTTTTGTATTTCTGTGGTAATGTCTACATGAGCAAGACACTAACAGTCTGACAGCCACTACCTTTGACCTTATTTCTGATTGGTCCATTGCGACGTGAACAGCGCGTAGCAAAATACAAATAAAACAAATGTATTTCTATATTTGCTCGCTTCATTCATGCCGCTTGCTTCGCTTGCATTGTGCATTACTCAATTTAAATCAATAGTCTTAATTATTTTTGCTCGCGTCCGGTGTGCATAGCTCTTTTAACATGCAAATCCATGCCTATTGACGCGTTTGATTTGGCATTGTATGTTGCAGAGCTGCGGTTACACTCCAACTTTTAAGAATGTGTTTGTTAACATTTATGTTTTTAGCTTTTTTTATTTACAGAACTGGCCCTTTAGTCATAGTCGCGCCCCCCTTAGTGACTCTCCACGGCCCCCCACTGCAGTAGAGGACGTCCCTAATTCTGTCAAGATCACCGTTTTGGTGTAAGCAAGATTGATCCAAGCTGCACTTCTTTTACTGGGCCACTGAGGACCCCAACCAAATGATCAAGCATGTGTTCTGTACAAGAAAAATGAACCCTTCGGTGGAAGTCATTTTACAAAGCTGCCACGACTTTATATCTCGGAGACTATTTCCGGTACTGACTTTGTTTTTACATGACTATACAAACACTGTAAGCAACAGTGACCTTGACCTCTGACTTTATATTGCTGCCATATTGAACTCCTGGGAAGTTTTATGGGATATAGCCAGTGCTTAATTTGTGCCGGTGCCCAGCCCCGGAACCTCTGGGCGTGCAGTCTCATATTCATTGTACCTCTAGTTAAAAATCTCACAAAATGCTTTCTTTTTAAATTCTCAACACAGTTGTATCAAGTCTGGAAGTTCTTGCGTGCTCGCTAAAGAGAGACAGTCCGCTGCCACGTTTGTACCCTATTTTAAATTACTTTACAATTTCAGCTTGAGTGCCTTTAAGTAAGATGACACTGGCTGCAACTCTATTAACATTTTTTATACACAGATAAGCTTACTTGATTTGAAAAACGTCATGAACAATACAAGCAACTTCTTACACTACTTGGTTTGATTAAATGAGTAGTACACAACAAAATATTAAAGGTGAACTTTAATTTCAACAATGAACAATGACAACTTTTTAATGAACAAAATATATTGTAGCCTACTTCAATAGGAACATTAGCCTGCTATATTATATTAAACCAAAACAATAAAAAATAACCATCTGGTTCTCTCTTGCCTTTTTCAATGAATATAATTTAATTGAAAGAATAAAAACATACTTAGATAACAACTACCTAGCCTAAGTTATTAATTAATCGTTTTTGTAATCTACCAGCGGCTTCTGTTGCATATACATCGCTGATAATGGTGCAATTTAGTGCTTATGAGAGGCTTAATTGGTCCAATTAAATAATTTAGTCTACAGTTAGAACAAAAACCAGGAGGGTCACCAGCCCTCCAGGACCAGGATTGGAGACCACTGGGCTATAGAGATGGAACTCATTCATTTATAGTATTTGATACACTGCTGAATTCTATTTTCTCAATTAAGTTCCATTACTGTTGTTTTCCAGTGAGGTTGGGGAAGACATTAACAGCTCGTGACTAAGAGCTATAGAACTCTGGAGCCGCAGAACTCTGGATAATTGCACAACAGTAAAAGAAGCAGTCAAGAGAAAGTTAATGTGTGGGTTTTTTGGGGTTTTTTTTACCCTTGCCACCAGTGCACATGTATGATAAAGAGCACACATTAATTAAAAACATAATGCATTTGCAACATCCCTATCCAGGTGACTGATGCTAAGAGAAGGATTTGTGTTCTCCCCTGATAGTATCAGTAAACCAACTGTGATTTTTACCATGTTGCTAAATAAATAGGTGGCTGTGTGGTCCAGTGGTTAAAGAAAAGGGCTGGTAACCAGGAGGTCCCCGGTTCAAATCCCACCTCAGCCACTGACTCATTGTGTGACCCTGAGCAAGTCACTTAACCTCCTTGTGCTCCGTCTTTCGGGTGAGACGTAATTTGTAAGTGTCTCTGCAGCTGATGCATAGTTCACACACCCTAGTCTCTGTAAGTCACCTTGGATAAAGGCGTCTGCTAAATAAACTAATAATAATAAATCCACAATCTTAGCCACTGCAGCATATTAGTTAATTGTTGGTGTTCTTGCAAGTAACTAGATCCCATGTTTTTTGCTGTTCTGGTTTTAAAGTAATTGTAGCTAACAATAATTCTATAAATCTTACCATTTTGCACTTCTATTCGCTCCAGAAGTCTCAGATATGCAGTTCGAAAGAAACACATGCTATAGCAAACATGCATTTCCATTTGAACAGGACAGCTTTTAATATTTGCAGGGACAATGGAAAGCCTTTATAAAACAGCTGTGACTGCAACATCCTGCTTTGAAAGCAAGCACATAAACTTGGGATATTAGAAACGCTTATCAATGAGATTTGATATGCATGATTCAGTGAGGTGGTCAATTATCTACCGATATGAAAAGCTCCGTCACAAGAAGTGGTGGTTGTTGTGATTTTTTTTTTTTTAATTCCATCCACTTAATGCTTTATATAATATATAAGGGCTTCCCATATTGCACACATTTTACTATCAAGTTTTATCGTTGATCCTGACAGGAGACAGCGTCCTCAGTGGGAGATTCATTCTCTCAAACTTATGGCTTGTTGGAAAAACAGAAACCGATCAAATCAAGATGGCTTAAAATGGCAGAGTCACAATCCGGTAGCATGATAAAGCACAAGAGGACAGATTCAGAAGTGGCTTTACACAATGTACAGTGATTTATAAAAGGAAAATCAAGCTATTAACATTACAAACCCAGTAACAAGCCACATGCTTGTGAGGCCTTAACCTCATTGTATCTGTTACTGTAATGCCTGGCATTTGTTCTTTGCTGTCAAACATGATCACACGGGACCAGACGGAAAGTAAAACACGTCAAGATGTTTTGCATAATTTGACGTGCCTCATTTTTGTAGTTGTTTTTATATTTAGAGTTTGTTTGAATAGTCTCTGCTTCTTACTGACTGTAAAAACAACTCCTCCCCTTGTGCTGGGTCGACTGGACTGGAGGGGCAACCCTATATTCTGCATATTCACAAAGTGGGAAGAAATGAAAATAACATCCACCAAAATGATACCAGCTTGCAAGCATTTTACTTGTAAAAAAAATATATATATATATATATATATATATATGTATATGTATATATATATATATAATTATAGTGCTGTGAAAAAGTATTTGCCCCGTCTGATTTTCTGCATTTTTGCATATTTTTGACACTGAATGTTATCAGATCTTCAACCAAAACCTAATATTAGATAAAAGGGTCCCTGAGTGAACAAATAACACAAAAATGTGATACATATTTCATTTATTTATTAAAGAAAGTTATGCAACACCCAATGCCCCCGTGTGAAAATGTAAATCGCCCCCTTAGACTCAATAACTGGTTACGCCACCTTTAGCAGCAATAACTGCAACCAAACGCTTCCTGTAGTTATTGATTAGTCTCTCACAGCGCCGTGGAGGAATTTTGGCCCACTCCTCCATGCAGAACTGCTTCAACTCAGTGACATTTGTGGGTTTTCGAGCATGAACTGCTCGTTTCAGGTCCTGCCTCAACATCTCAATGGGGTTTAGGTCTGGACTTTGACTAGGCCATTCCAAAACTGTTTTGGATCATTGTCTTGCTGCATGACTCAGCTGCGCTTCAGCTTCAGCTCACAGATGGATGGCCTGACATTCTCCTGTAGAATTCTCTGATACAGGTCAGAATTCATGGTTCCTTCACCGATGGCAAGGCATCCCCAAACCATGACACTACCACCACCATGCTTGACCGTTGGTATGAGGTTCTTACTGTGGAATGCAGTGTTTGGTTTTTGCCAGACATAACGGGGCCCATGTCAGCCAAAAAGTTCCACTTTTGACTCATCTGTCCATAGAACATTGTTCCAGAACTCTTGAGGATCATCCAGGTGCTTTTTGGCAAACTTGAGATGCGCATTCATGTTCTTCTTAGTGAGCAAAGGTTTCCGTCTTAGTGAGCCATGAATCCCATTTTTGCCCAGTGTCTCTCTGATGGTGGAGTCATGAACACTGACCTTAGCCGAGGCGAGAGTGGCCTGCAGATCCGTGGATGATGTTCTAGGGTTCTTTGTGACTTCCTGGGCGATTTTACGCCTTGCTCTTGGAGAGATTTTGGCAGGATGGCCACTCCTGGGAAGATTCACTACTGTCCCAAACTTTCTCCATTTGGACAATATGGCTCTGACTGTGGTTCGGTGGAGCCCCAGAGCTTTAGAAATGGCATTGTAACCCTTTCCAGACTGATAGGCATCAACAACTTTTTTCTGGAGGTCTTCAGGAATTTCTTTTGTTCGTGGCATGATGTGCCTTTAGAACAGGGGTGGGCAATTCCGGTCCTGGAGGGCCTATGTCCCTCCTGGATTTTGTTCCAACTTTGCCCTAAATTACTTAATTGGACCAATTTATTACCAGTTATTGGTCTAATTAAGTAATTTAGAGCACAGTTGGAACAAAAGCCAGGAGGGACACAGGCCCTCCAGGACCGGAATTGCCCACCCCTGCTCTAGAACCTGTGTGCTGACAACTTCACTCTGATGGTAAGGGCCAAAGTTAGTCAGATTTATATTGGGCAGGGCTGGCCCAAATCAGGCCTGGTTGTTAACCAAAGTACTCAAACAGCTGACCCTAATTTTCCCTTTAATTGGGTTGAGTTAACTAGGGGGGGGCAATAACTTTTTCACACCTGAAGATTGCATTTTTGATTACCTTGCACACCAAATAAATGAAAGAAGCACCAAACTTTGGTGTATTTTTTTCTCTCAGACTCTATATACTACTACAACCCACAAAAAAATCTGACCAAATACAATGTGGAAAATGTGCAAAAATGCAGAAAATCAGACAGGGGGCAAATACTTTTTCACGGCACGGTGTGTATGTATATATGTGTGTATGTATGTATGTGTGTATATATATATAATATCTATCTATCTATCTATCTATCTATCTATATCTATATCTATATCTATATATAGATATATATATATAAAGGATCTGAAGGACTCCTTTGTTTGCTCTGGAGTCAGCATGTTTCCGCGACTTAACTCTGGGACCGGTCTCCTTAGCTGTGTATGAGTGCCAGAAATATAGAGCCCATTCTTTTCAGTGAATGCTAAGTTACCTATATGGGAACTGGCTATTTTTCCCACTGTAATTTTAAAAGGTTATCCCTATACCGATTTTTTTTACCACATTTACTAATCTGTCAACATTAATTGAATTATTTCTTCTCGAGTAACCCATTTCTATTTGATACTCATAATGTAGCTCTATATGTAATTTGCAGTAATGTAGCTTACCTGTACTGTACATTTCTGTACTTGCATTACTTTTTTGCACTTTTTATTAATATTTTATTAGTGTAGATTTGTAACCACATACATGCTGAGGCAGTCCTAAGGGCTGCCTGTGCCTTTAAGAGTTTATTGCTGACGTTGCATCCTTGTTTTAAAAGCGCAGGGTGTAGGCATAGTTAGCCGTCATCTGTTGGATAACACAGTGGAGAACAAACTGAATAAGTTACCTTTCTGGAATCTGAACAAATAAAAGGAAAGAGGAGCAGCAGTTGATGCTGCAACTTGATATTTGTTTAGGAACTCTGTGGAGCTAGCTTGTTTTGCGTTTGGTGATTAAGAATTATATCGGTTTTGATATTATTGTTATTATTTGAAGTAAATTAAAATAAAAATAAATGAGGTGCTATGGTGACCTATGTTTAACTAACTATCAACAAAGTGAGTTATCATTTGGGATTCTGATCTCCACCCGCTTTCGATAAGCTGGGATATATCCAATTTGTTTTTTTGTTTTGTTTGTTTGTTTTATGGAAAGCATGGAAAGGGTTAAGAAACAAATCTTGATAACCAGCAAGGAAAGCATTGCGAAAAGACTGCCTTCAAATGCCCACAAACCTTCTCTAAAAGCTTGCACACTGGTAGAGGAAAGAGCAGGAGATCAATTATCTCTGTCATCAAACATCCTAGCCACAGTAGCTGCAATATCTGCCATTGCTTTGTGTATTGTTTACATGTTGCATTCGTATCCTTCTGGTGTATTCCAATAAAAAATCCCATCATCAACTAGACATGGTTATTGGGGAGAAGAATAACCAGGCTGAGTTGAAGAATTAGAACTATAAACAGGTTCCAGCACAAGAGATCAATTCCAAGAATAAGATGTTTGTGTTTAGTAACTCTTGACTCTTATTATTCCCAGCCGGGGATGAAATCCCCTGTGACAGGGATAGAATGGAGGTGGTTGTACGCGTCTGTATGTCTCTCTCCTTTTTTTTTTTTTTTTTTTTGCATACGTCTGGAAAACCGGTTATTCAGTTGTCACTAAACGTGGTAGTAATGTTATTGAGAGTATCCGAGTCTGTCTGTCTGTCTGTCCATCTGTACATCACACCATGTTTGCATACATCTGTTTTTGCTGTTGCAGTCTTTCTTTCCATTTATTCTGTGGGAAGTACTTGGTTTTAGCTTGCCATTCACTTCCTGTGTTACAGGTAACAGAACCCCACCTGACCCCACATTTGTTTTTTTTTGTTTTTTTTTCATGAGTGGTAAAAAAACAAATTGATTTTCAATTATATTTGTCTAAACTTCAGGGCATTATTTAGACAAGCTTATGACTTTCTGCCGTGAAAGCCCCATTGGGGCCTTATTTCTCAGAGGGGTCCTATTAACGGTGGCCTCGGGAGACATGGACTCATTTTGTTTCCGGGGGGGGGGGGTAAAAAAAATAGATCAACAGCAAAACAGATTTACTCTTTTTTAAATGTAATTTATTCTTTTAAGAAACAGACCCAACCTGAGTTCTGTCCCACTGAGCCACCATTCTCTGGGCTGGATAGAACACAAGCCCTTGCTGTTGTTTCAACAAACATTTCTATTTTGTTAAACGATCAGCCTTTTATCTCTTATTTAAGCATGGCATTCTTTCTGTCCCGTCATGGTTACAGTTTGTTTTTGCGGCCAGCAAATGCGGAGGTCCGTAGTTGGGCTCTGGGAAGAGAGAGTCAGCATTTTATACAGAGCCCTGTTCAGTGATGCTCCTTTATTAAAGCACACCCTGCATTATACCATGTTAAAAGGCATGTGATGCAAGTAGACAAACTGTCTTGGTGTCCCTCAATATATTGTAGCGTGCACGGGGGAAGGCAGCAGTAGGGCTAGTAGGTGACGTAATCACACACAAAGACATAAGCCCGATATATGCTCCTTGCAAAGGAGCCAATTCTTTTGTACAGCGGTATCGGCGCTATGCATTAGTGCGAGAGGTCCCGGGTTCGCGCTCGCCCTCCGCCTGTGGTGTGGATTGCCTCGCCCTATGTGATGCGCCTGCCTGCGCTACAATATAATCAGACTTTCTGACTCTGACCTCCCCTCTCAGACTCTGACCTCTCTTCCCTCCTTCAGGGCCACAAACCAACCACGTGCGCACTGGACCCCCTCCCCACTTGCCTCTTTTAAGCTGCTGCTTCTGCTCTACTCCCCTTCATCTCCTCCCTTCTCAACACCTCTCTCCTCTCTGGCCTCGACCCCACCTCCCTCCAGAACTACCGTCCTGTCTCCCTGCTACCCTTCCTCTCTAAAACCCTCGAGCAGGCAGTACACCGCCAGCTCTCTGCTTTCCTGTCTAACCACTCTCTGCTCGACTCTCTCCAATCTGGTTTCCGCTCTGCTCACTCCACTGAAACTGCTCTCCTGTCTGTCAATAACTCGCTAAATCTCCAGCACTGCTCTGGCCTGGTTCTACATTTCTGACCGCACCTACCAGGTAACCTGGCGCTGCTCAACCTCCACACCTCACCCTCTCTCAACAGGAGTCCCCCAAGGATCAGTCTTGGGTCCTCTAGTGTTCTCTCTTTACACTGCTCCCTGGACCCCCTCATTGCATCCTATGGTTTCTCATACCATTTTTATGCTGAAGATGCTCAGATCTTCCTCTCCTTCCACCCCCCGCCATCTGACCCCACCATCCCCTCCCGTATCTCTGCCTATCTGTCTGCTGTCTCCTCCTGGATGCACTCGCATCACCTCTAACTCAACCTGTCTAAATCTGACCTCCTTTTCTTCCCCTCCTCATCTTCTCCCTCCTCTGATCTCTATCTCCATTCCTCTGGAATCTACCACTCTCTCTCCCTCCTCAGCCAAGAACCTCAGAGTAACCCTGGACCCCTGCCTCTCCTACTCCCAGCACATCTCCACTCTAGCACGCACCTGCCATTTCTTCCTGAGCAACATACAAAGAATCCAACCCTTCCTCGCCAACTACTCCACGCAACTCCTCGTCCAGGCCCTGGTACTCTCCCGCTTAGATTACTGCAACTCCCTGCATCCCGTCCGCCACTCATCCAGGACTCCGCTGCTCGCCTAGTGTTCTCTCTGCCTTGCTTCTCCCACGCTACACTCCTCCGCTCACTCCACTGTCTCCCGATCACGCTCGCATCCAGTTCAAGACTCGCCTACAGATGCCTTGACCAGACTGCACCCAGCTACCTCCAGACCCTCATCTCTCCCTACACCCCCACTCGACCTCTCTGCTCCACCTGCACTAGAAGACTGGCTGTACCTCCTCTACGCTCCCCTGCCACCAGAGTCCGCTCCTTCTCCACCCTCGCCCCCGCAGTGGTGGAACGACCTTCCTACGGATGTCAGGACTGCCCAGTCCCTGACCACCTTCTGGCGCCTCCTCAAGACACACCTCTTCGACAACCTGTAAAACTCAACTCGTCCCTTCTGGACAATATAGCACTCTGCCTTAATGCACTTCAACTTGCACTTATCTGTTCCCTTGTTTACTGTATTTAATCCTGCACTTAACCCAGTCTGTTGTATTTTGTATTTCACCTGCAATCGTATCTAACCCTGATGTAACTATCAACACTGTTACCTGCTCTTGAACTGCCGCAATATCAAATCGTACTGTGTTTTGTATTTGCTCTTATTAGGACTAAAGTTATTGTATTTTGTATCTTGTTCTTAATTGTACTGTAATTCTTTATGTATTTTTTGTGTACAACTGTAAGTCACCCTGGGTAAGGGTGTCTGCTAAGAAATAAATAATAAAATAATAATAATCAACAAACCACTTGCCTTGCCATACCTTAACAGAGTTTTTGCATTGTAGTAATTGCACAATAGCACATTCTCGGCATTGATATGAAAATAGAACAATGATCTATTCAGGGATACCAGTATATCTCAAGGGTAGGCAGAGGTCACTCTAGTCATTGTGCAGGTAGAACGGCTGACTCCACTCACATACAGCTGTCCGGGTGAGCAGGTACTCTGAGCAGTCAGCTGGTGGAGTCCAGGGGCTCTTTGTGAGAGTGTCAGGGTCAGGCTGGTGCTGGAGTGGCTCTGGAGAGAGCTCTGTGGGCAGTGTTGGCGTTCTTGTGCACTGTTGATTTGATGCTGTTCAGATGTCACAATCCTCTTCAATCGTTGTCATCCCTCTGTCGGTCAGCTGTCGTTTCCAACTGCACTTTTGACCAAACAGAATTTACAGGGACACAATACTGCAGACCTTTGATTTTCTAGTTTCACAATGGGATTATTATTATTATTGTGCCGGATATTGCTGCAGGACCTCAAAGCACAGACATGCACAACATGCTTTCTACCTGCTGAACACAGATCGTATGTTACTGTGAACTCCCAGTTGTGATCTTCGTATACACACAGTGCCTGCTCATTTATTTTTTAAAGAAAGCGGGCTTGCGCACACTTACATTTTTATTTCTTGAAACTTTTTTTCACACAATACGATGTACCCAAGTAGTCTTTTGAAAACAAATATTTTCTCCAAAACTAAACATGGCTAAAAAAAATACTAACAAGTGCCGTTGAACATATTTTTTATTTAATGCAAACTGTAGTTAAACGAGAGGTTTATCTGTTTTTTAGTCTCTTTTTTCTGAGCTTTCATGGACACTGTAGAAGTGTGTGCTGTGACCTTTCAACTCTGGTTTTGTGTATTTATTTTTTTAAAGGGGCAGTGCTGTAGCAGGCTACTCAAACAACCATTCACAAACGTCTCGTTCTTATTATTGAAGACAAATATGTACGGTTTCATTTTGAACACGGTAATAAAAACAATTATTTTAATCTAAAAGCAATTGACAATTAGATGTTTTCGTTGTATATATAACATTAAAACACTAACAGGTCCTTTAGAAAACCTTAACATATTGTAGATGGCATTGAAAAACAACACATAATCCATAGCTCTGGCTGAAATGTGGTAAAATCATCCAACCCATGCCAATTGTTTTACATTTTTGTGCATACCGGCACCTTTTTCAAACCACTTTAAACGCTGTGCAATGCATCATAAACTTGCGACTCAGCACGTTCATTATGTGTGATGTCTCTCAGCTCGGCTCGCCTTTCTCTAGTGTAAACGCAGCTCAAGCTACCCGAGCCGTACCAAGCTGGCTCGACTCGTCACCGGCTCAGCTCGGCTCGGGTGTGCAGGCAGGTGGAAAAGGGGTTTTAGAGTTCATGCATATTGCAAAGCATGTCCGTCGTTGAGGGAAGTCACTGGTTTATTAAGGACAGGAAAGAAGGCCTTGAAGGGGTGGAGACAATTTTATTGTCAAGGTAAAAGCGAGGCATGAAAACAGAGATTTATTTAACCAAGTGTGGTACCAGAGAGCATTTATTTAACCAAGTTAGAAATACACGTTTGGTGCCTATATAGTGAATCAATGTGCATTACATTAGAAAAGTATGTTATTATTTTGTTAGCTACCAATCACTTTAAAAGCTGCTTTGAGCTAGCAGCTTCCAAGTGTGTGGTGTTCAGACTGTTTGTGTCAGTTCAGTGCAGCTGCCACTGGTGGAAAGTTGAGGGGTGATGCAGGTTGGCTGGGTTGTTCATTCCAGGATGAGTCATTGGATCATTTTCATATATTCCACAGATATTATTCAGCCTGCAATCTCTAGTCTTGCGTTCCATGTTGTACACTTAGATACTCTGGTTGGAGGCTCTGCAACAGCTGACAAATAGCAGACAGTATATTATATACATATCCCCAGTGAGCTAGTGGTGCCTATCCTTTTGTACCTTCAACAGCACCGTTGTGTTAAAAACTAAATTCCCATTAAAGATACCTACCTGGAAAGAATTGAAAAAGATTCATAAAATAAATAATTATATCTACAATTATTTAAACAAAAAAATATAATATGCATACCCAATGGACAGTCACATTGCGCTAATTAATAATCAGTCTAACAGTTTTTTATAAGGCAAAGGTGTTGGTATCATTCTTAAGTGTATTTAAATGTTCGTAGAATAACTTCTTGTATGGCTTACATATACAGACAATCACCCTCATATATCCCCATAATGTAATAATGTGACTTCCGCTTCATGATGTTCATACCAAGTTTCATCACCATTAGGTAAGTGGTTTTCCAGATCTATGCAGATATGTAAGTGTGACATACGTATGTACTATATATCTATTGCGAGGGTTAATAACATTAGGACAGCTCTCTGGGCATTTCTGCTGCCACAGTTTACACTCACATTTACCAGGTCACTGTTACACTATTTCATGTATCTGTTGTTTTTAGTCATGGTGCTTGATGCATACCCATGCTTTAGTAACATTTACTGCGGTGCTGGTATAGCACAGCACAGTAAGCGTGGAGAATCAAAGCACACGTAAATAAAGCATGGGAAATGCATAATATATGATGGTCTGGAAATAAAAAAACAAACAAAAAAAACCTCCTCCTGGAAGGAGGAGCAAGAGAAACCCTGTGATTAAGTTAATAATTTTAGATTATTTATTTATTTATTTATTTATTTATTTATTTATCTATCTATCTATCTATGCTTTAAGAAATCAAAAACAGCAGTGTTTCTGTTCCAGCCGTTGGCTGCCTCTGGAGATGGAGAGAGCTGGGAAATGGAGGGCTTATTGCTGACTCCCTGTCTGTGGCTTTAATCCCTTTAGCTGCAGATTGATCTGAGTCAACGAACCGTGTGGTCAAAACTCTCATTACCGCTGCCACATCATCATCTTCCTTATCAATCTGGGTCACACACCAGGGATGCAGCCTTTCGTATGACTTGATTTGAAGTCTTTAAAATCTTTAAAATTAACCCTTTCATCTGCACTAAGTGCAGCACAGAAACTAGGACCAGAGGACACAATTGTAAATGAAGTCGCGATAGACCTAGGACAGAGGGCAGGAGACGCATCTTTACACAGAGAGTGATGAGGGATGGAATGGGATACCTCGCCATGTTGTTGAGGTGGGAGACACTTCTTTACACAGAGAGTGATGAGGGATGGAATGGGATACCTCGCCATGTTGAGGTAGGAGACACTTCTTTACACTGAGAGTGATGAGGGATGGAATGGGATACCTCGCCATGTTGTTGATACTGATCCACTGGGATCCTTTAGGACCCGGCCTTGAAAAAGTTTTGACATCAAACAGCTACTAGAAACCGGATGAGCATTGATGGGCTGAATGGCTTCAGGTGTTTTTGGTGGTACTAAGATCCGCTAAATCAACTCATCAGTCTTTGAAAGGGGGAATCATTGCTACCCTTCCCATACCATTGTGTGTAAAGAAATCGCCAATTTTGCTATAATCCTGATTCTGGCTGTATAGGTCTACATGTTTAAGCGGTTAGCAACTTAAATGGCAAGGGGGAATTCAGTCACATACTCCAATGTGTCATTATGTCAGTATTAGAAATAAACAACTCTCTGGAATTTAATTCAAGGGCTTTTCATTATTTTTACATTGTTCATTTCTAGTTCTGTACTTTTTAACTAACTGTTTTTCACTTTTCTTAAAACACAAATGTGCTAAACACAATCTGAAGTAAATGGCATTGTGAATTTCCCCCTTAGTATTTTTTTATTTTTTTTTTAAATGTGCATGGTTGTACAGTTTACAGCTTGGCTTGTCCTCTTGGTCCTCCTTGAACAGTAAGAACCGCTACACAAGATTATTAACTTGTGGTTTGCAGTTCAAATGTAAGACTCGCAGTAAGAAGTATCAGCCTTATTGTTTTAATGTATCTTTGCAGAGGGTGTAACTGTGTGTGAGTCCTGTGTATCAAACCCTCATTAACTCCTGTTTTCTTTGTCTTTCAGGAACGAGAGAGTGAGGCAGAGACTGTGGGGTCAGTGCAGGCTTCTCCAGAGCTGGGTACGTGTAGCTTCAACTCTCTCTCTCTCTCTCTCTCTCTCTCTCTCTCTCTCTCTGAGTTTTAGTTCACCTTCCTATATTCTTTGGTAATGTGGTCTCCGTCCCAGATTGAGAGGCATGTTTATGCTAATGTTACACATATTAGACCGTACCCTTGTATACAGTACATGTGAATTGGTCCACTGTCAATAGGTGCAGTTGGTCATGTAGGCAAGGAAGGGAAAAAAAACATGAACAAAGTTAAATTGTAGAAGTAAGAGAAAGGTAGAATTTCCAGCAGGCATGCTAGGCATGGTAGGATCCCTGTACAAAGAATCCCCTTAATCCTGACCTGAACATTCACTCTGGGCCTCTCTCAAACAGACTGACGTGCCTATAGCCTCAGTCTTTTTTTTTAAATGTATGTATTTATTTATTTATTTATTTATTTATTTATTTATTTATTTATTTATATTGAAAACAGTTGTTTTAAATCACTGTAAGCAGTGTGGTCCCGGATCAGGCAGGAAGGAGATTGAAACCACACTGATATCTAGGGGTCCTATTTTCAAGACTTTCTTTGTTTTGTTTTTTAATTAATGTTTTTTTAAAGCCCATTTTGACTAATTTAAATCAAGTTTGCAGCTCCAGAAATCTTTTCAGCTGTTTTAGAGAAGGTTTAAATGTTCCCGTTGTGTTTCTCAGTGGATGGTGATGACCATGATGACGATGAAGAAAAAGAATACAAAGTGAACCTGAAGTACAGCCCGGGGAAGATGAGAGCCAGTCAGTACGAGACCATGATGAGCAGGAAGGAACTGGAGGAGGAGCAGAGGTAGGGCCCCACACTCCCACAGGAGTTCCTGTTAATCCTACTCATGCATATACAAAATGGATATATATATTTTTTTTAATTATTCTTGGTAGCTTTTGTTTTGACTTCGCAGGATTAATGAAAGTTGTAAATGGCAGAATTACAATGTGTCTTTGATAGTGAATTATGTAACTGTACAACCCAGTCTTGATCTTTCCTTTGGGTATCTCCAAACTGTATCTAGAACACCAAACTCTCGATCCACATTCAAAAATTCCTTGCAGTCCATTAACTCATTCATGAGAGTGAGGCTGCAGACATCACACCACGTTGCCTGACACATCTTATACAACTGTCTCAAAGCACACATAGCTAGCTAAATCATTGCCAATGTATTTCTTAGATTTCATATTTTCCAATAAAATGTAGACATTAAATGCTGACCTTAGTAAACAACCCCCTGGTGGCCAAACAGTGCATCACAGACTGGTCACTGTCAGACTTTTCCTTTGCATACGATCGGCAATGTTTTGTTAGCTCTGTGTACATTTAAAAAACAGCAACTTATTTAAATAAAGGGACTGTGCCAAGGTTATTAAAGTGAGCAATGTGTTTGTATGCTGGTTTTATGTATGTATTTAGTTATTTTTTTTTATTTATTATGTTATTACTGTATTTGCATTACAAGCTGCATTATTGTATATGTTTGTCCTTGATGTAAAGGGTGAATGTGTGTCTACTGTCACCTGGGAATTAATAGATATTCCACCCTATAAATGCTAAAATTGTGTGTGAGATTTCTAACTGAACAGGCTTGTGTTATAATCTGTGACGGGCACAGAGGAAACACCAGTTATCATGCTGTTTCATGTGCACTGGAAAGGAATTATAGATACAAAAGCAATATTTAGGATCTTGAAAAAAACTAACTGTTCGTGTATAGAGGACTACACGTGGAACCCCTTACCAAGCAACAGAGCCATCGTCCCAGAGTGAGTAGGCAGGGCTAAAACACTAAGGGTGGAGCTAGAACGCAGGGGATGAGGTTTCACTCGCAGGGGATGAGGTTTCACTTGCAGGGGTGGAGCTAGAACGCAGGGGATGAGGTTTCACTCGCAGGGGATGAGGTTTCACTCGCAGGGGATGAGGTTTCACTTGCAGCGGTGGAGCTAGAACGCAGGGGATGAGGTTTCAGTTGCAGGGGTGTAGCTAGAATGCAGTGGGTGGAGATTAAGATGTTAACATAGAGTAAGTGTGGTCCTGAAGCTGTAAAAAGCCTTCTGATTCTTTTAACATGGGAGTTGCATCAGGCTCTAAAATAAACTGCTCAGACTCCACCAGCCCACGGTGACAATTGCGTTCCCATGGAGAAATATAAAATCAAGACGGGCAACAGGGACTGTGGCAGGAAAACCACTGCAAACAGACAGAGCTCTTTTATTGTGCCCTGTTGAACTCCCTATAATGGCTTTCCCTGCCTTTATCTTTCCAGGGTAGAGTTTTACTTCTCTTTAAACAACCAGGACAGCCACTGTTTTAGAAACCCATTGGTAAGGTATAGCCTCTTTCAGTTTCCCCTCCCCTCCTTCCCTGGGTTCTTTAACAGATACAGCCCAGCACTTCCCCCCTGATGCAACAATTCACATACATGTATAACTTGGTGTGTGGTCACGTAGCCTGTAATCTCAGAGTCACCATTGTGTGGGAGTGTGCCCCATGTGTTTTACTATTTCAAATGAACAGTCATGGAACTGGTACTGATGGGAGACATCACTAGTCAGACCTTCCTCAATAACCGGCGGTCGATTTTCATGTTTTTTGCATAGTTTTTCATTGTGAATTGTTTCAGGTTAAATGCATTCTTTATTGCCCTCATTTTGTTCAGACAGTACCCTTAAAGGAGTGCTGAACAAGGTTTTCAAATTGATTTCCTTCCCTCTTCGCACTAGCAGCACTTTCATATACTAAGTCTTTGCAGCTGTCTTTGTGTTTTATGCTTTTTTTTTTATAAGGGGATGTGCAGATATTACAAATCCAGCGCTATAGATATTGAAGTTGCATCTAATGGTCAAGCTCCAGTCAGACCATATGGCCTACAGCACAAGCATATTTATGCAGCAGGTTATCTAAGGAATTGCATTTGAGATATTTGCACATCCTGAATTAAAGGTAGAACAAATAGGGTGTACAATGATTCATGTATTTGATAATGTCTGGTGCTCTGTTTGTGAACATACTAATTCATAACACTGCTATTTTGTGCACTATTTTAAAACTGCTTGGGATTTTTTAAATCTATTTAATAATGTTCTAAAATGTTATTTTATATGATAATGGATTTCAACCGCCATTTCTCCACAAACGAATGGACCCATGACTTCACAAACGCTAGACTACCAGCTCTGTCACTTTTACTAGTCAACTGTAGCCAGCGGGGTTGAAAATGTCAGTCCTGATTACTGCTTTACCCAGTCCTGATTAAACTAGAACATGTGTTAGTGTTAATGCTGTTGGTAAGCACTCCTTTAGCATGTGAACTCCATCTCAAGTTGTGTTTTAAATCAATCATGTCGCTGCTGCTGCCACAAGTAATACGCATCCTCTATCAATCATTCTGTTAACAGTTTGTGGTGGCACATTTCATCCTGTATACAGATATTACCAGTGCTTAATTTGTAAAGAAAGAGGTACCGGGGCGCAAGCAATGACAATAATACCGTCTTAAGAACCACACATTCAAAATCATAACACGTTTATTTGAAAGAGTATTGTACGTACTAGTGTTAGATGTTTACATTCACATATTCCACAACATATACAAAATAGTAGTACGTGCAGGAAAAATAATTAAAGGCAACCACAGGACAAATAATTATTTTTAAAAAAAAAAGCCTGTGTACATGTTTTGTTATGGTTTTGCAATTCAGAGGACTCCAGAAGGATGACATTAATTAAAAAAAAAAAAAAAAAAAACACCACGCACCCCAACACGAACATTGGTTTGACCCACGGTCTGCACTATTATCAGTGATGTGTATTGATGTGGTAGATTAAAAAAACGATTAATTAAACAGGCTAGGTTGTTATCTTAGTATGTTTTTATTCTCTATTAATTACATTATATTCATTGAAAATGGCAAGAGAGAACCAAATAGTTATTATTTGTTATTGTTTTGGTTTAATATAATATAGCAGGCTTAATGTTCCTATTGAAGTAGGCTACAATATTTTTTTTTTTCATTAAAAAGTTGTCGTTCTTTGTTGAAATTAATGTTCAGCTTTCATATTTTGTTGTGTACTACTCATTTAATTAAACCAAGTAGTGTAAGAAGTTGCTTGTATTGTTCATGACGTTTTTCAAATCAAGTAAGCTTATTTGTGTATAAGAAAACGTCAATAGAGTTGCAGCCAGTGTCATCTTACTTAAAGGCACTCAAGCTGAAATCGTAAAGTAATTTAAAGTAGGCTACAAACGTGGCAGCGGACTGTCTCTCTTTAGCGAGCACGCAAGAACTTGCAGACTTGATACAACTGTGTTGAGAATTTAAAAAGAAAGCATTTTGTGAGATTTTTAACTAGAGGTACAATGAATATGAGACTGCACGCCCAGAGGCTCCGGGGCTGGGCACCGGCACAAATTAAGCCATGTGGAACCAGAACCAGAAACGATCCACCCCTTCTAAATTCAATATCCGTTTCCCATGTTGTTTTCCATGGTTGTACTATGCAATTACCATAGTTCCCATGGCTTGCCATGCTTAATATGCTTTGCCATGCTTTCTTACGACTTGCCATCCTTTCACCATGGTTTTATACACTTTGGCTATGGGGAAACTTTTCTAAAGGGTATACAGTCATGATTTTGTTCTTAATTCTTTTTGGAACAGAGTTTAGTCTTGATTCCCAATCCCCTCTAACCTTACAGACTGTGGACAGAAGCAAAACGGGGCCAGTCTGATACAGGGCTGATCTAGGCTTACCTGATTTCCAGAGTGAACCTGGGCCTTTTCTTTTTTTCTTCAATTCATCAGCACTATTGTAACTCTGAAGCAGTTAAAATAAGTATATATAATAACACAATCATAATTAAAAAGTTAAATATCTGGTATATTTATTGCAGATATTTATTGTAGATTATTGTTTTCTTTTTATTCTCATCTGACCACAACATGTTAAACATGCAAAAAAAATAAATAAAACCAGCTATAAAAATGATTTTGGCTTTTACTATTTAAAAATGTGATAGATAAATAGTTTAATTATTTGTAGTGCCACCAGTGATATGGTGCAAACTAATGTCATTGTGCCATACTATGGTAATCAGAATGAATATGTGATTTTTATTGTAATGCATGCTGATGTATTTAAATGAGCATCCAGCTCAGAATATGAGATGAGCTGTATTCACATGGTATTTACTAAAGGATGCTAATTTTAGTGCGCGCATTAAAGTGATCATTTATTAGTGCGTATGGGAACCAGGCATGCTATTTTTCTGGCCTGAAAACTAGTGATGTGCAGTTCGATTTTCATTTTACTGACTCAATTTGTTTGATTCACTCAGTTTAGAGAATCAATTCAAGAGATTTGTTTTGTTTGTTTCACTAATGCGAAATAAATACATCTTGCTGAATTACTTGATTATTAAAATGAGTTTGAACGGAAAAATCTTGCAGCAAGGGCCGTTTAAGTTAAGACTGTTCACTTGGTGGGCCGCACCGTAAAAAAAAAAAAAAAATATATATATATATATATATATATATATATATATATATATATATATATATATATATATCGTAATGTATGTGAAAATGTCTATATAAATTGTATGTAGGCCAATATACTCAAATATACTACTCAAACACATTCCTAGTCATCAATAAGTATGCAGGGTTTCAATCAATTAATCATCATATTACCATATTTGTATTTTATAGTACACAAATAGGCAGATATAACAAGAAGCAGCTATCCTAGAACACTGACAAAAAAAACTAAAATCACAAATATAATATAATGGGAAATGGAGTATTTTATTTCAATGGAAATCTCAAACAGTAAAAAAAAAAAAAAAAAAGAGAAAAAAATATGTCAGCGTATATAATGCGAAGTCTCAATATTCCAAAATTTAAAGTTTTTAACAGCACTGGAAAAAAGAAAAGACACTGACAAGCTGTGAAAATGCGATTTAGTAAACAGTACCACTATGAAATGCACCTTTTCATGACTTCTGTCCGGACACTTGGCACTTTTCTGGCACACTTGATAACAATGCTCATTACATATTCTAATTCTCCAACTTTTCCACATAATGCTGCTGCTGCAGAATCCAGTGTAAGAAAATCTACATTTCTTTCTTTAATTTTTTCCCAGCACTTTGCTAGCCAGTCCACTCTTATGCCCAGTCATATATAGTGCACCCTCAGTTGTAATCCCAGTTACTTTTTTCCAAGGTAATACTGCACTTTTTATGGCTTCTTGAAGTTACAAAAAAAAAAAAAAATCCTTTCCTGTGGTTGTGTTGTTCATGGCGTCCACAGCACTTTTCAGAAAAACTACAGCTGCTTTCATTTCCAGTAAACTCAAAATACATTGCTTTGTGCAGCAAATGTCATAGTGACGTTGTATGTTATAATCTTTCATAACTGCAACCGTTGCACTGCAAATTAGACATATTGCCTTGCTGTCAATTATTCATTGAACAAATAATCATCTGGCTAAAATTGTTTGAATCTTCTGTGTTTGCCTCCAGCTTTCGCTTCTGTGACATCTCCAACTACCTACTTTTTTTGCTACGCTGTCCTAATCAAAATCCTGTGTGCTATTCTATTTGATTGGCTATTTTACTACCTCTGTGAGTTGTGATTGGCTTAATGGGAATGTCACAATGCAGACTGCACATGTTGAATATGCGTGTTATATTAGAGGCGGGTTGTTTTAAAGAAGAATTCCAAAAGGATCCAATAATCAGTACATCAATGCAATTTTAAAAACTAATGGGCGGGCTGTATGCATTAAAGGAGACGGTTTAAATGCCTTTTTCCATCAGACAAGGAATACATGTTAAAATTAAAAGGTAAGCAGTGCAGTTTCACTTTAAGTTGCCTCTGCCTGTCCTGCTGCTGAGTGCTGTGTCTGTTTGTATCGCTCATTTTCGGTCAATGTAAGCCACCTCCACCTTCACAATAAGCTTCTGACCAAAAGATACACCTGGACTGCTGGGGCTTTTGATACCTCGGTGGTCACGGGTAAGTCTCTGACATTATCGTGCACATTAAATTATCACTCACAATACATGTAGCGTGCATGTATGGGATGTAAATTAGCCAAATACTGTGCACATATTTTAATGTGTTCTCTTTTAGTAAATGGGGCAGAAAATTTTAGATTTATCGCGCACGTTAGGCTCACTACTTTACGTGCGCACTAACTCCAAATTTAAATTGTAAATGAGCCCATAGTGTGCTGGAACAGAGATAGTACCAGGAATAATACTTTCAATATCCAGCAGAGGGCACATATTCATCAGCACTTCATTGAACAGTATAGCAAACTGGAATTTGTAGCCACATTGTGATCACTTGTACATCAGGGCAAACCAATTAGCTTAGTTAATAATTTAAAGTTGTGGCAGTATGGTCTAGTGCTAAACATACTGTTGGAAAACCATAACCACAAAACATTTGTTAGAGAAAAAAAAAAATTAAAACATGCCAGGCAATGGGCAGCAGTGTGGAGTAGTGGTTAGGGCTCTGGACTCTTGACCGGAGGGTTGTGGGTTCAATCCCTGGTGGGTGACACTGCTGCTGTACCCTTGAGCAAGGTACTTTACCTAGATTGCTCCAGTAAAAACCCAACTGTATGAATGGGTAATTGTATGTAAAAAATAATGTGTAAAAAAAAAAAAAAAAAAAAATGTAATTGTATGTAAAAATAATGTGATATCTTGTAAGAATTGTAAGTCGCCCTGGATAAGGGCGTCTGCTAAGAAATAAATAATAATAATAATAATAATAATAATAATAATAATAATAATAATAATGTCCTGGCAAGGTCCTTTAGTTGTTCTGCTCCCTGCCCCAGGAAGTCCATCGCAAATAATTTCAGGAATGCTGGCACCGTTTTAAAACATATCTGTTTGAGTTAGCTTATTTGTGAGTTGCTGGATTGGCTTGGCCGTTTCTTTTTCTTTCTTGGTTTTGTTGTAAGCGCCCTGGGATGCTTCGCATGAAAAGCGCTATATAAAAGTAGGTTGTGTTGTATTGTATTGTATTGTATTGTATTGTATAGTTTTGTATTACAAATGTCTTTCTTTTGGCACAACATCCAAACCGTGTTCAGCCACCATCGTTACACCATGACTGGTCAACAGTGGTACCATGGGGGAGAACCAAATGTCTGGAACTTATCTTTGAGTTGCCAACTAATCTCTTAGTGTTGGGGCTCTTCTAGCAAGCTGTTGAATGTTTTTTGTGGTGCGCTTTGATTGAATCTACTTTGCATTTTTGGGCTGCTGCACTTTGCTTCGCCTCTCCTGCTCTTCTCATGATGCAACGCCCCCATTCTCTGGGAAGCTGAGAGCTGGTAAGTTGGCTTTCTTGTTTTTATATTTACTAAATACATGTAGCTGTCTATTAACTCACCCCCTGCCTATTACAGGGCACTGTACCACTACCATATTTATACAGGTCAGCCCTGTGAGAAGTAACATGTCCTTTTCAGGGACAGCAGCAACATGGTCACAAAAATCAAAGACACATACAGCAATGCGTAACTATCAAATTGTGGCCCTCGCCCTGACTCTCATTGTGCAGGTATAAGTGTCCTATTCTAAACTCATGGTAATGAATCCCCAGTGCCATATGCATATGCAGGGCTTGGCAGGCTGAGGCTTGGGTAGTGGCTGGCAGCAAGAGCAGGCGTTTATCCATGAAATGTAAGCAGATGGAATGGGGTGCAGTTGTCTCGTTGCTGCCTGGTTCTTAACAAAAAACTGCTTGTCCATATTTTACAAACTCCCAAAGATGGACAAGAAAAAAGTGGAAAATAATGTTTAGAGCTCTCACACTTGGCAGCAGATCTGTGAAGAAGGAAGTGATGTCAATTCTTCCCTGGTGTATTGACTCTGCTAAACACAAACACATTTACAGTCCATATCAGGTTGGGCACGCTCAGTTGGGTTTAAATGCAGATGAGGGCGGCAAAGCACTGTCTGCTTTCAAAGAACCTGAAGAATGACACGGAGAACAATGCTGCAGTGTGGGAATTTCGTCTTATAGAGGTAGACTTAACATATTTTCTTGCAATTGGGATCAATGAGTGACCAAACTTGCTGGCCATGCTTGAAATTGAAATCCATTCAAAGAGGTTGATAAAAGTGTAAACCAGGAAAATCCACATCTGCTGTCAAGCAAAAACCCATTGCCAGAATCCAAAATAGCTGGATATTTGTATTTAACATGTCAAGTTATATTGATGCTACACAGTGTGCAGTGTTTTTGCTGCATCAATTAAGAAGTTGCACAAACAAGAACTGGTGTTGGTACATCCTCTAAATTGGGTTGCCAGCAAACTGCCTGTAATCTGGATCTGTCCCAGCTCCACCACAGAGTAACTGATAACAAGGCAGTTTTGCTCAACAGTTTATTACTTTGCCTGACTTCTGAATTGCCCTATACAGGGGTGTGCAGATGTATGTGCTGTTTGCAAACTGTACTAAAAAACAAACTCAACAGCCCTTTGTTTAATTGTGTCTTACAGAGCCGAAGTAAAGACTTAAAGCCCCCATCCCCGCCCCCCCCCCTTTTTTTGTTGAGACGAGGCCTCTTCAGGACTTCTTGAAGACTTCTCTCCGCAGAGTTTGGCCTTCACTGTCGCTGGCAATGCCACCTCACTCACCAGAACTGAAAGGTTGCTGGACCATCTCACAGCACAATATCAAATCTGCCAAATGTAACTTTTTTTACATTGTAAAAGACTAGATGTATCGACACTAGTCACATCAACACCTGTATCTCTTTTTTCCATTATTTTATCTAGTTGTTGGCATGCCTGACTCTGAAAGCATTTGTTCCACTATGTATTCATGTATTAAAATCTTTAGGATTACATTTTCCTCTCTGAATGTATTGCTGTTTTTTTTTTTCCAGGAGGCTGAACATTTAGAGTGAACTTTAAGCACATTATTTTATAACAAATAGAGATATACACACTTGGCTAGGCACAGCTGTGCCTAGGTATGTGTATGTATGTATGATTTATTTATTTATTTTCAGCTAATGTGTTTATTAGTGTTAGTCAAAGGAATACACAGGTATAATGAATGCTTTAAAACTCAAAGAACCATGCTGCCCTTTAGTGGATAGACAGCAATACAGGTTCCTATGCAGTGCTTACCGCACTGGTGAATATCAGTTCATTTTGGCTGTACTGTGATTATTAAACCTTTATTTTACTAGGAAATCCCATTGAGATTAAAACCTCTTTTTCAAGTGAGACCGAGCCAAGGAAGGTAGCAGCAGTACAATAAAACATATTACAATACAAACATACAGACACAGAAATATAATACTTTTAAAACACAGACGAGTCATACTCTAAACAATAAACAATCAGTTAGTGACAATCAATTAGTGACAGGTATAATCAACTACTTTAAAATAAGCACAACTCTCAATTAGATAATCATGCAGCTTACTCCTGAATTGTACTAAAGTTATTTGGGACTGCAACTTAAGTTTAGACTGTAATTCATTCCAAGACCAAGGAGCAAAATAAGCAAATGATCTTTTAGCAACCTCAGTACGCACTTTAGGAACCGTAAAATACAAAAATGAGTGTTGATCTAAGACTAGTTACTACAAGCGACTGTAAAGTATTCATTTATGTATGGAGGTAGCTTACATAGAATAGCCTTGTGTAAAAAAATATACCAGTGCTTCAGCCTTCGCAATGCCAAAGAGGTCCAGCCAACCAAACCATATAACACACAATGATGAGTACTGTAACTTGAATTTAGTAATATATCTCAAGGCTGCATAATATATGGGATCCAGTTTGCTTAATGTTAAGGGTGATGTAAACCTATAAACTGTGTCACCATAATTAATTTGTGGTAGATATATAACCAATTAGCCTTTTTTTGTAACTACAGAAAAATAAGATTTGAGTCTATACAGAAAACCTATCATGCATTTCAATTTTTTTGCAAGATGGTCAATATGGGCCTAGAAATCAAAATTACTATCCAGCCAAATACCCAGATACTTCTACTTGTCAACTAACTCAATGGCTTTGTTATCTAAAGTAACTAAAGTGGAATCAATAGTAACATTTGTCCTTGTAGCAGAGAATACCATAGCCTTTGTCTTACTAGAGTTTAAAAGAAGCTTTAAATTTAATTAAGTCTTGTTGAATGGAGTCAAAATCAGATTGCAAATTTTCGATTGCCAAAGAAGGGGAGGGATTACATGAATATAAAATGATAATGGGTGGAACATATCAAGAATTCTGCATTGGAATGCAATAATCTATTGTGAGTTAGTTTGAATTACAGATACTTCACTAAGGCCAAGAGTTTTTGTAGCTAACAATAATTCCTTAAGTCTTACTTGTGTATTTCTGTTTGTTCTATGGGTCTCAGATGTGCAGTTTTGAAAGAAACACATGCTATTGTAAACATGTGTTTTTATTTTAAAAGATAATGGGCCATATTTTCAAAGGGCTTCCTCTAGTCTTTAACTCCTATTTTTTTGAAAGAGTTTAAAACATCTGTTTATTTTACAAAACTAGAACCAAACAACTAAGTTGCATATTCTAAGTTCCATTTCACTTTTCAAGACTGCACACTGTGGCAGTGTAAAACTGGTAAGATTTAAGTAACTGCCACAAGCACACAATAACTTTAGTTATCAGAGTTGGTTTGAGGTTTGACGAACACATTGCTTCTTGCATGCCCTTACACTTGACATATCTTTACCTTTGATTATCATAACTTTGTGCTTGAAATAGCAGCATGTTTGACAAAGCTCTTAGGCATCAAGTGAAAGACAAGACAAGTCATTGTGAGGGCGTGAATGAGCAGGAAACTGCCACTGGTAGCTGTGGGATATAAAAGGGCTCTGGATAAATACACACTATATCATTTCAGAGTGTTTTTTTTCTTTAGGTTAAGAGTTTATATTCTGGTTGGATAAACCATCATTATTAGTCTACTTAACTGACTTCTAAATATATTATTTTGATTTATGGTACAGTAACTGTGGTCATCTGAATATATGCAATGAACAAAAAAATATATATTTAAAAATGAAAAGCCATAATGCAAATGGTAGGGTCATATGGGTATAGTTCATAGTATGTGCTGTACTGTACTACCTGAATTATGACCAACTTAAATACCAATAAATTGAATTGTTTAATGCTCATGTGTCTACATTTCTTTAAGGTATTTTAAGGTTATGTCCTGAACAGTTAGCGACTGGGTATTTTTTTTAAAAATGTCATATTGTTATTGAGTCAGTCGTTTTTGTTTTGCTATTTTCCTACAGATCGACACCCTTTTCTATAGAGTTCTTACATTTCCAACAGATCTGTAAACCAGCGATACATTTGTTACATTTTCTGTAGATTCCTATAACATCTATTGATTTTGATTGGATTGATTTTCAGTTTTGAATGCGATTCAGATTCTAATCAGCACTTAGAACAATCACTATTCTGAACAGGGTTCACATTACTATACATATATATCTCAGTACTGTAGTTGGGTTTCATTGTACCACATTGTAGCGCCACAGTGTGCACACAGAATAGTAACTGCAATGTATCCTGTAATTGTCTATATATAAATATGCTTTGTGTCACTGATTAAATGCTTTTCTGCTTCATTGCCTTGAGTGTTGCTGTTGTTTTACAGTATACAGGACTTTGAAACACGTCTCTGTTCGGTCTCCAGGAAGTGGCTTCTAATGACTGATGTGCATTGTCTTGCATTATTCCCTGCCGCTCACAGAGACCGCATCTATCCCAATTATTGGAATGCCATTTTCCTGATGTTTCAGCACAGATACTCGTCACTTCATAAACGTCTTCTTGATGGATTCTGCACATCTCTGGTCCAGTATGGCCATTGGTTTAACAGTTACAATGACATGATGTCCTGCTTCAGGACCTGGCCAGAGGCCTGATTGGTCCAATTTAACAGTTAAGAACATAATTGAAACAAAGACCTGATCTGGAAGGACCAGACCTGCTCATCCCTGAATTACGAGAAATAAGCAGAACAATCGAACATGAAATGTATATTTGTTTGAACTCTGTAGCCTTTTTATTAATTTCTACATAATGCTATCTAATTGAATGTGGAATTACCACAATGCCCAAGATAGGGGAGTCTGCAGTCTAAAAGGCATGCATTGCTTTTTTTCCCCAAAATGTAATAGAAAGCATCGATTTAGGAAAAAAGATACCTGACTGAAAATATTTGACACGTCCAAAAACAACCGAATTAGAATAAAGGGAGCAGCCCTATAAACGTGATATCTACAACAGGGGCCAAGATTTAAAAGCAGCTGTTGCTAACTTGGATGCCCTTTTTATTTGCTTATAGTTTGTGTTGCCTAATCCCTTTATTATAACTTGGCTGTGTTAGTACACATGAAACATACGTGTGGAATCAAGCTCTTAAACAATCTACGTCATACACTATCTGTCCCAGTATTGTTTAGGCAATGTATCATTATATAAAAACTTAGTATCAGACCAATCACGTTTATTAAGAATTTGCTCTAGTGCAATTTGAACAATTTACTAAATAGTTAAAAATGTAAAAGACAAGGCACTATGGGATCAGAGCTTCTTAAAATGGGGAGCCAAAAGAAAGGTCCTCCAGCAATCTGTGCTGTTTGTGTTTCAGAGTGCAGAGAGAGCAGCTGACTGCGATCTTCAGACTGCTGGAAGAGAACAAGGGCACCTTTGGAGAGATGTCAGATGTAGACGTGGAAGAACAACTGAAGCTGTACGCCATTTAAAAGGAACTGTTCTACCTCTTCTTTTATATTCAAATGAGATACAAGTATTGAGACATACGAATGGATACAACTGGAAGAACATTGGGTCTTTTATTTTACTCCTGACTGCCGGCAATGCATTGATCACTGTACCTTGAAGACATTGAAAAAGACTTATAGTCTAAACATTTGTCATTGAATATGTTAAGTTTCTTTTAGTATTTCTGAATCCTCTGTAGAAAACCATCTGTTGGGGCTTAAAAATAAGAGCAAATGTCTCGATCAATCTGCTTTGAAATTAAAGTAATTGTAGCTAACAAAATAATTCCGTATACAATTCTCAGCCATGCACATCCATACATTATATAGATCTCAAATGTGCAGTTTAGAAAGAAACCCTAACCCTAACCCTAACCCCCCCCACCCCACCCCCCCCCAGTGGCTCACCTGGTAGAAGCGCAGCCATGTGGTGCACAGGGAGAGTCATACAGCGCAGGTTCGTGTCCTGGCTGTGCGAAGTAGGCGGGTCTTCGCTGGGCACTCCGAAGGGAGCATCGCATTGGCTCAGGCACTCCCGTGGGTTAGGGGAGGTAAAACCGCCAGGGACTGTTTATCCTCATTGCTCTACAGCAAACCCTGCTGGCCAGGCAGACACCTGCAGGGCTGGCCTTTGTCCTCCACAGGTCGGTAGCTCACTGACATCTGGTCTTGAGTTCCTGGGTGAAAAAAGAAGCTGGTTTTGTCGTGGGATCGGAGGACACCCACTGAATCTTTTGGTCTCCTGAGCCATGTGGGCAATTGCTGCAATGAGGTGAAAAGCGATTGGGCATTCCAAAATGGGAGAAAATCAGGAAAAATTATAAATCGGACACACTAAGAAAAAAAAACACACTAAATCTCTGTTTGTAAGCCATGCTTTTAGATGATCTTGCTTTTCCTATGTCATTTCACCTGGAGAGTGGCTTATTTCCTGTTTATAATCAGCTGTTTCCCTTACGGACTGACATGCTTTCAGCCAATAACATCCTTTGATCCCGAAGACACTGCTGAGGTGAAATGACCCAGCAAGTACAAGTGCAAACAGATAACCCAAGAAAAAGGCATAGAAACAGAGTTTCCTTTAACCTAAAGTAGTACCAGATATCATGTTTTAAAATGAAAATACAGGTTTGCATGTGCTAATGGAAGTGCAAAATGGATTCTTGGAATGATGGTGTGAGCTACAATTACTTTAAATATACAATGGAGTGCGATTGCCATTGTGGGCTGGATTTGTCATTTGAAGGGAAGTCTCATTTGGACTTTTTAAGATCACTTATAAGTGTGCACCACACAATCTGTGAAATCTGTGCTTGTCAGTTTTTGCTCTTCGATTGTTTCCGATTGCTTTGGCCTTGATCTCTCACACTGCAGTTCTGTACATTAAACCTGTGACCAGACTGGATCAATTAATCTAATTGAGTTCCTTTCTAATAGTTTCAGCTGGTATAAAGACCTGAAACTACTGGTATAAAAACTAATGTATGTGTGGACCCAATGCTTTTCAATTGACCGTTATACTATATGGGATGAGGCAGTGCTGTCACATTTCCCAGTTTGAGTGCCCCTCTCTGGAATTCAGCCCTGGTTTGGGGTACTAAATGTATTATGCAGTGCATGAGTTAGGATGGGAACTGTGGACCGCACTACAGCAGCATTGTCCTGTAGAATTATTCATAGCAGCAAACTAGGACTCATTAGGCCTGGACATACTGAACTGCATGTTTACGCAAACACAGAGCGAATATAGAGGGAGCAGAACTAAAATAAATGCGATCTGAATGAGACTCCCCCTTTATCTGGAGATGGGATAATTTTCAGGAAATGCTAAGATATGTAGTAAGCGATTCTGTATTTATTCATTTGTTCACACTTGTTGGAGGGCAATGCATATGTCTATTTATTTACAGACAGAACAGAGTAAATCCCAGGGCCCCCCTTATATAACTTTCCCATAGTAAAAGCATAGCAAAGTGTAATACAGCATAGGTAAGCATTGCAATGCACAGAGGTATGGTAAATGTTAGGGAAATGTAGACTTTCTGAAGTATGAATTTGTATATATACGTTTATATTCCAGGAATATATTTAGTATGAAAGGGCTGAGCGAGCCTCATCTCAGCTGCACTGGTGATATTGTGACACTTCACACCACAGTATGTAAACAGGTTAGCTGTCGAATTTAAATATTAATAAAATAACTTTGAACAAATGCGGTACTGTCAGCTAGTTAAATAATCAGTAGCTGATCAGCCACGCATCCTCACAAGGTTTTTAAAATATACAAAAACAATAACAAATACGTGGCGCTTTTATCCGCGCCGCAAACAAAAATACAAATAATAATAAATAAATATATAGGGGCGGGACACTCCGCCACAGCGCCCCATAGAACAGCAAAGTCAATTGTTTCAAGAGCAAAGCAACACTTGAAGATGAACTCAGTGTAACGTGTACTATCCTTAACAACAGCATCTAAAACTGGTACTTGTACACTTTCAAAGACAAGTATGTTTATTGTCCCATACTGTTAATGGTACATGGCAAATCTAAACCCCTACTGTATCATGGCCTGCAAATTATATTTAATACAATGCTTCTTAAAGATTCTCATTTGTCAATTCTGTTCTTACAAAAACTGTCACGGGATCAAGGGATGTTTTTTTTTTTTAATTTTAAATATAAGCAAACATTTTATATCTATAAAAATGGTGTCTGACTCACCGAACTAGACGGTAACATTTCTGTGTGCTTGGAAATAAATGACACAAATGATTGCAACTGCTAGTGCTAGATGGAGAAAGTTCTTCTTGTACCTTCATGACTTACAGTAAGAGTTACCAGAGCTTCCTGAGTTACTGATCTGCTCTATATTGGCAGTTGATTGACTTTAATCTGTGAAAATGTGATGTTCCATATAGGCTGTAATAGACAAGTACAGACAAGTCACTTCAACATCATTAGCTTAGATTGCAGGGTGGACACCAATTCCATAGCAGATCTATTACAGATTGGACTATGGGTTAAGAAGACACATAAACTTGTTACATATACACTGTTGATAACCAAGTTGTCAGTAACCTGGAATGGTTAAGCAATAGAACTTTTATTGTGTTTTACATATTAGAGAAATGAAGACACATTATCTAAGTTACAGTTTTTAACATGTTTTAAGTTGGCAGGTATTAATAAAAAGGGGTGAGTGTTTGCCAAAAAAATACTAAATGAAAGCTGTCTTCTGATATGGAAGTATTTAATAGCCTGTCACAATGGTATTTATAGCTGTGATTTTTTTGTCTTACTTTTTCCTGGCTGCTTAGAATTCAAAATAAATGTAGTAAAAAGAGTTGTAAAATAATGTAGTAAAATAAGGAGGTATTTTTACTAGTGACAGTCATAGGGGTGGTTTCTCAGACCCTGTGGCAGGACTGAGGCCTGCCCCTATAAATAATGTATATTTGGTGGAGTTTATAAATAAAATATGGTTTTGTTTTGATTGTAAATACAAATGTTTAAATAAAGTATTTTTATTACTTTATTAAATGTTTAATAAAGTGTGTGCTAGATATGGCAGGGCTGGGAGGATAGACTTCCCTCCCTGCCTAATTGAAACTTATTGTGCAGCAGGTGGCTAGGTGTTAATGGACTAATTGATTATCAATTAGCCCCTGCACATGCTGCTGAGGGGAGCACGGCGGAAGCCAGGCATGCTACCACCAGCGCCCCTACATCTATGCATCCAGAGGGTCCAGCGTCTGCGTGTCCAGAGCTGCCAGTGTCACTGCCAGAGTGCCCAGCGCTGCTGCCAGCGCCACTGCAGGAGTGCCCAGCACTGTTGCCAACGTCACTGCCGGAGTGCCCAGCGTCACTGCCGGAGTGCCCAGTGCTGCTGCCAGCGCCACTGCAGGAGTGCCCAGCACTGTTGCCAGCGTCACTGCCGGAGTGCCCAGCGCTGCTGCCAGTGTCACTGCCAGAGTGCCCAGCACTGCTGCCAGCATCACTGCCGGAGTGCCCAGCGCTGTTGCCAGCGTCATTACTGCCGGAGTGCCCAGTGCTGCTGCCAGCGTCACTGCCGGAGTGCACCGTGCTGTTGCCAGTGCCACTGCCGGAGTGCCCAGCGCTGCTGCCAGCGTCACTGCCGGAGTTCCCAGCGCTGTTGCCAGCGCCACTGCCAGAGTGCACCGTGCTGTTGCCAGCGCCACTGCCGGAGTGCCCAGCGCTGCTGCCAGTGTCACTGCCGGAGTGCACCGTGCTGTTGCTAGCGTCACTGCCGGAGTGTCCAGCACCACTGCTAGAGTGCCTCTCTCCAGCACCTATACTGGAGGGCCCCTCACAAGCAACACCAGCAGTAAGCCTGTGGCTTGCACCGGTGCCAGAGCCATCCTCTGGATAGGAGCCCCAAGAAAGGACAAAGGGGGGGTAGGCCAGGGTTGAACAGACGCCCCTTTCAGAAGCCCAGGGGTCACCATGGGGGTTGAACGGGCACCCCCTAACAGAAGCCCAGTAAATAGCAGGCAGGTAGTGTTGGGGCCAACTGACATCAGACGGAAGGGTGTGTGGGTGGTTGAAAGCAGTTATTTCCTTCTGGTATTTGATAGAGGCTAGCTGAGCCCCAACATTCCCTCTCTCCCACCTGTGTGTTTCTTGGGGACAGCATGGGTAAGAATTACAAATGGACCCAGAGGGGTTCCATTCTGAGTGGGAGGGTATGTGGCAGGGCTGAGTCCTGCCCCTGTAAATAATGGATATTCAGTGGGCTTTTGATTGTAAATAAAATTTAAAAAATGGTAAAAATATAGTGTGTGCTAGATATGGCAGGGCTGGAAGGTTAGACTTCCAACAACTGTAACTGCCTGTGTGATTCCCAATAAAACCTGAATGACTGTGCTGCGTTTAAATCTCATCTCTCACCGGATACCCACATTGTAACAGACCCCAATTAGCATTAATCCTGGACTACTTTAGCTAAGGTAACATTAAGTTGTCCAAGATTAATGCTAATCTGTGGAATCTTAGGTTAGATTGTAATTCATTTTGGGAGCTGCTGTGATTTTGATTATTTCTATATGTTCTATATATATTATAATTTATATGACTCAGATCGTAATTCCACGATATGATCTCAGTGCCTCCTTATCTAAGCAACCGATTGTTTAGTGGAATGCAAAGTGAGTGTTGTTATCTCTGACTTGCTCCAGTTTGTTTAATAACCCCAGACGGTATTTGTTGACAAACTGCAATAAATGTGGGATTGTGTCCTGAGGATGTCACCTGGATGTATTTCAAGTTTGTGTTGTTCAGGGTGCATTCTGCAAGGGGCCCAAGAGAAAGCAAACCACAGGGATGACAATGGGCATCCCTGTCTAGTGCCCCTAGCCAGTCAGGAAACTCATGCAATAGATTGTTTATTAAAACAGACTAGACAACACTACTACATTATACATATTTTACTCTACATTCGAGGTACCCGTGCCCATAAATTAAATCATAGATTTGACCATAGGGAAGCCATGGGCAGGGGGGCAGAATAGCTGCCCTCCCCATTAGATGAATCCTAAAAGCAGGTGAATGCTGGGGAGGAGGAGACAAACTCTGACACCCAGCAGGGACGTAATGAATTGAGGTAAGATATGAATCCTTTCCTTGCCAATCATTGGACGTATTGTTTAGCGAAGGACAAATAAGATACTAGCTATTTGATTGATGATATGATCTGGTATTGGAAGCACCTAAAATATGCTTAATATTTATGTGAGTTGATCTAAGGCTGCAGAACCACCACTTTGCTTCTTGTGACATAAATCTGTTAATTACTACGGACTAGCTTGGTTATCTGTAAATGACATACACCCATTTAAAAAGAGAGGCATCAAAATCAAATCAAACAGCATGAACCAGAAATACTACCTGATCAAATTCAGAGAGTTTGCTGCAATTCATTTTCCTGCCATTATCTGTTGAATATATTTTGGTTAAAAACAAACTTCTTATGGAGTTATTAAAGACAAACATATTTATTGAACCGGTTTGAGAGCAACTTGGAATCATTTTAAAATCTTCATTAAGAGATGTGACTCAGTGTTAAGTAGAGCACTAGCTTTCAACTTGGTTTGTATACCTGGCTTGTGTTACAAGCAAGCCATGAGAATCTCATTTGAGCAAATTATCTACCTGCCTTATCTATATTATTATTTATTTATTAGCAGACGCCCTTATCTAGGGCAACTTACAATTGTTACAAGATATCACATTATTTTTACATACAATTACATTATTTTTTACACATTATTTTTACATACAATTACCCATTTATACAGTTGGGTTTTTACTGGAGCAATCTAGGTAAAGTACCTTGCTCAAGCAGTATCCCCCACCTGGGACTGAACCCACGACTATCCAGTCAAGAGTCCAGAGCCCTAACCACTACTCCACACTGCTGCCCTGTTGCAGCCCTGCTATATTATACCTCTCCCACCCAGTTCTGTTGCTTGCTTTTTTTTTTTTTTTGCTGCTTTTTCTGTTAAATGTGTCTCCTGAAACATCCCAGTCTAATTTATTGATATCATTTTATTAACATTTTCTTTGAATCTGATTTGGAATTACTTTAACATTAAGTTTATGACTAGCCATTGTCTATACTTATATTATTGTCTACTCTTAATTGCATTAATACTTGTACTGTGATTCTTGAAATTAGCACCTTGACATTAGCACCGTGTCAACTTTGAACTTATCAACAGAGCTGTCAGTCTCAATATATACAACATGTCGTAAACATGTCCAACCACAGTAATATGCTGGGTATTAATCTGACTATAGGCTACAAATACATCTTCTTAATTTACATATCACAATATTTAAACAAAATACTCGTACCCCCATCAGCAGCACAGCAATCTTGTCTTGGAATCGTAGGATCCAGAGCACGACAGCCCGTAGTTATTCATCAGTCACAAGTGTCTGATTAGGATGGCTCCATGTTCACCAGGAAGGTTTGAGACAGCTCAGGTTTTTTAAATCTATTACAAAAACATTGTCAATGTAAAAAAACAAGTTAGAAAAAAAACAGCAGCCGTTTAAATTGGTGATATCAAACACAAAAGCCCAAGTTAGGAGAAGCAATTGGGGCAACCTGGTCAAGCATCAAGCAAATAGGCACAATTGGAAAGGTGCTGGGGCCCAACATTCCCACAATTGAGGAGGTTAAATGTCTTAAGAGACACAAATGGCAAAATCATAGACGAAGAAAAAAAAATAGCAAATATATTAAATGATTACTTTTCACAGGTTTTTACAAAGGAGGACACAGACAACATGCCCCACATGTAGACCTGTTCCTATCCCGTTTTAAATAACTTTAGCATAACAGAGGTAGAAGTGTTAAAGGGACTAGGAGCTCTTAAAATAAACAAATCCCCTGGGCCGGATGAGATCCTCCCAATAGTACTCAAAGAAATGAAAGAAGTTATTTACAAACCACTAACCAAGATCATGCAACAGTCTCTTGACACAGGGGTTGTACCGACAGACTGGAAAATTGCAAACGTAATACCAATCCACAAAAAGGGAGACAAAACCGAACCAGGTAACTACAGACCAATAAGCCTGACTTCTATTATATGTAAACTTATGGAAACTATAAAAAGATCCAAAATTGAAAATTATCTATATGGGAACAATATCCTGGGAGACAGTCAGCATGATTTTGGAAAGGGAGATCATGTCTAACTAACCTGCTTGATTTTTTTGAGGATGCAACATCGACAATGGATAATTGCAAAGCATACAACGTGGTTTATTTAGATTTCCAGAAAGCTTTTGACAAAGTCCCGCATAAAAGATTAATTCTCAAACTGAACACAGTAGGGATTCAAGGAAATGCATGCACATGGATTAGGGAGAGGTTAACAGGTAGAAAACAGAAAGTACTGATTAGAGGAGAAACCTCAAAATGGAGTGAGGTAACCAGTGGTGTACCACAGGGATCAGTATTAGGTCCTCTGCTACTCCTAATCTACATTAATGATTTAGATTCTGGTATAGTAAGCAAACTTGTTAAATTTGCAGACAACACAAAAATAGGAGGAGTGGCAAACACTGTTGCAGCAGCAAAGGTCATTCAAAATGATCTAGACAGCATTCAGAACTGGGCAGACACATGGCAAATGAAATGTAATACAGAAAAGTGTAAAGTACTGCACGCAGGCAATAAAAATGTGTATTATAAATATCATATGGGAGATACTGAAATTGAAGAAGGAATCTATGAAAAAGACCTAGGAGTTTATGTTGACTCAGAAATGTCTTCATCTAGACAATGTGGGGAAGCTATAAAAAAAGGCCAAAAAGATGCTCGGATATATTGTGAGAAGTGTTGAATTTAAATCACGGGAAGTAATGATAAAACTTTACAATGCATTAGTAAGACCTCACCTAGAATATTGTGTTCAGTTCTGGTCACCTCGTTACAAAAAAGATATTGCTGCTCTAGAAAGAGTGCAAAGAAGAGCAACCAGAATTATCCCGGGTTTAAAAGGCATGTCGTATGCAGACAAGCAAAAAGAATTGAATCTATTCAGTCTTGAACAAAGAAGACTACGCAGTGATCTGATTCAAGCATTCAAAATCCTAAAAGGTATAGACAATGTCGACCCACGGGACTTTTTTTCACCTGAAAAAAGAAACAAGGACCAGGGGTCACAAATGGAGATTAGATAAAGGGGCATTCAGAACAGAAAATAGGAGGCACTTTTTTACACAGAGAATTGTGAGGGTCTGGAACCAACTCCCCAGTAATGTTGTTGAAGCTGACACCCTGGGATCCTTGAAGAAGCTGCTTGATGAGATTCGTGGATCAATAAGCTACTAACAACCAAACGAGCAAGATGGGCTGAATGGCCTCCTCTCGTTTGTAAACTTTCTTATGTTCTTATGTTCTTATGACAACAATTTTCACAACCTTCTGAGGACTTATTTATGACATTCAGGTGGGACTTAGCATGTAACTTGAGAGAGAGAGAGACCAGCTAACAATTTAACGTTGTCACAATGTTGTCACAACGTTCCTTCTGGTTTGTTGGGTGCGTGCTTTAGAAATTCTCAGATCTCCACTTCTACGTCAGCCTCCTTCGTATTTTTTATGGTCATTGTACATGACCCTGTGAGACAAAACAGTATAATCAGAATCTGCTATGAGATATCTTAATTGATACCGCCTATAAAAAAATAAGTACACAGAAAATAAAATATACTTGGGGTCAAAATAATAGGTTTAGTATTCTAACAGTATACTAAATCATACTATTTTGACCCCAAGTATACTTTCAGTACACCTTTTTTATAATGGACAAATAATTAATCAAAATAAAACAGGTCATTATAGCACAAATCCATGCCCAGCTTCATTCATGCCACACCTTTGTTCTGCACTCTCCATGGGTTTCCTGCCCCAGCGATTTAATTCTTTGTTCTTGCCCACTACTGTTTTCACCACATTTCCCCTCCTACCTCAAATCTATTGTGTCTCCTTACAGTCCTCTTTACCCTATCTGCCCTTTTACCCTCTCTGCTCTTCTTCTACCACCTGACTGCTGGTCATGCCTTCTCATTACTCTCCATTCACTCATGCTCATTTCTTCTTTTCACCTCTGGTGGAACCAGCTGGCAGAGCATCTCAGGACTATTCCATCTTATACTACCTTCTACCATTTCTTCAAAACTCACCTGTTTATACTGCACCTATATAACTCTTGATCTATTCCTCCTGCTATAGATTTGGCTGGGCTTGCACAGTATCCTTGCATTGCTAGTTTTCTTTCAAAAGATAGGTATCTTTACTTAGTCTGTGTATCTATACATTGTTTAAACAAATACCAGGCAAATTAAGCTAAACAATAATTTAATCTTACCTATACTTTCAGTGACAAGATGTGTGCAGTTTTATAACTAGTCTATATGTACTTACTGATCACAACATGGCAGACTGGATGCTCTATGGAAGCCATCTTGCCCTTCTTTCCCCTGAGACTGTACATCGACCACGGCTTACTGGTTCCCAATTTTGCCATGAGTCTCATGATAGTTGCGGCCTCCAAAGGCACTGAAGTATGTTAAATGTAAAAAACACAACATTTCATAATATTAAATATAAAAATTAAACAATGAAGCTTAGCAAAGTTGGCAATATCCTATATTACAGGCCAGGCAATCATTCATATAGGGACAAAATTACTGGCACTATTAGCATAATGTGTAGATGAAATAATCACTGACCAGCTTTCTTTTGTAGTTTTTGTCCTGTAGCTCGTCACCAAGACTGTCCAATTCTGCTACACTTGTCAGAGGATCTGGCAGAACTTCCTCTTGAGCCCCAACATTGGTGGAAACACCAAGCCCTGCAGAGATCAGTTGCATTAATGCCCGTAGCTCTCTCTGTTCTTTTTGTATCATGTCCAGCTTAACCAAAACTTGCATTTGGAAATCTGAGAAAAATATGTTACAATTTAAGTGAGTTAACATCCTAAAACAGAAAAAAGTAAACCATAAATACATCAGCATTAGTAGATTGACTATGAATCATGTACACATTGTTTTTTGATGCACAGTTTTGTACACTTCTAACCAGGAGTTTTTGCTGGGTTCTGCCTTTGACCTGATAAGTTAGCTGGAGGAGATACAAATATCTGGCTTTGATGTTTCTGGGTGTGACTTGGTTCCATATTTGTCCCTGCCAATCAGAAAGATTTTTTGCTTCAGTCAGTAAACAATTTAACACATAATACATAAGAACATAAGAACATAAGAACATAAGAAAGTTTACAAACGAGAGGAGGCCATTCAGCCCATCTTGCTCGTTTGGTTGTTAGTAGCTTATTGATCCCAGAATCTCATCAAGCAGCTTCTTGAAGGATCCCAGGGTGTCAGCTTCAACAACATTACTGGGGAGTTGGTTCCAGACCCTCACAATTCTCTGTGTAAAAAAGTGCCTCCTATTTTCTGTTCTGAATGCCCCTTTATCTAATCTCCATTTATGACCCCTAGTCCTTTTTTCTTTTTTCAAGTCAAAGAAGTCCCCCAGGTTGACATTGTCTATACCTTTTAGGATTTTGAATGTTTGAATCAGATCGCCGCGTAGTCTTCTTTGTTCAAGACTGAATAGATTCAATTCTTTTAGCCTGTCTGCATACGACATGCCTTTTAAACCCGGGATAATTCTGGTTGCTCTTCTTTGCACTCTTTCTAGAGCAGCAATATCCTTTTTGTAACGAGGTGACCAGAACTGAACACAATATTCTAGGTGAGGTCTTACTAATGCATTGTAGAGTTTTATCATTACTTCCCTTGATTTAAATTCAACACTTCTCACAATATATCCGAGCATCTTGTTAGCCTTTTTATAGCTTCCCACATTGTCTAGATGAAGACATTTCTGAGTCAACATAAACTCCTAGGTCTTTTTCATAGTTCCCTTCTTCAATTTCACTATCTCCCATATGATATTTATAATGCACATTTTTATTGCCCGCATGCAATACTTTACACTTTTCTCTATTAAATTTCATTTGCAATGTGTCTGCCCAATTCTGAATGCTGTCTAGATCATTTTAAATGACCTTTGCTGCTTCAACAGTGTTTGCCACTCCTCCTATTTTTGTGTCGTCTGCAAATTTAACGAGTTTGCTTACTATACCAGAATCTAAATCATTAATGTAGATTAGGAATAGCAGAGGACCTAATACTGATCCCTGTGGTACACCACTGGTTACCTCACTCCATTTTGATGTTTCTCCTCTAATCAGTACTTTCTGTTTTCTACCTGTTAACCACTCCCTAATCCATGTGCATGCATTTCCTTGAATCCCTACTGCGTTCAGTTTGAGAATTAATCTTTTATGCGGGACTTTGTCAAAAGCTTTCTGGAAATCTAAACAGACCATGTCGTATGCTTTGCAGTTATCCATTTTCAATGTTGCATCCTCAAAAAAGTCAAGTAGGTTAGTTAGACATGATCTCCCTTTCCTAAAACCATGCTGGCTGTCTCCCAGGATATTGTTACCATATAGGTAATTTTCCATTTTGGATCTTATTATAGTTTCCATAAGTTTACATATAATAGAAGTCAGGCTTATTGGTCTGTAGTTACCTGGTTCGGTTTTGTCTCCCTTTTGTGGATCGGTATTACGCTTTGCTATTTTCCAGTCTGTCGGTACAACCCCTGTGTCAAGAGACTGTTGCATGATCTTGGTTAGCGGTTTGTAAATAACTTCTTTCATTTCTTTGAGTACTATTGGGAGGATCTCATCTGGCCCAGGGGATTTGTTTATTTTAAGAGCTCCTAGTCCCTTTAACACTTCTGCCTCTGTTATGCTAAAGTTATTTAAAATTGATAGGAACAGGTCGACATGTGGGGCATGTTGTCCGTGTCCTCCTTTGTAAAAAACCTGTGAAAAGTAATCATTTAATATATTTGCTATTTTTTTTTTTTTTCTCATCTATGATTTTGCCATTTGTGTCTTAGACATTTAACCTCCTCTTTGAATGTTCTCTTGCTGTTATAATATTGGAAAAACATTTTGGAATTGGTTTTAACCCCTTAGCAATACTGATTTCTATCTCTCTCTTGGCCTTTCTAACTTCCTTTTTTTGACTTGTGTTTGCAGTTCCAAGTACTCTTTCTGTGTGCTTTGTTTTTGGTCCCTTTTAAACGCTCTGTAAAGTGCCTTTTTTCGCTGAATATTTTTTTTTTTGATCTATTAAACCATTTTGGCCATTTTGTTTTAGATTTAGATTTGTCTACTTTTGGGATGTAATTGTTTTGTGCCTCTAGTACTACATTTTTAAAAAAAACAGCCATCCTTTTTCTGTGGATGTTTTCTATTTTACTCAATCTACTTCTATTAGTCTCTGTTTCATACCTTTGTAGTTTGCTTTTCTAAAATTGTAAACCTTAGCTTTAGTCATTACTTTTGGGGTTTTAAAAAATATTTCAAATGAGACCATGTTGTGGTCTGAGTTTGACAATGGCTCTCTGACCTCTGTTTTAGTTATTCTGTCTTCATTATTTGAAAAGACTTAAGTCAAGGCATGCCTCCCCTCTAGTCGGTGCCTTGACAAATTGCGTTAGGAAGCAGTCATTTGTCATTTCCACCATTTCAATTTCGTCCGTCGTGCCCCCCATCGGGTTTTCCCATTTTATATGGGGGAAGTTGAAATCCACCATTAGTATGGCTTCTCCTTTTCTACACGCATTTCGAATGTCATTGTACAACAGATTATTTTGCCCAGCGTCTGAATTTGGCGGTCTATAGCATGCTCCTATTATTATGCCCTTTGAATTTGTGTCCATTATTCTGACCCATATTGATTCTGCATTGTTTTCTTTGTCCTGATTTAACACCTGGGCTTCAAGACTATTTCTTATGTATAGCGCTATTCTGTCCTGCCTGTCTTTCCTATATAGTGTGTACCCACTAATATTATATTCGTCTCCATCACTCTCAGACAACTAAGTTTCTGTAACACCTATCACATCGTAGTTACTTGTTAGTGCAGTAGCTTCAAGTTCTAATATTTTGTTTCTGAGACTTCTAGCATTAAGATAAATACATTTAATAGTGGTCTTACCTGAGTTGATGCCCTTGTTTTGATGTGGTCTCCGTTCTGTTTTTTTTGTTTTCTCCCCCCTTCCTTTCTAGTTTAAATGCTTCTGGACCGCCTGAAGGATCCTTTCTCCGAGTAGATTGGTTCCCTTTCTGTTTAAGTGCAGTCCGTCCCACCTGTATAGATAGTCCTTGTTGTAGAAAGTGCTCCAGTGTTCAAGAAAGGTGAAGCCTTCCTGTGTGCACCACGATTTCAGCCATGAATTTTGGTCACCCTAATACCACAGATTAGGGTGACCCTAATACCACAGATTAGGGTGACCATATCGCTCCATAATCCTCTGGACACTAAAATAAAACAGGATTTTTAATTTCCCCTTAAATTAAAAGAAATTAACATATAAACTATTATAGCTTCGCAGAGATTACTGTTGTTGCATAATATACAATGTCTGCGCGGTAGCATAGTTAAGGTTTGAACGAAGGTTCTGTTTAAAGTCGATTTTACAACCAGCTCAAAATCGATATGCATGAAAATTAACGGGGTAGCATTTGGTGAAATACTTTTTGAGATACAGCGTGTCGATAAAAACACTTGTTTAAAAAAAAAAAAAAAAAAAAAAAAAATTAAGACGCTTTTACATACACCTGTTTCTCAAAAAGTACTGCTAATTAAGGAACCACACTTGGCATACACATAGTCCCGGGAGTGTAGATGTGCAACAGGGTATTTACATTTTCGGGAGGGGTCCTGGTTTTACCAAAATTGAACCAAAAAAGATAACGGTCTGACGTCACTTCTGTCTGACGTCAGTGGCTCGTGTCGTTGCTTTCGACCGTTCCATTTCACTGAATAGGGAGACATTGAATAGCCAGTAGTTCAGCACACACGGGTCAGATCTGTGTTTCTGTCTGGATAAAACTGGTAATCCGTGATAATAATTAGTGTTTGAGCCTTCAGTACTGGGGAAACTAATAATAATTTGTTCATTTAGGAAATACGTTTTTCTCCTCCCCCCTCACTTTATGATACAGTCGGGAGTTCATCGAAACTGTCCGTGTTCCATTCCTCACACACACACACAGCGTCAGCGGTCAGAAGCAAACACGTGAAATAGAGAATGTAGTGGCACTTTACAGTATTACCCTGTTAGCTGGGTTGTATTGTTGCTCACCAGCGAAAAAAAAAAAAAAAAAACTTTCATCACTAAAGGGGGAAAGAGGTGCCGTGGCTCAGCCCTGGAGAGCCCTGGCACAAATTAAGCACTAGTTAAATAATAAAATGTAAACCTCTGATAAAGGCGTCTACCAAATAGATAAAAAAAATAATAAAGACTACAATGTATTTGTTATGACACCCCCTATTTTAAACTCCAATGCCTTTTTGTTTATTGAAGATCGTTGTTATTGGGTTTGTGATTATTTGTTTCTATCAAAGTTGTAATTTGCTTTGTTAAACTAATGATCTGACTGACAGCTTTACATGGCCCGGCTTGAACAAAACTCTTGTTCGTGATAATGTTTTGCCAAATAGAATAAAATACAAATGCATACTATTATATGTATGCGTGTTATATATTCCATATTTAAGCATATACATTATACACTTTCTGCTATTTGTTTACTGTATATCGCTGCCAAAGGACGGTTGAGATTTTTTAAAGTAACAGCGCACGCTGCCCACGAAGTTGTTCTTCAGCTGCTGCAGAATGTTTGATACCTTCTTCACAACGCGAAGTAATTTACTGACAGGTGGGTAAAAGCTATTATTAATCATTTGTGTTGATTTAAGAAACCCCTGAAATAAGGATGTATCAGACGGCAGTAGAACATCCACGAGTAAAATAAAAAGATATTGAACTTTTGTTAATGAAATGGGTCAATAACAATATATATTTTTAGAAAGTATAAGACATGGCTGATGACGATAATCAATCGGCATGAATTGAGAACATAAATAAATGAATACTACTCGCAGCGAGTAGTCTAAAGCCGGTAAAAAAAAAAAAAAAAAAAAAAAAAACTAAAAACATTACAATACAGTATATTATTAATAGTGACAATACAACTGTAGTAATATTCGTATTGTAATTGTTTGTGTAAAACTCGTCAAGACAGTACAGTAAAGTACAACTATACAAAATTCTATTTATTACATTTCGAGTAAACTTTTGGGCAATTCGGTTTAAAAATTCATGTAACCTGCTATTGTTATTGTCTCATTTTTAATAAATACTCTTAGTATATCACAGATTATTATATACATTTTCAGATATCCAAATCACTATACAGAATTCTATTTATTACATTTCAGAAACCTTTTTTTCCTTTGGTGGTTGGTCCAAATATCTCCTATCTAATTCAGGTAAGAACTGACAAGACTTGAAAGATGGGCCTGACAGATAGAAGAGAGAAGAAGCAACGGCAAATCCAATATGGCATCAAGACCTTAAATTGCACACAACGCATCCTTCTGCCTAAAAACCTGCAGGATTCTTACATGATCTTTCTAGAGAGAGTGGACAGAGCCACACAACATGAAGAATAACTGCTCCCCGGCAGTACTGTTCAAATAATGTCACCAGCTCTTCAGCCTCAGGTACAGCACTTGCTTTTCCCCACCTTTCCAGCCTCAGATAGAGCCATTGCTGTCCCCACCTCTCCAACCTCAGGTACAGTCCTTGCTGTCGCCATATCTGCAGCCTCTCTGGCAGCCGTTGCTGTCCCGACCTCTCCAGACTCAGGTACAGCCATTGCTTTCCCCACCTCTCCAGCCTCGGTACAGCCATTGCTGCTTCCACGTCCTCAGCCTCAGGCACAGCCATGGCTTTCCCCACCTCTCCAACCTCAGGTACAGCCGTTGCTGCTTCCACCTCTTCAGCCTCCAAGGCAGCTGTTGCTGTCCCCACCTCTCCAGCCTCAGGTACAGCCATTGCTTTCCCCACCTCTCCAGCCTCGGTACAGCCATTGCTGCTTCCACGTCCTCAGCCTCAGGTACAGTCCTTGCTGTCTCCACCTCTGTAGCCTCCAGGTACAGCCGTTGGTGTCCCCACCTCTTCAGCCTCCAAGACAGCCATTGCTGTCCCCACCTCTCCAGCCTCAGGTACAGTCCTTGCTATCCCCACCTCTCCAGCCTCAGGTACAGTCCTTGCTGTCCCCACCTCTCCAGCCACCAGGGCAGCCGTTGCTGGGGACTCCAGGGACAGTCTCCTCTAGCCTCAGGGGCAGGGATTAATAACATTTGATTTTGCCTCAATAAACCTGGCTTTTTAAAAAAATCTTTACATACTTCTTGTTGATTGTTTGATTTTCCAAGATGCCTTCTGCAAAACTATGGAAATTCAATGGCAAAAACTTCGTTAAAGTAACGTTAAGGTTTGTTTGCAAATGTCCAAAAGGTTAGGAAATTGCAAGTTAAGGTAGCCACGCAACCGTAACTCTGCACCCTTATGTGTATGTTTCCTGTCACACTTGACATCACATATGACATCACATATGACATCATCAATGACATGGGCAATGACATCATGTGATAGAGTCCTGGTATACTTGCCTCAGGCGGCCGAGGAGAACACAGAAGAAACTGAGGTAGAGAGATTGACGTTGATACGCCGACACAGGCGCACGGGATTTAATCAATAAACATAAACAAAAAGTAAACAATAATGTCATGTGACGCTACCAGCGATGGTAGCGCACAGAGGACAATACATGACTGTACAAACACTCAAAATAAAACACAATACAACAAACTATAAATCAAAGGTGCCGTGAAAACGGCAGGCCTTGCAGCAGCCCCAATCACAGTGATCGCTATGTCTTTATACTGATGCTCCGCTGAGACACGCCCAACTGCCTGCTGGAACAGCTGATTGCTTTCAGCTGCTGCTCCACGCAGAAAGGTAATCCTCCCCGGCAGAACGCCACAGCAGTTAAACAATTAATTAAATCAATTTACAACAAACAACGCAAAAATATACAATAAAACTACATATTTCCCATGTGTAGGGCTTCCGCCCTGCCACATATCCTCCCGCTCAGAATGGAACCCGTAGGGGTCCATTCGACATTTTTTTTTCTTTTCTTTTTTAAACACACAAACAAATCATAAGGCTGGGTGGGAGGGAGGGAGGGAACACTGGAGCCAGCAACAACAATCAACACACGCCAGGCTCCAACGTTAGTTTCCACTCAAGCATCAAATCCATCAACGTCACTATAATTATATATTTCTAAACATTATCATTCGTCACAACTATTATTATTACAATCATCATTATTCACAATTATTACATTTACCCCCACCGTCACCATTATTTTCTCTCTGGGCTTTTAATCACAGGGTGCCCTTCTAACGCCATGGTGACCCCCTAAACCCCATGTCCCTTCTCGGGGCTCCTCTGCAGAGGGTAGCCCCTGCGGCGGTCAAGTCTTTCAAACCTTTGTTCGTAAAATCACAGCACGTGAGTGATGTCTCCGGCAGCTACGGCTGGACCAAAGGCAGCAACACTCCTGCGTGTTAGTCCCATGACGTCAGAGAGCGTGAGTGACGGCTTCGGCAGCAACGGCTGGACTGAAGGCAGAAACTCCTCAAGTAGTTGGCCTGCCTCTTCAGGCTCTGGAGGCCGGAGCTCCTCCTCTCTCTTCCGATGCTCGGTTGGACGCACATCCCTCATTGGACCGGGCTCCTGCCGCTCGGGCATTCAGGCTGGAGACTCCTCCCTCCCAGTCCTTGGGACACGAAGCTCCACCCTCTCTGACGCTCGGGTTGAAGCTGGTGGTCATTGGCTTGCTCTGCTCCCCCCCCCAAAAAATTCAGGGGTTTGCTCCTCTCTGTCGCGGAAGCCAATTATGACATTGAAATGTTTAGGTACAATTGCAGATTTCTGCAGTTCAATGAAGTACATAAAGCAGAAGTAGATTATAATGCATGGATTTTATGCTTCCAAGAAACATAAAACACTGCTTTGTGTACCACAGTATACATGGAGCAGCAGTATACCATACAGTACTACAGAAGATTCCTTTTCTATTTCACTGGCGCCTTCTGAGTGAAATTTAATGGAGAGTGTTATCTTACATGTAGGGTTTCACATATTATATGTCCCATCCATTTTCAGGTACTCCTTTCCAAACATCAAATACTCATCACTACATACCTCAACATGAATTACACATTTCTGAGTACATGGAAATCTGTTGTTGGTTAAAGCACATTTCGACAGCAAAGATAATGCAGTTACTGAACATGTTACCAATCACAATGACTTCCGTATGGCCAGTCTTCGGGGAGAATTTGTCATGTGCTTAGTGATGTCATTGATGACGTCATATGTGATGTCAAGTGTGACAGGAAACATACACATAAGGGTGCAGAGTTACGGTTGTGTGGCTATCTTAACTTGCAATTTCCTAACCTTTTGGACATTTGCAAACAAACCTTAACGTTACTTTAACGAAGTTTTTGCCATTGAATATACATATATATATATATATATATATATATATATATACAGACGTGCTCAAATTTGTTGGTACCCCTCCACAAAAAACGAAGAATGCACAATTTTCTCTGAAATAACTTGAAACTGACAAAAGTAATTGGCATCCACCATTGTTTATTCCATATTTAATCGAAATCAGACTTTGCTTTTGATTTTTTATTCAACATAATATTGTAAATAATAAAACAAATGAAAATGGCATGGACAAAAATGATGGGACCGCTAACCTAATATTTTGTTGCACAACCTTTTAGAGGCAATCACTGCAATCAAACGTTTTCTGTAGCTCTCAATGAGACTTCTGCACCTGTTAACAGGTAGTTTGGCCCACTCTTCCTGAGCAAACTGCTCCAGCTGTCTCAGGTTTGATGGGTGCCTTCTCCAGACTGCAAGTTTCAGCTCTTTCCATAGATGTTCGATAGGATTCAGATCAGGACTCATAGAAGGCCACTTCAGAATAGTCCAATGTTTTGTTCTCATCCATTCTTGGGTGCTTTTTAGCTGTGTGTTTTGGGTCATTATCCTGTTGGAGGACCCATGACCTGCGACTGAGACAGAGCTTTCTGACACTGGGCAGTACGTTTCGCTCCAGAATGCCTTGATAGTCTTGAGATTTCATTGTGCCCTGCACAGATTCAAGGCACCCTGTGCCAGGCGCAGCAAAGCAGCCCCAAAACATAACCGAGCCTCCTCCATGTTTCACTGTAGGTATGGTGTTCTTTTCTTTGAAAGCTTCATTTTTTCGTCTGTGAACATAGAGCTGATGTGACTTGCCAAAAAGCTCCAGTTTTGACTCATCTGTCCAAAGGACATTCTCCCAGAAGGATTGTGGCTTGTCAGTATGCATTTTAGCAAATTCCAGTCTGGCTTTTTTATGTTTTTCTGTCAAAAGTGGAGTCCTCCTGGATCTTCTTCCATGGAGCCCACTTTAAGCTCAAAAAAGCGACGGATGGTGCGATCAGAAACTGACGTACCTCCACCTTGGAGTTCAGCTTGTATCTCTTTGGCAGTTATCCTTGGTTCTTTTTCTACCATTCGCACTATCCTTCTGTTCAATCTGGGGTCGATTTTCCTCTTGCGGCCGCGCCCAGGGAGGTTGGCTACAGTTCCATGGACCTTAAACTTCGTAATAATATTTGCAACTGTTGTCACAGGAACATCAAGCTGCTTGGAGATGGTCTTGTAGCCTTTACCTTTACCATGCTTGTCTATTATTTTCTTTCTGATCTCCTCAGACAACTCTCTCCTTTGCTTTCTCTGGTCCATGTTCAGTGTGGTGCACACAATGATACCACACAGCACAGTGACTACTTTTCTCCATTTAAAAATAGGCTGAATGACTGATTACAAGATTGGAGACGTGTGATACTAATTAAAGAAACTAATTAGTTTGAAATATCACTATAATCCAATTATTTATTAACTTTTCTAAGGGGTACCAACAAATGTGTCCAGGCCATTTTAGAATATCTTTGTAGAATAAGCAATAATTCATCTCTTTTCACAGCTTCTTTGCTTTATTCTATGACATACCAAAGGCATGCAAGTATACATGATAAAATAGCTTTTAATTTCATCACTTTTCAGGAGGAATGAAGCATTATTTCAATGAGCTGTAAGGGTACCAACAAATTTGAGCACGTCTGTATATATATAAAATGAATCCACATTTACATTCATACGTACCTTTTATGATGTGATATGACATGTTCTGCTATAGTACTGTACTTACAGCTCAAACTATCTTGTGTTGTTCCCTGGAAAGATAGTGGCATAGGCAAGACAGCAGATGGCTCACATACCCTCTTCAGTTATTTTTGGACTGGAGGTTCCTCTTCATCTGTCAAATATAAATCAGTTGCAAAGTAATAACTGTTATTATAAAGTCGTTTAAAAACGTACATATTTATTTAAAGATAAAAACCTGACTGTACTCTGCCTGGAATCAGTACAGTATATGAACTTACCATCAGTCCCTGCATTGTCCGTTTGCCGATACCTCATTGGTTTGCTAATCTGCCTCCGCCCACAATCATTCTCAAACAAAGAAAATAAAAATAAAACCTGTTCTTGTTCCTACTTGCTGGCATTAAATAGATCATCATAAAAGCCAGAGCAGAATTGCCCCTCCTGTTGATGGGCAAAAAAAAAATACATTTATACTGATTGCATTGATTTCTAAGTTTTTCTAACTGCAATTTGCTATTTTTAAAAGAGGGAAAAAATGTGAATTAACATACCTCATCCTCACTTGAAATCCAGTTTCTTGGCACCACTTCCACTGTATTCTCATTTGTGAATTCCACTGTTGCATACATTTTCAAATGGCGTGAAAACACAGATGATCAAATAAATCTATGGATATTGCAAAACACAATTTGTTAATGCAAACACAGCATTATTATTTATTACCTCTCTTAATGTTTTAACAGTAGTTACAGCACAAAAGACAAAGAAAAAATATGCCAGCTTATAAAAAAATATACGTACATACACCCCAGCAAAGGAAGAGATCATCCAAGCAATATAATCATCCTGGTCCACTGTGTCTTGATGATCATCAGTATGATGCTTGCTCCGACCTAGTGATGGGTTGACAGACATCCAGTGTCGTTATAATGCCTAGGAGTTCTCTTCATTTTCTGTATTGCTTTCGATCTATAACCTACAAACATGACATTTCAGTATGTGCAAAAGCAGTAAAGTTGATATAAAAAGGAAAACAACTTGGCATTCAGATCTGGATTTTGGATTTAGCTTCATTTAATTGACTTTTCAGAACATACAAAACGGTATATTTATTTAAATACAGAAAATATGTTTACACATTACTTTTATGTAGCCTATATACTGATGCTAAACAAATGTTATTATACTGTGCAATAGGCAAATGTGGGTCTACAGTACAAAATATTCTGTGTAAAGTTATTGTTGTTGTTATTAATGTTATTACTTGTTAATTATTATTTGTTTAACTTATTTTATTTCTTTTTAATATTTCATTTAGTGAATATTTTAATTTTGAATATACACATAAACTTATTATAAACTTGTTATAAAAGTAAGTTAAAAGAAATATGTAAAGGACCAACGCTTAAAAGAAGTGTTCTAATATGAAGATGGTCAATAGTGACATCTAGTGGCATACAGATTTTTGTTTTCTTCTTGTTATTTTTGGCAAGCGACCGCAATATCGCCTAACGTCTATATTGTTATAACATTGTTTAATGAAATCTTAAATAAGTTAAGCATTTAAATAATTCTCTGTACCGTTTAAGTAAATTAATAAAACACGGTTAAATGTCAATAAATTCCGGTCGGGTCATTAGTTTTCTTTCGACAGCATCAATGGTATTTTGTTTGGTAATATGCAGGCTAGCATGAGTGTATGAAGTAAATGTCATTATGACTCGTAGTGTTCCACATTTTCGTTTTTTTATTACTACAGTATTAAAATTCTGTGAATTTTTCGGAGCTTATTTTTCAAACATTAACCCATATGAAATTGAGGGAAAAGAAAAATAAGAAAAAATCAAAAAGAAAAAAATATTACAAGAAGTGCATGCTGTCATAATACCCAACCATGTTTCTTTTTAATTGTTAACTAACCTATTACATTTGTACTCCAAATAAAATTAAATGTGTACAGATGTACATAATATGCTGTATGTGAAAATACACAATTTATACAGAGACTCTTGTCATTTGTTTAGAAACAGATGCCCTAATGTAATGGTATAGGGCGTAAAAGTGGTACGTCATTTCAGCATATTGTAGCGGCAGTGCATGTGGTTCCTCATCGGCGGTATGGGAGGCAGGAAAGGATTTCAGGTTTAATGGCAGTTAGAACTACCGTTTATTGTATTGTTTTGCTCTTTTAGAAAACTGTCTTTTACACGCTCTCTCTCAGTCGATTTCTCTTGCAATTCAGCACACTCACATGAACAGCGACAGTACGCGATTTGCATATTCAATCCTCCAATCATACTGCACAGCAGCCGCACGTCACAATCAGCAGGAAGCACGAGGCAACAACACATACCTCGCTCACACACACGGCAGTTTACTCTCAAATTCAAATAACTCGCATTCGACAGCACAAACAGGCAGCGACAGTTCATTGACTCAAATTCGGTACGCAAATCATTCCACGGCATTCGCTACAATGTAGGTATGTCAAATCGTTTGAACATCTGAAACCATTGGAACATTCGGCAGATTCTGCTCCAGACCCATGTTTAAGCCTGTAACGTAACTGTATCACCTACTAGCCCTACTGCTGCCTTCCCCAGTGCATGCTACAATATTAACATTTCAGAAAATAATAAGTGTTACTTTTATGTAGATTTATCAAAAAAACATGTCCTTACCTTAAAATGTGACGATGATGTCTTCCTCTGTCCTAATTTATCACCTAAAAACCTATTTAACACTTATCTAATTATCATTATTTATTTCTTAGCAGATGCCCTTATCCAGGGCGACTTAAAATTGTTACAAGATATCACATTATTTTTACATACAATTACATTATTTTTACATACAATTACCCATTTATACAGTTGGGTTTTTTTACTGGAGCAATCTAGGAAAACTACCTTGCTCAAGGGTACAGCAGCAGTGTACCCCATCTGGGATTGAACCCACGACCCTCCGGTCAAGAGCCCAGAGCCCTAACCACTACTCCACCTAACCTATCTAAAACCTTATCATCTAACACTTGCTCTCTATATCTATTTAATCTTTCTTCTCACTCGATGCACTCTCTCTCTCTCTCTCTCTCTCTCTCTCTCTCTCTCTCTCTCTCTCTCTCTCTCTCTCTCTCTCTCTCTCTCTCTCTCTCTCTCTCTCTGAGAACTTTGCCTTCTGAGAACTTTGCTCGAGCACTCACTTGACTTAAGCACCCTAAGGCGCTCGCGGGTTTTCCAATCCTAACTACCAATAAGAATGACTTTTTTTCGCTTTTATTTAATTAAATTGTTAACCATTTTTTAGTTACATTCATGCATATACAAATCAGATATGAAATTCATTAAGAATTATTATCTGACTGACAAATATAAAAATGGTTATGTACAATTCTGCCCAAAACTGTCTCGAACGCAATGACTGAATGATAACCATATATGTGATAACCAACATAGCTATCTTATCTAAACAAAAAAAAAAGGGATTCACATTCATGTTTTTTTTGTTACTTTATTTTTGACACTTTATTTTTTTCTGTTTTCTTTTGTTATTGGATTGTTTCTGGAACAAGATACAGGTTATTGGTTGGTGTCCCAGCTTTTGGACACCTGGGTTTTTCTCCTCACGGATCTGGGAGAGGGGTTATATTTTGAATTCTACCCGCGCTGAAAGAAATAAGAAGAAAGTATTACTTGTGTTATCGTTTACACAGACGGACAAATTCCTAGTCTATTTTTTTATTGCAGAAAAAAAAAGAAACTACTTACCTACACTGGTCGGCCCCGTACCACCCTTCTGGGTGTATTCGAGGCCTACGGCGTGTTACTTACCTTACCTCCAGGTTTTCCAGTCCAGCTCCCAGGTCGGGCGTGGTGGCAGAACACAGAGGGCCGGGCGAGATCCGAGGGCATGGAACGTGGGAGAGAGGAGAGAAATGCGAAGTGAAAGACTGGCTGAAGGGAAGTGACCAAAGCTTCTGGGTGGAAGCAGTGATTTACTTACCTGTGTTTCAGTTTCTGACGCTTCCTCCTGCTTCACTCCTCCTCCCCAGGTGCAATGGGGACAGCAGTGGACGGTGGACGGAGGGGGAGACCCCAGGAGCATGGGATTTACCCCCGGACTATTTCTTTCTGTTTCGTCCCATCTTTGTGTTACATCCGTGACTGTAGTGTTTTATGTCGACCTTGTTTTTATGTTTTTATTTTGTTCTCAGAGCCAGTGACTGACAGGAGGGGATTGCCTTAGTGTGCTGTGGATTTTTGCTTTTTTTTCTGTTCTGTTCTGCATTCCCTAGTGTGGTCCTTTTTTTTCGATTTTAGTCTAGCGATCTTTTTTTGTACCGTGTTTTTAGTACCCTGTCGAGAACAATAAAATTTGTTTTACCCGATACGGTTTCATTGTGTGTGTGTGGGAACGTGGGGATCAAAGAACCTGAACAGGAGAGTATAATTATCATTCGGTTACTAAGGTCCTTGCCTTATTAAAAACAAGGTGGCGTAGTCGTCAGCTACATACGTATTATCGTCAAGGTTATCTCAGGTCACCCCACCCGTGACACTGCTGATTTTTTTGGCATAGTCGGCAGGATTCCCGGTTCTTCCCCATACACACAATGGACGCTCAAGGGGCTGGGGCCGCCCCAGTAGGTGGTATGATGGGCATGCCTTGGTTTATGGGGCTAGCGTGGGTGCCCAAATTTAATGGAGAAGGGAATTATACAGACTGGCGGGCTCAGGTGCAGGCAATGTTGCGGTCATGTGGGCTGGGAGAAACCCAGCAAGTGGATCTCCTGTGTGGGGCGCTAGAGGGAATAGCCAAACAGGAAGTGATGATACTGGAGGAAGAAGAACGAGGCACCTGTGCACAGATATGGAGAACACTGGACGAACTGTATGGGGACAAGTCTCCAGGGGTGAAGCTAAGGGTGGATTTCTTTGCAGCACGCCAGAATCGGGGTGAGTTGATGGGAGCTTTCATTCTCCGATTGCATGAGCTGTTTTCCAGGTGGCGACGACAGGAACCAGGAGGCGTGGCACAGGGAGAAGAGATACTACGGGACCAGCTGGTCTTTGGACTCCTACCTGGACCCATTCGCCAAGAGCTACAACGACAGGTACGTCGAAACCCGCAGCTGACCTTCCTGGAAGTTATACGGGAGGCCAAGATCATGGAGAGGGAGGGAGATAAGGTGGAGTCCGAGGTAATCGCTTGCCCTGTAATGTTGCCCAGACCCCCCGTTGCCCCGCTGCAGGAGCTGGACTGTTGGAAGAACAGCATCCGGGCGGAATTGGCCAAAGAACTTCAAGAGCAGATGCGAGAGCTGGTTAAGTCCCTCTGAGAAGAAATACGGAGACAACCCGGGCCTCAGGCCATTGCAGTAACACCTGTGTCTGCTAGTTCTTCTAGGGGAAGGGTTGAAGAAGGACAGTACCAACCATGGCCCTGCCTACGTTGGGACGAACAGGGGTGCCCCATCTGCGCACAATGTGGCCGGAGTGGCCACATCCTCCGAGACTGCCAGCAACAGAGAGGTAACTCCCAGCAAGAAGATTTAAACTAGGACGCACGGCCACCGTGGGACAAGTGGACGGGAGGTTAGACCAGGGAGGATGGTCTATTGAAGAGCCCATGTTGCTGGGGGAATGTCTGGGGGTGGAAGTGCAGATTCGGGGAGTGCAGATGCCCTGCCTGCTGGACACCGGATCCCAGGTGACCTTATTTAGTAAATCTTTCTTTGAGAGGTGGTTGGGCCAGGAGTTTGTGCGAGAGGCCACCGACATCTCTTGGCTCAAACTGTGAGCCGCAAATGGGCTACAGATACCCTACATTGGGTATGTTGTTTTGGATTTCGTTATAGGAGGAGTGAAGGTCCCAGATCGGGGGGGTTGTCATCGTGGAGGATAGTGCCCTGAGTGCAGAGCGGGGAATCTTGGGAATGAACGTGATCAGCCACTGCTGGGAAGAGCTATTCGGGGGAGCCGGTCCGAGACTTAGGAGTTTCGAATCGGCTGTGTCCACCAAGGCAAGGGGTGAGTGGGATAAGGCCTTCGCCGTTTGTAGAAAGGTTGAGCGGGAAGAGGCCCCCGATGGGAAGGCGGGGACCGCACGGCTAACCCGGCAGCAGCTGATATAAATCCCTCCCCAGAGTGAGATGGTGGTTTGGACCCGGGTGATCGAACACCCAGCATGGACCGAATACTGTGCATTGGTGGAGGCGATAGAGGAAGATGCCGAGTGGCAGGTAGCACGCACACTCGCGTGGGTCAGACAAGGGAGGGTATCCCTCCGGTTGCGTAATGTGAACCCTTACCCCATTGAGATCCCTCAGCGACGGCCATTAGCGACCGTGTTTAGGGTTGAACTTACAGATGTACACAGTGACCGTGACCTTGTCTTACAGTACCTCCACCCAGACCTAGTGGAAGTGGATGTCCGCCCCGTGGATTTGTCGGTGACTGAACCAGAACCAGACCTGGCATTGAGGGGGATGGACTCTCCCCTGCTTAGCAGAGGGAGCTGGATGATCTATTACGGCGTTGGAAGAAAGTGTTCGCGGCACATGAGGATGACTTTGGACGAACTGATGCCGTCCTCCATAACATCCCTACGGGTACCACCCCACCTTCCCGGGAGCGATACCGGCCTATCCCATCCATCCTGTATACAGAGTTGAGGGTGCTACTGCAGAACATGATTGACCAAGGCATGGTCAGGGAGAGTAGCAGCCCGTGGGCCGCCCCTGTAGTCCTGGTCAAAAAGAAGGATGGTTCTTGGAGGTTCTGCGTAGACTATAGGAAACTCAACGCGTTGACCCATAAGGATGCGTTCCCCCTCCCCTGGATAGAAGAATCCCTCACCAACCTTACCAAGGCAGAATGGTATTCCACCTTGGACTTGGCCAGTGGATACTGGCAGGTGGAAGTAGACCCCCGTGACCAGGAGAAGACAGCCTTTACAACCCCCCTGGGCCTATACAAGTTCGAGCGGATGCCGTTTGGGCTATGTAATGCCCCTGCCACTTTTCAGAGTTTGATGCAGCGCTGTCTGGGAAGTCAGGTACATGATTCCTTATTAATTTATTTGGATGACGTAATTATCTTCTCTCCTACTTTTGAAGCTCATTTCCGTCACCTGGAACAGGTGTTCCAGAAGCTATGGCATCAAAGCTACAGCCCACCAAGTGCAAGCTGTTTCAGCGGGAGGTTCGCTATCTGGGACATTGGGTGAGCAGAGCAGGTGTATCCACGGACCCCGAGAAGTTGACGGTTGTCCAGGACTGGCCTCCACCTTCGACTGTCCGCCAGGTGCGTTCTTTCTTGGGTTTCGTAGGATACTATAGGCGATTCATCCCAGCATTCTCCAAGATATCTGCCCCCTTACATGCCTTGTTGGTTGGGACGGCGACTTTGGTAAAGAAGACAGCCGCGGTGGTTTGGAGCCCCCAGTGCCAGGTCGCCTTCGAGGAATTGAAGACCGCATTGGTGAGTGCCCCCATTTTGGCATACGCAGATTTCGCTGCCCCCTTTCGATTGTATACGGATGCTATCTTAGATGGACTGGGAGCCGTACTGGCGCAAGTGCAAGATGGGAGAGAGAGGGTAATCGCCTATGCTAGTCGAAGTCTGCACCCGGCCGAGAAGAATGATCAGAACTACAGCTCCTTCAAGTTGGAGCTGTTAGCCTTAAAGTGGGCGGTGACAGAAAAATTTAAGGATTATCTGTGGGGAGTCACCTTTACTGTGTTTACAGATAACAACCCATTGATGCATCTAGATACGGCCCGCTTAGGGGCAATGGAGCAGCGATGGGCGGCTCAGCTGGCAAATTTCACCTTTGACATTAAATATCGACCATAGGTGGCTAATCGAAATGCAGATGTCCTCTCTAGACTCCAAGGAGAGATCGAGGCCCAGGCTGCCCCAATCTAGGTGGGGACCCCCAAAGAGGGACGGGCTCCGCCTAGAGGGGAGAACACAGAGCTCTTAGATGCTGACTTCCCATGGGTGGAGTGGCAAGAACAGGATCCCGCGATACGGCTAGTTCGGACCTGGTGGACACAACACACCTTCCCCGAGGGCCAGACTCCAGCGACAGCACCCCTGGAGGCTCGGAGGCTATTACAAGAGTGGAGCCAACTAACGATGGAAGGAGGCGTCTTGGTAAGGAGGGTTGCCGGGCGGGCTACCGAAGAAACCCAGACACAAATTGTGGTACCACGAGGACAGGGATATCGGATCTGGGAGAGGTACCACGAAGCCCTGGGGCATGTTGCCAGTGCCAAGCTCTTGTCAGTGCTTCGGCCCAGGTTCTACTGGTATGGCATGGGAGGGGACACGAAGTGTTGGACCACGGGGTGTCCCCAGTGTGTGTGTAGCAAGGCCCGTCCAGAAGCAAGAGCCCCCCTTGTCCCCATCTCTACCTCTTACCCTATGGAGGTTATTGCTATTGACTACTTGTCGTTGGGCCAAGCCGAGGATACTTATCCCTATGTCCTAGTAATGATTGACTTGTTTTCTAGGTTCGCTTGGGCAGTACCCACTAGGGACCAGACTGCTCCCACCACCGTAAAGGCTCTGTGGAGGACTATAATTCAGCCATTTAGATGCCCGGAATGCATCCACTCTGATCGGGGGGCAGCGTTTGAGTCAGAACTCGTCCAAGAGCTAAGTAAGATGTATGGTTTTCGAAAGAGCCGCACTACCCCTTACCACCCCCAGAGGAACGGGGCGTGCGAGAGACTTAATCAGACCCTTCTTTCCTTACTAGCATCGTTGAAGGATGACGAGAAAGTCTACTGGGCGGATAGGTTACCAGAGTTGGTGCACGCCTACAATAACTCTGTGCACGAGAGTATGGGTCTTACCCCGTTTTTCGTTATGTTTGGGCGGCATGCCCGTCTTCCGGTGGATCTAGTGATGGGGGCCATTCCGGTATGGGACCCCCAGACTTTGAGAGGATGGGTACAATCCCACCACAAGACCCTGGAATGGGCGTACGGCACAGTGCGAGAGAATGCACAGAGACAGCATCGGCGGGACGAGGGAAGATACAACCAGCGGGCACGAGGAACCCCATTGTTGCCAGGTGAGCGGGTCCTGTTAAGGAGCTTCTGGAGGAGGGCTCGGGGTAAGTTGGCACCCCGTTGGGATCCTAACCCCTATGTAGTTGTCGCATCCCTAGGCCCAGGCAGTCCAGTGTATCGGGTATGGCCGGTGCATCAGGAGGGACCAGAGAAAACCATTCACCGCAATAACCTGAGGACTTGCCCGTGGACAGTGGACCCCCCAGGAGTCCCAGAGAGATCTCCAGCGCCTCCAGTAAGGGGAGGACCCCCAATAGAGATGAATGGTATGAAACCTTTCCTGATGCCTATGTGGCCGCATGTTGATGTGCCTTTACCTGAGTCCGTCCAACAGTATGACAACATGCCTTAGAGGGGGAGCCGGAACCCATGGTGCCACCTATTGAGCCATTGAGGCGGTCCCAGAGGGCTAACTTAGGTACTAGACCAGCCCGTTATGCCGATTAATTTTCCAGGGTAGTGTTGTAGGGACAACAACGGAAAAAGTGGGGGCAAGTGTCACAAGTGACGAATTTTAATGGGTTCCTGGGTGTTTATTTTGTATATTTTAAATTGTGTGGAATCTGCTCCTCTTAAACCCCTGCTGTTTTTTTTTGCTGTGCTGATTCATGGACAGGGTGCTGTTCTGCCTAGCAACAGGAAGCCCCGCCTGGTTAGTGCCACAGCCAATGGCGCTCCAGGTGGGACTATATAAGGCAGGGAGTTGAGACAGGAAGGGAGAGACGTGGAGGCAGGAAACAGAAGACTGGACAGGGCAACAGGAGTGCGTGCAGGCAGAAGCGCGTAGCCTTGGAGGAACCATCTTGGGAAATCGACTGGTTGCTGGATTATTTTTCTTCTGGCTGGAACGCTGCTGAGGGAACTGGCCAGAGTTTCAATCATTGGATCCAACGGGTTTGGAAAAAGTATTTTTTTATTCTTATCTTCTTGTGCGGGACAGTATAGGACGGAAGGCTGTATTTTGTGGCTGTTACTATATGTGATAACCAACATAGCTATCTTATCTAAACAAAAAAAAACAAAGGGATTCACATTCACGTTTTTTTTTGTTACTTTATTGTTGATTTAATTTTGACACTTTAATTTTTTCTGTTTTCTTTTGTTCACTCGCTTTTGTTATTAAGAACATAAGAACATAAGAACATAAGAAAGTTTACAAACGAGAGGAGGCCATTCAGCCCATCTTGCTCGTTTGGTTGTTAGTAGCTTATTGATCCCAGAATCTCATCAAGCAGCTTCTTGAAGGATCCCAGGGTGTCAGCTTCAACAACATTACTGGGGAGTTGGTTCCAGACCCTCACAATTCTCTGTGTAAAAAAGTGCCTCCTATTGGATTGTTTCTGGAACAAGATACGGGTTATTGGTTGGTGTCCCAGCTTTTGGACACCTGGGTTTTTCTCCTCACGGATCTGGGAGAGGGGTTATATTTTGAATTCTACCCGCGCTGAAAGAAATAAGAAGAAAGTATTACTTGTGTTATCGTTTACACAGACGGACAAATTCCTAGTCTATTTTTTTATTGCAGAAAAAAAAGAAACTACTTACCTATGCTGGTTGGCCCCGTACCACCCTTCTGGGTGTATTCGAGGCCTACGGCGTGTTACTTACCTTACCTCCAGGTTTTCCAGTCCAGCTCCCAGGTCGGGCGTGGTGGCAGAACACAGAGGGCCGGGCGAGATCCGAGGGCATGGAACGGGAGAGAGGAGAGAAATGCGGTGAAAGACTGGCTGAAGGAAGTGACCAAAGCTTCTGGGTGGAAGCAGTGATTTACTTACCTGTGTTTCAGTTTCTGACGCTTCCTCCTGCTTCACTCCTCCTCCCCAGGTGCAACGGGGACAGCAGTGGACGGTGGACGGAGGGGGAGACCCCGGGAGCGTGGGATTTACCCCCGGACTATTTCTTTCTGTTTCGTCCCATCTTTGTGTTACGTCCGTGACTGTAGTGTTTTATGTCAACCTTGTTTTTATGTTTTTATTTTGTTCTCGGAGCCAGTGACCGACAGGAGGGGATTGCCTTAGTGTGCTGTGGATTTTTGCTTTTTTTCTGTTCTGTTCTGCATTCCCTAGTGTGGTCCTTTTTTTTCGATTTTAGTCTAGCAATCTTTTTTTGTACCGTGTTTTTAGTACCCTGTCGAGAACAATAAAATTTGTTTTACCCGATACGGTTTCAATGTGTGTGTGTGGGAACCTGGGGATCAAAGAACTTGAACGGGAGAGTATAATTATCATTCGGTTACTAAGGTCCTTGCCTTATTAAAAAAAAGGTGGCGTAGTCATCAGCTACATAGGTATTATCGTCAAGGTTATCTCAGGTCACCCCGCTGACTGGCGGCACAGCGAGCTAAAGGGTGTCTGTATCAGCGTAGAATTCTCATGCTGCAGTTTTGAACTCTGCATTTTTTTTTGTTTTTTAGTAAGGAATGGAAGATGATGATGATAAAAAGGAGAATGACAATTTTACCTTAGTTTGACGACTTATGTATAAGAGGTATTTACGTTTTTTTCACATTCGGTCTAAGAAAGCTTAAAACTTTTATGTTTAAAGTGGAATCAATATTTTTTCTGAAGCAATAGGTACAACAGCACTGTGTCCCCTGGGATTGAACCTCTGACCCTCTAGTATGTAGTGAAGTGACATTAATTTATGTCAGTTTGAAAATTAAACACATTTCAACAGCTACCCAGAGGCGCAGCGGTTTGCAAGTTCGAACCTCAGTTTTTTTTTTTTTTTTTTTTTGTGCAATATGTGCTGTTTCAAAACATAAATAAATAGCTTAGTGTAACTGGTATGGATATCAAAGTGCTTGCGTTCCCTGGTTCATTTTGATGTAGACCAACATGTGAAATCGAGTCAGGCCGTTTTTCTCAATGTAACCGGATACTGGTGGTTTTAAAACCGGAAGCTGGAGATTTTCAGTCGAGCAGATCCTTTTCAGTGCAAACTCGTCAAGAACTGGGGGCATTCCAACAGCTGACCGGCAGTTTAGCTAAACCACCCTAAACGATTTCCCATTCATTCTCTATGGTAGTGCTAAACAACTACGGATGTAATACTGCTGCCGCCGCTACATAGCTTTGGCACTGTTGTGCAGGTCTGTGCCTAAACAAGAGCTCCCGTCTCGCGGTTATTGTTGTTTATTATTGTTGTTGTTGTACGAGTAAGTAAACGTAAAAAATGAGCTATTCTAACTATATTTATATAGAGAATAAAAAAATAATATATAAAAATATAAATATCCTTAATTTCTGTACGTTTAACCTCCTCTGAAAAACACTATCTATAAAACATATTCTATATACAGTTAATATGTATTGATAATTGATTTTATATTATTAAACATCATTCTGCTATAAACATCACAACTTTCTCGCGTAGCCCAGAGTGACAGGTAAGAATGCGGTTATTGTTGTTATTGTTTATTATTATAAGAGTGAGTCAATGTCAAAAAGGAGCTATTCTAACTATATATTATATAAAACGTTAGGTTACTTACCGTAACCCTGGTTCCCTGAAAGAGAAGATGCCCACCAAACATTATGTCTGGGATATTCCTGCCCTTGAGGTAGGTATTGCTGAGCTCTCTATAGCAGAGCTGCCAAAGGCCCCTTCCTGGGATCACGCACTCAGTCCCGCCCACCGAGGGTATAAAACCGTCACTCACAGGAAGATCTCCCTCTTTTTCCATCAAACCCGTGAGGGCGACTGAAGCAACCTCGTGGTTGGTGGTCGTCTTCTCTTTCAGGGAACCAGGGTTACGGTAAGTAACCTAACGTTCCCTTTCAATTCGAAGATGACCACCAAACATTATGTATGGGATAATGTATACCAGAGCCATCGTGAGGGAGAAGGAACGGCAGCCTATGAGGGACGCACAAGCACTGCCTAACCCAGAGGTTAGCGGTGTGAACTTACACCCTCAAGGACCCTTGTGTCTACAGAAGGCAAGGCAGGGTCTACCACATTAATACGGTAGAACCTGTAGAAAGTATGCTGCGTAGCCCAGCTAGCCGCAGTACAAATGTCAGACATCGAGGCACCTTTGAAAAGGGCCCAAGATGTATCCAACCCTCTAGTTGAGTGTGCGGCTACCCTACCAGGTGGGGCAAGCCAGCACCATTATACGCAGTCGAGACTGTGTCCACAATCCAGTGTGACAGACGCTGCTTAGAGAGGGGCTGTCCTAGGGTCCGTGTTCCGTGACAGACAAAGAGCTGGTCAGATTGATGCAGCGCTTTTGTCCTAAGCACATAACATCTCAATGCCCGCACTGGGCAGAGAAAATTCAATCTCTCATCCTCCGTTGAAGCAAATGGAGGTGGATGAAAAGTCTCCAGTTCCACAGACTGCTTAATGTGGAAAGCTGTAATCACCTTGGGGAGGAAAGCGGGGTTGGTCAGCAGCGACACTCTGCTTCCATCCTTCCACACGCGCATGCACCGTGCTGCACCATGGTGCAGAGCGGCGATAAGCTGGTGTTGGACCGCGTTCAGTCACACAACGTGGCAGCGCATAGCGTATGCCAGGGTGGAGCACAGGCTCAAGGAGCTGCGGCATGTTATTTCTTTTTAACTGCAAAGGCAGTAATAGGAAAACATACAGGCTTATACCCAGCCATTCGGCTATGGGAGAAACACATTCACCATGCCAGGCGGGTGACCAAGCGCGCTGAGTAGGTGGGCTGAAACAATCCGGCGGATTCAACTCAACAGCGGGACACAGCAGAGCTGGGTTCCCTTGGAACAATCACGCTTATTATTTATTTCTAACTGCAGAGCAGTAAAGAAACAAATGCACACACACCACAGCAAGCTGTGTGGGTAAAAAATATCAGTCACCACGGCAACGCGGGTAACTGATTTTGTTTTGTTTTTCCAGCCCACCGAGTATGCGGGCTGAAGGAAGCTTGCGTATGCAACTCAACAGCGGGGCGCAGCAGAGCTGGGTCCCGGTGGATATCATGATTTCCATTACACGGCTCCAGGGATCAGCTTATTGCCTCCCTAGCACATCAGCACACACAATGGCTGCGATGCTGGCTCCGGGGATCAACCACAGTGCGGTCTCCACAGCGCATCAGCATGACAATCGTCTGGATTGAGCTAAGTAGGGTACATCTCTGGGGTCTTCAAGTGGGCACCTTCCATCCTCGGTGTTTCGTCGACTAGTCCACGACACCTCAAGAGGGTTCGACGGTGATTCTGGCATCCCAGCATCACCCCCCTCCGTCCCCCACTCAACTCAGCCCAGCTTACTTACCCGTACATCAGCGTTTCCTTCTTTCTATTGTGCTTGAGATCCCCAACCAGAATCTTTCCGTCTAAACCACAGCCAGTTGCTGCTCCTCTCTGCTGCTTCAGATAAGTTCTTCACTGTGCGACGCAACTCTTGGCCATTGAATCCGACATCTCTGAGAAACCGGGTTGTAGAGTGTGCCACAAATCCTCGACAACCCACCTCCACTGGGTAAACCCGGACTCTCCATCCTCGCTGTTCCGCTTCAGTGGCTAGTTGAGCATACCGCAGTTTCTTCCTCTCATACGCCTCATTTACAGCGTCCTCCCATGGCACTGTTAACTCTACCAGGTGAACAAGGCATGCTGATCCAGACCACAAGACAATATCTGGTCGAAGGTTAGTGGTGGCAATCTCAGGTGGAAAAATGAGCCGTTGACCAACATCTGCCAGCATTTTCCAGTCTCTAGCAGCTTCCAGTTGTCCTGGGCGAGGATTGGTTTTAACACCTTTTCTTGGTGGTTGCTCTCCTGGGCGGAGGAATGTTGTATTTTGTGTGTAATGTTTTGATGGAACAGGTGGCAACTTATTGATCATGTTACGCTTGTCTTCCAATGCTAAGGCCAAACATCGCAGCACCTGGTCATGGCGCCAAGTAAACCGTCCTTGGCTGAGACCCACCTTACATCCTGTCAAAATGTGCCTTAATGTTGCAGGTGATGAACACAAAGGACATGAGGGATCCTCTCCTACCCAGAGGTTTAGGTTCTGTGGTGATGGGAGAACATCATATGTTGACCTGATGAGGAAACTGATCCTACTCTGTTCCATTGACCATAGGTCTTGCCAGCCAATCTTGCGTTGTTCCACACTCTCCCATCTCATCCATTCTCCCTGCTTGGCCTGGGAAATGGCCTTTATGCACCTCATCCTCTCTTCCTGCTTTTGCACCTCGTTGACTACCAGCTTCCTCCGTTGAGCTGGGGCTGCCTTGTGCCATGTAGGAGGAGCTGAACTGAGACCAAGACCCCCTCTTCCATGCTGAACTTGCCCCATGATATCACCAATTCGAAGGGCAGCCTTTGCATCCTCCACAGCTTTCTTTGCCACCCACTTTCTTCCAGTTTTCAACACAGGTGCTGCCTCCCTTACGCATTTGTCGCGTGACTCTACTAATGTCATTTCCAGTCTGACCTTGGCGCACTTAAACTCCTCGGTTAGAGCGGAAACCGGTAGCTGCAGTATTCCTTTACCATAAAGTCCCACTCTGCTGAGGCAGCGTGGAACTCCCAACTATTTCCTGATCTATGAACTGATTAAAGCTTCCAGCTTCTCTACTGTTGTCAAAGAAACCTCGTACACAGTCAGTGGCCACAGCAACCTCGGCAGTAGACCAAACTGAAAGCACCAGAGTTTTAGTTTGCCTGGTAAAGCGCTGCTGTCTATACTCTTCAACCCTTCCACTGCTTGTTGTCTAACTTCTCCCACATGAACTGTGACCTTTAGATCCCTGTCGTACCATCTCCCAAGACTCTTCACTGGCTTCTCAGACACTGTTGGTATTGCTTCACCATTAATGAAGAACGTTTTATCTACTACTTTACCTTTAATTATAGAGATGCTCCTTGATTTAGTGGGCTTGAATTGCATTCGTGCCCATTCAATGTTATTGGTTAATTTGCCCAATAACCGATTAGTGCAGGCTACTGTTGTAGTCATGGATGTCATGTCATCCATGTATGCTCGAATTGGTGGTAGTCGCATTCCAGAAGCCAAGCGCTCTCCTCCCACTACCCATTTTGATGCCCTAATGATTACTTCCATTGCCATGGTAAAAGCCAGTGGAGAAATGGTGCATCCTGCCATTATTCCAACTTCTAGGCATTGTCATATAGTGCTGAATTCTGAAGTTGAAAAACTAAATTGCAAATCTCCAAAGCAGGCTTTCACTAAATTTGTTACTGTCATCGGTACACTGAAAAAATCAAATGCTGCCCAAAGAAGTTCATTTGGCACTGAACCATATGCATTAGCCAAATCTAGGAATGTTACATGGAGCTCCTTCCTCTCCTTTTTAGCTGATTGAATTTGTTGCCAGATCACATTGATGTGTTCTAAGCATCCTGGGAAACCTGGAATGCCCGTTTTTTGTATTGAAGTGTCAGTGAAGCAGTTCTTTAATAGGTAAGTTGACAATCTTTGAGCAATAATGCTGAAGAAAATCTTGCCTTCTACGTTTAATAGGGAAATAGGGCGAAACTGACTGATGCTTGTAGAATCTTTTTCTTTAGGTATAAAGACTCCACCTGCTCAGCGCCATGCTCTTGGTACAACCTGTTTTTCCCATGCCACTTTCATCAATTTCCACAGGATTCGTAGAACTCCTGAAGCACTCTTGTACACCTCTCTCCACTTAGGTACACAGTCCTCCATTTGGTATTCTGGTGGATTGATAGGTGGGATGTCTGAAGGAATTGACATAGGCTCCTGCCTTTTTGAATCTGTATGTGTTTCCTCCAAATATCTCTCCAGCTCAAACGTAGATGCTTTTAGTGTGCCATTCTTCTCACTGGTGAATAACTTCTTTTCAAATTTGAATGGGTCTTTATAAAAGTTAGTTCTCGCACGCCCTTCTTTTGTAGCGTTTCCGTGGCGCTCAGCTCTGCGCAATGTTGCAAGCTTATCTTTTATGACCCTTTTAAGAGATTGAGTCCCTCCTTCTGACTTTGTTCTGCTCTTCTCCATTGCTTCCTCAGCTGTCTCCTTTCTCTAACTAAGCGTTCAATTTCCTGCTGCCGTCTAGACTTTCCAGGAATAGTTTGTACTTTTTCCTTCCTTTTTCAACTCCAAACCTCTCGCCCATATGTCGTAGATGATGTCCCCAAATTTATCCAGCTTCTTTTCAACTGTTCCACTTAACCTTTCCAACGCAAAGCAGAGATCTGTGTTTACTGTGTCCCATGCAGTTTTCTCACAAGCTCTTGGCCATTTAACTCCAGGCTTCTGCCCGTTGAGGTTCTTTTCTCTCTTATGCTGGTTTGTCTGACCGGGTTCACAGGGATCATTAGGTTCATCACTAACTGTGTCCATGCAAGTCCTCCTCACGTCTATGACAGGGGTGCTGATATCCTGCGAACTGTGGTTTGCTTCCTGTCGCTGGATTTCATTCGACTGACTTAACTGACTTCGTAAGAAGTACTGATCAATGCGAGGCCCTTGTCCCTTCTCCCTACTTCATACTACATTTTATTTTTAAAACTGCAAGGCAGTAAAGAAAAAACACATATACACACACACACAACAGCAAGGTTGTGCGGGTAAGATAGCAGTCACCACGGCAGCGTGCTTTTAAACAGCGCACCGAGTAGGGGGGCTGAAACAAGCCAGCAGAAGCCACTCAACAGCGGGGCCAGCTGAGCTGCGTGAGCTGTGCGCTAGGTTGAGCAGTGCTTACGCAATAACCCGTGCGTCCCAAGCACACTGTGTACTGCATTCGGGATGCTAGGCAGGGAGTCCTGAGACAGGACGTCTGGCTTGTGCATACCACTAAGCACTGCTTTTACTGCATTTGACCCACAGGTATTAATACTACGCAGCGTATGGGCACTAGTGCACAACCAACTACGTCTGCACCATGTACTATGTACACCGCGTGCAGCGCTTGAGCTGAGCTCCATGCACACTGGTATTACCGTGCAGCACCACAAGCTTTGCGCTAGTAGAGCAGTACTTACGCAACGAGCGCAACGTGCACCACACTGCTAGCCTCAAGTGTTCCAAACGCCTTGCGCAGTGGGTACTGTACACTGCGTGAACCACGTACCGTGTGCACTGTGCGTAAAGCACTAGAAAGGTAGGGGTACTAGTACCTGCGCACTTCGCGCGCTGTGAATACCGTACACTGCGTGCTGGGACACTACGTACACCACGTACCATGTTATGCTATCGTGCTCTACGCTGGGGCGTTGGAAAATACGCAGTCTGCGTTGTGCACTTGCGCACCAAGATAAAATCACGGGCTATGCGTGCGCCGCGGTACCGCAGCCCTGGACAGGCCGCTACGCAAGGTGCGTACACTAACCGCGTGGTCAACACACACACCTGGTCAGCGTGGAGCGTGTACCGGGGGGGACAGAGGCTGAAGCCGCGGTGGGTGATGTTTTATTCAGACAAAAAATATCACAATTTCTAATGAGAAAGAAGTGAAGGAGAGAGAGAGAGTACACCGAATTCACACGAACTGATTCACCACAGCGGTCAGGTTCGGCCAGTGGCTCCACTCGACAACGGGGATATGGCAGTACCTAGCCCCGAGGAGGAGAGCGCGGCTGGGTCACTCGACAGCGGGGATACAACCAGGCCTGGCCCCGAGGAGGATACTGTGTTACTCTCAAGAAGAAAAGACAACTCATTCACGGATGACTGCACAGACAGTCGCTCACATACGATAGACAGTTAAAAAAGAGCGGGCTACTCAGTCTTTTTTCAAGAGTCGTTGATTCCAGGAAAGCGGCAAGACAGCTTTCAGCACGAATGCTAGGGAAATACAACTGACCCGAATCGACTCGAGGGCTATTTCTTATCACTCAGCTAAACACAGAGATCTTACCTTACCGTCTTGAGAAGGAAAAAGAGGGAGATCTTCCTGTGAGTGACGGTTTTATACCCTCGGTGGGCGGGACCAAATGCGTGATCCCAGGAAGGGGCCTTTGGTTGGCAGCTCTGGTTTAGAGAGCTCAGCAATACCTACCTCAAGGGCAGGAATATCCCATACATAATGTTTGGCGGTCGTCTTCGAATTGAAAGGGAACTAATTATTTTCAAATTGTTTCCAAATACCGTCAATGTGGATTGAATGCGGTTATAACTGATTATATTATTATTATTATTATTATTATTATTATTATTATTATTATTATTTATTATTATTATTTGTTTGCTTAGCTGATGCCTTATCCAGGTTGACTTACAGTTCCAATTGTAATTGCAATACTTTACAATAAGTTGCTAATGTGCTATTATAACCATGTAAATATTGTTTAAAAAGCATTACAGACAGTGTAGTTAACTGAAAGTTTTAAAGTGTAAATATAGTTACAAGTAAAAGCAAATACAATATAATTACAATTAAAGCAAATGCAAGTTGTGCAGATACAAAGAAGTGCCAAATAGACAAGTGCAAGAACAAAATAAATATTTGCTGGCTAGCTTTTCTATTTGTTTGATTTATAATAAAGTTAATAACCAGTGTGAAGAGAGTTTCTTAATGTACAAGACATGTCATCTCACACGAGGACCACAAAGCAAAGCACAACAGTTCAGGCTAAGCAAACAGCGCAATGATATCTCTTATACAAGAGACAGAATAACTTACACAACTTATATAGTAAACTACATCATGCTGTTTCTGTTTTTTCCCTTCAACTACCAGCAAGTCCATCTCCACCACCCCTGCCTCAGGTGTCTACTGGAAAGAAAATCCACACAACACCTTTAAGACTGGTTGACCACGAGTATTCAGCCATGGTGAACAGCTCCTGCAATGATCCAAACAGTGTGCTTCATCCAACAACCAAGCAGCACATATCTAGGTATGTGATACACCTGGCAAAGATGAAAAACACACAACAACTCATCCATCAACACCAGTCCTGAAAAGCTCCAGGAGACTCAGCTGCTGTGGCATAAATTAACTGAAGGCAGTGCCACTGTACAGGTCCCAGTGGTAACCGTGTCACCTGCAGCTGTCAACCCACCTGCACTGCTGTTAACACCTACTCCTCCATCCACTGCCTTAACACCCGAGTCAATTGAAAAAACCGTGCAAGAAATTATGGACAGACAACATCAGCAGCAACAGCAGTTCAAGAAAACCAAAGAAGGGACCATCAGGTACTTTTACTGCTCTACAAAAGTGTTGAGATGCCACAAAGCAAAGATCAGAGCAGAAAAAGAGGTCTGGCTGACTGTGCAGGTTCTGCAGATTGGCATTAAAACAGGGACCAAACAGAAAAATACATCTATTGTCCTGCCAGGGTGTTTAACCTTTACAAAGATCACGGGGTGACACAGGACATGACCTGGTCTGAACTCCAAGCATGGAAAAGCGGAGATGGCAGAGCGAAAAGGGAAAATAAAATTGGTTGGACAAAATAGTACTATAAATACAGTTGTTGCTTGGACAACATATACAAAATAGGACTGTAAATACAGTTGTTGCTTGGAAATATCAAAACACTACTGTAGGCTGTTATTTGGACAACATAAAAAAAACTACTGTAAATACAGTTGTTGTTTGGACAACATATACAATATAGGACTGCAAGTGTTGCAGGTGTGCTTCAGCACTTTATTACTGATTTATTTGTATTATTTTTGTTTGCGTATTATTACTTATTTTACTTTAATCACGATATGATTTTGTATATTCACTCTGCACTATTATTTATAGCACTGCTGTGTTCAGCAGACACCCCTCCCTCTAGAGCTGTTGCAGCCTGTTTAAGTCCAAACTGCTTCGGGACACTGAGAAGGGGGATTCTGGATATTTGTATTGTTTTAAACAATTACTATTTTGTTCATTCTTGCTGCTGTTGATATAGCTGTATTACTTCTATTGCTATAGCAATAGAAGTAATACAGCTTGAAATGTATTTTTGTTTATGACTGTAAGTCGCCCTGGATAAGGACGTCTGCTAAGAAATAAATAAATAAAAATAAATAAATATAGCCATGCAGGACTACACTTACCAGAAAGCATTGCAGGGCTGCATTAACCAGAATGCATTGCAGGACTACACTTACCAGAGTGCATTGCAGGGCTACACTTACCAGAATGCATTGCAGGGCTACACTTACCAGAGTGCATTGTAGGGCTACACTTACCAGAATGCATTGCAGGGCTACACTTACCAGAGTGCATTGCGATTTGAGTTAAAAAGCCTTAACTGTTCCAAACTGTCCCGTTGAACAAGGAGCCCTATGCTCTACATACAAAGGATACGCTGGATTTAGTCCAATTTCAGAACCACATATTTTGACGCCATTTAGTAAAGAATTCCCTGGGCGATCGCGGGGGCCAGTCGAGAATAGGTGTAACAGAGAATCCAGCTGCAGAAGCCTGTTTTCAGGGTTTTTTTTTTTTTTTGTCCCTGGGCATTACACCTCATTAGCACTAGTAGACTGGAATAAACACTCCTTTATTGTTAACTATTTAACTTTTTGCTGCACAACATATTATTATTATTATTATTATTATTATTATTATTATTATTATTATTATTATTATTATTATTATTATTATTATTTCTTTCTTAGCAGACACCCTTATCCAGGGCGACTTACAATTATATTTCTGTTACCTAGCTTATCTTGTATATATTACATTTTATAGTATTATCATAAGTTTAACCCATATGATAATAATAATAACAGTAATACTGGAAGCACTGCAGAGACTGGCATAACTCAGCACACTTAGAGACTATAATACTTAAATGTAATGATCTAGAAATCATTAAGATATTTTTTATGCAAATTAAGCTACTTACAGTATAAAACATTAATCAAAATACATAACATATTAAAAGCAACAACATAATGCATTTATATATATATATATATATATATATATATATATATATATATATATATATATATATATATATATATATATATATATATTTTAGCTCAAAGAGCCAGCTGCCCAACGTTTCGATATGTTGTACATATCTTTCTCAAGGGAGCCTGTTTTTGAATCCAAACATTGGAGGTATTTATAGGTTTTTGACGGCATGACAACTACTTGTTATTGTTTACTTTCAAATTCATGATTATATATATGACACACACACACATATTGCATATTATTTATATATCTAGTTACACGGTTGGTCAACGTGGAATAACCTGTGAGAGTTTATGGAATATTTGTAGACAATCAGTCAACTTTTCAGAGTCTGCTTTTGTAAAACATAAAATAAAAATGCCAGAATCCTTTTTTCTGAAAACACTTGAAAGAGTTCCCACTTGATCACTATCTCTGTGTGACCTCAAATAAACAAACCTGCAAATTCAAGAACTTTCCAGTCACTTCCGTAGAATCTCCATTTGTACTTTTTTTGTAAATCTATCTGTGAGTGAGTGAGCACATGCTTTTACTTTTAAATGAATACATTATAATTTTACAACAACCAAGCTGGTTAAACTATAATGCTTATTATTATGAGTTAAAGAAGAAACCATGTGTAACATTAATAGATTTAAATGTAAACTAAATATATATTTACAATACAGTATTTTGATATGTCCAAGCAGCAACTATATTTATGTTGTGTGTGTTACTGGGATAAGTTATAAGTTGGAGATTCTGGGGTAACAACACCTTGGTAATGCAGACAAGGAAGCCAGAGAAAGTAATTATCAAAAGGAGGTTTAATTATTAATTGTACAATTAATTTTTAGAATACAATGAATTGTATTCTAAAACTATTAAAAGCAATCAAATTTAACTATGCAAAAACACACTATTAAATTGGCTAAGCACATAAGCAGGGGTGGAAATAAGACTCCCATTGTATAGCAGTAGGAGCCATTTCAGGTTTTCTGACCTGCAGACTTTTTTTTCCAGCTTCTTCAGTACAGTTTATACAAGGGCCTGCAGTTAGTAAAACCTGAAATGGACCAAACTGCTATGCATTAGGAGTCTTATTTCCATCCCTGCATATGCAATTAACAATAAAAGTAATAGCTAATTTAATAGCAGCAAAGGTAACAGTAACTATAGCAATAGAATTCAAAATTATAGTTGTATCAATAGCAGCAATGTTAGCAGTACCAATAGAAGTAGTACAGCTATATATCAACAGCAACAAGAATGAACAGAATAATAATTGTTTAAAACAATACAAATATCCAGGATCCCCCTTCTCAGTGTCCCAAAGCAGTTTGGACTTAAACAGGCTGCAACAGCTCTAGAGGGAGGGGTGTCTGCTGAACACAGCAGTGCTATAAATAATAGTGCAGAGTGAATATACAAAATCATATCGTGATTAAAGTAAAATAAGTAATAATACGCAAACAAAAATAATACAAATAAATCAGTAATAAAGTGCTGAAGCACACCTGCAACACTTGCAGTCCTATATTGTATATGTTGTCCAAACAACAACTGTATTTACAGTAGTTTTTTTTATGTTGTCCAAATAACAGCCTACAGTAGTGTTTTGATATTTCCAAGCAACAACTGTATTTACAGTCCTATTTTGTATATGTTGTCCAAGCAACAACTGTATTTATAGTACTATTTTGTCCAACCAATTTTATTTTCCCTTTTCGCTCTGCCATCTCCGCTTTTCCATGCTTGGAGTTCAGACCAGGTCATGTCCTGTGTCACCCCGTGATCTTTGTAAAGGTTAAACACCCTGGCAGGACAATAGATGTATTTTTCTGTTTGGTCCCTGTTTTAATGCCAATCTGCAGAACCTGCACAGTCAGCCAGACCTCTTTTTCTGCTCTGATCTTTGCTTTGTGGCATCTCAACACTTTTGTAGAGCAGTAAAAGTACCTGATGGTCCCTTCTTTGGTTTTCTTGAACTGCTGTTGCTGCTGATGTTGTCTGTCCATAATTTCTTGCACGGTTTTTTCAATTGACTCGGGTGTTAAGGCAGTGGATGGAGGAGTAGGTGTTAACAGCAGTGCAGGTGGGTTGACAGCTGCAGGTGACACGGTTACCACTGGGACCTGTACAGTGGCACTGCCTTCAGTTAATTTATGCCACAGCAGCTGAGTCTCCTGGAGCTTTTCAGGACTGGTGTTGATGGATGAGTTGTTGTGTGTTTTTCATCTTTGCCAGGTGTATCACATACCTAGATATGTGCTGCTTGGTTGTTGGATGAAGCACACTGTTTGGATCATTGCAGGAGCTGTTCACCATGGCTCAATAATCTTTCCAGTAGACACCTGAGGCAGGGGTGGTGGAGATGGACTTGCTGGTAGATGAAAGGAAAAAAACAGAAACAGAGATATCATTGCGCTGTTTGCTTAGCCTGAACTGTTGTGCTTTGCTTTGTGGTCCTCATGTGAGATGACATGTCTTGTACATTAAGAAACTCTCTTCACACTGGTTATGAACTTATTATAAATCAAACAAATAGAAAAGCTAGGTTTAAATGAAAAACAGATTTCCTGAGAGGAGATGGATTATATGGATTCTGTCAGTTAATAATTCCCTTCACATTTCCTTTATCCCCTTTCTTTTTTCTCACTGTTTTTTTTATCACTTTGATTATATTTGATATTTTGAGCTTAGTAGTAACATTTATATATATTTTTTTTTGGTGTGAACACTTTTTGTTATTTTTTTTCGTGTGAATTTTTATTTTTATTGTTTTGTCACTGTTTAACTCCTTTGTGTTACTGACATGATTCTTTGTGATGTGGTCTCCTTTGATACTAAATATCTATATTTCATTTTTTGAATTAAAATATATAATGCTACATATAAATACTGAGTAATCTAAAAGTTGAAAGGAAAGATTGAAACTCATTAAATTTGAAGAGTGGTTAATTAAGGTCCATTATTTTTATACTTCCACTTATATGTCACTATATATTTTTGGATATATATATATATATATATATATATATATATATATATATATATATATATATATATATATATATATATATTTTCTTTTTCACCCTTTTTTATTTATTTTATCAACTATTTAGAATTAATCTTCTGGATCTGATATTGATTGACTTTTATTTTTTTCTTTTTCTTGGTTTGTTTTCTTTTTTAAATTTTGATAAAAACAAACAGGTTAAAATAATAAATAAAAAAATGTGTGGCCAGTACATTAACAGACATGACATGAATTCCTTCAGATATTCCTAAACATAAGTCTAACTGCAACCCTGGAGATGGACTTGCTGGTAGATAAAAGGAAAAAACAGAAACAGCATGACGTAGTTTACTATATAAGTTGTGTAAGTTATTCTGTCTCTTGTATAAGAGATATCATTGCGCTGTTTGCTTAGCCTGAACTGTTGTGCTTTGCTTTGTGGTCCTCGTGTGAGATGACATGTCTTGTACATTAAGAAACTCTCTTCACGCTGGTTATGAACTTACTATAAATCAAACAAAGAGAAAAGCTAGCCAGCAAATATTTGTTTTGTTCATCCACTTGTCTGATTGGCACTTCTTTGTATCTGCACAGGTTGCATTTGCTTTAATTGTAACTATATTTACACTTTAAAACTTTCAGTTAACTACACTGTCTGTAATGCTTTTTAAACGATATTTACATGGTTATACTTGCACTTAACTTATTGTAAAGTATTGCAGTTACAATTGCAACTGTAAGTCAACCTGGATAAGGCACCTGCTAAGCAAACAAATAATAATAATATAAAATCAGTTATAACCGCATTCAATCCACATTATCGGTATTTGGAAACAATATTAGTTTTATATAATATAGTTAGAATAGCTCCTTTTTGACATTTACTCACTCTTATAATAATTAACAATAACAACAATAAACACATTCTTACCTGTCACTCCGAGCTACGTGAGAAAGTTGTGATGTTTATAGAAGAATGATGTTTAATAATATAAAATGTATATAGAATATGTTTTATAGATAGTGTTTTTCAGAGGAGGTTAAACTGCAGTATACAGAAATTAAGGATATTTATATCTTTATATATATTTTTTATTCTCTATATAAATATAGTTAGAATAGCTCCTTTTTACGTTTACTTACTCATACTACAACAATAATAAACAAAAAATAACCGCATTCTTACCTGTTTCACTCCGAGCTCCGCGAGCAGGTTACGTTGTTGATATCTCACTGACTACTCACTCTGGAGAGCTCGAGGCGGGAGCTCTTGTTTAGGCACAGACCTGCACAACAGCGCCAAAACCACGTAGCGGCGGCAGCAGTATTACATCCGTAGTGGTTTAGCACTACCATAGAGAATGAATGGGAAATGGTTTAGAGCGGTTTAGCTAAACAATTCTCGATCGCCGGGAAGAGCGAAAATGCTAATATTTGTTGCCTGCAACGCTGTTCAGTCGTGAAGTTTCAGCTCAGCGTTTTGTAACCTACCAGTTCGGTAGATTTTATCTTCTAGAACATTGATTCATTGTTCATTTTCAATTAGGCAGTGATTTTCAGTCTTCATGTCTTTTTTAACTGGTTTTGAATCTCAACAGCAAGTACTTAATGTCCACCTGCATTTGATGTTTTCTTTTTAACACAGACTTATAATATAAGGGCAGCTGGCTCTTTGAGCTAATATATATATATATATATATATATATATATATATATATATATATATATATATATATATATATATATATATATATATGAATGATGAGTAATTGCAACAAACAAAAAAAGCGTTTTCATGAAGCGTTTTCATGAACCTAATGTCTTTAAAATATGTTTTTACAATAATATGAATATGTTTTAGAGAGGCCAAGTTAGTAGAAACAATTGGGGCAACAATGACCCCCACCACTTTTACAGTTGTGCCTATTTGCTTGGTGCTGTCTAAGGTTGCCCCAATGGTTTCTTGAAACTTGGCTTGTGTTTCCGATATCGCCACCTTAAATGGCTCGGCACTTTTGATAACTTGCCGTTTTTTCCACATTTCCAATGTGTTTTTTTTTTTTTTCAGATAAGATGAACACCATCCCATTGATTTTAAACTAGATGAGATTTTAAACTAGATTTGAAAATGTCACAGTTCCCATATAGATCTTTGATAAGCTCTATATTGCACAGGCTTGAAGTATAAAAATAATGTTTATGAATATAATGCACTCCTGTCGTCACATATGCCAAAATTGTTCAATGATGTGTGTTTTACTGACTTTAGAGTTTTCTCATGCAGTACCACAGTTACCGAGTTGTACCACCAGGGGGCAGTGGAACCCAAGGTATTTTCAAAACAATCTCTGCGGGTTGCGATTACCACTGAAACTAGTAATAGGTGCAGTCCTGGACATGGGCATGGAAGCACCTCCCAACTGAGCACCTGCTATCAACCCTCAACTCAGTAGAAGTCACACCTTTTGTTCACTGCATTAACTGCATCCACTGTGTAACCCTTAAAGGAGTGCTAAGCAAGATAATAGATAATATCCTTAAGGAACAGAAAGAAGGCAGCGTTGAATTGACAACAGAAATGGCAGAAGGCACAGGTGTCATTGTCCATCCATCTCATAGCGATATATGATAAAATGCATGAGACTTTTAGAAGTTGTTTAAGATGCCTAATTAAAGCACAAAGTGGTCAACTTTTTTCACACGAGTGCCTATTGTTTCTATATCACTGATTACTAAGTGAAAATTGAAATTCTCACACTCATGTGGGTAGGTATATAAAGGATATAAATGGCACATCTTCTAATACATTTGCACACTACTGTATATATGTTACAGTCATTCTGTGAAAACACGAATTTGACTAAATGACTAACAAGTTCGGGCTTTCGGCCAAATCCAGGTAATTTGACAGATTGCTGATAAACGCCCTGTATTTAACCAGGCAGTCACACCACATGTAAAGGCTTGTCCCATGTGCTGCATCACAGGATAGGACTTACCCTGGGTTTTCAAATTTCATTTCAATGGTCAATTAACTTCAAGAAACTATTCTGACAAAACTATTTTACATGCAATAACCCTTGTATCCTTCAGATAAAAGATAGTAGGAACCTTACTATTCCTTCAGTATCTGGTTTATTAAAAGATGTTTAGGCAATATGTCAAATTATGACAATCAAATTGTTAATTTGGCCACCTACCTAAGACATTTATTCATTTGGTCAAATGCATGGTCTGATAAACAGTCTAATATATACAGACGTGCTCAAATTTGTTGGTACCCCTCCACAAAAAACGAAGAATGCACAATTTTCTCTGAAATAACTTGAAACTGACAAAAGTAATTGGCATCCACCATTGTTTATTCCATATTTAATAGAAATCAGACTTTGCTTTTGATTTTTTATTCAACATAATATTGTAAATAATAAAACAAATGAAAATGGCATGGACAAAAATGATGGGACCCCTAACCTAATATTTTGTTGCACAACCTTTAGAGGCAATCACTGCAATCAAACGTTTTCTGTAGCTCTCAATGAGACTTCTGCACCTGTTAACAGGTAGTTTGGCCCACTCTTCCTGAGCAAACTGCTCCAGCTGTCTCAGGTATGATGGGTGCCTTCTCCAGACTGCAAGTTTCAGCTCTTTCCATAGATGTTCGATAGGATTCAGATCAGGACTCATAGAAGGCCACTTCAGAATAGTCCAATGTTTTGTTCTTATCCATTCTTGGGTGCTTTTAGCTGGGTGTTTTGGGTCATTATCCTGTTGGAGGACCCATGACCTGCGACTGAGACAGAGCTTTCTGACACTGGGCAGTACGTTTCGCTCAGAATGCCTTGATAGTCTTGAGATTTCATTGTGCCCTGCACAGATTCAAGGCACCCTGTGCCAGGCGCAGCAAAGCAGCCCCAAAACATAACCGAGCCTCCTCCATGTTTCACTGTAGGTATGGTGTTCTTTTCTTTGAAAGCTTCATTTTTTCGTCTGTGAACATAGAGCTGACGTGACTTGCCAAAAAGCTCCAGTTTTGACTCATCTGTCCAAAGAACATTCTCCCAGAAGGATTGTGGCTTGTCAATATGCATTTTAGCAAATTCCAGTCTGGCTTTTTTATGTTTTTCTGTCAAAAGTGGAGTCCTCCTGGATCTTCTTCCATGGAGCCCACTTTCAAAAAAGCGACGGATGGTGCGATCAGAAACTGACGTACCTCCACCTTGGAGTTCAGCTTGTATCTCTTTGGCAGTTATCCTTGGTTCTTTTTCTACCATTCGCATTATCCTTCTAATCAATCTGGGGTCGATTTTCCTCTTGCGGCCGCACCCAGGGAGGATGGCTACAGTTCCATGGACCTTAAACTTCTTAATAATATTTGCAACTGTTGTCACAGGAACATCAAGCTGCTTGGAGATGGTCTTGTAGCCTTTACCTTTACCATGCTTGTCTATTATTTTCTTTCTGATCTCCTCAGACAACTCTCTCCTTTGCTTTCTCTGGTCCATGTTCAGTGTGGTGCACACAATGATACCACACAGCACAGTGACTACTTTTCTCCATTTAAATAGGCTGAATGACTGATTACAAGATTGGAGACATGTGTGATACTAATTAAAGAAACTAATTAGTTTGAAATATCACTATAATCCAATTATTTATTATCTTTTCTAAGGGGTACCAACAAATGTGTCCAGGCCATTTTAGAATATCTTTGTAGAATAAGCAATAATTCATCTCTTTTCACAGCTTCTTTGCTTTATTCTATGACATACCAAAGGCATGCAAGTATACATGATAAAAATAGCTTTTAATTTCATCACTTTTCAGGAGGAATGAAGCATTATTTCAATGAGCTGTAAGGGTACCAACAAATTTGAGCACGTCTGTATATATATATACAGTTTTAAGTTCAAAAATAAAGTTTTTAATAAACAAAAATACAAAATAAACCAGCACAGGGGCCAAACAAAAAGATTTAAACATAAAACAAACACAAAGCAAAAAGCAAAACTTACAAAAATAAAGGTTTCCAGGCTGGGCGTTGCCTTCACTGGAACAGAAAAACAAACTGAAAACACAGCACAAACAAAACACTCCTTCTCCTTCCAGAACTCTCTCTACAACTCTCTCTCCTAGCCAGGGCCTCTCCCCTGGCTTTTATCCCCTGTGGCTGGAGCCCAATTATTCAATAATTGCTGATTAGTCAATTAGGGCTCCAGCCACATTCTCACATGTTTTTCTGGCAGGGAGGAATTTTAACCCCCTCCCTGCCAGTCCCAACCATGATCATAAAGACGGGGCAGTCCCCCGTCACATATCCCCCCCCTTGTGCCAAGCACAACATGGCCTAAATGGCCACCTCCCCCCTCAGTCTCAGTCCCGGAAGAGGGGGAAGCACAGTGTCCATGGGGGTGGCCATGGTGGGATGTCCGGCACCACCCAATTCTTCGTGGCCGGCAGCTCCCTCTTCCGGGGCTCCGGCCACACTCTATCTTGCCGCGAAATTGCCGCTGGGGGAGCTGGTCTCCTGACCTCCCTCCCCTTCTTCATGGCCGGCAACTCCCCTCCGTGGGGCTCCGGCCACAGTGTAGCGACCCCAGGCGGCAGGATCCCTAGCAACCCCAGGCGGCAGGATTCCCAAGACCCCAGCGACGGCAGCAGCAGCGGACCCTCGGGAGGCGACGGCAGCAGCAGCGGACCCTCGGGAGGCGACGGCAGCAGCAGGACCCTCGGGAGGCGACGGCAGGAGCAGCGGACCGGAGGCGACGGCAGGAGCAGCGGACCCTCGAGGCGACGGCAGCAGCAGCGACCGGAGGCGACGGCAGCAGCAGCGACCGGGCGGCGGCAGCAGCAGCGACCGGAGGCGGAGACGGAACGGGCGTCTGCCCTCTGGTGGCGGAGACGGGAACGGCGGCCCCTCTGGTGGCGGAGACGGAACGGCGTCCGCCCCTCTGGTGGCGGAGACGGAACGGGCGTCCGCCCTCTGCTGGCGGAGACGGAACGGGCGTCCCCCTCTCTGCTGGCGGAGACGGGAACGGGCCCGGCCCTCTGCTGGCGGAGACGGGAACGGCAACTCGCCTCCCTCTGCTGGCGGAGGCGGGAACGGCAACTCGCTCCCTCTAGTGGCGGAGGCGGAACGGCGGCTCGCCTCCCCTAGTGGCGGAGGCGAAAACAGCAACTCGCCTCCTCTGCTGGCGGAGGCGGAACGGCAACTCGTCTCCCTCTGCCATCGGGCCCGGAACAGCAGCTCCCCTCTCTGGCTCTCGGGGCGGCGGCTCCTCCCCTCTCTGGCTCTCGGGACGGCAGCTCCACCTCTTCTGGCTCTCGGGACGACGACTCACCCCTCTCTGGCTCTCGGGACGGCGGCAGCAGGGGAACCAGCAGGCATGCTCCTTCTGCTGGTGACGGTGATGGAGGCAAAACCAGTAGGAACTCTCCCTCTGCTGGTGGACACCTGGACCCGTGGGCGTTGGGCCTTCCCCTCTTGGGCTCTGGATGCACCGACTCCCCTCTCTTGGGCTCTGGGCGCACCGACTTCCCCCCTCTTGGGCTCTGGGCGCACCAACTCCCCCTCTTGGGCGCAGGGCGCACCGACTCCCCCTCTTGGGCGCAGGGGCGTTGGGCTCCTCCCACTCAGGCGCAGGACGTTCGGGCTCCTCCCACTCAGGCGCAGGACGTTCGGGCTCCTCCCACTCAGGCGCAGGACGTTCGGGCTCCTCCCACTCCAGGTCTGTGTCCGATAACACCTCCAGGCAGTGGTGCTCCTCATGCCCATACTGCATGCACTGGGTGCACCACCTCTTCCTCCCATGTCTTTCTTCCTCTCTGCCTCCTTCTTCCCTCTGTTTGCGTGGGGCAGATGGCCACTGTGTGCCCATATGCCCCACAGCCAGTGCACAACTCTGCCGCGAGACTTTTTAAAAACAACTCCCCGTCGTCATCTGCCTCCTCCTGGGCCAGGGCGTAGGGGCGTCCTGCCCAGTTGTGGCCATAGACTTCACCGCGCCCACACCAGTCCGCTGGTAGCACTTCTGGGCAGGATCTCCATCGATGGTCCAGCATCCCGCACCATGAGCACCAGGGGAAAAGACTGGCTGGGTCCTCCAGCTGGGGTGGCTGTTGTTGCAGCAGCCTACATTTCTTCGGCTGCTGCATCTCCTGCCTTTGCCGCTGTCTGATCTTCCTCCCCATTTTCCAAAAAAAAAAAACTCCCAAAAAGAAAGAAAAAAAAAAATACTGCTCTGAGCCTCCAGGTGGCGCTATCCCGTTTCTGACACCAAATGTGACAGGATTGACCGAGGTTTGAGACTCAGAGACAGTTTTAAGTTCAAAAATAAAGTTTTTAATAAACAAAAATACAAAATAAACCAGCACAGGGGCCAAACAAAAAGATTTAAACATAAAACAAACACAAAGCAAAAAGCAAAACTTACAAAAATAAAGGTTTCCAGGCTGGGCGTTGCCTTCACTGGAACAGAAAAACAAACTGAAAACACAGCACAAACAAAACACTCCTTCTCCTTCCAGAACTCTCTCTACAACTCTCTCTCCTAGCCAGGGCCTCTCCCCTGGCTTTTATCCCCTGTGGCTGGAGCCCAATTATTCAATAATTGCTGATTAGTCAATTAGGGCTCCAGCCACATTCTCACATGTTTTTCTGGCAGGGAGGAATTTTAACCCCCTCCCTGCCAGTCCCAACCATGATCATAAAGACGGGGCAGTCCCCCGTCACACAAGGATAACTGCCAAAGAGATACAAGTTGAACTCCAAGGTGAAGGTACGTCAGTTTCTGATCGCACCATCCGTCGCTTTTTGAGCGAAAGTGGGCTCCATGGAAGAAGATCCAGGAGGACTCTACTTTTGAAAGAAAAACATAAAAAAGCCAGACTGGAATTTGCTAAAATGCATATTGACAAGCCACAATCCTTCTGGGAGAATGTTCAATGAGTCAAAACTGGAGCTTTTTGGCAAGTCACATCAGCTCTATGTTCACAGACGAAAAAATGAAGCTTTCAAAGAAAAGAACACCATACCTACAGTGAAACATGGAGGAGGCTCGGTTATGTTTTGGGGCTGCTTTGCTGCGCCTGGCACAGGGTGCCTTGAATCTGTGCAGGGCACAATGAAATCTCAAGACTATCAAGGCATTCTGGAGCGAAACGTACTGCCCAGTGTCAGAAAGCTCTGTCTCAGTCGCAGGTCATGGGTCCTCCAACAGGATAATGACCCAAAACACACAGCTAAAAGCACCCAAGAATGGATAAGAACAAAACATTGGACTATTCTGAAGTGGCCTTCTATGAGTCCTGATCTGAATCCTATCGAACATCTATGGAAAGAGCTGAAACTTGCAGTCTGGAGAAGGCACCCATCAAACCTGAGACAGCTGGAGCAGTTTGCTCAGGAAGAGTGGGCCAAACTACCTGTTAACAGGTGCAGAAGTCTCATTGAGAGCTACAGAAAACGTTTGATTGCAGTGATTGGCTCTAAAGGTTGTGCAACAAAATATTAGGTTAGCGGTCCCATCATTTTTGTCCATGCCATTTTCATTTGTTTTCTTATTTACAATATTATGTTGAATAAAAAATCAAAAGCAAAGTCTGATTTCTATTAAATATGGAATAAACAATGGTGGATGCCAATTACTTTTGTCAGTTTCAAGTTATTTCAGAGAAAATTGTGCATTCTTTCTTTTTTTGTGGAGGGGTACCAACAAATTTGAGCACGTCTGTATATATATATATATATATATATATATATATATATATATATATATATATACTCTTCCTTCTGACAAGAAACCTTTTTTGGGAGTAATATAATAACAATAATACAATTGCAAGAATCACCCTCCTCTTCGTTCGTTTCAATGGGTTGTGTCATGTTATGATCATGGCAATATCTCAGAACGTTGTCACAGATCTTATTCTATTTGTTAGTGGTTTTTCATTTTAATTTGCCTCATAGCCATTGTATGATCTCAATATGGCACTGAGGGTGTGTGTCGTTGTGGGATATTTTCACTTCCCGGGTGGCTGAAAGCACTATCGCTCTGATATCCCACAATGACAGACACCCTGTTGTGTTATATTGCTTAAATGTCCAATTCAGTGGTTCTGCATTGGTAGTAAATAGATAATATAAATAATATAATGTAAAAAATGATAATATCATTGCATTCATTGATCTGTTTGTATATTTATTAATATTACTTATGACTGTATTAATCCAAATGTGTGGTTTAGATATGTCTATGTTTTTAATGAATATAATACAGTTTCTAATGTACCTGAGATGGAATTGTTTTGGAAAATTATATTTTTCAAAATGTTGTTTTGTCACATGTACAGAAGTAAATGTGAACATGTTTTGAATCATCACTGGATCTTAAAGGGTGTGCCCTTGTACAAATGCTGTAAAGCACTGTAAATTTAATGGTTGAGGTATGGGAAAAGTGTGATAAACCCCCAAAATACTGTGCAAATTTGCCATGGTAAACTTTTATGGTGACACCATGTCTTCATAACGGAAGAACACACCCACGCTGGAGACCTGGGTTCAAATCTGGATCAGGTCTGTTGCCAAGTGAAATGAGTGATACACAACACAAAACAATTTCACACAATTGTCAGTCTGTGCTTGAGAGAGGCCAGGGGCTGAATGACAGGCAGGTGGTGTTCAGGTCAGGCTTGAGGTGCTCGCTCGCTCTCGCTCTCTTTCCATTATCAATTAAGAGGAAAGTACATTATCAAATATTATACTTAAAAATAAATGTAATACACTTAATACTTATATTTCCTAAGTTTAAGTCTGAAATAGACTGTTGGCTTGTATGCATTTTTCCCTTTAAAGAAATTACCATCGAACAATGCTATTAAAGATTGCTTGCATATAACATTAATGAAGAAATCACAAAAAACTTCCCACTTCATTGTGAAAAAGCAGGCAGGTGGCCAGGATGAACGTAACAACACGGGTCCTCCTTAAAAAGGGTCGAATCTCCTTTAAAAAGGGTGGAGTCGCCCGAGACAGAACGCCTGGTGGGAGTGGCTTTCCTTCCAGGCAGCGAGAGAGACTTGGCGGAGTGACAATGCTCAGCTGGCAACTGGAGTTTGGAGTGTCCAGCAACGAACTAGGAGGGAATTACAAGTGTCATTATCAGACACCGAAGATTTAAACCCATTTACTGAACATTTAAAACAACGGGGTAATTAATATTGAGACCCTGAACCAAGATTCATGGGATGTGTAATTGTGTGCGATAATACCTGTGAGGATCGGTTTAACTTTACCAGACCTGTGTGTGGTTGTTACGTTGGTGCTGAAAAATGAACGACCAGGCAGTACAGCCCGCCACCTATACTTTTCATACAGTCGATATTTGCCTTAGATTACAGTTTAAGACGTGTTTGATTGAAGGTGCACGTTGCAGGTATGTATTGCTTCGATTCTGTTTAAGTTTTTGTTCAGTTCTTGTTAACTTTTCAAACAGTAGGGTCTGCCCTTTGCGTGCCTTATCAGATCCAGTGACTTGAAAGTTGTGTGTGTGTGTTTTATTTTATTTATTTATTTATTTATTTATTTATTATTAAGTTTTATTAGAGTTACGTAAGTAATAACTTTTTTTTTAAAAAAGCTAGGTTAGTCAACATTATATTTGGTCAATGTCACGTTTTCAGTGTCATACTGTACAGTTAAAAGACACAGGACAAAAGAAATTCATTTTTATTTATTAAACTTCTATTTTTACAAAGTTCCCCATTTAAAAAACAAAACAAACTCTAACATTAACATTTACACAACGTACAGTTGACGTATACTTTTTAATAACTTAAATATGTGTCATAGGAAGACATGCACAAGTACGTGGATACCTACAGAAAGAATGGCAAATGACCACCTGTAGTGTCATCGTTTAAGCACATCCAAGCACTTTTCACCACTCCAGGGCTTTTCTAAGGCTAACATAGGGTGGATCTCATGCAAGTGTTGTTTATTTCTTAGCTTTGGTTTTGAAATGCCTTATTGTAAATTACGTATATTACGACGCGTATTGATAGTTTTCTGGTCTTTTAATTGTAATATTTTTTTAGATTTACTAACAAAGCATTTAAAAGCTCTATGATAAAAATACAGACATCTGCAAATGATTCCAGTATCGCCTCATTATTGCAGGTGATTTTCTACTGCTGCTGTCAGCATGCATTTCATTCTGGTGGCATAGTTCTGCTTTATAGGTCGGTTTGGACTAGCAGGGTTTGATCGGTGGAGTCTGGTGTAAGATTATGTCTGATACTCTTAAGGAGGCAATAGCTGAAACATTTGTCAGCTTGACTTAGCTTAGAAGAGAGGCAAACAAACTCTGAAAAGGTCTGTATTCCTTTAGAGGCTGAAGGCTGATAAACAGGTGAACAGAATCACTTTTAATTATCTTAAAGCTGCTGCACATGTAATACTCACCCCTTTGACGATGGTAAAACACAAGTACAACTTTAAACTTGTAGAACTTAACTCCATATTATTAACACCACTAAAAGAACCTTCTTGAAATAATATTTCCAACATGGCCTTGTAAGGTTTGATCTTTTTTTTAAAGTTCACATTGTTTATAATACAGTAGCCTCTGGTTAAGAGAACGCTCCTCGGGAAGCAAGCAAAGTGTTCTCTTAGCCCAAGTGTTCTCTGAGACAGAGTTTAACACCGGACATAAAATGCCAAGGCCAGTCACGATATGATACTTATGTCATGACGCACGTGCATCAACATATGAAATTAACAAAATAAGTAAGAGAAAAGCAACAGGCAAGCGTATGTTAATAAACTATAATAATTAACAAACTAACTGACAAACTAAATTAACAAAACAACCCTACACACGTTAAAAAATGCAGCAGCAGCTCTAGATTACTCTCACAATGACAAGTTAGTTTTGAAAAGATTGAATAAACCATTTGAGTTTGATGATGAGTTATCGGGTTACAAAACAGTACTGTATCAGTTTTGAATTGGTTAGCAACAAATTGCTAACAGTGCCAAAAAGGTGTTCTTTTAAGTGAAGTTCCTGTTCCGTTAGCCGGAGCATTTCCAATGGGAAAAATCTGTTTCACCACAAGGGTGTTCCCTAAATAATACAATTACAGAACCCAAGTGCACTTTTAAGTTCAAAGAATACCTTTAAACTCTTTACATTCGCCTGGTCAAAACCTCAGATGCTGTACAGTGTTTCGATCAGTAAGACACTTTGATTAATGAAGACCTGGAACGAGTTTAATTAGATTCCCCCCTTTCTGAAAGGCAGCACTTCGCATCCTATTTAAACACGTCAAGCGTCTGACACCTGCAAATCCAGTAGTTTTGCTGCATGCTTTGGTTTTCCCAAAAGTCTCATGGGTTTTTGTTGCATTCTTTTTTCTGCAGACTACTTGCTGTTTGGATCTTCAGTTCAGGATCTCCTGGAATTAGCCACTGAAGCACATAGATTCTCTCAGGAGATAAACCTGGGATGTCTCTTGAATTTAGCAGCTCACTAGAAGACGGAGAAGTATCCTTAAAACTGGCCTTCATTATTAATGTACACTATGCTTTTGGAGAGCGGGAGTTTAAAGCATTGTTTTTAATTGAACAATATTAATTTCAGTTTAATCTCACATACTGCACAGTTCTTGGGTGTTAATTTGCCAAATATTGGTTGAAGTTAGTCAGTGCATGATTTGATAATTCTGGCAGTCCCCATGGCACCCTGGCGGATTATTGTGGTACTGCTCATTACAACGACAGTGTGGATTCTAACCATGGGAAAAGAACAAGAGCTCTTCCAAGCAGTGAAGCATGGGGACATGCAGACTGCACAAAAGCTTCTGGCAAAGATCAAAACCAATCGCAACAGTGAGTAAACATTTCTTTATGATTGCTAATTGTTCATTTAAAGCTGCAGTGCCTAATTATGGTGTCATGTAAAATATGACCGAAGGTTTACCTCATTGTTCTGTACTTTTGTCTTTCTGTCTGCTCTTATTGGCTTACCAGTTTGTGTATATACTCCTAAAGTTAAGTTGTAATCTTAATTGATTTTTGTTGTCATTCAGTAATTACCAGTGGGTTTTAGTGCTATGATATGATAATGGAGATTTTAAATGTTCCTGTTCCAAATCTATTCAGTCCAGGGCTCCTCTCATACTGACACTGCCAGGATTGTGGTGGTGACATAAATCTGGGTGCTACGGGGAGACTACAAACTTCCAGCCAAGATGCTGGATTCGAACCCAGGCATTGTGAGCTGAAAGGCATGAGAGGCCTGTTGAGGACAGACGCACTGTGAAATGATCCTGGTGTTGAACCTAATCTCATGCAATCGTGTGATGCAACCTAAAGCTTGTGATCGATCAAACAGCTGAACAAATCTGTTCTTTAGTACTTTAATGACCTGTTTATTTTGATACAGATTTTGCTTGTTAGTTAGCTTGTTTTGTTGCAGTACGAGGTGCAGAGAGTACATTCAGGTGCTGGCCTGTGAAGTAGCCTGAGGCTTATGAGAAATCTGTTCTGTGGATTTTTTTTTTTTTTTTTTTTTTTTTAATTTAGTAGACGCCAATTGTTTTTTTTATAATTTTCTCCCAATTTAGAATAACCAATTATTTTTAGGCTCAGCTCACTGCTACCACCCCTGCGCTGACTCGGGAGGGCGAAGACAAACACACGCTGTCGGCCAATTGTGTGCTGCCCCCTGGGAGCTCCCATCCACGGTCGGCAGTGGAATAGCCTGGACTCGAACCGGCGACGTCCAGGCTATAGGGCGCATCCTGCACTCCACGTGGAGCACCTTTACCGGATGCGCCACTCGGGAGCCCCTCTGTGGATTCTCTCTTAATTGCCTTTCTTAGCTTATCATGAGATACTAATTAGGCTGCTGCTGACCAATCAAACATTCTTCCTTTAATGCTGACCGTTTTTAATTTACTCAAGCAGTCCTGGTGTAGAATAGTGTACAAAACCAGTTGTCAGCCACTAGCTGATTGAGCGTTTACTGTAGATTGAGGAAGCTTACCTTGCAATACAGCTATACTGCAGACACACAAAACTTTTACATCCCTTTTCCAATTAGGATGAAACTTGGTAAGGACATTTTTAGAAACAGAATCCTGGGAGATAAGGCTTTTCCATGTTGATGTGCGTCACATTTATATTTGCACACCGGCATTTGTGATTGTGATGAAACTTGCTAAGGACATTCTTTGACAACTCGTTGCGAGTATGAGAATCTTGGGATATGTGTCACTCTTACATATTTACATGCACACACTGTGTACTCAGAGATATGATTCTGCTGTCATATTGAATTTGGCTTTAGGTATGTTTGTAGTACAGTCACTACCGCTTTGAACGGGCACGTTTGCGTTTACGTGATTCGCCCACAGTAAGAGATGGACGGTATAAACTCCTACACAATAACCTGATATTCAAAATGTCCCCCAATCATAGTTAACAAAATACACATGTGTATGCAGTTAAAAATCTTTAAGACAGTCATTACACCAATAAAAAAATGTATTAAAACTATGGCTGCTCTGATTAACAGATTAATCGGATCGATTAATCAATCAAAGAGTTGATCACTTTTTTTTACAATTTAATCGTGCAGAATTTTATTTTTGTATATAAAATAAAATCAACCAATAGAAGATATGCGGCAGTCCAATCATAAGTGAGCGGAGGCAGGACAAGGTCTTTAGTAGGTTTAACCAACTGACCTGGTTTTACAGCTGTCCAATAATTAGTGAGCAGAGGCGGGACATAAATATGCTATTGTAAAGGTATAAAAATAGCTGAATTTTTGCGCGAAATTGCTTATTATTGAGAGCTTCAAAGTAATATTTGAAATTGCTTTTTACAAATAAAAAAAAAATGTCATAAGACAACAGAGACATTTTGTAGTCGATTTGGTTACAAATCAATTTTCTTAAAAAAAAAAAAAAAAAAAAAAAAAAAATGAGGAATACACCAGAAATACCCAAACTGATACAGGAAGGGAAGGGATATACTCGCCTCCAACATTCAAATTATGAAAGGCTTACCAGTGGCTTTCAATTTAAAAAAAAGTATGCTGCTGGAAATATATTTTGTTCAGTACAGAAAAGGCGATATGGAACAGCACTGGCTACAGCAATCTAGGATGTCTAACGAAGTCAGCACAAAAACATGAGCGTTCCCAAAGTCACTTGTGAGCCTCTGTTTTGGACAAACCTGAATTGATGTTCAACGGGATGAGCAGAAGCATAGGGATATAATACATCACAATGAGCAAGTAAGAAAAAATCATCGTGAGGTTCTTAAACTCTGGATTGATTCCATTGCTTACCTTGGCAAGCAAGAACTGGCATTCAGAGGGCACGATGAAGGCAGCAAATCCCCAAATAGAGGTAGTTATGTGGAATTACTTTCTCTGATTTCTTACTACGACAGCATGTTAAGCAATCTCTTGTCAATAGCCACAGTATTCTCTGGTACCTCTAACAAGAATCCAAATGGCATAATATCTTCGGTGCCTCAGGTTCTGCTAGATGCAGAAGTACAGGAAGGAAGCCAAGTACGTAGCTATAATGGCAGATTAAACAACCAATGTTGGAAACGCAGCGCAGCTGTCTTGGTATGTGACTGACAGTTTCCCGAAAAATCTGGCTCTATATCCAGATGCTGCTCGATAGCACGCTGCAGTGTTAAATGCGCAGCACACACGCTTAAGTCATCAGTGTCTGTTTCAGGCAGAGGGTCCTGGTCACCAAGGTGATACAGCTCAGAATTCTTCCTCTGACATCCCCCTCTGGTGTTGTCAGAGATTCAGTTCCGGTTGTATTTTCGTCAGCACTCTCGTCCTCAACTATAGAAAATCCAGCTTTTTTTAAACAACGCTGCATTGTTTGCTGACTGACAGAGTTCCAAGCATGCTTGAGCAAGTGCACAGCTTCTAACAGAGAAACTTTATTTGCACGCTGAATTTTTGTGCTGATGCTCATTGCGTTTCTCTTTCCAGCCATGCTTGCTGTTAGAACATAAGAACATAAGAAAGTTTACAAACGAGAGGAGGCCATTCAGCCCATCTTGCTCGTTTGGTTGTTAGTAGCTTATTGATCCCAGAATCTCATCAAGCAGCTTCTTGAAGGATCCCAGGGTGTCAGCTTCAACAACATTACTGGGGAGTTGGTTCCAGACCCTCACAATTCTCTGTGTAAAAAAGTGCCTCCTATTTTCTGTTCTGAATGCCCCTTTATCTAATCTCCATTTATGACCCCTGGTCCTTGTTTCTTTTTTCAGGTCAAAAAAGTCCCCTGGGTCGACATTGTCTATACCTTTTAGGATTTTGAATGTTTGAATCAGATCACGCGTAGTCTTCTTTGTTCAAGACTGAATACATTCAATGCTTTTAGCCTGTCTGCATACAACATGCCTTTTAAGCCCGAGATAATTCTGGTTGCTATTCTTTGCACTCGTTCTAGAGCAGCAATATCCTTTTTGTAACGAGGTGACCAGAACTGAACACAATATTCTAGTGTGGTCTTACTAATGCATTGTAAAGTTTTAACATTACTTCCCTTGATTTAAATTCAACACTTCTCACAATATATCCGAGCATCTTGTTGGCCTTTTTTATAGCTTCCCCACGTTGTCTAGATGAAGACATTTCTGAGTCAACATAAACTCCTAGGTCTTTTTCATAGTTCCCTTCTTCAATTTCACTATCTCCCATATGATATTTATAATGCACATTTTTATTGCCCGCATGCAATACTTTACACTTTTCTCTATTAAATTTCATTTGCCATGTGTCTGCCCAGTTCTGAATGCTGTCTAGATCATTTTGAATGACCTTTGCTGCTGCAACAGTGTTTGCCACTCCTCCTATTTTTGTGTCGTCTGCAAATTTAACAAGCTTGCTTACTATACCAGAATCTAAATCATTAATATAGATTAGGAATAGCAGAGGACCTAATACTGATCCCTGTGGTACACCACTGGTTACCTTGCTCCATTTTGAGGTTTCTCCTCTAATCAGTATTTTCTGTTTTCTACATGTTAACCACTCCCTAATCCATGTGCATGCATTTCCTTGAATTCCTACTGCGTTCAGTTTGAGAATTAATCTTTTATGCGGGACTTTGCCATAAGCTTTCTGGAAATCTAAATAAACCATGTCATATGCTTTGCAATTATCCATTGTCAATGTTGCATCCTCAAAAAAGTCAAGCAGGTTAGTTAGACACGATCTCCCTTTCCTAAAACCATGCTGACTGTCTCCCAGGATATTGTTACCATATAGGTAATTTTCCATTTTAGATCTTATTATAGTTTCCATAAGTTTACATATAATAGAAGTCAGGCTTATTGGTCTGTAGTTACCTGGTTCGGTTTTGTCTCCCTTTTTGTGGATCGGTATTACGTTTGCTATTTTCCAGTCTGTCGGTACAACCCCTGTGTCAAGAGACTGTTGCATGATCTTGGTTAGCGGTTTGTAAATAACTTCTTTCATTTCTTTGAGTACTATTGGGAGGATCTCATCCGGCCCAGGGGATTTGTTTATTTTAAGAGCTCCTAGTCCCTTTAACACTTCTACCTCTGTTATGCTAAAGTTATTTAAAACGGGATAGGAACAGGTCTACATGTGGGGCATGTTGTCTGTGTCCTCCTTTGTAAAAACCTGTGAAAAGTAATCATTTAATATATTTGCTATTTTTTTTTCTTCGTCTATGATTTTGCCATTTGTGTCTCTTAAGACATTTAACCTCCTCAATTGTGGGAATGTTGGGCCCCAGCACCTTTCCAATTGTGCCTATTTGCTTGATGCTTGACCAGGTTGCCCCAATTGCTTCTCCTAACTTGGGCTTTTGTGTTTGATATCACCAATTTAAACGGCTGTTGCGTTTTTCTAACTTGTTTTTTTACATTGACAATGTTTTTGTAATAGATTTAAAAAACCTGAGCTGTCTCAAACCTTCCTGGTGAACATGGAGCCATCCTAATCAGACACTTGTGACTGATGAATAACTACGGGCTGTCGTGCTCTGGATCCTACGATTGCATGATCTTGGTTAGCGGTTTGTAAATAACTTCTTTCATTTCTTTGAGTACTATTGGGAGGATCTCATCTGGCCCAGGGGATTTGTTTATTTTAAGAGCTCCTAGTCCCTTTAACACTTCTGCCTCTATTATGCTAAAGTTATTTAAAAATGGATAGGAACAGGTCGACATGTCGGGCATGTTGTCCGTGTCCTCCTTTGTAAAAACCTTTGAAAAGTAATCATTTAATATATTTGCTATTTTTTTTTTCTTCATCTATGATTTTGCCATTTGTGTCTCTTAGACATTTAACCGCCTCTTTGAATGTTCTCTTGCTGTTATAATATTGGAGTCGTATTGCAGTCAGTGCTGTTTTTTCAAACTGTAAACCCAACACTGTGTACAGGGATTAAATAGCCAAGGTACAGTACAGGGGTAATCGCTCAGTAACGAGGTGCAAACAGCTGATTGATTGATCTGTCAAGCTTTTACTACAGTAAAGTGCTGCCTTTTTATTGAAATCTATGTGAATGACAAGGTAACAAGGTGAAAACAGCTGATTGGTGGATTTTGTTAAATCTATGTGAATGGCACATCACAAGGTCCAAACAGTTGAATTTGACCGAAAATATGCGGCGTGCTTAACACGGTATAAACAATGCCTTTGTTATTGGGGCAGCAGTGTGGAGTAGTGGTTAGGGCTCTGGACTCTTGACCGGAGGGTTGTGGGTTCAATCCCCAGTGGGGGACACTGCTGTGTACCCTTGAGCAAGGTACTTTACCTAGATTGCTCCAGTAAAAACCCAACTGTATAAATGGGTAATTGTATGTAAAAATAATGTGATATCTGTATAATGTGAAATAATGTATAATGTGATATCTTGTAACAATTGTAAGTCGCCCTGGATAAGGGCGTCTGCTAAGAAAGAAATAATAATAATATTGGAATCAATGGGAATGGCAAACGCTATTTGTCCAATATAAACTGCTGCTCGCAATAACCCTGGATGGTGTTAGTGGTGGATACCATACAAGTGAGACAATTCTGAAGGGATGTGCTTAATATTGAAGGTGACATTACATTGCCGTCAATAGCAGCAAATATGCAAATCGCTGTGGAGTCACAAACCTGCTGCCCTAATTAAGCTGCTGTGATTTCTATACTTTAATGCAAGAGGCAACAGGTACTGTAGAACAAAGTGTTCCAATTCAAATACAACGATGATTCTTTGGGAATTTCACAGTTTAGGAGCCTAAGCTGCAAAGTGGTACAGACCGTGGGGAAAGTCATGTCTTTTCCTTCTAGAAGCCTGCGTTTGATTTCCACTTGGGTTAACTTGCAGAGTTGTCAGGGAAGCTCTTGTGTTCCTGCCTGTACACCAGAGGTCGGCAAATGGCAAATGGATGCCTCCTGGCAGGGCTGTATCAAGAGCTGAGCGTGAGCGGAACTTCACTTTAATATTACCCGAAAGGGGCTGTCATGGGGGATTCTCCGTATGACCTTCATATATTTCTTGCGAGTAAGCAGAAAATTAAGTGTTTTGCAATATCGATTCCAAAGTACAGTACTTGCTGATTGTGATGATACATTTATGCCTCGCTATGGTACTGGAATCCTCATATGACAGACAGGAACGCAGAATAACATAAAACACAATTCAAAAGTAGCATACATATTTTTCTTTTCTTTGCGTTATGACAAATTCAATGAGAAATGGCATTTTCCTTCGATGGTACTCATTTGCATACCTTATTGGTGACGTCACCATAGCTACTTGTTTTGATTGAAAATCCTATTATTTTACAGGTAATCCATATAAATGGAATAAAACATTCACATGTAGTTTAAAATACGTTATATAGAACAGTAATCATGTTTTGATAATTTAAATAAAAATAAAAATACACGTTGTTTATTTACACGTAATTGAGCCTGCTTGCGATCTATACAGTGAGTAAGTGTGCATTGCACCAGCACCAGCTGCAGCGGTGTTGTAAACTTGTAAATTTTGCCTGAGAAATAACTATTTGTAACTGTAACTAGTTACTTTGAAAAAAATAAAAATAATAGGATACTATAATGAGTTACAAGATGTAACTTTTAAAAAGTACTGTAACGTCCCCAGCACTGCTAACACTACATCCAAAACAACGTCTTGATTGATTACGAGAAATAAGCATTCAGAGAGATCTCTATTCTCATTGAGAAAGCAGAACATAGAATAAATGAAGATGGGTTGTCATGAAACTGTTTGAACTCTTTAGCACCTACTGGTTTATCGCAGTCTGGAGTAAATTAAACGGAAATTTGGGAAGTCAATATGACTTAATGGGCTGAATCACTGTGTCCGAATAGTTGGTTCAAGTCCCTGGATTTTTTTTCCCCACAAAAATGTAATATTGCAAACCATTGATTAAAAAATAGAAAAAAAAATAAGTGTTATCTTACCAAAAACATTTAATGTACAAAATAACAGGGGTGGGGGGTGGGGTTATAACCCATTTTGTAGATATCTTTACGTGACTGATCCTTGTTTATTTTAACTTGCCTGCCTTTAAAAAGTCTTTGGTTAGATATAATTTACTGGCCTGCAATCTATTTTGAAGTGGGCATATGATATGTTATTTATGTTATTTTTATTCTAAAACTAGAAACAAATGTCTATTGTGAGCACAGTACCATACTTACTTTTAGGAAAATAATGCAAGGTTTGTAACCCAGTTTTCTGTTGGGATTAGCTGCACACTGTGTATAAATACCTCACTGCTTGAAACATTCTGCGTATCATTGTGTATTGTTCACAATCTGCACAAAGTCTTTGGTTCTGTGAGTACCTGTACATGTACAGTAGCTAATAATGAATTAATCACAATAAAGGAATAATGCACGGCAGGGCGTGTGTTGTGCTGGGATAGCATCACACCTTGGGTGGTTGGATACGAGGCCGCAGGCCAAGTGCGACCAACACCAGAGAAGTATACAATGGCTCACACTGTTAAAAAACAGCAAATAAGACTCATTTCATGTTTTAAAAGTGATTTTAAGTAGACAAATGTGGAAATAACATTCTGCATCATAAAATAGTTCCTGTTTTCCATTTACAACTGTAGTAAAGTATTAACTATGACATTCTAATAGATAATATTTGCCCCCTGTCTGATTTTCTGCATTTTTGCACATTTTTCACATTGTATTTGGTCAGATATTTTTGTGGGTTGTAGTAGTATATAGAGGGAGTCTGAGAGAAAAAAGACACCAAAGTTTGGTGCTTCTTTCATTTGTTTGGTGTGCAAGGTAATCAAACATGCAATTTTCAGGTGTGAAAAAGTTATTGCCCGCCCCTAGTTAACTCAACCCAATCAAAGGGATAATTAGGGTCAGTTGTTTGAGTACTTTGGTTAACAACCAGGCCTGATTTGGGCCAGCCCTGCCCAATATAAATCTGACTAACTTTGGTCCTTACCATCAGGGTGAAGTTGTCAGCACACAGGTTCTAGAGCAGGGGTGGGCAATTCCGGTCCTGGGGGGCCTGTGTCCCTCCTGGCTTTTGTTCCAACTGTGCTCTAAATTACTTAATTAGACCAATAATTGGTAATAATTGGTCCTAGTCAAAGTCCAGACCTAAACCCCATTGAGATGTTGTGGCAGGACCTGAAACGAGCAGTTCATGCTCGAAAACCCACAAATGTCACTGAGTTGAAGCAGTTCTGCATGGAGGAGTGGGCCAAAATTCCTCCACGGCGCTGTGAAAGACTAATCAGTAACTACAGGAAGCATTTGGTTGCAGTTATTGCTGCTAAAGGTGGCGTAACCAGTTATTGAGTCTAAGGGGGCGATTACTTTTTCACACGGGGACACTGGGTGTTGCATAACTTTCTTTAATAAATGAAATATGTATCACATTTTTGTGTTATTTGTTCACTCAGGGTCCCTTTTATCTAATATTAAGTTTTGGTTGAAGATCTGATAACATTCAGTGTCAAAAATATGCAAAAATGCAGAAAATCAGACACAGGGCAAATACTTTTTCACGGCACTGTATTCTCAAGTGTTATTTCTGTTTTGAAGTGAGTTAATAACAATAGGACTTCTCATGTTTATGTACGCCGTGAGCACATTGTTGGCAGAGTTGAACTCTGCATTTGACAGTGTATTAATGTTACGGCTCAGGTAGGGTGACCACAAAATGCAAAAACGGGACACCTGCCATTTCTTATACTGGGGTATATTTACATATACCGAAGAGTGGGCGGGGGGGGTGGAGGGGGTGTTGGGGTTGGTGCTGAATCTAGAAATGAGCGCCTGCATCTGTACACACGTTTCGCACTGTGCATACCTTTGAGTAAAAATGTGCATAGCAATTTTGCTGCACAGCTGGTCTGCCTCCTCTAAAACTTCCACTAACAACTGCATCTCCCAGAATACAATGTTTTCAATTACTAAGAAACTGCACAATAAAAACCCGCCCAACAAAACATGAACCAATCTCTGGCTAGCCCTGTTGTCTTTGCAGCCAATCACAGTAAGAATAAGAAAAAATTGAAGCTACACAGGTTGAAGCATAAACACCCCAGTCCAGCTACAAATCCAACTGGGACCATTGTCAGAGGCAACCGCTAAAAAACAAGGTGCCTATAATATTAAACAAACTGTTTTATAACTTATTAATGCATTTCCTTATTTTATTTATCTGTATAGCTTTATATTGAAGTTTTAACACTAGAACCGCCATGGTAGTCATTTTGACGTTTTTCACTTTTAAAATTTAAATTACTCTGCGTGTGTTAAAGATCCATGGTTGTCTGTTCTTGACTTTTCCTAAATACATGTATTAAATATACTGACGACGTTTCAAAGTCAGAATCGCAAAAATAAAAAATAAGTTATCAGCACTTCTACCTGGAACCGCCAAACGTAGTCATTTTGATTGCTTGTTACAATACATGCTTTTATTAATAATATAACCTACAACACGCTATTTTTTATATGTATACAAGCCAGTTTGTTATCTGTACCTCCGCTGAGTTTACAGAAGTATGTATTTGAATAGAATATTGCTCTTGACGTCTAGATATGCGTTATCCAAATATCTATTGTAAGCCTATCAATTCCTTGGAGAACTGCCGTCTGGCTGTCTACGTGAGCATATTGCTGTATTATAATATTACTATTACAAGAAATCTTGATATTTTTGCGTTTTGATTTGAGAGCAACTACAGATATATTTGCCTTGGCATCAGAAATTTGGAACGACTTCATTGAAAACAACATTGCCTGTTTCAAGCTAAACATAAAACACTACATGGACAAGCAGCTGTTTCCAACAAAAGCACAGTGTTGCTGGACAAACAAACCTGTCAAATTTGGGATCAAGTTTTGGCTGGCAGCGGACCCTACCCCTACTTGGGCAAAGATGAAACTCGCCCTGCTGGTCAGAGACAGTTGAAGAAAAAAAACAGCCTGGTTGCAACAGTAAACAAAGAAGAAGAGCGTTTCCACCATCTGCACAAAACGTAGTACTCGGTGAAAGCAATCACCGGTGTCCAGTTGCTGTTTTTACAATGTACTGGACATCAATTCCTTAGTTTTGTACAATGAATGCACCTGGGAAAATATCAGTAGGAGAGATATCTTATGATGCTAACCATGGAGCTTTGGCAGAAAACATTTCGATCAGAAAACTGCAAAGTGGCAGGGAAACGCAGCTCAACCTGGATAAAGTGCGCATCAAGTGACACACGCAACAGAAAACAATGCCCAGGTAACATATATATATATATATAAAATCACTTCTGGGGTGGTTAAATATCACCACCCCTGGCATGTTGTATATCATGGGAACTGCACGGCCCGTCGTGGTTTATACCTTACATATATAATCTGTTTCTCTGCTTATCTTCAAAGTCGTATCGGCTTGTAGTCAATAAAGTCAATAAGAATAGCATGTTGTCTGTGATTTTTTTTAAATACTAGGTTTTTGTACAGCATTTCAAGGTAATATTGCCGTTAAAATGGAGAGCTCTTTTTTAATGCCACTGCCATTACCTTTTAAAGGTTTTCCAGTATTTCTCAAGATTACTCATGACTTCAAGGTAAAGATTTTACTCCCTGAAAATACATTTTACTCTCTCGTTAAAATTAGAGAGTAAGTTATGTGCTGCTTTTTCAAACTAATGTATTGTAAACGGCTACTACTAATTATAACAACTAAAGTACACCGTGTGTGCAATACAAAGCCTCTAATTGTATCTCAGGCTTCTGGTGACATGGATACTCCACCTTCCATCTTTATCTGCCACGAGAGTTTATTCCTTGTAATATTATTGTTATTAATGGTTTATTTTTTGAACTGCCTGTTTTGTGACGTGTAACAAAAAAAGGTTTGTTTATACGCCATGCGTAGGGGATGAGTCATGATCAGCTGTAGTGATTGTGACAGTCGTGATCAGCTGTAGTGATTGTGACAGTCGTGATCAGCTGTAGTGATTGTGACAGTCGTGATCAGTTGTAGTGATTGTGACAGTCGTGATCAGTTGTAGTGATTGTGACAGTCGTGATCAGCTGTAGTGATTGTGACAGTCGTGATCAGTTGTAGTGATTGTGACAGTCGTGATCAGTTGTAGTGATTGTGACAGTCGTGATCAGTTGTAGTGATTGTGAGAGTAAAATGATTAGATATGGAACCAGCATAAAATATGTGTGAGCTAGTTCTTCCCTAGTTTAAGTCTGCATTTCAAATAGGTTTATTTTGAAGCTTGTATTGTTGTTGTGGACTATTTGGCTGTCACTGTAGTTGCTTGTCTTGATGGCAGCGTGCTGTGTTTATTCATTTAGAAAGGGAAACAGGAAAGAATGGAAGTGCAGCACTCTGACTGAAACATTTTACAGCATGTTGATGCAGAGTCGTTATTATTATTTTTTTATTATTATTTATTTCTTAGCAGACGCCCTGATCCAGGGCGACTTACAATTGTTACAAGATATCACATTAGTTTTACATACAACTACATTTTTTTACACATTTATTTTTACATACAATTACCCATTTATACTGGTTTTTACTGGAGCAATCTAGGTAAAGTACCTTGCTCAAGGGTACAGCAGCAGTGTCCCCCACCTGGGATTGAACCCACAACCCTTCAGTCAAGAGTCCAGAGCCCTAACCACTACTCCACACTGCTGCCCTGTTATTAGCATGAGATGGGATGTCGGTGTGGTTCAGTTGTGAGTGCAAAATAATGCAGCAGGGGCTGTGCTATGATGTGCTATAAACAGATATGCTATGGTTTGACTGTGGCACTAAACTGTAAGATTGCACTGTGTCTAGGAATTCGGGACAAATGCCTTGATCTTTACATTTTGGGACTGTCCCGCCCAATTGGGGTCACCCTAGGCTCAGGGGCAGTTCATTTAAGTGTCTGTTTAAGCCCGCTCTGAGCTCCACGTTACTGCTTATGCCATACGGCTCTCCGGAGCGATTTCTGACAGAGGCATAAAATTGTTGTAGAACTGTATTAAGGTGTTCTGTCGTGACAGTTTTCAAGTCTATATTTGTGTTACTCTCACTCACTCAGTCATAAAACAATTTGAGTGCCCAGTTGGTTTGATGTTTCGTGGATGCTTCATTTCTGTCAGATTCTATCTTTAGTCCATCAGAGTCGATCTCTAGGTGTCTTCTTTTTTTTTCTCTCATTGAGAGGTGCTGTCTGGTCTCCTGGCTGCTCTGTGTTTGAAGGCTCTTTGCCAAACGAGGTTTCCACAGTTATCATGTTTAAGGTAAAATTCACTTCAAATTGTGTAATTTATTCTGTGTTATTGACAGTTGTGGCAGATTGATATGTAAGCCCTCAAGCTACTGTGGTACTATTGGTACAGCAACTCCCTTAAAGACATTTGACATTAATTCCTCATTCTTCAAAGCTTTTGTTTTAAAGTTATTAAACGCCAGTTTACCTTTTTCAATGCTTATGTCATTTCTGTACAATGAATAAAGTGTGTTATGTGCATTGCAGAATACTTTTTTTTTTTTTTTTAAGATACCTCTACCCTCAAACAAACAATATTTTGTACACGATATACAGTAATCTTTTAAATATAACACACACCCTTGTGTAACACACATCCTGGGTATAACAGGTGCCTTGGGTAGCATATTTTATCAGAAACACCACAATGTACTACAAAGTGCTGTATTTAAAAAGAAAATCTGCATGATCCTCATGAAAGTAAACCCGCAATTTACAAAGATCATCTTTAGCCCAACAAAATGTAGCCCAGGTATTGGCACTCCATTGCTGTACTTGTTGCACAGCATCTAAAGAATTCATATGCATTTGTAGTTACCTGCTGCATTTTTAACCTCCTATCAAACTATATACTGGGTTGTAGTTGTCGGTTAGTGCAGTGCTGTAGTCAGTTCTCTCTATATAATATAAGCTGGAGTTTGCATTCCCTGCTGTGTGTAGGCATGCACGCTGTGAGGAGGAATGTAAACAGTGTGTTCCTGGAAGGCAGGCAGCCTGGACTGCACTGTAACTGCACGTAGATGCCTGGCACTAGTGCGCTTGGCACTCTCCACGCCTCCTGCCTTTCTCTACTTGCCACTGCAGATCAGATGATTTCCATTCACCTCTTTGTTTTTTTATTTTACAGTTGAAGTGTTGAAATTCTTTAATTGTTTGTCTGGTGCCGCTTGTCTCTTCAGAGGCTGGTCTTTGAATTCCCAAATCCTTCTTCTGCACAGGTGTATGAACTATGATGTCATCTAAAATGAATTTCAGAAATGTTACACAATGATCTTATCAGAAACGGCAATCTGGAACGGTACATTTCTGTTAATCATAATCAGGATGTGAACTGAGGGGGCTCTGTGCTCAGCTAATTGTTTATAACTAGTTTTATGGCACAATAAGCCATTTTGTGTTGGATAGCTCTGTAGATGACCATATTCCCTTCATGTGTGTAAGTAATGGGTCCTCACTCAACCTCACATTGTTTCCGGTGTGCATTGAGTGAAATAACCAGCTTGGATGTGGCACTATAGGCTACTTGCAGCTAATGACATCACGTTTCAGCTATACCAGTATCTCCGCTTCCGACGAGTGAGCGGCATATTCTAAATCCTGTTTACATTTTTTCTGTTGTATTGAAAGATTTACAAAGATTTATCACTTGATTTTCACTTGCTGAGAGAAAAAGGATGAGTTGTACTTCAGGTACAACTCTGAAAACCTTTAATTCTCAGCGATGAGAAGGAAATGGTAGTGATCACTGCTGTGTCCCCCTATGCTCCGCTTCAGCACGGTACAATTCATCAGTACGTTTTCATGCATTTCCTGTGCATGAAGAGACGAGAAAAATGTGGCTTACAAATATTTAGAGAGACATTTGCAGTCTGCATTTTATTAATTGAGACCTAATTGAACCAACACCAGGAATCTGGAATCAGTACTCCTTGCCGGCCCAAAGGCTTGGTGTGTGGGACCGAAGAGAAAAGCCAGTACAGAGTCCAGAAGAAGAAATGGACTGTGCTTCTGCAGTGCAGTGTCACGATTATTAGAAATGGACTGTGCTTCTGCAGTGCAGTGTCACGATTATTAGAAATGGACTGTACTTGTGCAGTGCAGTGTCAGGATTATTAGAAATGGACTGCACATCTGCAGTGCAGTGTCACGATTATTAGAAATGGACTGCACATCTGCAGTGCAGTGTCACGATTATTAGAAATGGACTGCACATCTGCAGTGCAGTGTCACGATTATTGTTCTAAGCCTGAGTAATCAGCCCTTGATTTGTCAATTTCTAAAAACGAGGAGTTGTCAAATGAGATCAAGGTTTTAAAGCTCAAGTTAGAAGAGATAGCCCTGAGTCAAAGTTTTGGTCTCCGAGTCAAAAGTTTGCAGGCTCCGACGAGGATATCTGATTCTACACAAGGTTAGTATTATTCACTTAATGTAAGCAAAAACTATTTTGTATTAATTTAGAGTTTATACATTTTATATAATGTAGTGCACGGTCTTGCTCAAGTATGTTTATATGCACACATTTGTGTACCAGGCGTTAGCTATTTCAGTTCGTAGCATGCAAATATTTACAAATGAAACTGTACAATTTTGTATTCATTGTTATTCTTATATACAAAACAGATTTGCAAGCTACGAGAACTGGAACTCTGAACTTTACACCCTACTATTAAACTGTGCAGCTTCTCATTCTTCTTCATGGATTTATAACAGTGAGCCCTTATCCTGATTTCTGCTGTCACCTTGTCACTAACAGAAAAAGGAATTTGATGAGTTTGGAGAGTACTTTTATAATGATAATAATAATCTTTATTTTATATAGCGCAATTTATGTAGCACATCTCAATGCGCTTTACAATATAAAACACAACAACACACTCCTACACAATCACAGCAGACTTTGCATATTAAACACACAGCACACATACAAGTTCAACAAATGCATAATTAAGTAGGCTGGAATGCCAATTTAATTTTTTTTTTTTTTTAAACGCTTTTAAAAAAAATTCTACACTCTGAGTCTTTGATCGCCTATGGGAGAGTGCCAACTTAGTTATAAACACATTATGCACCACATAAAAATAACGACAGACAATAAGTAACACATGCTAACTGAAACAGTTTAAAATTCAGTCGAGCAATGTTGAATTAAAAAAAAAAAAATTTAAAAACTCACCTTCATAGTCACAGAGGTAGCTAGAGACATGCAGCTTGGAAGTCGGAAGGTCTTGAAGACGTCTGGTATAAAAGAGGTCCATTATAATATTTGATGATAAATTTGAACTCGCTGGTGAAAATAAAAGATGGAAAAATTGAGCGGTAGCAGCAGCAAACCACACGGAATGTGCAGTGACCGGAAGCTGCTTTACCGGTATAGCTAAAAGCGGAAGTATGATGTGCAAGGAGCCTATTACTGTACCTGTGACACGCTCTAAAAATATGGCAGATTTGCTGGTTTCAATGTGTATTGCATTAACCAGGGAACAATGTGAATTTAGATCTGGTTTATTATGCTTGTCTGTGCTTTACCAAGCTTAACAAAGCTTTACTACACTGTACACTTGTCTATGTTTTTAGTTTGTTACTGTGCAGTGCATTGCAGTAATATTTGAAAACATTAAGGGGTTTATAGGGTTGTTTTTGTAAGGTCTAGTTATCTGTTTTAAATGGAGTCTATGTTGTTTGGCCTAAAGATGATTTTAAAGTTTAACCATTTTTCTGTTAACAAATTAACCTTTGTAGTGGTGCTGTTGGAGAGTAAGCTTGTTTTTACACCTGATCTTGTTAAAGGCCATGTGAAATGCACCACACGTAAACAGTAACATAGCAACACAGTCATACGTTCGCACGCAGACTCCTTTCTCTGTCTGCCAGTTAGGGGCTCCTCTTTTGAAAACTCCATGTGTACGGTGCATTTCTGAGGAGATAACTACCAACATCTCAATGGCAGGGCAGACTATTCCTTTGTTGAATTTCATGACTGCTTTAATGTGCTGCCATGGCCTTGCATGTGTATACAACGTTGTACATATTTATTGGTTGCCCCCACAAGCCCCTGACATCTGGCTCCACAAGCTGCCCACATCAGTGAATTAGGCACAGTACAGATGGCAGGCAGTCAGATTAACATATGGGAAACAGACTAGAGGGTGGGAATGGGGTCACATGCACACAGATATGATGCATATGCATAGGACTGTAGCCCAATACACTGGGGGGTTGAGAGGATTAACAAGCACCATGTAGAACTGTACTGTAGTTTAATTTCTCAGGATTATACTCAGGGATACAAGTAGGTTTTATAGGATTTTTTATTTAAATTCAGGGCTGGACATATGAGACCGATTTACTCACTTATAAAGCACTAAGCAGGTCGTTTGTGTCTCTGGTCTAAATACAAACGTGTTCTAGGATTACTGTGCTTGCATTAGTTTGTAGCAATTAGGAGTGTAAATCATTTAGAGTTAAACATTTAAACTTTAAATGTTAGTAAAGTGTCAAACGTTTTAAATTTTGCTTAATCGTTTAAACTTTGTCAAAAATGTGCAGGTCGAATATTAAAAGCGTGTGTCTGCAAATAACGGCTGCTCCAGGTTTTTTTTTTTTTTTTCCTACCTTTTGTCACGTGGCATCATTGTCATTGGATATTCACCTCCCAATGTCCAGTCACGTGACTAGTCTGCTTCTACTGAAGCTGGATCTAGCGTGGAGGAGGTGGGGCCCAGACATGCAAGCAAAATGTTAGGAAATGCGATGAAATTCGGGCTTAAAACATAACACAGTTGATTATTGAGACGATTGAAAATGGCATGCAACCAATTTCAATTGTGGTGGATACCGGATTTAATGTCTTTTGTTGAGCTAGATTACAGAAGGCTGTGTTGATCCTTTTTTTTTTTTTTTGCTATTCTGTGAGACTCGAGCGAAATTAATACACGTTTTTTTTTTTTTTTTTTTTAAACAGAAGATTGCTTCCATTTTATGTTTATTTTTTGGTCTTTTTTTCTACTGCTGCCAGTCAGATAAGTACAAAGTATTGCTAAAAATTATTATTATTATAATTTTTTTAAACGGACTGTTGATTCTTTGAATTAACGTGATACTGTACTTGGAATAGTCAGTCTGGTGTGAACATAGCTAGTTCTTGTCTCTTTTACATACAGTAAGTAGGATAAATGATGTATTTTTGTTTACGACTGTAAGTCTCCCTGGATAAGGGCGCCTGCTAAGAAATAAATAATAATAATAATAATAATAATAATAATAATAATAATAATAATAATAATAATAATAATAAAAAAATAATAATAATAAATTAGCTATTTGGATTTTAGCACTGTTTGAATAATTACCCTGCATAACATTTCTGTAATAATGCAATTAATGCTCGCCATCAAAACAGACCATTATCGTAACGCCGATGCTATTATTTCATATTTCTTCACTGTTTATTTATATATAGGGCTTAATTTAGTAATTTATTTTATTTTAATTTAGTTATTTTTTTCTGTCAAACAACTTAATGGACTTTTAAATAGGCTAAGCCTTCATTGTTCACGTACAAACGAGATTGCAGCATGTTAATAAGCGGCTAATCTTTATTAAAGCTACAATGAAAAATAAAGCATTTTGCTGGACACACTATTACAACCTTTATGACGAGTAACTGTATTTACAAAGATGAGTCGCTTCGGTATTTAAATGAAAAAGTAAGACTTACGATTTAAAAGCCCATTTAGTGGTTTCACAGAAAAAAAAACGGAAATGAAACCAGTTTTACTATTAACACGTTTCTCAGTTGTGATTGAGATACACGAATGGATTAACAGGTATCAATTGCATTTAAGGAGAGTAGAATAGCCGATGTAAAAGACCTATTTATAGACATACAGACGTGCTCAAATTTGTTGGTACCCTTACAGCTCATTGAAATAATGCTTCATTCCTCCTGAAAAGTGATGAAATTAAAAGCTATTTTATCATGTATACTTGCATGCCTTTGGTATGTCATAGAATAAAGCAAAGAAGCTGTGAAAAGAGATGAATTATTGCTTATTCTACAAAGATATTCTAAAATGGCCTGGACACATTTGTTGGTACCCCTTAGAAAAGATAATAAATAATTGCATTATAGTGATATTTCAAACTAATTCGTTTCTTTAATTAGTATCACACATGTCTCCAATCTTGTAATCAGTCATTCCGCCTATTTAAATGGAGAAAAGTAGTCACTGTGCTGTTTGGTATCATTGTGTGCACCACACTGAACATGGACCAGAGAAAGCAAAGGAGAGAGTTGTCTGAGGAGATCAGAAAGAAAATAATAGACAAGCATGGTAAAGGTAAAGGCTACAAGACCATCTCCAAGCAGCTTGATGTTCCTGTGACAACAGTTGCAAATATTATTAAGAAGTTTAAGGTCCATGGAACTGTAGCCAACCTCCTGAAGGCGCGACAAGAGGAAAATCGACCCCAGATTGAACAGAAGGATAGTGCGAATGGTAGAAAAAGAACCAAGGATAACTGCCAAAGAGATACAAGCTGAACTCCAAGGTGAAGGTACGTCAGTTTCTGATCGCACCATCCGTCGCTTTTTTGAGCGAAAGTGGGCTCCATGGAAGAAGACCCAGGAGGACTCCACTTTTGAAAGAAAAACATAAAAAAGCCAGACTGGAATTTGCTAAAATGCATATTGACAAGCCACAATCCTTCTGGGAGAATGTCCTTTGGACAGATGAGTCAAAACTGGAGCTTTTTTGGCAAGTCACATCAGCTCTATGTTCACAGACGAAAAAATGAAGCTTTCAAAGAAAAGAACACCATACCTACAGTGAAACATGGAGGAGGCTCGGTTATGTTTTGGGGCTGCTTTGCTGCGCCTGGCACAGGGTGCCTTGAATCTGTGCAGGGCACAATGAAATCTCAAGACTATCAAGGCATTCTGGAGCGAAACGTACTGCCCAGTGTCAGAAAGCTCTGTCTCAGTCGCAGGTCATGGGTCCTCCAACAGGATAATGACCCAAAACACACAGCTAAAAAGCACCCAAGAATGGATAAGAACAAAACATTGGACTATTCTGAAGTGGCCTTCTATGAGTCCTGATCTGAATCCTATCGAACATCTATGGAAAGAGCTGAAACTTGCAGTCTGGAGAAGGCACCCATCAAACCTGAGACAGCTGGAGCAGTTTGCTCAGGAAGAGTGGGCCAAACTACCTGTTAACAGGTGCAGAAGTCTCATTGAGAGCTACAGAAAACATTTGATTGCAGTGATTGGCTCTAAAGGTTGTGCAACAAAATATTAGGTTAGCGGTCCCATCATTTTTGTCCATGCCATTTTCATTTGTTTTCTTATTTACAATATTATGTTGAATAAAAAATCAAAAGCAAAGTCTGATTTCTATTAAATATGGAATAAACAATGGTGGATGCCAATTACTTTTGTCAGTTTCAAGTTATTTCAGAGAAAATTGTGCATTCTTTCTTTTTTTGTGGAGGGGTACCAACAAATTTGAGCACGTCTGTATATGCGGTAATTTATAGAAAGGTGTTTTTTGTTTTTTTTTAAATTTAGTCGTTGCCAATTATTTTTATTATTTTCTCCAAATTTGGAATGGCCAATTATTTTTAGGCTCAGCTCACCGCTACCACCCCTGTGCTGACTTGGGAGCTGCAAAGACAAAAAACAAGCTGTCCTCCGAAGCGTGTGCCGTCAGCCTACCGCATCTTTTCACTCTGCAGGCCCACCATGTAGCCAACCCAGAGCTACAGCGTCGGAGGACAACGCAGCTCTGGGCAGCTTACAGGCAAACCCGCAGGTGCCCGTCCAGTCTGCAGGGGTCGCTGCTGTGCGGTGAGCCGAGGACACCTTGGCAGACCTAAGCCCCCAGGCGGTGCTTGGCCAATTGTGCGCCGCCCCCTGGGAGCTCCCGTCCACGGTCGGCAATGGAATAGCCTGGACTCAAACCGGCGACGTCCAAGCTATAGGGCGCATCCTGCACTCCAATCATCCGTCTAAGTTATTCACGGCTAGCTAAATTAGCTGACATACCCCTACGTGCGATTTCTGAAGCTACATGTCTATTAGGCTTTTAGGACTTTCCAAGTTACACCTGCTTCAGCTCCTGCTTTAGACGCTGTTGTTTAAAAGATTTTACTACACTACACAATTTACTACACTGTGACAGGAATGGCGAGTGGTGACGTCAGGCCAGCAGTGCAGGAACCAAAAACACAAACAAGTACTGCAGTGAAAAGATGCGTGGTGCGCCGTTTATTTAAATACAAAAATAAATAAAATATTTAAACACAGTGCTCACAGAGCAAAATAAATATTTAAACAAAACAATCACGAACACAAAAATAATAACAAAACCCAATACTGAGGTCCGGCTGGGCAGCAGCCTTCATGGAACCTATAGGTTTTAGTTTTGTTTTTAAATGAATCTCTCGCTCCTCGCTCGCTCTTGTTCCTCCTCTTGAACACCCACTCTGAGGGTAGAGAGCTGCAGGCTTATATGCAAGTGACCGTCTCCCAATTTACCAACAAATTAATCACTTAATTCGGGAGATGGCCACCTTCTGCACGAGGTTTTTAATTACTCCTGGCAGAGGACGAGTGCTAATCTCGCCTCTGCCAGAACACGTTTTAATTAAAACAAAACAATAAAAAAACATACGGTGCTTCGCCTTCATATTTACAAACATAAATAAATCAGAAACAAAATGTTAGAACTTGAAGCTACTGCACTAACAAGTAACTACGATGTGATAGGTGTTACAGAAACTTGGTTGTCTGAGAGTGATGGAGACGAATATAATATTAGTGGGTACACACTATATAGGAAAGACAGGCAGGACGGAAGAGGCGGAGGGGTAGCACTATACATAAGAAATAGTCTTGAAGCCCAGGTGTTAAATCAGGACAAAGAAAACAATGCAGAATCAATATGGGTCAGAATAATGGACACAAATTCAAAGGGCATAATAATAGGAGCATGCTATAGACCGCCAAATTCAGACGCTGAGCAAAATAATCTGTTATACAATGACATTCGAAATGCGTGTAGAAAAGGAGAAGCCATACTAATGGGGGATTTCAACTTCCCCTGTATAAAATGGGAAAACCCGTTGGGGGGCACGATGGATGAAATTGAAATGATGGAAATGACAAATGACTGCTTCCTAACGCAATTTGTCAAGGCACCGACTAGAGGGGAGGCATGCCTTGACTTAGTCTTTTCAAATAATGAAGACAGAATAACTAAAACAGAGGTCAGACAGCCATTGGCAAACTCAGACCACAACATGGTCTCATTTGAAGTATTTTTTAAAACCCCAAAAGTAATGACTAAAGCTAAGGTTTACAATTTTAGAAAAGCAAACTATGAAGGTATGAAACAGAGACTAACAGAAGTAGATTGGAGTAAAATAGAGAGAACATCCACAGAAAAAGGATGGCTGTTTTTTAAAAATGTAGTACTAGATGCGCAAAACAATTACATCCCAAAAGTAGACAAATCTAAATCTAAAACAAAATGGCCAAAATGGTTTAATAGATCAATTAAAAAAAATATTCAGCGAAAGAGTACTTAGAACTGCAAACACAAGTCAAAAAGGAAGCTAGAAAGGCCAAGAAAGAGATAGAAAGCAATATTGCTAAGGGGGCTAAAACCAATTCCAAAATGTTTTTCCAATATTATAACAGCAAGAGAACATTCAAAGAGGAGGTTAAATGTCTAAGAGACACAAATGGCAAAATCACAGATGAAGAAAAAAAAATAGCAAATATATTAAATGATTACTTTTCACAGGTTTTTACAAAGGAGGACACAGACAACATGCCCCACATGTCGACCTGTTCCTATCCAATTTTAAATAACTTTAGCATAACAGAGGCAGAAGTGTTAAAGGGACTAGGAGCTCTTAAAATAAACAAATCCCCTGGGCCAGATGAGATCCTCCCAATAGTACTCAAAGAAATGAAAGAAGTTATTTACAAACCGCTAACCAAGATCATGCAACAGTCTCTTGACACAGGGGTTGTACCGACAGACTGGAAAATAGCAAACGTAATACCGATCCACAAAAAGGGAGACAAAACCGAACCAGGTAACTACAGACCAATAAGCCTGACTTCTATTGTATGTAAACTTATGGAAACTATAATAAGATCCAAAATGGAAAATTACCTATATGGTAACAATATCCTGGGAGACAATCAGCATGGTTTTAGGAAAGGGAGATCGTGTCTAACTAACCTGCTTGACTTTTTTGAGGATGCAGCATTGAAAATGGATAATTGCAAAGCATACGACATGGTTTATTTAGATTTCCAGAAAGCTTTTGACAAAGTCCCGCATAAAAGATTAATTCTCAAACTGAACGCAGTAGGGATTCAAGGAAATGCATGCACATGGATTAGGGAGTGGTTAACAGGTAGAAAACAGAAAGTACTGATTAGAGGAGAAACCTCAAAATGGAGCGAGGTAACCAGTGGTGTACCACAGGGATCAGTATTAGGTCCTCTGCTATTCCTAATCTACATTAATGATTTAGATTTTGGTATAGTAAGCAAAGTCGTTAAATTTGCAGACGACACAAAAATAGGAGGAGTGGCAAACACTGTTGCAGCAGCAAAGGTCATTCAAAATGATCTAGACAGCATTCAGAACTGGGCAGACACATGGCAAATGAAATTTAATAGAGAAAAGTGTAAAGTATTGCATGCAGGAAATAAAAATGTGCATTATAAATATCATATGGGAGATACTGAAATTGAAGAAGGGAACTATGAAAAAGACCTAGGAGTTTATGTTGACTCAGAAATGTCTTCATCTAGACAATGTGGGAAGCTATAAAAAGGCCAACAAGATGCTCGGATATATTGTGAGAAGTGTTGAATTTAAATCAAGGGAAGTAATGTTTACAATGCATTAGTAAGACCTCACCTAGAATATTGTGTTCAGTTCTGGTCACCTCGTTACAAAAGGATATTGCTGCTCTAGAAAGAGTGCAAAGAAGAGCAACCAGAATTATCCCGGTTTAAAAGGCATGTCGTATGCAGACAGGCTAAAAGAATTGAATCTATTCAGTCTTGAACAAAGAAGACTACGCGGCGATCTGATTCAAACATTCAAAATCCTAAAAGGTATAGACAATGTCGACCCAGGGGACTTCTTTGACCTGAAAAAAGAAACAAGGACCAGGGGTCACAAATGGAGATTAGATAAAGGGGCATTCAGAACAGAAAATAGGAGGCACTTTTTTACACAGAGAATTGTGAGGGTCTGGAACCAACTCCCCAGTAATGTTGTTGAAGCTGACACCCTGGGATCCTTCAAGAAGCTGCTTGATGAGATTCTGGGATCAATAAGCTACTAACAACCTGTGGAAGGGTGGGGGTATTCACTGACACGGGAGACAGAAGATTTTATTTGCAAACACCGCACAGGTGCCCAGATTTATTTATTTTACTTATTTATTTTTTATTTAGTTTAGCCCACAGAGGGCGCTGTTGTCCGTGGTCAGGATACTGCCGACAGTAAACCAGGACCACGGGGTTACCAACACAGGTATCCCAATCCGTGCACCTTCAAGTGCTCAAAAATAATAATGAAAACAGAAGGCGAAAGAAAAGGGAAAATAAAACACAGTAATAAAACTACAAACAAAAGTGCTGCTTATGCAGTGCCCCCACTGCCGCTAAGCCGGTCAGCACGGGTCTCCGTCCTACAGGCTGTGCCTATACACTGGGGTTGGCCAGGGTTCCCCGTACCTCTACACACGTCCCCTTGGGTACGTATTTATTTATATTACTCTGTGAAAATTAGTTGTTTTGTTTTGTTTTGTTTTTTTTGAAAGGCTGCCCCCTCAGCCGGGCTCGCCTGCTCCTTGTTTCACTCTGGCCTCTTCTGCCAGCGTCACTGTATTTCCCCCAACACGGCCACAGCCAAGCTGCTTGATGAGATTCTGGGATCAATAAGCTACTAACAACCAAACAAGCAAGATGGGCTGAATGGCCTCCTCTCGTTTATAAACTTTCTTATGTTCTTATGTATTAGAAGGTAAATGTACCAGTATTTCCTGCAATAAAACAGGAGGCGATTAGGGAGGAGTCAGCTGACTAAGCAGTGTTTTCGGTTTGCTGCTTGTTTGATACGTCGCAAGATCATTTTATCACGTCTGCTTGGTGATATTAAAAATGTCTGTGGACAAGGTGAAACAAAAGATAGCGCAGGGTTTATATCATGTAGTGGAAATAGTTCAAGAGGTAAATCAGAAGTGTGGAATTCTTTTGGAATCATAGCGAATGAAAATAATGAACATGTGACTGGATTCGTTGCTTGTACGACAGCCATAAAACTGGCACATCTCTGCGAAAGCACAGGTGTATCTCCCTTCCAACTGGTGGCAAGGAATAGACAGGTATGTTATAGTAAAGTAAGTAGAGATAGTCAGGGGTTTCGCTCTCGCTCGTCACTCTCGTAATTTGCGAATGTTTTTTGAAAGTGACGACAAAAAAAAATGTGGAATCGTCACTAGTGACGATCGTTTCTGTTTGTACTATAAAAAAAAAATCCCTTTTGTTAAAGTCACACACAACGTCTCTTTCTTCAAAAGAAGGGATCGCTAAACCATAGAGTCACTGCTTCTGATCAGATCAGCGCCTCGGCCTCATCGATTCATTGACTCTGCAACGTTCTCATCCCGTGGTAGGCGACGTAAATGCAGTCAGCCATTCAGCGCCTCAGTTTCATGTTGCGCAAATATAACCTCGTATCCCTGTTACACCCGACCATTACTTCTGGAAGAATAAGTAATAAGCTTCGGCAGTGACTGTTGAAATGTAGGTTATTATAGTTGTGCTTAAATACTGTGTGCAGAAGATTTGTGAAACGAAAACGCATCATTAACTAAGAAAAAAAAAATAGCCTACAGTAACGTTATAAAATATGTGAAATGTGTCTTTTCTATGACCAAAAATGCTAAAATTCAGGGCCAAAATTATTTCGTATGTGTTAAGCACCAACTGTCTCTTGACCATTTCGCCAGTAGGCTTATAACGAGCATGATAACATTATATATATACAGTGTATGTGGTTTTATACAGCACTGTATATATGCCTACAATACATCTTGCATTGAGAAAACACCACTGGAATCGGAATAAAGGAAATTATTATGTAATACAGTTCACATGCAGCATGGTTTTGGTAAGTAGCATTTTCAAAACCATATCATTATGTGCAGTATTAACATAAGTTAAAAACATATCAAATCCACAAAACCAACGAAATACATAGTGTATATTTGACATTTTATTTGTAGTGTTCTGTGTAACACGGGCCATCGTTTAACCTGAAGCAGATATACGCGTTTATCATATTATCAACAACACCAACGTGTGTTGTAAAAATAAAGCAACAATTGTTTTGAAAACTATCCAAAATATTTTCTTGGTGGCTAAGAATGAAAAATACCAAGATAAAAATGCCATTTTTTATATGGAAATTGTCAAAATAAAAGGGGAAGCTGGAAGAATTTACCAGTCAGGACAACTGCATTTAAATACTACTACTATTAAACTGTATCTGTTGGTAATGTGGTTTCTTCTAGCAGTTTTCAAACTGGGGTACACATACCCCTGGGGGTACTCGAGAAAAATTCTGAAATGGCAGACAACGCATTTGATTTAGTACCAACGTTTAATCGCTAACACCAGACTGATGTGCTGTGACAGAGCGTTCAGTGCACACACGGCTAATTTACATATTAAATATGTACATTTTAAATAAGCCCTGTTGTTTAAATGTAATATAAACAGTTGGGCGGTTACTGCAGTCTATCTGGGATACAAAAAAATACATTTTAAAAAACTAAATGCCTAGTCTTTAACTCATTTTATTTCATGTGTGCGTTCATGCCTGCAAGTCGATATTTATTTGTTTCAATGACCCGACTAAAGTTTATTGTAACTTAAGTACTATTGGTTCATTTCAAAATACAGAATCCAGTCAGAAACCGCAGTATTGTCATGCGGTCTAGTTTGACATGCCGTTACGTCTGGTGTGAGAGTAAAAAGAGTTTTTAGCTTTCAATTCAGTGAAAAAATGTGGATTGTTTGCTCAATACTAGTACATTACTAGCAAAGGGCGATCAAGGCGAAATACCATCAAAGATTAAAAAACGCCAAAAAATGTTTTCCAGCGACTGAAGCTCTCTCCAATTTCCCTGCCATCATCAGTGATTTGTGTGGTAACAAGCAGGGACATCCATCACACTGATACTAGGTAAGCGTTTTATTATTCTTTTTTAATTAGTATCAGTACTGTACGTTTTAGTCACCAATAATTTAAACTGCCAGTAATATGTTTTCGTATTGAGGTTAGCTGTAGAGATGTGTGGATAGTGAACTTTTCTTTGCCTTCTTTTCTATAACTTTATCATCAATATAAATACATGATTGCGGTAAACTTGTGCGCGCGAATTAAAAAAACTAAACTGTTAGCCAATACTGTAAAATGTCGCAGAAGAAAATCCACTCGTTTTTTCAGCAAGAGTGAAATAGAACAAACAGAACAACAAGTTGTAGAAAATGAAGACTTGGATTCGGAACAGCAGACAAAAAAGAACAAACAAAGCTCACATGCGTCAGATAACAGAAAAAGAAAACAAGCAGCAAAGTTTCAGCCTTATTGCAAAACTCTGTTTCTAACACTGTTTTTTTTTCATTTTATTGTAAAAAGACATACATGGTATAAGTAATTCATAATGCATTCTGTGTCTGTATGTAGCTTTTCAGGGCAAATAAATCTGGTTCTTGAGTTTTAATGTTCTAAAACTTTATTTATACCAATTTATTTAAACTGTAGAGCATTATTAAAATGGTTTAATTAAATAACTGTTTTGGTCAATACACTGATTTAAGGTATAAAATAAAAACAGGACTCATAACACCCTTGAAAACTTGAGCTGTGCGCCAGTAGTGACTACTGAATATCTGGAGTGACTAATGTTTTTAGAAAGTATTAGTCACTAGTGACTACAAAAATCTAGAACCCAGGGGAAACCCTGGAGATAGTTAATATGTTACAATGTTAAAATATATCCAGACCACTAGAGAAAGCTACCACGCTGTGTAGTCTATTGTATAAACTCAATCTGCAGAGAATGGTAGATATAGCTGTGTGTGAATGTGAGAGCATGAGAGAGTCAGTTGACGCAGGCAGTAGGTACAGGACAAACACTTGCAGGTTCCGATCGGGTTGCAGGTCTTATTAAAGTGGGTCAGGTCGTGGGTAAGAAGACCTGCTGCAGCGGGTTGCAGATTCTGGTTGGGTCCGGTAGTATTATTATTATTATTATTTATTTCTTAGCAGACACCCTTATCCAGGGCGACTAAGAAGGGAGGTCATGATTGTTGGGGACTCCATACTGAGAAACACAGCAAGTTCAGTTCGCAGTTTGGACCCCCTTACTACAACAGTGTGCTGCCTTCCAGGAGCCTCAGTCAAGCACATCACTGAGAATGTGGACAGGCTCCTAGAACGAACAGGAGATGACCCGGTAGTAGTCGTCCACATTGGTACAAACAACATTGGAAGAGACAGGCCAAGATCCCTGCAAAACAAATTCAGAGAGCTAGGAAGGAAATTAAAAAGACAAGACCAAAACTGTGGTATTTTCTGGGATACTGCCGGCGCCTTGCAAAGGACCATATGGACAGCTGGAAATACAAAATCAAAATGCATGGCTGAAATCGTGGTGCACACAGGAAGGCTTCAACTTTCTTGAACATTGGAGCACTTTCTACAACAAGGACTATCTATACAGGTGGGACGGACTGCACTTAAACAGAAAGGGAACCAATCTACTCGGAGAAAGGATCCTTCAGGAGGTCCAGAAGCATTTAAACTAGAAAGGAAGGGGGGAGAAAACAAAAAAACAGAAGGGAGACTACATCAAAACAAGAGCAACAACTCAGGTAAGACCACTATTAAATGTATTTATCTTAATGCTAGAAGTCTCAGAAACAAAATGTTAGAACTTGAAGCTACTGCACTAACAAGCAACTACGATGTGATAGGTGTTACAGAAACTTGGTTGTCTGAGAGTGATGGAGACGAATATAATATTAGTGGGTACACACTGTATAGGAAAGACAGGCAGGACAGAAGAGGCGGAGGGGTAGTGCTATACATAAGAAATAGCCTTGAAGCCCAGGTGTTAAATCAGGACAAAGAAAACAATGCAGAATCAATATGGGTCAGAATAATGGACACAAATTCAAAGGGCATAATAATAGGAGCATGCTATAGACTGCCAAATTCAGGCAAAAGCAAAATAATCTGTTGTACAATGACATTAGAAATGCGTGTAGAAAAGGAGAAGCCATACTAATGGGGGATTTCAACTTCCCTGTATAAAATGGGAAAACCCAATGGGGGGCACGACGGACGAAATTGAAATGGTGGAAATGACAAATGACTGCTTCCTAACGCAATTTGTCAAGGCACCGACTAGAGGGGAGGCATGCCTTGACTTAGTCTTTTCAAATAATGAAGACAGAATAACTAAAACAGAGGTCAGAGAGCCATTGGCAAACTCAGACCACAACATGGTCTCATTTGAAATATTTTTTTTAACCCCAAAAGTAATGACTAAAGCTAAGGTTTACAATTTTAGAAAAGCAAACTACGAAGGTATGAAACAGAGACTAACAGAAGTAGATTGGAGTAAAATAGAGAAAACATCCACAGAAAAAGGGTGGCTGTTTTTAAAAATGTAGTACTAGAGGCGCAAAACAATTACATCCCAAAAGTAGACAAATCTAAATCTAAAACAAAATGGCCAAAATGGTTTAATAGATCAATTAAAAAAAATATTCAGCGAAAAGAGTACTTAGAACTGCAAACACAAGTCAAAAAAGGAAGCTAGAAAGGCCAAGAGAGATAGAAATCAATATTGCTAAGGGGCTAAAACCAATTCCAAAATGTTTTTCCAATATTATAACAGCAAGAGAACATTCAAAGAGGAGGTTAAATGTCTAAGAGACACAAATGGCAAAATCACAGATGAAGAAAAAAAAATAGCAAATATATTAAATGATTACTTTTCACAGGTTTTTACAAAGGAGGACACGGACAACATGCCCCACATGTCGACCTGTTCCTATCCAGTTTTAAATAACTTTAGCATAACAGAGGCAGAAGTGTTAAAGGGACTAGGAGCTCTTAAAATAAACAAATCCCTGGGCGGATGAGATCCTCCCAATAGTACTCAAAGAAATGAAAGAAGTTATTTACAAACCGCTAACCAAGATCATGCAACAGTCTCTTCACACAGGGGTTGTACCAACAGACTGGCTGGAAAATAGCAAATGTAATACCAATCCACAAAAAGGGAGACAAAACCGAACCAGGTAACTACAGACCAATAAGCCTGACTTCTATTATATGTAAACTTATGGAAACTATAATAAGATCCAAAATGGAAAATTACCTATATGGTAACAATATCCTGGGAGACAGCCAGCATGGTTTTAGGAAAGGAGATCATGTCTAACTAACCTACTTGACTTTTTTGAGGATGCAACATTGAAAATGGATAACTGCAAAGCATACGACATGGTTTATTTAGATTTCCAGAAAGCTTTTGACAAAGTCCCGCATAAAAGATTAATTCTCAAACTGAGCACGCATAGGATTCAAGGAAATGCATGCACATGGATTAGGGAGTGGTTAACAGGTAGAAAACAGAAAGTACTGATTAGAGGAGAAACCTCGAAATGGAGTGAGGTAACCAGTGGAGTACCACAGGGATCAGTATTAGGTCCTCTGCTATTCCTAATCTACATTAATGATTTAGACTCTGATATAGTAAGCAAACTCGTTAAATTTGCAGACGACACAAAAATAGGAGGAGTGGCAGACACTGTTGAAGCAGCAAAGGTCATTCAAAATGATCTAGACAGCATTCAAAATTGGGCAGACACATGGCAAATGAAATTTAATAGAGAAGTGTAAAGTATTGCATGCGGGCAATAAAAATGTGCATTATAAATATCATATGGGAGATAGTGAAATTGAAGAAGGAACTATGAAAAGACCTAGGAGTTTATGTTGACTCAGAAATGTCTTCATCTAGACAATGTGGGGAAGCTATAAAAAAGGCTAACAAGATGCTTGGATATATTGTGAGAAGTGTTGAATTTAAATCAAGGGAAGTAATGTTAAAACTCTACAATGCATTAGTAAGACCTCACCTAGAATATTGTGTTCAGTTCTGGTCACCTCGTTACAAAAAGGATATTGCTGCTCTAGAAAGAGTGCAAAGAAGAGCAACCAGAATTATCCCAGGTTTAAAAAGGCATGTCGTATGCAGACAGGCTAAAAAGAACTGAATCTATTCAGTCTTGAACAAAAGAGACTACGCGGCGATCTGATTCAAACATTCAAAATCCTAAGAGGTATAGACAATGTCAACCCGGGGACTTCTTTGACTTGAAAAAAGAAAAAAGGACCAGGGGTCATAAATGGAGATTAGATAAAGGGGCATTCAGAACAGAAAATAGGAGGCACTTTTTTACACAGAGAATTGTGAGGGTCTGGAACCAACTCCCCAGTAATGTTGTTGAAGCTGACACCCTGGGATCCTTCAAGAAGCTGCTTGATGAGATTCTGGGATCAATAAGCTACTAACAACCAAACGAGCAAGATGGGCTGAATGGCCTCCTCTCGTTTGTAAACTTTCTTATGTTCTTATGTTCTTACAATTGTTACAAGATATCACATTATACATTATTTCACATTATACAGATATCACATTATTTTTACATACAATTACCCATTTATACAGTCAGGTTTTTACTGGAGCAATCTAGGTAAAGTACCTTGCTCAAGGGTACAAAGTACCTTGCTCAAGGGTACAACAGCAGTGTCCCCCACTGGGGATTGAACCCACAACCCTCCAGTCAAGAGTCCAGAGCCCTAACCACTACTCCACACTGCTGCCCTAATTAGTAGCAGTACTCCACACTGCTACTAATTAAAAAAGAATAATAAAACGCTTACCTAGTATCAGTGTGATGGATGTCCCTGCTTGTTACCACACAAATCACTGATGATGGCAGGGAAATTGGAGAGAGCTTCAGTCGCAAGACATTTTTGGCGTTTTTAATCTTTGATGGTATTTCGTCTTGATCGCCCTTTGCTAGTAGCGGGTCTGGGTCGGATGCAGGCTGTAAAAATTGGACACCTCAATCCTGACCTGAACACCCCCATCTTCAAGAGAAAGCACACCTCAATCCTGACCTGAACACCCCATCTGCAAGAGAGAGCACACCTCAATCCTGACCTGAACACCCCCATCTGCAAGAGAGAAGACACCTCAATCCTGACCTGAACACCCCATCTGCAAGAGAGAAGACACCTCAATCCTGACCTGAACACCCCATCTGCAAGAGAGAGCACACCTCAATCCTGACCTGAACACCCCCATCTGCAAGAGAGAAGACACCTCAATCCTGACCTGAACACCCCATCTGCAAGAGAGAAGACTCCTCAATCCTGACCTGAACACCCCCCCATCTGCAAGAGAAGACACCTCAATCCTGACCTGAACATCCCATCTGCAAGAGAGAGCACACCTCAATCCTGACATGAACACCCCATCTGCAAGGGAGAAGACACCTCAATCCTGACCTGAACATCCCATCTGCAAGAGAGAGCACACCTCAATCCTGACATGAACACCCCATCTGCAAGAGAGAAGACACCTCAATCCTGACCTGAACATCCCATCTGCAAGAGAGAGCACACCTCAGTCCTGACCTGAACACCCCATCTGCAAGAGAGAAGACTCCTCAATCCTGACCTGAACACCCCCATCTGCAAGAGAGAAGACACCTCAATCCTGACCTGAACACCCCATCTGCAAGAGAGAAGACTCCTCAATCCTGACCTGAACACCCCCATCTGCAAGAGAGAAGACACCTCAATCCTGACCTGAACATCCCATCTGCAAGAGAGAGCACACCTCAATCCTGACATGAACACCCCATCTGCAAGAGAGAAGACACCTCAATCCTGACCTGAACATCCCATCTGCAAGAGAGAGCACACCTCAGTCCTGACCTGAACACCCCATCTGCAAGAGAGAGCACACCTCAATCCTGACCTGAACATCCCATCTGCAAGAGAGAGCACACCTCAATCCTGACTGAACACCCCATCTGCAAGAGAGAAGACACCTCAATCCTGACCTGAACACCCCATCTGCAAGGGAGAAGACACCTCAATCCTGACCTGCACACCCCATCTGCAAGAGAGAAGACACCTCAATCCTGACCTGAACATCCCATCTGCAAGAGAGAGCACACCTCAATCCTGACCTGAACACCCCCATCTGCCATTCCGTCCTGGGCCTCTGTCAAGCAGGGACTGACAATCTAGCTAAGTTGTGCAATGGCCCACTGTGAGCTAGTTAAGACAACTATACTGGTTGTACTTGTTACCTGCACAGCCTGATTCGAACCCTGGACTCCAGAGTTCACATTCATTGGACCACGGGTTGATAATAGGACGAAAGCAGAGGTTAGGAGAAGAAAATTAAATTGTGGGTTATTACATTTTTCCAGGACACCCCTAATTTATGCAAAATGATCAGTATTACTGCGAGTGTTAAATGTGTCTGTCATATCTGCAGTAGGTCCAGCAGAACAGTAGCAGAGCAACATGAGCAGTCGTATGTTGCCCCTGTCTCTTTTTTATGGTACTTTTGGGTGGGCAAGAGGACCATAAAGCTGTCGCAAGCACTTACACTTCAGTGTCACAGTCAGACTACTATACAGAACAACACAAGGTCAGCTGTGCTCACCATAACATACCATCAAGCAGGCAGGGGGGCTAACAATTTGATGGGTGAGCACCAGCACCAAAAACAAGAATTTGATTATTTGCAGGGCCCTTTATTTGCACTGCCATAATAAATCACACTTCTGGAGTAACGCGTTTGAGCCGAAGCATCATTAAAATACAGTCCTGCAACAGAGCGCAGTGCTCAGCTACTCAATGTGATCACTCTCAATTAATTATTTGGTTTGTGACCGGCTGAATCAAAACCATGAGTGTGACTAAGCAGAGCTACAGTATTAAATTAAAGCAATCATAGCTAACACCAGAAACTAACACCAGATTGTTCTGTCTTTCTTTCAGTGTTAAAGCCCTCTCTAAGTATTTTAATGCACTGAGAAAGATTAGAAATGTTTGTCATTGTTTAGAAGTTTCTTTTAGTATTACTGCAAATGCCCCCTATGTCCTTATTGGAAAGTTGTGCCAATAATGCAGGTCTAAAACAGAACTGAAATTCTGGGTGTTTTTTAGATTCTTCAGGAATTACAGTATATGTTTTAATTCATCAGCTGAGTAAAAACTACTTCATCCGAGTCTTGATCTGATAGCTGAAGTCATTTTCAAACTTTCTATTGAACCTAGATATATCCACCCATTATTGGATTAAGCGGCGATTTACACAACGAACGTGCATCATTATGTATGTATTATAGTGTTTTGTGTAGCTCCTCAGAAATAAAGGGTCATACTCTTGTGTCAGTGGAGCAGAGATGGTATCAGAAGACACCAATGACACAAAAAATATTCAGACATGTATCCATACAGCATGTTTCATGACCCTAGCTTTATACTGTATACTGTAGTTGGATTCAAATGTGTAACGAGCAGTTTCCTATCTCAAGCAGTAGCCTGTCTTCTCTATACAGTGAAGCTGTCACTTTGTGCTGCAGTGTTTTTTAGTGGCCAGTATTATTAATACACATTAAACATTGTGAAGCTTTTTGAACAACTTGTTAAAAATATATAACAAGTATATAACAAGTTGCTACAATCATGTTAAATTATATGGCAAAATATGATTCCTGGGCATAATACATTTCATCAGAAACACCTTGTTGGCTTATCAGTTTGTTTTTTATATTCCATTTAGGTAGTTTCAGCTGCAGGTACACAAGTTTCCTGACAATTTGGTGAACTAACCTACTATACTTACAACAGCAGGAGGTTATAAATGTGACCCACAATTTCGGCTGTAGCTCACAAAACTATTTCAAAATAGTGGTTTTACAGGAAATACTAAACTAGCTTATATTCAGAATTTAGGCTCAACTTAGGCTTATGAACATAGACATACAGTAAGGGCTCCTCACCTTTTAAAAGACTACTTTCACTTAAGAAAAGAAGATTGCTCAAAGATGTTGTCTTTTTTCCTGTTGTAACTTGTACAGTAATTGCTGATTATTAAGAACATAAGAACATAAGAAAGTTTACAAACGAGAGGAGGCCATTCAGCCCATCTTGCTCGTTTGGTTGTTAGTAGCTTATTGATCCCAGAATCTCATCAAGCAGCTTCTTGAAGGATCCCAGGGTGTCAGCTTCAACAACATTACTGGGGAGTTGGTTCCAGACCCTCACAATTCTCTGTGTAAAAAAGTGCCTCCTATTTTCTGTTCTGAATGCCCCTTTATCTAATCTCCATTTATGACCCCTGGTCCTTTTTCTTTTTTTTCAAGTCAAAGAAGTCCCCGGGTTGACATTGTCTATACCTTTTAGGATTTTGAATGTTTGAATCAGATCGCTTGCGTAGTCTTCTTTGTTCAAGACTGAATAGATTCAATTCTTTTAGCCTGTCTGCATACGACATGCCTTTTAAACCGGGATAATTCTGGTTGCTCTTCTTTGCACTCTTTCTAGTGCAGCAATATCCTTTTTGTAACGAGGTGACCAGAACTGAACACAATATTCTAGGTGAGGTCTTACTAATGCATTGTAGAGTTTTAACATTACTTCCCTTGATTTAAATTCAACACTTCTCACAATATATCCAAGCATCTTGTTAGCCTTTTTTTATAGCTTCCCCACATTGTCTAGATGAAGACATTTCTGAGTCAACATAAACTCCTAGGTCTTTTCATAGTTCCTTCTTCAATTTCACTATCTCCCATATTATATTTATAATGAACATTTTTATTGCCCGCATGCAATACTTTACACTTTTCTCTATTAAATTTCATTTGCCATGTGTCTGCCCAATTTTGAATGCGGTCTAGATCATTTTGAATGACCTTTGCTGCTTCAACAGTGTCTGCCCTCCTCCTATTTTTGTGTCGTCTGCAAATTTAACGAGTTTGCTTACTATATCAGAGTCTAAATCATTAATGTAGATTAGGAATAGCAGAGGACCTAATACTGATCCCTGTGGTACACCACTGGTTACCTCACTCCATTTCGAGGTTTCTCCTCTAATCAGTACTTTCTGTTTTCTACATGTTAACCACTCCCTAATCCATGTGCATGCATTTCCTTGAATCCCTACTGCGTTCAGTTTGAGAATTAATCTTTTATGCGGGACTTTGTCAAAAGCTTTCTGGAAATCTAAATAGACCATGTCGTATGCTTTACAGTTGTCCATTTTCAATGTTGCATCCTCAAAAAAAGTCAAGTAGGTTAGTTAGACATGATCTCCCTTTCCTAAAACCATGCTGGCTGTCACCCAGGATATTGTTACCATATAGGTAATTTTCCATTTTGGATCTTATTATAGTTTCCATAAATTTACATATAATAGAAGTCAGGCTTATTGGTCTGTAGTTACCTGGTTCAGTTTTGTCTCCCTTTTTGTGGATCGGTATTCGTTTGCTATTTTCCAGTCTGTCGGTACAACCCCTGTGTCAAGAGACTGTTTCATGATCTTGGTTAGCGGCTTGTAAATAACTTCTTTCATTTCTTTGAGTACTATTGGGAGGATCTCATCCGGCCCAGGGGATTTGTTTATTTTAAGAGCTCCTAGTCCCTTTAACACTTCTGCCTCTGTTATGCTAAAGTTATTTAAAACTGGATAGGAACAGGTCGACATGTGGGGCATGTTGTCCGTGTCCTCCTTTGTAAAAAAATCTGTGAAAAGTAATCATTTAATATATTTGCTATTTTTTTTTCTTCATCTATGATTTTGCCATTTGTGTCTCTTAGACATTTAACCTCCTCTTTGAATGTTCTCTTGCTGTTATAATATTGGAAAAACATTTTGGAATTGGTTTTAGCCCCCTTAGCAATATTGATTTCTATCTCTCTCTTGGCCTTTCTAACTTCCTTTTTGACTTGTGTTTGCAGTTCCAAGTACTTCTTTCTGTGTACTTTGTTTTTGTCCCTTTTAAACGCTCTGTAAAGTGCCTTTTTTCGCTGAATATTTTTTTTAATTGATCTATTAAACCATTTTGGCCATTTTGTTTTAGATTTAGATTTGTCTACTTTTGGGATGTAATTGTTTTGTGCCTCTAGTACTACATTTTTAAAAGACAGCCACCCTTTTTTCTGTGGATGTTTTCTCTATTTTACTCCAATCTACTTCTGTTAGTCTCTGTTTCATACCTTCATAGTTTGCTTTTCTAAAATTGTAAACCTTAGCTTTAGTCATTACTTTTGGGTTTTAAAAAATATTTCAAATGAGACCATGTTGTGGTCTGAGTTTTGCCAATGGCTCTCTGACCTCTGTTTTAGTTATTCTGTCTTCATTATTTGAAAAGACTAAATCAAGGCATGCCTCCCCTCTAGTCGGTGCCTTGACAAATTGGGTTAGGAAGCAGTCATTTGTCATTTCCACCATTTCAATTTCGTCCGTCGTGCCCCCCATTGGGTTTTCCCATTTATATGGGGGAAGTTGAAATCCCCCATTAGTATGGCTTCTCCTTTTCTACACGCATTTCTAATGTCATTGTACAACAGATTATTTTGCTCAGCGTCTGAATTTGGCGGTCTATAGCATGCTCCTATTATTATGCCCTTTGAATTTGTGTCCATTATTCTGACCCATATTGATTCTGCATTGTTTTCTTTGTCCTGATTTAACACCTGGGCTTCAAGGCTATTTCTTATGTATAGCGCTACCCCTCCGCCTCTTCTGTCCTGCCTGTCTTTCCTATACAGTGTGTACCCACTGATATTATATTCGTCTCCATCACTCTCAGACAACCAAGTTTCTGTAACACCTATCACATCGTAGTTACTTGTTAGTGCAGTAGCTTCAAGTTCTAACATTTTGTTTCTGAGACTTCTAGCATTAAGATAAATACATTTAATAGTGGTCTTACCTGAGTTGTTGCCCTTGTTTTGATGTAGTCTCCTTCTGTTTTTTTTTTTCTCCCCCTTCCTTTCTAGTTTAAATGCTTCTGTACCGCCTGAAGGATCCTTTCTCCGAGTAGATTGGTTCCCTTTCTGTTTAAGTGCAGTCCGTCCCACCTGTATAGATAGTCCTTGTTGTATTCTGAATACTAGGCTTCCTCCCTGTTCGGTTGTAAGCCCACTGACCTTCGACAGTGCTAATGCTCTTTTGTATTGATTTGTTTTTGTTACTAATGATCCCAGTCCTGGATTCTGTTTACACAGCCCTGAAAAGGTTAAGAGCTCTGAGGCCTGAGGCCTGAGAGAAACCACAAGCGAGAGGTTTACAGGAGTGTGATTATCTGTGGAGGTTTACCACCTGGTTAAGTGCCTGTGGGCTGGCAGCCTGCATTGTGTAGCACGGCTGGCCCTGAGAATGAAGACAGCTGCTCATCACCTGTTTTACCCAAAGGTTGAACAGCCTGACTCAAAAACTGAGAAGGGTCAAAACCTAAAACGAGATCCTCTGTAGTTCTTTTTTATTTACCCAGTTGGAGTTGGGGGAGAAAAAAGCTAAATCTGTGGTTCCCATGGGCCACAACCAGCTTGGAACTACAAGTGTCGCTGAGGGTGATTTCTAGTGCAGTGTCTGGCGATCCAAGGGAGACTGGTGGCCACAGTAAATGTTTTTCTCAATCCTAGCTGGTCGCTTCTCACAAGCCTCTCTCGTTGGTTGCAGTAATGAAGTTGGAATACCACCTAATGTAACATGAAAACAGACCTCTCTTTTGAGCAGAAGCACAGGGTTAACAACACGTTTCTTGGCCACTTCGGACAGCTAAAACTTTGGAACTGTTTATTGTACAAGTTTTGGGAATAAATTCTGTGGCACCCTCTGGTGATTTGGCATGGAGTCTTATTTCCCGTGGTCCAGTGAATGTATGTGGACAAGAAACTTTATGTTAATCTTTTACATTGTAGTTGCAAATGGCAGAATCTGGTTATTAGTTAATCCTGACCGTTCAACTTCTGGGCCTCTCTCTATCAGAGACGCGAACCAAAGGGAGGTTTTGTGATGTAATGTACTGGTACAGTCTGTCGATTTTGTAAACTGGGGGCTAAGCTTAGACCACCAAACTCATTTCTGTTGTGAGTTGGTTTGTTCTCTTGCCCCAAAATATTGCAAACTAAAAAGTGAATTCAATTGGGGACCTTTTGTGTCGCTGTTTGAAGCCAGAAATTTTTCTCAAGGCTTCAATGTGACATTCCAGCAAGGTCACACTTCCACCCCTTATCCCTTCCTCAAGCCAGATTTCAGTGCTGATTTTACAGATAGTCTTCCGGACTGGAGAATAGCTTACAGGTTTTGGCTGAAGCTGAACACGTCTGCTATTGAATCTGCTCTGCTTTCAGGACCAAATATGTGTCACTGTTGCTTTAGCTGCATTGCTCACAATACAATTTCAAAACAGGGTTGAGTGTGGGAGTGCTTCTTCGTGAAAATTTAAAAGAAAAAGAAATATCCCACAAGATGCTTTCAGCCCTCTCTCATTTTCATGTAAATCGTTAAGAGTTTGAAACTCTTTGTGTCACAGATGACATGGCATCCACTTGAGGTTTTTTTTTGTTCTGTATACAGCAGCAGGCGAAATAACATTTTTTATTCATTTTTTTAAAAAAAAACATTGTCAGATGCTGACTATTTAAGCACTGTTTTAACTATTTAAGTATACATTTGCAGCACTTCCCGTTTGTTTTTCTACACTGGCCTGGTGAAACAGCAACCATGCTGTATATACATAAATATGAGGCATGGGGGACTAGCTGGGTTATTTCACTAGCCGCTCATGCCTTTTACATTTCAGGCCTGTAATGAATGTGATGGTGTCATCGCTCATGAGAGATCAGGCAGAGCTTGAGATGCTCAGGACTGAATGGCAGAGGGGTGTTTAGTGTTCTGAGGTGTGCAGTGAAGGGGAAGCAGCATAAGATAACATAAGAGTACATAAGAACATAAGAACATAAGAAAGTTTACAAACGAGAGGAGGCCATTCAGCCCATCTTGCTCGTTTGGTTGTTAGTAGCTTATTGATCCCAGAATCTCATCAAGCAGCTTCTTGAAGGATCCCAGGGTGTCAGCTTCAACAACATTACTGGGGAGTTGGTTCCAGACCCTCACAATTCTCTGTGTAAAAAAATGCCTCCTATTTTCTGTTCTGAATGCCCCTTTATCTAATCTCCATTTGTGACCCCTGGTCCTTGTTTCTTTTTTCAGGTCAAAGAAGTCCCCTGGGTCGACATTGTCTATACCTTTTAGGATTTTGAATGTTTGAATCAGATCGCCGCGTAGTCTTCTTTGTTCAAGACTGAATAGATTCAATTCTTTTAGCCTGTCTGCATACGACATGCCTTTTAAACCCGGGATAATTCTGGTTTCTCTTCTTTGCACTCTTTCTAGAGCAGCAATATCCTTTTTGTAACAAGGTGACCAGAACTGAACATAATATTCTAGGTGAGGTCTTACTAATGCATTGTAAAGTTTTAACATTACTTCCCTTGATTTAAATTCAACACTTCTCACAATATATCCGAGCATCTTGTTGGCCTTTTTTATAGCTTCCCCACATTGTCTAGATGAAGACATTTCTGAGTCAACATAAACTCTAGGTCTTTTCATAGTTCCTTCTTCAATTTCAGTATCTCCCATATGATATTTATAATGCACATTTTTATTTCCTGCATGCAATACTTTACACTTTTCTCTATTAAATTTCATTTGCCATGTGTCTGCCCAGTTCTGAATGCTGTCTAGATCATTTTGAATGACCTTTGCTGCTGCAACAGTGTTTGCCACTCCTCCTATTTTTGTGTCGTCTGCAAATTTAACGAGGTTGCTTACTATACCAGAATCTAAATCATTAATGTAGATTAGGAATAGCAGAGGACCTAATACTGATCCCTGTGGTACACCACTGGTTACCTCGCTGCATTTTGAGGTTTCTCCTCTAATCAGTACTTTCTGTTTTCTACCTGTTAACCACTCCCTAATCCATGTGCATGCATTTCCTTGAATCCCTACTGCGTTCAGTTTGAGAATTAATCTTTTATGCGGGACTTTGTCAAAAGCTTTCTGGAAATCTAAATAAACCATGTCGTGAAGTACAGTAACTCGCCTCTCCCCATTGGAAACGTCATGCTTTATAAAAGGATGTTCGTCCCTCCTGTCTGGTATTTGCACATGACAAGCTAGTGCCAGAGAGCCGTAGCCGTGTCCTGTCTGGGTGAAGATAAACCTTGCAGACAGCAATTAGGATTAGCACTGTCTAGCTAAACCAGCATCTCATCCAAGGGCAGTAGTTTTGCCTGGCTTCCGAGTGCTTCGTCTCTTCTCTAGGGTTTGTTTAAACACATATTTCAGCAGGGTGCTCAGAAGAGGATGTTGATAAAGTTCAAGCAAACACATAGTGCCCCTTTGTTTCATCTGAGATGTTTTTTGTTTTCTTCAGATTAGCTGAGGCTGGTTAGATGTGAACTCTTGCTCTTCCTTTTACTCTAGTTTCACTTCCCTCTGCTTATTTTAGCCCTGCTGCTTTCAAGCTAATGGCTGTTTTTACCCTTCTTGTATTTCAGAACTGCTGGGCTCCACAAAGAGGCTAAATATCAACTACCAGGACACCGATGGGTAAGTGTCTGGGTGAAGTGGAATGAGGTACAGTGCAAGGACATGCTTCCAGTCATTCGAGGCTAGGAAGCTGGCATAGTGGGCTAATGCTTTAGCATTATGTGCCTGTGACGGGGGACTGCCCCGTCTTTATGATCATGGTTGGGACTGGCAGGGAGGGGGTTAAAATTCCTCCCTGCCAGGAAAACATGTGAGAATGTGGCTGGAGCCCAATTAATCAATAATTGCTAATTATTCAATGGGGCTCCAGCCACATTCTCACATTTTTCCTGGCAGGGAGGAATTTTAACCCCCTCCCTGCCAGTCCCAACCATGATCATAAAGACGGGGCAGTCCCCCGTCACAGTGCCTTTCTTTGTGTAGGCCTTGGTTCAAATCTGGCTCTCCTCATCAGTGAAATGAGTTTGATAGTCAACTTAACACTATTAAATTCCAGCCTTCACTTTGCAGGACCGGGACTCAAGGGCAGGCAGAGGGTCAGGAATCCTCAGGATAGAGGCTTGCTCACTCATGGAGGAGCCTGACCGTAACCATTGTCCCTCATGTATCTAAACAGTATGAGCGGGGTGGGGGGTTAATTGAGGAATAGTATAAAGCCCTTAATAGCATAGATAGTGTTATAAAAATAACAAGGTGTTTTTTTGTAACGTGCCTTAGCTGCCTTAGCTGCTTTGTGAACACCACTCCAAAATGTGCACTCCCAGTTTCTATAGAAGTGTACAGCCAGTTTATCCCAGTCCCCTTTTTTAATACATGAACCCAAAGCAGATACTTGACTTTTTTGAGGATGCAACATTGAAAATGGATAATTGCAAAGCATACGACATGGTTTATTTAGATTTCCAGAAAGCTTTTGACAAAGTCCCGCATAAAAGATTAATTCTCAAACTGAACGCAGTAGGGATTCAAGGAAATGCATGCACATGGATTAGGGAGTGGTTAACAGGTAGAAAACAGAAAGTACTGATTAGAGGAGAAACCTCAAAATGGAGCGAGGTAACCAGTGGTGTACCACAGGGATCAGTATTAGGTCCTCTGCTGTTCCTAATCTACATTAATGATTTAGATTCTGGTATAGTAAGCAAACTCGTTAAATTTGCAGACGACACAAAAATAGGAGGAGTGGCAAACACTGTTGCAGCAGTAAAGGTCATTCAAAATGATCTAGACAGCATTCAGAACTGGGCAGACACATGGCAAATGAAATTTAATAGAGAAAAGTGTAAAGTATTGCATGCAGGCAATAAAAATGTGCATTATAAATATCATATGGGAGATAGCGAAATTGAAGAAGGGAACTATGAAAAAGACCTAGGAGTTTATGTTGACTCAGAAATGTCTTCATCTAGACAATGTGGGGAAGCTATAAAAAAGGCCAACAAGATGCTCGGATATATTGTGAGAAGTGTTGAATTTAAATCACGGGAAGTAATGATAAAACTTTACAATGCATTAGTAAGACCTCACCTATTCATGTACTTGTTAATATTGTAACGACCCTGGCGATGGCCTCGTCTTGAACGTTGTGTTTGTCTTGTTTGTTATGTCTAATTGGGTGTTCAGTGTATTGTAGAGCTAGCCGCACACAGCCCGACTCAAGCCGTCCCGACTCATCTCATCTGAGTATGCACAGATTCTGCGATCAGTTGTGCTCAGTTTTGGTTTGACGTCACAATTGAGTTTTTCCCGACTGGGTGTCGCACACTGCTAAGACTGAATTACTGACCACGACTAGATACTGGTGATTACTATGTATGCAGATTTAATTAATACTGCCCTGTACACATTTCTGTATTAACTTAGCCCAATATAGCGACCCTCATATTATGCCTGGCATCGTATGCTGATTAGACGGCGGAGACAGCGCCGCGAGGCAACCAAAAGAACCGCTTAACCTAGTAATTTAGCTATTGACCATTTACACCGCAAGGGTGGAGGAGGGGGGCAGGTGAGCCGTGAGCGGGAGAATGCGAGCAGATAGAGACTGGAGCGGTTGGCATGTATGTGAGGGACAGAGTGTGAGGCTGAAAGAGATGGCCTACCCTGAGAAACAGAAACGAGGAACTAACAGAGTGTCTGCGAGAGCTTGAGAATAATAGAGAGAATGAAGAAGCGAGTGCATGTGAGAGAAAGACGAAAGAAGTGAGTGAAAGAGTAGGGGGTTTATTATTTTGGCGTGAACCCCGGCCCAACAGGGAGTCGTTGTTTATTTATTTCATTTAGTTCAGAATTAAAAAGAGTCAATTTTGAATCCCATCTGGTCTCCCAGAGTCTGTTTCCTCCAATAGCACAGATTGCTACAAAATTATTTAGAAAAAATAAGTGTTTATATTTGTTCTAGTAGCCCATCTCTGTTTTGCAGCCTGTTGTTTGTTTTTGTTTAGGCGGGGGGGATGTCATTTCACATACCTTCAGAGTTGACCTAAAGATAAAAAATAAAAAAAAAAACATCTTTCCCGCTGCTCCCAAAGTGTCGTCTCCCTGTCACTTCTCTCTGTCACCGCTGACTGACTAAAGTGTTCTGTATAGAGAATCTCGAATCGTAGCTATTTTATCATTTTCATATGTATTATGTAAAACATATACCCTTTAAATATGAAAAATAACATAACTTTAATAACATTGTCACGGTGACAGTTTCCAATACCTAAAATCTGAAACTGTATCTTAAATGGTGTATGAAATAATATATATATATATATATATATATATATATGATAATGTCATAATGGCTTCAATTAGTAAATGCTGAATATGTAATATTTTATCTATTATGTTTAAAAACATTAATCATTCAAACTAAAAATATATATGTCTTTATTAGATATTAAATATTTATATATTATCACTAGAGGCATTTTTCAGTGTGTAGAAAGAGGCCACGACTAGATACAGATTATGCAAAATGCCTCATTTGTCAGCAGGGCATCGAAGTTGGTTCACTGCAGAGATTGACTGAGCAGAAATATCCGGCAATGTTAAATGCCATTCAAACCCGGCATGATGATGTCTCTGTTCGACAATGATGAGTTGATTTCAAAACATGAATTTCTGTATCATGCAAAGTGCAGAAAGTTACACAAATAGAAAAACTGCATGTTTACAAGTTTCAAGTTTCAAACAAAAAAACTGCATGTTTGCAAAACACAAAGATAACAGCTACTGTTGGCTGAGATTCAAACTTTGTTAGAAGAAGGTCTTCAATGGAGCATGCTGTTACCTATAAGAAACAATGTTTTGTTTGTGGAAAAACACATAAGAAGGGAGAGAAGCAGCTTTTCTTAATTACCACTATTCATCAACAAAATTCAGTGTGGAAAAAAGCAAAAGCGCTGGGAGATGAAATCGTGATACATAACTTATAAGGTTATGATAACCAGTGCATTGATATGATAGGAAATGACTTTCAGTACCATCATTCTTGTCAGAGTGCTTACATGGTAAAAAATGTGTCCAAAATCAGTGGTGAAAATCTGTATGATAATGGCTTTTCCTTGCTGATCTCCCAGATTGACGGGCCATTGTTTCAGGATGGAAGTGTCTTTTATATCACAAAACCTCTTGACCAGTATCGTCATTAGTTAGTTGAGCATGGTATAGAAAATAGCCATTCTTACAGGTCATCTAGTCTGAAAAAACACTCCAGAATTACTATCAAGGCTCTGTTGCTTGAAGAGCAATGATTGTACTACAAACAGAAACATCAAGCCTCTTGTGTTCATCAGACCTCAGTGTTGGCAGGTTGCTTTATGAAGTGCAAAAGCTGAAGAAAAATCTAGATGAGTCTGAATATTGTGAAGAAAGTGAGAGGGAAATACCTAGTGACACTCCAGCACAACTTAACGCCATGTCCTATCACTCAAAGAGCATTAGGTCAGAATTAAAAGAGCTTCATAAAACCGACAGACAACAGAAACCACCCATTAGAAAAGACAGATTTCAGCACAACACATCCAATCCACTCAGCCCAGCTAATGCTTCTCCTTTCTGTAGTGGAAATGCACATGATTCAGCTTCTGAGCATGATGAACATGTGGAAGCTAAACATCAACCAGAACCACAGGTCACAACAGAGAGGGCTCAGTCTCAGCTTCCCACAATGGACATTTCTTATGTAGCTGCATCTCAACATGTGAGCAACAATCTCTACAATCATATGGCATGGTTGCTGACAGATGCATCTCCAGATATTGGTGAAGATGGGAAAGTCAATTTAAATCCCAAACAGCATGAACAAGTTCTTAATCTTGCTCAAGATATCTGTGCAGCATTTTCATGTATCCCAATTCCTAAGCATGTAGGCGCTGCACTTCATATACTAAAAACAACTAGAAGTAAGGAAACAATCACACTCCTGAATAGATTTGGCAACAGCATTAGTTATCAAGATGCACAGAGATATGTAACAACAGTGGCAACTGCAGTTGATGACCAAGTCTCTCAAGATGGGTTCTTCATACCAAAAAATGTGAAGCCAGGTAAATTTACACACTGTGTCATTGATAACTTAGATTTTCATGAGTGCACAAAAGATGGCAGATTAATGCATGGTACTACACATATAATCTATCAGTACTTGAAGGTGAAGAGATACAATCTGTGGCTAGCATACCTCTGCTCAAAACCCGTGAGACCTCTATCAAAAATCTAAAAGCATTCCAGACTGCAAGCAGCCACTTAACCCAGAGGGATCGCCAAAAGAGTCGATCACTGGCTGATGTAGCAACAGAGGCTAAGCAGCCCGAGAAAACATGTGAGCGACTGGGTCATCTCAGCTGTCTGTGGAACCTGGTGCAGATCTGTCCCACCCTTCTTCTGGATGTAACAAAATGTGTGCATTTCAGGATTTCCTGGTCTTGGAGGATATTCAAGCGACTGAGATAGGATATGGACCTTTCTTCCCCCAGTCACCTGTCAATCCTGATGCTGTTGAAAGATCTATTCAGTACTGCATTAATGTCACCAGAAAAATGGACCAAGAATTTACCATTGTGACATGTGATCAGGCCATCTATGTCATTGCTCTTAGTTTACAAAAAAATAAACCAGAGAAGAACAACAAAGTGATACTTCGTATGGGTGGCTTTCATATTGCACTAAACTTTATGGGTGCCATTGGATACTTGATGAGTAAAACTGGAATTAAAGACATACTTGTGGAAGGTGATGTTTGTTTACCTGGAACAGCAAATCAGGTCATGGAAGGCAGAGATTATTATGCCATGCTGAGGGCACATAGCTTGGTTCATAGTGGGATGTTTGCATTACATTGGCAATCCCTTGAGAAGTGGTTGGCAAGTGAAGCAGACAAAGACCTTGAATGCTTGTCATTACTTTCTCTCAGCATCCTTCAGCTCACAGAGACCATGTCAGAAAAGGATGCAGAGAAGGCGTCAAAGGCATGCTCAAGTGCATCAGAGCCTCTGAAGAAAATACACTCTTACGGTTGAGTTTGATGAATTGTGTTGCACTCTCCATCTGCAAAACTCTGGCTCATGAACATGGACATGATAATGATTCTGAAACGGTACATTCACACTGAACGAGCTGGAAGTTGAGAAAATGCTTCCATACCTGGTCGCATCTCGGCATTACAAGTATGTTTCCTGTATTCCCCATTACCTGGCTGCCCTGAGAGAACTGTCTTCAGTGGCCCCTGATGTTACACTGTGCCTTCAGAGATGGACACTTCAGCATACTTCAGAGCAAGTTAGGCAAGTGCCAGAACTTTCTTGTGAGTAGCATGAGAAGCAGACACAAGGTTATTCTCTCACATTGCATACTGTGTCCAAAACCTAGGCGACAGGAGAGTTATAGTTCAAGCTACTGACACTGATGTCATCCTTATGTGCATCTACTACAGCAGTGGTTCTCAATCCTGGTCCTGGGGGACCACTGCCCTGCTGGTTTTTGTTCCAACAAAAATCTCAATTACTTAATTGAACCCTTAATTGAACTAATACTTAGCTTAATTTGACTTTTTAAATGGTGTAGCTTATAAAAAGTTGTATAAGTTCCTTATACAATTTTATACCTAAATTGAAATCTCCATCTGTTTAAAATAATTAAAAAACTCAGATTAGGCAAATTATTAGTTCAATTAAGGGTTCAATTATGTAATTGAGTGCTTGGTTGGAACAAAACCCAGCAGGGCAGTGGTCCCCCAGGACCAGGATTGAGAACCACTGTACTACAGTACACACATTCCAGACCTGAAGCAATTATGGATACAGAAGATTGACTCATGACATTGCAGCAGTTCTTGCCAGAAAAATGCATCATGGATGCCTCATTATTTCCTCCATTCTCCTCAGTGCCTACATTTTAAGTGGTTGTGATACTGTAAGCTATCCCTACAGGAGGGGGAAGAAGCAAGCTCTGAAAATTGCTGTTAGAGATGCTGTGAATCTCATCCCACTTGCTAGGTTTGGTAAACCAGGTGAAAGTCTGCATGTGACTGGAGAAATGATTACAGCTGCAAGACATTTCTTTGTAGCACTGTATGACAGGAGTGGCTTTGATGGTACTCTAGATACTCTCTGTGCTCACCTCTTTGCAACCACAAGAGGAGACCTGAGGAGCCTACCCCCAACAAGAGGATGCTTTCCATCTCCATCTTCTTCGGAGTCTTCACCAGATAGTTGTGAGCAAAAATGCTGCCATGTCCATTCAATCAGTAATATCAGGGGCAGCCCAATTACACAGAAGTATGTGCTATGTATTCAAAGAGTAACCCCCCCCCCCGTTGTCTCACAGGAAAACTAGAAAAATACTGGCACTGGAAAAGTAGACCTTGTATATGAAGACATAGTAAAATAAATGAACAAATTCAATGACAGACATTTTGACATCGTCTTTAAAGGCATTGTAGACATTGAAAAAGACTTGGAAGTGGAAGTGTATGTCATTGGATTAATGTTGTGTATTGGGTGTATTTTGATATTTTTGTTTTGTGGGCCAATAATTACTTTTAGTTTTCTAGTTTTAATTTGTCGTATTTAATAGAAAAACTTGTTTATCTTGTATCCATACAATCACATTTCCTGGTTAAGAAAATGTAATAAATAAAACAAGCATGTCAGTGACATACACCCCCTGTCTTGATTGTTATTACAAAGCTTTCGTAACAAGAAAAAGTAGATCATGTTGAAATAAACAGACAGCCAGCCTCCATACACCCCAGATTATGATACTATCAACAACTGGTGCTCAAGAATCCCCTTAGCAATTTTCATAACAATTGGATAAGTGGTTCTCTAGATGCAGTAAAAATGTAACTGTGACATATGGACAAACATGTGACCCCCTACTTCGCTATATCCCTGCTGCTGGGAATGTGCATCCCCATCAGGGGAGAGTAAATCAATTCCCTGTCTTACACATAGACTACCCTGGACCCAGACCTCTTTCACAGCAAGGCAGTGTAATACAGGACTGGACCCAGACCTCTTTCACAGCAAGGCAGTGTAATACAGGACTGGACCCAGACCTCTTTCACAGCAAGGCAGTGTAATACAGGACTGGACCCAGACCTCTTTCACAGCAAGGCAGTGGAATAAAGGACTGGACCCAGACCTCTTTCACAGCAAGGCAGTGTAATACAGGACTGGACCCAGACCTCTTTCACAGCAAGGCAGTGTAATACAGGATTGGACCCAGACCTCTTTCACAGCAAGGCAGTGGAATAAAGGACTGGACCCAGACCTCTTTCACAGCAAGGCAGTGGAATACAGGACTGGACCCAGACCTCTTTCACAGCAAGGCAGTGTAATACAGGACTGGACCCAGACCTCTTTCACAGCAAGGCAGTGGAATATAGGACTGGACTCAGACCTCTTTCACAGCAAGGCAGTGGAATAAAGGACTGGACCTAGACCTCTTTCACAGTGACGTCAGGGTGCTACTCAGCCTCTTTGTGCACTCCAATTGAACCCTGTGCCAGTGTGTGTTACAGAGCGCTCCTATTCACAGTCTCCTTTCAGAGCCCTCAGTCCTGACCACCGAAAGAGGTCTATAAAAATCTCTTCTGCAAACAGTGAGCTCTTTCATCAAACAGAGAGGATCTGCTCTCAATACGACAGCCTGAGACCTGCTAAGAGCAAGCTGCTGAGTGAAAAGAGAGCAGACAGAAGGGGCTTGTGCAGCTCGTATCCAAACTCCATGAGTGAGTGCACTGCTACTGCTTCTGGGAGAGCACATGAGTGAGTGCACTGCTACTGCTTCCTGGGAGAGCACATGAGTGAGTGCACTGCTACTGCTTCCTGGGAGAGCACAGCTATGGCCAAAAGTTTTGCATCACCTAGATTTAGGATTGAGACTTAATTTATGAACATAATTTATATGTTTTATTTAACATCAGGTAATCAAAGAAACTACAAAGCATATCGCAAAAGTCTACCGGAAGCCATAATAGTCGTACACTATTTCATGTTAGATTTCGAAATGTCACATTTTTCCATGTTTGTCATTTTCCCATAAGTATATGGGAAAATGACAAAGCGGTATGCAATTCAATATGTTAATATAACATTATTCAGCAGGTTTCATTAGACTTTATGAAGCAAAATTAGTTCATTCTATAGGGTGATGCAAAACCTTTGGCCATATCTGTATGGTAGGAAAGAACATAAGAACATAAGAAAGTTTACAAACGAGAGGAGGCCATTCAGCCCATCTTGCTCGTTTGGTTGTTAGTAGCTTATTGATCCCAGAATCTCATCAGGCAGCTTCTTGAAGGATCCCAGGGTGTCAGCTTCAACAGCATTACTGGGGAGTTGGTTCCAGACCCTCACAATTCTCTGTGTAAAAAAGTGCCTCCTATTTTCTGTTCTGAATGCCCCTTTATCTAATCTCCATTTGTGACCCCCATGCCTTTTAAACCCGGGATAATTCTAGTTGTTCTTCTTTGCACTCTTTCTAGAGCAGCAATATCCTTTTTGTAACGAGGTGACCAGAACTGAACACAATATTCTAGGTGAGGTCTTACTAATGCATTGTAAAGTTTTAACATTACTTCCCTTGATTTAAATTCAACACTTCTCACAATATATCCGAGCATTTGTTGGCCTTTTTTATAGCTTCCCCACATTGTCTAGATGAAGACATTTCTGAGTCAACATAAACTCCTAGGTCTTTTTCATAGTTCCCTTCTTCAATTTCGCTATCTCCCATATGATATTTATAATGCACATTTTTATTGCCTGCATGCAATACCTTACACTTTTCTCTATTAAATGTCATTTGCCATGTGTCTGCCCAGTTCTGAATGCTGTCTAGATCATTTTGAATGACCTTTGCTGCTGCAACAGTGTTTGCCACTCCACCTATTTTTGTGTTGTCTGCAAATTTAACAAGTTTGCTTACTATACCAGAATCTAAATCATTAATGTAGATTAGGAGTAGCAGAGGACCTAATACTGATCCCTGTGGTACACCACTGGTTACCTCACTCCATTTTGAGGTTTCTCCTCTAATCAGTACTTTCTGTTTTCTACCTGTTAACCACTCCCTAATCCATGTGCATGCATTTCCTTGAATCCCTACTGCGTTCAGTTTGAGAATTAATCTTTTATGCGGGACTTTGTCAAAAGCTTTCTGGAAATCTAAATAAACCATGTCGTATGCTTTGCAGTTATCCATTGTCAATGTTGCATCCTCAAAAAAGTCAAGCAGGTTAGTTAGACACGATCTCACTTTCCTAAAACCATGCTGACTGTCTCCCAGGATATTGTTACAATATAGGTAATTTTCCATTTTAGATCTTATTATAGTTTCCATAAGTTTACATATAATAGAAGTCAGGCTTATGGGTCTGTAGTTACCTGGTTCGGTAGAGAAGAATGTTTACTGGGAGGAGTCAGCAGATTTATTCACTGGCCTCTCATGCCTCTCACATCTGGAGGCCTGGGTTCAAATCCAGCTGCTCAGGGTACAAGTAAAACAAGCTTGGTGCTCTCGACCGACCCCCAACAGACATCACTAATGAATACCACACATTTCAGCACAGTACCTGTCTCACTTTGCACAATGCACTGAAGTGATTCAAAGCACTCTATCAGGGCTTATTGCATCATAAAATATCACATTACAGAATATCAAAATTAGGCTTGCTACTTTTAATATTAATCAGTAAAGCTCGTTAAACGTCGAATTCCCCAAAAATATGAGTTTGACTGAAATAGATTTATATAGGATAAACGTCGGTAAAACCACTCACTATTTTTTATTTTCTTACCAAAAATAATCATTTAGAAAGCATCTCTAGTTTGTGCAGTTTTTATACTTACTGTCTGTCCCGTCTCTATTCCGCTCTGAATGGCTAGGCATCGCTGTCAGTCAACTCAGTTAGTACTGTGGTTTCACTGTCACTGTCATTTCACCCTGTTCTGACAGATGTCATTGCCTGAAGCCGCGCTAGAATGCTGTCAAATGCCTGTCAATCATCAGACCGGCACCGACTGTGCACTTTCATTTGCCAGCTGCAGTGTCTGTCATTCAATGTGCCGGCTTTGAAATTAGCAGATAAGGTGTAGGTAAGCTTTTACTATATATACGGTGACAGTTACTTGTTAGATTAAAAAATGTGTTACAAGAAAAAAACACTAAATGAGTATTGTGCAGAATACTCTGACTGAAGTGAAAACTGTAAAGAAACCTGGGACAGGCAATGAACAAAATATCCTGGTATGTAAACTGATATGTAACTGCAAAGCAGATGTTACCGCAAAACAAACAGAATGGTTGAACACATGCAATCACAAGGTCATAAAAATATGAAGGATAGCGCTCAGAAACTGTCTTAAAAACATACAATAGAAGCTTGCTTGGTGAAAATGCTGGAAAAAACAAGAATCTGGTGCTGGTTTCCCTCGTGGTTTAATGCGTGGTGTGTGCTTTGAAGCGATTCTGCTCAATGTTACTAGGTGAGAGAGGTGTCGTGGAAACATAGTATTTGAGTCCAGCTGTGAGAGGGGGGAAGCTGAGACTCTGAATAATAAGACAAAGTTAGTTCTGTTCAACTATCTGTTTTGTTTTGTGCCTATTTTTACTAGTAAATGTATGCTATAAAAGTCTGTGTAATAAACGTTTATATGCTGTGTTTTCTGCGGTTTATTTGTGTAGGATCTTTATCTATACAAGGTATAGCTCCGCATTGACCAAACGTCATTTCAATTTGAATGTTGTTCTATTAGAATGTTGGTGCCTATGGTTTTGTTGCATGTTGAAAGGGGCTTCGCAATGGCATAAACAGTCTGTTTTTTTTAAAGCATAAAGGTCGATTTCATTCATTCTCTTCTTGAATTGAAAAATAAAGATTGAAAAAAAAATTAAATTCTTTAGAAAATAAACATTGATATTAGTCGTTGATTTGGCAAAACAATAAAAATCGAATAGTAGCAAGCCTAATCATAATACAGATAAGAGCAGTTATGAAAGTATAATAAGATTAAATTTAAGAGCAAAATAAAGAATACAGGTGTAAGTAAGAGCAAGTTTGACTAAGAGCAGTTATAACTTATAGTAAATATTTGAGTAAAGTCCAGTAAGAACATGTTTTAAGTATGATAAATGGATGAGAATGATTTCCCAATAAGAGCAAATACAAAAAACATGAGTATGGTTACCTATTAGAGTAAAATCAAATACAAGATACAGTTATAGTTAGGAACAGTAGTTGAATGCGGCAAGGTATGGAGCAGTTCAGTTCAAGTACAAGCTGTTGCAAAAACTGGTACAATTGGGCGCCATGTAGTCCAGTAGAGTCGAGGGTTGTAAGGTTTACAGATGCTGTCCGCACAGGTGTGTCTTGAGGAGGTGCCTGAAGGTGGTCAGGGACTGAGCAGTCCTGATATCCGTGGATAGGTCGTTCCACCACTGAGGGGCAAGAGTGGAGAAGGAGCAGGCTCTGGAGGCGGGGGAGTGGAGGGGGGGTACAGCTAGTAGGTGGAGGAGAGGAGGGGGCTAGAGGGGGTGTAGGTAGAAATGATAGTGTGGAGATAGGAGGGAGCAGAAAGGTCAAGACAGCGATAGGCGAGTACAAGAGTTTTGAATTGGGCATAATTTTAATCGCTTCTAGGAGTGTGTAAATCACATTGACCCAAACCTTTTACTATGTATTCTAGTGGATTTTAGTTCTCAATGTATAGAAAATATGAAATTATCCTGCGGCAATACACTTCCATATAAAAACGATATCCTTAACGTACCCTTATATACAGATATATGCAGGTGACATATTTTGAATAGTTAATACAAGTATGTAAATCGCATTACTCCAAACCACTATTTGTCTTAAGAGATACAAGTCCACCACATACGAAACATGCGGCATTGTCCCGGGGCAAGGCACTCTTTATATAGAAAGGCCAGCCACAACTAACCAACATATAGGTGCAGGTGAGGGCATCCTCGTGTTAGATGCATGTGTGTAAAACGCATTGCCCCCAAAGCATTCTTTATTTTTTCTAAGATATATGTCCCCACACTATATAAAAAATTAGAAATGTGCTTGGGGCAATACGCTCTTCATACAGGAATGATGCCGCCAATGGACACACTAACATAATAACACTCAATAGAAATAAGTCACTTGCATTGCTCCAAACCTTTATGCACAATGAAATAAGTTATTTACAAACCGCTAACAAAGATCATACAACACTCTCTTGACACAGGGGTTGTACCGACAGACTGGAAAATAGCAAACGTAATACTGATCCACAAAAAGGGAGACAAAACCGAACCAGGTAACTACAGACCAGTAAGCCTGACTTCTATTATATGTAAACTTATGGAAACTATAATAAGATTCAAAATGGAAAATTACCTATATGGTAACAATATCCTGGGAGACAGCCAGCATGGTTTTAGGAAAGGGAAATCATGTCTAACTAACCTACTTGACTTTTTTGAGGATGCAACATTGAAAATGGATAACTGCAAAGCATCTACGACGTGGTCTATTTAGATTTCAGAAAGCTTTTGACAAAGTCCATATAAAGATTAATTCTCAAACTGAACATGTAGGGATTCAAGGAAATGCATGCACATGGATTAGGGAGTGGTTAACAGGTAGAAAACAGAAAGTACTGATTAGAGGAGAAACCTCAAAATGGAGCGAGGTAACCAGTGGTGTACCACAGGGATCAGTATTAGGGTCCTCTGCTATTCCTAATCTACATTAATGATTTAGATTCTGGTATAGTAAGCAAACTCGTTAAATTTGCAGACGACACAAAAATAGGAGGAGTGGCAAACACTGTTGAAGCAGCAAAGGTCATTCAAAATGATCTAGACAGCATTCAGAATTGGGCAGACACATGGCAAATGAAATTTAATAGAGAAAAGTGTAAAGTATTGCATGCGGGCAATAAAAATGTGCATTATAAATATCATATGGGAGATAGTGAAATTGAAGAAGGAACTATGAAAAGACCTAGGAGTTTATGTTGACTCAGAAATGTCTTCATCTAGACAATGTGGGAAGCTATAAAAAAAAGGCTAACAAGATGCTCGGATATATTGTGAGAAGTGTTGAATTTAAATCAAGGGAAGTAATGTTAAAACTTTACAATGCATTAGTAAGACCTCACCTAGAATATTGTGTTCAGGTCTGGTCACCTCGTTACAAAAAAGGATATTGCTGCTCTAGAAAGAGTGCAAAAGAAGAGCAACCAGAATTATCCCAGGTTTAAAAGGCATGTGTCGTATGCAGACAGGCTAAAAAAATTGAATCTGTTCAGTCTTGAACAATGAAGACTACTGGCGATCTGATTCAAACATTCAAAATCCTAAAAGGTATAGACAATGTCAACCCGGGGGACTTCTTTGACTTGAAAAAAGAAAAAAGGACCAGGGGTCATAAATGGAGATTAGATAAAGGGGCATTCAGAACAGAAAATAGGAGGCACTTTTTTACACAGAGAATTGTGAAGGTCTGGAACCAACTCCCCAGTAATGTTGTTGAAGCTGACACCCTGGGATCCTTCAAGAAGCTGCTTGATGAGATTCTGGGATCAATAAGCTACTAACAACCAAACGAGCAAGATGGGCTGAATGGCCTCCTCTCATTTGTAAACTTTCTTATGTTCTTATGTTCACACCTTCGAAGAGACATTTGTCTATGCAGTATAAAAAAGATCAACAGGGCAAGAGGTTCCTATTGATAAAACTGTATATTGCCAAAAGGGAAACAAAGATTCACCATTCATCAATCCCATATAAAACATGCCCAATCCAAGCAGATATTACACATTGTAAGTACTAGTTGGATGAAGTGTAATTACACATTGTAAGTATTAATTGGATGAAGTGTAATTACACACTGTAAGTACTAGTTGGATGAAGTGTAATTACACATTGTAAGTACTAGTTGGATGAAGTGTAATTACACATTGTAAGTACTAGAGTTGGATGAGGTGTAATTACACATTGTAAGTACTAGTTGGATGAGGTGTAATTACACATTGTAAGTACTAGTTGGATGAAGTGTAATTACACATTGTAAATACTAGAGTTGGATGAGGTGTAATTACACATTGTAAGTACTAGTTGGATGAGGTGTAATTACACATTGTAAGTACTTGTTGGATGACGTGTAATTACACATTGTAAGTACTAGAATTGGATGAGGTGTAATTACACATAGTACAAGAGCTGGAGGAAGTGTAATTTAAGTTAATAAAAAGGGCTTGTTGCTTTTAAATTCCAAGTACCTGTCCTGCCCTGCGTGACCCTTGAAAAGGAAGATGTAAAGAGAAAGCCTTTTAAGGTATGCTGTTTTATGAATCCACAGCAGGGTAAAGCCATTGCTGCACTTTGAGGAAGAAACCATTTAAGATACAGATCTCATATTTGTAGTGTTGTGACAGGGTAAAGACCCTGTCCATGTAAATATAATATTGCAAATAGTGTTTGTTTGTTTTGTGGTTGTAATATATTGATATATAAATATATGTACTTTGCAGGTTTTTGTGTTTGGCAGGTAAAAGGTTTGTATTTCTGTTTTTCCATGTGAAAATGTGTGAAAATTCAGGGACAGAAAAACGAAGGAAGGAAGGAGACAAGTGATAAGGCTGGTCTTCAGGGATCTGCCAGGAGATGAAACAATGAGTTCTGTTTGTTTGTTTTGAGTTTTAATATTTTGTTATAATAATAAAAGTGTGAGAAGATCACATTACCTTTTCGCTGAGATCGCTGCTTGTTGTTAGAGCTCCTGCCACCACTTCGCAATTTAATTTATAACACCGTGTAACAAATTTTTTTTTTTTTTTGGTTCCTGGGTAGTAAGTGTTGTTTCCTAATTGTTATGCCTCAAAGTATAGAAAATGGCTATTATTCCCCACAAACTTTGCTTTTGTGACCAGGACAGTGATATTTTTGAAATTTACCTATTTCCAATGAGAAAACGGGCGTTTTGTGTCTTTTCGTTCACATAAAGTCAGAAAAAAACAACATATGAATCCAAATTAACATGTATTTATACTAAAGTAATACAAAAAATGACTACAAAAGATTTAGAAGTGAGTAGTTTTTCGAGTTTACGATTATACTGTAAATCACTTTCATGAATCAGTCCCCAAATGTAGTCTCCCATCATGTTCTCGTTATACTGTCCTTCATTGACAGCTCATCCAGGAGCCTCAAAGTCGTGCTGCTCCATAATGGTAACAAGTACCCGTCTCTTCCCCTGGCTCACTCGGTGCACATCCAAGAGGATTACAACAGCATCAAGACCTTGCTGGGCCTTGAAGTATGATGAGTGCGGCTGGGACCCCGGAAGGTGCTGATGCCACCACTGCACATCAAATTGGGCCTTATGAAACAATTTGTCAGAGCTCTAGATAAAAAGTCGGCAGCCTTCAAGTACCTTCAAGACTTCTTCCCTAAGCTGTCTGAGGCAAAGGTCAAAAGCCCGGTGTCTCGTGGACCACAGATAAAGAAGATCCTGGAGTGCAATGAATTCCCCAAGAAGCTCACTAGTAAGGAGAAAGCACCTTGGAACAGCTTTGTCGCAGTGGTTCGGGGGCTTCCTGGGCAATCACAAGGCCGAAAAACTATGTGGAGCTGGTTGAGACTCTAGTGAAGAACTACGGCACAATGGGCTGTAGGATGTCCCTCAAAGTCCATATCCTTGATGCTCATCTTGATAAATTCAAGGAGAACATGGGAGCCGTGCTCGGAGGAGCAAGGCGGCGCTTCCACCAGGATATACTGGACTTTGAACGCCGCTACCAAGGACAGTATAACGAGAACATGATGGGAGACTACATTTGGGGCTGATTCGTGAAAGTGATTTACAGTATAATCTTAAATCTCGAAAACTACTCACTTCTAAATCTTTTGTAGTCATTTTGTATTACTTTAGTATAAATACATGTTAATTTGGATTCATATGTTGTTTTTTTTCTGACTTTATGTGAACTAAAAAGACACAATTCGCCCGCTTTTCTCATTGGAAATAGGTAAATTTCAAAATATCACTGTTCTGGTCACAAAAAAGCAAAGTTTGTGGGGAATAATAGCCATTTTCTATACTTTTGAGGCATAAGCAATTAGGAAATAACACTTACTACCCAGGAACAAAAATTGTGTTACATAGTGTAATTGAACAACTTATGCTCTTTATATTATTTTCTGATCATTTTTTATATAAAAATTGTTTACTTACCTTCTGTAAATATCTACTTCATGCAAGGGACCCGCTGCTTCCCCCCTATCCACACCGGTGGGAAAGCGTATGAAGAGGTCACTGGGACCTGATGATTGGGACATCCGCTTGGCAGTGGTTGCACACACTTTCCATGGATCAGTTCAGAAGCAATTGACGCAGCTTTGCAGCCTGTGATTCAAAAGTAACCGAAATGGCTAATATCCTCAACACTGTTAAACAGGAGGTGTTTGATACTGCTTCCTCTAAGAAACAGCTAATTGCCAAGCAGGATATCACCAGAGCTGATCTTCAACAACAGAAAGATTAAATCAATCAGTGCAATGCTCGTATTGATGCTATGCAAGATAAAATGGCGGACCTTGAGGACAGAAATCATCGCTGTAACGTCAGACTAGTGGGGCTTCCTGAAGGGACTGAAGGCGATGATCCCATCCAGTTTCTTCAGCAGAATATTCCGTATTGATATCCGACCCTGAAAACCTCTGATGACCACCCTTTCCTGGAGTTCAATAGAGCGCATCACGTACACGCAGGTGGCCCTTAGGATTCCTATGAACCACTGTGGCAATGTGCCCCGCCCCTGCGTGCATATTATGTGTTGTATGTTGCGTGTGTTAATGTTGGTGTATAGTCATTGGTACACGGGATATAAACGGGTCTGTGTTTCACGTGTATTTAAAAATGTAGATTTATATTTAGGCACGAGGAGGGCACAAATCACTTCACGTGCTGGTTAAATGTAATATGTGAGCACGGGGTTGCACGTAATTCATTCACGTGCTGGGATTCAAGTGAATAATTAATTAGTAATTTTCATTCAGTCGGGGTTGGGTGTTCGGTGAGTGGAGAACGGGATTGGAGACGGAGGTAAAGAGAATAATAGTAATAATCGTTAAAAGAAGCTCACCGTGTTTTGTCTGTTTGGTCCGTTTTTGTTTGTCTTTTTATTTTGGCGTATAGTGCCGTGTCCTGTTTTGTGTTCCAACCTTTTATTTTCTGTTCTGTTTATTAAATGCTGAGCGAAAGCATTCGCTCAGCTTCACCAAACCACACATCTCTGTCTGTTTATTTCCTGCTTCTGGTCTGACGCCACCCACTCCGGCCGTCTTTGTGACAACCACGCACCATTATATTGCAATGCCTTCGTTACACTGATCGACAGCAACTTCTCCAGGCTTCTCGAAAATCTGCTCCAATCATCGTTCAGGGAAAAAAAGCTCTCTTTTTAAGTGCATTACTCTGCTGTCACCGCCGTAAAGAGGAGGGTATTTGGTGAAGTGAGAGCGAAGCTTCGCTCCCAGGGAGTGGACAATTTCTTGGTATATCCAGCTGTTTTAAAAGTCAATCATAGTGTGGAGCGCCTGTCCTTCACTACTCCTGAAGAGGTCAATTTCTTCCTTACTCAACGTTTTCAGGATAGAACAGGTTATATTGAACGGAAGCAGCGAGTGAGAGGGAGTACAGATGTTAATATTTCTGATATGCAGTGTGCTCCCTCTGGCTCTCTTCTTTATCATCCTAAATCTTTCTAACCACGCTCCCCTCTCAGTTTACTTTACTGTATTTTTGTCATTACCATGTTACTGTCCTATAGGATATTGCTATAAGATGAATGCCGAGTCGGTGATCTTTCTCCATGTCACATATCTGTTACATAGTGCTACGTCTTTTACTTGTTCATTCTCCCTGATCTTTATTCCTATCTCTGACCATGGCTAGTGTTGTCATTAATTCCTGGAATTCACGAGGGGCCAATCATCCTATGACGAGAGCACAGTGCTTAGATTATCTCTTAAGAAAAAAGGTTGATATGGCATGTTTGCAGGAAACTCATTTGTTTTCAAGTGATGTTGCTCATTTTCAAAATAAATATTACAAGGTAATTGCATATTCCCCTGCTCAGAATAAACATAGGGGTGTCATTGTTCTTGCCAAGAGACAGCTGAACCTTAAAGTTCGTCTGCAAGTTAATGATTCGGAGGGGTGATTCTGCCTATCTGACTATGCTGTTCTCTATGAACCAAATATCTTCGATGCACAGTTTTTCGACCAGATGAAACATGTATTAGCTTCATTAGGGAATATCCTTGTTATGTTGGTGGGAGATTTCAGTCAGCTATTCAATCCAGTGTTAGACACATCTTACCCTTCAGCCACACATTGTCATAAAACTACTCAATTATTATTATTATTAATTTATTAAAGATCTGTCGATTTGTGACCCCTGGCAGATTCAGAACCCCACTACACGTGATTATACGTTTTTCTCGGGCAGGCATAAAACTTATAGCAGAATTGATGCTATTCTAGTATCTGGTAGCATTTTGCAGTTTGTGAAGTTCACAGAGATCCAAAATATATTCATCTCGAACCATGCCCCTGTGTCATACACTTTCAATTGTATTCCTGAGATAAAACGGGCCAAGCGCTGGCGGTTTAATACGTTTCTGCTGCAGGTTAAAGTTTTTGTTAAACATTTAACGGAGAGTTTAGAAGACTTCCTGGCACTTAATTTATCCTCAGAGGTGACCCCCCCATACTGTATGGGAGGTAACGAAATGTCATTTATGAAGTTGTACGATCTCATATGCTTCGCATTTGAACAAATCCAGACTACAGCAGATTACTAGCCTAGCCTTTACTCTTGACTTTACACATCTGAAGCAACACTAGACACCAGTGTTATAGATGATTTTCTGAACACCCTGAAATTACCCCAACTATCTCCTCATTAAGTTTCAATGCTAGACACGCCTCTGACGTTACAGCAGCTGGAGGATGCTGTACGTGCAATAAATAACGGTTGTGCCCTGTGATTGGACTGTTTGCCACCGGAACTTCTGTTATTACTATGGAAACAGATTGGTCCTCTACTCCTAAAGTCAGTTAATTATTTGTTACAAATCGGCTCCTTTCACAAAGACCAGAAATCTGCGTTGATCTCTCTTCTTTTGAAAAAGGGGAATATTCTAGCAATCATCTGCTGTCTCTCTTGAATGCAGACATCAAAATTTATGCAAAATGAAAAAGCCTTTGACAGATGCAGTGGGATTATTTGTGGCCTGTATTGCGGCACTTTGGCTTTGGGACCCCTTTCATTGATATTATTCATACACTGTACAGTACTCCAAATGCATGTGTTTTAACTGGTTCCCTATCAAGTATGAAATGTAACCATTGCCTTATAGGTATTAATCCTTTAGTACCGTCTAACCTGAATAGATATATCAAAGTTGCACATAGTGCTTGTAATGTAGTCATGCCTGCCCCCAAGGGCATAAACGACCACTGACACAAATATCGTCATCATTTTTCCTTTCACTGCCTGAAGAGAGAGATCTACGAACAGATAAGTGACACAAAGACTTATATCTGATTTTTCGCTTGTGTTTTTACACTTATTACGATTGTTTTCACATGTTTTAGTAAAATTACTTCACGTTTTGTGCACTCAGCCGTGGTTATTTAGTTAGTCCCTCAGCGGCCTTAAGTCGGCTACTGGTGCTCTCTCTTAAGCTACTAGCTTCAGTTGAAGCGTAAAATAAATAAAAAATGTTTTGTTCTAAAAAATATATTAAAATAACAGTAATTGTTTGGTTACTGTTTTGTGTGAGAATTTTTTTCTGTCTGTTGTATTTTCTGTCTTTTTCCACAGAAATACTAACATGGCTGCTGGGCTCAGCTGCCCTGCGTTAGACTGAGACGCTCACGCTGGGTCATTCTGCTTGCAGCTTTCCCACAGTGGCTCATTGCCACATTAAGATCTGCCTGCAGAATTTGTGTGAAGACTGTTAGGGCTCTAGCAGTAGCCTTTCCTCTGGTTGGTTAGCCAAAAAGTGTTATAGGTGGGCATCCCTATTTCGCTCCCGTGATAACTGTAGGTCCCGGACCTGCTCCCCTTCCTGCCGGTACTTTGTACAACGTACGAGGTTACCCTGCCGATTTCACTAGCAGCTGTGGGCTCAGCTCTGCTTCCCGCAGTGTTTTGTTGCCGCTCTGGTCTCTGCTACAGTGCCACGGCTTGACAGCAGGCTTCCTCTTTAGCCCGTCTTAGGACTGTGTTGTGTTATGCCAGAAGCTATTCAGGTGGCCATCCCTGTATATTGCATCTCCGGTAACGGTAGGTCACTGATCTACCACCGTTCTTAGTGAACAAGGTTACCGTAACGGTAGTGTACCGTGCTCTTCACCGTACCGCACCGTATGGACCGTACTTTGTACTGTACACCATACTGCACAGTGCACCGTACCATACCGTACACCGTACCGTTGCACCGTACCGCACCGTGCATTGTGTACCGCACCGTGCATTGGCTGCTAAACTGTACCGTTTACACCCGTATCGTACCGTGCTCTGTGCACCGTACCGTAATGTTTGATCCGTACGTGTATACCATACGTTGCCCACCGTACCGTACCGTGCATACTGTACACTGTACCGTACTAGGGGTACCGTGGTCTGTGCACTGTACTTTACAGTTTGCACCATACCGTGCATTGTGTACCGTACCGTGCATACTTGACCGTTGCACCATACTGTGCTTTGTACATCGTACCGTACCGGTTGCACTGTACCATGTGTACCTTGCATCATACCGTAACGGGGTACCATGCCCCGTGCACGGCGCACCACACCTTATACCATGCACCGCACCGTACCATTGACACTGTGTGTACCGTATATTGTACTATAATACAGAGTGGGGCTTAGGCACAGTGGAGGCATTTGAAAGTAACTAAGGCTAGACGGTACCATCCCTGATCTATCAGCTGATCTGGTTATAGTCATTGCTACTGTTGACGCATTGTCGGTTGCATAACAACATTGCTGTGTGAGTTGTTCTAGTAATATATGCTAGTAATATATGCTATATTGTTGTAGAAGTTACAGCTGACTGTCATCTGCATTGCACACTATTGCGGTTATATCATGCCAGGGTTTCATTCTTGCAATGTATGCAAGACGGGTCTCCCCACGGAGGACAGGCATGGCAGATGAGCTGTCTGTCTGGGTCCGGAGCATGTTAAAGAGGCACTCGCCGACTGCAGCTACTGTGAGTTTTGTGCATCTTTCTCTAAGGGTGCATTGGAGAAGCGAGTGTCACGCAGCTCTGTAGAGCGCTCTTTGTCCGTTCCACCTAGACTAGGCTTCCCTCCTTCCTCAGCTCAAAAAGAGAGGGTTGTGTCCTCTCATGAGGGCTCTGTGCCTAGGGAGAGTAGGAGAATCTCATGTGGGAGACCGGCTTCACAGTCTTCTTCATCCTCTTTTTCTCCTTCTCCCTTCCCTTCTCCGGTTTCCCCAACTAAGAAGAGGAGAAAGGGCCACTGGTCTCATAGATCGGAGAGCTCTGAGCAGCTGGACAAGCTCTGGGAGGCGGTCTCCCAACAGGGCAACATGTTGGCTGAGCTACTGCGCGGCCGCACTCCTGCACCTGCTCCTTCTGCACCATTAGAGCAACAGGGAGTAGTACACGCAGAATGGCAGTAGGAGGATGCTGTCTACCGCTGCTTCTGAGGAGGTAGTCGATCAAGAGTTCCCCTCTGAGGAGGGTAACTCGGATAGCGCAACACCAGTAGCGCCTATATCATTGTCAGGAGAGCTTTTGCCACTGATTAAGAGGGCCACGGATGTTTTAAACGTTCCATGGCCTGTAGATGACAAACAGAAACATTCTATTTTTGAGGAACATTCTATTGAACCGTGGCCATCTGCTGACAGTGTCTCGGCACTGTCTGCAGGCGCTATCCTGGTGGACACAGCCTGTTCACCTGTGCTTAGGCATAGCGCTGGGCAGTGTTACCAGAAGGGAGGTTATCACCATAGTCTGTTTGTCCACTATTTGTTTAGTGTTAATCCGTTTTGTTTGTCTATTTATTTTGGCCTCAAGTGCCGTGTCCTGTTTTCTGTTTAAACCTTTTATTTTACAATAAAACACTGAGCGCAGCAGCGTCTCAGTTTCAACCCGAGTACTGCCTGTCTGTGTGTATTTCTTTCTGGCCTGACGTCACCCCTACAGCCAGCCTGTTCACACACTGCCATCAATTAGGGAAGGAAACTTTGGTAGTATGTTGTCTAAAATACAGTTAGATTTGGATAGGTGGTCACCACTTCAGCTTAACCTACATGGCAGAATATCTGTGATTAAAATGAAGGTGTTGACGCGTATTACTTTCTTGTTCTCTGTGTTACCTTTATCACTCCCCCCCAAATGTATTGCTAAGATTAGTTCGCTGTGCTCGAAATTTATCTGGAATGATAAGAACTCCAGAATTCTTTTAGCTACCTTGCAGCGCTCTAAATCCACTGGGGGTCTCGCCCTACCAAATATTCAATATTACTATTTTCAGCTCAGGGCTATGAAGATGTGGTTGCATCCAGAAACTCCTGTTCTTGGCACCCCATTGAGGATATTTTAGTTCAACCGTACCGCTTTGCAGGATCTTCCCTTTTCTGGCTTAAAACTTATTTGTTTTTCGATTCGTATGGGCACCATTATTGCCAATACTTTGTAAACTTGGAATAAAGTTAACATATGTTTTTGTACGCATAATGTACTGCACACACTATCCCCTATCTGGCGTAATGCCTTCTTATTAACTGGCTCACACCCACATCCGCTGGTAAATTGAGTAAGCTTTCTGTCACCCCTGACTGGGATACTATCTGGGAGAATATTTTTATATTGTCTAAAACTGGCACATCAGTTTATTCATTTTAAAATGGCTCACAGATTCTATGCTACTCCACTTAGGAGGTTGCAGATGAAAATGGTACAGATCCTGCCTGCCAGGCTTGTGCCTTGGGATGGTCGTGCCCCTCTGTCCTGAGGTGCTTTTGCTGGCTGATGACTCTCAGTTAGCATTGTCATTACAATCTAGGAGGTTTTTCCTGGCAGGGATGACAGCAGCCAAGAAAACTATCCTGAAGGGTTGGGTGGAGCCCTCTATCTCGTTTTCTTCTATCTGGTTAGACTATTTACATGACACCATTCTTTTGGAAAGGTCCACAGCTCGGCTACACTTAGCCACTGTTAACACGACACCTTTGGACAACTTTCATTTAATTAATTAAAGAACATTAGTTCCTTAATATTTTAGTTTCAGTAGTTTATTGTATCTTATTGTAATATTCTTGTTTTTGTCTTGGATATTATATTGTTTTCTGTTTTAATCTTTTTTTTTTTTTTTTAATTGTATTGTCTCACCCAGTTCCCTATTCACTAAAGGGTGGGGAAAAGAAAACATATCAATAAAAATAATTGTTCACAAAAAAATAATCAAAGTGTGTGGATAAGCACTTAAGTGCAGTGTTTGTTGTCGTCTAATTCCTGCCTGCTCGTGTTACCACTCGCCCACTTCACAAGGAATCTTGGCCTCCGAACTGGCCTTCAGCCTAGTGTGGCGGCTTCCATATTAGTGTTGATTTCCGAATGAAACACCGTGGCTGTCCAGGACCACACTGACTGTTGTGCTACCAGTGCTGACAATTCTGTGTGTTAATAAGAAGTACAGCTGCCCTGCCCTGTGCTTGCTGGAGGGCATTGTCACCCTGCATAGCTGATGTAACTGATGCAGCCTGGTGAGTGTTTTCCATTGTGACTTGGCACCCTGGAGCCTGTATACACACGCCAGCTGGCTCCTTCACCGAGTGGGGTAATTTCCAGGTCTCCTGCATGTTAAACATTGGCACAGTAGCTAATGTTTGTTGCACCTGGGGTGTGTATTACGGTAACTCTGCATCAGCTTCTACTGTGCATCGGCATTCTACCATGAAGATAGATTGATTGCTATTAGCATTCTTTGTTTCCGGTATAATACTGATTTACTGTATTATCACCCCAGGGGATGAAATCCTAACACCTATCCAATGGTGATGAAACTTGTTGTTAAGATTATTTAGCACTTGTTATTAACATGCTTCTGCTTTCTGGTTGTGTGTGTTCCTTAGCATTTGTAAATTCCACAGACAGTGACATCATCAATAGTATGTCCATCAGTATTAAAATGTATAGCTACAGGTGACAAGGTGGATCTTAATGCTTTTGAGGTGTTCTACAAAACAATCTGCTAAATGTCTTTTAGTCTCTCTAATATATAGCAAATTGCACTTTTTGCAGATGATACAATACACAATTTCCTTGGTAGTACAAGTAAACTGTTCATTAATGGTGATAGAAGATTTAGGGAGTAAGCCTTAAAATCTGTGTGCATGAAACATGTTGTTTTGTAGTTTTGTTCATAAATTCCCAAGGAAACTGAAGGCACTAAAATGACAAGGACAGAAAAATACAAAATGTACCAATATTTTCTCCTGTGCACAGTATGTTATACAGTACTGTGCAAAAGTTTTAGGCAGGTGTGAAAAAATGCTGTAAAGTAAGAATGCTTTCAAAAATAGACATGTTAATAGTTTATATTTATCAATTAACAAAATGCAAAGTGAGTGAACAGAAGAAAAATCTACATCAAATCAATATTTGGTGTGACCACCCTTTGCCTTCAAAACAGCATCAATTCTTCTAGGTACACTTGCACACAGTTTTTGAAGGAACTCGGCAGGTAGGTTGGCCCAAACATCTTGGAGAACTAACCACAGTTCTTCTGTGGATTTAGGCAGCCTCAGTTGCTTCTCTCTCTTCATGTAATCCCAGACAGACTCGATGATGTTGAGATCAGGGCTCTGTGAGGGCCATACCATCACTTCCAGGACTCCTTGTTCTTCTTTACGCTGAAGATAGTTCTTAATGACTTTCGCTGTATGTTTGGGGTCATTGTCATGCTGCAGAACAAATTTGGGGCCAATCAGATGCCTCCCTGATGGTATTGCATGATGGATAAGTATCTGCCTGTACTTCTCAGCATTGAGGAGACCATTAATTCTGACCAAATCCCCAACTCCATTTGCAGAAATGCAGCCCCAAACTTGCAAGGAACCTCCACCATGCTTCACTGTTGCCTGCAGACACTCATTCGTGTACCGCTTTCCAGCCCTTCGGCGAACAAACTGCCTTCTGCTACAGCCAAATATTTCAAATTTTGACTCATCAGTCCAGAGCACTTGCTGCCATTTTTCTGCACCCCAGTTCCTGTGTTTTCGTGCATAGTTGAGTCACTTGGCCTTGTTTCCACGTCGGAGGTATGGCTTTTTGGCCGCAAGTCTTCCATGAAGGCCACTTCTGACCAGACTTCTCCGGACAGTAGATGGGTGTACCAGGGTCCCACTGTTTTCTGCCAATTCTGAGCTGATGGCACTGCTGAACATCTTCCGATTGCGAAGGGAAGTAAGCATGATGTGTCTTTCATCTGCTGCAGTAAGTTTCCTTGGCCGACCACTGCGTCTACAGTCCTCAACGTTGCCCGTTTCTTTGTGCTTCTTCAAAAGAGCTTGGACAGCACATCTGAAACCCCTGTCTGCCTTGAAATTTCTGCCTGGGAGAGACCTTGCTGATGCAGTATAACTACCTTGTGTGTTGTTGCTGTGCTCAGTCTTGCCATGGTGTATGACTTTTTGACAGTAAACTGTCTTCAGCAACCTCACCTTGTTAGCTGAGTTTGGCTGTTCCTCACCCAGTTTTATTCCTCCTACACAGCTGTTTCTGTTTCAGTTAATGATTGTGTTTCAACCTACATATTGAATTGATGATCATTAGCACCTGTTTGGTATAATTGTTTAATCATACACCTGACTATATGCCTACAAAATCCCTGACTTTGTGCAAGTGTACCTAGAAGAATTGATGCTGTTTTGAAGGCAAAGGGTGGTCACACCAAATATGGATTTGATTTAGATTTTTCTTCTGTTCACTCACTTTGCATTTAGTTAATTGATAAATATAATCTATTAAGTCTATTTTTGAAAGCATTCTTACTTTACAGCATTTTTTCACACCTGCCTAAAACTTTTGCACAGTACTGTACATATACTTGGAGTGAACAAAACCGCTGTTTGCCAATAGTAGAACAATGCTTACAAAGTTGTGCCTCTACAAAACTAAGAAAAATACAAAGGAATTGTTATGTAGTACCTGGTGTACTATAGTTGGATTCATGTTAATCCTTTTACATCTTGTATACTTCTAATACAATTAATTAATAATGCAAACCAGCCAGACCTGCCAGTTCATTGTAAAAGGACTTAACTCTACTGTCCGCACCTCTTTTTCTTTTCTACCTAGTTATCTAAAAGGCAATTTATAATTTATAAAATAAAAAATAAAACCGGTCCAGCACAGCTGATGGCTGGCTCTGGGAGGATGTGTGAAGTGTGTAGGCAGGAGGCCGTCTCCACTGAAGATCTCCCTGTTACTTCAGGAGCCCTCCTTTTGCGATTTTAAATTTTTCAATAAAATACAAAAAGTATATGAAAAGCCTCTGCACCTGATAACAATTATTGTGGGAATTTAGTTTGAACTTTTTTTTTGTCAAATTCCATCGGTAAATAAAGGGGCTAGATTGCTGTATACAAAACATAAAGCAACAGTGTTAAAAAAAAACAAACAAAAGAAAGCACAATAATAATAATAATAATAATAATAATAATAATAATAATAATAACTGTTTTATTAGTAACAAGGTAAGTCGTTGTTAGCCGGTGCTTGGTGCTGCCCCCCATCTGTGACACCTCTCTCTCTCTCTCTCTCTCTCTCTCTCTCTCTCTCTCTCTCTCTCTCTCTCTCTCTTTCTCCCCCCGGTCTCCCTGCAGGTTCTCAGCCCTGCACCACGCCACCCTCACAGGCACCACCGACCTCATCTCCTTGCTGCTGGAGGCCCAGGCCATCGTCGACATCAAAGACAGCAATGGTGAGGAGCCAGACCGGCCTCTTTGTCAGGAAAGGCCCTGTATCCTTTGAACAGCTGGGTTACGGAATTAACTGAGCCTTCAGAGGACACTAGTGTAGACCAGAGAACAAAACCAGCACACAGTTAGGCACAGTTCTGCACACGTCTCTGCTTGAGAAAGGACCAAGTGATCGGGGCATCAGGTTAGGATTGAGGCTTGTGAGGGGAAGCAGTGATGGTGGCTGGCTAGCCAGTACCACCGTTCTTGAGCCTTAAATTCACAGGCACTGAAAATAAGGAGAGGTGCTGCAATGAGCTGTAATAGTGTTTGGTGAACTGGTAGACACATGTTTTTGGGAATGCCCTCATCAGTGTGAGAAGTTATCCAAACGCAGTCTTGTTGATTTGGATAGTTTGGGAGGGTCACCTAAGGAAGGCTATGTTTTGATAAATAGTACAGGAGGGGTGAGAGGTGATCAGGCAGTTGTGTCTGAGTGCCCTATGGTGTGACTCACCCTGCTTGTTGTTTCTTGTGGCCCTCAGGAATGAGGCCTCTGCACTACGCTGCCTGGCAGGGCAAAGCTAACTCCGTTCACCAGCTGCTCCGCGCTGGCGCCTCCGTCAACCTGGCCTCCCAGGACGGGCAGATCCCGCTGCACCTCGCAGCGCAGTATGGACACTACGAAGTGGTACGTATACAACATAGTGGGGTGCCTCTTTCACTCGGGTTTCAGCAGCTGGTTTCACAGACCCCGAGTTCAACTGATCACGAATGTACAGGACAGTAAGTAGACCAAGATAAGTGCTAACTGCGGTCTGTGAAACCAGCCATGAAATATTTATATTAAATTAGGGATCAAAGTTTTCTGCATTTTTAGCTGATTTCAGCTCACCAAGCTTTCGCCTGACCTAGAATTCAACAGTAGTACAATTTGTACTTTGAGATGTCTCCAAATAGGAAATTCCATATCAAATCAAAGAGTTACCTGAAAAGAAAAATACAGTAGTAATGTTATACAAATGTTTTGACTTTGCCTTTTGTATTATATGCATTGTCCTTTAATTTTTGATGGAAATATGAATTTACCAGTTTCCTATGTCAATATCAGGAGTCACAGTAAAATAGTATCACTTTATATTTCACTATTATACGGCATATGATCTGTTTGAGTTTTTACATTCCTCCCTCTCCCTGTCATTCTCCCTTTGTGTGTTTACAGTTGAATCCGTCAGTGAAAGTACTTGATTAAGTCCATTTCTTAATCCCCTGAATTTTACATTGTGTGATTGTAATGATAGTGAAGAGGTTCTGAGATGACTTGTTTCTTTAAATACAACTCAGGGGAGGTTTATACTTCAACAAGAAAAAGAAGGCGTAAATATGAGCTCAAAATGAAATGTAATGGCTAAGATTTTGCTGAAACATGAGAGGACCTTATTGGAAAGAAAGACGTGGTGCGTTTCCACTGGCCTTTTTGACGGGCCGTATCAGCACAAGGCTGTGAATATTTAGCCTCCCAAGGTATCTTAATCTGTCCCGAGGCCAAACAAGGCTGCTGCAAAGGGGGCGGAGCAATCTAGGTTCAGTGAGGGAGGCCCAGGACTGAATGGCAGGGGTTTTGAGGATAGATTAAGGTGTGCTTGCGTAACACCAGGACTGAATGGCAGGGGTTTTGAGGTTAGATTAAGGTGTGCTTGCGTAACACCAGGACTGAATGGCAGGGGTTTTGAGGTTGGTTTAAGGTGTGCTTGCGTAACACCAGGACTGAATGGCAGGGCTTTGAGGTTAGATTAAGGTGTGTACGTAACACCAGGACTGAATGGCAGGGGTTTTGAGGTTAGATTAAGGTGTGCTTGCGTAACACCAGGACTGAATGGCAGGGGCTTTGAGGTTAGATTAAGGTGTGCTTGCGTAACACCAGGACTGAATGGCAGGGTTTTGAGGTTAGATTAAGGTGTGCTTGCGTAACACCAGGACTGAATGGCAGGGGTTTTGAGGTTAGATTAAAGTGTGCTTGCGTAACACCAGGACTGAATGGCAGGGGCTTTGAGGTTAGATTAAGGTGTGCTTGCGTAACACCAGGACTGAATGGTAGGGGTTTGAGGTTAGATTAAGGTGTGCTTGCGTAACACCAGGACTGAATGGTAGGGGTTTTGAGGTTAGATTAAGGTGTGCTTGCGTAACACCAGGACTGAATGGCAGGGTTTTGAGGTTAGATTAAGGTGTGCTTGCGTATCACCAGGACTGAATGGCAGGGGTTTTGAGGTTAGATTAAGGTGTGCTTGCGTAACACCAGGACTGAATGGCAGGGTTTGAGGTTAGATTAAGGTGTGCTTGCGTAACACCAGGACTGAATAGCAGGGGCTTTGAGGTTAGATTAAGGTGTGCTTATGAACACCAGGACTGAATGGCAGGGGTTTTGAGGTTAGATTAAGGTGTGCTTGCGTATCACCAGGACTGAATGGCAGGGGTTTTGAGGTTAGATTAAGGTGTGCTTGCGTAACACCAGGACTGAATGGCAGGGGCTTTGAGGTTAGATTAAGGTGTGCTTGCGTAACACCAGGACTGAATGGCAGGGGTTTTGAGGTTAGATTAAGGTGTGCTTGCGTAACACCAGGACTGAATGGCAGGGGTTTTGAGGTTAGATTAAGGTGTGCTTGCGTATCACCAGGACTGAATGGCAGGGGTTTTGAGGTTAGATTAAGGTGTGCTTGCGTAACACCAGGACTGAATGGCAGGGGTTTTGAGGTTAGATTAAGGTGTGCTTGCGTAACACCAGGACTGAATGGCAGGGGCTTTGAGGTTAGATTAAGGTGTGCTTGCGTAACACCAGGACTGAATGGCAGGGGTTTTTGAGGTTAGATTAAGGTGTGCTTGCGTAACACCAGGACTGAATGGCAGGGGTTCTGAGGTTAGATTAAGGTGTGCTTACGTAACACCAGGACTGAATGGCAGGGTTTTGAGGTTAGATTAAGGTGTGCTTGCGTAACACCAGGACTGAATGGCAGGGGCTTTGAGGTTAGATTAAGGTGTGCTTGCGTAACACCAGGACTGAATGGCAGGGGCTTTGAGGTTAGATTAAGGTGTGCTTGCGTAACACCAGGACTGAATGGCAGGGGTTTTGAGGTTAGATTAAGGTGTGCTTGCGTAACACCAGGACTGAATGGCAGGGGTTTTGAGGTTAGATTAAGGTGTGCTTGCGTAACACCAGGACTGAATGGCAGGGTGTGGCAGTCTGGCTCGCAGTGGTGACGTCACGGACCAGGAAGTAGAAACCAAAACAATGGATGGGCGGTTGAAGCTGAGAGCAATGGCACTCAGCGTATTTATTAATAAATAAACAAAATATTAAACAAACCAACAAAACACAAAACAAAAAGGGCACGAGGGCCCAAACGAATAAACAAACAAACAAGTAAGTGTCGTGCTGGACAATCCAGCACGTTTTATAATTGTTTTTTCGAATGTTGCTCGCTCTCTCCGCTCCCGTACTCTCCTCTGTACACCCAACAACCTCGAGTGCAGAGGCTGCAGGTTTATATACTCTGGCCGAGGGATTAACTAGTTGGTAATTATCTTATTATCCCTCGGCCAGAGTCTGCCGCGCGTTTGGTAAGGATGCATGACTGTCAGCTAGTTAAATAATCAGTAGCTGATCAGCCATGCATCCTCACGAGGGTTTTTAAATATAATAATAAAAAGGCGTTGCGCTTTTACCCGCGCCGCAAACAAAATACAAATAATAATAAATAGAGGCGGGACACTCCACACATGCATACCCCTTGTGCGCAGCACATGGCCTTTTCGGCCACCTCCCCTTAGTCCCCAAAGTCCCGGTTAGCGGTCCCGGCGCGGGAACAGGGGCAACAACGGACCAAAGGTGGCGGCCACGGTGGGATGTCCTCCTCCCACCCAAACAGCCGTAAGCGTTCAATGGCCAGCGACCGGGCCGGCTCCTCTGGCCAAAAAATTTTTGGGGTGGTCTCCAGACCTGCCCCCCCTTCTTCATGGCGGCAGCTCCCCCTCCGTGGGCTCGGCCACCCTTTCTCCTGCAGCGAAATTGCTGCGGGGGCTGGTCTCCTGACCTCCCCCTTCTTCATGGCAGCTGCCCTTCACGGGGCTCCAGCCACAGTATTCCTGCCCTTGAAAGTGCGGCTGGGGAGCTGGTCTCCTGACCTCCCCCTTTTCATGGCTGGCAGCTCCCTTCATGGGTTCCAGCCACAGTATTTCCTGCCGCGAAAGTGCGGCTGGGGAGCTGGTCTCCTGACCTCCCCCCCCACTTTTCCGTGGCCCGGCAGCTCCCCTTCATGGGGCTCCAGCCACAGTGTAGTGACCCCAGGCGAAGCAGGATCCTGGCGACCCCAGGCAAAGCAGGATCCCTGGCAACCCCAGGCGATGGCAGCGGACCCTCGGGAGGCGGCGGCAGTGGCAGCGGACCCGGGAGGCGGCGGCAGCGGACCCTCGGGAGGCGGCGGCAGCGGCAGGACCCTCGGGCAACGGCAGCAGCAGCAGCGGATCCTCGGGAGGTGAACTCGGGAGGGGAGCCCCTGGCCATGGAGGCGGCAGCGGGAGCTCCACTTCTCCCTCGTTCCCTGTAGCTGGTGGCTCTCCAGGCGATGTGGAGCAACAGGCAGCCCCAGGTGATGCGGAGCAACAGGCAGCCCCGGGTGGTGCGAGGCAGGGCAGGAGCAGTCCTTCCCATGACGGTGGATGTGGAACCAGCAGGTATTCACCCTCTGCTGGTGGAGGTGGGAGGAAAGCAGTCCTCCCACGGCGGCTGAGGCAGAACCAGCAGGTATTCACCCTCTGCTGGTGGAGGTGGGAGGGGAAAGCAGTCCTCCCACGGCGGCTGAGGCGGAACCAGCAGGTATTCACCCTCTGCTGGTGGAGGTGGGAGTGGCAAGCAGTTCTCCCACGGCGGCTGAGGCGGAACCAGCAGGCATTCACCCTCTGCTGGTGGAGGTGGGAGTGGCAAACAGTCCTCCCACGGCGGCTGAGGCGGAACCAGCAGGTATTCACCCTCTGCTGGTGGAGGTGGCGGAGGCAGAGGCAGCTCTTGCTGCTCTGCTCCTGGTGATGGTGGAGACAGAAGCAGCTCCTGCTGCTCTGCTCCTGGTGGTGGTGGAGACAGAGGCAGCTCCTGCTGCTCTGCTCCTGGTGGTGGTGGAGACAGAGGCAGCTCCTGCTGCTCTGCTCCTGACGGTGACAGAGGCAGCTCCTGCTGCTCTGCTCCTGGTGGTGGAGACAGTGGCGAGGGCTCCTCACCCTCTAACGCTGGAGACGGCAGCCATGGCTCCTCTCCCTCAGGCGCTGGAGATGGCAGCAATGGCTCCTCTCCCTCTGGTGCTGGAGAAGGCAGCGATGACTCTTCTCCCTCTGGCGCTGGAGAAGGCAGCGATGGCTCCTCTCCCTCTGGCGCTGGAGACGGCAGCAATGGCTCCTCTCCCTCTGGTGCTGGAGAAGGCAGCGATGGCTCTTCTCCCTCTGGCACTGGAGACGGCAGCGATGGCTCTTCTCCCTCTGGCACTGGAGACAGCAGCGATGGCTCCTCTCCCTTTAGCTGGAGACGGCAGCGATGGCTCCTCTCCTTTTTGCGCTGGAGGCGGCAGCGATGGCTCCTCTCCCTCTGGCGCTGGAGGCGGCAGCGATGGCTCCTCCCTCGGGCGCTGGAGATGGCAGCAATGGCTCCTCTCCCTCTGGTGCTGGAGAAGGCAGCGATGACTCTTCTCCCTCTGGCGCTGGAGAAGGCAGCGATGGCTCCTCTCCCTCTGGCGCTGGAGACGGCAGTGATGGCTCCTCTCCCTCTGGTGCTGGAGAAGGCAGCGATGGCTCTTCTCCCTCTGGCACTGGAGAAGGCAGCGATGGCTCCTCTCCCTTTGGCGCTGGAGATGGCAGTGATGGCTCCTCTCCCTTTGGCGCTGGAGACGGCAGCGATGGCTCCTCTCCCTCTGGCGCTGGAGATGGCAGCGATGGCTCCTCTCCCTCTGGTGCTGGAGAAGGCAGCGATGACTCTTCTCCCTCTGGCGCTGGAGAAGGCAGCGATGACTCCTCTCCCTCTGGCGCTGGAGATGGCAGCGGCTGGGCTTTTCCCAAAGGAGCTGGAGATAGCGGTAACCCTGCCATATCTGCAGCCAGGTAGCGGATTACCATGTCCGCAACCTCCGGGAGGGACACTGGGCAGTGTTGCTTTTCCCAGGCTTCCCATCGCTCTCCATCTCTGGCCCACAGGAGGTTGATCACATCGGGGAGGGCCTCTTCAGCATTCCTCCCAGGCTCCACCAGCCAGCCCCAGATTCCCTTAGAGGAGAGTGAACTCCTCTTAGCCAACGGGCCCTCTCCCCCTGACGCTGGACGCTCAGGCTCCTCCATCTCCTGCCATGGAGGGGGTTGGTCTGGTGCCACGTGCCCGACCTCACCAACTGCGGCACCACCCTCACCCTTCAGGCAGGTGAGGCAGACGTCCAGTGTGGCAAGGTAAGGCTGCTGTTGCTGCGCCTCCTGCTGCTGTTGTTGCTGTTGCTGCTGCTGCTGCTTTCTCCTCCGGCTACTTTTCCCCATTTTTTTTTTTTTTTTTTTTTTTTTTTAAAACACACACAAAATACTTTTGAAACAAACAAAAAAAAAACGTCCTTATCCTTTCCTGGTCCGGCTGTTGGAGGCGTTGTTTGTCCCACCTCGGACACCATATGTGGCAGTCTGGCTCGCAGTGGTGACGTCACGGACCAGGAAGTAGAAACCAAAACAATGGATGGGCGGTTGAAGCTGAGAGCAATGGCACTCAGCGTATTTATTAATAAATAAACAAAATATTAAACAAACCAACAAAACACAAAACAAAAGGGCACGAGGGCCAAACGAATAAACAAACAAACAAGTAAGTGTCGTGCTGGACAATCCAGCACGTTTTAGCAATTGTTTTTCGAATGTTGCTCGCTCTCTCCGCTCCCCGTACTCTCCTCTGTACACCCAACAACCTCGAGTGCAGAGAGCTGCAGGTTTATATACTCTGGCCGAGGGATTAACTAGTTGGTAATTATCTTATTATCCCTCGGCCAGAGTCTGCACGCGTTTGGTAAGGATGCATGACTGTCAGCTAGTTAAATAATCAGTAGCTGATCAGCCATGCATCCTCACGGGGTTTTTAAATATAATAATAAAAGCCGTGGCGCTTTTACCCGCGCCGCAAACAAAAATACAAATAATAATAAATAGGGGCGGGACACTCCGCCACACAGGGGTTTTGAGGTTAGATTAAGGTGTCCTTGCGTAACACCAGGACTGAATGGCAGGGGCTTTGAGGTTAGATTAAGGTGTGCTTGCGTAACACCAGGACTGAATGGCAGGGGTTTTGAGGTTAGATTAAGGTGTGCTTAGTAACACCAGGACTGAATGGCAGGGTTTTGAGGTTAGATTAAGGTGTGCTTGCGTAACACCAGGACTGAATGGCAGGGGCTTTGAGGTTAGATTAAGGTGTGCTTGCGTAACACCAGGACTGAATGGCAGGGTTCTGAGGTTAGATTAAGGTGTGCTTGCGTAACACCAGGACTGAATGGCAGGGGTTTTGAGGTTAGATTAAGGTGTGCTTGCGTAACACCAGGACTGAATGGCAGGGTTTTGAGGTTGGTTTAAGGTGTGCTTGCGTAACACCAGGACTGAATGGCAGGGGTTTTGAGGTTAGATTAAGGTGTGCTTGCGTAACACCAGGACTGAATGGCAGGGGCTTTGAGGTTAGATTAAGGTGTGCTTGCGTAACACCAGGACTGAATGGCAGGGGTTTGAGGTTAGATTAAGGTGTGCTTGCTTAACACCAGGACTGAATGGCAGGGGTTTTGAGGTTAGATTAAGGTGTGCTTGCGTAATACCAAGACTGAATGGCAGGGGCTTTGAGGTTAGATTAAGGTGTGCTTGCGTAACACCAAGACTGAATGGCAGGGGCTTTGAGGTTAGATTAAGGTGTGCTTGCGTAACACCAGGACTGAATGGCAGGGGCTTTGAGGTTAGATTAAGGTGTGCTTGCGTAACACCAGGACTGAATGGCAGGGGTTTTGAGGTTAGATTAAGGTGTGCTTGCGTAACACCAGGACTGAATGGCAGGGGTTTTGAGGTTAGATTAAGGTGTGCTTGCGTATCACCAGGACTGAATGGCAGGGGCTTTGAGGCTAGATTAAGGTGTGCTTGCGTAACACCAGGACTGAATGGCAGGGGTTTTGAGGTTAGATTAAGGTGTGCTTATGTAACACCAGGACTGAATGGCAGGGGCTTTGAGGTTAGATTAAGGTGTGCTTGCGTAACACCAGGACTGAATGGCAGGGGTTTTGAGGTTAGATTAAGGTGTGCTTGCGTAACACCAGGACTGAATGGCAGGGGTTTTGAGGTTGGTTTAAGGTGTGCTTGCGTAACACCAGGACTGAATGGCAGGGGTTTTGAGGTTAGATTAAGGTGTGCTTGCATAACACCAAGACTGAATGGCAGGGGCTTTGAGGTTAGATTAAGGTGTGCTTGCGTAACACCAGGACTGAATGGCAGGGGTTTTGAGGTTAGATTAAGGTGTGCTTGCGTAACACCAGGACTGAATGGCAGGGGTTTTGAGGTTGGTTTAAGGTGTGCTTGCGTAACACCAGGACTGAATGGCAGGGGTTTTGAGGTTAGATTAAGGTGTGCTTGCGTAACACCAGGACTGAATGGCAGGGGCTTTGAGGTTAGATTAAGGTGTGCTTGCGTAACACCAGGACTGAATGGCAGGGGCTTTGAGGTTAGTTTAAGGTGTGCTTGCGTAACACCAGGACTGACTGGCAGGGGTTTTGAGGTTAGATTAAGGTGTGCTTGCGTAACACCAGGACTGAATGGCAGGGGTGTGCTTGCACCAGCACTCCTCGCACCTGTCAGCAGTGTAATTGTCCCGAATTCACACATTATAAAATAAATGAAAATTAGGAAAACAGGAATGGGGTGAAGATAGGGACATCTTTAAAGAAAGCCATACTTTACGCACTGGGAGGTGAGATAAGTCCCCTAATGTGTACACAGAGATGGGATCCAACAGCTCAGGTTTTAGGCTCGGGCAAACAAAACATTATCAAGTGCAAATATCAGACTGGGAGTCACCCGAATAGGCATTGTTTATGTGTTTGCTGGTTTGGTAGATTGTAAAGCACACATGTTTGCATGTTGGGCTCTCACAGTGAAAGGGACCCCTATGTGGAGTTGAGGGTGACCCGTCTAGAACAGCAGTTCTCAAACTTCGTGGCACTCTGACCCCCTTCTACAAATAAAAATTACTTTGCGACCCCACTGCCCTGTATTACTCCGGAATAGTTAGTATTGATAAGTAAAACATGCATTACAAGGCAATATCAACAAAACTAAAATATAGTCATTGCTTATTTTTACAGTTGCCGGAAAGAAATATTCTCACTTCCTCTCTGAGCTCAAACAAACGATTGCGCACCTTGCCCTGTGACAGCCAGCAAACTTCTGTGTGGTAAAGTAGCTGACAGTGCTCTGCTCACATCTCACTACACAAAACTCCAAACAGGCAGGTATTTGCTGGATGAGACTTGATGAAGTTTACAATGCGATCAGCTTTGTTGAGAACTTGTTTCAGAACGGGTGGCATTGTTTTTTTTTTTACAACAAGGGCTTGTCTTTGTATCATGCAGTGAGTCCAAATTGGCTTGCGGTGCAAGAGCCTGCACTCTGGTGACTAACCTGCTGTTTTTTCCTGTCATGGCACGAGCACCGTCACTGCAAATGCCTACACAGCGCTGCCATTCCAAGCCAGCAAAAGAGCAAAGAGTTCCCGTCATCTTCAAATCTAATGTAGGTCAGCATCTGAGCAGCACCTGACAAATCAGTCATTTCATTCAATTGAATAGCAAAGAAAAAAAATACTTTGATTTACCTTGACGATCACATACAGGTCAATAACCATACTGTGAATACACCAGGCACCACTGTCATTAGACAGGGGAAGCGAATCAAGCTAGCTGGCAGCACTTTGTCATAATTGAACCATCTACTTGGCACATGGTAGAAAAAAAAGTTTCTCCAATATTGTGGGGTTTACCAGTTTTGGCTATCCAGTGTGACACAGTAAAAGATGCCTTCTCGTTAGTTGTAGCCGCCAACTTGAGTACTTTCGTCTGGCCCCTTAGCTCTGTTAACTTTCGCTGAAAGAAATCAATAGGTTTCCCTTGAAGAGAACCGTGCTTTGTCTGTAAGTGCCACAACATTTTCGATGGTTTTAGCCAGCACTTCACCACACACCACACACTGTGGCCGTGGCTCCTGTTCAGAACCAAACCAGGTAAAACCGTATTGCAAATATTTTTTATCATGTTTTTTTGCTGCTGATCGGATCCTATTGCCAGCAGTTCTTTTGCTTGCGGTGCCGCTCGACTCCTCTTCATTACTACTGTTTATAATACTCTTCATTACTACTGTTTATAATACTCTTCATTACTACTGTTTATAATACTCTTCATTACTACTGTTTATAATACTCTTCAGAAAACGCACCATTTTAAAATACTGTAGCAAAATATTATTATTATTATTATTATTATTATTATTATTATTATTATTATTTATTTATTTATTTATTTATTTCTTAGCAGACGCCCTTATCCAGGGCGACTTACAGTCGTAAACAAAAATACATTTCAAGAATCACAGTAAAAGTATTAATACAATTAAGAGCAAGATAAAATACAATGACTTCGGTTCTAGCAAGTACATTGTTGGCAAAGAAGGAACACGGACAGATACTGGGTAGGGAGGGATAGAAAATTAAAGGAGGTATGCACCGAAACACACAATAAAATAAGAAGAGTATACAAAACAGTCTTGTCACTACATTTTTCTTATCGTTTTCCAATTGGACAGAAGTTCCTGCCAATCTCCAAACTAGCTCGTGGAGCACAGATTTCACCCAATATTTATACCCCAAGTCCTGTGTGCACCTTTCCTGCGCTGGCGAGGGGTCAGCCCCAGTGTAGAATATGCACCCATTATAACTATAGGGAAAAAAGATTTGCAGGGCTGTCAGCCTGTGTCCTGTCATGCATCCAGCAACGCACTGCTAGTTCTTGTATTAACACAATGTTGTCATTAGTCACTCAGCTTGCAAACAGCTCATGCAGCATTATCCTGTAGCGGCAAATGCTACAATAAAGTAAAACTTTCTGAACTCCCTTCACAGCAAATATAGTCAAGTTAACACTACAAAAGTGTATTCTGCTGATGCAAGACCGGTACAGAAGTGCTGATTGGCTGACATGTACCAGCGGAAAAAGCCTTAGTTGGTTGCTAGTTAACCAGTTCAGAATGTTCAGACAAAGGCAGGAAGAGAAAGTGAGGACTCATTTGGAGTAAAAAGTGCCAATAATAATAATAAATGAACGTACCTGCTTCTTAAAATAAAATATATATATTTTTTATTGCACAAGTATTTGCAACCCCATTGAAAGGCACTGGCGACTCACAGTTTGAGAACCGCTGGTCTAGAACATTAAACAGAATCCTAAAATCTGAAAAGAGCCTGCAGGGGAAGCTGTGTTGAGAGGCCCGCTTGTATCAGTGTAAACGTGGTAAAAGAGATTGAGAATTGTTCCATATTGTTGGTTAAATAGTCTGTTAAAATATTGCAGCAATGGTAATTTTTTTTGTTTTGTTTTCAGTTCAATTCAATTCAATTACATTTAATCAGGATAAAAACCCATCTTGTTTTCAAGGCTGTCCTGCTGGATGGCAACTAGCGAAATTACAAACAGTGATAGAATAATTCAATCTCTAGTCTTTCTGAAGACTCCACTGAGATGACTAGGAGAATGCTAGCTGCATGCTAACTGCACTCTCACTCTCTCTCTCTCTTCCCCTCTCTCTGCCCCTCTCTCTCGCTCACTCTCTCTCTCTGCCCCTCTGTGATGGGGTACCTCCGCCCCTGTGTATATTTTGTGTTATGTTGTATGTGGCGTGTTGATGTTGTCTGTTATATATATATATGTATTATTGTAGTGGTGCACAGATTGTAGGTTATGTAGCACAGGTGATGTAATTTAGGCACAGGGAAATGCACAATCACTCCACGTGCAGATTAAAGTGGGTATTACCATGGGAGCACAATTAGTTCACGTGCAGCTGTGCCGAGATTCCAATTGAATGATTGATTAGCGATCAAGTCTCGGTACAGCTGCATAAAAGATGCAGTGTTTCACTCACTCGGGGTTGGGTGTTCTGTGAATGGAGAACGAGAGAGAGAGAAGGGGAATTAAAATATAAATAACAATTGTTATTTCATGCTGGAGGCACCAGCACGGTACTTGTTTGTCAGTCTCACCGTTTTTGTTAGTGTCTGTCTGTTTTGGCCACAGCGCCGGTTTATTTTGTGTGTTTTGTTTAAACCTTTTATTTTTGTTGTTTAATAAAGATCTGAGTGCCGTTGCATCTCAGTTTTGCCCTGCAGCTGCCTGTTTGTGTGTTTCTGTTCCGGGTCTGACGTTTTCCACCAGCCAATCTGCCACACCCTCTCAAGCCTAATCCCAGAGCCCCGTGCTCAAATTGCATCTGTCCAGAGAAATTAGTTATAGAATCCTTCAGCGCATGCCGTGCATTTGAAAAAGTTACTTAACAAGCAGACAGAAGATATGCTTGGAATGGACCCATATTCGGGTAGGGCCACTATGGGCCATGTGTAGGATGTAGAGAGGTATAGATACAGATATAGATCCTTAGAAGTGTCAAAATATGGTGTGTTTGCATTGGTGCAAGTTATCGAAATGTTCATCTGATTTCAATCACAGGTACATTTTAGTACATTTTTTAAAAAGGTTTGTTTTTAATGCCGTGTGACAGGAATGACCGAGGTTGAGACTCAGAGACAGTATAAAGTTCAAAAATAAAGTTTTTTAATAAACAAAAATACAAAATAAACAGGCACGAGGGCCAAACAAAAAGGTTTCAAAACACAAAATAGACACAAAACAAAACTTACAAATTATTATTATTATTATTTATTTCTTAGCAGACGCCCTTATCCAGGGCGACTTACAATTGTTACAAGATATCACATTATACATTATACAGATATCACATTATTTTACATACAATTACCCACTTATACAGTTGGGTTTTTACTGGAGCAATCTAGGTAAAGTACCTTGCTCAAGGGTACAACAGCAGTGTCCCCCCACTGGGGATTGAACCCACAACCCTCCGGTCAAGAGTCCAGAGCCCTAACCACTACTCCACACTGCTGCCCTAAATTAAGGCTTCCAGGCTGGGCGTTGCCTTCACTGGATTCAATAACTAATAAAACACAGCACAAACAAAAACACTCTTCTTCTCCTTCCAGAACTCTCTCTCCTAATGGGAGGCTGAAGCCTCCTTTTATGCCAGGTGGCTCAGTCCTTAATTGAATAATTAATTAGTTGATTGCTCCCACCTGAAGCAATCAATCTGGGCAGGGAGGAGAATTTAACTCCTTCCCTGCCAGTATTTCTAAGGGCAGAGCCCTGCTCTGCCACACACCTCCCTCCACGTACAAAGTACGGAGGCCGCAATCGGCCAAACTCCCCCCCCCCCCCTAAACCCAAGTCCTCCCCCCAAGAGTCCCCTTATGTCCCTTGGGTGGGCTATTTCAACGGGCGGTGGTGGGCGGGGTTGATGTCGGCTCCCCCAAGCTTTCTTCAACAGCGGGGGCCCCGGACCTTCCAAGACCATGAACGCTGGCAGGGAGCCTGGACCCTCCAGCAGGAGCAGCGCTGGTGGCACCTCTAGTGGCGGATGTGGGATCGGCGGCCCGACTCCCTCTGGTGGCAGTGGCGGGAACGGCGGCCCGACTCCCTCTGGTGGCGGTGGCGGGAACGGCGGCCCGACTCCCTCTGGTGGCGGAGGCGGGAACGGCGGCCCGACTCCCTCTGGTGGCGGAGGCGGGAACGGCGGCGCGACTCCCTCTGCTGGCGGAGGCGGGAACGGCGGCCCGACTCCCTCTGCTGGCGGAGGCGGGAACGGCGGCCCGACTCCCTCTGCTGGCGGAGGCGGGAACGGCGGCCCGACTCCCTCTGCTGGCGGAGGCGGGAACGGCGGCCCGTCTCCCTCTGCTGGCGGAGGCGGGAACGGCGGCCCGTCTCCCTCTGCTGGCGGAGGCGGGAACGGCGACGCTGGTCCTTCCGGCGGCGCTGGACCCTCTGGACCCCCTGTCGACGCGGGACCCCCTGGCCCCTCTGGCGACGCTGGACCCTCTGGACCCCCTGGCGGCGCGGGACCCTCTGGCCCCTCTGGCGCTCGAGATGGTAGCTCCACCCCAGGCGACGGCGGACCAGCAGCGACCCCAGGCGACGGTGGACCAGCATCCCTAGGAGAAAGCACACTTAGAGTTTCTCTAGATGATGCGGGCAGGCAGGCAACCCCAGGCGATGCGGGCAGGCAGGCAACCCCAGGCGATGCGGACAGGCAGGCAACCCCAGGCGATGCGGACAGGCAGGCAACCCCAGGCGATGGAGGGAGAGACAGCTCCGGCTGTTCCCCCTCTGCTGGCGGCGGAGGGAGAGACAGCTCCGGCTGTTCCCCCTCTGCTGGCGGTGGAGGTGGGAACAGCCTGTATTCTTCCCCTGTGGGTCCCTTCAGCCCTGGGCCTGTGGGCTTCCCCTTCTCGGGCCGTGGACGCACCGACTCCTCCCGCTCGGGCCGTGGACGCACCGACTCCTCCCGCTCGGGCCGTGGACGCACCGACTCCTCCCGCTCGGGCTCCTTCCCCTCGGGCTGTGGACGTTCGGTCTCCTCCCTCTCGGGCTGTGGACGTTCGGGCTCCTCCCTTTCGGGCTGTGGACGTTCGGGCTCCCCCTCTCTGGGCGACGGCAGCAGCTCCCCCTCTCAGGGCGACGGCAGCGGCTCCTCCCCTTCTGGCTCTCGGGACGGCGGCTCCTCCCCTTCTGGCTCTCGGGACGGCGGCTCCTCCCTTCTGGCTCTCGGGACGGCGGCTCCTCCCCTTCTGGCTCTCGGGACGGCGGCTCCTCCCCTTCTGGCTCTCGGGACAGCAGCTCCTCCCCTTCTGGCTCTCGGGACAGCAGCTTCTCCCTCTCTGGCTCTCGGGACAACAGCTCCACCTTCTTTGTTTGAATGACTGGGGCCTCTCCCATATCTACCGCCAGGTAGTTAACGACCATGAGGGCAAGCTCTGCGAAGGACGCCGTGTGATGCTGTTCATCCCACTTTTCCCACCTCCCCCCATCTCGACGCCACAGCGTGTTGATAACTATGGGGAGGTCGTGGAAGAGGTCCGCCTCAGGGTGCATCAACCAGTCCCATATTTCCTGGGATGGTGGTGAAGGTGGTGGCACTGGAGGTAGTGGGGTGGCCCCTGATGCCCGGGGTGAAAACTGCACCTCTTCCTGGGCCTGATTGTAGGGGCATCCTGCCCAGTTGTGGCCGTCCTCCTCACAACGGCCACACCAGTCTGCCGGTGGCACTTCTGGGCAGGACCTCCAGCGGTGGTCCACCTTCCCGCACCAGGAACACCAGGGGAAGAGGCTGGCCGGGTCCTCCAGTGGTGGCTGTTGTTGCAGCAGCTTACATTTCTTCGGCTGCTGCATCTCCTGCCTTTGCCGCTGTCTGCTGTTCTTCCCCATTTTTTTTTCCAGAAAAAAAAAAAAACTCCTCAAAATTCAAAAAAACAAAAACAAAAAAAAATACTGCCCTGAGCCTCCAGGTGGCGTTATCCCACTCTGACACCAAATGTGACAGGAATGACCGAGGTTGAGACTCAGAGACAGTATAAAGTTCAAAAATAAAGTTTTTAATAAACAAAATACAAAATAAACAGGCACGAGGGCCAAACAAAAAGGTTTCAAAACACAAAATAGACACAAAACAAAACTTACAAATTAAGGCTTCCAGGCTGGGCGTTGCCTTCACTGGATTCAATAACTAATAAAACACAGCACAAACAAAAACACTCTTCTTCTCCTTCCAGAACTCTCTCTCCTAATGGGAGGCTGAAGCCTCCTTTTATGCCAGGTGGCTCAGTCCTTAATTGAATAATTAATTAGTTGATTGCTCCCACCTGAAGCAATCAATCTGAGCAGGGAGGAGAATTTAACTCCTTCCCTGCCAGTATTTCTAAGGGCAGAGCCCTGCTCTGCCACATGGCGGTTGGCACTTTACTCCTCTATATCAGTCTTGATAGAGAAATCATTCATCAGGTGTTAGTTTAAACTCATTAAAGGTGAGCTTACAAAGCAAACCGTGGAGGTAAAAATGTTACCTTTTTAACTGGACTTACAGTCAGGTTTTTGTTGCAGTCATTACCTCGTTCCTTCTGTTTTTCCTGCAGTCGTTACATTGTTCCTTTTGTTTTTCAGTCGGAGATACTGCTGCAGCACCAGTCCAACCCCTGCATCGTAAATAAGGCGAGGAAGACGCCGCTCGACTTGGCCTGCGAGTTTGGGAGGCTGAAGGTAAGTAGAACTGCCATGCTGTCAAACCTCTTCGCTTCGTATGGCGACACACAGGCCTTTTTAATGAGGCAATCAGGAACAGATGTTTTATCTCTTCACTATTGGTGCCTTAAAAATGGAAACAACTGACATTAGACTATCAATAGATTGTCAGGCACTGACTCTGGGGATGTGAGCATTTCATAATGGTAAGCCATCTGGAGATGTGTATATGGTCTCTATGGACATACGTACGACACAGGGATGTCGTACGTATTGACAAGGGTCCGAGGGTCCTCAATGATACATCATTAAGCCTGTTAATTGTGCGTCAAGCTTCAGGTGCTTTGCCATTTAATGTGATGATTATCAATGTAACCTGTTTGATGAGCTTCATTAATCTGTGCCTGACAGGAGGAGGAGAACAATGCTGAGCGCAGGAACATTGGATGTCAATAAGAAATCTGAAGGGATTACAGGACTAGATTACTGCAGGTCTTTCCGATTCACGTTTTACACACATCATGAGGATGTGTGTAACAGAGGATTGACATGCAGCACGCTTTATGACTACGGCACGTTTTGCTTTGTACAAGGTTTCACTCGATGCACTGTGAGGTTAATGCACGCGGTGCAAAGTCAGTGCTCTAGGCTAAAGCCTGTGCCCCTAAATTGCAATGTTTGTCCTATCTGTTCACACCAGCTGGTTAAACAAACCCAGAGTCTTTCAGCCATTGTTTGTAAAATAAGAAGAGGTTTGCCTGACGAGTTTTTCTTTATTCGAAAGTTCAGTTTTGTTTGCTGTATGTCTCAACACATTACAAACAAACCCCATTCATTAGACAGTAATCTCAGAAAACCTCAGGCAAGGAGCACAGCACAGCACAGCACAGCACAGCACAGCACAGCACACAAACAAAAAGGAATGTCTACAATTCTCCTTTATATTGCCTACTTTTGCCTCTGACTGCTATTTTACAGCCATTAACGGCTGCACCACAACGCTGCCCGTTCACAGTCCCCTACCTGAGACACTCTCTTTTTAAAGAAAGTGCCAATGGACTTAGTAAAGGTATAATATAATTGACTAGCTGGCTTTTGTAACTTGTATATTACCAGTAAAGCTGCATAGAACAGAGTTATTGGACGAGAAGCATCTGTGTATGGGTTCTGTCACTACATGGAGCGTGTAAATGGACCTCAATCCGTTCACATCTCCTTGACGCAATGCTCTTTCAGATTTTCAACCTATATTATTTACCTTATGCAATATTTTAGTTCTTTCTTTTTTTCTTTTCCTGTGCCTTTGGTTACATGATCTGCCAGGTGAGTCCTACCCAAAGCAGAGGAAGTGATTGGGTGCTGGGAAGCAACAGCAACATAATCTGGTGTGTTGGACTTGTATAAGGAAAATAATACATTAGTGATAAAGGCCAAAGGAGGGCCCACCAAAAACAACACTGCTGGGGGCATTTTTAAATAATTTTTTGTCCACTGAAAAGTGTTTTGAGGTTTTTTTTTGCACAGGGTTTAATGGAGTGCATCGTATGGCAAATGCTATGAAATGAAAGTACAACATATACATTTAACCATATTTTGATGGTTAAAAACCTGAACACAGCCAATAGGGTTTTGAGACAGCATTGGCCCTGATCCAACATGACAGCAGCAAGACTGCAAGGTATTGCAATTATTCTGGAAGGATACAGGACCAGTGTGCCATGACTACTGCCTCTCTGCCACTTGGGAAATTTGCAGACAACTGTAATGGAACAAACTCCTCACAAATGAAATGTGATATAAAACACATGTAAAGTACAGACGTCAGAATAACTTACAAATATAATTGAAGGACAGCGTCTTTGTTTGTCCTGGAAGCCCTGAAGAGTTGGATGTCCCTTGGCTCAGGGTTACAGGATTGTATACAGACTGTCATTGGGATTCAGCATGTGTGCCTCGCAGTAATACATCATGGCGGTGAAGGTTGTGCTGAATCACAGCCTGAATATTGAATATTTTCACAGTGCTGTAGTGCAGTGCTGCCTGTGATTTCTTCAGGCTATTCTGGTTTGTGCCTGTTTAAACACTTAGCTGGTGACAGGGCAGCATTGGAAAACACAGCTGAATAGCATTGCAAATGAAGACTATTAAAGTGTTTGCAGCTGACAAAGTAATTCCTTAAATGTTACCCTTTGTGCTCTTCCATGTCTGGCTTTCAAAGAAGCACGTGTTATAGTATTTTTTTATTTTAAAACCTCTGATACTCCACTTGGCTAACGAAGCCCCCGTTTGATATCAGTGCTTAGAATGTTTCAATAGAAATTGGCACTGATGAAACAATTCTGAAAGTTGCTACAAATGTAACACGTCGCTGAAACTGAAAAAGTACACAAAACACTAAAAGTACACAAAATCTGTGATCATGCACAATGCTTATTGAAAAGTACATACCGGTATGCAATGAGTAGACACTGGCACAGGACTGTGTTTGCTAAGCCACTTCCATCTTTAGTGTAAGCAAATTCCTTCCATTTTACGGTTACTGATTTGAATACTGTACTATATTTGGTGTCCAGCCTTGCTTTGCACAGCTGGCTGATTCCTTGGACACTGAGTTGCTGCTCTTCATCTCCACCTAGTGGCGTCAGCCTGCCAGTTCGCCCATCAAGCATCAACACAAGCTGAGATGACCAAACTTATTTCACATGTGACCTGAGCAACCTGATTCAAAACCGGGACTCCAGAGGTGAAAGGCCCATTTTTAGGGCATTCACTGATTGTGTCCATCTGTCTGTCACTCTCTTCATGGTGAACACGATGTCTAGCTTCCTGTTACTAGTTACTCAGATCATTTTATTATACTTCTATTTAGCCTAGAAAACGTACAATGAGGTGAGACGTGATTGAAGTCTTCAAAATCTTAAAAAGAGTTGACATAGTTACCCCAAACCAGTACTTTAAGCGCAGTACAGAAACCAGGACCAGGAAATAGACAGAACAGAGGGAAGAGACACTTTTTCACACAGAGAGTGGTGAGGGTATGGAATGGGCTCCCTCGTCATGTTGTTGAAGCAGAATCACTTGGATCCTTTAAGATCCGACTTGACAAAGTTCTGAGATCAATCAGCTACTAGGAAAATGTAAATGTTCTTATGTGTGGAGTAGTGGTTAGGGCTCTGGACTCTTGACCAGAGGGTTGTGGGTTCAATCCCCAGTGGAGGACACTGCTGTTGTACCCTTGAGCAAGGTACTTTACCTAGATTGCTCCAGTAAAAATCCAGCTGTATAAATGGGTAATTGTATGTAAAAATAATGTGATATCTGTATAATGTGAAATAATGTATAATGTGATTCTTGTAACAATTGTAAGTCGCCCTGGATAAGGGCGTCTGCTAAGAAATAAATAATAATAATAATTTGGCACTAATCTTGACCAAACTTTTGTCATACACCCTTATACCCCTATAGATTATTTGGATTTAATTTGACTAGAATCAATTTGTCGTGTTTTAAGGTGTTGGAGGAAATAGCAGTTTAATCAGGCCACAGTAAATGCAGAAGGGTTTCCTGTAAGGGTGATACACACATCTCTCAATCTGATCTCTGCACAGATTTAAAGAATTAAAACTAATGACAACCAGGGACAATGACTGCTTAATCATCTGGAATGCATTTAAATGAAGAATCTATTATCCAAACATAAACACATAAGGAAGTGCAGAATGTGATTATTTGCATAGCAGGGGGAGCATGTTGCTGGTTGTCCATGTGTTAAAACAGCACACATCTGTACTGATTTATTTGAGAGTTTCATGTTCAATTAGTTTTTACCAGGGTGATTACTCAGCAAGACTTGAAGTCTGGTTTACAGTGACGGCTTGTGTCAAACAACAGCAAATCCAAATTAAATTAGACATAAAACACATATGAGAAATTTAAAATAGTAAATCTTGTGGTGAATCTATTTAAAGTGGTTCAGGTAAGATATATTTTATCAGTGTGCTTTTATCATTTAAAATGTTTTCACTGTCAGTTGTTGTATTGATAATGTCATTTTAACCACCTGCTGAATTTACTACATTTGAAAATCTGAATATGCGTGATACACTGTCATAACGAAACAGAGGAATTAGCTGTGGCCTCCCAGTGTTTCAAACTGCAGGGAGCAACAACTGCCATTTGAAACATTTATAAAAAAGAATCAGCCCCAAGATCTGTGCAACAGGGGACGCTTACATTATATCTTAAATCTTAAATCATAAACAGCTCTATTTTATCATGGGTAAGTATCTCCAGTGCTACACTTCCAGCACCTCATATATCAGACACAATTGAAAACTATATATTTGCACTGCTATACAAAAACCCATTCTGACCTAATATAGCTGCATGTTACAATCAGGTAGCTGTTCATGCTGTCTGCCCTGAAGCCAGTGTTGTAGACACCTACTCATTCTGCATTGGTTGCAATTGAATAGTGATTGAAATATGTATTATTGGTATACAATGGGGGCAATGTGATGTTACTAGTTAATCAAATATGTCATTAACTGTTAATGGCAATTCATATTTTACTATTGGTCCAAAATAAATATAAATAATATTACAGTGCTCCAACATAATGCCGCCAACTTCGAGACATGTACCGAAAAGGTGGCATCATCACGAAGGTCATTAAAAATCCAATAAACTACAAAAATTGAATGTTGCCAATCAAAACATTGTATTATACTGAACAACAACAACTATAGGGAGTACTGTACTGTAAACAACATGGAAGATAACGTGTCAAACATCAAGCATTTTAATGAGTGGAGGCAGTCCAAATCTGCAGATAATGGAATTCCTCAGAAATCGTAATGTGCAGGCTCCCGTGGAATTCACAGTCTTCCACAGATTCGCCATATTCTGCAACTACATCGTCGTCATAAACACTGCTAAAGTGACCTGAAATGTATAGTTCGGTTTTAGTTTTGTTAAATTATCAGATGTTTTGTCTCCTTCAAAAAGTAGGAGTTAACTAAAGACTGGAGTTAAGGCTTTGAAATGTAGCCCAATAAAAAGTTTCATGTGATGTTATGTTTTTGTTGACAGTATCTAAAGATTTTAAAATTGGAAATTACTTAAATTAAATTGGAAGTACTTAACCCATACGTTGTTTGATATGATTATGTTTACTTCATTTGCATTTTTATAAGTCATTGTTAATGCAAATACTAAACACATAAGATGCTCCGCAGATCTCTACTTACAATTTCTGCAGATTTTTGCATATTTTCCCACAGATGTGGACTGCCTGTAGCCATGAGTATCTTGCTGGTGGTAAGGCGAGGGAGACTTCAGTGCATTTCTGTATATTTGCTTGACTTGCTGCATTGGCAGATGGCGGACAGCGAGGGTAACGGAATATAACAGGCGAAATAGTGGTATATCGAGGGAGGGAAGAAAAGTCTTGATCCTAAGTACTGATACCCATTCAGTGAAAATCCTTTAAAATATGGTATGACCTCGTTTTGATTTTGTAAGTTGCCCTGGATAAGGGCGTCTGCTAATAAATAAATAAATAAATAAATAAATGATGAGAAGAGCCTAAGAGAAAGGGGCCATGTTCTGAAGCAAGTGCTAATTTTCTGGAATGAATACAACTGTATTATACTATAGTAGAACTTCAAAGTTACAGACCCTGCACTTCTGAACTGACCGGTCAACCAAAATAAACCTGAACAGGGCTCCTGGTTGCTGTAAAAGACACTGTGCATTTTAACTGTTAAACACAGCTGCTCTCCGGGGTTCTTTTTATACTCCTTGTTATTAATCATCAGGTTAACAATGTAGACATTTTAATAATACTGTACAGATGCATCAAATCATTGAAAATAAGCACGGTTCAGAGTTACAGTCATACTACCTGAACTCCCTCCATTCCTGGTGTGTTCGTAACTCTGGAGTTCTACAGTAGCAAGAAACATCATAGTTATACATAGGGGCAGTTCATTTACAGTTTCTTGCAAGTTTTATACAGTTAAAAACATTTTATTCTGTTGCAGAAAAAAAGACTTTCGTGTTTCCACTTGCTTCTAAATACAGGCAAGGGTCTTGATATTTGAATATCACTGAGGAAATAAAGAAAAAAAGTAGGTTGCTGTTTTAAGTCATATAGTCACAGTAGCATATGTTAGATTATAAAATACTGCAATTTGTTGAGCAGTACAACTCAGTCTATTGTCACTGTCCACTCTCAGTCCCTTTCGAAGGGCTTCACTCTACAGCTATGGCCAGTTTTGCATCACCGGAAGCCATAATTGTAGTAAAGTCTTTCATGTTAGATTTAGAAATTTTTCACATTTTTCAATTTTTGTCAGTTTTTTGTTAAGTACCAGTATATAGAAAACTATAAAGAGGTATGTAATTCAATATGTAACGTAACATTATTAAGCAGGCTTCATTCGACTTTATGAAGCAAAATTTGTTAATTCTATAGGGTGATGCAAAACTTTTGGTCATAGCTGTATGTTGATAAACTGTGTTGTTGATTAGGTCCTCTCACTCCCTTTCGAAGTGTTGGTAAAGGGTTTCACTCTGCTGATAGACTCTGCATTGTTGATTAGGTCCTCATTGTGCCCTGCTCTCACAGCCCCCCCTCTCCCCACCCCAGGTGGCTCAGCTGTTGTTGAGCAGTAACATGTGTGTGGCCCTGCTGGAGGGAGAGAGTAAGGCTAGCTCGGACTCCGGCTCCAACACTCCCCTGCACGTCGCCTCCAGGAATGGACACAAGGACATCATCCGGTGAGAAAAACACTACCTGCTGCCTACACCCCTTATTCTTCTTCTCTCCAGCTCACTCTTGCTTCACTATCAGGGGAGGGAGATTCTATCAGTCTGCTGTTGAACTGCGGTAGGTCTATTTGTTTTAACATGGCCTGGCAGGACAGCTTGTTCTGGAGGGAGATGTTCTTCAGTGAGTACCACTGCAAATCTGCAGCTCAGTCTGTTCCTCGTGAAACTGCAGGAGTTTTGTAGTCTTTGATACAGAAGCCTCTGCCAACCAAGCGCCTTCAATTATTAGCCTGTATTACTATCTTTATTCTAAATTAGGGGGAATGAAGAAATTAGAAGTATCAAATAATTAAAAACAGTGCTAACCATATTTTAAAATCCATTGTATTACCTTTATTAACATGACTACCAGCTCCCCGTTTGTGTACTGAGAATCTTTTGAGTTTGGTTCACATTAGGATATTCAAATGCTATACAGATGTCAGAAAATATATGTTGTAACCTTTAAAATCTAATATTGGTAAACATGTTTGCTTTCTTTATTGGTGTAGAGCTTTTATGAATGTATTTCTGTCCTCGCGGTCTCCTGCGCTGTTACATTGCTGGTGTACAGTAGCTGTCTATTGCTGCTCAGTACACAGCATTCCCACAGTGGGCTCTGGGGCTCGCTGTCTCTGTGTGTGTTAAGGAGAGCTTACTGTGTGATGTATGAGACCACACCAGCCCTACAGGGAAATTGTTACACAGGTTGTAAATGTATCTCACACACTTGACACATTTACAACCTGTGTAACAATGTCCTTGTTGTTATTGAGCTAAGCACAGCACAATGCTGTTGACCTGTCCACCCCGGTCACTATTTCATACACTAAATGTCGGAACTCCATAAACCATGTGAGCCTCTGTGTTAGTCCCTGGAGAGAGTGTGTGGTCTAATCTCGTTAGACTTGACAGAGAGAAATCTGTACCACGTGCATATAACACTTGCCAGGTAGTAAGAGTAAACCCTGGGGGCGAGGAGGGTGTGGACATTTCTTCCTTTTACAAGAACTCTTGTCTTTCACATGCAATTGCAACTCCTCCACGCTTTGTTTCCCCTTCTCACCCTTATAAAAGTTTCCCCAAGTAAAAGCATAGCAAAGTATAATAAAGCATAGTGAAAGCATAGCAAAGAGTCGTGCAAGCATGGTAAAACACTGGTTAGCATTGTAAAGCCCAGAGAGGTATGGTAAAACATATTTTAAAAATTGCAAACCATTGTAAACTATAGTAAATGAATATTTTAACCATGGGACAAGCATGCACATTTAGCGTGGTAAACTTTCAAAAGGACAGGACCAGTCAGCGCTTTTTCTCTGACTAGTGTGCTTTCAGTGCTCTGTTATGGTTAAGTTCTTTCACTTGCTCTACTCAAGAAAGAAAGCTAGGATGAACGCAGTGTTTTTTCTTCACTGATTGCCAGTAGGGAAGCACCCTTCAGCCTCGTTGCACCGGCAATGACTCACATGTCTACCATATGGAATTACACTGTATTTTGACTGTAGCTAATTTGCAAACCATAAGATAGTGTATTTTAGGTGCATTATTGTCTCTGCACATTACATTTAGGACTGAGAAAAAAAGAATGTTGCACCCATTCTATTGGAACTATACCCACATGAAAAATGGCATTAGTGAAACCTGCCATCAAGTTATCAGAAGATTAAGTTTTCCTTAACTGGCACTGGTCAGCCTGGCCCTCACATTACTCAACGGGATCTCTTTTGAAAGAGGTTCAAACTATATGTGAAAGAGATACTGTCCAAATGTGTGAATTCACCCTGCTTTGCGTTGGTTTCCCTGCAGCAGTAAAAGTTTGCTGTGAGTGCGTTAATGCCTTAGCCCTTTGACACAGGGACAGTGTAGATGCATTCTGCATATAATACCATGCACATTCCTCAGGGATTGGCCGAATTCTTCTCAACCTGGCTGTCTATGGACAGCATTTTTAAACCTGTTTTTGCACTGCTCGTATTTCTTAAGAATTTTAATGCAGATATGCAAGGGTACAAAAGATCTTCAGCACAAGAAAAGATGCAGATTGGGTATTTGTCAACCGAGGGACTATCAAAATGTACCCTAGTTTTGACAAAGCTCTCGTTTGGTACCTCGGCATGTTACAAATGTACCCTGGTTTCAATTCTCGTTTTGTGTTGCGAGATGTTTACGACATCCCTTTCTTACGACATTTGTCAGACCTGCATATGGTAGCGGAAGTGTCATAGCGAGAGAGAACATGAGATTGGATCAGATTGTTTTATGGTGACATCTTCTACCTTAATCTCCCTGCCCTTACTCACTATATCGACCAACGTGTATGTCTGAATGCTCATGAAATAATCAAACAATCAGCCCTGAGGCACACTAGTTTGATCAGTGAGGGCCATGTTGGGAGCTGTAATGTGCATGGTGATGTCTAAGTGGAAATTAACAGTTTGTGGTTATTAAAAATGTTTGAAATTTGAAAAGCAGGGTACATTTGTATCATGCCGAGGTACCAAACGATAGTTTTGCCTAAACCAAGGTACACTTTGATATTTTGAAAAGTACCCTGGGTACATTCTGATAGTACCGCGGAAGACAAAGACCCAATCTGCAGAAAAGATGGACAAGTGATAATGAGCATGATTTTCCCCTGTGTCTTACTCGTATTGCACTAATACAGCATGCGGTGTCTTCTGGAAAGTGCGCTTCTTCATGAGGAAAAGAACACACTTGGGATACTTCTTCCAAATTGCTATTTTTCCCTTTACACGTAAAGGTGACTTAACTGAAATTTGCCTATGAGTTATTAAGTGGGGCGCCACTGATTCATGTACGTTGTCCATGGTATGTTCCCCTGTCACTTAACTAAATAAGTTCAACCCAACCCTTATCACCGCATAGTAATAAAAGCAGTTAAATACTATTGCGCTAGTTGAAACCATGGCTGAGTTTGTGGTTTAGCTTGGAAAATATCGCAACATTTTCTTGTTACGCTCTAATGAGGGCATTTGTATTTTATAATCTGACCGAAAAGAAGTCTTAAAGAGGCTACCACTTGAATTAGTACACATGTTGGATTATAAATAACTTTTAGGTTGCTCATGAGCAAAAAGTTAAGTGCAAAACAGCAGTAAATGTATTATTATTCAAGTAAATTATTTAAGTAAGTATATAGATTTTTATAGCCTACTTCATGTTCTAGTAAACATGTGTCAGTTACTGTATGTGTATTTTAACTCAGTTGGTATTTAATGTAATGAAACTTAACATTTAGTAAAGGTTCACTGATTTTAGGAACGTTCCAGTACATTTCACCCCGATTACCTGTGGCTGTAAAAAAGAACAGCAACACTTCATCTGTTTGCCAGCTGAGCTTTCCAACCAGTCAGCTCTGTGCCGGTGTATTAAATAAATCACTGCTGCCTTGGTTAAACACGCAGGCTCTCACATTACGTTCCCCGCCTCGCCTGAGATGCATGTTCAATGTCAGCAACATTTTTTTCAAAGGGGTCATTTCCCAATTTAAAACCCCTTTTGGGAACTCCCCGCTGCAATACAATCCACCATTCATCCCCACAAACCACCAACCCCAACAATAAATAAACACATGAATAAATGATAGACATTAAGTGACAATTGTTTATTTTCAAAATACAATCATAAATCATCCTGTGAAATGAAATATAAATATATAAACTTCCCTGACATTAGTACCTGCAGAAAATAACATGCAGGACTCACAGATTTCACTATACCTTCTTTTGTACGCTTGCACAAACACACTCACAAGCGGCCTCTTCATACTGCAGCCCTGAACAGACTTTCTGCTTCTGTTTTATACCCTGCACCTGGTCCTAATTTACAATTACTACCCAGGTGCAGGGGATAATTAAACAATAAAACAATTAACAAATTAAATTAAACAATAAAGCAAAACAATTAAATTAAAACAAATGTGCATTCGCACATGTTTTCCACGCAGGGAGGATTAACCCCCTCCCTGCTGTGTTACACTTCCCCCCCCCCTTGTCTTTTCAAGACACCGGCCATTCGACGGCCACCTCCCTCCACCCTTAAAAGACCACCCACACTCAAGTCCAAAAATGTCTATTTTCGCCCTCTTCCACGGGCGGGCTTGAGGGTGGGTTGGTCCCTCCGGTGTTTCCATGTAGGGACCTAGGACCAGCGAGGAGGGACCCAGACGGCTTGTCCAGGGTGACCACAGCGCAGGCCGGTGACCGGGAGCACGGACTGGCAGGCAGAGGTGCGTGGCTGTGGACCGGCGCAGCGACGTCTGGGATTCCAGGGGGAGCGGATCAGTAGGTAGGGGGAACGGAGCAACCAGCAGGGGGAGCGCCAGCGACGTCTGCATTTTGAGCAGTGACCTCTTCCTCCTGCGCAGCGACGTCTGGGATTCCAGGAGGAGTGAGCAAGGGACCAGGCAGGCGATTGTGCCTGGCTGTACTGCGACCTGGGAGCCAGGTCAAGCGGAGGGAGGTCTGGGCATTCCGGCCCGGTGTCCACACTGCCGGGACAAGGGACCTCCCAAGGCAATGCCGGACTGGCTTGCAGGGGTGGCGGCACGTCCTCCCCCTTGACTTCCACCGGTGACTCTGGCAACGGTGGCTTCTCCCCTCTGGGATCTGAAAGCGGCGGCTCCTCCCCTCTGGGCTCTGGAAGCGGCGGCTCCTCCCCTCTGGACTCTGGGAGTGGCAGCTCCTCCCCTCTGGGCTCTGGGAGCGGCGGCTCCTCTCCTCTGGGCTCTGGGAGCGGCGGCTCCTCCCCTCTGGGCTCTGGGAGCGACTGCCCCTCCCCTCTGGGCTCTGGGAGTGACGGCTCCTCCCCTCTGGGCTCTGGGGCTGGAGTCAGCGGGGCATCCCCTGCCTGCTCCCACCTTTGGAGCAGCAGGTCCAGCTCCGTCGGCTCCGGATCCGTTAGCCCCGTTAGCCCTGTCTCCACTTCCTGCAATGCCCTTGTTGAGCAGCGGTGTTCCTATTGATCCTCTCAATCAATTCTTTAAAATCCATTTTCTGGGTTACAGGGGCTCCCACTCTCGCTGCCACCATATGTAAATGTACTCACACCACTCACGGTTCTTTGCCCCTTTAAAAACTGACCCAGACACAGGAAATTGATTTTTCACGCACTGACGCGCTATTTTTTTAATAAACCAAACCAAACAAAACACAAACACCTAGCTCTTGTTCGAGCACTAACTAATACAACGACAGGAACCTAACTAAAACAGGACAGCTAGGCTGTTTCCCTGTCACAAAAACAAAACCAAATGACCACGGTTTTCTCAACTCACAGATTTCACTATACCTACTTTTGTACGCTTGCACACGCACACACACACACACTCACAAGCAGGCTCTTCATACTGCAGCCCTGAACAGCCTGGCTGCTTCTCTTTTATACCCTGCACCTGGTCCTAATTTACAATTACCACCCAGGTGCAGGGGATAATTAAACAATAAAACAATTAACAAATTAAATTAAACAATAAAGCAAAACAATTAAATTAAAACAAATGTTTTCCATTCAGGGAGGATTAACCCCCTCCCTGCTGTGTTACTATATATATATATATATATATATATATATAATCCAGGGCTGGCAATGGAACGTGAAAGAAGCAATGTGATTGGTCGAGCAAGGTTCCAGCTGTCTGTATATTGGATGGATACAGACAGTTGGAGCCTTGTCACCTATTCAAAATCACTGCGCTGCCTCACAGAATTTAAAAGTATCGGACGGTAGCCGTCTTGTTTTTACAGTTACAGATGTACAGCTGAAACTATGAAACTGAGTGACCAATTACCTGCAAAAAATCCCAACGTAGTAAGTAGACATGCAGATTTGGATGAAGAACAATTAAATGAACTGGAAGATAGCAAAAAAAAATAAAAAAAATGCTGTCTTATACTCTGTCACCCCGTCTTTGTCACTTAAAATAATGTATTTTTTAAACGCTACAGAAAAACACAAAAAGACACTTCTCCACATTATCCACCCCTCTCAGACACATACCTTGAAAAATTGCTGAAATCCGAATTCCTCCTGTCTGTTCTGCTCAGTGTGTCTGCACTGTCAGTGACAGGGAAATGAAAATAACTCAGTGCCATCTCAAATCCGCCCCCTGGTGTATCTTTTCAATGGCAATGTCCACAATATCAAAAATACAGATGTACTTTCTTTTGCATATTAACATTAATTTACTCAGCTTAACTTAGTGTGGAGTTCAAAGTTATAAATGGGACTACTTTATTGGTGTAAGGATATTTAGTAAAAAAAACAAATAATTTTTTGCCCTAAACATGATTTATGTGTTTTTTTTCTTCAAATCCACTGTTTGACCTGGATTATAAATGCAATAAGGCCCTGCAGGGCGTCCGTATATGTTGAAAATACAGACTTTTCGAGGCGTTCATATATTCGACCTATACGGACGGCCTGTCGGCCCTTATTGCATATATATAGACATATAAAGTAATCGCCCCAATTACTCCCCCAATCGCCCCAAAAAGTATAAATACTTTTTAAATCCTGGCTCCTTTAATCCACAAAGCATCTCCCAGATATCTCTAAACCATGTATTTTCTCCTGTTTAAACCATTAGCTATTAAAATGGTCTTTCATGATTTTACCATGCTGTCTATATGACACCACAAAAAATCATCTTTTATCAGCATAAAATTCTAATTCCAATTTGTGATTTTTGTATCGACCTGTTAAATAACAATGCAGTCACATATTTACTCAGCATTAGAACCATTAACAATATAAATTGCTGCTAAATTAGAAAATAAATATTTTTGGGGTATGTTGATCATGCCTGTTTAATAAAGTACTGCGATATGAGTGCCTTAAAAGTGGATATTGCATGTATCTAGGACTCTCTTCTAATCAAAACATTTCTATTTAGCAGAGTAAAGATATACAAAATGTTGTCTTAATGTCAATATATTGATTTACCATTCTCTTACTGTGTTTTTGTCTGCTGTGTTAACTTGTCAGATTGTTAATAATGAATATAAATCAAATAGGCATCAGCTTTTTAATTACCAAACGTGTTCAACAAGAACACTGAATTTGAATGAAGTAGGTAGCATGCTTACTGTTGTATAGCACAATGCAATGCTCTCGTTTGAATGTGTCTTCTGCACTCTGCCCTCAGACTGTTGCTCAAGGCAGGGATCGACATCAACAGAACGACCAAGTCAGGGACCGCTCTGCACGAAGCAGCTCTCTATGGGAAGACGGAGGTGGTGCATCTTCTGCTTGATGTAAGTGTGACGTGACTGCTGCCAGGGCTCCGTCAATTACACCCTGCCTCCAGTAACGCTGGCTTGATTTCCGAAAGGGATTCATTGAACCCACTGAATTGCACAATGGAATTTGTTTGTGATCATTAATCTACTCAATTTCGAAGTAGACACTTTGCCTTTTGGCTCATGTCTGATCAACCAACATCACTGGCATGGAATCAGGCTTGGGGGCTTCCAGCAAGAGAGGGAATCTGCAGTGCTGATGGAGCTGAATGAAGTGCAGTCGCACCTAACACTGCCTTCACCCAGCTTGTTTAAACCACTCGCAAGTATTTGGGAGATTTATTTATATTATTCTTTTCTTGAGCTCCAAATCCTTCCAGCTGCATGGCTGACCGTTGCAAGTGCAGATTTAGAGCAGAAATTAGCATTGAAGTGGATTAGTTAATGCATTGCCATCAATGTGCTCCATACGTCACAGCTCATCTAGATTCATACAGCTTTGCACTGGACAGTTTTGACTTCAGCTAAAACTTGCAATCGGGTCTGCCATGGCCAGACTTGGTTTATGCATTTGTTCCCCTACCTTTAAATTACCTTTAAACGTCGGTTTCCACTCTAAAAACCCATCCCCTCCGAGCGCATATTTCAAATAGCAGATTTCTTTCCCTTTTTAATTAATCTTCACCACAGTTAAGAGCTTGGGGGGATTATAAATACAGTGTAGTATTGTTCTGATGGGAGTTGGGGGTTTTCTCTATCCACCCTCTTGCAGGGCTCTGCTTTGACAGAGAGCTACATTACAGACAGCTTTCCTAAGGCTTACAGTGGATACACTGAGATTAAATAGGTTTGTTTTACTGTCCTTGGTTCTCATTTGGGACGGCAGCGTGCAAGCACTGTTTGCGTAGGATTAGTCTGTGTGTTTCAGCCCATATTCTTTCAAATAAATCCTTACTCCTAGTACTGGAAGATTTTACCAGGATTTACCACATTGCCTTTATAAGACTGCCACTGTTGTTTTCATCATTAAAACAAGGGCCCTTTCTGAAACATCTCAAGCAGTGTCTGTGAGTCTGCAGTGTGTTTAGAGTTTGTAAAATGACAGGGTTTAAACAGTATTTATATCCTCTACTATGCTAGATCAATTTAAATGACCCCTACTTGTGTACAATAGTTTTGTGTTTATGGAAAACACTTCAAATAGATATTGAATGTAATTTAGCATCACACTGTAAACATACATACTACTGTATAAACACTAAGGCTAACACCTATATTGATATAAATATTCTGACAAGGGTTACACAGTTCAGAAACATCGGGTTCTATTTTAATAATCTAAACAGTATCAGATTGTAGCAAAATAAATCCAGCTGATTAAAATACAGTGCAATGTGAGGAATCAGGATTAGCAATGTTAGGGCGGCAGTATCAAGTTATTATTATTATTTATTTCTTAGTCTTGCCACCTTGTAGATCATTGAAATAGACCTCATTGTAAAAGCTTGTTCTGTCTTGCTGTATTTTCTGGTCTAGCAACATTTCCGCTTCAGTTCGGGAGTTAATTTCTAATGCACCACGCCTAAATAATGTTTTTATTATTATTACTATTATGGTTGTTGTTGTTTATTATTATTATTATTATTATTATTATTATTATTATTATTATTATTATTATGGTTAATAGTATTATTAGTAGTAGTAGTAGTAGGAGTTGTAGTAGTATGATTATTATTATTATTATTATTATTATTATTATTCCTGGCAGGCTGGAGTTAATGTGAATATTCGCAACACCTACAGCCAGACCTCCCTGGACATTGTGAACCAGTTCACCACCTCCCATGCCAGCAAGGAGATCAAGCAGCTGTTGAGAGGTAAGGGGAGCTGGCCTGCCTGCTTCATCTTGTGCTTTATAAGAGGCTAACACTGAAGAGGCTACTTTCAAGTTTATTTGTATAAGTTTTTTTTTTTTTTAAAAAAAATATTGTAATGGTGTTTATTACAGGAATTAGACATGAAATACTTTACAATTCATCACAATGCTTAGAGTGCCACTCTGTAGCGTTCATGGTGTTTCTGTCAACAATAGAAAGCAAGAGTTGGCTGGTTGGCCTTTTTATGCATTTGTTTCCTGGTAAGTGTATGCACTGCTAAGACCAAAGACTTATGTCTGTGTTATCCTTGCCTTTCATCTCTAGTAACACTGTAAATGCATCACTGTACAGTCTGGGCTGTAATTTCAGAAGCAGCTGTGTTCTCCGGCTATTAGGCTCAAATCATAGGTTTGGATCAGTATTTGGAGAGAAAGACAACATTTAGAGGGGATTTGCTTTCTAATTCAGCTCTGGGTATTTTTCAGCAGCAGTATCAAAGCTGGGGACACAAAAATAGGAGGAGTGGCAAACACTGTTGCAGTAGCAAAGGTCATTCAAAATGATCTAGACAACATTCAGAACTGGGCAGACACATGGCAAATGACATTTAATAGAGAAAAGTGTAAAGTATTGCATGCAGGAAATAAAAATGTGCATTATAAATATCATATGGGAGATACTGAAATTGAGTGTTTGCCACTCCTCCTATTTTTGTGTCGTCTGCAAATTTAACGAGTTTGCTTACTATACCAGAATCTAAATCATTAATGTAGATTTTCAATGCTGCATCCTCAAAAAAGTCAAGCAGGTTAGTTAGACACGATCTCCCTTTCCTAAAACCATGCTGACTGTCTCTCAGGATATTGTTACCATATAGGTAATTTTCCATTTTGGATCTTATTATAGTTTCCATAAGTTTACATACAATAGAAGTCAGGCTTATTGGTCTGTAGTTACCTGGTTCGGTTTTGTCTCCCTTTTTGTGGATCGGTATTACGTTTGCTATTTTCCAGTCTGTCGGTACAACCCCTGTGTCAAGAGACTGTTGCATGATCTTGGTTAGCGGTTTGTAAATAACTTCTTTCATTTCTTTGAGTACTATTGGGAGGATCTCATCTGGCCCAGGGGATTTGTTTATTTTAAGAGCTCCTAGTCCCTTTAACACTTCTGCCTCTGTTATGCTAAAGTTATTTAAAATTGGATAGGAACAGGTAGGCATGTGGGGCATGTTGTCTGTGTCCTCCTTTGTAAAAACCTGTGAAAAGTAATCATTTAATATATTTGCTATTTTTTTTTCTTCATCTATGATTTTGCCGTTTGTGTCTCTTAGACATTTAACCTCCTCTTTGAATGTTCTCTTGCTGTTATAATAGGCTGTGTGGTCCAGTGATTAAAGAAAAGGGCTTGGAACCAGGAGGTCCCCGGTTCAAATCCCACCTCTGCCACTGACTCATTGTGTGACCCTGAGCAAGTCACTTAACCTCCTTGTGCTTCGTCTTTCGGGTGAGACGTAATTGTAAGTGACTCTGCAGCTGATGCATAGTTCACACACCCTAGTCTCTGTAAGTCGCCTTGGATAAAGGCGTCTGCTAAATAAACAAATAATTGATTAATTAATATTTGCTATTTTTTTTTCTTCATCTATGATTTTGCCATTTGTGTCTCTTAGACATTTAACCTCCTCTTTGAATGTTCTCTTGCTGTTATAATATTGGAAGAATATTTTGGAATTGGTTTTAGCCCCTTAGCAATATTGATTTCTATCTCTCTTTGGCCTTTCTAGCTTCCTTTTTGACTTGTGTTTGCAGTTCCAAGTACTCTTTCTGTGTACTTTGTTTTTGGTCCCTTTTAAATGCTCTGTAAAGTGCCTTTTTTCGCTGAATATTTTTTTTAATTGATATATTAAACCATTTTGGCCATTTTGTTTTAGATTTAAATTTGTCTACTTTTGGGATGTAATTGTTTTGCGCCTCTAGTACTACATTTTTAAAAAACAGCCATCCTTTTTCTGTGGATGTTTTCTCTATTTTACTCCAATCTACTTCTTTTCTTTTGTTTGCTTTTCTAAAATTGTAAACCTTAGCTTTAGTCATTACTTTTGGGGTTTTAAAAAATACTTCAAATGAGACCATGTTGTGGTCTGAGTTTGCCAATGGCTCTCTGACCTCTGTTTTAGTTATTCTGTCGTCTTTGGCCCTTACCATCAGAGTGAAGTTGTCAGCACACAGGTTCTAGAGGCACATCATGCCACGAACAAATTAAATTCCTAAAGAAAAAAGTTGTTGATGCCTATCAGTCTGGAAAGGGTTACAAAGCCATTTCTAAGGCTCTGGGGCTCCACCGAACCACAGTCTGAGCCATATTGTCCAAATGGAGAAAGTTTGGGACAGTAGTGAATCTTCCCAGTTGCCGTCCTGCCAAAATCTATCCAAGAGCAAGGCGTAAAATCTTCCAGGAAGTCACAAAGAACCCTAGAACAACATCCAGGGATCTGCAGGCCTCTCTCGCCTCGGCTAAGGTCAGTGTTCATGACTCCACCATCAGAAAGACACTGGGCAAAAATGGGATTCATGACAGAGTAGCAAGGCGGAAACCATTGCTCAGAACATGAATGCTCGTCTCAAGTTTGCCAAAAACACCTAGATAATCCTCAAGAGTTCTGGAACAATGTTCTATGGACATATGAGTCAAAAGTGGAACTTTTTGGCCGACATGGGCCCCGTTATGTCTGGCGAAAACCAAACACTTCATTCCACAGTAAGAACTTCATACCAACGGTCAAGCATGGTGGTGGTAGTATCTGGTTTGGGGATGCTTTGCTGCATCAGGACCTTTTGCTCTATATCAGAGAATTCTACAGGAGAATGTCAGGCCATCCGTCCATGAGCTGAAGCTGAAGCGCAGCTGGGTCATGCAGCAAGACAATGATCCGGAACACACAAGCAAGTCTACATCAGAATGGTTGAAGAACAAGAAATTTAAAGTTTTGGAATGGCCTAGTCAAAGTCCAGACCTAAACCCCATTGATGTTGTGGCAGGACCTGAAACGAGCAGTTCATGCTCAAAAACCCACAAATGTCACTGAGTTGAAGCAGTTCTGCATGGAGGAGTGGGCCAAAATTCCTCCACGGTGCTGTGAGAGACTAATCAATAACTACAGGAAGCGTTTGGTTGCAGTTATTGCTGCTAAAGGTGGCGTAACCAGTTATTGAGTCTAAGGGGGCCATTACTTTTTCACACGGGGGCATTGGGTGTTGCATAACTTTCTTTAATAAATAAATGACATATGTATCACATTTTTGTGTTATTTGTTCACTCAGGGTCCCTTTTATCTAATATTAGGTTTTGGTTGAAGATCTGATAACATTCAGTGTCAAAAATATGCAAAAATGCAGAAAATCAGACAGGGGGCAAATACTTTTTCACGGCACTGTATAAGGGGGTCTCTAGTTCAGGTCAGGATTATGTAGCAAAGGGAGCACAAAGAACCCTGCAGGACTGAGCTCTGGAGCACTGCTAACTACACACCCCTCAAGGCCTGTCGGTATCAGGGCCGAGGTCACTGTTCCCTCAGTGCAATCCCCACTAACGCTGCCCCTGTCTCCCCTCACAGAGGCATCAGGACTCCTGCAGGTCCGAGCACTGAAGGATTACTGGAACATCCACGACCCCACAGCCCTCAACATCCGAGCAGGCGACATCATCATGGTAGGCTGGTGTGTGTGTGTGTGTGTGTGTGTGTGTGTGTGTTGTGTGTGTGTTTGTGGGGGGCTGGGGGTGGGGGTGGTGGTAGTACGTCTTGTTTAGATTTACACAACATTGCAAAAACACACCCTTCCATTCCGGCCCCTCTCAGGCCCATCGTCACAAGAGCGGTTCATGCAGTTATTGTTTTAGGGAAGCCCCTGAAGAACCCTTGTCATTTTATAACGTCTCCCACAGTAGTGTTTCGTTGAAACTTCAGGGTGACACAAGGTTATTTCAAAGTCAAAGTACTTTTCAATTCCTAGTCTTCACAAGGTATAGTGTTTTCTTTAGCGGCCTGGTTCATCTCCCTGAATCCTGCTGCTCTGCGCTGACTTGCACAACAGACTGAGCCTCCACTACAGGCAGCTTTCACGCAACTCCTTATGAACCTTCAGTAGAATTCGACTCCCTTGTACTTGGCTTGATTCATGCGTCCTTCACAAAGACAAATCTGCCCGATTCCAGCCTTGCTGAAGCACCCCCAGATGAGTCCAATTTTCAGCTTTGCCCAACACCTGGTCGTCTAATGGTTAGACGGAGACCTGGAGAGGCCTACAAGCCACAGTGTCTCGCACCCACTGTGAGATGTGGTGGAGGATCGGTGATGATCTGGGGGTGCTTCAGCAAGGCTGGAATCGGGCAGCTTTGGCATGAATCAAGCCAAGTACAAGGTTGTCCTGGAAGAAAACTTGCTTCCTTCTGGTCTGACAATGTTCCCCAACTCTGAGGATTGTTTTTTTCCAGCAGGACAATGCTCCATGCCACACAGCCAGGTCAATCAAGGTGTGGATGGAGGACCACCAGATCAAGACCCTGTCATGGCCAGCCCAATCTCCAGACCTGAACCCCATTGAAAACCTCTGGAATGTGATCAAGAGGAAGATGGATGGTCACAAGCCATCAAACAAAGCCGAGCTGCTTGAATTTTTGCACCAGTAGTGGCATAAAGTCACCCAACATCAATGTGAAAGACTGGTGGAGAGCATGCCAAGACGCATGAAAGCTGTGCTTGAAAATCAGGATTATTCCACCAAATATTGATTTCTGAACTCTTCCTAAGTTAAAACATTAGTATTGTGTTGTTTAAAAATGAATATGAACTTATTTTCTTTGCATTATTCAAGGTCTCACAACACTGCATCTTTTTTGTTATTTTGACCAGTTGTCATTTTCTGCAAATAAATGCTCTAAATGACAATATTTTTATTTGGAATTTGGGAGAAATGTTGTCAGTAGTTTATAGAATAAAACAAAAATGTTCATTTTACCCAAACACATACCTATAAATAGTAAAACCAGAGAAACTGATAATTTTGCAGTGGTCTCTTAATTTTTTCCAGAGCTGTATATCTGAATTGGTGTTGAAATGATTAAGAACCGAGTAGAGTATTTGGAAGCAACACTTAATATTAACAACCATAATGATCCAGCAAACCCCTACAAATACAACCATAATAACTCTGCACAGAGCCACAGGCTTAAATAACAAATACAACCATAATAACTCTGCACAGAGCCACAGGCTTAAATAACAAAAACAACCATAATAACTCTGCACAGAGCCACAGGCTTAAATAACAAATACAACCATAATAACTCTGCACAGAGCCACGAGTTTAAATAACAAATACAACCATAATAACTCTGCACAGAGCCACGAGTTTAAATAACAAATACAACCATAATAACTCTGCACAGAGCCACAGGCTTAAATAACAAATACAACCATAATAACTCTGCACAGTGCCACGAGCTTAAATAACAAAAACAACCATAATAACTCTGCACAGAGCCACAGGCTTAAATAACAAAAACAACCATAATAACTCTGCACAGAGCCACAGGCTTAAATAACAAAAACAACCATAATAACTCTGCACAGAGCCACGAGTTTAAATAACAAAAACAACCATAATAACTCTGCACAGAGCCACAGGCTTAAATAACAAAAACAACCATAATAACTCTGCACAGAGCCACGAGTTTAAATAACAAAAACAACCATAATAACTCTGCACAGAGCCACGAGTTTAAATAACAAATACAACCATAATAACTCTGCACAGAGCCACAGGCTTAAATAACAAATACAACCATAATAACTCTGCACAGAGCCACGAGTTTAAATAACAAAAACAACCATAATAACTGCACAAAGCCACAGGCTTAAATAACAAATACAACCATAATAACTCTGCACAGAGCCACGAGTTTAAATAACAAAAACAACCATAATAACTCTGCACAGAGCCACAGGCTTAAATAACAAAAACAACCATAATAACTCTGCACAGAGCCACAGGCTTAAATAACAAAAACAACCATAATAACTCTGCACAGTGCCACAGGCTTAAATAACAAAAACAACCATAATAACTCTGCACAGAGCCACGAGTTTAAAAACAAATAATACAACCATAATAACTCTGCACAGAGCCACAGGCTTAAATAACAAAAACAACCATAATAACTCTGCACAGAGCCACAGGCTTAAATAACAAATACAACCATAATAACTCTGCACAGAGCCACGAGCTTAAATAACAAATACAACCATAATAACTCTGCACAGAGCCACAGGCTTAAATAACAAAAACAACCATAATAACTCTGCACAGAGCCACAGGCTTAAATAACAAATACAACCATAATAACTCTGCACAGAGCCACGAGTTTAAATAACAAAAACAACCATAATAACTCTGCACAGAGCCACGAGTTTAAATAACAAATACAACCACAACACCGTGTAACAATTTTTTTTTTTTTTTGGTTCCTGGGTAGTAAGTGTTATTTCCTAATTGCTTATGCCTCAAAAGTATAGAAAATGGCTATTATTCCCCACAAACTTTGCTTTTGTGACCAGGACAGTGATATTTTGAAATTTACCTATTTTCCAGAACATTCCAGATACAGTGCCTTGCGAAAGTATTCGGCCCCCTTGAACTTTGCGACCTTTTGCCACATTTCAGGCTTCAAACATAAAGATATGAAACTGTAATTTTTTGTGAAGAATCAACAACAAGTGGGACACAATCATGAAGTGGAACGAAATGTATTGGATATTTCAAACTTTTTTAACAAATAAAAAACTGAAAAATTGGGCGTGCAAAATTATTCAGCCCCCTTAAGTTAATACTTTGTAGCGCCACCTTTTGCTGCGATTACAGCTGTAAGTCGCTTGGGGTATGTCTCTCTATCAGTTTTGCACATCGAGAGACTGAAATTTTGCCCATTCCTCCTTGCAAAACAGCTCGAGCTCAGTGAGGTTGGATGGAGAGCATTTGTGAACAGCAGTTTTCAGTTCTTTCCACAGATTCTCGATTGGATTCAGGTCTGGACTTTGACTTGGCCATTCTAACACCTGGATATGTTTATTTGTGAACCATTCCATTGTAGATTTTGCTTTATGTTTTGGATCATTGTCTTGTTGGAAGACAAATCTCCGTCCCAGTCTCAGGTCTTTTGCAGACTCCATCAGGTTTTCTTCCAGAATGGTCCTGTATTTGGCTCCATCCATCTTCCCATCAATTTTAACCATCTTCCCTGTCCCTGCTGAAGAAAAAGCAGGCCCAAACCATGATGCTGCCACCACCATGTTTGACAGTGGGGATGGTGTGTTCAGGGTGATGAGCTGTGTTGCTTTTACGCCAAACATAACGTTTTGCATTGTTGCCAAAAAGTTCGATTTTGGTTTCATCTGACCAGAGCACCTTCTTCCACATGTTTGGTGTGTCTCCCAGGTGGCTTGTGGCAAACTGTAAACGACACTTTTATGGATATCTTTAAGAAATGGCTTTCTTCTTGCCACTCTTCCATAAAGGCCAGATTTGTGCAGTATACGACTGATTGTTGTCCTATGGACAGAGTCTCCCACCTCAGCTGTAGATCTCTGCAGTTCATCCAGAGTGATCATGGGCCTCTTGGCTGCATCTCTGATCAGTCTTCTCCTTGTATGAGCTGAAAGTTTAGAGGGACGGCCAGGTCTTGGTAGATTTGCAGTGGTCTGATACTCTTTCCATTTCTATATTATCGCTTGCACAGTGCTCCTTGGGATGTTTAAAGCTTGGGAAATCTTTTTGTATCCAAATCCGGCTTTAAACTTCTCCACAACAGTATCTCGGACCTGCCTGGTGTGTTCCTTGTTCTTCATGATGCTCTCTGCGCTTTAAACGGACCTCTGAGACTATCACAGTGCAGGTGCATTTATACGGAGACTTGATTACACACAGGTGGATTCTATTTATCATCATTAGTCATTTAGGTCAACATTGGATCATTCAGAGATCCTCACTGAACTTCTGGAGAGAGTTTGCTGCACTGAAAGTAAAGGGGCTGAATAATTTTGCACGCCCAATTTTTCAGTTTTTTATTTGTTAAAAAAGTTTGAAATATCCAATAAATTTCGTTCCACTTCATGATTGTGTCCCACTTGTTGTTGATTCTTCACAAAAAATTACAGTTTCATATCTTTATGTTTGAAGCCTGAAATGTGGCAAAAGGTCGCAAAGTTCAAGGGGGCCGAATACTTTCGCAAGGCACTGTAGATTCAGTGCTGAGTAAACTTGGAGTAACTTCTAGAACTTTCTAGAACTTTCCAGTAATATAAATAGTAGTATAAATACAGGGGCCTTAAGCCCACCAGTTCAGTTTAGTTCCAGCTGCCTAAGTGGATACATATCTGCATTTTTCTGAGATGGCATCAAGGTCATAGGAGACTTCAAAATGGTGGCATTCCTGATGGGTCTCCAAGGCGGTTTTACCAAGTTTCCCTGCTATCTTTGCCTTTGGGACAGCAGGGACACCAAGGCGCACTACCACAGGCGGGACTGGCCACAGCGGACCGAGTTCTCTGTGGGGAGGAACAACGTCAAGTGGGAGCCACTGGTGGACCCCCGGAAGGTGCTGATGCCACCACTGCACATCAAATTGGGCCTTATGAAACAATTTGTCAGAGCTCTAGATAAGGAGTCGGCAGCCTTCAAGTACCTTCAAGGCTTCTTCCCTAAGCTGTCTGAGGCAAAGGTCAAAGCCGGTGTCTTCATCGGACCACAGATAAAGAAGATCCTGGAGTGCAATGAATTCCCCAAGAAGCTCACTAGTAAGGAGAAAGCGGCTTGGAACAGCTTTGTCGCAGTGGTTCGGGGCTTCCTGGGCAATCACAAGGCCGAAGACTATGTGGAGCTGGTTGAGACTCTGGTGAAGAACTACGGCACAATGGGCTGTAGGATGTCCCTCAAAGTCCATATCCTTGATGCTCATCTTGATAAATTCAAGGAGAACATGGGAGCGTACTCGGAGGAGCAAGGCGCGCTTCCACCAGGATATACTGGACTTTGAACGCCGCTACCAAGGACAGTATAACGAGAACATGATGGGAGACTACATTTGGGGGCTGATTCGTGAAAGTGATTTACAGTATAATCGTAAATCTCGAAAAACTACTCACTTCTAAATCTTTTGTAGTCATTGTTGTATTACTTTAGTATAAATACATGTTAATTTGGATTCATATGATGTTTTTTTCTGACTTTATGTGAACGAAAAGACACAAATTCGCCCGTTTTCTCATTGGAAATAGGTAGATTTCAAAATATCACTGTCCTGGTCACAAAAGCAAAGTTTGTGGGGAATAATAGCCATTTTCTATACTTTTGAGGCATAAGCAATTAGGAAATAACACTTACTACCCAGGAACAAAAATTGTGTTACATAGTGTAATAACTCTGCACAGAGCCACAGGCTTAAATAACAAATACAACCATAATAACTCTGCACAGAGCCACGAGTTTAAATAACAAAAACAACCATAATAACTCTGCACAGAGCCACAGGCTTAAATAACAAATACAACCATAATAACTCTGCAGAGAGCCACGAGTTTAAATAACAAAAACAACCATAATAACTCTGCACAGAGCCACGAGTTTAAATAACAAATACAACCATAAAAACTCTGCACAGAGCCACGAGTTTAAATAACAAAAACAACCATAATAACTCTGCACAGAGCCACGAGTTTAAATAACAAATAGAACCATAATAACTCTGCACAGTGCCACAAGCTTAAATAACAAAAACAACCATAATAACTCTGCACAGAGCCACAGGCTTAAATAACAAAAACAACCATAATAACTCTGCACAGAGCCACGAGTTTAAATAACAAAAACAACCATAATAACTCTGCACAAAGCCACAGGCTTAAATAACAAAAACAACCATAATAACTCTGCACAGAGCCACAGGCTTAAATAACAAATACAACCATAATAACTCTGCACAGAGCCACAGGCTTAAATAACAAATACAACCATAATAACTCGGCACAGAGCCACGAGTTTAAATAACAAATACAACCATAATAACTCTGCACAGAGCCACGAGTTTAAATAACAAATACAACCATAATAACTCTGCACAGAGCCACGAGCTTAAATAACAAAAACAACCATAATAACTCTGCACAGAGCCACAGGCTTAAATAACAAATACAACCATAATAACTCTGCACAGAGCCACAGGCTTAAATAACAAATACAACCATAATAACTCTGCACAGAGCCACAGGCTTAAATAACAAATACAACCATAATAACTCTGCACAGAGCCACAGGCTTAAATAACAAATACAACCATAATAACTCTGCACAGAGCCACGAGTTTAAATAACAAATACAACCATAATAACTCTGCACAGAGCCACGAGTTTAAATAACAAAAACAACCATAATAACTCTGCACAGTGCCACGAGTTTAAATAACAAATACAACCATAATAACTCTGCACAGAGCCACAGGCTTAAATAACAAAAACAACCATAATAACTCTGCACAGAGCCACGAGTTTAAATAACAAAAACAACCATAATAACTCTGCACAGAGCCACGAGTTTAAATAACAAAAACAACCATAATACCTCTGCACAAAGCCACAGGCTTAAATAACAAATACAACCATAATAACTCTGCACTGAGCCACAGGCTTAAATAACAAATACAACCATAATAACTCTGCACAGAGCCACGAGTTTAAATAACAAAAACAACCATAATAACTCTGCACAGAGCCACAGGCTTAAATAACAAATACAACCATAATAACTCTGCACAGAGCCACAGGCTTAAATAACAAATACAACCATAATAACTCTGCACAGAGCCACAGGCTTAAATAACAAATACAACCATAATAACTCTGCACAGAGCCACGAGTTTAAATAACAAATACAACCATAATAACTCTGCACAGAGCCACGACTTTAAATAACAAATACAACCATAATAATTCTGCACAGAGCCACGAGTTTAAATAACAAAAACAACCATAATAACTCTGCACAGTGCCACGAGTTTAAATAACAAATACAACCATAATAACTCTGCACAGAGCCATGAGTTTAAATAACAAAAACAACCATAATAACTCTGCACAGAGCCACGAGTTTAAATAACAAAAACAACCATAATAACTCTGCACAGAGCCACAGGCTTAAATAACAAAAACAACCATAATAACTCTGCACAGAGCCACAGGCTTAAATAACAAATACAACCATAATAACTCTGCACAGAGCCACAGGCTTAAATAACAAATACAACCATAATAACTCTGCACAGTGCCACGAGCTTAAATAACAAAAACAACCATAATAACTCTGCACAGAGCCACAGGCTTAAATAACAAAAACAACCATAATAACTCTGAACAGAGCCACGAGTTTAAATAACAAAAACAACCATAATAACTCTGCACAAAGCCACAGGCTTAAATAACAAATACAACCATAATAAGTCTGCACAGAGCCACAGGCTTAAATAACGAAAAAACAACCATAATAACTCTGCACAGAGCCACGAGTTTAAATAACAAATACAACCATAATAACTCTGCACAGAGCCACAGGCTTAAATAACAAATACAACCATAATAACTCTGCACAGAGCCACAGGCTTAAATAACAAATACAACCATAATAACTCTGCACAGAGCCACAGGCTTAAATAACAAATACAACCATAATAACTCTGCACAGAGCCACGAGCTTAAATAACAAAAACAACCATAATAACTCTGCACAGAGCCACAGGCTTAAATAACAAATACAACCATAATAACTCTGCACAGAGCCACAGGCTTAAATAACAAATACAACCATAATAACTCTGCACAGAGCCACAGGCTTAAATAACAAATACAACCATAATAACTGCACAGAGCCACAGGCTTAAATAACAAATACAACCATAATAACTCTGCACAGAGCCACGAGTTTAAATAACAAATACAACCATAATAACTCTGCACAGAGCCACGAGTTTAAATAACAAATACAACCATAATAACTCTGCACAGAGCCACGAGTTTAAATAACAAATACAACCATAATAACTCTGCACAGAGCCACAGGCTTAAATAACAAATACAACCATAATAACTCTGCACAGAGCCACGAGCTTAAATAACAAAAACAACCATAATAACTCTGCACAGAGCCACAGGCTTAAATAATAAAAACAACCATAATAACTCTGCACAGAGCCACAGGCTTAAATAACAAAAACAACCATAATAACTCTGCACAGAGCCACGAGTTTAAATAACAAAAACAACCATAATACCTCTGCACAAAGCCACAGGCTTAAATAACAAATACAACCATAATAACTCTGCACAGAGCCACGAGTTTAAATAACAAATACAACCATAATAACTCTGCACAGAGCCACGAGCTTAAATAACAAAAACAACCATAATAACTCTGCACAGAGCCACAGGCTTAAATAACAAATACGACCATAATAACTCTGCACAAAGCCACAGGCTTAAATAACAAATACAACCATAATAACTCTGCACAGAGCCACAGGCTTAAATAACAAAAACAACCATAATAACTCTGCACAGAGCCACGAGTTTAAATAACAAAAACAACCATAATAACTCTGCACAGAGCCACAGGCTTAAATAACAAATACAACCATAATTACTCTGCACAGATCCACAGGCTTAAATAACAAATACAACCATAATAACTCTGCACAGAGCCACAGGCTGAAATAACAAATACCACCATAATAACTCTGCACAGAGCCACGAGCTTAAATAACAAAAACAACCATAATAACTCTGCACAGAGCCACAGGCTTAAATAACAAATACAACCATAATAACTCTGCACAGAGCCACAGGCTTAAATAACAAATACAACCATAATAACTCTGCACAGAGCCACGAGTTTAAATAACAAATACAACCATAATAACTCTGCACAGAGCCACGAGTTTAAATAACAAATACAACCATAATAACTCTGCACAGAGCCATGAGTTTAAATAACAAAAGCAACCATAATAACTCTGCACAGAGCCACGAGTTTAAATAACAAAAACAACCATAATAACTCTGCACAGAGCCACAGGCTTAAATAACAAATACAACCATAATAACTCTGCACAGAGCCACAGGCTTAAATAACAAATACAACCATAATAACTCTGCACAGAGCCATGAGTTTAAATAACAAATACAACCATAATAACTCTGCACAGAGCCACGAGTTTAAATAACAAAAACAACCATAATAACTCTGCACAGAGCCACAGGCTTAAATAACAAAAACAACCATAATAACTCTGCACAGAGCCACAGGCTTAAATAACAAAAACAACCATAATAACTCTGCACAGAGCCACGAGTTTAAATAACAAAAACAACCATAATAACTCTGCACAAAGCCACAGGCTTAAATAACAAATACAACCATAATAACTCTGCACAGAGCCACAGGCTTAAATAACAAATACAACCATAATAACTCTGCACAGAGCCACGAGTTTAAATAACAAAAACAACCATAATAACTATGCACAGAGCCACAGGCTTAAATAACAAATACAACCATAATAACTCTGCACAGAGCCACAGGCTTAAATAACAAATACAACCATAATAACTCTGCACAGAGCCACAGGCTTAAATAACAAATACAACCATAATAACTCGGCACAGAGCCACGAGTTTAAATAACAAATACAACCATAATAACTCTGCACAGAGCCACAGGCTTAAATAACAAATACAACCATAATAACTCTGCACAGTGCCACGAGCTTAAATAACAAAAACAACCATAATAACTCTGCACAGAGCCACAGGCTTAAATAACAAATACAACCATAATAACTCTGCACAGAGCCACAGGCTTAAATAACAAATACAACCATAATAACTCTGCACAGAGCCACAGGCTTAAATAACAAATACAACCATAATAACTCTGCACAGAGCCACAGGCTTAAATAACAAATACAACCATAATAACTCTGCACAGAGCCACGAGTTTAAATAACAAATACAACCATAATAACTCTGCACAGAGCCACGAGTTTAAATAACAAGAACAACCATAATAACTCTGCACAGTGCCACGAGTTTAAATAACAAAAACAACCATAATAACTCTGCACAGTGCCACGAGTTTAAATAACAAATACAACCATAATAACTCTGCACAGAGCCACAGGCTTAAATAACAAAAACAACCATAATAACTCTGCACAGAGCCACGAGTTTAAATAACAAATACAACCATAATAACTCTGCACAGAGCCACAGGCTTAAATAACAAATCCAACCATAATAACTCTGCACAGAGCCACAGGCTTAAATAACAAATACAACCATAATAACTCTGCACAGAGCCACAGGCTTAAATAACAAATACAACCATAATAACTCTGCACAGAGCCACGAGCTTAAATAACAAAAACAACCATAATAACTGCACAGAGCCACAGGCTTAAATAACAAATACAACCATAATAACTCTGCACAGAGCCACAGGCTTAAATAACAAATACAACCATAATAACTCTGCACAGAGCCACAGGCTTAAATAACAAATACAACCATAATTACTCTGCACAGAGCCACAGGCTTAAATAACAAATACAACCATAATAACTCTGCACAGAGCCACAGGCTGAAATAACAAATACAACCATAATAACTCTGCACAGAGCCACAGGCTTAAATAACAAATACAACCATAATAACTCTGCACAGAGCCACAGGCTTAAATAACAAATACAACCATAATAACTCTGCACAGAGCCACAGGCTTAAATAACAAATACAACCATAATAACTCTGCACAGAGCCACGAGTTTAAATAACAAAAACAACCATAATAACTATGCACAGAGCCACAGGCTTAAATAACAAATACAACCATAATAACTCTGCACAGAGCCACAGGCTTAAATAACAAATACAACCATAATAACTCTGCACAGAGCCACAGGCTTAAATAACAAATACAACCATAATAACTCGACACAGAGCCACGAGTTTAAATAACAAATACAACCATAATAACTCTGCACAGAGCCACGAGTTTAAATAACAAATACAACCATAATAACTCTGCACAGAGCCACGAGCTTAAATCACAAAAACAACCATAATAACTCTGCACAGAGCCACAGGCTTAAATAACAAATACAACCATAATAACTCTGCACAGAGCCACAGGCTTAAATAACAAATACAACCATAATAACTCTGCACAGAGCCACAGGCTTAAATAACAAATACAACCATAATAACTCTGCACAGAGCCACAGGCTTAAATAACAAATACAACCATAATAACTCTGCACAGAGCCACGAGTTTAAATAACAAATACAACCATAATAACTCTGCACAGAGCCACGAGTTTAAATAACAAATACAACCATAATAACTCTGCACAGAGCCACGAGTTTAAATAACAAAAACAACCATAATAACTCTGCACAGTGCCACGAGTTTAAATAACAAATACAACCATAATAACTCTGCACAGAGCCACAGGCTTAAATAACAAAAACAACCATAATAACTCTGCACAGAGCCACGAGTTTAAATAACAAAAACAACCATAATACCTCTGCACAAAGCCACAGGCTTAAATAACAAATACAACCATAATAACTCTGCACTGAGCCACAGGCTAAAATAACAAATACAACCATAATAACTCTGCACAGAGCCACGAGTTTAAATGACAAATACAACCATAATAACTCTGCACAGAGCCACGACTTTAAATAACAAATACAACCATAATAACTCTGCACAGAGCCACGAGTTTAAATAACAAAAACAACCATAATAACTCTGCACAGTGCCACGAGTTTAAATAACAAATACAACCATAATAACTCTGCACAGAGCCATGAGTTTAAATAACAAAAACAACCATAATAACTCTGCACAGAGCCACGAGTTTAAATAACAAAAACAACCATAATAACTCTGCACAGAGCCACAGGCTTAAATAACAAAAACAACCATAATAACTCTGCACAGAGCCACAGGCTTAAATAACAAATACAACCATAATAACTCTGCACAGAGCCACAGGCTTAAATAACAAATACAACCATAATAACTCTGCACAGTGCCACGAGCTTAAATAACAAAAACAACCATAATAACTCTGCACAGAGCCACAGGCTTAAATAACAAAAACAACCATAATAACTCTGAACAGAGCCACGAGTTTAAATAACAAAAACAACCATAATAACTCTGCACAAAGCCACAGGCTTAAATAACAAATACAACCATAATAAGTCTGCACAGAGCCACAGGCTTAAATAACGAAAACAACCATAATAACTCTGCACAGAGCCACGAGTTTAAATAACAAATACAACCATAATAACTCTGCACAGAGCCACAGGCTTAAATAACAAATACAACCATAATAACTCTGCACAGAGCCACAGGCTTAAATAACAAATACAACCATAATAACTCTGCACAGAGCCACAGGCTTAAATAACAAATACAACCATAATAACTCTGCACAGAGCCACGAGCTTAAATAACAAAAACAACCATAATAACTCTGCACAGAGCCACAGGCTTAAATAACAAATACAACCATAATAACTCTGCACAGAGCCACAGGCTTAAATAACAAATACAACCATAATAACTCTGCACAGAGCCACAGGCTTAAATAACAAATACAACCATAATAACTGCACAGAGCCACAGGCTTAAATAACAAATACAACCATAATAACTCTGCACAGAGCCAATGAGTTTAAATAACAAATACAACCATAATAACTCTGCACAGAGCCACGAGTTTAAATAACAAATACAACCATAATAACTCTGCACAGAGCCACGAGCTTAAATAACAAAAACAACCATAATAACTCTGCACAGAGCCACAGGCTTAAATAATAAAAACAACCATAATAACTCTGCACAGAGCCACAGGCTTAAATAACAAAAACAACCATAATAACTCTGCACAGAGCCACGAGTTTAAATAACAAAAACAACCATAATACCTCTGCACAAAGCCACAGGCTTAAATAACAAATACAACCATAATAACTCTGCACAGAGCCACGAGTTTAAATAACAAATACAACCATAATAACTCTGCACAGAGCCACGAGCTTAAATAACAAAAACAACCATAATAACTGCACAGAGCCACAGGCTTAAATAACAAATACAACCATAATAACTCTGCACAGAGCCACGAGCTTAAATAACAAAAACAACCATAATAACTCTGCACAGAGCCACAGGCTTAAATAACAAATACAACCATAATAACTCTGCACAGAGCCACAGGCTTAAATAACAAATACAACCATAATAACTCTGCACAGAGCCACAGGCTTAAATAACAAATACAACCATAATAACTGCACAGAGCCACAGGCTTAAATAACAAATACAACCATAATAACTCTGCACAGAGCCACGAGTTTAAATAACAAATACAACCATAATAACTCTGCACAGAGCCACGAGTTTAAATAACAAATACAACCATAATAACTCTGCACAGAGCCACGAGTTTAAATAACAAATACAACCATAATAACTCTGCACAGAGCCACAGGCTTAAATAACAAATACAACCATAATAACTCTGCACAGAGCCACGAGCTTAAATAACAAAAACAACCATAATAACTCTGCACAGAGCCACAGGCTTAAATAATAAAAACAACCATAATAACTCTGCACAGAGCCACAGGCTTAAATTACAAAAAACAACCATAATAACTCTGCACAGAGCCACGAGTTTAAATAACAAAAACAACCATAATACCTCTGCACAAAGCCACAGGCTTAAATAACAAATACAACCATAATAACTCTGCACAGAGCCACGAGTTTAAATAACAAATACAACCATAATAACTCTGCACAGAGCCACGAGCTTAAATAACAAAAACAACCATAATAACTCTGCACAGAGCCACAGGCTTAAATAACAAATACGACCATAATAACTCTGCACAAAGCCACAGGCTTAAATAACAAATACAACCATAATAACTCTGCACAGAGCCACAGGCTTAAATAACAAAAACAACCATAATAACTCTGCACAGAGCCACGAGTTTAAATAACAAAAACAACCATAATAACTCTGCACAGAGCCACAGGCTTAAATAACAAATACAACCATAATTACTCTGCACAGAGCCACAGGCTTAAATAACAAATACAACCATAATAACTCTGCACAGAGCCACAGGCTGAAATAACAAATACCACCATAATAACTCTGCACAGAGCCACGAGCTTAAATAACAAAAACAACCATAATAACTCTGCACAGAGCCACAGGCTTAAATAACAAATACAACCATAATAACTCTGCACAGAGCCACAGGCTTAAATAACAAATAAACCATAATAACTCTGCACAGAGCCACGAGTTTAAATAACAAATACAACCATAATAACTCTGCACAGAGCCACGAGTTTAAATAACAAATACAACCATAATAACTCTGCACAGAGCCATGAGTTTAAATAACAAAAACAACCATAATAACTCTGCACAGAGCCACGAGTTTAAATAACAAAAACAACCATAATAACTCTGCACAGAGCCACAGGCTTAAATAACAAATACAACCATAATAACTCTGCACAGAGCCACAGGCTTAAATAACAAATACAACCATAATAACTCTGCACAGAGCCACGAGTTTAAATAACAAATACAACCATAATAACTCTGCACAGAGCCACGAGTTTAAATAACAAAAACAACCATAATAACTCTGCACAGAGCCACAGGCTTAAATAACAAAAACAACCATAATAACTCTGCACAGAGCCACAGGCTTAAATAACAAAAACAACCATAATAACTCTGCACAGAGCCACGAGTTTAAATAACAAAAACAACCATAATAACTCTGCACAAAGCCACGAGTTTAAATAACAAATATAACCATAATAACTCTGCACAGAGCCACAGGCTTAAATAACAAATACAACCATAATAACTCTGCACAGAGCCACGAGTTTAAATAACAAAAACAACCATAATAACTATGCACAGAGCCACAGGCTTAAATAACAAATACAACCATAATAACTCTGCACAGAGCCACAGGCTTAAATAACAAATACAACCATAATAACTCTGCACAGAGCCACGAGTTTAAATAACAAAAACAACCATAATAACTCTGCACAGAGCCACGAGTTTAAATAACAAAAACAACCATAATAACTCTGCACAGAGCCACGAGTTTAAATAACAAAAACAACCATAATAACCCTGCACAGAGCCACGAGTTTAAATAACAAAAACAACCATAATAACTCTGCACAGAGCCACAGGCTTAAATAACAAATACAACCATAATAACTCTGCACAGTGCCACGAGCTTAAATAACAAAAACAACCATAATAACTCTGCACAGAGCCACAGGCTTAAATAACAAAAACAACCATAATAACTCTGCACAGAGCCACGAGTTTAAATAACAAATACAACCATAATAACTCTGCACAGAGCCACAGGCTTAAATAACAAATACAACCATAATAACTCTGCACAGTGCCACGAGCTTAAATAACAAAAACAACCATAATAACTCTGCACAGAGCCACAGGCTTAAATAACAAAAACAACCATAATAACTCTGCACAGAGCCACAGGCTTAAATAACAAAAACAACCATAATAACTCTGCACAGAGCCACGAGTTTAGATAACAAAAACAACCATAATACCTCTGCACAAAGCCACAGGCTTAAATAACAAATACAACCATAATAACTCTGCACAGAGCCACAGGCTTAAATAACAAATACAACCATAATAACTCTGCACAGAGCCACAGGCTTAAATAACAAATACAACCATAATAACTCTGCACAGAGCCACGAGTTTAAATAACAAAAACAACCATAATAACTCTGCACAGAGCCACAGGCTTAAATAACAAATACAACCATAATAACTCTGCACAGAGCCACGAGTTTAAATAACAAAAACAACCATAATAACTCTGCACAGAGCCACAGGCTTAAATAACAAATACAACCATAATAACTCTGCACAGAGCCACTAGTTTAAATAACAAAAACAACCATAATAACTCTGCACAGAGCCACAGGCTTAAATAACAAATACAACCATAATAACTCTGCACAGAGCCACAGGCTTAAATAACAAATACAACCATAATAACTCTGCACAGAGCCACAGGCTTAAATAACAAATACAACCATAATTACTCTGCACAGAGCCACAGGCTTAAATAACAAATACAACCATAATAACTCTGCACAGAGCCACAGGCTTAAATAACAAATACAACCATAATAACTCTGCACAGAGCCACGAGTTTAAATAACAAATACAACCATAATAACTCTGCACAGAGCCACGAGTTTAAATAACAAATACAACCATAATAACTCTGCACAGAGCCACAGGCTTAAATAACAAATACAACCATAATAACTCTGCACAGAGCCATGAGTTTAAATAACAAAAACAACCATAATAACTCTGCACAGAGCCACGAGTTTAAATAACAAAAACAACCATAATAACTCTGCACAGAGCCACAGGCTGAAATAACAAATACAACCATAATTACTCTGCACAGAGCCACAGGCTTAAATAACAAATACAACCATAATAACTCTGCACAGAGCCACAGGCTGAAATAACAAATACCACCATAATAACTCTGCACAGAGCCACGAGCTTAAATAACAAAAACAACCATAATAACTCTGCACAGAGCCACAGGCTTAAATAACAAATACAACCATAATAACTCTGCACAGAGCCACAGGCTTAAATAACAAATACAACCATAATAACTCTGCACATAGCCACGAGTTTAAATAACAAATACAACCATAATAACTCTGCACAGAGCCACAGGCTTAAATAACAAAAACAACCATAATAACTCTGCACAGAGCCACAGGCTTAAATAACAAAAACAACCATAATAACTCTGCACAGAGCCTCAGGCTTAAATAACAAAAACAACCATAATAACTCTGCACAGAGCCACGAGTTTAAATAACAAAAACAACCATAATAACTCTGCACAAAGCCACAGGCTTAAATAACATATACAACCATAATAACTCTGCACAGAGCCACAGGCTTAAATAACAAATACAACCATAATAACTCTGCACAGAGCCACGAGTTTAAATAACAAAAACAACCATAATAACTATGCACAGAGCCACAGGCTTAAATAACAAATACAACCATAATAACTCTGCACAGAGCCACGAGTTTAAATAACAAAAACAACCATAATAACTCTGCACAGAGCCACGAGTTTAAATAACAAAAACAACCATAATAACTCTGCACAGAGCCACGAGTTTAAATAACAAAAACAACCATAATAACTCTGCACAGAGCCACGGTTTAAATAACAAAACAACCATAATAACTCTGCACAGAGCCACAGGCTTAAATAACAAATACAACCATAATAACTCTGCACAGAGCCACAGGCTTAAATAACAAATACAACCATAATAACTCTGCACAGAGCCACAGGCTTAAATAACAAAAACAACCATAATAACTCTGCACAGAGCCACAAGTTTAAATAACAAAAACAACCATAATAACTCTGCACAGAGCCACGAGTTTAAATAACATATACAACCATAATAACTCTGCACAGAGCCACGAGTTTAAATAACAAAAACAACCATAATAACTCTGCACAGAGCCACAGGCTTAAATAACAAATACAACCATAATAACTCTGCACAGAGCCACAGGCTTAAATAACAAAAACAACCATAATAACTCTGCACAGAGCCACAAGTTTAAATAACAAAAACAACCATAATAACTCTGCACAGAGCCACGAGTTTAAATAACAAAAACAACCATAATAACTCTGCACAGAGCCACGAGTTTAAATAACAAATACAACCATAATAACTCTGCACAGAGCCACAGGCTTAAATAACAAATACAACCATAATAACTCTGCACAGAGCCACAGGCTTAAATAACAAATACAACCATAATAACTCTGCACAGAGCCACAGGCTTAAATAACAAATACAACCATAATAACTCTGCACAGAGCCACAGGCTTAAATAACAAATACAACCATAATAACTCTGCACAGAGCCACGAGTTTAAATAACAAATACAACCATAATAACTCTGCACAGAGCCACGAGTTTAAATAACAAAAACAACCATAATAACTCTGCACAGAGCCACAGGCTTAAATAACAAATACAACCATAATAACTCTGCACAGAGCCACAGGCTTAAATAACAAATACAACCATAATAACTCTGCACAGAGCCACAGGCTTAAATAACAAATACAACCATAAGAAGGAGGCTGTGTGGTCCAGTGGTTAAAGAAAAGGGCTTGGAACCAGGAGGTCCCCGGTTCAAATCCCACCTCAGCCACTGACTCATTGTGTGACCCTGAGCAAGTCACTTAACCTCCTTGTGCTCTGTCTTTCGGATGAGACGTAGTTGTAAGTGACTCTGCAGCTGATGCATAGTTCACACACCCTAGTCTCTAAGTCACATTGGATAAAGGCGTCTGCTAAATAAACAAATAATAATAATAATAATAATAATAATAATAATAACTCTGCACAGAGCCACGAGCTTAAATAACAAATACAACCATAATAACTCTGCACAGAGCCACGAGCTTAAATAACAAATACAACCATAATAACTCTGCACAGAGCCACAAGCTTAAAGGCTTACTCAGTAGTGACTGCAATTCTTATTTCCTTCCTGCAGCGTCCTCTCTTTATATATTCATGTATCTGATTTAACCAGGAAAGAATGCATTGAAATTCCCATGTGTTGACAAGGGGAGTCCTAATCAGAACACAAAGCATCAAGCTAGAGGAAGAGCTGTAAAAAAGCATTCAGTGATTATCCTCGCGGAGTGGAGGGGCATTTTTACAAACTGTGATATCCAATTGAGATGAAACTTTGTAAAGATATTAAGAGTGTTCTCTGTTACCTTCTCACCAAGCGCACATAGAGTTCAGTAATCAGTGATATAGAAACAATAGGCACTGGTGTGACAATGTTAGACCACTTTGTGCTTTAATTAGGCATCTTAAACGACTTCTAAAAAGTCTCATGCATTTTACCATTTGTGGCTATGTGTTCCTTTTCTCTTACTATTTTAAATTAATTACATATGTAGCCTATTAAAGTCATCAATTAAATTATACAATCAGTAATTTGCCTATTTTGACAATTTTCCAAGATTTTCAGTTCCAGTGGTTTGATTTCATATGCACAACAAATCAGAACTCCAGAAGCAATGGGGTGTTGTAATAAATGTGCACAGCACTATATCTGTAGAGAACTGCTTCTCAATTGTGATGACACCTTGTAAAGATATCCTTTAGCACAATTTGAGAGTATGATATGGAGGCGCGTGTCCATCTGTTTGTAAATACTGCAGTGTCAGGTCAAACACAACCAAAGACTGCGACTTTGTGTGTTCTGTGGTGAACTTGAGGGGGGAATGGGATCATCGTTTCTGTGAGTAGGTCTGTTATTTTACCATTATATGTGAATGAGCTGTACTGCTTGTATTTTTTTGAATAACTCTCTGCTGCCGATTCTATGGGTGCTCTGCCCATGACGGGCTTACTGTGCGTGTGAATGGTGGGAGGTTATGTAAATTAGTCACTGTAAATACCAGTGGAAAGAGCTGACTAAGAGTCCTTTTAAGGGCTCTGAAGAGGCGGTTTGGAGAGACTGAGTCCTACCTCCTACTTCAGGACCAGTTGCAGAGCTGCAGACGAATACCTGACGAGGCAATCGACCGTGTTACTGCCATCGAAGCAGTGTTTCCTGACCAACCTGCAGCACACCGCCCGGTCAGCTATCTGATTTCCTGGACCAGACCGCTGAACCGTGAGAGGGTGCGGGATACAGAGAGAATCTGCTGGTGCTGTGGGACCCCGGGACACCTTATAGCTAACTGCCTCCAGCTGGAATTCAAGATCGATAATTGTGGCCTACAGGAAATGAGAACGGGTCCACATAGAGGGGGAGACGCGGACCCCATTTAATGATCCCCCAAGATGCCACTTTGTCACCCTGTTGGTAAAAGAGATAATAAAAGTAGTGACAGAAACACAGAAACTAATTGTAGAAAAAGAGAAGATAGAACTCTAAGAAGTATGGAAATTGAAATTGTAAAATAGAAGATGAAGTGTGATGGAATCTACGGCGACAGACAGAATGTAGATTTTGTGTTTGAGGGTGGAGAGCAGTCGTTCTTAGTTTTGTAAAAATAAGATCAGGATTGTCTTATATATTTTTTTCTTTTGAATGAATTTCTCTCTCAGTTTATTTAAAATTGTATTTTCTGTTTATAATCCCCCTCCCACCACAAAACAAATCTATATCAATATCGTTACTGTATCAAATGTTATTTTAAACTATTTACAATGGCAACATTAGTTATTAAATCTTACATAAATAAACATTTTAAATAACATTGCTATACTGGTTTTCACTTGATAGGAAGATGATGTCATCCAAAGGTTTTTAAACATTACAATCAAACAATATTTAAAGGTTAATTTAAAACAAAAACTATTATTATGTAAAGGATTATTATATTTGATACAGATACTGATTAGATACAGTGTATATATATGTATATATATATATATAGTAACAAAGTGGGGGTGCCTTGCTACAATTCGGGACCTTCTTGATTGTAAAAGAAACATTTACTGGACCACAGAGGTTATTTAAACAGGACAGGGCCTGTATATTTCTTCATAAACCCCAAACAAAACAAACAAAAGCCTAACTCCTCAAAGGAGTACTAACTAAACACACAGGAACACCCTGACTACATGTGGGACAGCTAGGCCGTTTCCCCAACAAACAATAAACAAAAACCACACAGGTTTAATACAGCACACTTTTACCTCACGACTGCCAGGAAGCAGAGCACTCCTTTCTGCCTCCTTCTCCTCAGCAGCTCTGAGCAAACTGACTGCCTCTCTTAAATACCCTGCACCTGGTTCTAATTTAACAATGGCTACCAGGTGCAGGGGATAATAATAATAAAACAATTAACAAAACCCTTCCCAATTAACAAAACTACACATTTTACTGCGGGGAGGATTTCAACCCCCTCCCCGCTGTGCTACAATATATATATATATATACACTGAGTGTACAAAACATTAGGAACACCTTCCTAATATTGAGTTGCACCCCCTTTTGCCCTCAGAACAGCCTCAATTCGTCGGGGCATGGACTCTACAAGGTGTCGAAAGCGTTCCACAGGGATGCTGGCCCATGTTGACTCCAATGCTTCCCACAGTTGTGTCAAGTTGGCTGGTAGTGCATCTCTACTCGTTCCATCTCATCCCACAGGTGCTCAATTGGATTGAGATCTGGTGACTTGGCAGGCCACTGCAGTAAGCTGAATTCACTGTCATGTTTGTGGAACCATTCCTGGACAATCCTAGCCTTGTGGCATGGAGCATTACCCTGCTGAAAAAATCCATTAGCAGATGGATACACTGCTGCCATGAAGGGATGCACCTGATTGGCAATGATGTTCAGATATCCTGTAGCATTCACACGTTGCTCCACTTTTATCAAGGGGTTCAATGTGTGCCATGAAAACACACCCCACACCATCACACCACCACCACCAGCCTGTAATGTTGACACGCGGCATGATGGATGCATCCTTTTATGGGTCTTTCAGCACCAATGTTGTACTGGACTGTCAGTTGACTAACTGTAGCCCGTCTGTTGCTCTGCACAATTCATGTCAGCCTCCTTTGGCCTCTTTCATCAATGAAACGTTTTCGACCACTGGCCTGCCGTTGGCTGGATGTCCTCGGGTGGTGGACCGTCCTTGATACACACGGGAAACTGTTGAGGGTGAAAAACCCAGCAGCGCTGCAGTTCTTGACACACTCAAACTGGCGCGCCTGGCACCTACTACCATACCCCGTTCAAAGGCACTTAAATCTTTTGTCTTGCCCATTTACCCTCTGAATGGCACACGTACACAATCCATGTCTCAATTGTGTCAAGGCTTAAAAATCCTTCTTTAACCTGTCTTTCCTTCATCTACACTGATTGAAGTGGATTTAAAAGGTTACATCAATAAGGGATCGTAGCTTTCACCTGGATTCACCTATTTCATGGAAAGAGCAGGTGTTCCTAATGTTTTGTACACTCAGTGTATATATATATATATATATATATATATATATATATATATATATATATATATATTGCAACACAGAAAGGGCTCTGAATGTAAATAAAGTCTGGGTGTTGTGTGTTTTGGTGGTGGTTGGCAGGGACGGGGTTAATTCCTCTCCCTGCCAAAAAACAGGTGAGAATGTGGCTGTTTCCAAACAAGGTAATTGGTGTTGATTGGGAACAGCCACAAACTATAAAAGAGAGCTTCCAGCTCTATTAGAGAGAGATCACCAGAGAGCTGGTATAGAAGAGTTTGGCTGTGTATAAAAAAAGAAAGGTAAACCGTGTGTTTTGTGTTGGTGTTATGTCAGGTAAACAGCTTAGCTGTCCTGCACGTTAGACAGGGACCTGCATATATGTGTAGTGAGTGCTCTACGTTTGAGCTAGGTTTTTGTTTTGTTGGTTTATTTTGTTTTGTAATAAAAGTGCACGAAAGTGCTTCATTGTGCAGTTCTGTGTCTGGGTCTGTGTTTTAAAGGGCAAACAAGCCGACGACAGAGAGGCTGCGTTACATATGGTGGCAGCGGTAAAAACGCGCCCTACTGACCCAGCACAATAAAATAAAAAATAAAAAATAAATAAATAAATAAATAAAATGGAAGAGCTATGAGAGATGGTTCGGGCAATGAAAGTGGCCGCCGCTGCTCAGGAGGAGAGCAACAGACAGTGGAGAGTGGAACAGGGACTTCCAGAGCCGGAACCAACAGAGCTGGAGTTAATGTTCCAGAGATGGGTGTGGTCAACACCGGAACCAGAGGCCCCGCTGTCTCCAGCGCCTGAGGGAGAAGCCCCGCTGTCTCCAGCGCCTGAGGGAGAAGCCCTGCTGTCTCCAGCGCCTGAGGGAGAAGCAACAATCAAGGGGGAGGATGTGAAGAAGATACCTCCACCACAGCCCCGACCACCACCCCTGAAAACCAGTCCGGCGCCAGATGGTGCAGTCCCTCAACCCGTGCTACTGGACACCCTGCCAGAATGCCCAGACCTCCAGCTGCTGGGCCTAGAGATCAAGCCGGAGCACCACTAGACCGTTCTTCCTGAGGCCCCAGATGTCACGTCGCAGTCGCCCGATGTCACTTGGGCTCCCCCTGCCTTTTGCTGTGCTCCCCCTGGTGGCTCAGACATCTCTCCGCCGTGGCCAAGCCTCGAACCTCTGTCTGCTGCTGCTCCTGCCAGATCACCGGCCTGCACACCTGTCAACCCTGTCACTCCGTTGGGGTCCCTCATTATGTTTCAGAGGGTGGGGGAGGTGGCCATCGAATGGCCGGTGTGCTACGCACAAGGGGGAGGAAGTGTAACACAGAAAGGGCTCTGCATGTAAATATTTGGGTGATGTTTGTGTTTTGCTGGTGGTTGGCAGGGACGGGGTTAATTCCTCTCCCTGCCAAAAACATGTGAGTGTGGCTGTTCCCAAACAAGGTAATTGGTGTTGATTGGGAACAGCCACAAACTATAAAAGAGAGCTTACAGCTCCATTAGAGGGAGAGATCACCAGGGAGCTGGTATGAGAAGTGTTTGGCTGTTTAAAAAAAGGAAGGTCAACTGTTTTGTTAAAGTGTGTGTTGACAGGTAAACGGCTTAGCCATCCTGTGTGTTAGTCAGGGACCTGTTAAAGTGAAGGTAGGCTCTACATTTGAGCTAGGCTTTTTGTTTAGTTTGTTTTGTTTGGTTTGTGTTGTGAATATTAAAAGTGCGCAGAAGCACTCAAATCAAAGTTCTGTGTCTGGGTCTATGTTTTAAAGGGCAAACAAGCCGACGACAGAGAGGCTACGTTACAATATATAGATAGATAGATAGAATCCAATAAATTAACTTGGAACATTAGAACATAAAAAACGACTTGACTTTACAGGTTACAGTGTCTTATTGTATTGTGTTGCGTAAAAGTCACATTTAAAAATAAGTGGTTATGATGCGACTGCGAACCAAGTGTCCATTCATGTTATCTCTGATCTCGCCAGGGAGGTGCAGAATATTCCCCTCATCTGCTGCCACAGCCTGCGTAACATCTTCCTAATGCAACAGGACCCCTTTTTGGATGCACATGCTGTGAAGCACAATCACCATAGCTATCACGGTACATGCTTTCTCAGGGTGCATTCTCTGTTCCCCATGTAAGCAGTGAAACCTTCTCTTCAACACACTGATACAGCTTTCAATTATGTTTCGTGTGGTTGTGTGAGCATTTTTTTAACGGCATTCTCCTTCAGTTCGAGGTGCTAACACTGGCGTCATTAGCCATCCTTGCAGTGGATATCCACTGTCCCCGAGAAGGATACCATTTAATTTCCTTGACTCCAAGTCCTGGTAAATTTGTGCTTTCTTTAAGGAATGCGGGCATCGTGTGTTGAGCCCGGCCATCTCACGACACAGTTAAACATGGTCATGTCTGCATCACAGACAAGCTGGGCATTTAGGGAGTGATAACCCTTCTGATTTACGTACAAATATTCATCCTGGGCTGGGGCTTGAATTCTGAAGTGGGTGCCATCGATACAGCCAATTATACCAGGGATTCCTGATTTCACCATAAACTTCTGCTTTATAGTGACAATTTCTCTTTCATGTGGATACAACACATACCTGTGTAGTCGTCGCTGTAGTGCCAGCGAAACTCGACGAATTGCACGACAGGCAGTTGTTTGGTGTACATTTACCATGTCTTCAACTGTATTTTGAAATGCCCTGTTGGCATAAAATCTCAGGGCAATAAGCGTTTGCATTGATGGGAGAAGTGCGCTATTCCTGTCAGACCCATGTTGTAAATCGTCTGAGAGTTCATCAATTAATTCCGTTAACTCACGTCGGTGAAAACGAAACCTTTCAAACAATTCATTGTCATCATATTTGTCCAAAGGATTACTTCTGTCCCTCAGCACACCAGGGTTCGACATTAACCATGGCCTGGCGGCCCGGGGCCGGTAGAGATCACAGTTTGGCCTGTAGTTATGAAGCACCACAGGCCCGACCTGGGCCGGTTACATTTAACTAGTATAACAGTACACATGGCTTCCGTTTCATGAATCCAGGAAAATGGGCCTGTGTGCCAAAAAGCTGAAAACTAATTTACAAACCATTTTTTAAAAACATAACTACGAACTAATCCTAACTTTGCCACCGCCCGTCATATTTGTTGTACAGTTGTTGTACAATCTGAGACTGTGTACCGAAGTGCTGTGTTGGTACTCGTTCCCATGACATGGCAAATCTTTTACAAATCAGGTTTTCTACAACTAAGCAACCAATAGGCCAAAAGGAAAGCGCTGAAATCAATAAATCATAAAGTAATTATGAAAAAAAAAAATTAAGACGAATATTTAGAGTGGAGGCTTCATCTGGCTCCGTTAATGACAGTGAAAAAAAAGTAACGTTTTACTAGAGACTTCTGGGCTTGCTAGCAGCAGCTTCCCAGACCCTTTGGGTCTTTTCGTTTTTTTCAGTTCTTCAGCCTGCATTGAATCCAGACCACTTGTTGACAGTGTCTTGGCACTGTCTGCAAGCACTATCTTGGTGGACACAGCCTGCTCACCTGTGCTTAGGCGTTACCAGAAGGGAGGTGATCACCACGGATGCGTCCAGCCTAGGCTGGGGCACTGTATGAAACAGCAGGAGAATGCAAGGAATATGGAGGTTTAAGGGAGACACGTGCTTGTCCGGACGGACAACACTAACATGGTGGCTTACATAAACCACCAGGGGGGCCTCAGGTCCCCCAGTCTCCACCAGGTAGCCCGCAAGCTGTTGCTTTGGGCGCACCGTCACCTCCTCCTCCCTGGGGTGACTAATTGGGCAGTGGACATCCTTTCAAGGGGAGTCCCCAGTGCCTCAGAATGGAGGCTTCACCCAGAAGTGGTGAGCCTCATTTGGCAACGATTTGGGAGAGCGCAGGTGGACCTTTTTGCATCCATAGAATGAACACATTGTCCCCTCTGGTTCTCCATAACAGGAGCAATTTTTGAAAGGAGCTTGGCGGCTTTGGCCGCCTATGGGACATTGTCCCTCGCTGGAGGCTTAATGTGGTGCTTGAAGCACATATGAAGCCTCCCTTTGAGACCTTGCATTCAGCTGAGCTGAAATATTCCTTTGCAGTTCTATTAGCTGAATGTCGTGGATCCACAAAACCCTGGGTTTGGAACAGGAGTGTTAAGGGCAGCCTCGAGCTCGACCCTTACAGCATAAAGGTGAGTTCTCCCTCAATTTTTTAGCCCTAGCTACTTGTACTGAGGTTCCTCATGGTAACGTGCAAGGTGGCTGTTGGCTTAGCCTTGTAGCATTCCAGTTGGTCTGCAATATTGCTTTGGTATTCATACCCATGAGGTAATGGTTACATTTCATACTTGATAGGGAATGTTAGGTTATTATCATAGCCCTGGTTCCCTGAAATAGAAATGTAACCATTAACCTTAAAGGTCGTTGCATTTATTATTGAAGCAAGTCTATGTGCAGCTTTGATATTTCTATTCAGGTAAGACAGTATTAAAGGATTAATACCCATGAGGTAATGGTTACATTTCTGTTTCAGGGAACCAGGGTTATGATAATAACCTAACGATTTGATGCATTCTTGAAAAATGTATTTACTCTAATAGCACAGCATTTTACTTAAAAGGAAGTTGGAGTAACCCAACCCTTAAAATTGTGTTTGAAAGTATTTAAGCATTTCTCACTTCTCCTCTCACAAGTCACTTCTAATTTTAAGTTCACTTAAATGAAGAGCTATTAGGATCCCACTTAGAGTCCTAGACCAAGCGTGAGGCATTCCCTTAATAAATACAGCCATGCAGGTCTATTTCTAACAGGGGCCAAACACCCGACCCACAACCCTGCTGAACTCATAGCACGGATGAGCGCATTGTCTTATAGTTCTACCATATATTTAAATACATGTATTTGTAAAGCTTGTGAAGTTTGATTGCGTAAACATTTTCAGCATGAAGAAGAGGGCTTACTGTTTACTAATATCTCATTATTCATTGGAAAAGGTGACTTTATTTTTTCAATGTTACGGAAACTCTTTGGCTATAATATAACATCAGCCTTCACTTTCACCTTCAACCTAATATGGCCACCATATTCTCACTTTTTGCTTTCTGGATGATAAAGACTTGTGAGATAGTGGCTTCTTACTTGGTTCACAATTGCATTATATGATTCTCTAGGTCTGTAAGTTTTATCATGGGTATAAAAAATATTACCTCCTTAGTGAAAATAATTTTACAAAGCTTCTACTGCTGCCGCATGTCCATAGCTTTGAGACGGTTTGAAGTTCTGAATTCGTATCTGCAGGTCTAAATAAACCTGCATGCTAAATGTGTTGGTGATCATGACATGACCTAATATGGCTGCCATATGGATGTCATGTGACTACTATATAAAACAGTACACTTTAACATTGTTAATATGTGGTACCATTAATTTAGAGTTTCCATTCCCTCTGTATTTTTGATACCACTGTGTGGCAATGTGCCCCGCCCCCGTGTGCATATTATGTGTTGTATGGTGCGTGCGTGTGTTAATGTTGGTGTATAGTCATTGGTACACGGGATATAAACGGGTCTGTGTTTCACGTGTGAGTTAAAAATGTAGATTTGTATTTAGGCACGAGGAGGGCACAAATCACTTCACGTGCTGGTTAAATGTAATATGTGAGCACGGGGTTGCACGTAATGAATTCACGTGCTGGGATTCAAGTGAATAATTAATTAGTAATTGAATCCCAGCACAACAGTATATATAGAGACACGTAGCTCTCACTTTCGGGGTTGGGTGTTCGGTGAGTGGAGAACGGGGAGAGAGAAGAGAAAACAAAACAAAACAAAGTAAAGTAATTAGAAGTGTTTTCACTCACCGTGTTTGTTAGTCTGTCTGTTTAAGTGTAGTACGTTTTGTTTGTCTTTTTTTTTTGGCGTATAGTGCCGTGTCCCGTGTTTTGTGTTAAAACCTTTTTATTTTCTGTGCTGTTTATTAAATGCTGAGCGAAACCATTCACTCAGCTCCACCAAACCACACCTCTCTGTCTGTTTATTTCCTGCTTCTGGTCTGACGCCACCCACTCCGGCCGTCTTTGTGACACGTGGTGTCCTGCGTGGGATCTACAGCGCCTCCAGGACTCAGGCCAGAGCAGGAACCGCATTTTTGGAAAAAAAAAAAAAAAAAAAAAAAAAAAAAAAGGGCAATGGCAGACAACGCCATCAAACTACGGGACTGGATCCTGGAAAATGCTGGGCTGGAGGCCCAGTCTATGCCAGTAGCCATCCGGTTCCTGTGGTTGATGGACAGGGAGCGATGGGAGGCTTACGAGAGGGAACACACCCTAAGCACCTGGGAGGAAGGTGTGGAGTTGGTCCTCAGCTACCTGGAGGCGGTCATAACCACAACAACAGCCCAGGTAGCAGGTCCACCAGCAGTGGAGTACCTGCTGTCCCCGTCTCCACCAGCAGAGGAAGAATGCCTGCTGGTTTTGCCTCCACAGCCCAAGTGGGAGGAGCCTGAGTGTCCACAGCCCAAGCGGGAGGAGCCCGAACGTCCTACGCCTGAGTGGGAGGAGCCCGAACGTCCTACGCCTGAGTGGGAGGAGCCCGAACGTCCTACGCCTGAGTGGGAGGAGCCCGAACGTCCTACGCCTGAGTGGGGGGGCCCGAACGTCCACAGCCCAAGAGGGGGGGAGTCGGTGCGTCCACAGCCCAAAAGGGAGGAGTCGGTGCGTCCACAGCCCAAAAGGGAGGAGTCGGTCGTCCACAGCCCGAAGAGAGGGGAAGTCGGGGCTTCCACAGCCCTAGAACCCAAGCTGCCAGCAGAGGGAGAATGCCTGCTGGTTCCACCTCCACCAGCAGAGGAAGAATGCCTGCTGGTTCCACCTCCACCAGCAGAGGAAGAATGCCTGCTGGTTCCACCTCCACCAGCAGAGGGAGAATGCCTGCTGGTTTCCCCATCACAACCAGCAGAGGAAGAATGCCTGCTGGTTTCCCCTTCAGAGGCAGAGCCGCACCAGTTCCCTGCAAGAAAGGCGGAGCCGCACCAGTCCCCTGCAAGAGAGGCAGAGCAGCACCAGTCCCCTGGAAAAGGGGGAGACTACACGCTGCTCCCACCTCCATCGGCAGGAGACTACACGCCGCTCCCACCTTCGTCGCCAGGAGACTACACGCTGCTCCCACCTTCATCGGCAGGAGCAGAGCAGCCGGAGCTGCCTCTGCCTCCATCACCATCAGGGGAGAGAAGCAGGAGCTGCCTCCTTCACCAGAAAGACCAGGACGTGAAAGTGGGCCCTCAGCAGCCCTTGCATAGGCTGCTGAGGGAAGCATGGGAAGAACCGCCCGCCGCAGAGGCCGAGAAGAGGCCAACACCCGCATCCCAGCTTGTCCTGACTCCTGCCTGCCCCCAGGATGCCGGGCTCGCTTAAGCCCAAGGATGCCGGGCCTCCATCGCCCAAGGATGCCTTGCGACGCCGCCCAAGGATGCTTGCCACGCTTCACCCAAGGATGCCTGTCTGGCATCGCCTGGGGTTGCCAGCCGCTCCGCGACGCCTGGGCTGCCAGTTGCTCCGCATCGCAGCAGGAAGTACTGTGGCCGGAACCCCACCAAGGGGAGCTGCCGGGCCACGAAGAAGGTGGGGAGGTCAGGAGACCTGCTCCCACTGCAGCAGTTTCGCTGCCGGAGATCGTGGGGGAGGTCAGGAGACCTGCTCCCACTGCAGCAGTTTTGCTGCCGGAGATCGTGGGGAGGTCCGGAGACCTGCTCCCACTGCAGCTTCTTCGCTGCCCGGCAGTACTGTGGTCGGAGCCCCACCAAGGGGAGCTACCGCTCTGAAGAAAGGGGAGAGGTCAGGAGACCAGCATCCCCCGCAGCAATTCGCTGCAAGCGTGGACCAGCAGGCTGTCAGCCGTGCCACTACCGGCAGGGGTGCTGACAGCATGGCCAGCCATGGGCCCACTGAAGCCTCCCTTCCCAGCCCGAGACTTTGTCCTGGACTGCTGGATTTTTTAAGGGGAGGTGGCCATTGAGGCCATGTGTGCTTTGCACAGGGGGGGGTATATGTGGCAATGTGCCCCGCCCCCATGTGCATATTATGTGTTGTATGGTGCGTGCGTGTGTTAATGTTGGTGTATAGTCATTGGTACACGGGATATAAACGGGTCTGTGTTTCACGTGTGAGTTAAAAATGTAGATTTGTATTTAGGCACGAGGAGAACCATCCGCTCAGCTCCACCAAACCACACCTCTCTGTCTGTTTATTTCCTGCTTCTGGTCTGACGCCACCCACTCCGGCCGTCTTTGTGACACACTGTAATTTCAGCTGTCCCTCAGAAGCAGGTGTCTGCTGTGAACGATACCCCGCCTGGGTGCTGATGCGCCATGTCTACCTCCCTCTCTGTCTCTCTGCTGTGAACGATACCCTGCCTGGGTGCTGATGACCCATGTCTCCCTCCATCTCTGTCTCTCTGCTGTGAACGATGCCCCTGCCTGGGTGCTGATGCCTGTGTCTCCCTACCTCTATGTCTGTATGCAGGTTCTGGAGCAGCACATGGACGACCGCTGGAAAGGACACATCCACGACACGCAGCGGGGTACGGACCAGGTCGGGTATTTTCCACCCTCCATCGTGGAGGTCATCAGCAGGAAGGCAGGTCAGTGATGCTCTCACCAGGCTGTAGCACACATGTGGTTAATAATTATTGTCTCTTTACCTTCGGATTATTTTGCTGTCATTCCCAGAGGTTGTTATTGCAATTACTCCAATGCTGTGTCTTTTTTGGGATAGTCTGTGTTCAGGTGCTTTGACTATGAGTCAAGAGCTGCTGTTCAGTTCTCGTTACCTGCCGTAGACATATGTAATGTAGATACTGTAATGCCTCATTTCACTGGACTGGCCCTGGCCCTGGCTTTTTCCAAACGTGGCCAACCTTGTAGGTTCTTGTTCTGTATCAGAAGGTCACTGGGGAATTGTGGGATAGCATTGTGCTGGGTTTTAAAGAAACCCGTAGCCTGGGTGCTGATGCGCCATGTCTACCTCCCTCTCTGTCTCTCTGCTGTGAACGATACCCTGCCTGGGTGCTGATGCCCCATGTCTCCCTCCATCTCTGTCTCTCTGCTGTGAACGATGCCCCTGCCTGGGTGCTGATGCCTGTGTCTCCCTCCCGCTCTGTCTCTCTCTGCTGTGAATGATGCCCCTGCCTGGGAGCTGATGCCCCCTGTCTCCCTCCCGCTCTCTCTCTGCTGTGAATGATACCCCTGCCTGGGTGCTGATGCCCCGTGTTTCCCTCCCTCCCTGTCTGTCTCTCTGCTGTGAACGATGCCCCTGCCTGGGTGCTGATGCCTCATCAAACCCGTAGCAGTACTATGTTCATAAAAACAACTGCCCGAGCAATGGATGCTGCAATTGAAAGAATGTCCACCGTTATTTTATTTTCACTACATTGGAAGATAGTGATGATGATTTCATTCCACGCCGTTTGTGTGTTGTCTTTAATTTTCTCGACAGCCATTGCAGTGGTAAAAAAAGCTTAAACTGTGTAGCTCTGTTCCCCCTGTCGGCTTTTTCTCCAGCACACGCCTCCCTGCTATGTGATGACGGAGTTCATTTGTGGCCAGGTCTGGCCACATCGGGTTCAATATAGCAAACCAGGCCAGAAAAAGCGACTGCGACCAGGCAGGGCCGATGTGTCCAGCTGTGGAAAAACCCTTTTTTAGGGCCAGGGCGTCAGTGGAAATGGGGTATAAGTGTCTTTATATTACTAAGCACCAACTAGTGCATAGCAGTGTATTGCCAGCAAAACTACAGTTAACTTGATCCAAAGTGCCAGATTACGAGACGGCATCGGCTCTTACTAAGATACAGACACTTTGTCTGATCGAGCCTGCATTACATACATCTATGACAGGCAACTAGAACAGGATAGTAGCTCCTGAACTCATAGAAAAGGCAACAAGGAGACTTAGCAATAAACAGTCTTTGAGTCATTGCAATAAGAACCACTCAGAATGATTGCTAACATCATTAAAAGGTCTAAATAAAATCTGAAGCTACTTAACTTTTAACATTTTTGTGGTGATTCCAGTGACCAAACCAACATGAAAATGAAGTGGTTCCACACCACAGATCTGTGGGATTGTTTTTTTTAGATACAGTTACAGAGTGGTGTATTCTGTATCAATAATATATATTTCTAAACATGTACAGAAAGCATGTTTATCTCTTAGGCTTGTGTACATATCTTTAGCCTCACTTAAAACCTTGTGATTAATTTGACAAGCGCCTAAGCCTGTATGTAGGCATGGCTAACCAAAATGCAACAGGATTTCTTAAACATTGGTTGGGCTCTTTCAGTTACACGATGCAGTGCATTCAAAGGGGTGTATTAACAGTAAGGATGTTAAAATGTATCGGAGAGCATTTTTAGACAGATATGCTAACTCAATTTTTCACACCTGCCACTTGTAGCCATATCTAAAGTTTAACACCTGATAGACAAGCTTTGTGAATGCATCCCAACATATAGGGCCCAGTAGTCGCCAAAAAAACATGTGCGAATAGCTTCCTAGCAACCAGATCTCATGCAACAAGGGTGAGAGGAAAGAATTTATTATTATTATTATTATTATTATTATTATTATTATTATTATTTATTTCTTAGCAGACGCCCTTACCCAAGGCGACTTACGGTTGTATACAAAAATTACATATCAAGAACTACAGTACAATTGAGAACAAGATACAAAACCAATGACTTCAATCCTAATAAGAGCAAATACAAAACACAGTACGATTTGATATCGGGGCATTTCAAGAGTAGATAACAGTGTTGATAGTTATATCAGGGTTAGATACGAGTGCAAGTGAAATACAAAATAAAATATAAATATAGTAAAATAGGGAGCAGATAAGTGCAAGTTAAAGTGCATTAAAGGCAGAGTGCGATATTGTCCAGAAGGGAAGAGTTGAGTTTTACAGGTGTTGTCTGAAGAGGTGTGTCTTGAGGAGGTGTCGGAAGGTGGTCAGGGACTGGGCAGTCCTGACATCCATAGGAAGGTCATTCCACCACTGCGGGGGTGAGGGTGGAGAAGGAGCTGGCTCTGGAAGCAGGGGAGCGTAGAGGAGGTACAGCCAGTCTTCTAGTGCAGGTGGAGCAGAGAGGTCGAGTGGGGGTGTAGGGAGAGATGAGGGTCTGGAGGTGCAGTCTGGTCAAGGCATCGGTAGGCGAGTACAAGAGTCTTGAACTGGATCCAAGCGGTAATCGGGAGCCAGTGGAGTGAGCGGAGCAGTGGAGTAGCGTGGGAGAAGTGAGGCAGAGAGAACACAGGCAAGCAGTGGAGTTCTGGATGAGCTGGAGTGGACGGGTGGCAGGCGCAGGGAGGCCGGCCAGGAAGGATTTGCAGTAGTCTAGGCAGGAGAGTACCAGGGCCTGGATGAGGAGTTGCGTGGAGTAGTTGGTGAGGAAGGGCCGGATTCTTCGTATGTTGCTCAGGAAGAAACGTCAGGTGCGTGCTCTAGTGGAGATGTGCTGGGAGTAGGAGAGGCAGGGGTCCAGGGTTACTCTGAGGTTCTTGGCTGAGGAGGAGGGAGAGAGCATGGTAGATTCCACTATTAACTATTGTTTCTTTTGGGGGAACATTTTAATAGTTGTAATATTTAATTTACATGAATTATTGTACAACATGAAACTTGAACACGTCTGAGGTTTTGTTAGTAGGCTCATTATTTCCACTCTGAAGACACTGAACTTTGCTGTATACCGCAGTGCAGTGAGGAATAATAACACTTTCATAACAGCAATTCCAACTTCAAAATTACTGTGGGGAATCACTAGGGCAACTAACATGTGCACAAACGATTGTTAGTTGAAGCCATTGCTAAGGAGGGGTTTGATACTTTAGATAGCTTCAGTTCTGACACTTGCAAGCCTTTCCTAGCACGAGACACTTACACTGGCAATTGCAATCTGAATAGAAACATAACCTTGGTTATCATCACACTTTAAAATGAAAGGACTGCACACTCGTGTGGATAGATAGGCACTGCTAGTGAGCGTGGCTCTGAGCTCTTTTCAAACGGAGGACAGAGCCATTGAGAGGCCTGTGTCTCTGTGACTGTGATGCCTGACTGCAGCCATTGAGGCAGAGAGCATAGCTCTGAATATTGAGAAGAGCCCCACACACAATAACTCAGGGGATTGGCAGTGTGAGAATATGAAGCTCAGGGAATTCACTCTGTTTGATGAAACTCTGAGGCAGAGCAGGACAGGCCCGACACACATTCAATTTGACGGGTGTATGGCTGACCGGGGTTTCTAATTTGACGGATGTATGGCTGGCCGGGGTTTCTAATTTGACGGATGTATGGCTGGCCGGGGTTTCTAATTTGACGGATGTATGGCTGGCCTGGGTTTATAATTTGACGGGTGTATGGCTGGCCGGGGTTTCTAATTTGACGGATGTATGGCTGGCCGGGGTTTATAATTTGACGGGTGTATGGCTGGCCGGGGTTTCTAATTTGACGGATGTATGGCTGGCCGGGGTTTATAATTTGACGGGTGTATGGCTGGCCGGGGTTTCTAATTTGACGGATGTATGGCTGGCCGGGGTTTCTAATTTGCACATTATAAATCACGTATGAGAAATCCACCCCTGCAAATAATTTGTGTGAAAACTTCGGAACATCTTATCCTGTGTATTAATGTCATCCTGTGCATTAAACATAGGGTTCTAAAGATAAAAAATAACAATACTTGTATGCTTAATTGTAGTTTATGAGTGCAGTCTTCATTTTCTGATTCATCAGGAATATTTATAAGTCTGATAGTTTTAACAAAAAAGTTTACCATTATTGCGTGCAGGTTTTCCCTTACTTTGACGCATTGCACTGCTTTTTGGATGGAGTTTGAACATCAAAATGATGATACCACACCCTGCTTTGGCAAAGTAAAAGACAACATGAATTAAATTTGACGTATTACTGCCACCAAAAAAAAAAACATGCTGTAAGGTCATTTCAACATTATCTTTAGCAATTGTTGCTAAGGGATTCAAAACAACCAGAAATCAGCACAGAAAAAGAAGCATGGATTTTATTCTTGTGTAATCCTGTCATTAAAACAAAATGCACATAGTTTTAATGTATGTATCATATGGGAAATACTGAAATTGAAGAAGGACTCTATGAAAAAGACCTAGGAGTTTATGTTGACTCAGAAATGTCTTCATCTAGACAATGTGGGGAAGCTATAAAAAAGGCCAACAAGATGCTCGGATATATTGTGAAAAGTGTTGAATTTAAATCAAGGGAAGTAATGTTAAAACTTTACAATGCATTAGTAAGACCTCACCTAGAATATTGTGTTCAGTTCTGGTCACCTCGTTACAAAAAGGATATTGCTGCTCTAGAAAGAGTGCAAAGAAGAGCGACCAGAATTATCCTGGGTTTAAAAGGCATGTCATATGTAGACAGGCTCAAAAAATTGAATCTATTCAGTCTTGAACAAAGAAGACTACGCAGTGATCTGATTCAAGCATTCAAAATTCTAAAAGGTATTGACAATGTCGACCCAGTGAACTTTTTCAACCTGAAAAAAGAAACAAGGACCAGGGGTCACAAATGGAGATTAGATAAAGGGGCATTCAAAACAGAAAATATGTAATGCACTTTTTTACACAGAGAATTGATGAGATTGCTTGATGAGATTCTGGGATAAATAAGCTACTAACAACCTGTGGAAGGGTGGGGGTATTCACTGACACGGGAGACAGAAGATTTTATTTGCAAACACTGCACAAGTGCCCAGATTTATTTATTTTACTTATTTATTTTTTATTTAGTTTAGCCCACAGAGGGCGCTGTTGTCCGTGGTCTGGATACTGCCGACAGTAAACCAGGACCACGGGGTTACCAACACAGGTATCCCAATCCGTGCACCTTCAAGTGCTCAAAAATAATAATGAAAACAGAAGGCGAAAGAAAAGGGAAAATAAAACACAGTACTAAAACTACAAACAAAAGTGCTGCTTATGCAGTGCCCCCACTGCCGCTAAGCCGGTCAGCACGGGTCTCCGTCCTACACTCAGCTGTGCCTATACACTGGGGTTGGCCAGGGTTCCCCGTACCTCTACACACGTCCCCTCGGGTACGTATTTATTTATATTGCTCTGTGAAAATTAGTTCTTATGGGCCGAGCAGTCTCCCAAGGCCCGCCCCTCAGCCACTCAGAGAAAGGGAAAGCACACACACCCTCTTCCCCACCTCTCCGTGTCATCGCCATGACCGACAGGCGGATCCCATGAGACTGCTGCCCTCTACCTGCAGTAATGCGGATGTGCCAGACAGTCAGTCCAGATCTCCCCTGTTACACATCCTCCTCCTCAGAATGGCACCACCGGTCCATTCGAAAATCCTACAACCCAATGCCTTCCCGAGAGAAAAAGTCTGCGTTTTGATGCAGTTTCCCTGCTCGGTGGACTACCCTGAAGGCATAGGGCTGCAGGGCGTGATTCTGGCGTTGTTATCCTTCATCCGGTGAAGCCATGCTAAGGGGGCATGATCCGTAATCAGGGTGAAGTGTCGCCCCAGGAGGTAGTGGATAACCACGTCATCTATGTAAGCAGTGGCGTACTGCTGATGCGGCCGCAAAATGCGATCCATCATCCGCTGGAAAGTGGCTGGTGCTCCGTGCAACCCAAAGGGCATGGTCCTAAATTGGTACAACCCGAAGGGAGTCGAAAACGCCGTCCTCTCTCTGGATTCTGGGGTCAGGGGTATCTGCCAGTACCCCTTCGTTAAATCCAGTGTCGTCATAAAATGAGCCGTGCCAAGACGCTCCAGCAACTCATCTACCCGGGGTATGGGATAAGCGTCAAACTTCGATTTTTCATTAACCCGCCTGAAGTCAATGCAAAATCGAGTTGACCCGTCCAGCTTATCCATTAAAACAGTCGGACTGTTCCAGTCACTTTGGGACTCCTCTATTACCCCCAGTCTGAGCATTTCCTCAATCTCCGCCTTTACTACCTGCCTTTTGCGCTCAGGTATGTGGTACGGCCTCTGGCGAACTAGCGCCCCCGGCTCAATCTCAATGTGATGGTGGGCTACTCGAGTCTGCCCCTGGACAGGAGAAAACACATCAGGAAATTCCATCACCAGCGCCGAGCCTGACATTTCTGTGTTGGTGTCAGATTCTCTGCAATCTGTACCGACCCCTGTTTCGCCAACACAGAAAGATCAGGTCCCAGGTCGGTGACGTCATCTGCTTGCGCCGCTGACAAAGCCTCCTGCTGTACCAAGGCTTCAGCAGGTTTACATAGTAAATGTGCTTTTCTCTCCGTCGCTGCAGCTGGCAGATCTCATAATCCACCGTCCCAACCCGGCCTGTAACCTCAAACGGTCCTTGCCACTTCGCCAGAAGTTTAGACTCAGAGCTGGGTAACAACAGAAGCACCTTATCCCCCAGCAGAAACGTGCGCAACCGGGCCCCCCTGTTATATTGGGTCTCCTGTCTGTGTTGAGCCTGCTGCAAATTGTCATGCACCCATTTTCCCACAGACTCAAGACATTTGCGCAGGTCCAACACATACCGGACAGCATTGGTCGAATTGTCCTGCTGCTCCTCCCACATCTCTCTGACCAGATCGAGCACACCCCAGGGTCTCCGACCATACAGCAACTCGAATGGCGAAAAACCTGTGGAAGCCTGGGGTATCTCTCTGATAGCAAAGAGAAGGGGAGGAATCAGCTGGTCCCAGTAGCGCACGTCACTGTTTACAAATCTGCGCAACATGTTTTTGAGGGTCTTATTAAAACGCTCCACAAGACCATCGGTCTGAGGGTGAAAAACCAAGGTCCTAATGGTCTTAATCCCCAAACGTTTACATGTTCCACGGACTAGCCGGGACATAAAGTTGGTGCCTTGGTCGGTCAGTATTTCCTTGGGGATCCCCACCCGGGAGAAAACCTTCACAAGCTCGTTGGCAACAGATTTAGCAGATGCAGATCGGAGGGGAATGGCCTCTGGATAATGCGTAGCAGAATTCAAAATGACCAATAGGTGTGTGTATCCTGCCGCACTCCTTTCTAACTGTCCCACTATATCTACTCCAATACGCTCAAACGGAGCTTCCACTAGGGGCAATGGCACCAGTGGAGCTCGTGGGACGGCTCTAGGGCTAGCTTTCTGACACTCCCCACAGCGTTCGCAAAAACGTCTGACGTCACTATCCAACCCCAGCCAATAGAACCGTGTCACGAGCCTCGCTTTAGTCTTGTCCCTTCCCAAATGACCAGACAGGGGAATAGCGTGAGCAAGCTGCAACAAATCCTCCTTAACCCTTTGCGGTCCATTTATTAATTGCGCGTCAGGCACGCCAGGTCTAATTAATTTTCACACGCGCAGTTAATTTTATACGCGCTGTTTAAAAGTATTTTTTTTCACAGTCAAACGGGTTTAAATGGCCCTGCATATCAACAAAGCACTCACTAGGCATCTCCAGCCCCGCCCCACCCTTTCGTTTGCTATAGCGTTCACCTATGTAAGAAATAAATAATAATAATAATAATAGTCGTACATACCGATCGATCATCTCCGGATCACTCGTTTTATCACCAAACTCCTCAATAATGCGATCCAAGTCATTATTTTATTACTATAACATCTCAAAAAAGCTCTGCAAATGTCCGTGTTTTCTGTGCGCTGATTCAGTCAGCCAACTTGTTTACTTACGACCTCCCCCGTTATCTGATACCTGATACCATGTATGACTATTCATGAGATACGCCTTTTTTTTTTTTTTTTTTTTTTGACTTGTCTCGGCTCCTGTTGCTCCCACTCGGCAATTTAATGGTTTTCTCTGCTTTTTCCGGAGAAAAAACGACTAAACACCCGTTTATTGCGTTGCTATAATGATGTCGGACCCAGTCCGACAAAGGACCTGTGAGGAATAATTGCAATGTCGGACCCAGTCCGACAATGGACCGCAAAGGGTTAAAGGGCTGAGGAATGAGCAACTGGTGACGCACTTCCGCCGTCTGGGGTAATTTTTCAACACGGTACAAAAGGTCTCGATCAATTTCAAAGTGAGGGCTCGACCACACGACCATTAACCACCGCTGCTTGGTCAAAGAGCCTGCTCAGCACATCGTCACGCCCTTGCTCGAGTCGGAAGTCACGGGAACGAGCTTAAAAATCAGCTCCCATGGCTTCCAAGTCGGGATCAGGTCGGTCCTGAGCGTAGGCAGCAGAGCCAGACCCCTGCGCTGAAACTTCTCGGACTCCCTCCATTGCCAGCCCTCATTCTTAGCGGCCCGGCATCCCCGTTTAGTTTTGCGGGGTCTAAATCTGTGGCTGTCTCTCTCTCCTCTGTCCTAATTCTCCTTGCCCTTTCTGCTGCCTTTGACACTGTTGATCACTCTATTCTACTATCATCTCTCGCTGACCTGGGGATCTCTGGCACTGCTCTGGCCTGGTTCTCCTCCTACCTCTCCAACCGCACTTACCAGGTAACCTGGCGTGGAGCAACCCCCACACCTCGTCCTCTCTTAACAGGAGTCCCCCAAGGGTCAGTCTTGAGTCCTCTCCTGTTCTCTCTCTACACCCCCGCCCTGGGCCCCTCATCGCATCCTATGGTTTCTCATACCATTTCTATGCTGATGATGCTCAGATTTTCCTCTCCTTCCCCACCTCTGACTCCACCATCCCCTCCCGTATCTCTACCTGTCTGTCTGCTATTTCCTCCTGGATGCACTCGCATCACCTCAAACTCAACCTCTCTAAATTTGACCTCCTTTTCTTTTTTCCCCTCCTCCTCCCCTCCTCTGATCTCTCTATCTCTGTTCCTCTGGAATCTACCACTCTCTCCCTCTTCCTCCGCTAAGAACCTCGGAGTCACCCTGGACCCCTGCCTCTCTTATTCCCAGCACATCTGCACTCTGGCACGCGTGCCGATTCTTCCTGAGCAACATCCGAAGAATCCGACCCTTCCTCACCAACTACGCAACCCAGCTCCTGGTCCAGGCCTTGGTACTCTCCCGCCTAGACTACTGCAACTCCCTCCTGGCTGGCCTCCCTGCGTCTGCCACCCGTCCGCTCCAGCTCATCCAGAACTCCGCTGCCCGCCTGGTGTTCTCTCTGCCTCGCTTCTCCCATGCAACTCCACTACTCCGCTCACTCCACTGGCTCCCGATCACCGCTCGCATCCAGTTCAAGACTCTTGTACTAGCCTACAGATGCCTTGACCTGACTGCACCCAGCTACCTCCAGACCCTCATCTCTCCCTACACCCCCACTCGACCTCTCCATTCCGCCTGCACTAGAAGACTGGCTCTACCTCCTCTACACTCCCCTGCCTCCAGAGCCGCAGTGGTGGAATGACCTTCCTACAGATGTCAGGACTGCCCAGTCCCTGACCACATTCCAGCGCCTCCTTAAGACTCACCTCTTCAGACAGCACCTGTAGAACTCCTCTGTTTTTCCCCTGGGACACTTATCACCCTTCCTTAAATGCGCTTTACTTGCTCTTATCTGCCCCCTATTTTACTGCATTTAATCCTTTACTTCAGAGTACTGTAATCTGCCAAGTGTTTAATCTGTAGTATTTTGTATTTAATCATATCCTGATGTAACTATCACTGACACTGTTATCTGCTGTATTATTGAATTGTATTTTGTCACACTTGTACTTGCTTGAACCAAAGTCATTGTATTTATCTTGCTCTTAATTGTATTATTACTTGTACTGTGATACTTGAAATGTATTTGCTTACGATTGTAAGTCGCCCTGGATAAGGGCGTCTGCTAAGAAATAAATAATAATAATAATAATAATAATAATAATAGCAATCCGGGTCACGAAAGGGAAAGATCTCGCCAATTACTTCCTCTTTCTTAGCCAATAAGGAGGACGGGGCCATCACAGCAGCCAACCAATTTTTAAATTGCTCGCAGTCCTGTCCCAGAACTACCGGTACCGGCAATCGAGGACACAAACCCAATTAAGAACATAAGAACATAAGAAAGTTTACAAACGAGAGGAGGCCATTCAGCCCATCTTGCTCGTTTGGTTGTTAGTAGCTTATTGATCCCAGAATCTCATCAAGCAGCTTCTTGAAGGATCCCGGGGTGTCAGCTTCAACAACATTACTGGGGAGTTGGTTCCAGACCCTCACAATTCTCTGTGTAAAAAAGTGCCTCCTATTTTCTGTTCTGAATGCCCCTTTATCTAATCTCCATTTATGACCCCTGGTCCTTTTTTTTTTTTTTTCAAGTCAAAGAAGTCCCCGGGTTGACATTGTCTATACCTTTTAGGATTTTGAATGTTTGAATCAGATCGCCACAGTAGTCTTCTTTGTTCAAGACTGAATAGATTCAATTCTTTTAGCCTGTCTGCATACGACATGCCTTTTAAACCTGGGATAATTCTGGTTGCTCTTCTTTGCACTCTTTCTAGAGCAGCAATATCCTTTTTTGTAACGAGGTGACCAGAACTGAACACAATATTCTAGGTGAGGTCTTACTAATGCATTGTAGAGTTTTAACATTACTTCCTTGATTTAAATTCAACACTTCTCACAATATATCCGAGCATCTTGTTAGCCTTTTTTATAGCTTCCCCACATTGTCTAGATGAAGACATTTCTGAGTCAACATAAACTCCTAGGTCTTTTTCATAGTTCCCTTCTTCAATTTCACTATCTCCCATATGATATTTATAATGCACATTTTTATTGCCCGCATGCAATACTTTACACTTTTCTCTATTAAATTTCATTTGCCATGTGTCTGCCCAATTCCGAATGCTGTCTAGATCATTTTGAATGACCTTTGCTGCTTCAACAGTGTTTGCCACTCCTCCTATTTTTGTGTCGTCTGCAAATTTAACGAGTTTGCTTACTATACCAGAATCTAAATCATTAATGTAGATTAGGAATAGCAGAGGACCTAATACTGATCCCTGTGGTACTCCACTGGTTACCTCATTCCATTTTGAGGTTTCTCCTCTAATCAGTACTTTCTGTTTTCTACCTGTTAGCCACTTCCTAATCCATGTGCATGCATTTCCTTGAATCCCTACTGCGTTCAGTTTGAGAATTAATCTTTAATGCGGGACTTTGTCAAAAGCTTTCTGGAAATCTAAATAAACCATGTTGTATGCTTTGCAATTATCCATTGTCGATGTTGCATCCTCAAAAAAAATCAAGCAGGTTAGTTAAACAATGATCTCCCTTTCCTAAAACCATGCTGACTGTCTCCCAGGATATTGTTCCCATAGGTAATTTTCCATTTTGGATCTTATTATAGTTTCCATAAGTTTACATATAATAGAAGTCAGGCTTATTGGTCTGTAATTACCTGGTTCGGTTTTGTCTCCCTTTTTGTGGATCGGTATTACCTTTGCAATTTTCCAGTCTGTCGGTACAACCCCTGTGTCAAGAGACTGTTGCATGATCTTGGTTACCATTTTCTAAATAACTTCTTTCATTTCTTTGAGTACTATTGGGAGGATCTCACCCGGCCCAGGGGATTTGTTTATTTTAAGAGCTCCTAGTCCCTTTAACACTTCTGCCTCTGTTATGCTAAAGTTATTTAAATTGGATTGGAACAGGTCGACATGTGGGGCATGTTGTCCGTGTCCTCCTTTGTAAAAACCTGTGAAAAGTAATCATTTAATATATTTGCTATTTTTTTTTCTTCATCTATGATTTTGCCATTTGTGTCTCTTAGACATTTAACCTCCTCTTGAATGTTCTCTTGCTGTTATAATATTGGAAAAACATTTTGGAATTGTTTTTAGCCCCCTTAGCAATATTGATTTCTATCTCTCTCTTGGCCTTTCTAACTTCCTTTTTGACTTGTGTTTGCATTTCCAAGTACTCTTTGTGTAGTTTATTTTTGGTCCTTTTTAAACGCTTTGTAAAGTGCCTTTTTTCACTGAATATCTTTTTTAATTGATCTATTAAACCATTTTGGCCATTTTGTTTTAAATTTAGATTTGTCTACTTTTGGGATGTAATTGTTTTGCGCCTCTAGTACTACATTTTTGAAAAACAGCCATCCCTTTTTTGTGGATGTTTTCTCTATTTTACTCCAATCTACTTCTGTCTGTCTATGTTTCATACCTTCATAGTTTGCTTTTCTAAAATTGTAAACCTTAGTTTTAGTCATTACTTTTGGGGTTTTAAAAAATATTTCAAATGAGACCATGTTGTGGTCTGAGTTTGCCAATGGCTCTCTGACCTCTGTTTTAGTTATTCTGTCTTCATTATTTGAAAAGACTAAATCAAGGCATGCCTCCCCTCTAGTCGGTGCCTTGACAAATTGTGTTAGGAAGCAGTCATTTGTCATTTCCACCATTTCAATTTCGTCCGTCGTGCTCCCCACCGGGTTCTCCCATTTTATACGGGGGAAGATGAAATCCCCCATTAGTATGGCTTCTCCTTTGCTACATGCATTTCTAATGTCATTGTATAACAGATGATTTTGCTCGGCGTCTGAATTTGGCGGTCTATAGCATGCTCCTATTATTATGCCTTTTGAATTTTTGTCCATTATTCTGACCTATATTGATTTGGCGTTGTTTTCTTTGTCCAGATTTAACACCTGGGCTTAAGACTATTTCTTATGTATATTCCTTAAAACAGCCCTTGTGTTTAACAGTTTTGTGAATAGAGGCCATATGTTGTGAGCCCCCCTCCTCCTGAATACAGGGATTTTCTAGTATATTGTTGACAAATACTGAAAAATCTAATAAACATTTACTAACATTACCTACCCTCAATAAAAGGTTCTAACATTATATATATATATATTGTAAATGAAACTCACCCACTCGGGTTCGTTGCCCCTTTAAAAATTGACCCAGCACACAAGAAATTGATTTTTAAGAGCTGGTGCGCTATTTTTAATAAACACCAAATAAACAAAATACAAAACAAACACCTAGCTCTGTACGAGCACTAACTAACACACAGGAACACCCCGACTACCAGTGGGACAGCTAGGCTGTTTCCCCACTAAACAATAAACAACACCACACAGGTTTAATACAACACACGTTACCTTACGACTGCTGGGAAGCAGAGTACCTCTTTCTGCCTCCTACTCAGCAGCCCAGAGCAGACTGACTGCTCTCCTTATAAACCTTGCACCTGGCTCTAGTTTACAATCATAGCCAGGTGCAGGTGATAATTAACAATAAAACAATTAACAGAAAAACAATTAAACACCACAAATGAGCATTCCAAGACATGTTTTTACTGCAGAGAGGTTTTAACCCCTCCCTGCTGTCTCACACATCCCCCCCCATGTCTTTTCAAGACACCGCCATACCACGGCCACCTCTCCCACCCTTAAAGACCACCCAGCCTCAAGTCCAGCAATGTCCATTGCCGCCCTCTTCCACGGGCGGGCTTGAGGATGGTCGGTCCTTCCGGGCGCTGCCAGGAAGGGACCGCGAACCGGCGACACGGGACCCCACCGGGCTAACGGGCCGACGACAGGCGTAGGCCGGGGCACTGGAGGATGTCGCAGTGGTCACAGGTCTTCCCCTGGGAACTGGCGCAGTGATGTCCGATCACCCAGGGGAGCGGGCAGCTAACGGGGAGCAACAGCGACGCCTGGCAGCAGCCCAGCGACGCCTGCGTGCTCGGGAGAGCGGAGCAGGTAACCAGGGGCAGAGCTGTGGCCAGTGCTGCAGACTCCTGGGCTCCAGGTCCAGCACAGGGGAGGTCCAGGAAGACCGGCAGGGTGTCCAGGAGCAAGGGTGAGGGACTGACGCAGCGGCGCCGAACTGGACTGTAGGGGGTGGTAGTCGGGGCTGTGGTGGAGGTATGCTTTTCACCTCCTCCCCTCTGGGCCCTGGAAGCGGCGGCTGCTCCCCTCTGGGCTCCGGAAGCGGCGGCTCCTCCCCTCTGGGCTCCGGAAGGCGGCTCCTCCCCTCTGGGCTCCGGAGGGCGGCTGCTCCCTCTGGGCTCAGGCGGCTCCTCCCTCTGGGCTCCAGAAGCGGCGGCTCCTCCCCTCTGGGCTCCGGAAGCGGCAGCTCCTCCCCTCTGGGCTCCGGAAGCGGCAGCTCCTCCCCTCTGGGCTCTGGAAGCGGCGGCTCCTCCCCTGAGTAGCGATGTTCCGATTGATCATCTCGATCAGTTCTTTAAAATCCATTTTACTGGGTCGTAGGGGCGCCCAAACTTCTGACACCAAATGTAAATGAAACTCACCCACTCGGGTTCGTTGCCCCTTTAAAAATTGACCCAGCACACAAGAAATTGATTTTTAAGCACTGGTGCGCTATTTTTAATAAACACCAAATAAACAAAATACAAAACAAACACCTAGCTCTGTACGAGCACTAACTAACACACAGGAACACCCCGACTACCAGTGGGACAGCTAGGCTGTTTCCCCACTAAACAATAAACAACACCACACAGGTTTAATACAACACACGTTACCTTACGACTGCTGGGAAGCAGAGTACCTCTTTCTGCCTCCTACTCAGCAGCCCAGAGCAGACTGACTGCTCACCTTGCACCTGGCTCTAATTTACAATCATAGCCAGGTGCAGGTGATAATTAACAATAAAACAATTAGCAGAAAAACAATTAAACACCACAAATGAGCATTCCGCACATGTTTTTACTGCAGAGAGGTTTTAACCCCCTCCCTGCTGTCTCACAATATATATATATATATATATATATATATATATATATATATATATATATAATATATTTTTTGTTGCCAATGCAGCCAGTACCTCCTGGTGGCGAGCAAGTGCAACTGTACAGTGTGGCCTCTGACATCTCCAAACAGCCAGACCAGCTTTCAGGTGAGTAAACAGTTGTTATGCTGCAGGTCACCATACTGGGTTTTTAACTGTGTGCTCACCACATGGGTTTAAACAGCTTGTATGCATTTAGGAAGCTCTTTTCCTTATGAAATCAAGGTGAAAGTATTATTGTTATGTGTTTTTCCAGTAAAATGTAAGTATAACAAAAACACAGTTTGGAAAAAAAGGCTTTGGAGCCTGAAGATGTCATTGATATCTACCTATTGCTACAAGTAAATGATCTTTTCTGGTCTCTGTGTTACACCCTAACCACACACTAATGTATATTGTTTAGGTAAGAGGTTATCTGTCCTCATCTCTCATCTCTCCAGCACTTGAAGCTGCTCCTCTAAGTCTCTTCTGTATAGAATTGTTGATGTCACCCTGTAACAGGGCGAGCAGCCCTGTATATTGTTTGTTTAGTTTTAGATCGGGGTCTCCCCCTCCGCCCCTGTGCAGATTGTTTTGTTTGTTTATTTTTATGTCGGCGAGCGCCGTATGTTTTATTGTTTGTATTTTGACGGCGTAGCCGATTTGTTTTGTTTAGCGTGGATGGGTAGCCCCATCCACAACATAATTAAAACTCGTGCAGAAGGTGGCCATCTCCCGAATTAATTAGGTGATTTAATTTGTTGCTAATCGGGAGATGGTCACCTGTTATAAAAAGCCTGCAGCTCTCTAGCTCGGTGTGGGAGTCCAGAGGAGCGAGAGTAGAGAGCGAGGAGAGGAACGAGAGAGTTTAAAACGATTACAGGAACAGTGAAGGCTACAGCCCAGCCTGACCTGTATTATTTACTTTGGTGTTCGAGATTTGTTTTTGTTAACCCCTTTATTTTGCTCTGTGAGCGCAAGTGTTTTGTTTAAATATTTTATTTATTTTTGTTTGTTAATAAAAACGGCGGCGCAAGCCTTTTTGAACTGCAGTACTTGCCCTGGTGTCAGTATTTTTGTTCCTGCTTCTGCCTGACGTCAGACCACTCGTCATCCCTGTCACACGTGGTGTCCTGCGTGGGATCGTAGCGCCTCCAGGACGCAGGCAGAAGTGGGTACTGCAGTGTTTTGTTTTTCTTTTTTTTTTCGATTATTGTTTGTGGAGTGAAGAAGAGGAAGAAAGATGAGAGGAGAGAGGGGGAAGAGCTGCAGAAGGCAGCAAAAGCAGCTGCAACAGCGACCACCAGGGATTGTTGTAGTGGATGAGTGGTGCTCTGGTTGTGGGGAGTTTGGGCACACCGTGGCCATCTGCCCCACCCAATACCAGGGAGAGGAGTGGATGACCCAGATGGTTGACTGGGTCTACCAGGAGCGAGAGGGGAGAGAGCGGAAGGTGAGGAGAAGGAGGCAGAGAGGGAACACGGACCTGGAGTGGGAGGAGCCCGAACGTCCTGCGCCTAAAAGGGAGGAGCCTGAACGTCCTGCGCCTAAAAGGGAGGAGCCCGAACGTCCTGCGCCTAAAAGGGAGGAGCCCGAACGTCCTGCGCCTGAGTGGGAGGAGCCCGAACGTCCACAGCCCAAGAGGGGGGAGTCGGTGCGTCCACAGCCCAAGAGGGGGGAGTCGGTGCGTCCACAGCCCAAGAGGGGGGGGGGGTCGGTGCGTCCACGGCCCAAGAAGGGGAAGGCCGAAGGTCCACAGCCCAGGTACCTGCCAGCAGAGGGAGAGTTCCTGCTGGTTACACCTCCACCTCTGTGGGAGGACTGTGAGTCGCTCCCACCTCCGCCAGCAGAGGGAGCATACCTGCTGGTTCCACCTCCACCGCCCTGGGAGGACTGGGTGTCGCTCCTACCTCCGCCATTAGAGGGAGAATACCTGCTGGTGCCACCTCCGTCTCCATGGGAGGACTGTGTGTCGCTCCCACCTCCGCCAGCAGAGGGAGCATACCTGCTGGTTCCACCTCCACCGCCGTGGGAGGACGACGTGTCGCTCCCACCACCACCAGCAGAGGGAGAATACCTGCTGGTGCCACCTCCACCGCCGTGGGAGGACGACGTGTCGCTCCCACCACCACCAGCAGAGGGAGCATGCCTGCTGGGTTTCCTGCTGCAGCCTGAAGGGGAGGAGCCCCCCCGCCATGCAGCCTGAAGGGGAGGAAGCCCTGCCGCCTTGGCAGCCAGAAGGGAGGAGGCCCTGCCGCCTTGGCAGCCAGAAGGGAGGAGCCCCTGCCGCCTTTGCAGCCTGAAGGGGAGGAGGCCCTGCCGCCTGCGCAGCCTGAAGGGGAGGAGCCCCTGCCGCCTTGGCCACCAGAAGGGGAGGAGCCCCTGCCGCCTTGGCCGCCAGAAGAGGAGGAGCCCCTGCCGCCTTTACCATCAAGAGGAGAGGAGCAGGAGCTACCTCTACCTCCACCACCACCACCATTGGGAGAAGTGGAGCTCCTGCTGTCGCCTTCATGGCCAGGGGCTCCCCTCCCACCGTCGCCATTGCCTGGGGATGGCTGTTCTGCATCGCCTGGGGCTGCCTTTTGTTCCCCACAGGATACAGGGTACAAGGGAGAAGTGGAGCTCCCGCTGCCGCCTCCATGGCCAGGGGCTCCCCTCCCGAGTTCGCCTCCCGAGGGTCCGCTGCCGTCGCCTCCCGAGGGTCCGCTGCCGTCGCCTCCCGAGGGTCCGCTGCCGCTGCTGTCGCCTCCCGAGGTCCGCAGTGCCGCCGCCGCCTCCCGGTCACTGCCGTCGCCTCCCGAGGGTCCGCTGCCGGTGCCGTCGCCTGGGGTCGCCAGGGATCCTGCGTCGCCTGGGGTCGCCAGGGATCCTGCTTCGCCTGGGGTCGTCGAGGGTCCAGCTTCGCCTGGGGTCGCCGGGGATCCTGCTTCGCCTGGGGTCACTACACTATGGCCGGAGCCCCACGGAGGGGAACTGACGGCCATGAAGAAAGGGGGAGAGGTCAGGAGACCAGCTCCCCCCCAGCCGCACTTTCAGCGGCGAGATCATATGGCCGGAGCCCCAAGGAGGGGAACTGACGGCCATGAAGAGAGGGGGAGAGGTCAGGAGACCAGCTCCCCCAGCCGCACTTTCGCGGCAGGAGATTGTGTGGTTGGAGCCCCACGGAGGGGAACTGCTGGCCATGAAGAGGAGGGGGGGAAGGTCAGGAGACCAGCTCCCCAGCCGCACTTTCGCGCAGGATAGAGTGTGGCGGAGCCCCGGAAGAGGGAGCTGCCGCCACGAAGAATTGGGGTGCCAGAGATTCCACCATGGCCACCCCCAGAAGCAACGTCTTCCCCTCTTCCGGGACTTTGAGACTGAGGGGGAGGTGGCCGTTGGGGCCATGTGTGCGTTGCACAAGGGGGGGGATATGTAACAGGGCGAGCAGCCCTGTATATTGTTTGTTTAGTTTTAGATCGGGGTCTCCCCCTCCGCCCCTGTGCAGATTGTTTTGTTTGTTTATTTTTATGTTGGCGAGCGCCGTATGTTTTATTGTTTGTATTTTGACGGCGTAGCCGATTTGTTTTAGTTTAGCGTGGATGGGTAGCCCCATCCACAACATAATTAAAACTTGCAGAGAAGGTGGCCATCTCCCGAATTAATTAGGTGATTTAATTTGTTGCTAATCGGGAGATGGTCACCTGTTATAAAAAGCCTGCAGCTCGGTGTGGGAGTCCAGAGGAGCGAGAGTAGAGAGCGAGGAGAGGAACGAGAGAGTTTAAAACGATTACAGGAACAGTGAAGGCTACAGCCCAGCCTGACCTGTATTATTTACTTTTGTGTTCGAGATTTGTTTTTGTTAACCCCTTTATTTTGCTCTGTGAGCGCAAGTGTTTTGTTTAAATATTTTATTTATTTTTGTTTGTTAATAAAAACGGCGGCGCAAGCCTTTTTGAACTGCAGTACTTGCCCTGGTGTCAGTATTTTTGTTCCTGCTTCTGCCTGACGTCAGACCACTCGTCATCCCTGTCACACACCCCTATTGTACTTTTCTTGTAATAGCTAATCTTTCTTGCCATCATGTTTCCATGGTTACACACCAGTCCTGACAGAGTGCCATGTCCGTGCAAAATTCCAACAGCTGTCTTTCTTACTCAGCAAAAAAAAAAAAAGAAAAGAAAATCGAAATCTAGCTTTCTGTTTCCTGTGAGCACCGGCCCATGTAGCCACAACAGTGGAAACTGATCTCCAGCCTTGAGCTCCTGGCCCTTTAAGAGCTTGTGTAGCCTCAGGTGTTTGTAAAGATTCCTTGAGATACAGAGCAATGCCATTGTATAAATGAGCACTCCTAGGTATAAATGACTCCAGGACAGTGCAGGGCAGATGCTGCAGAGTGGAGGAGCAGGGAAAAAACAATGTTTCTAAGAAACGGTAAGACAGATCTACTACAAATCTTCTCCCAGCTCTTTAGAAGATAGTTACTGCTAGCATTGTGTGTCATTTCAAAATACGACGTGCACACTAATTCGGACATTTTGCTTGTGTTCTTTTATTTAATGTTTTATTTTAGATTGAAAATAAAATAATCCATTCATAACTTGCACTCAGTCATGGATTCTGAGTTAAAACCATAACCATTGGCTTATATTTTTCACCTAAGAAGCATTAAAATGTTATCTGTGTGACTTGGTTTCTTGTAGTTTTAGCTCCTTTGTTAAAACAAGATAAAGGTAAATTGTATTGTATACAGTAAATCCTGCAGGCAGACAAAAACAAAGCATCCCGGGGGGGGCATGTCAGGAGAGAGGCATCTCAGACTGGATGCTTGTAAACATGAAATAAATGCATTTGGGATCAGACCTGAGATTAAATGATTTAGTTGTTTCTGAACAAAACCTTTAATCAGACTTTATTAAGAGAATCTCAAAGCCTGGTCTGAGTTAAAGCAATGTGGCAGTGATGCAGTTAATTAAGTCATAGAATACAGCAGTGTACCAAGTATGAAGGCAACAACTGAAACATGTACCACCTGTATATTGAAGAAACATAAACATGACCTCATTATAGCAGCTATAAAAGGTCAATGTAAGGTCACCAACACATTTAGAATGCAGTATTTATATAACCATGACCTCAAATGCTCTCTGAGATATAGATTTTACCCAAGGAGTTCTCTTAACACTAAAAACAAGAAGTCATGATGAAAAAGCAGCTGTGGATTTGCTAAAAGACATTGCATTTGTTTTTATTTAACATTGAAGGGAGCTTATTCCCCTCACAGCGATGCCAAATAATGCACATGTAATAACTTTACGTTTAGCTAATAAACAGAAGTAAAAAACCACAGTCAAGCTGTGAGAGCTGAGCTGAACTCACACGTTAAAGCATTATGAATAAGAAGATTAATCTTCTACAAAATATAACCTTGATTTCCAGACTCCTAAGGTGGCCTTGGTAGAGAAAGCAGTCTTGTTTTTGTGTTCTGGGAGAAGCAACACAAACACACACCTGGTCAGGTTCACTCTTCCTGGATCGCGAGGTCTATTCCTTCCTGTCTGTCGATGTGGTTCCTGTAAAGGTTGAGACCATTTGTAGTCATGGTTTTAGCCTTGCACGGTTTAAACAAAGGATACAGCTTTGGGTTGTAAAGCAAGAAAACTTTTTCCCCTCCAACTGTTTAGGTGGTTATGTAAGGGAACGGGAGGCTCTCGCGAGGGCAGCAGTGTGGAGTAGTGGTTAGGGCTCTGGACTCTTGCCCGGAGGGTTGTGGGTTCAATCCCCAGTGGGGGACACTGCTGTTGTACCCTTGAGCAAGGTACTTTACCTAGATTGCTCCAGTAAAAACCCAACTGTGTAAATGGGTAATTGTATGTAAAATAATGTGATATCTGTATAATGTGAAATAATGTGATATCTTGTAACAATTGTAAGTCGCCCTGGATAAGGGCGTCTGCTAAGAAATAAATAATAATAATTATGGTCTCTTAATTAATACAAAACAAAGCAGTAAACAACATTAACCTGTTACCATCCAGTAAGTGGTTGGACATTCTTTTTAAATTATTTCTGCACCTTCTGAAACACTGATTTCGTATACAAATTTTCCATTTACTAACTCACAATAGCCACAGTTGCAGAGAGAACACAGTTACAGTGGAAACAGTCCTTGGGTTTCAGGAGCAGTCCCTGTGCTTAAAAAAGGACAGTTAGTAATATTGGTACATATGATGTGTAAGCACAATTATACAGAGCTATACAAAGCTCTAGCAGTAGCATATTGAACTGTTAATACATTAAATATCCTGAACATGTACATGGTGTAAAGCACCCTTTTTAATAACAGGGTGTGTATGTATTAGGCACAGTGGTTTGATTCCTTGTGCTGTGTTTCGTTTCCAGGGACGACCCGACGGCAGGTCCTGTTAGGCTGCAGGTCCGGCGAGCAGAGTTACTCCCAACAGGGCCTGTCAGGCTGCAGGTCCGGGGAGCAGAGTTACTCCCAGCAGGGCCTGTCAGGCTGCAGGTCCGGGGAGCAGAGTTACTCCCAACAGGGCCTGTCAGGCTGCAGGTCCGAGGAGCAGAGTTACTCCCAGCAGTTCATCCGACCGGAACACCTTCTGGAGGGCAAGGTGAGGGATTTTTTTTCTTAACCACTGTGCAAAAGAGACTACTGATTGTCTCACTGAGCGATTTCCGAATCCCTGACAGCAGTACATTACACAGCACTGCCCGTTGCACAAGCATGCTTGCCCTTTGGTAGTCTGGTGCTTCATTTCTTTACACAGGGCTTCATGCGTCTCCCATTTGACCCTGACAACCCAGTTGTACCACAGGGCACTGAAATATCTACTTCATTTATTCAATTCAGATTCTGACCAGTCTATTCAAGATCATTCTGGTAAGTTGTGTACTGTGTTCTCCTAAGTTCTACCAACTTTATCTTAGTTCCGAAGGACAAGCATATATGTGACCTATAAAACTATTTAAAGTTATTGTGGTAAAAGCATAGAAAAGTGATTTTAAAGCACATTTAAAACATGGTAAATCAGAGGTGTATGGTAAACTACAAAATGACTGTGCCAATGCACTGTGGGTTTCAGCAATCCCAGTTTCATGTTAACCGTATTTTGTGACAGTGTCTACATGTTTGTTAATTAGGTCAGAATCCATCCATATATTTAAATGATCAACACAAGAAAGAAGTCAGCCATCTATTGTATACATTTGAAAAGAATGGAAATTGGCTCCAACTTTATGTTTTGTTTTATTTTTATATATATACATACAGTGGTTTGCAGAAGTATTCACCCCCCTGCAAAGTTTTCACATTTTGTTGGCACCTGAGCGTACTCCACGACACTTCCAAATTAGACTTTAGATGTAGAATCTACACAAACTACTCCACATTGATAAAGATAAAAAATGCATATAGAATATAAATAAGTAAGATTTACAGAGAAAAACAGATTAATCTCAGTTGCATAAGTATTCAACCCCTTTGCTACTGCAGCCCTAAATCAGCTCAGGTGCAAATTATTTGTTTGAAATGGTTTCAGCCTGTGCGTACTCAAAGTGGTTTAACTTGTAGATAATTTCCCTCAGGTATATAAAGACTTTCAAGCTGCAACTCACATAGTGATCCAACAAAGCAACCATGAAGACCAAGGAGCTTTCGAAACAAGTCAGGGATAAAGTGGTAGAGAGGCACAGAGCAGGAGAAGGGTACAAGAAAATTTCAAAGGCGCTGATTATCCCTATCAGCACAGTGAAGTCCATCATTAAGAAGTGGAAGATGCATCATACCACCCAGACACTACCCAGATCAGACCGCCCTCCCAAACTGAGCAGCCGGGCAAGCAGGAAACTGGTTCGGGATGTCACTCTGAAGCCAACAATGACCTTGAGAGATCTGCAAAGTTCTGTGTCTGAGATGGGAGTCAGTGTTCACACATCAACAATAAGCCAGTCCATACACAAAGCTGGCCTGTATGGACGGGTGGCAAGAAAGAAGCCATTACTCAAAAATACTCATCTTAAAGCGCATGTGGAGTTTGCGAAAAAGCATGTAGATGATAATGCAGACATGTGCAAAAAGGTTTTGTGGTCAGACGAGACAAAAAAATAACTTTTCAGTCTAAACCCCATTGAGATGTTGTGGCAGGACCTGAAACTAGCAGTTCATGCTCAAAAACCCACAAATGTCACTGAGTTGAAGCAGTTCTGCATGGAGGAGTGGGCCAAAATTCCTCCACGGCGCTGTGAGAGACTAATCAATAACTACAGGAAGCGTTTGGTTGCAGTTATTGCTGCTAAAGGTGGCGTAACCAGTTATTGAGTCTAAGGGGGCCATTACTTTTTCACACTGGGGCATTGGGTGTTGCATAACTTTCTTTAATAAATAAATGAAATATGTATCAAATTTTTGTGTTATTTGTTCACTCAGGGTCCCTTTTATCTAATATTATGTTTTGGTTGAAGATCTGATAACATTCAGTGTCAAAAATATGCAAAAATGCAGAAAATCAGACAGGAGGCAAATACTTTTTCACGGCACTGTATATATATAATATATATATACACACACACACACAGTAATCCCTTGCTATAATCTCGATTATAAAGTGCCTCGGATATAACGCTCCTACAGCATGGCCCCCAATGCCCTATACTAGTGATTTATGCAGTATTTCTACAGTAAATACAGTACCGGTGTTGTTCAAACTGTAAACAACTTCTCAGTCTAACTTCCATTTCTGTCTCTCCCTTTTGATACAGTATCTGAACTGAAGAAAAGCTGCGTTGGCACTTTATAACACAAAAATCATATTCAGCATTCATTTTATAACTAAATAAATATTAGGCCTATTACGTGATTATCTTTCCTAATGTATTTACTTTTTTGCTGCGAGAGGAGCTGCGGCTTTCTTTGGGAGACGAGACACTTCAGCTTTGCTTCAGCCCCGCACTGGCAGCCGAACCTGGGTCGAGCCCATTCCCTCGCCCAACCCACTGTCCTTCTCGCACTTTGTTTGCTCATCTGTCGCTTCGAACTGATCTCCCGACCGCCGTTTAGCCAGGCTATTTATAGTTTAAAAACTGCTCATTAAAATGATCCACGAATGGGAATGTGTTTTTTTTTTTTTTGTAAAAAGTATAGCATTGATTACATGGTGCTTATGCATGGTTAATTCATGGAAAGTTACATTTGTGCTTCACTATACGTGCATTATAGAGAGGGAGTTATTTTATTTTGTATTTTAGTCAGATGTGTGTTGTGTCCCACGGCGCCCCTCACCCCCTCCCCCGTTTATAAAGCTCTTCGGTTATAACGCTCATATTTTGTGTCCCCCGAGACCCGCGTTATAGCGAGGGAGCTCTGTATATACTCATGTAGCAGCAAAGTATATATACTAAAACCCATTGAAATGAAATCTTAGATCATATCACGCTAAGGGGTGTAATGGTTCTACAATGCCATTCCTGTTCCGCTCCTTTGTCTTTTAGAGTTTAGTCAGGATGTTATGGATAGATGCTGCAGGCTTTGTATTTGATAACTGTTATCACTCGCATGCGGATGGCCTGAAATGATAAACTCCTGGCTCTGCTACTGGAGTGTTATTTGGCCGTTCCTCACTTGTGCAATGAAAAGTTATTTTCCATTCTGAACCACAGTCTAGCTGATGCAGTTCCCTTCAATCAGTATTGGGACACACTGCATATGTAATGTAAAGCTGTGGGGATATCTTGAGGCAATTCTACTGAAGATAAAGCATCTCCACTTCTGCCTGGCAATCTAACGCATTCTGAATACTGGATCAAAGTAGAAAGGAGGGATTTTCGATAAGCTGTGTGCCTGTGTTAGTGAAAGAGGGATACAGTAGCAACCGTTAACTGAGAACAAAGAAGCATGCAGGTTTAACTTATGGGGGATTTAGCGCATTGTTCAAACTCGTTGATTTCTGAGCTGAGATTTTATCATCAAAAGGTGGTACTGTGGCTTGAAAAGTGTGTATGAGCAGATATGGACATTTCTCAGTACAAACTTTGATTCCTGGTGGAATGTAAATCTACTCTGTAACTATATTAAAAAATATGGCAAACCAGGGCAAACTATGGTAAATCCAGAGTGTAACCATCGGGAAAGTGCAAACATAAACTTTTGTAAGGGTCTAGTCGAATGGGGCTGGAAAGCCAGCTGCTCTCTCTGAGGTAGTTTGACCTAAGCTGTCCTTCCTCACAGGGTGCCGAAGCTATTTACCTGTGGTTGAGCGACTTCCAACTGGAACAGTACACTGCCAGCTTCATCAACGCCGGATACGACGTGCCCACCATCAGCCGCATGACCCCTGAGGTAGTGAGAACAAGAACCAATAAAACACAGTGTGGGGCTATTTGTTTATGGTGTGTGTTTGTGGCGCCACAGTGAAAACATGTTCAAGGTTTAGGGAGATGTCAACGCTGCTGCCTTTGCTCAGAGCCGGCACAGGGGCCTGATTGAGTGGAGTGCAGTGCTTTAGTTTCCACAGCAGAAATACACCTCAGGAGTTGGATCAGTGAGTCCTAATTAATACAGGAATAAAACAGCAAGTTATAAATGAGGTGTAAAAAGTTTGTGTTTAAAAGAATTTCAACACATTAGGCTATTTAAAAATCATATAACTGTCAGTTTATCTCAAAGGTGTTTACTCATCATTAATGCAGAAATGTAATATATCTGCTTGTAAATACTGTAGTCTGAAGTTTTTCTAGTGTGTTTTAGAATTGCAATAGTTTTTTTATTCATTTCAGGATACTTGGAGTAAATAGCTTTGAGAAACTTGATACATTTCTGTTTAACATAAGGGGCAGGTGGAACTAAATAGACTGTGTATAGTTCTTATTTTAAATAAGTGCTAACCACTTCATTGTATTACCATTATTACTAGACTCTTGGAAACATTTGGTTATTCACCTTTTTTAATGTTAATTCAGGATATTAAATATCTGAAATATGATATAAATAAATGGCTACATGACTTTGGTCACAAAGTGTTATTGCAGCAAAACCATTAACACTGGTTAGTCCTCTTTAGGAAAATATTACTCAGCACTCAGACTTCTATATGAGCTGCTCTGTAGCCCCGGTGAAGTGCTTTGTCTGAACCCATTGCTCTAAACCCCATTGCACTGAACCCCACTGCACTGAACCCCATTGCACTGAACCCCTCTGCACTGAACCCCTCTGCACTGAACCCCACTGCACTGAACACCATTGCACTGAACCCCTCTGCACTGAACCCCACTGCACTGAACCCCATTGCACTGAACCCCTCTGCACTGAACCCCTCTGCACTGAACCCCACTGCACTGAACACCATTGCACTGAACCCCACTGCACTGAACCCCACTGCACTGAACCCCTCTGCACTGAACCCCTCTGCACTGAACCCCATTGCACTGAACACCATTGCACTGAACCCCTCTGCACTGAACCCCACTGCACTGAACCCCATTGCACTGAACCCCTCTGCACTGAACCCCTCTGCACTGAACACCATTGCACTGAACCCCACTGCACTGAACCCCACTGCACTGAACCCCTCTGCACTGAACCCCTCTGCACTGAACCCCACTGCACTGAACACCATTGCACTGAACCCCACTGCACTGAACCCCACTGCACTGAACCCTCTGCACTGAACCCCACTGCACTGAACCCCACTGCACTGAACCCCTCTGCACTGAACCCCTCTGCACTGAACCGCATTGCACTGAACCCCATTGCACTGAACCCCACTGCACTGAACCCCATTGCACTGAACCCCACTGCACTGAACCCCTCTGCACTGAACCCCTCTGCACTGAACCGCATTGCACTGAACCCCATTGCACTGAACCCCACTGCACTGAACCCCACTGCACTGAACCCCACTGCACTGAACCCCACTGCACTGAACCCCACTGCACTGAACCGCACTGCACTGAACCGCATTGCACTGAACCCCATTGCACTGAACCCCACTACACTGAACCGCATTGCACTGAACCCTGCTGTACTACATCCCTTTCGGCTATCTATTTCCCCAGCACAACACATTTGAACTTGTTTTCCTAGGACCTGACTGCTATCGGAGTGACAAAGCCAGGGCATCGAAAGAAGATTTCCATTGAAATCGGGAACCTGAGTATACCAGAGTGGCTGCCACACTATATTCCGGTAAGGCTTCAATTCAGGCTGTAAGAACTGGAGCTGGAGTGACTGTACCTGTCCAGGGCTTATGTCATTACATGGAATAACAAGCCTTTAAAAAAGCTTGTCTTACCTGCTTATTAGAATAAAACATTTTCTTAAAACGTGTCTTCTCATTTTGCTATGGATTGTTTAGTTATCCAGACTTTACTATGGTCATTTTCGTTTATCCTGCAACCAAACTATACATTCACTTTCTGTGTTTTACCCACTGGAGTTTAATCCGCCACAAAAACACTGTGAGAAGACACCTCATTGAGCTTCTGTTGGATTGCTTTTATTAGGTATGGCAACCCAAAGGTTGAAGTTCATTAATTTACAATCTTGCATATTAAAATAACTGAGGAGAAGTGATCTGAAACTGCTTGGTTCCATACAATCAAACTGAAATTGTAGTTTGCTATTGTCCTGCCATGTGTCTGGTGATGCGGTCGGTTGAACTGACGCCCTTCTGCTCTTCTCTCTGTCAGGCTGACTTGGGGGAGTGGCTCAGTGCTATCGGCCTGTCCCAGTATCACAAGAAGCTGTCAGAAAATGGGTACGACTCTATAAACATCGTCCGGGACATCACATGGGAGGACATGCAGGAGATCGGCATCACCAAGCTCGGTAAGAATGAAACCACAAAAAAGTGCTAAGCTTTCTCCTGCCCTAATTTAGTGCAATCAGTTGTCCATTAACCCTTTGCGGTCCATTTATTCAACGTGTCTCAGGCGCGTCAGGTCCAATTTATTTTCACACGCGCAGTTTATTTTAGACGCGCTGTTTAAAACTATTTTTTTCACAGTAAAACAGGGTTAAAAGGCACTTCATATCAACAGGAGACTCAGTACTGTATCTCCAGCCCCGCCCCACCCCTCATTCGCTGTTTTTTTCACATACCTCTTGATAGTAGTGCAGTACCATTGAGCAAGGTACTTTACCTAGATTGCTCCAGTAAAAACCCAGCTGTATAAATGGGTAATTGTATGTAAAAATAATGTGTAAAAAATAATGTGTAAAAAAATAATGTGATATCTTGTAACAATTGTAAATCGCCCTGGATAAGGACGTCTGCTAAGAAATAAATAATAATAAATAATAATAATAAATCATCTCCTGATCACTCGTTTTATCACCAAACTCCTCAATAATGCGATCCAAGTCATTATTTTATTACTATAAAATCTAAAAAAAGCTCTGCAAATGTCCGTGATATTCTTTGAGCTCTGGATGCAGAAGCAGCTATCTTGTTTGTTTATGTCCGTGTTATCTATGTGATACCGCGGCTATCTGTATTCATGAGATACGCCCCTTTTTTTTTTCAGCTTCTATTGGCTCCTATCGATCTCGCTCGGCCATTGAATGGTTTTCTCGGCTTTTTCCGGAGAAAAAACAACTAGAGACCTGTTTTTTAAATCTTTTTGATGATGTTGGAAGGGTCCGACATTGGACCGGAAAGGGAAAATTGCAATGTCGGACCATGTCCGACATAGTGTGGCGACCACCCCATATGTGCTGCAATAAGCACAGCCTCTGCTTTATTCTTAAATGAACAGCAGTAAGCCTGGCCAGGTCGGTTCGATTTCTTATATTCAAATTAAAGTTGTCAAAAGTGTTCTGTGATTTTAATTTTCGCAAGATTGACTAGTTTTATAAAGAAACTCTTTAGGCATTAGTTTACATGCATGAAAGAAAATTAAATATTTGAAACTGTGCCTTAACTGTCTTTTTTATATTGTGCTGGTTAGGAGTATTTTTCTAGGTCTGCTATGCATTGTTTTTTTTGTATGTTCTTCGTTTTTTCCCCTTTTGGCTATCCGTAGTTGGGGGTGGGGCTTATGCTCCTTTTGCTCATTGCTGGCCAGTTTAAAAAGAGAACCAGTTAGGTAACAGTCGTTCACCGTTTCTCTCTCCTACTCACTCTCGCCATTCTGATTTTTATCAGAACTTTTGGTAGATGAGGAGTTTATATTTTGTTAGTCTGTGACTTAATGCATGTCTTTTCCTTTGGTCAGCAGTATTTTATTTTGGTAAACGAGTCAAAAATCTTCTGCTGTGTTTAGATGTTGCTTCCAGCACAGTCAAACTAACTATGTTTTTTTTTCTCTGTATCGTGTTTTTTTTTTTTTTTCTTGGTTATTTTGTGACCGTTCTTTCGCTGCTTTGGATCTTTGTTTTTTTTTTTTGCTGAAGAATACAGTTTGCCTGGACTTTTAAAACTACATAGTTTAAATGAAATCAAAGGGAAGACATCTGCACAGCGGATTACAAACATCATCCGGGTGAGATCAAACCTTTTGTCCTTTCATTTTTTGCTACTGTATTTGCAGTTTTTTTTGAATGGCCATTCTGGTTTTTCATTGGATTCTGGATTTTTTGGAGTATTATTTCTTGAAACTTTTTCTTTTTGGATTTGTTTTGTTTTTATGAAGGGGACTGAACTATGGTTAAACTAATTTACACTTTATGCATTGTGTGCTTCTGCTTTGCAAGTGTTTGGATAGTGTTTGCTGTTATATGGCTATGTTCAATTATGCATTTCTGTATCTCTTGATTTAAAAACCTGTGATTGGGTTAATTAACCTTACCTGCTTACGCTTTATTGTCAATTGCTGGTTAAACTAATTTACACTTTGCATAGTGAGCCTCAGTGTTGTCATTATTGTTTTGCTGATATACTGTTTCATTTGGTCTGTGCTCGTATGGTTTTTATATCACTTTTACGTTCTAGATTTATTTCTAAAACATTTTCTGGGTTAAGCATACTCCTCAGGTCCCCTTTAAATCCCTCTTTTACGCTGTAACTTATTACTTGCTGTTTCCAAAAAAATTGAATGTTTGTTTATGGAATCAGTATACGCTTATGGTCGAAGTGTCTAGTAGGAATACTAAGGAAGTTTGTTACAATAGGACCGCAAAGGGAAAATTGCAATGTCGGACCAGGTCCGACATAGGACTGCAAAGGGTTAAGATGTTGGGACCTCAGGTTCCCAAATGATCTGACCTTTTTTTTTTTTTTTTTTTGTGAAACCTTATTTCCATCTCAACTTTGAGCACTAATGGTTGTGTTTCCTCTTTCCAGGTCACCAGAAGAAGATGATGCTGGCGGTGAAGAAGCTGTGTGACATCCAGAAGGCTCTAAACCAGGCGGAGGCGGGCACAAGGACCCTGCGGCGCAAGATCCCTGCAGCTCTGGACATCGTCACCATTGAACCCGTGGAGAGTGGGGAGTGCCAGTCCCCCCACACCCCCAAAATGCTAACATTCCAGGACAGGGAGCTGAGCGCCGAGCTGCAGAGCGCCATGTCCAACACCTACAGTGGCTGCCAGGACGGACTGGCCATCAAACACGCTGTGGCCATGTCCTGTAGCCAGGAGAGCATCGGAATCCGCTCGCAGGGCTCCGGACACTCTCAGGACAACATGCTGGCTAGGACCGCCCTCTCCAGCCGCTCCCAGGAGAGTCTGGGCAGCGGGGACAGCAGTGGCAGCAGCGGGGGCCGCTCCAGAGCAGGGACAATCCAGGAGAGCCTCCGAAAACCCACCGGTGGGACTGACGGGACCAATGGCAGCCCTGCCAAGGAAAGGAACATTCCAAAAGGCCGTGACCAACACCAGTGGCCTCTAGTGCTCACTAAGAGCGGTGTCCCCACCTCCAGCGTCCTGGGGAAAGCCATTCCCCCACAGCATTTTCATCAGTACTCATCTGCCCCCATCACGTCAGCAGCCAAACAACCCTTCACACCGCCACACACCCCTAGCAAAACCCCTCAGGCTTTCATTTACCCTCTGATCCCAGCAAAAACCAAGCATGCAGGTCCACTGCCTTCAACCCCCGCTCTCCCCTTTCAGCATATGTCTCAGTCTCCCAAGCTTGCGCCAGGACAGTCTCCGGCGCAGAAAGCGTTCACCTATCTCCACTCTCATTGCCGTGGCAGCTTGGAAACTGAGCATAGCCCCCATGCCAAGCCCCTGCCGGGTGCTGTGCCCATGCCATGCCAAAGCAGTCCGGCACTGAACCCGGACTTCTTCAAGTTGAAGAAGCGCTCCCAGAGCCTCACCCGCTATGCAATGTCGGATGAGGAACCTGAGGAAGATGAGAGGCCTGTGGGCAACCTGGGTTCCTACGCTACTCTGACCAGACGGCCTGGGCGCAGCCAGCTGGCACAGTTACCGTCCGCCACAGACCGGAACGTCAACCGCAGCCAGTCATTCGCCATCCGGGCCCGTCGGAAAGGACCGCCCCCTCCTCCCCCCAAGAGACTGAGCTCTGTGACGGCTCCCCAGGAGGAGAGTGCTCCCTGCGATCAGCCTGCAGATCTGCCCACCATGCCTGCAGCTCCTCCCGATGGAGTGGAGACGGGCAGTGTAAGGACTATAGCTTCCATGTTGGAACTTTCCGGTGCTAGCCCAGTCATGACGCCACTAAAACAGGAAAAGGTTATTGTCGGGAACAACCTGAAGTCGGAAACATCGATTCCCAAACCCGCCAGCCCGGGGAGTTCCACCAGAATAACCCTGATGCCCCAACCAAAACCAGCCCTGCCCCAGACTCTGAGGCAGGGCGTTGTGTACCCCGATCAGCATAGAAGGACTTTCAGTGAGCCAGTGGTCTGCCAAACAGGTAAGATGAAGCCTGAAGTGGAGGACGTCAAATCTGATGTCGAGGATGAAACAAAGGTGCAAATAAAACCAGGCCTGGACGGTTCTTCTTCGTCCCAGAACAGCTCCAGTGAGTGTATCCCCTTCGCAGAGGAAGGCAACCTCACCATCAAACAGAGACCCAAGGGGAACAGGCTTCTCAAGACAGATACCTCCACAGAAACAGGGGAGCAGGCAGCTGGGGGGCAGGGGACAAAACAGTTGGAAGTTCTTGAGTTCAACCTGACAGAGTCTGACACAGTAAAGCGAAGGCACAAGCCCAAGGAGAAAGAGGAGCAGCAGGCAGCCCCAGATGGGAAACCGGAGACCAACCACAGAATCTCTCTGTTTCGCTCCACCGGGGCTCACACTGTGAACATTGTTCCCACCAAGACGGGCCTGGGGCCTCAAGGGCCCGTCACAACCAAAAGGGATTTTGAGGACGATGATGACATGGGCTTCCGGATCGCAGAGATTGAGAAAAGCATCCGCTCTCTAGAAAAGGGCACAGGCAAGATGGAGAAGCCGGCTCCGTCTCCCAAACCCACCGTCTCTCAGGTTACCAAGCTGGCTACTGGAGCGTCCGCAGACGCTAACTCCCACCTGCACAGACCTGCAGCGGCCGCAGGTACAGACTGTTACACAGCTCCATTACATTGCATTGCAGTAATCTTTATGCAGATGATAAACAACAGAAATATAATACATGGGATTTTTTTTCTCCCTTTTGGAGGTGTATCAAGATTTAATAGAAAGATTGGGAGCCTAATAATGGTTTAATTTGTGTAAAAAACAAAATAAAAAATAACAATGTTTAGAAAGAGGTTACATATTTGAACATATAATATATAAAACTAGGGTATAATAATAATAAACTAGGGTAACTGCATAGTTACGGGTGCCACTGTATATTATTATTATTGTAATAGCTGCACTGGGTGTGTCTAATAAAATGTATTATTGTTACTTTCACAGATATCCATGAGATCCCTGCCCATTCTATAATGCTGAACGTTGTCCAAAGCCTGGCTTTTACAACCACCACACCCAGCAGCCCTCGTACCTCCTCGCAGGCCCCACACTCTGAGTCCCTGTGGCCCCAAAGCAGAGCAGGAAACTTCCCTGCCTCCTCCCCTCCTGAGCCAGGAGCACCCCACAGCTCAGCCTTGGTTCAGCACAGACTGGAGCAGACCAGCACCTCCCTTGAGGTCGCGCTCCAGGCAGTGGAGAGGAAGCTGACACTGGAAGACAGCAGAGACTGGTGAGACTCTTCAAGGCATTGCTGCCATTTCCATAAACATTCCATGCCATGCACATTGTAGGTCTCAAATGAATGATTTTGAAATAAATCTGTGTTTAGCCAACATGAATTTTCATTTTGAAACATGATATCTGGTACTATACCAGGTAAGTGAAATCTCTGTTTGCAGGCCTTGCTTTCAGCTAGTCTTGTACTTCCACTTTCAATTTCTGTGGAGAATGAAATTGTCCCCACACTTTCAGGACCTTCTTTCCTGTCAGCAACCAACCAGCTGCTTTCCCTAATGACTGGTATGCTTGGCAGCCAGTAAGATGCTCTGAAGGCACTGTTGAGGTGAAAGCAAGGCATAAAACTGAGAATTTATTTTGGAAATGAAGGACTGGGAAGACTAAATAAAGTATTTTGTTAGCTAGACCCACTTGGATTGTCACAGAAACATGTATTACAGTAATGTTTGGCATTTATGAAACTTTTAACAAACCAATAATAGTCTTAATCAGTTCCATGAATGTCAAACTTTATTTTTGTCTGGAAATGTTAAGTTTCCATATGGTATTATTTATACAGCCTACATTTATTGTTAGAGGAATCCCTGAGAAACTTGAAAATCACTCAGCTCGAGTTCAGGGTTAACAGATTTCCAGAGTCACATTTTGTTTTTTCTTCAATTCATTGACACTGTAGCAACTCTCAAGCAATCAGAATGAATATATAATAACACATTCATCATTTCAACGTCACAACAGTTCATTGTTTTCCTTTTATTGCCGTCTGACCAAAACAAGTTAAATGTATAAAAAGTTAGTTTACAAAATGTTGATTACCATTTTTATTATGTCTGCACGGTAGCGCTTGGCAGCATTGCTTTCGACCGTTCCATTTCACTGAATAGGGAGACATTGAATAGCCTGTAGTTCAGCACACACGGGCCAGATCTGTGTTTCTGTCTGGATAAAACTGGTAATCATTGATAATAATTAGTGTTTGTGCCTTCAGTACTGGGGAAACTAATAATAATTTGTTCATTTAGGAAATATGTTTTTCAACCCCCACCCCCACCCCCACCCCCCCCCTCACTTTATGATACGATTGGGAGTTCATCAAAACTGTCAGTGTTTCATTCCACACACACACACACACACACACACAGCGTCAGCGGTCAGAGAAACGAACAAGTGAAACAGAGAATGCAGTGGCACTTTACAGTATTACCCTGTATGCTGGGTTGTATTGTTGCTCAGGGATGGCGGGGCTCCAGCGATAATTTAATTTAAAAATTAAAGTATGTACATTGCTGCTGCTTGAATAGAGTAAACGTACAAAAAAAAAAAAAAACACACACATTTCAGAGAGAAAAAAAAAAAAAACATTCAATACTAAAGGGGGAAGAGCCCTGGCACAAATTAAGCACTAGTTAAATAATAACATGTAAGCCTCGGATAAAGGCGTCTTCCAAATGGATAAAAAATAATAAAGACTACAATGTACTTGTTATGACACCCCCTATTTTAAACTCCAGTGCTTTTTTGTTTATTGAAGATCGTTGTTATTGGGTTTGTGATTATTTGTTTCTATCAAAGTTGTAATTTGCTTTGTTAAACTAATGATCTGACTGGCAGCTTTACATGGCCCGGCTTGAACAAAACTCTTGTTCGTCGAGGAACACATCGATTCACATAAAATAAATACATACTGCCTGCTGGATACGAAAAAAGAAAGTAGTCTGTCAACACTTGTAAACGCAATACTGTAATGGTTATGATCTTGTATAGCGTAGGTTCCAAAAAAAAAAGTGAAAAGATGTTTTGCCAAATAACATAAAATACAAATGCATACTATTATATGTATGCGTGTTATATATTCCATATTTAAGCACATACATTAAACACTTTCTGCTATTTGTTTACTGTATATCGCTGCCAAAGGAAGTTTGAGATTTTTTAAATTAACAGCGCGCGCTGGTCCACGAAGTTGTTCTTCAGCTGCTACAGAATGTTTATCTTGAAAGAGACCTTCACCACGCGAAGTAATTTACTGACAGGTGGGTAAAAGCTATTATTAATCATTTGTGTTGATTTAAGAAACCCCTGAAATAAGGATGTATCAGACAGCAGTAGAACATCCACAAGTAAAATAAAGTTATTTAACTTTTGTTAATGAAATGGATGAATAACAATATATTTTTTAGAAAGTATAAGACGTGACTGATGACGATAATCAATCAGCCTGAATTGAGAAAATAAATGAATACTACTCGCAGCGAGTAGTCTAAAGCCAGTAAAAAATAAATAAATAAATAAAATTAAAAAAACCATTACAATACAGTATATTATTAATACACTGACAATACAACTGTAGTAATATTCGTATTGTAATTGTTTGTGTACAACTTTAGAGGTACATTTTTTTTAACTTCTTGATAATTATTTTAATTGCCCTGAAATAATGTATCAGACAGCAGTTGAACATCCACGAGTAAAATAAAGTTGTTTAACTTTTGTTCAAGACAGTACAGTACAGAATTCTATTTATTACATTTCAAGTAAACTTTTGGGCAATTCAATATAGAAATGCATGTAACCTGTTATTGTTATTTCATTTTTAATAAATACTCTTAGTATATCACAGATTATATACATTTTCAGATATCCAAATCTCTATACAGAATTCTATTTATTACATTTCAGAAACCTTTTTTTCCTTTGGTGGTTGGTCCAAATATCTCCTATCTAATTCAGGTAAGAACTGACAAGACTTGAAAGATGCGCCTGACAGATAGAAGAGAGAAGCAACGGCAAATCCAATATGACATCAAGACCTTAAATTGCACACAACGCATCCGTCTGCCTAAACACCTGCAGGATTCTTACGTGATCTTTCTAGAGAGAGTGGACAGAGCCACACAACATGAAGAATAATTGCTCCCCGGCAGTACTGTTCAAATAATGTCACCAGCTCTTCAGCCTCAGGTACAGCCCTTGCTTTCCCCACTTTTCCAGCCTCAGATAGAGCCACTGCTGTCCCCACCTCTCCAACCTCAGGTACAGTCCTTGCTGTCGCCATATCTGCAGCCTCTCTGGCAGCCGTTGCTGTCCCCACCTCTCCAGCCTCAGGTACAGCCGTTGCTGTTGCCACCTCAGCAGCCTCAGGTACAGCCGTTGCCTTCCCCACCTCTCCAGCCTCACGTACAGCCATTGCTGCTTCCACCTCTCCAGCCTCCAAGGCAGCCGTTACTGTCCCCACCTCTCCAGCCTCAGGTACAGCCATTGCTGCTTCCACCTCTTCAGCCTCCAAGGCAGCCGTTGCTGTCCCCACCTCTCCAGCCTCAGGTACAGCCGTTGCTTTCCCCACCTCTCCAGCCTCAGGTACAGCCGTTGCTTTCCCCACCTCTCCAGCCTCGGTACAGCCGTTGCTTTCCCCACCTCTCCAGCCTCACGTACAGCCATTGCTGCTTCCACCTCTCCAGCCTCCAAGGCAGCCGTTACTGTCCCCACCTCTCCAGCCTCAGGTACAGCCATTGCTGCTTCCACCTCTTCAGCCTCCAAGGCAGCCGTTGCTGTCCCCACCTCTCCAGCCTCAGGTACAGCCGTTGCTTTCCCCACCTCTCCAGCCTCAGGTACAGCCGTTGCTTTCCCCACCTCTCCAGCCTCAGGTACAGCCGTTGCTTTCCCCACCTCTCCAGCCTCGGTACAGCCGTTGCTTTCCCCACCTCTCCAGCCTCGGTACAGCCGTTGCTGCTTCCACGTCATCAGCCTCAGGTACAGTCCTTGCTTTCCCCACCTCTGTAGCCTCCAGGGCAACCGTTGCTGTCCCCACCTCTTCAGCCTCAAAGGAAGCCATTGCTGTCCCCACCTCTCCAGCCTCAGGTACAGTCCTTGCTATCCCTACCTCTCCAGCCTCAGGTACAGTCCTTGCTGTCCCCACCTCTCCAGCCTCCAGGGACAGTCTTTGAACCTGAAAATGGATGGGACATGCAATATGTGAAACCCTACATGTAAAATAACACTCTCCATTAAATTTCACTCAGAAGGCACCAGTGAAATAGAAAAGGAATCTTCTGTAGTACTGTATGGTATACTGCTGCTCCATGTATACTGTGGTACACAAAGCAGTGTTTTATGTTTCTTGGAAGCATAAAATCCATGCATTATAATCCACTTCTGCTTTATGTACTTCATAGGACTGCAGAAATCTGTAATTGTACCTAAACATTTCAATGTCATAATTGGCTTCCAGCCATAAGATTATGTTAGCAAGAATTCTTACTGAACTGTAAAGTTTGAAAGAAGAATGGGTAACAGTGCAAAAATAAAATGAATAATAATATTGTAGAAAATGCAGTGACTCCTTTTGCCAAGTGAAACAGTGTAGTTCATACAAGAAAGCCAATGTTGTGGATTCCAATATTAGAGTTTGGAGGAATATGGCTTGTGGAAGGTCCCAACTAATTAATGAGCTCTACTGTATTCTGAGTTAATTGGTTTTATTTAGAACACTGGTGAAATAATGAGCTTGACAGCAAAGATTGTGGGAATGCAGTTACTGAACATGTTACAAATCACAATGACTTCCGTATGGCCAGTCTTCGGGGAGAATTTGTCATGTGCTTAGTGATGTCATTGTCCATGTCATTGATGATGTCATATGTGATGTCAAGTGTGACAGAAACATACACAAGGGTGAAGAGTTAAGGTTGCGTGGCTACCTTAACTTGCAAATTTCCTAACCTTTTGGACATTTGCAAACAAACCTTAACGTTACTTTAACAAAGTTTTTTGTCATTGAAAAAAATATATAAATATATATATATATATATATATATATATATATATATATATATATATATATATATAGTTTGAGAAAAGGAAAACTGCTGTGTACCAAAATGATCAATAAGAAAAAAGAAAAAAAGAAAAGGATATTCCAGGTACTTAAAAAGGTAGAATAATTGATTACAAATCAGTTATCAGGACGTTCGGACTACAAGTCCTTCATCGGCTGAATACAAAAAAACAGTGCTTTAAGAAGTTGATAAAAAAACAAACAAGTAGTCTTTTGAACAAAATTCCAGAATGTTGATGATGATGATGATGATGATGACCTCAGAATAGAATGTTCATTCCAAATGGCTCCAAAGTGCCTAGTTTGAAAATAAGTTCACATTCCTTTTGTTTCCTGACAGCATTAGTTCCATAGCAATGAACCATCCCACAAATTGTGATGTCTTCTATAGTGTGGTCATTTCTGTTCAAATGTCTGGCGACAGGAAAGGTAGAGGTGTTAATTCGTATACTTCTCAGATGTTCCACGAAGCGATCAGCCAAGCGTCGTTTTGTTTCACCGATATATAGCTTGTTACATTTGATGCAGCCAATGCAATATACTATTCCTTTACTAATGCAAGTAGAAGTATCATGGATAGTAAATGAGGATTTTGCTCCCTTAACTACTGTGTTGCTGTGAATGTATTTACAAGTTGCACAGCGTGACCTATTGCATGGAAACGTACCCTTAAGACTGTCCAGATTGGGTCGAATGTTACTGTGGACCAGATGCTCTCTTAGATTTTTGTCTCTTCTGTATAAAATTAGAGGAGGGTTATTGAAAATAGGAGCTGAAGGATTATCTTGAAGAATGCTAAAATTTCTTTGTATGATGTGTTGTACTTTTTTGGTCATAGGATGATATGTAAGAACAAGGGGAATACGATTGTTGGTATTCTGTGTTTTGGTTTTGTACAAAGCATCCTTTCTGTTTTATTGTCGATACTTTTAACTGAGCTTCTCTAAGTATAGTGTCTGGAAAACCACAGTTTCTGAAAAATGCACACGTCATTTGTTTTATTCAAAAAATCACTATCATTACAGAAATGCGTCTCAGTCTTAGGAATTGGGAGTATGGAATGGAGTTGTGACAAGCTTTGGGATGTGAGGAGTCGTATCTTAGATATGAATGAGAGTCTGTTTCTTTGTAGAAAATTGTAGTATTAAAGGTACAATTAGAAACCGTGATGGTAATGTCTAAGAAAGCAATTTGTTTAGAAATGTTCCATGTATACTTTAGAGCTGGATGAAACTGGTCAATAAAATGTATGAAATCCATTAAATCTTCATTAGTGTTATCCGAGATGCCAAATATGTCGTCAATGTATCTAAGATATAACATTGGTTTATGTCCCTTGTACTGTTGAAAAACTTTATTTTCGATTCATCCCATAAAAAGACAGGCATAAGAGGGCCCCATTGTTCCCATACTGACACCTCTAACTTGTTTATAAAAGTCTCCATTAAAGGAGAAACAATTCAAAGAAAGGACGAGTTGGGCTAGTTGCAAAAGAATATCGGTTGCAGGTTCTTTTACTGTTCGTTTATCAAGGAAGTATTTTAGTGCTTGTAAACCGTCACTGTTGGGGATAACTGTGTAGAGGCTTTTGACATCCATTGAGAAGAGTTATATTTTCACTGTTGCCATTTAAAGAAAAATGATTTATTATTTGCAAAAAATGGTTAGAGTCTTTAACGTATGAAGGTAGAGATTCCACAATGGGTCTGAAGACATCATCAAGGAACTTGGAAATTATTTCAGTGGGGCAGGAACATACTGATACAATAGGACGGCCTGGGTTGGTAGGCTTATGAATTTTAGGAAGTAAATAAAAACGGCTACAGCGAGGGTTTTCAACAATAAGATTGGACGCAGATTTTGGTAGTAAGTTATTCTGGATGGCAGAATGGATAGTAGATGTGACTGTAGTTTGTAACAGTTGGGTAAGATCATTTGGGACTTTCGTGTAGAAGTTAGTGTCAGAAAGTTGTTTAGATGCTTCTATATATAGATCCTTTTTCCAAACTACTGCAGCTCCTCCTTTGTCAGCAGGTTTTATTATGATGTCATTACGTTTCTGTATATTCTGTAAGGCATGATATTCATCTGTTGTCAAGTTTAAACGATTAGTGTGTTGTTGAAAATTAATTTGACTTATTTCTCGTTCACATTTATCAGTAAAAAAATCTTGAAAGGCTTGAAAAGCTCTGGAGGCTGGTGTCCAGGTAGAGTGCTTTTGTTTGTATTTATGGAAAATATCTAAGGAATCAGAAGCTGTGTTGGAGGATTGTGAAGCACCTAATTCATTTGTATCTGTGTCTGCATGAAAATGGGCATGTAAACGCATGCGGCGAAAGAAATGCTGTGTGTCATTGATGACTGCAAATGTGTCAGTGGATTTCTTTATAGGTACAAATGTGAGACCTTTGGATAAAACAGAGTGTTCAGCAGTCGTAAGTGCCAAATTTTCTGGGATTGTAACAACAGTTTTATATTATATATATATATATATATATATTGTAATATAGCGGGTTGTGAGAGACGGCAGGGAGGGGGTTAAAACCTCCCTGCAAAGAAAAACTTGTGAGAATGCACCGTTTTGTGTTGCTTTATTGTTTTGTTAATTGTTTTATTGTTAATTGTCTTCCGCACCTGGGCGTTATTAGAAATTAAGCCCAGGTGCGGGAGTTTAAAAGGAGTGCAAGCAGTCTGCTCGGGGCTGCTGAGTGGAAGGAGGCAGTAGGTGCGCTGTCTCAGAGTAGCCAAATAAGAGAGAAAGTAAGTGCTGTGTTTAAACCAGTGTGTTTGTGAAGACGGGTAAACAGCTTAGCTGTCCCGCGGTAGTCAGGGTGTTTCCTGAAAGTCGAGTTAGTGCTCCAGAAGAGCTAGGTGTTATTTTGATTTTGTGTATTTTGTTTGTTTCCTGTTTATTAAAAAATTGCGCAAACGCGCTTAAAAAAATCCATTTCTGTGTGCCGGGTCGATTCTTAAAGGGGCAACGAACTCAAGTGAGTGTGAACCTTTTACATTTGGTGGCAGCGATTGTGGGCGCCCCTAAGACCCAGAAATATGGATTTATGGGAACTGATCGAGAAGATCAACCGCAATACAGCCGCTCAAAGAGAGCAACTTAAGAGATGGGAGAGAGAGATGGGGTTGGCCCCAGTGAAGAGAAGGGAGCCAACAGAGTTGGAGCTGTTGCTCCAGAAATGGGAGCAGGCTAGCGCAGCTCCGCAGTCTCCCGAGCCAGAAAGGGAGGAGCTGCCGCTGCCAGAGCCCAGAGGGGAGGAGCTGTCGCTGCCGGAGCCCAGAGGGGAGGAGCTGCCGCTGCCAGAGCCCAGAGGGGAGGAGCTGCCGCTGCCAGAGCCCAGAGGGGAGGAGCTGCCGCTGCCAGAGCCCAGAGGGGAGGAGCTGCCGCTGCCGGAGCCCAGAGGGGAGGAGCTGCCGCTGCCGGAGCCCAGAGGGGAGGAGCTGCCGCTGCCGGAGCCCAGAGGGGAGGAGCTGCCGCTGCCGGAGCCCAGAGGGGAGGAGCTGCCGCTGCCAGAGCCCAGAGGGGAGGAGCTGCCGCTGCCAGAGCCCAGAGGGGAGGAGCTGCCGCTGCCAGAGCCCAGAGGGGAGGAGCTGCCGCTGCCAGAGCCCAGAGGGGAGGAGCTGCCGCTGCCAGAGCCCAGAGGGGAGGAGCTGCCGCTTCCGGAGCCTAGGGAGGAGGTGACAAACGTACCTCCACCACAGCCCCGACCACCACCCCTACGGTCCAGTCCGGTGTCGCTGCGTCCAGTCCCTCACCCCTTGCTCCTGGACACCCTGTCGGTTAGCCTGGACCTCCCTTCACTTGACCTGGAGCCCAGGAGTCGGCAGGATCGGGCACAGTTCTCCACCTGGTCCCCTGCTCCGCTCCTCCCGGACATTAAGACGTCGCTGTGCTGCTCCCAGACGTCGCGTACGCTCCCCCTGGTCGCTGCGTCGCTCCCCCTTGCTGACCGGATGTCGCTGCACTGGGTCCCAGCTGCAGACCTCTGCCCGCTACTGCAGCCTCCAGTGCCCCGGTCGTCGTGCCGGTCGCCCCTGACAAACCGGTGGGGTCCCTCGTCGCCGGTGCGCGGTCCCTACCTGGCTGACCCAGGACGTGGACCGATCCACCCTCGAGTTCGCCCGTGGAGGAGGGCGAAAAGTGACATTTATGGACTCGAGGGTGGGTGGTTGTGTTTTAGGGGAGGAGGTGGCCGTCTCATGGCCGGTGTCTTGGAAAGACAAGGGGGGGGATATGTAATATAGCGGGTTGTGAGAGACGGCAGGGAGGGGGTTAAAACCTCCCTGCAAAGAAAAACTTGTGAGAATGCACCGTTTTGTGTTGCTTTATTGTTTTGTTAATTGTTTTATTGTTAATTGTCTTCCGCACCTGGGCGTTATTAGAAATTAAGCCCAGGTGCGGGAGTTTAAAAGGAGTGCAAGCAGTCTGCTCGGGGCTGCTGAGTGGAAGGAGGCAGTAGGTGCGCTGTCTCCGAGTAGCCAAATAAGAGAAAGTAAGTGCTGTGTTTAAACCAGTGTGTTTGTGAAGACGGGTAAACAGCTTAGCTGTCCCGCGGTAGTCAGGGTGTTTCCTGAAAGTCGAGTTAGTGCTCCAGAAGAGCTAGGTGTTATTTTGATTTTGTGTATTTTGTTTGTTTCCTGTTTATTAAAAAATTGCGCAAACGCGCTTAAAAAAATCCATTTCTGTGTGCCGGGTCGATTCTTAAAGGGGCAACGAACTCAAGTGAGTGTGAACCTTTTACAATATATATATATATATATATATATATAAGTAATTTGCTGCCTGCTGCTCTTAATTGAGTATCAGAATACCTGGCCAGGTTAAGTTAATTCTCTATTCAATTGCTGAATAAGTAATTTTGTCCTTGTTTCTAAAGTGGGCCTTTCAGATTCATAAGGTAAACTTAGGTGAAGCTATATCAATTTACTGTCAGTTTTTGGTAAGGGGTTTATCTCTGCACTGGTCTCTCTCTTGTTGTTTTAACTGAATGATCTTTTCCTTAATTTCCACATGGAAGTTCTAATTAGATTCAGGTGTTTTGCTAATTGCCTTGGCAAAGGGCTTATTGAGCTTGATTTATCATTATGTCTTTAAGTATCTTAATTGGGAGCTCTTTAAATATGGCTATTACTTCCTGGGAAGGGGGTGGTTCCTTTTTCGGGTGTGGTTTTTGTGGATGCAGAGTTTTGGAGGAAGGAGCAGGTTTTTTTTTTTTTTTTTTTTTTTTGAAGAGGAAGGTTGCTGGTCTGTAAAGGAGAGACTGGGAAGCAATAATCTTTTGGTTGTTAGAAACAGTGTATTTTTTCTAATCTGCCATTTTCCAGTTTGAAAGTAACCAGTTATCTAATCTCCTGCCAAATTGAAACTATCCACATCATTCAAATGGTTTATTTTTATCCTAAGAGCAACAACGGTGACTAATCCATTTCTTATCCAAATCTTCACTTTTTGTCTCCTTACCTGGTTGGAAACTCCAAGCTCTACAGGACCAAGGAAGAACTGGGTGAGATCCCCTGATGGGGAGGAATCTTATTTTTTGCTGCTGGATTATCTGGGCTGTTTTGAGTATTTAGGATTATCCTTTTTGTTTATTTATCGGGGTTTAACGAGCACCTCGCACAGAAATCTCACTTTTGTTTATCGGGGTTTATAACAGCTTGGGACTTTACAGTATTGGTTGTTGTTGTTTCATGGACATTTTTTTCTATAAGGACTGCCTGATTGACTCTTTGGTAAACACTTTAATCAACATGGGCATGTTAGGCTGTACATTTACTGAAAGCTTGATCTGTCCTATATGACTGGTATTAATATGTGTTCTGGTAAACATTTTGACTGGTCCAAATGCTGTCTGATTAAAACCCATGTACACCAAATGTTTGATACATCTGTCTACAAGTATAATATTTCACACATATTCAATAACATCTGCTATTTGAATTCTGGTGTTGCCTTCTGTTTTAATTTTTCTTCCTAGTTTCTATGTGTTGTAAACAATCCTGACTTACCCAGCAATTTTTCTTGGTTCTGTCGCGCAATCCTACTGCTTTGGAGAGTTATATTGTTCTGGGTAGTTTATTTGTATTTCCGTCACAAAATACTAGTTATTGGATGTTGTTTTAAGGATTGGGTTTGTTACATATATATCACTTTAAAAATGAGTGTTCATCAATACACAATTAAACAAATAATCCATAAGATTGTTTCTTTTATTCTTGAATGGCGCGAACACGCCAATTAATCTGCTGTTAACTTGCTCAGCACACTGCTACTATAAAAAAAATGTAAAAGTTAATTCTGTAGCAAAACCAGGATGATTTAACAATTTTACTGTTTCTGACCAAGACAAAAAATGAAGGCTGAAAACTGGGACAATCACAGTTTTCACAGGACGTCTGGTAACCCTATTTAAGTTGGATAATTTATATGACTAAAAAAACCCAGAAAAGGGTCTATTTTATAGATCAGTGGTTCTCAGTCTGTTGGCTCCCTTCAAGTGGCCTGTGAAAAGGTTACATAATTACGGAAAGGAAGCGACAGACCTTAACTACAGAAAGCAGGAAGAAAATGCATACATGGAGAATATCTCCAAGTTAAAGGTCTAAACTCTCCGTCATATATAGCTTTGGAGTGTAAAAAATGTATTCTTTAGTAGGGTGTTTTCGTGTATTGCGCGCATATGCACTCAACACAGCAGCTTGTAAAGGAAGGGATAACGCACGAAAGGGCGTGCGCTGTGTTGCATTAACATACAGCTGTAGTTGGTTTCAACCAACAAAGCCGTATGTTAATGCAGCACAATGCACATGACCTGCAGTGTTATCCCACTTATAAAACTGATACAATAAAGTTTTTAAAAACAATTTTATTTATTTATCATTCCACTTTGGAGAAAAAATAGTCCATCAAATAAAGTTCTGTTTGTTGAAAACATTAAACTGGAGATTTTCAATATTTCCATTTATTGTAATTAATTAAAATGAGTGAAGCCTCCGTTCTGGTGTCAATCGCTCCATAAACAGAGCTGACATAACCCACAATGTTAGCCTTGTTAGTGACTGAGCATTTAAAAATGCCAGTCATGTATTTTTGTGGATAATGAAAAGAAGGCCCGGCCGCAGCGTGAACACTGTGGGAGGGGATCCATTTGTTTAGGACGGGCTCATTTTAGAAAAGACAAATCAATTAGCGCGTATTGTCTACTATTTTATTTAACTGTGATGACAATAAATAAACAAATAAATAAATAAATGATATGACAGCGAAATATTAAGAACTATCCACACAGCACGAATTACCACAGCTCTTTCCGAATTTATTTATTTTTTTCTTTTAAATTTATTATTATTAAAACATTAGCAACAACGGGGTGTCTGAGCAACACACGCTGTCGCAGACTTCCCAGCGACAGCGTGTGGAAGCGACATCGTGGGAGAAGTACAGTCGTGGACAAGTACAACGCAGTTAGAAGCAGTTTGAAAGCAGGTTGACAGCTGCAGAAGCTACCCTAAACAAAAAAAAAAAAAAAAAAAAAAAAAAAAAAGGTCTTCAAGCCAGTAATCTGTGACAACTGCATGATGTGGGAAATCCGAGAAAACCCAACAGAGCTCAACCAAGTTTGTGTAAAGTGCCGCACCATCCAGGACTTGCTTCAGCGATTAAGCCTGCTAGAAAAAGAGCTGGAGGAAATGAGACAGCAACAGGAGCTTGAGGAGCTGACACACCCACAATTCATGGAAGTCTGCACCCCTAGCAGACTGAAAGCCACCAGGGAGATGGAAGAGAGTCGAAACAGCTGGGTTCAGATAGGCAGAAGCAGGGAAAAAAAGAAACTTCATCAAACACAACCACCAGAAATCCAGACAGCCAACAAATTTGAACCACTTCAACATTTAGATGACCAAAACCAACATCAAGAGAATGAAAGAAACAACACCCAGGACCCTATAAACAGTGCTGACCAGGCAGCAAAAAGAAGGGAGGTCATGATTGTTGGGGACTCCATACTGAGAAACACAGCAAGTTCAGTTCGCAGTTTGGACCCCCTTACTACAACAGTGTGCTGCCTTCCAGGAGCCTCAGTCAAGCACATCACTGAGAATGTGGACAGGCTCCTAGAACGAACAGGAGATGACCCGTAGTAGTCGTCCACATTGGTACAAACAACATTGGAAGAGACAGGCCAAGATCCCTGCAAAACAAATTCAGAGAGCTAGGAAGGAAATTAAAAGACAAGACCAAAACTGTGGTATTTTCTGGGATACTGCCGGCGCCTTGCAAAGGACCATATGGACAGCTGGAAATACAAAATCAAAATGCATGGCTGAAATCGTGGTGCACACAGGAAGGCTTCACCTTTCTTGAACATTGGAGCACTTTCTACAACAAGGACTATCTATACAGGTGGGACGGACTGCACTTAAACAGAAAGGGAACCAATCTACTCGGAGAAAGGATCCTTCAGGCGGTACAGAAGCATTTAAACTAGAAAGGAAGGGGAGAAAACAAAAAAAACAGAAGGGAGACTACATCAAAACAAGGGCAACAACTCAGGTAAGACCACTATTAAATGTATTTATCTTAATGCTAGAAGTCTCAGAAACAAAATGTTAGAACTTGAAGCTACTGCACTAACAAGTAACTACGATGTGATAGGTGTTACAGAAACTTGGTTGTCTGAGAGTGATGGAGACGAATATAATATTAGTGGGTACACACTGTATAGGAAAGACAGGCAGGACAGAAGAGGCGGAGGGGTAGCGCTATACATAAGAAATAGCCTTGAAGCCCAGGTGTTAAATCAGGACAAAGAAAACAATGCAGAATCAATATGGGTCAGAATAATGGACACAAATTCAAAGGGCATAATAATAGGAGCATGCTATAGACCGCCAAATTCAGACGCTGAGCAAAATAATCTGTTGTACAATGACATTCAAAATGCGTAGAAAAGGAGAAACCATACTAATGGGGGTTTTCAACTTCCCTGTATAAAATGGGAAAACCCAATGGGGGCACGACGGACGAAATTGAAATGGTGGAAATGACAAATGACTGCTTCCTAACGCAATTTGTCAAGGCACCGACTAGAGGGGAGGCATGCCTTGATTTAGTCTTTTCAAATAATGAAGACAGAATAACTAAAACAGAGGTCAGAGAGCCATTGGCAAACTCAGACCACAACATGGTCTCATTTTAAATATTTTTTAAAACCCCAAAAGTAATGACTAAAGCTAAGGTTTACAATTTTAGAAAAGCAAACTACGAAGGTATGAAACAGAGACTAATAGAAGTAGATTGGAATAAAATAGAGAAAACATCCACAGAAAAAGGGTGGCTGTTTTTTAAAAATGTAGTACTAGAGCACAAAACAATTACATCCCAAAAGTAGACAAATCTAAATCTAAAACAAAATGGCCAAAATGGTTTAATAGACAAATTAAAAAAAAATATTCAGCGAAAAAGGCACTTTACAGAGCGTTTAAAAGGGACCAAAAACAAAGCACACAGAAAGAGTACTTGGAACTGCAAACACAAGTCAAAAAGGAAGTTAGAAAGGCCAAGAGAGAGATAGAAATCAATATTGCTAAGGGGGCTAAAACCAATTCCAAAATGTTTTTCCAATATTATAACAGCAAGAGAACATTCAAAGAGGAGGTTAAATGTCTAAGAGACACAAATGGCAAAATCATAGATGAAGAAAAAAAAATAGCAAATATATTAAATGATTACTTTTCACAGGTTTTTTACAAAGGAGGACACGGACAACATGCCCCACATGTCGACCTGTTCCTATCCAATTTTAAATAACTTTAGCATAAGAGGCAGAAGTGTTAAAGGGACTAGGAGCTCTTAAAATAAACAAATCCCCTGGGCCAGATGAGATCCTCCCAATAGTACTCAAAGAAATGAAAGAAGTTATTTACAAACCGCTAACCAAGATCATGCAACAGTCTCTTGACACAGGGGTTTTACCAACAGACTGGAAAATAGCAAACGTAATACCAATCCACAAAAAGGGAGACAAAACCGAACCAGGTAACTACAGACCAATAAGCCTGACTTCTATTATATGTAAACTTATGGAAACTATAATAAGATCCAAAATGGAAAATTACCTATATGGTAACAATATCCTGGGAGACAGCCAGCATGGTTTTAGGAAAGGGAGATCATGTCTAACTAACCTACTTGACTTTTTTGAGGATGCAACATTGAAAATGGATAACTGCAAAGCATACGACATGGTTTATTTAGATTTCCAGAAAGCTTTTGACAAAGTCCCGCATAAAAGATTAATTCTCAAACTGAACGCAGTAGGGATTCAAGGAAATGCATGCACATGGATTAGGGAGTGGTTAACAGGTAGAAAACAGAAAGTACTGATTAGAGGAGAAACCTCGAAATGGAGTGAGGTAACCAGTGGTGTACCACAGGGATCAGTATTAGGTCCTCTGCTATTCCTAATCTACATTAATGATTTAGACTCTGATATAGTAAGCAAACTCGTTAAATTTGCAGACGACACAAAAAATAGGAGGAGTGGCAGACACTGTTGAAGCAGCAAAGGTCATTCAAAATGATCTAGACAGCATTCAAAATTGGGCAGACACATGGCAAATGAAATTTAATAGAGAAAAGTGTAAAGTATTGCATGTGGGCAATAAAATGTGCATTATAAATATCATATGGGAGACAGTGAAATTGAAGAAGGGAACTATGAAAAAAGACCTAGGAGTTTATGTTGACTCAGAAATGTCTTCATCTAGACAATGTGGGAAGCTATAAAAAAGGCCAACAAGATGCTTGGATATATTGTGAGAAGTGTTGAATTTAAATCAAGGGAAGTAATGTTAAAACTCTACAATGCATTAGTAAGACCTCACCTAGAATATTGTGTTCAGTTCTGGTCACCTCGTTACAAAAAGGATATTGCTGCTGTAGAAAGAGTGCAAAGAAGAGCGACCAGAATTATCCCAGGTTTAAAAGGCATGTTGTATGCAGACAGGCTAAAAGAATTGAATCTATTCAGTCTTGAACAAAGAAGACTACGTGGCGATCTGATTCAAACATTCAAAATCCTAAAAGGTATAGACAATGTTGACCCAGGGGACTTCTTTGACTTGAAAAAAGAAACAAGGACCAGGGATCATAAATGGAGATTAGATAAAGGGGCATTCAGAACAGAAAATAGGAGGCGCTTTTTTACACAGAGAATTGTGAGGGTCTGGAACCAACTCCCCAGTAATGTTGTTGAAGCTGACACCCTGGGATCCTTCAAGAAGCTGCTTGATGAGATTCTGGGATCAATAAGCTACTAACAACCAAACGAGCAAGATGGGCTGAATGGCCTCCTCTCGTTTGTAAACTTTCTTATGTTCTTATGTTCATACGCTCTTGTAAACAATCCGACAAGGCGATCCTACGAAGGGGTTTCCAAACACCAGAAGCAACTAGACATTTTTAAATTATTAGTAGTCGTAGTAGTAGTATTGTGCTTTGCTTTAATTTGATTTGATTAATGATTTCTCATAGACTTTTTTTTAATTTTAGCGGTAGTGCCTGTCGATTATGGCTCTACTTGTGATAGTTGACTGCGACGGGAGTTGGTTCCCGAGTCGACGAGGGCACTAACGAAAGTCAAGGTCAACTATCACACGGTAGAGCCGTCATCGAGAGGGCACTTACATTTATTTTACCATTCTTTTTTTTACAAAAAAAAGAAAGAAAAAAAAACTAAATTTACCTTGAAATTGTACTGATTCATCAGGTACCTTTCCGCTGAGTAAAGACGTTCTAAGAAAATAGTCCCGAACATTGTTTTTAAATAAATAACAAGGATGACATACATATAAAGAGAAACAATGCATTTTAAATTAGTAAATCGATTTAAATGTTATTAACTTGTTGGGGTTTTAACCCCTTTTTATAATCTGGACATTGCATAAGGGATGAACGGAGCAATTACTGGACAGTCCATGTATGATGGAGTCTGAACTACCAATACAATCTCTCATTAAATACCACTCTAAAATCCCCCCTAACTCACCATGTTTCTGCCTTCAGCCAAAGCCTTTCTCTCCTGAATCTATATATGAATGAAATATTATTACTGAACTGTCTGCGTCTCGCTTTGTTGTTGTTGAAAGATCCTGTGTCTGTGACTCCAGTCAAGCTGACAGTCTGTGATTGGCTCTCGGCAGTTGCAGGTACAGGATTGGCTGCTTTCGTTGATGCAAAGTATTGATTGGCTAGTTGTGGTGGATAATAAAATTAATTTGGACCAATTGTGTCTTTTGTTTAGTATTTACTGTCCAATAGTGAACTACGCTTAAATACAGCAAATCAAAAAGGAAAAGCCAGCACTTGCGCGGATTGATTTTAAATTTGATTCACAGCTGGTGCTGAGACATTCCAGCGGGCATTTACCGCTAGAACTGGAAGCTGACGGTACTGAATCAATTTAGAATCTCAAATGGGGGGCGGGGGGCACTGGACCTAAACTGGACGGACCAGACCCCCTAAGGCCCGCCTATGACGCTGGGTCTGGTGAAAAGATACAGAAAAGGAGGCAAAGACAAAGTTCACTAGCCACGAATTACAACCGCTGACCTGAAGAAACCAATACAAAAATACATTATTGTATTTTAAATGCATTGTCACTAGGCTATTATTGTGGTTTGTCAGCTCTGTTTACGGAGCGATTGAGACCAGCACATAATAAAACTGAGTACTCTTGACAGCTGAATTGCGCTCTGAAGCATAGAATTATCGTAACAGACAGTTTAGATTTCAAAAGTTTAAGTCGATTACCATTTCTTTGTTTAATCAAATCAATAAAAACACCAGCTGCCCAATCATTTGTTTTCTTCGATTTTCATAAGTTGTTGACTTGTTAAATCATTGTCTCTTGCTATTTTTTATTTTTCAACTGAGCCATTCTACTGTGATGCCTCCGAAAAGATCAAATGTGACAAAAGGAATGTCACTCATTTTTAAAAACTTTAAAAGACCTCTCACAACAATGTGTATTTATTGCGAGTTTAATATGTTGTGTATTGATAATGTATTAATTGAGCTGTGCTTCGGCAAAAAAGTTCCGCCATTCATTGTACTAGTTAACTGCAGGGTCAAATCCTCAACAGCCAATCAGCGTGCAGCATCCAAACATCCCGTTTTATAAGGAAAGGAATACCAGCTGGAGATTCGTAGCTCCGGCCTCATGGAGGTATTGTAACTTCACAGATAATTCACATAAATTAATTCTGCTGTAATTATCAATTTAAAAATAAGTCTGTTTTCCCCGCTTGGCAAATTCGTGTTTTAATGAAAAGTAAACTAGAACCGTTCTTTAAAACTTCAATTTTAAAATAACTTTGCTCACAGAAACAGGCTAACCCATTGCATTGAAACAAAGAAAGGTAAGTCTACGGTTATTCCTAGTATTATAGTGATTTTTTTATGTGGTCTGTCGAGATAAAAAGAAAAATCAGGTGGTCCGCGAACAAAGTGTGAGAACCACTGTAACAGATCACAGCTGCTGTTAAAATAATGACACCAGGAACCTCTCTGGTATTGAACACATATACACACGGAGTTAGATTTTCAGAATCTGGGCAGTATTTAGGGTAATTGAATAGACCCCATAGTAGTGGCAGAACGAATACTCATTTGACAGAGTGGATTAGCTGAGGTAATGATACTTGAATAGGTCAACTAGTCGCCACTTTAAAATATATTCTGAAATGGTATTTGATAACGTCTAGTGCTCTGTCTGTGAACGTATATTTGTGCACTGTATTTTAAAACTACTAGGAATGTTCTAAAATGTAATTTATATGTTAATGGAATGCAACTACAACTGAACTTCACCATTGCTTTACAATCAGGTGACATGTGATTTCCACGGTCACTTTCCACTAGTCACCTATTCCATGCTACCCCTACCCCATAGTCTATAAGTAACTCATTACTTACAGGTTTATGAATAGAGCCCTGCATTAAAATAATGGCAGTGATATCAAAGAAAACCACTTGGTACAGTGAATAAATATGCAATGAATTACACGTATATATATTGTCAAATCTTGATTTCTCAAAATAGGTTGTATTACAAATGATAGTATCATAATTTCTGATATGTATTTGACACATTTATGCAAAATGATTTTGCGTGCAGACATCAAGATAACAATATTGTGTAGATCTGCACCTCCCTTTTAAACGTGCTCCTGTACGGTACAACTGTATTACCAACAAGATCAAGCATTCACCTTGCACACTACACACACACCCTGTATTTTTTGCAATATAAAAGCATGTCAGGTCTCTGGTCTCAGTACATTAGGAGAGTGACATTGTAAAATTATGAAAAGGTTAAACAGTCCTGTGTCGCAGCCTCTGTTCTTGGTATTGTAGTGAATTAGGTATACAATTTATTACAAAATAAATAAGTCTAGTCACCCACCCAGGGACGCCAAAATGTAGTGAAATTATATATATATATATATATATATATATATATATATATATACACACCTTATGAGTTCCGCCTCATGTGGAACCAGAATTCCCTTGACAATAATCGACATTCACACAACGTGTCAAATATAAAACAAGAAAAGGATGCACAACTAATCTAATATTACAGAAAGGAAAGGCAATTGGTTACAGATCTTCGTGAATAAACATTAATTTGCAACTTTCTCAAACAAGTTTAGACAGTGTATTAAATCCAGCAACAACTTTGACTGCACTGTCCGCTACACTATTTACAAACCACATTTATTTGTTTTTTTAGATTTCTTTACAAGATGTTCATGGGATGGTAACCTTTTTACTTTTTTGTTTGTTTAGTGGGAACAGCACAGTGAGATCAGCTGGTAACATTCTCGATGACATCGGCAACATGTTCGATGACCTTGCCGATCAGCTGGATGCCATGCTGGACTGAGGAGAGGAGGCCTGCATGCAGAAACAGCAGGGGCCACATCGCTGCTGTGAGCACAGCTAGAATATGACTGGCTTCTGAAAGGACCAAGCCCTTGAGTGTCTGCGGCGAGTGAAGTTACTACACTTTAAACACAACAGGAGTACCAAGAACACACAAATATACAGGGCTCTTGTTTGCGAAATAACCTGATTTGTATACAGGATCTTGGCCTTGCTTAGCGGGACAGAATTCTGCAGTACTGCTTCTTTTTCTGTTTCTGCTGCTTCAACACAAGCACTAAAAACAATGTACTGTACAAAACTGCTTAGTAATTCATTTATGAAAAGTATTGCCAGACTGCTAATGTATCTGGGACCCTTGTGTTTGACATGTTACTGAGTCCCACCTTCCTTTAGTGTGGTTTTTAGAATCGAATCTCATTGTGCATACTTATTCAAGTTTATACATGGCTCTGTAATTGCAAAAGCACAGGTAGTGAAAAGGGAGTATGGAGGCTAGGACTCTGAGCTCCTCATATTGTATTCACCCTCCGAGACCAGGAAGGACCTCCACTGTCAAGCAGGCCAAGGCAGAGGCTGCCAGACCTATTCAAATGAACAGGAATGTCTAGTGCCATAGGGTTAAACACACAGCCTTCTGCACTCCACCTCATGTGGAATGTATTGGGGGATTATGTGTGGTGTTGGACAAGATCAGTCCACCACAAAGGACAATGTTTTTACTGGGTTTGCTGTAACATTTTATAAGGAATGCTGGGGCTAATTTTTTTTTTTTTTTTAAATAAAAACTGTTCTCTCTCCTTGTTTGTGCGATACATGTTTTGAATGACCTAGAATTCCTTTTTTTTTTTTTTTTTTTTAGTCGATGTAAAACACGCGTGTGTTTGTGAGCATGTGCTGAGAGTGCCATTCCTCTGAAGTGAGGTTTAAAACACTTTTAACACAGTTATGGCAGAAATTAGTGCATGCTTTTCTTGTACAGTTTATTTTTTGTGAACTAAAGATTTTCAAAGTTGAAATAAAAATAGCACTGCTATAGCTTGTTGTGGTTCCACCTGGTTAATATAGTCTAATGTAGGTGCTAGTACTTGCTACAGTGTCATGCTCATGACATTGAGAAGCTCTGGCTACTTCCAGGCAGGCACACGTTACAGAGCTCTGCAAGACAGAGACCTTCAGAGATCACTAGAAACTCTTTGCTTTAGTTTACTGGCCAGATACAGTATCCATAATATTGAAAAAAGAATAAATGTGTGTATAAATGTATTCTGTAAGTAGACTTTAAAAACAAAATCATATATAGAGTTACAACTTTTTGTTAGCATTGCTTATGTTCTGTAAAACATGTTTTTCAATCAGGGTTAGATGGGTATGGTCTCACCAGGGCATTTTGTGATGCTTGGGTGCCATCCTCAAACTGCTTTTGAAACAGGATGCTGAGTCATTACAGCCAGTGAAAAACACTGTAACCATTACCAGGTTAATAAGCACCTTATTTTAAAAACATGTCAAAGTTAATTCAGAACTGTGTCAACATTTTCAAAACACTGCGTGAAAGATTGTATGTATGGCTTATTTAAACATTCCCGATGTTTTAACAGCTGTTAATGATTAAAAAGGGGGCTTGTTTTCTAAACTTGCTGTATACAATCCTCCAGTAGCACACTGTATGACACAAGGCATCACTAATCAAAGAACCATCCTCTTACATCTTGTTTAAATTATAACAAAACATGTAATACTTTTATGTATTCAACCACAATGTGTATTAATTTTAGTCCAAAATTTCTAACCAGTGCTGTAATAATTTGTTTATTTTGAATGCATTTGTTTTATGATTTTAAAAAAGGGACAATGATTTAAAAGAAAAAAAAAGCAAGTTCTCACTGTATGACTGAGATATTAAGTACAATGCTTCCTCGCTATAAGGCTTTCAATTATAACGTTCCTACGGCATGTCCCCCAATTCCCTAGTGATTCATGCAATATTTCTACAGTAAATACAGTACTGGTGTTCAAACTGTAAACAACTTCTCAGTCTAACTTCCGTTTCTGTCTCTCCCTTTTGATACAGTATCTGAACTGAAGAAAAGCTGCGCTGGCACTTTATAACACAGACATCTTATTGAGCATTTGTTTTATAACTAAATAAATATTAGGCCTATTATGTGGTTATCTTTCCTACTGTATTTACTTTTTTGCTGCGAGAGGAGCTGCAGCTTTCTCCGGGAGACGAGACGCTTCAGCCCTGCTCTAGCAGCCGAACCTGGAGCGAGCCCATTCCCTCTTCCTCTCACCCGACCCGCTCTCCTTCTCGCACATGCTTTGGTTGTCTGCCGTTTAGCCAGGCTATTTATAGTTTAAAAACTGCTAATTAAAATTATCCATGAGTGGAAATGTTACCTTTTTTTTTTTTTTTTTTTTTTTGGAAAAAATATAGCGGTGATTGGTGCTTTATGCATGGTTAATTCACAGAAAGTTACATTTTTGCTTCACTATATGTGCATTATAGAGGGAGTTATTTTATTTTGTATTTTAGTCAGATGTGTGTTGTGTCCCGCGGTGCCCCCACCCCCCCCCGTTTATAACGCTTGTCGGTTACAATGCTCATATTGTGTGTCCCCCGAGACTCCCGTTATAGCGAGGGAGCTCTGTATTATTGAATATGAGGACTGTCTGGAACAAGTGTTTGTTATTACATTGTCCTCTATCCAGCTCAGTAATGCCAATTAAACGTTGTGATCCACTATGTTTGCATTTATTAAGATTGTGGTTTTAATCTTGACATTTTTATTATTCAAACAATCGTAAGTCACTGCCTCACAGGAACCTATTAGCAGCAGCTCCACTTATAATTTCACTAAGAGGGTAGATCTCACAGTCAGAATGTCAAGGACAAGGCATTCGAAACATTAAAACCACAACAGGTTCTATAAAAACAGATTAAGTACGTTCCTATCAGCTTTTCATCTGTTTTTTAATTTAGATGTAATGACGTATAATATGTCTATTAGTGTTTGGTGGCTCCCTCTAATCAAGTTGAGAGTGTACTTTTTCTTGCATTCTGTTTGACAGACCCCGATTCGCATGTGTGAGAAATACACTGTCAACTTGATCAGAGGTCGCCACGAACACATAGAAACACGCAGAATGATCCATTGACAAGTCATCTGTGTTATATAACGTTGGGTTATTATCATAACCCTGGTTCCCTGAAATAGGAATATTAACCATAACAAATGGGTGTTTCCCTTTAAGACACCCGAACCTGAAACTTTACAACAAAGCTTTCCTGAGAGGACAAAGTGTGTTACCCCTGTCAGGACAAGCTTTCCTGAGAGAACTAACAAGAGTGCTGTTCCTATCAGGACAAGCTTTCCTGAGAGGATAAAGTGTGCTGTTCCTGTCAGGACAAGCTTTCCTGGGAGGACAAAGTGTGCTGTTCTTGTCAGGACAAGCTTTCCTGAGAGGACAGTGTGCTACCCCTGTCTGGTAAAAAAAAAAAAAGTATGGTAAGAGGTTTGTTTGTTTACGTGCAAGTTTTGCACAAATGAAGGCTGTCTTAAACTAAAGCATCAGTTTTGTAAAGAGTAGAAGTGCCCATGGCCCTTACAGGCGGTATAAAGAGGGTTGACTATATATTCAGATCAAACGTGGTTAATACTAATTTATTACAAAAATAAGTTCTACATAATTGAGTCTTATTGTATACTCCTGACAGTTGCTTGCGTTTTAATATTTTAGTGGTGCATTTAATTTTCAAATACGTATGAAAATTCTTGTAAATGTTCCTTGTTATGCCATATGCTTGTAAACTGCATTAAAATATAAGGCAAATCAGCTATGCAGCAAAAATCAATCTAATGTATTTTTTAACCGCATTTAACCAACGTCCAGATACAAATTCTTCATATTGAAGTGTGAAATAATACAAAAATAAAAGAAACCAACAACAACAAAAACTAATACTTACCGTTAACAGATCTGCAACCAATACGAAGATCTTTACTGTTCGAGTGTCTGAACAGAAAAGCGCCAACAAGCCTGCACCAATCGAGTTGCTCAAAAACAAAAAGGAGTAACAAACCAATCAAAAACCAAGCAGAGGATTTCAAGGCTGACCAATGAGATCGCTACTGTATGGACGGTTTCCTGTTGTCCTGTAAGGAAAAGAAACACCGTCAGTCCTGGCAGGGAAAATTCGTGGTACCTTTGCTAGCTCTGCGGTGGCCTAAGCTGCCAGGTGCCTTTCAAAAATTGCCCTGCCAGGAAATGAGCTCCTGGGGAGACTGAATCGATTTTTACATGGCACACCGAAATGGCTGCCAAATAGACCTTTAAAGTAGAGGGGGTTTTCCCTTCATCAAAAAGGTCTTGTAAAAATTGCAGTATAACTGCCATGGGGCATGTCGTGGGTTCAAACCCATGAGACAAGCACCAACAGCTGAAACATGCCCCACTTGCAGTACCCATATTGGGAATGGGTAGAGGCTACCTTGGCATTTTGCAGGGTGTCAGTCACCCTGTTCGATAACTCCAGATGGCTCAAATGCACATGTAGGCTCAATGGGCTGAGGTGCCACAAAGTGCCCTGCGTCTGGCTTAGCAGGTCACGCCGCATCGGCAGTTCCCACGGCTGATCGCTCAGGATCTGCATCAGGGAGGAGAACCAGACTCTCCAGGGCCAGTAAGGGGCTATTAGGAGCACCCTCGCCCGGTCCTGCCTGATCTTCTCCAGACATAGCAGAAGCAGCGCGAGTGGTGGAAACGTGTAGAGTTAGACGTGCTGGCCACAAGTGTGCCAGTGCATCTACTCCCAGAGGCCCCCCGTCTCCCTTTATGGAGAACCATAGGGGACAGTGTGTCGACTCCTGAGAGGCAAAGAGATCCACCTCTGCACTCTCAAACCTCTCCCAAATGAGGCTCACAACCTCGGGATGGACCCCCCTCAAGAGGAGGTTCGCAGCCCAATTGATCACCCCAGGCAGGTGAACTGCCCGGATTGAGGAAGGTTCTGTTGTGCACACAGCAAGAAGCTTGTGGGCCTGTGAAGACTATAATTGTTAATACAATTCCTATCAATATATGTATCCAGAATGCCATCTGTGTTTTTAAGTAATCTAATATTGCATTATGTGAAATCACATCAGGACAATAGAAATGTGATTATTAAGTAAAAATGAATAACTTAGGAAAATGTATTTCACAAAAGCATATTTTTAACTGAATGCATTTTCTGTGATTTACGACTCTTTGTTCAAATGAAGAGGGGGAGGTGTTTGTTTGATGAAGTTATGATGTCATCCTGCTTGCATTCAAAACAGCCAATACAATTACCTGATTGAGGATTTTCCAATGGAATGACTAGCAGAGTTGACCAATTGAAAGACAATAATCATCTAGAGACACATCTATTTTCAAATCTTATAAAAATTGAAACACAGGACATGATATATATCTCTCTTGCTATAACTCTTCCTGGATCTCTCATCAAAACTTCAAGACCATCCTGTTTCCTGATTCCTGGTTCCTGTTTCGGGTTTTCCTGTGCTGGAGTGGACTCAAAAGACTGCTGGTTTGAATGCTTTGCTAAGAAAGAAAATATTCCTAGTACAAGTGAACTTGAAGACTGCCTTTTTCTTATAAAAATTGAAACACAGGACATGATATATATCTCTCTTGCTATAACTCTTCCTGGATCTCTCATCAAAACTTCAAGACCATCCTGTTTCCTGATTCCTGGTTCCTGTTTCGGGTTTTCCTGTGCTGGAGTGGACTCAAAAGACTGCTGGTTTGAATGCTTTGCTAAGAAAGAAAATATTCCTAGTACAAGTGAACTTGAAGACTGCCTTTTTCTTTCTTTTGGACTAAGAAGAAACTTTTCTTCAATCACGTGAACTCAACACACTGCGAGAAATCTCTTTGCCAGACTACTCAATAACAACTACAAGCTTCTCTGCAATGCTGACTTCAAATAACTACACACATTCTGTCATGGTAAATTTTATATATATATATATATATATATATATATATATATATATATATATATATATATATAGTTCAAAACTTCTTGACAGTGCCTATATGGTAATACTATTTGCAATGTATTAAACATGTTAAATGCCTGATGTAATCTGCTTATATACATTATTAAATTTAGTTTATTTTAAGACTTTTCATGATAGAATGTACTGCTGTGCAAATAATTTAATTAACAAATAAAATTACTTCTAGGATTTCTATAATCTAGATGATTTTAACTAAGTAGAACTTGTATGTATCAGAAAAACAAATGATACTATGGATTATTTTGATGCAGTAGTTTTTATAAACTTTTGATACTTTTTCATAACCTGGTATAACTTTGTTCTTTAAATACATGGTTAAATGAAACTTGATACTGTGATGATTATTTTAACTATTACGTTTTTGTAAACAATTTTATAACCATTTATATTTATTAAAACTTAAAGAGTTTTTCTTAATTGTCCTTTTTGATTTTGTTTGTGAATGCACTGTACTTGGAATGAACCCTGAATTTATAGCTGAAAGCATATTTTTTGTATTTAAGAACTTTTAAATATATCAGGAAAGTATAAATAAAATCTAGTTTTAGCATTTATGTTAAAAACATTTTGAATTTATTAATATTACCATTGATTAATGAATATTAAATATTAATGTGGTAGACCAAACACTTTTAACTTTTATCACCACAGGCCACATGGTGGAGACTGGATGCTCGCAAACCACCCTGGTGGTTGATGTAGGAACAAGCACGTTTCTCCCCCACACCTGTTCCAAAAAATTCTGCAAGGACAGTGTCACAGACACACAACAATAATTATTTTATATAACAACGAGTACCTTGTTTGCTTTCTTGTAGCATTCGTTCTTACTCTCCTTAACTCTCCTCATAACTTTCTCCTCGTCTGAGCCCGGAGTGGGTCTTTTATACTGTGGCTGGAGACTTAATTACCCATTAAACAATTACCTTATTATCAATTACTCCAGCCATATTCTCATGAGCTACTTAGGATGGGGAATTTAACCCATCCATGCCAACCACATTTTACGAGCCCGGATAAATAATAAAACAAACAACAACAACATCAACAACATCATCATCATCATCCATCCATCAATCAATCAATCAATCAATCAATCAATCAATCAATATCATCATCATCATCAATCAATCATCATCATCATCAATCAATCATCATCATCATCAATCAATCAATCAATCAATCAATCATCATCAATCAATCAATCAATCATCATCATCATCATAATAATATAAGGGGCGGGCACCTTGCCACAGACAGGTACACTGCCTGCAGCTCTAAAACATTTAATGTGGCGACCCCTCCACGGTGGCCGCCACACCCCTTGCACTGCTTGTCCATTCCAAACGCTGCGTCCGTGGTGACAACCTCCCTCCTGGTGACGATGCCCAGTGCCACGCCTAGGCGTAGATGGGCCAGCTGTCTCCACCAAGAGAGTGCCTGTAGACAGTGCTGAGACACTATCAACAGGAGGTTGCAATTCAACATGGGCTAACAAGCCGTGTGATTGAACCAAGCCTGCAGGGGGCACATATGCAGGAGACCCAGTGGAAGGGTGTTTGATGCTGCTGCCATCAGGCCCATAAGCCTCAGGAAGGTCACTACTGGTAGTGCCTTGCCGAGCTGAAACAGCTCCAGGCAGGCGGTTACTCACTCCACTCTGTCATCTGACAGTGTGGCCAACATGAGCCCTGAGTCCAGGTGCACCCCTAGATAGGTAACTAACTGGTTGGACACTAACTGGCTCTTACATAATTCACCTTCAGGCCCAGCCGATGTGGTTGGTGACAAGCTCTGTGTGCTTGTGTGCTTGTGTGCCTGTGTTGGAGACTTGGCACAAATGAGCCAGTCGTCCAGGTAGTTGAGGACCCTGATGCCTTTGAGTCTCAACAGGGCCAGTATAGCCTCCATGCATTTCGTAAATACGCGTGGAGCTAGGGAGAGGCCGAATGGCAGGACACAGAACTGGTATACTGTTCCCTGAAAAGCGAAACTCAGGTACTTTCTGTGCGCTGGTTTTATGGGGATGTGAAAATAGGCATCCCTTAGGCCCACCATGATGAACCAGTGGCCTGGCCTGATGAACTGCAACAGCCATTGCAAAGTCAGCATCTTGAACCGTCTCCGACTTAGATACAGGTTGACCTGTCTGAGATCAAGGATCGGTCTGAGGCCGCCATCCTGTTTTGGCAGTAGAAAGTACTTGGAATAGAACCCCCCTTTCTTGTTGGAGGGGTCTACTATGCAAATGACCTGAATTTGCAGCATAGCTGCTACCTCCTGAGCTACCTGAATGGCGGCTTGTGGGTCCGTGACATTAGTTATTGTCACGCCCCAAAAGGAAGGAGGGCCATGTTGGAATTGAAGAGAGTAACCAGTTTGAACAGTAGTGAGCATCCAGGGGTCTGTGGTGCACTGGTTCCAGTAGTTTAGGTGGCTCCTGGAAAAGCTAAATTCTAGGGCTGCTGCTTTGCCTGAGGTGCAGCCCACGGCTGTTGCCTAGGCGCAGGGCGCTTGAAAGCATGCCTGCCTCCACGGAAAGTGGGTGAAGGCTATCTCTGGGCGCGTATCACGACATCACCGCAAGTCCAAAACCATGCAGACATCACCGCGAGGGACATTATAGCGCCGACCATTACAGCGACTGCCCATAACAGCGCTACGACATCACCACACCGAACTACAATTCAATTCCCAGAAGACTCTGCGAAGTTCACAAATGCGTCACTTATCAGGAATTCCCCCCGCCCCCCTCAGTATGCAGGATTTAATATGACTTAGCACTTTGGAGCATAATATATAAGTGTGCAGGTACTATGTTTAAAATCTTTCTACCCTGCACCTTGAAAGATGTGCGTATGTTTTCTCTTTGTTTACTAGCAGCCCCATCCCATTTCTCAGAGCGTCCATTTCTCAAGGAAGAAATAAACAGTGGTTGTTGTTCCACTATTTTGGCCCCAAAACTGCCTTTGGTGTGTTTCTTTTGTCCGCCGCCACCACAATATGTAGAAACGTTTGTCTGTCCGTGTGACAGGGAACCGGGTCGCTGGTTCCTGCACAAGTGTGTGCCTGTGAAAAATCGCGTTGCTAAGCAACCAACTGAGCGGGAGGCTCAACCTGAGCTAAGATGATCGGGAGGTCTGGATTGGCTGGGGATGCTGCGCAGAGCTCTAAAAGTGGCTGCGCTACAGCTCAGGGCTGCTGCAAGGCCATTGCTGTACAGATGGGCGCTGAGTGAGAGGGTTTGTTTACATCCATGCTCTGCGGGATAAAAGCGTCATGCTAGAAAGAAAACAGTGGGTTCAGTATGGCATGGGCAGAGAAGCAAGGACAACAATATAAAGTTAAACTCTTTATTTAAAAAACAAATGTGTACAAAATATACATTTAAAAAAAAAATCCAAACACGTCATGTCCTTGTATCGGATATTAATTCGCATAAATAACAGTCAGTCACTTTATATTAACGATATTTTGTATTGTTATTAAAAAATACCGGTATATCCTGGCGCTGCAACACAGCATCTCCGCAATGTATTCAGAACTGAGTGGGCTCCACAAATGGCCCTATAATTGAGTACCAAACTGCATCACAGGATTGACTGTCCTATCCTTCTTTATATAGTCCTAGACCAATCCTGAATATCCTGTGGTGGAGTAATCATATATATATATATATATATCAAAACACGTGCTGAATATCATTCTGCAACAAGTGAAAAGCCAAATACTTATCATATTTACCAGTCTAGTTATGATGGAGCTGGGTGAAAAAAACAGTGAAAAAAAAAGTAGTCTCCTGCAATCAGGAAATCTGTGGTGAAACCCGCTCTGACTGAGTCGTGTGTCCGAGTTCCTGGTAAGTGACGCTTTTGTGAACTTCGCAGAGTCTTCTGGGAATTGTAGTTGTGCGAGGTGATGTCGTAGCGCTGTTATGGGCAGTCGCTGTAATGTCCGTTGCGGTGATGTCGTAGCTCTGTTATGGGCAGTCGCTGTAATGGTCGGCGCTGTAATGTCCTTTGTGGTGATGTCATGTAACCCACTTGTTGTGCTTCTGGTGACACTGGGGTTTAGGGTGCCACTGCAGGCTTTCATGGTGGAGACGGACGCTTAGAGAAGGAGCGGCAACTCTTTGGTGGACTCCTGTGCGTGATGGGATCGCTGCAGCATCCTGTCCGCCGCTGGGCCAAACGTGTGACCTGGGGCGACTGGAGTGTCCAGCAGGCTGTCTTGCCTTCGTCAAACATCCGTACTTGGGAGAGCCAAAGCTGCCTGAAAGCAGCCAACAATGCTGCTAGATTCCTGCCTATCGTCTGTCCACTCAGCTTGGACAGCCGGCGCAGGTTCCTTGACACCAAGCGCAGCTCGTCCAACTGTAGAGACGAGGGCTTGTGGTTCTCGGCAATGGACTCAAGAAGGTGTGCCTGGTAAGCCACAAGGATACTGTTGTAGTTTCCCAGGTGTGTGTTAAAAGAACTAGCAGCACAAGCCTTCTTAAGTAAGACCTCTGTCACCTTGCACTGCTTGTTCAGGCAAACCGCATCTTTGGACAGCAACGACAGGCTGGTAGGCTGAACAAGAGCGGCAATGGGTGCCCCTACTGGCAGAAATTGGGTCAGACCCCGTTTGTCCACTTTGAACACTCTATAGAGAGTCCACCGAATGGGAAACAGCCATAGCCATAGCTGGGCGTCCCCATGTGGACTGCAGTTCGAATAAAAAGTCCAGGTGAACCGGAGGGGCAGCGGAAGCAACAGTAGGCTGCTCATCGTGAATAGAGTGTCTCTGTTCCTTTGCCACAGGCCAGGGTACCTGCAGGACTGCAGTAGCCCGCTGCATCAGAGGTATGATCTCCATTGATAGGAGAGCTGTGCCACCGGAACGCTATCCGATTCCGCATTATCAGATGGGAAAACTGCATCTTGATCATCAGCCTCCTCAGAGGTGATGATAGACAGCATATCAGCTTCCATATCACAAGCCTCCGTCTGCAAAGGTGCAGGTGGGGCGGGAGGAAGGGTAACTGGTGGTACCAGTGGGGCTGAATGCTCTTGCAGTAGTTCAGCAAGGATAGCCTGCTGGCGTGAGACAGCTTCCCATATCTTAGGCAACTGTCCCCTGTATGTCGATCGTGAGCGGCAAGCTTTCTTCCTTTTCTGCTTGGGAGGAGGGGAAGGAGAAGGGGAACTGTAGGAAGACACTGAGGAGGAAGATGGAGAGCATGGCTTCTCGACTGGACTCCCTCGAACGCGACTCCTACCCTCCCTGATACAGAGCCAAGGAAGGAGGGTCCAGCCTCACTGACAGAGCGTGGTGATGCTAAGCGCTGAGCAGGCATAAGTGAGCATTCTCTTGAATGACAGGCCACTCGACTCTCCAAGTACACGCTTGGAGAAGGGGGCACAGAAACCACACAAAGTGGAATCTGTCAGGGCTCTTTGAGAATGCTCAAAGCCCAGACAGACTGTGCACTTATTGTGCCCGTCCTTTGCTGGCAGCTTGGCATTGCAGGAAACACATGCATGGAATCCAGGCATGGTAATGGTGCAGTGTACACAGTAGTAGTGTCACAGCACAAGCACATGGTAACCTTGGTCCCTGTTTTGGTACCGGGAGAGGGGGGCAACAGTGTCGCAGTTACTAATAGTGGTGTATTAACAGAGAAGTCCCCTTTGTACGACAACCACTGGCTATCCTTACAGTCAGTACAGACACGAGACTGGAAGCAGCCTGCTTGGAAAACAAGCCTTTGTATTAGTGCTTAATACTTAGCGCTATAAGTATTAGTGCTTATAGCGACACTAATACAGCATCAAGCTGTTAAAGTAGCCACTGCTTGGTTTCATTTCAATCCTTACTCTGTAAGAAAGAGAGAGAAAGAAACACAAAAATAATATATTATAACAATGTAGAAATAATATACAATATAATTTACACAACCAGAACACAAAGTGAACAGGGTTGGAAGAAATATATATACATATATATATATATATATATATATATATATATATATATATATATATATATATATATATATATATATATATATATATATATATATATATACATACACTACCGGTCAAAAGTTTTAGAACACCTCCATTTTTCCAGTTTTTATTGAAATTTACGCAGTTTAATGTCTCAATGTACTCTGAAATTAAAGCATAGAACAAATAAACAATTGGAGATAAAAAAGAAATCATGGAATCATTTTGTTTAACAAAATTTAATCTAAATTTTTGACTCATCAAAGTAGCCACCTTTTGCAGATATAACAGCCATACACACTCGTGGCATTCTTTCTACAATGGAAATCAAATATTGTTCGGAAAGTTCTTCCCAACACTGTTGCAGAAGTTCCCACAAATGTGTTGCACTTGTAGGTTGCTTTGCTTTCACCCTTCTGTCCAGTTCATCCCAAACCAGCTCGATGGGGTTTAAGTCTGGAGACTGTGCTGGCCATTCCATGATTTGAAGCCTACCGTCTTGTTCTTTTCTTCTAAGGTAGTTCTGACATAGCCTGGAGGTATGTTTTGGGTCATTATCTTGCTGTAGGATGAACCCCTGACCAACTAGGGCGTATACCAGAGGGTATTGCATGGCGCTGCAAAATGCTGTGGTAGCAGTTTTGGTTCAGGGTGTCACTCACTCTGTGCAAGTCGCCGACTCTGGATCCAGCAAAAGAGCCCCAGACCATCACGCTTCCTCCTCCATGTTTGACAGTTGGTGTCACACACCGAGGAACCATCCTTTAAGCCTACTCGACGGCGTGCAAAAAAACCCTGCGTGATGAACCGAAGATTTCAAATTTTGATTCATCGGGTCCATAAGACCTTCTTCCAGTCTTCAGTAGTCCACTGGCGGTGCTTCAAGGCCCAGGCAAGCCTCTTTTTCTTATTTTGCCATCTTAGCAATGGCTTTCTTACTGCCACTCGACCTGTCAAACCTGCAGCTCAAGTCTTCTCTTCACAGTTGAAACTGAGACTTGCTTACTTCGACCAGTGTTAAGCTGTGCTTGAAGCTGTTGTCCTGTGAGCTGCCTATCACGCAAGCTGTTGACTCTCAGAAACTTGTCTTCTGATTCTGTTGTGGCTTTGGGTCTGCCAGACCTCTTCCTGTCAGAGTTTCCTCCAGTTTCCAAGTGCCTTTTGATGGTGTAGGAAACTGTACTCACTGACACCTTGGCTTTCTTTGCAATTTCTCTAAAGGAAAGACCTACACTTTTAAGGGTTATAATGGTCTGTCTGTGTTCCTTTGTTAATTGCCTTTTTCTCGCCATTATGAGAGCAATATACTACTTCCTGCAGTACAATACTGTCCAAATAATGCTTAAGAGGGTGTAGTAACACAGTCTGTTCCAACACTGCTTTTATACAGACAGAGGGTTTGTAAGTAATCAACAAAAGTTGGGACACCTGTAGGAATTGTTAGCATCAACTTTCAAGGCTTAATTTACTTCCAGTGCTGCAGAACAGCTGTAAGTTGTTAACCCATTACTTGTTCCTGAAAAAGGCCTTTTGTATAACTCTGAAATGTACATTATTTTTCAGTTTTTGGTAACCTAAACTTTTTTTTTTTAACCTCTGGCAGTTTACCGCTTACCTTTGTACCATTTCAGGTTATTCACTGGACTTGAACTGCTTAAATTTCAATAAAAACTGAAAAAATGGGGGTGTTCTAAAACTTTTGACCGGTAGTATATATATATATATATATATATATATATATATATATATATATATATATATTCTTTTAACTCTGGTGGAGTAGAATATAGTACAGCCGAAGGAGTGCTAAGGATCTCAGGAAGGACGGCACTTGAACCACAGGTTTCCCACGGGGCAATAGGCCGCGGTAGGACTTTACCAGCACTCGGCTGAAAACACAAGAAAAGAAAGCACAGAAATAAACAATTGTACTTCAGCGATTCAATATATTAATTAGCAAAGCTAAAAAATGTCAGGAAAAGGTAATTAGAAAGGTGATAAATGTATATCAAACGCTCTCTCAAGTATTCTGGCGCAGCTGAAAAGGAAAATGGCATTGTTGTCAGTGCGTGCAGCTCCTTTAGGCTCTCAGGGCGGAGCAGCAGCTGCGTCACACTGCTCTGACGAGAAGTCTTTGGTGTAAAGTTTCAGGTTCGGGTGTCTTAAAGGGGAAACACCCATTTGTAATGGTTAATATTATCTACTGAAAGGGAATCCCATATAACTAGGCTTGCTACTATTCGATTTTTGTTTTTGCCAAATCGACGATTACTATTGACATTTATTTTAGAAAGAATTTACCATTTTTTTCCGATCTTTATTTTTCCATTCAAGCAGAGAATGGGTGACTTTTTATGCCATTGAAAAACGTCTCATTTAGCGAAACCCCTTTATCATATTCAACATGCAACAAAACCATGATTACCAACATTCTAATTGAAATAACGTTTGGTTACAGCAGAGCTATACCTTGTATAGATATAGATCCTACACAAATTTTTAAATTGTCTCAAATAAACCATAGAAAAAGTGTATTACATTTTTATAGCATAAATTTATGAGTAAAATAATATGCACAAAACAAAACATTAGATAGTTTAACAGAACTAACTTGCACTTATTATTCAGAGTCGGAGCTCACCCTCTCCTGCTTCAGGCTCAGCACAGCTGGACTCAGAGTCACTGGAAGGTTAGGCAGACGGGCCCGCTTCGTCCTGCCGCGGAGACTTCAGCCGTCGGTCAGGGTATTGTGCACAATATTCATTGAGTGTTTTCCTCTTGCGCCCCATTTTCAAATCAAACTAGTAACTGTCACCGTATACCTATAGAAAAAGCCAACCTACACCTTAACCTGCTCATTTCAAAGTAGGTGCTTTGAATGAAAGGCGCTGTGCTGGCAAATACCAACTTTCAGCACTCTACAATAAGTGATTTTCGAAAGACGAATTTTTACATTTAGGCAAGATGTTTTTTTTTCAATCCAATATGGCGGCCAAACCATGTGACCTACGACATATGTTCAATTAACATCTACCAACTTCCTATAAGCATCCACCATCCTACCGAGTTTCGTCAATTTTCGAGCAACTTTTGGCGGAAAGAATATGAATAATCCCAGCAATAACAATATGGGCCTGGAAGCCTAATAACTAGAACTGCCAGGCAGTTTTACGGCTTCCAAACTCAGTAGCAGTTGGACATTTTGGCAAGCTGTAGCATTGCAGCACAAGTGTCAGCAACAGATCAGTTTTATGAAGCTATTTCAATTCAAAATACTGCATTATTTTGATGCTTTAAACTTTAAACACCATAGTAACCATGACCCTATCTACACACTGTAAGGAGTTATAAGCTAATTTTATAACGTCATGATCAAAGTAATTTTTGAATAGAGCATATATGGGTTCATAAATGTGTTGTATAGTAACCATAACCCTATGTGCACTCTTTAAGGAGTTTTAAGCTAATTTTGCATTTGACTTTAAGGAGAGGTCAAAGGTCACAGTCAAGGCAATTTCTTATTATAGAGCATATATGGGTTCCTATATGTGTTCCTGTAACAGGGCGAGCAGCCCTGTACAGGGTTTGTTTATTTTTAGAACGGGGTCTCCCCCTCCGCCCCTGTGTTATTTTGTATTTGTTTATTATGATTTATTTATTATTGTGTTTATATGACGGCGAAGCGCCGTCGGTATTGTTTTTGTATTTATTTATTATTGTGTTTATATGACGGCGAAGCGCCGTCGGTATTGTTTTTGTATTTATTTATTATTGTGTTTATATGATGGCGAAGCGCCGTCGGTATTGTTTTTGTATTTATTTATTATGTATTTATGTGACAGCGAAGCGCTGCGGGTTTTGTTGTTGTTTTATTTAAAATGTGTTCTGGCAGAGGCGAGAGTGGGTACTCGTCCTCTGCCAGGAATAATTAGAAAACCTCGTGCAGAAGGTGGCCATCTCCCGAATTAATTAAGTGATTTAATTTGTTGCTAAATCGGGAGATGGTCACCTGCATATAAACCTGCAGCGCTCTCAGTTCCGGGTGGGTGTTAGATCGGAGAGAGTGAGCGAGAGGAGTGAGCGAAAACAAAACTAAATTTAAAAGAAACTCCAGGATCAGTGAAGGCTACTGCCCAGCCTGACCTGGATCATTTAGGCCTATTGTTTATTTTGTGTGCGAGATTTGTTTTGTTTACCTTTTTATTTTGCTCTGTGAGCAGGTCTTTTTGTTAAACCTTTTAATTTATTTTTGTATTTAAATAAACGGCGCCACCACGTCTTTATTATTTTGAAACTGCAGTGCCTGGTGTCAGTATTTTTACTTCCATTTACTTCCTGACGTCACCGCCCAGCCATCCTGTCACAGTTCCATAGTAACTATTACCTTTATGTACTCTGTAAGGAGTTATAAGCTAGTAGTTTTGCATTTGACCTTAAGGGGAGGTCAAAAGTCACAGGCAATGACATTTTTTTAATAGTGCATATATGGGTTACTATATGAGTTCCATAGTAACCATGGTCCTATCTGCACTCTATAAGGAGTTAGTCAGTTTTGTATGTTGATGATGTCATCCAACGTGGCCACCATTGTAGCAAACTCCCTTGATCAACCTTTAAAGACAACCACACTAGGATCATGTGTGCCAATTTTTGGTTCAATCGGACTAGCGGTTTGGTAGAAGAAGATCATTGTAGTTTGTGACATGACGTCTGTACCGTGCGATTTTGACATCATGCAGCATGGCAACCATACCACACAACCTATCAGCTTATTACGAACACCAGTTAATCTTGGACTATCCCTCAACAAGTATGCCGACTTTCAGCACTCTGCAATAAGTGGTTTTCGAAAGACGAATTTTTGCATTTAGGCAAAATGTTTTTTTTTCAATCCAATATGGTGGCCAAACCATGTGTCTTATGACATATGTTCATTAGCAGTTTCCATTTTCCCACAAGCATCTACCAACCTATCAAATCTGGTGAGTTTTCGAGCAAGTTGTGGCGGAAAAAAAAAATAATAATAATAACCCCAGCAATAACAATAAGCTTCCTTGTATAGCGCCAGGGCGTTTCTTTACAATATTTAAGAATATAAGAACATAAGAAAGTTTACAAACGAGAGGAGGCCATTCAGCCCATCTTGCTCGTTTGGTTGTTAGTAGCTTATTGATCCCAGAATCTCATCAAGCAGCTTCTTGAAGGATCCCAGGGTGTCAGCTTCAACAACATTACTGGGGAGTTGGTTCCAGACCCTCACAATTCTCTGTGTAAAAAAGTGCCTCCTATTTTCTATTCTGAATGCCCCTTTATCTAATCTCCATTTATGACCCCTGGTCCTTTTTTCTTTTTTCAAGTCAAAGAAGTCCCCCGGGTTGACATTGTCTATACCTTTTAGGATTTTGAATGTTTGAATCAGATCGCCGCGTAGTCTTCTTTGTTCAAGACTGAATAGATTCAATTCTTTTAGCCTGTCTGCATATGACATGCCTTTTAAACCTGGGATAATTCTGGTTGCTCTTCTTTGCACTCTTTCTAGAGCAGCAATATCCTTTTTGTAACGAGGTGACCAGAACTGAACACAATATTCTAGGTGAGGTCTTACTAATGCATTGTAGAGTTTTAACATTACTTCCCTTGATTTAAATTCAACACTTCTCACAATATATCCGAGCATCTTGTTAGCCTTTTTTTATAGCTTCCCCACATTGTCTAGATGAAGACATTTCTGAGTCAACATAAACTCCTAGGTCTTTTTTCATAGTTCCTTCTTCAATTTCACTATCTCCCATATGATATTTATAATGCACATTTTTATTGCCTGCATGCAATACTTTACACTTTTCTCTATTAAATTTCATTTGCCATGTGTCTGCCCAATTCTGAATGCTGTCTAGATCATTTTGAATGACCTTTGCTGCTTCAACAGTGTTTGCCACTCCTCCTATTTTTGTGTCGTCTGCAAATTTAACGAGTTTGCTTACTATACCAGAATCTAAATCATTAATGTAGATTAGGAATAGCAGAGGACCTAATACTGATCCCTGTGGTACACCACTGGTTACCTCACTCCATTTTGAGGTTTCTCCTCTCATCAGTACTTTCTGTTTTCTACATGTTAACCACTCCCTAATCCATGTGCATGCATTTCCTTGAATCCCTACTGCGTTCAGTTTGATCTTTTATGCGGGACTTTGTCAAAAGCTTTCTGGAAATCTAAATAGACCATGTTGTATGCTTTGCAGTTATCCATTTTCAATGTTGCATCCTCAAAAAAGTCAAGTAGGTTAGTTAGACATGATCTCCCATTCCTAAAACCATGCTGGCTGTCTCCCAGGATATTGTTACCATATAGGTAATTTTCCATTTTGGATCTTATTATAGTTTCCATAAGTTTACATATAATAGAAGTCAGGCTTACTGGTCTGTAGTTACCTGGTTCGGTTTTGTCTCCCTTTTGTGGATCGGTATTACGTTTGCTATTTTCCAGTCTGTCGGTTTTAACCCCTGTGTCAAGAGACTGTTGCATGATCTTGGTTAGCGGTTTGTAAATAACTTCTTTCATTTCTTTGAGTACTATTGGGAGGATCTCATCTGGCCCAGGGGATTTGTTTATTTTAAGAGCTCCTAGTCCCTTTAACACTTCTGCCTCTGTTATGCTAAAGTTATTTAAAATTGGATAGGAACAGGTCGACATGTGGGGCATGTTGTCCGTGTCCTCCTTTGTAAAAACCTGTGAAAAGTAATCATTTAATATATTTGCTATTTTTTTTTCTTCATCTATGATTTTGCCATTTGTGTCTCTTAGACATTTAACCTCCTCTTTGAATGTTCTCTTGCTGTTATATTATTGGAAAAACATTTTGGAATTGGTTTTAGCCCCCTTAGCAATATTGATTTCTATCTCTCTCTTGGCCTTTCTAACTTCCTTTTTGACTTGTGTTTGCAGTTCCAAGTACTCTTTCTGTGTGCTTTGTTTTTGGTCCCTTTTAAGCGCTCTGTAAAGTGCCTTTTTTTTAGCTGAATATTTTTTTTAATTGATCTATTAAACCATTTTGGCCAGTTTGTTTTAGATTTAGATTTGTCTACTTTTGGGATGTAATTGTTTTGCGTCTCTAGTACTACATTTTTAAAAAACAGCCATCCTTTTTCTGTGGATGTTTTCTCTATTTTACTCCAATCTACTTCTATTAGTCTCTGTTTCATACCTTTGTAGTTTGCTTTTCTAAAATTGTAAACCTTAGCTTTAGTCATTACTTTTGGGGTTTTAAAAAATATTTCAAATGAGACCATGTTGTGGTCTGAGTTTGCCAATGGCTCTCTGACCTCTGTTTTAGTTATTCTGTCTTCATTATTTGAAAAGACTAAGTCAAGGCATGCCTCCCCTCTAGTCGGTGCCTTGACAAATTACGTTAGGAAGCAGTCATTTGTCATTTCCATCATTTCAATTTCATCCGTCGTGCCCCCCATCGGGTTTTCCCATTTTATACAGGGGAAGTTGAAATCCCCCATTAGTATGGCTTCTCCTTTTCTACACGCATTTCGAATGTCATTGTACAACAGATTATTTTGCTCAGCGTCTGAATTTGGCGGTCTATAGCATGCTCCTATTATTATGCCCTTTGAATTTGTGTCCATTATTCTGACCCATATTGATTTTGCATTGTTTTCTTTGTCCTGATTTAACACCTTGGCTTCAAGACTATTTCTTATGTATAGCGCTACCCCTCCGCCTCTTCTGTCCTGCCTGTCTTTCCTATATAGTGTGTACCCACTAATATTATATTCGTCTCCATCACTCTCAGACAACCAAGTTTCTGTAACACCTATCACATCGTAGTTACTTGTTAGTGCAGTAGCTTCAAGTTCTAACATTTTGTTTCTGAGACTTCTAGCATTAAGATAAATACATTTAATAGTGGTCTTACCTGAGTTGTTGCCCTTGTTTTGATGTGGTCTCCCTTCTGTTTTTTTGTTTTCTCCCCCCTTCCTTTCTAGTTTAAATGCTTCTGTACCGCCTGAAGGATCCTTTCTCCGAGTAGATTGGTTCCCTTTCTGTTTAAGTGCAGTCCGTCCCACCTGTATAGATAGTCCTTGTTGCAGAATGTGCTCCAATGTTCAAGAAAGGTGACGCCTTCCTGTGTGCACCACGATTTCAGCCATGCATTTTGATTTTGTATTTCCAGCTGTCCATATGGTCCTTTGCAAGGTGCTGGCAGTATCCCAGAAAATACCACAGTTTTGGTCTTGTCTTTTTAATTTCCCTAGCTCTCTGAATTTGTTTTGCAGGGATCTTGGCCTGTCTCTTCTTGGCCATACCATTTGACATATGGCCTATGGCTTGGAAGCCTAATAAATATAGCTGCAAGCAGCAATGTAGGGGGCCAAGTATGGCAGTATGGATGTATGGATATGGCATATGACTATGGATATGGCTGTATGGATATGGTATATGGCTGTATAAATATGACATATGGCTGTATGGAAGCAGCAATGTACAAATCTGGTCACATGGTTTGGCAGCCATATTGAAATGTTGCCCAATCATCTTGATTCAGTCATAGACTTTATTTCACACAGTCTTCTACTATTCTGTCAAGTTTTCAGTCTACTATATTCTATCATAAGATTATACTGAAATATATGGATATAGACCATAGCTGATATTTGATTGGCTTGTGGCGGCCATGTTTTTTAATGCAGCGACTTGCCTTGAACAAATCTAAAACAGGACCCAGCCATGAGTATGTGTGCCAATTTACGTGCCGATCGGCCTAGCGGTTTCGGAGATCATTGAATATTTTTGTCCAATCCAATATGGCCGCCAAACCAGTTGACCAATTGACCTCTCCTGAACAAATCTTACTGTAGGTCATAAGTGACTCTGTAGAGCAAGTTTCAGATCTCTACCTTTAGCCGTTTTTGACAAGAAGACTTGAAAAATGTCCAAATTTGGCACAAAATCCAATATGGCTGCCATACCATGTGACACATGGCCTTCATTTTACATGTCGGTCAAGTACCTATAGGTATCTACCTCCGTACCAGTTTTTGTGAGTTTTCATCAAGTGGTTTTCATTTTATGGCCATTTAGCAGATATGGCGGAATAATAATAATAAATATAGCTGCAAGCAGCAATGTAGGGGGCCAAGTATGGCAGTATGGATATGGCATATGACTATGGATATGGCTGTATGGATATGGTATATGGCTGTATAAATATGATATACGGCTGTATGGAAGCAGCAACGTACAAATCTGGTCACATGGTTTGGCAGCCATATTGAAATGTTGCCCAATCATCTTGATTCAGTCATAGACTTTATTTCACACAGTCTTCTACTATTCTGTAAAGTTTTATCAGCCTACTATAAAACTTTACAGAATAGTAGAAGACATAATAGGGCATAATAATAGGAGCATGCTATAGACCGCCAAATTCAGATGCTGAGCAAAACAATCTGTTGTACAATGACATTCGAAATGCGTGTAGAAAAGGAGAAGCCATACTAATGGGGGATTTCAACTTCCCCTGTATAAAATGGGAAAACCCAATGGGGGGCACGACGGACGAAATTGAAATGGTGGAAATGACAAATGACTGCTTCCTAACGCAATTTGTCAAGGCACCGACTAGAGGGGAGGCATGCCTTGATTTAGTCTTTTCAAATAATGAAGACAGAATAACTAAAACAGAGGTCAGAGAGCCATTGGCAAACTCAGACCACAACATGGTCTCATTTGAAATATTTTTTAAAACCCCAAAAGTAATGACTAAAGCTAAGGTTTACAATTTTAGAAAAGCAAACTACGAAGGTATGAAACAGAGACTAATAGAAGTAGATTGGAGAAAAATAGAAAACATCCACAGAAAAAGGGTGGCTGTTTTTTAAAAAATGTAGTACTAGAGGCACAAAACAATTACATCCCAAAAGTAGACAAATCTAAATCTAAAACAAAATGGCCAAAATGGTTTAATAGATCAATTAAAAAAAAAAAAATTCAGCGAAAAAGGCACTTTGCAGAGCGTTTAAAAGGGACCAAAAACAAAGCACACAGAAAGAGTACTTGGAACTGCAAACACAAGTCAAAAAGGAAGTTAGAAAGGCCAAGAGAGAGATAGAAATCAATATTGCTAAGGGGCTAAAACCAATTCCAAAATGTTTTTCCAATATTATAACAGCAAGAGAACATTCAAAGAGGAGGTTAAATGTCTAAGAGACACAAATGGCAAAATCATAGATGAAGAAAAAAAAATAGCAAATATATTAAATGATTACTTTTCACAGGTTTTTTACAAAGGAGGACACGGACAACATGCCCCACATGTCGACCTGTTCCTATCCAATTTTAAATAACTTTAGCATAACAGAGGCAGAAGTGTTAAAGGGACTAGGAGCTCTTAAAATAAACAAATCCCTGGGCCAGATGAGATCCTCCCAATAGTACTCAAAGAAATGAAAGAAGTTATTTACAAACCGCTAACCAAGATCATGCAACAGTCTCTTGACACAGGGGTTGTACCAACAGACTGGAAAATAGCAAACGTAATACCAATCCACAAAAAGGGAGACAAAACCGAACCAGGTAACTACAGACCAATAAGCCTGACTTCGATTATATGTAAACTTATGGAAACTATAATAAGATCCAAAATGGAAAATTACCTATATGGTAACAATATCCTGGGAGACAGCCAGCATGGTTTTAGGAATGGGAGATCATGTCTAACTAACCTACTTGACTTTTTTGAGGATGCAACATTGAAAATGGATAACTGCAAAGCATACGACATGGTTTATTTAGATTTCCAGAAAGCTTTTGACAAAGTCCTGCATAAAAGATTAATTCTCAAACTGAATGCAGTAGGGATTCAAGGAAATGCATGCACATGGATTAGGGAGTGGTTAACAGGTAGAAAACAGAAAGTACAGATTTTCCTACAGATGTAAGGCTGCCCAGTCCCTGACCACATTCCGGCGCCTCCTTAAGACTCACCTCTTCAAACAGCACCTGTAGAACTCCTCTGTTTGTATCCTGGGACACTATCACCCTTCATGTAAATGTGCTTTATTTTGCTCTTATCTGCCCCCTATTTTACTGCATTTAATCCTGTACTTCAGAATACTGTAATCTGCCAAGTGTTTAACCTGTAGTACTTTGTATTTAATCACATCCTGATGTAACTATCACTATTTAATCATATCCTGATGTAACTATCACTATTATCTGCTGTATTATTGAATTGTGGTTTGTCACACTTGAACAAAAGTTATTGTATTTCTTGCTCTTATTGTATTACTTGTATTGTAACACTTGAAATGTATTTGCTTACGATTGTAAGTCGCCCTGGATAAGGGCGTCTGCTAAGAAATAAATAATAATAATAATAATAATAATAATAATACTGATTAGAGGAGAAACCTCGAAATGGAGTGAGGTAACCAGTGGTGTACCACAGGGATCAGTATTAGGTCCTCTGCTATTCCTAATCTACATTAATGATTTAGACTCTGATATAGTAAGCAAACTCGTTAAATTTGCAGTCGACACAAAAATAGGAGAAGTGGCAGACACTGTTGAAGCAGCAAAGGTCATTCAAAATGATCTAGACAGCATTCAAAATTGGGCAGACACATGGCAAATGAAATTTAATAGAGAAAGTGTAAAGTATTGCATGCGGGCAATAAAAATGTGCATTATAAATATCATATGGGAGATAGTGAAATTGAAGAAGGGAACTATGAAAAAGACCTAGGAGTTTATGTTGACTCAGAAATGTCTTCATCTAGACAATGTGGGGAAGCTATAAAAAAGGCTAACAAGATGCTTGGATATATTGTGAGAAGTGTTGAATTTAAATCAAGGGAAGTAATGTTAAAACTCTACAATGCATTAGTAAGACCTCACCTAGAATATTGTGTTCAGTTCTGGTCACCTCGTTACAAAAAGGATATTGCAAAATGCTCTAGAAAGAGTGCAAAGAAGAGCAACCAGAATTATCCTGGGTTTAAAAGGCATGTCGTATGCAGACAGGCTAAAATAATTGAATCTATTCAGTCTTGAACAAAGAAGACTATGTGGTGATCTGATTCAAGCATTCAAAATCCTAAAAGGTATAGACAATGTCGACCCAGGGGACTTTTTTGACCTGAAAAAAGAAACTAGGACCAGGGTTCACAAATGGAGATTAGATAAAGGGGCATTCAGAACAGAAAATAGGAGGCACTTTTTTACACAGAGAATTGTGAGGGTATGGAACCAACTCCCCAGTAATGTTGTTGAAGCTGACACCCTGGGATCCTTCAAGATGCTGCTTGATGAGATTCTGGGATCAATAAGCTACTAACAACCAAACGAGCATGACGGGCTGAATGGCCTCCTCTCGTTTGTAAACTTTCTGCTAAGAAAATAATAATAATAATAATAATAATAATAATAATAATAATAATAATTAATTATTATTATTATTATTATTATTATAATAAACTGGAAGAGTGGAGGAGGGTAGAAAGAGAATGAGAGTGGAGGAAAGAGAGTAGAGAGGGAAGAGATAGTGGAGGGAAGAGAAAGAGGGGAGGAAGAGAGAGTGGAAAGGGGCAGAAGAGAAAGAAAGGGGGGAGGAAGGGAGAGTGGAGAGGGGAGGAAGAGATAGGAAGAGTGGAGGAGGAAGAGAGTGGAGGAGAAAGAAGAGTGGAGGGGGAGACAAAGAGAGTGAAGGAAGAGTGGAGGAAAAGAGAGAGTGGAGAGGGGGAAGGCACATACTGTATAGCTAGTTGTGCATCACCTACAATTTTTGGATTGAGACATAATTAAAAAAAAAAAAAAACTAAGAACATAATTTAGATATTTTATTTAACATCATGTAATCAAAGAAACTATAAAATTATGTTGTCCAAAAAAGTCTACCAGAGCCATAATAGTAGTACAGTAGTATTTACAAAAGTAGTTTTTCATTTTGTTAACGTAACATTATTCAGCACTGCTGCCTCTCAGGGCCTCTCTGTCTGCTGTAGAAACAGGCTAGGAGTCAATGGAAGAAACAGCAGCACAAATGGAAGATCATGAAACACAGCAGTTAAAAGAGGGTTGTGTTAATTTGTATTTTATTTCAACAATCAAGGATACATTCTTTACATCACTATAGGAGGACAAGATTTCTTTAAAACACATGATTTATTAAAGGGTACATCAGCACTACATGAAAGATAAAACATAAATTATCCCACCTTGCTGTTCCGAATGTATTTGGTCATTGTCTAATAATACATATGCGCCCAAACATTTGCATAATGCCACATTGCTATGTCCAAAATCACTGTTCTTGAGCATCTCCTTTGAGCCAAAAAACATGACATAATGTGATATCTTGTAACAATTGTAAGTCGCCCTGGATAAGGGCGTCAGCTAAGAAATAAATAATAATAATAATAATGACTTCCGCTTGTACCCTCACATGTACTCTGAAATGTACCAGTGCATGCCCAATGAAGCGTAGTATAAGCAATATTACCCCCGTGTGGAAACACACTAGTCTGTGTGACAAACATGGTCCCATTTAATTTTCCATAAGGAAGGAACTTGTACCTGCTTTCGTTTTGTGTAGTAGACATCTTTCACACTGTACATGTTTCCTTTGCATGTTGTAATTTGATGTATTATTATGATTAATGCATTCAATATAAAAAAGAAAAAGTCTGTGCTGTGTAAGTGGTTGTGGGGAAAACAAAACCCAAGACGGAGTTGTTCTCATTTCCAACTAATGAAGGAACCCAACCACAATTATAGCAGCACTGTGCTATTTCAATATACGTCCCCAAAAGTCTTAGATATAGCTCCAGCTGATTCAGAATGTTTGCAGAATTGACACGTATTAAATAAACTAGCAAATGAGATTTGGAAACAATGCATTTCCTTTTGGAATGAGGTCCTTGAGGATGATCCGACCTAAAAAAATAAATACTGCATTTTTTCATATTTGGTTTTCATTTGCATTTCCTGACACAACACATGCATAATCATCTACACACCGTTGAGTGTGAAAGTCAAATTCGGCCACTAATTCCATCTCCCTATCAGAAGCTGTGTCATTAATAGTTTAAATTCAAATGTTCCTCAGCAACAGTGTGACTGTACACAGGGAACGTCCGAAATACTGCCAGACAATATTTTAACATCAGATTGTTCAGAAACTGACAGGGAGATGGAATTTGTGGCCGAATTTGACTTTCCCACTCAACAGTGTGTAGACAATTGTGCATGTGTTGTATCGGGAAATGCAAATGAAAACCAAATACGAAGGATGAAAAAATGCAATATTTATTTTAAGTCAGATCATCCTCAAAGACCTCATTCCGAAAGGAAATAAATTCTTCCAGAATCTCATTTGCTAGTTAGTGGGGCTTGCGAAGCAAGAGTCCCCTCTTTAAATCTTCGACATACTTATTATTATTATTATTATTATTCTTTGGCACGCTACTCCTCTTACACCGTTTAAGCTACAAACGCTGTTCAAACTTTAAAACGTGTAGACCGGTCTGGAATAGTGTGCTTGTATACAACTTTTTGATATATTGTATACTTTTTAAACTATTAAGCTTTTTGTCCTTTTTTTGTCCATCTTCATTCACTTTAAATGGGACTTTTTTCAACATTCTAAAGCTGCCCATTGTTTAAAAACTCCCCGACTTCCAACATTCTATTTACTGTAAACTATGTAACTTTTGACACAAATCAGATACTTTGACCACTTTCCCAACAAGCTAGACAAAAAGTTAGAGGGTATGACATCTTCCTCTACTTCTCTGCTATTCAAATATGAAATCAAAACAGAAATAACTTACCAATCAATAGGTACAGCTGTTTTAGTAACCGCATCAACTTCTTTCAGTAGGCTACTTCCCACTGTTGAATTAACTGTCATAGAACTTTGAGAAATTTTAAATTATAGCACATTCTAAGCATGAGACAATTAGTAAACAATGTGACTTTTGACACAAATCAGCTACTTTGACCACTTTCCCAATAAAGCAAGCCCCACAACTTTACTTGTAAAGTTACCATCTAGTTTATTTGTTTTATTTGATACACGTCCATTCTGCAAACATTCCGAATCCCTTCATTAGTTGGAAATGAGAACAACTCCATCTTGGTTTTCTTTTCCCCGCAACCACTTACACAGCACAGCCTTTTTTAATTGAATGCAACATTAAATCATAACTATAAGTTGCAAGCAACTTGATGGCTTCCAAGGCATTCTTGTTACTATCTGTGTTCCCAGAAACCATGACCCTATCTGCACTCTGTAAGGAGTTATAAGCTAGTTTTGCATTTTACCTTAAGGACAGGTCAAAGGTCACGGTCAAGTTAATTTTTGAATAGAGCTTTTATAGGTTAATTTGTGTATTCCATGGTAGCTATGACACTGTCTAAACTCTCAAAGGAGTTCTAAACGAGTTTTGCATTTGAGCTTGTTTAGATGTAAAGTTCGGCTTCAATCGGCATAATGGTTTCAGAGAAGACGTTTGAATATTTTTGACAAATCCAATATGGCCACCAGACCATGTGACCAATCGACTTCTCTTGAACAACCGTAAATCTAGGCTATGAGGGCAGTCTATTGCGCCAAGTTTCACATCTCTGTGACAAGCAGTTTCGGAGACGATTTCTTAAAATTATCCAAAATTCTCAAGAAATCCAATATGGCCGCCACACCATGTGACCTATGATCTTCATTTTCGCTCTGACACAACTTGCCTTAGGTGCCTACCACCCACCAAGTGAGTTTTCCTGCAATGGTGTTGATTTTACGGACATACGGAAATTTGGCTTGGAAAATCCAGTATGGCTGCCAAATCATGTGACCAATCAACTTCATTCTTTCGTTGACAATAATTTCCCATAGTTATCTACGATTGTATGAAGTTTCATCACTCTACCCCATTGTACCATAGAGAAACACTAAAATATATACAAATTGACCATAGCTGAAATTTGATTGGCTCGCGGTGGCCGTTTTTTTATGTGGCAACTTGCGTTGAACAAATTTGATAGACAACCTTGCCAAGGCCATGTATTCAAAGTTTTGATTCAATCGGCATAATCGTTTCAGAGAAGAAGTCGTTTAAATATTTTCGACAAGTCCAATATGGCCGCCAAACGATGTGACCGATCGACTTCTCTTGAACAACCGTAAATCTAGGCCATGGGGGAGTATGTGCACCAAGTTCCAGATCTCTGCTGTAAACCGGTTCGGAGAAGAAGATCTTTTTAAATTGTCCAAAATTCTTGAAAAATCCAATATGGCCACCACACCATGTGACCTATGACCTTCATTTTCGCTCTGACACAACTTCCCTTAGGTGCCTACCACCCTACCATTCTGGCTGGGAAGCCTAATACATCAATATAGAACATACGAAGGAAACATGTACAGTGTGAAAAATGTCTACTTCACAAAACGAAAGCAGGTACAAGTTCATTCCTTATGGACTAGTGTGTTTCCACACACCGGTACATTTTAGAGTACATGTGAGGGTACACGCGGAAGTCATGTTTTTAGGCTCAGAAGAGATGCTCAAGAACAGTGATTTTGGACATAGCAGTGTGGCATTATGCAGATGTTTGGGCGCATACGGATTATTATACAATGACCAAATACATTCGGAACAGCAAGGTGGGATAGTTTATGTTTTATCTTTCATGTAGTGCTGATGTACCCTTTAAGTTAAAAATAAGTGCTAAATCAGGCTTCAATGAAGCCCATTCTTTCACCTGCATTGAAATCTCCATTAGCAACACTTTCCTTTTAATTAGTGAGGAAAATAAAATGAAGCATTCACACAAGCCATTGAATAATATTGATGCATATAAATCTCTGTGTGTGTGTGTGTGTCAGTGTGAGTGTGCGTGTGTATCAGTGTGTGTGCGCGTGTTTAGGGGTCTCTCTCTCTCTGTAGACCAGAAACCCCTCTCACTTCCTTTGTTTCTTTCTCTCTTCTTTCCTTCAGTTAGACTTGGACCAAATCTTGCCACTTCCTCGCAACCTGTATATTAAATAAATAAATAAATAAATAAATAAATAAATAAATAAATATATTGTAACACGGCAGGGAGGGGGGTTAAGATCTTCCCTGCCAAAAACATGTGCAAATGCACATTTTGTTTAAATTAATTGTTTTATTTGTTTAATTATCACCCGCACCTGGTAGTTATTATCAATTAGTACTAGGTGCAGGGGTATTTAAGATGTGCAGTCAGTCTGCACGGGGCTGCTGAGTAGAAGGAAGCAGAAGAGAGGTGCTCTGCTTCCGAGCAGTCATAAAAGAAGTACGTGCTGTGTTAAACCTGTGTGGTTTTGGTTTATGTTCCGTGGTGCCAGGTAAACGGCTTAGCCGTCCTGCAAGTTAGTCAGGGAATAACCCGTTTAGTAAGTACTCCAAAACGGAGTTAGGTTTTGTTTTGTGTTTGTGTTTATTTTTGTGTTTATTAAAAATAGCGCAACCGCGCTTGAAACTCCATTTCCTGTGTCCTGGGTCTGCTTTGAAAGGGGCAAACGAACGACCGTGAGTGCCGGCCGGGTTACAATATATATAATGATGATTCTTGGTAATAAATCTCCCTCCCAACCTGTGAGGACGCAGTGTAAAGGGAACAGAGTGCCCTGGACTGGATGGCCTGACAATTCATTCCCAGGGTTAGGTGGAAGTCTGCCATCTAGAAAGGGGGCACAGCTGCTGTACATTAAGTCATCGGTCCAGAGGTAAAGCGATGTTGCAAACACGGATTGGAGGAGAAACGGCTGTACTTGCTAACCAAGGGGGCATTACTGAAGGTAGAAACAGGGTACGTGGCAAGGTGATCTGCCCCTTTGTTTATGGTTAAGCGAACGCTAAAGGACAAGCAAAATATAACCATGACTTTTGTTTGTTTTGTCGAGTCTAATTGTACTGTTTGTTATTATTAGATGGCTAACAGGATCCAGAGCTGTCGATAAAGGCCAGCACAAACCCGGACAACACTGCACCATTATTCACAGATTAAAATTGTGTTTCACCATGAGCACAACAGAGCTCCATGAAGTTGACCCCCTACAAACAGCACAAACATTGAGTCATATAGCATTCGTTTGTGCTACGTTTGTGCCATTGAAACAAACGTTTGTGCTGCTATAGTTTTTAACATTACACACAAAAGACAACATTCCTCCGCCCAGGAGAGCAACCACCAAGAAAAGGTGTTAAAACCAATCCTCGCCCAGGACAACTGGAAGCTGCTAGAGACTGGAAAATGCTGGCAGATGTTGGTCAACGGCTTATTTTTCCACCTGAGATTGCCACCACTAACCTTCAACCAGATATTGTCTTGTGGTCTGGATCAGCACGCCTTGTTCACCTGGTAGAGTTAACAGTGCCATGGGAGGATGCTGTAGATGAGGAGTATGAGAGGAAGAAACTGCGGTATGCTCAACTAGCCACTGAAGCGGAACAGCGAGGATGGAGAGTCCGGTTTACCCAGTGGAGGTGGGTTGTCGAGTTTGTGGCACACTCTACAACCCGGTTTCTTAGAGGCGCCGGATTCAGTGGTCAAGAGTTGTGTCGCACAGTGAAGAACTTATCTGAAGCAGCAGAGAGGAGCAGCAACTGGCTGTGGTTGAGACGGAAAGATTCTGGCTGGGATCTCAAGCACAATAGAAAGAAAGAAACGCTGATGTACAGGTAAGTAAGCTGGGCTGAGTTGAGTGGGGGCGGAGGGGTGATGCTGGGACGCCAGAATCACCGTCGAGCCCCTCTTGAGGTGTCGTGGGCTGGTCGGCGAAACACTGAGGATGGAAGGTGCCCACTTGAAGACCCCCAGAGATGTACCCTACTTAGCTCAATCCAGACGGTTGTCATGCTGATGTGCTGGGAAGACCGCACTGTGGTTGATCCCCGGAGTCAGCATCGCAGCCGTTGTGTGTGCTGATGCGCCAGGGAGGCAAAATAAGCTGATCCCTGGAGCCAGCATTACACTTCAGCCATTAACACCATATGATGATATCTACATCATCATATGGAAGGAAACGTAAATGGATGGAGACACATATGGATCACATTAATTTACTGTAAAGCTACGTCTTAGTTGGTGCTTATCTTGGCGAGAGTCGAGTTCAAATCAGCATGAAGTTTTAACATCTACTCTCGGGTAATGGAAATCTTAAGACATTAACGATTATTTTTTTAGGGCAGTGACGTCACTCAGCCCCCCTTTCTTTTATTTATTTTATTTATTTATTTATTTATTTATTTTTAGAAAATTTAGTCGTCGCCAATTTTTTACCCCGGTTTTCTCCCCAGTTTAGTATGCCCAATTATTTTCTGTATCCTCGGCTCACCGCTCGCAACCCCCCCGCCGACTTGGGAAACGGCGGCTGGAACATGCGTCCCCCGAAACGTCCTCCAGCCAAGCCGTAATTTTTCGCACTGCAGATCCACAGCAATGCCACCAGACCTATAGTGCCGGAGGACAACACAGATCTGGCGGCTCCACTGCAGAACCACAGGCCCCCTATCGGCCACAGGGATCGCAAATGCGCGGTGAGCCGTGGATTCCCCTGCCGACCTAAGCCCTCCCTACCCGGGCAGCGCTCAGCCAATTGTGCGTCGCCCCCTAGGAACTCCCGGTCATGGTCGGTTGTGACAGCCTGGATTCGAACTTGCGATCTCCAGGCTATAGGGCACATCCTGCACTCCTCACGGAGCGCCTTCACTGGATGCGCCACTCGGGAGCCCCCAGACCCCCTTTCAATGCCGGAATTGAATCAAACTTGTCTCATTCATTTGTGCCAAGCTATAACATTAGTGCAGCTATGGTTTTTTAAGATATTAATGATTATTTTGTAGGGGAGTTATGTTGTCTTTTTTTTAATGAGTAATTAACAACACATGAGAAATACATATGTATGTGTGTGTTTGTGTGTACAGATGTTGGTATACCACCACAAAATAGAATAGGCTACTTGATGCATTTCATAATACACAATAATGAAAGTGAATCGAACTATCCACCCTAACTAGTGAATACTACGAGTTATAATACAATGTATGTTACATTTTATCACTTAATAAAAAGGGCTTCTGTTTTAATATTTTGTCTAGTGTCTTCTTGAGGTAACAATAGCGAAAAACTGCGAGTGAAAGTAATTTTTTTATTATAGTCTGTAGGTGTTCAACAGTTACAAAAGTAACTGAAAAATAGTACATTTTCTTACAGAATAAAACATACATTGTAAAACTGAGTTTTCAGCTTCATGTCCTTGAGCCATGTGGTTGTGCTGCTGCTTGGTTACTGCAGTAATTCAGATGAAAAGTGCCAAGTATTAAACAACACTTTATACAGAATACAATTATTAATTTTAAGAAATACAAACCAGCCACAGAACCAGTACCTTCTGTAGTAGGACCAGCATTACAAAGGTTTATAAAGGCATACTAAAAAAGTACTACAGTACCACAGAAGTACTACAGAACAAGTACCACAAATGTACTTTAGTTTTCTGTAGAATCTGTCAAAAATCATTTGAAATCTTACTTTTGAGCAAGTACCCATTTTTGCTTGTGCCTTTAATCAGTTTAACAAAGATAAGAAAATATCGGGGACACTGTTTACCATTATTGTATCTTGTTTATTTACTATAATACCAAAGGTAAACTTACTGTCTTTAATCTCTTTAAAATATTTTCCACTTCGCTTTAGTGTTATTTAAAAGCATTTAGACATGTGAGGCACAGCAGGCTAAGACATCCAGGACATAAAGCACTCAGTCAGAAAATCATGGAATCAATGGAAACAGTCTGCAAACAGACGTTTCAACTTTAACAGTCTTCTTTGTGTTACGATGATAAGATGATGGATGTAGAAACGGTTATCACACCCGTTGCTTTTAGTTATCTATAGTATTTTGGTAAGACCGTATGTGACCGAGTTGTCGTTGAGTGGCGTGTGTATGGTGTCACGGACCAGAAACAGAAACCAAAACAGATAATGGCGGTGGTGAAACTGAGCGCTACGGCGCTCAGCTATTTTATTAAATAATAAATAACACAATAAATAATAAATAACACAAAACACACTAAACAAAAAGGCGCATTGGCCAAACAAATAAACAAATAAGGCTTAGAAGTTGTTTAGCTTTTAATCTCCTCTCTCAAAACCAGTCTCACCTCTGACACTTCCCCGAGGGTAGAGAGCTACAGGTTCATATACAGTGACCATCTCTCAATTAGCAACAATTAATCAATGAATTAACTCAGGAGATGGTCACCGTCTGCACGGGTTTAATAAGGATGCGTGGCTGTCAGCTAGTTAAATAAATCACTAGCTGATCAGTCACGCATCCTCACGAGGTTTTTAAAAACACAAAAACAATAACTATTCGGCTTTCGCCATAATAAACATAAATCATAATATAAATAAATAATAAACAAAGGGGCGGGACACTCCGCCACACATGCCCCCTCTTGTGCGCAGCACACATGACCTTAAAAGGCCACCTCCCCCCTTAGTCCCCAAAGTCCCGGTTTACAGTCCCGGCCCAGGAACAGGGGCAGCAACGGGCCAAAGGTGGGGGCCACGGTGGGAGGTCCTCCTCCCACCCCAACAACTGTAGAGGCCAGGCTGACCACACACAGGCCGGCTCCTCCAGCCAAAGCAATCTTGTGGCCACCCGGCGGCCTGTGGGGGTGGTCTCCTGACCTTCCCCCCTACTCTCTGTAGCCGGCAGCTCCCTCTTCTGGGGCTCCGGCCACCGAATTTCCTGCAGTGAAACTGCTGCAGGGGGAGTTGGTCTCCTGACCTCTCCCCCATCTTTATAGCCGGCAGCTCCCTCTTCTGGGGCTCCGGCCACCCAATTCCCTGCAGCGAAACTGCTGCGGGGGCAGCTGGTCTCCTGACCTCCCCCCCCGTTCTTAATGGCCGGCAGCTTCCCAGGCGAAGCAGAGCCGGCGGCGACCCCAGGCACGATGGCAGCAGCGGACCCTCGGAGGCGACGGCAGCAGCAGACCCTCGGGAGGCAAACTCGGGAGGGGAGCCCCTGGCCATGTTAGCAGCAGCGGGAGCTCTACTTCTAACCTCGTACTCTGCAACTGGAGGCTCCCCAGGCGATGCATGGTAGGCATCCTTGGGCGGTGCGAGGTAGGCATCCTTGGGTGGAGCAAGGCAGGCATCCTTGGGCGCAGCGAGGCAGGCATCCTTGGGCGGAGCGAGGCAGGGCAGGAGCAGTCCTTCCCATGGCGGTGGAGGTGTAACCAGCAGGTATTCACCCTCTGCTGGTGGAGGTGGGTGGGGCAAGCAGTCCTCCCACGGCGGTTGAGCCGGAACCAGCAGGCATTCACCCTCTGCTGGTGGAGGTGGGAGGGGTAAGCAGTCCTCCCACGGTGGTTGAGGCAGAACCAGCAGGTATTCACCCTCTGCTGGTGGAGGTGGGAGGGGCAAGCAGTTCTCCCACGGCGGTGGAGACGGAACCAGGAGATATTCACCCTCTGCTGGTGGAGGTGGCTGAGGCAGAGGCAGCTCCTGCTGCTCTGCTCCTAGTGGTGGAGGTGGCGGAGGCAGAGGCAGCTCCTGCTGCTCTGCTCCTGGCGGTGGTGGAGACAGAGTCAACTCCTGCTGCTCTGCTCCTGGAGACAGTGGCAAGGGCTCCTCTCCCTCTGGCGTTGGAGATGTCAGCAGTGGGACCTCTCCCTCTAACGCTGGAGATGGCAGCGATGGCTCCTCTCCCTCTGGCGCTGGAGACGGCAGCGATGGCTCCTCTCCCTCTGGCGCTGGAGACGGCAGCGATGGCTCCTCTCCCTCTGGCGCTGGAGACGGCAGCGATGGCTCCTCTCCCTCTGGCGCTGGAGACGGCAGCGATGGCTCCTCTCCCTCTGGCGCTGGAGACGGCAGCGATGGCTCCTCTCCCTCTGGCACTGGAGATGGCAACAATGGCTCCTCTCCCTCTGGCACTGGAGACGGCAGCAAGGGCTCCTCTCCCTCTGGCGCTGCAAACAATGGCGAGGGCTCCTCTCCCTCTGGCGTTGGAGATGGCAGCGATGGCTCCTCTCCTTCTGGAGATGGCAGCGATGGCTCCTCTCCCTCTGGCGCTGGAGATGGCAGCGATGGCTCCTCTCCTTCTAGCACTGGAGACGGCCGTGGGGCCCCTCCCATATCTGCAGCCAGGTATTCTTCCCCTGCTAGTGGAGCCTTGGGCTGTGGACGCTCGGCCTCCTCATCCTCTGGTTCCTGCTCTGGGCAATCCTCCTCTTCCCCTTGCCATGGTGGGTTTTGGACAAGGGGAAGGTACCTGACCTCACCACAAAGGAAGCACCACCCTTCCTTGTCTAGACAGGCGAGGCAGACGTCATGCAGCAGACGAGATGCAGCAGGACCTGCAACTGGCCCTGCGCGGTTGCACTTCCTGCTGCTGTTTCCTTCGGCCGCATTTTTTTTTCCCCCCAAAAAAACAACAAAACACTATTTTTGAAAAAAAACGAACAACAAAAAAACGCCCTTTGCTGTTCCTGGCCCAGCTCCTGGAGGCGTTGTTTATCCCACGCAGGACACCACATGTGACCGAGCTGTCGTTGAGTGGCGTGTGTATGGTGTCACGGACCAGAAACAGAAACCAAAACAGATAATGGCAGTGGTGAAACTGAGCGCTACGGCGCTCAGCTATTTTATTAAATAATAAATAAACAAAAGGTTTAAACAAACACAAAACACACTAAACAAAAAGGCGCATTGGCCAAACAAATAAACAAATAAGGCTTAGCAGTTGTTTAGCTTTTAATCTCCTCTCTCTCGAAAAACCTGTCTCGCCTCTGACACTTCCCCGAGGGTAGAGAGCTGCAGGTTTATATACAGTGACCATCTCCCAATTAGCAACAATTAATCAATGAATTAACTCAGGAGATGGTCGCCGTCTGCACGAGTTTAATAAGGATGCGTGGCTGTCAGCTAGTTAAATAAATCACTAGCTGATCAGTCACGCATCCTCACGAGGTTTTTAAAAACACAAAAACAATAACAAAACGGCTTCCGCCATAATAAACATAAATCATAATATAAATAAATAATAAACAAAGGGGCGGGACACTCCGCCACACCGTATAAAGGATAATAATCAATATAATAATAGAGGAACATTTCTTAAGGAATGTGTCGGGGGGGGGCTGTATTTCATAAAAAAAAACACATAGCTACATAGTAAAATCCCTAGACCCCTGAATATACTGTAATACTACTATTGTTATAAGATGCCTTATTGTTTTATAAATAATAATAATAATAATAATAATAATAATAATAATAATAATAATAAAAAATAATAATACAATTCATTAGTGCTAGGTCAGGTGGTTAGTGATTCCAGAGTATCCCTTTAAGAAGGGGAGTGTAAACAGCACTAGAGAAGTAATTGTACATATTGGGGTTTTTCACGGAATATCAATGTTCATAATGTACATTCACTTAAGGCAAGAGGACTGAATAATAGTAAGTAGAACTTGAAAATTTTGAGATGCACAAAAAAGCAAAAAAAAAAAACGCAACATTGTCTATGCATCCTCAGTGTACACTTGTTTCAGATTCATTACACTATGAAACAGTAAGTGAATAAGAGGACACACTTTTTCTATATGTTTGAGACTGGACTTTCTTCCATTGCTATTCATATTTATTTTGTTAGTATTCACATGTGTAAGCAGCGTCACTTACCAAATGACATAGTCTTATCGAAGAAGTGTCAATACACATTGAAGGAAAGCAGCAGTAACGTTAATTTTGCAGCACTAACGCAGCACAAACGAATGACCCATATTTGGTTTAAACCCATTATTATAGGGGGACTGTGACGTCACTCGCCCTAAAAGAATTGTGAATAAATCTTGAAGGAAAACAGCACTAACATTCATTTTGCAGCAGTGACCAGCACAAACGTAGCACAAACTAATGAGACAAGTTTGGTTCAATTCCGTTACTGGAGAGGGCTGAGTGACGTCACTGCTCTAAAAAAATATTGTTAATATCTCAGAAACAATAATAGCAAAAATGTTCGTTTCAACAGCACAAATGTAGCACAAACATAGCACAAACGAATGAGACAAGTTTGGTTCAATTCGGGCATTGTAGGGGGGCTGAGTGACGTCACTCCCCTAAAAAATAAATCGGTAATATCTTAAAAATTATAGCAGCACAAACGTTTGTTTCAATGGCACAAACTGGCACAAACGTAGCACAAACGAATGCTATATGACTCAACATTTGTGCTGTTTGTAGGGGTGCCAACTTCATGGAGCTGCACTGCAGCACTCACTCTGGACTTGTGACCGTGTGTTTTGTGTGTGTTTTTAACTGTGTCTTATTTTGGGACTGCAACCCGATGTTTATTCAACTGTGCCATACACATTGTTGTGTATTGCCAGCCTTCCATTTCTTTACTGTTGTCGTCAGACTTTGGATTATAAATAAACCACCATTTCACCAGTAGTTTGTTGTTTGTCATTGTCTTGAGCACTGCATCATCTCTACACCTGCACACTGCAAACCACTTTGCCACACTCTCGTACACCTTCCCCACACCCCCCTCCCCTCCCCTCCTCCCCCCCCCTTCCCCTCTCTCCTGTGTTTGAGCCGCAAGGCGTCAGTTTCCTCGCTATAAAGTTATGTCTCATACCCTTTGACCTTGGAGCTCTTCTTGCCGGTTGGCTGTCGGGGGTCCTGGGAGGGGGCGGAGTCTCGCGGCTCGCCAGCCTGCTGCTCTGGGTCTTGATTGGCTGCAGCGGAGGCGGGGCCTGATGATGATGTAGAGGAGGAGTTAGAGGAGGAAGCCTTGAGAGTCTTCTGGAGATTCGAGACCTGAGAGAGAGTATCAATACCCAATACAGGGATCAATAACCAATACACCTAAATCGCGATTACGCGAAATTAACCTCTTATGGGCCAATGCATACAAACAAGTACGGAGAGGAAAAAAATAAAAATAAACCTCGTTTAAATGAACTACTGCACAACGCAAGCGACGCAAACTACGTATCTTCCTTCTGTAGATAGCCCTTTTTGATTCCTTTGCCGTCCCGTGTGCATTGCACTTAAGCAAAAAACAAACAAACAAAAAACGTCCACAAGTAACATTTACAAAAGAAATTAATCAAAGCAGTTAACGTTCTTGTTTACTATTCAAATGACAAAGTTTTAATCAGCCTATCAGTGCATCATTACTGCTTTTATGTGACCTGTACTGTGCAGTAGGGGGTGGGACAAAGTTGGTGCTGCATTGTTTTGATTTAGGTTGCTAAAATCTAGTTTTCAGCATTAAATAGTTAAAATAGTAGAAATGGACGACAAAAAAAGCAAAGTATATTTCGGCTGATGATCGTTTCAAGATATTTCCCAAATAAACTTTACATGCAGACTGAGGTAAACTGTTTTGCATATCTTAATGTGTCTTTGGAGAAAATCCGATCTATCGCTATTTAGCTTCAGAATCACACATTAAACAAAAGGCTACTAAGGAGGCTGCTGAACAGAATGTAAAATAAACAGCTTTCAGAAACCAAACTGGAAAGTCAGCCCAGACAAAAAGTATTCCTGTCTGCAAGTTAAATCAGTACTAAAACGATCCAGCATAGCCACCTCGCTTCAACCTGCTGCTTACTTTTTCGCAGTTGGAATTTTAGACCCGAATAGCCACGTTTTCTTTGTTTTGACTTGGTACTAATAAAATAAATTATTGGATGGGACAAATAACATGACAACGAACGTGCTGCATACATTGCCTTTATTAACCAGATGCCCTTGTGTAACCGAGTTTTTGGGCTGTTTCTAATCGATTTCCACATCTGTATAACTTGGCAAAGCTTTGCCTTAACTTCCAACCAATTCAGTGGATGCAGAACGTGCAGTCTTAATGTATGGGCAAGACAACTGCAGGGGGATGCTGCATGCTTGCCTTTAGCAAATGACAGCACTCTGTTTTAGTAAGGAAGCAAGTACCACTATTTTTAGGCTTTATAGTGTTCTGAAATACTGTCTACTTAGGTTTATTTAATGTTTAAACAGGTCCGCAAAATGTCTGCGAAATCCTTATTTTATTCCGCAACATACCCGTGAAAAAATACGTAAATTTACCGCGATTTAAGTAGACCCCTACCTATAATAACAAGAAAGCTACAGCCACGATAGCAGCCCCCAGTTTCTGACCTCGTTCTCGACCTGCTGCTTGACCTTCAGCTGGTGCTCTCGATACTGATTGGCCCTCATCACCTGCTCTTCAATCCCAGCAAGCACTGCTTCACAGCCAGAGCACCTGCAATGACATCACAGAAGCAGTGAAACCAAAACCAGTTCCCTGAAACCCTCAACACAAAGCACTTTTCACAAAGCACTGACATCAGAACTACATGTCCCACAATTACACAAATAAATGCATCCTTGACAGACATGCAGACCCACGCAGACATAGTGTATTAAATTCACACCCACACAGACAGTGCTGTATTACCACTCCTGCAGGGTGTGTGAGATGGAGGGCAGCTCTCCTCTCTGCAGGTCCCGGCCCATGCTGAAGTCCACCTCCACCTGTTGCTTGTGCTGGTCCAGCTTGCCCTGAATGATGTCAGCGTAGATGGCCTCAATGATCAGGTCCTCCAGCTCCCTCACGTTCCTCATCTCCAGCTCCGTGAGCAGGAGGGAGTAGGGCAGGCACTGCGGGACAAACCAACATAACATTAACAATGAAAAAGAGAACAGCATCCCACACAGGGGCAGGGCCAGGAACAGCAGCTTCACACACAGGGGCAGGGCCAGGAACAGCAGCATCACACACAGGGGCAAGGCCAGGAACAGCAGCATCACACACAGTGGCAGGGCCAGGAACAGCAGCTTCACACACAGGGGCAGGGCCAGGAACAGCAGCTTCACACACAGGGGCAGGGCCAGGAACAGCAGCATCACACACAGGGGCAAGGCCAGGAACAGCAGCATCACACACAGGGGCAGGGCCAGGAACAGCAGCTTCGCACACAGGGGCAGGGCCAGGAACAGCAGCATCACACACAGGGGCAAGGCCAGGAACAGCAGCATTCCACACAGGGGCAAGGCCAGGAACAGCAGCATCACACACAGGGGCAGAGCCAGGAACAGCAGCATCACACACGGGCAAGGCCAGGAACAGCAGCATCACACACAGGGGCAAGGCCAGGAACAGCAGCATCACACACAGGGGCAGGGCCAGGAACAGCAGCATCACACACAGGGGCAAGGCCAGGAACAGCAGCATCACACACAGGGGCAGGGCCAGGAACAGCAGCATCACACACAGGGGCAGGGCCAGGAACAGCAGCATCACACACAGGGGCAGGGCCAGGAACAGCAGCATCACACACAGGGGCAAGGCCAGGAACAGCAGCATCACACACAGGGGCAGAGCCAGGAACAGCAGCATCGCACACAGGGGCAAGGCCAGGAACAGCAGCACCACACACAGGGGCAGGGCCAGGAATAGCAGGATCAAACACAGGGGCGGGGCCAGGAACAGCAACATCACACACAGGGGCGGGGTCAGGAACAGCAGGATCAAACACAGGGCTGGACCAGGAACAGCAGCATCACACACAGGGGCGGGGCCAGGAACTCACATCAAGCTCAATTTTGCTTTTGTAGCGGTTGTTATCTCCGATGTCATTATCATGGCTGAGCTATAATATAAATGCATGCATTGCTGATGTAGCTGATTTCCTATGAGAACGAACTTTAATCCACACATGCTAAGCTATGCCACACAAGGTACACCCGAGAAAAAAAGCCTTTGTTTTACAAGGTAATTCATTAGATGACCTTCATAAAACCATCATTAATGAAGAACAAAAGACATTTTTTGTGTTTAAAATCCGTATAAGATTTTTCACTGTAAAAAAATTCAAATAAACTTTTGTTCAACTTTCCAGTTACAACAAAATGATGTATAGTATTGAGTTTTTTATTTGTTATTTTTTAAAAGAAGCTCCCTGATTATCTGACAGGTGTCTTGCAGATTGTAGGAGTGTTGAGTGATGAAGCTTTACTTAAAAGCTATTGGGTGTCGACTGTACAGAACAGCACCATGCTAACAAGCTTAGGGTCAAATTGTTACACATCACATCCATTCTAATGAGCCGTGTTCACAACACTTATCATACTGCAGTTACTGCCCACTAACACTGAAGAAACATAAGGCACAATTACAGTAAGTCTCGCAGCACAAAGGAGGACACTATCCTGGGATAATTAGATAAAGCTTTGTGACAGGATTGAAAGGAGTCCCTGTCGTAATTCGCCCTCCCGACCACCGGCAGCGCTGTGTAGGGTTGACCGTGATTGGGTCAGGAGGCTGAACTCTGACCATACAGGAAGTTCCGGGTCAGGCGGCCATCTTGGACCAAGGTGGAACCATGCGGCCGTCAGGTCCCATCATTGCAATCAGATGTGCTGTTCTCGTCGATTGGCTGACTTGAGGCAGCGTGCTGATTGCAGGGGTGGGACTTGGCAGTATTTAAGCAGTATGGTTTTGCCATTCGGCTCCCTGTCCTGAACTGAAAACACGCGTTGAGCTTTGTTGTTTTGTTTTTATCAAACTGCTGTAATTCACAGAAGCTTGAAACTTTGGTGGATTGCCGCAGCGAAGAAAGCCCAGGACAAGCCAGTAATCCGTGGAAGGGAGCCAAGAGGCGGTGAGAGGAAACCCACTGCATTAGCACGGAGAAACCCAGTGCTTCCTTTATTGTTGTTTTGTAACGAGACGTTTTTGTTTATTCTTTTTATTTGAAACCTGAGTTTACCATTGCTGGTATTCCAGGTGGTTTTCTTGTTTATTTTCTGCAATGCTGGACTGTTCTATTTTTGTGTGTTAAAATAAAATCCTGCCTGTTACCATTGATGGTACAGGGCTCCAAGGACTAAACGACACTTCCGGCTCCTGTGTGCTGTCATTTCTGGTCCTTCCCTAAAGCTCCACCCACTACCCTCCCACAAGCTTCCATAGTGATCAAAATAAATATAAACAGCCACAGATATCCAGAGGATTATTATTAGGGGGCCAAGCAACGTAGTTGCTGGACACCTATTGTTATTATTAGGATTATTATTAGGGGGTCAAGCAACATAATTGCTAGACACCTATTGTTATTGTAATGATTATTATTAGGCTTCCAAGCCATAGGTTGGGAAGCCTATAGTTTTTGTTAGGATTATTATTATTAGAGGACCAAGCAATGTAGACACCTATTGTTATTGTTAGGATTATTATTATTAGGCTTCCAAGCCGTAGGCTGGGGAAGCCTATTGTTTTTTGTTAGGATTATTAGGCTTCCAAGCCAAAGGCTGGGGAAGCCTATTGTTATTGCTGTGTTTATTATTATTATTATTAGGCTTCCAAGCCATAGGCTGGGGAAGCCTATTGTTTCCGTTAGGATTATTAGGCTTCCAAGCCAAAGGCTGGGGAAGCGTATTATTATTGCTGTGTTCATTATTAGGCTTCCAAGCCAAAGGCTGGGAAGCCTATTGTTATGTTTATTAGGCTCCAAGCCGTAGGCTGGGGAAGCCTATTGTTTTTGTTAGGATTATTATTATTATTATTATTATTATTATTATTATTATTATTATTTATTTATTTTCTGCCAACACATGCTCAAAAACTCACTAAATTCGGTACACTGGTAGATGCCTATGGATGATAGTTGGTGATATTCAGCAAATTTGAGCAAGTCACATGGTTTGGCAGCCATATTGGATTTTGCGAAATTTGTTAAAACGCCTATGTATCGGAAACCGCTTACTGCAGAGTTCTGAAAATTGCTATACATGTTGAGGGATAGTCCATGATTAACTGTTGTTAATATGAAGCTGATTGGTTCTGTGGTTTGGCAACCACATTGATTAATGACATAAAATTACCATAAAAATATAAAATCATCAAAATTCAAACATCTTCTCTGAAACCGCTTATCCGATTGAAACAAAAATTGGAATAAAACATCTCAGTATGGTCATCTGTTACGCTTGTTCAAGGGAAGTTGCTACTGTGAAAATCATGGCATCCACGCTGCATGACATCATCAACATGACATCATCGCAACTGGCTATAAAACTGCGTATAACTTCTTATCGGCTGCACCAAAACGCACAAAATATGACACGGATGTTGAGGACTATGTGATGTTGTGTCGTGGTCAATATGGCGGCCTTTGGTCACATGGTGTGGCAGCCATCTTGGATTTAATTAACATTTTTGTGCAATTTTCAAAAGTCTTGTTCTCATGAACAGTAAATAGCACAGCTGTGAAAAAATTTCTACATTGTACGCTCATGTCCACGATTGATTCTACTTAAGGAAAAATGGATCGGTCACATGGTGTGGCAGCTATGTTGGATTTTGCGTAAAACGCTTAAACAACTCCTCATGAGCCCTTTGGCCAATTGATGTGAATCTTTGTTATACGTTATCTTTGTACTGTTCTAAAAAATGTAGTCAGGAAAAGTTCCTACATCAACAAACATGACCGTCATGAGCCAATCAATATGGGTGACATGCCAGTTTGCCCAAATTTTACCCTGAAATGATACATTCACACCACTAGGGGCAGCTGTTGCCATAGAAACGTGAGTACAGTCTTGGAAAAATATTTCTTGAAAGCCGCCATTTTTTCCTGGTACCTAGCAGATCAGTTTCACTAACTGGTGTAACTTAAACCACAGTAAATACACTGGAAAGGCTGATATTTTACACACACTACAGTATAAAAAGACACATACTGTAAACTAAGAAAACATTTTTTGAAGAACTGTTGCAGCTGCATTAACGCTGGGAAAAAAATGCACCACACGCACACACACACAAAATATTAGAAAAATGACTGTAATCTCTGCCCTAATGTTGTTTGTTTATTTAAAATAACCTTGTGGACATGCAGGCATATACAGAACTGTAGACATACTGAACACACACTAAATATTTGAAAAAAATTGTCGTGATCTCGTGCTGTATAGAAATGTTTTGTAATCAGATTTTTTTTTTTTAAATGCTGTTGTAACTGAACAGAAGGCAAAAAAAACCCAAAAAACAAAAAACGGCACTTTTATTTTTAAACCAGAACACAATCGTAATACTAAAATGTTTAATACATGAGCTTTACAAGTCACGCGAATACAGTTTGCTTAAAAATCGTCATATAATTATGTGGTCAAACACAGTCACAAATCCTGAATCTGTTGCAAAAAAACCACGCGTGTAACCCATTGAAAAGACGCATGGGGGGGGGTTGACTTTGCAAGCGTATCTTTCAGGTAATGAGTGCCATAGACAGAACTGTTCAGAATCGCTTGCTCTATTAAATACAATTGTAAGGATGAAGATCGCACGGTTATTCACAGAGAATCCCTCCCAAAACAGCGGACATTTTAGTGTAATAGGAGCTGATCAGCTTGTTCTGCTATAATGTTGTTTGTTTACTTAAAACAACCACGTGGACATGCAAGTGTAGCCAGGCAACCAGAGGGAAACATGCGTGTTATAGTTCTGTCGAGCTAGTAAATAAAAAAAAAAAAAAGAAAAGAAAACTTCAACCAGCAGAACTTCAAAAGCGCATCACTTTCTGACTGTCCCTTTAAACTGCAGTGCTCTCTGACACTCGTGTCAGACAGCGTAACGACATGAAGCTGACAGCACTGATGTACTTAGCCTTCCGTGTACTTGTGTATTTATGTTTTTGTCTTTTAAATATAACAGGCTGAACTAAATAAAATAGAGCTGGTTTATTGGACTCGAACAACCTGGTCTGGGTTCATTAATTGAAACAAACAACAAAAAAGAAACACACAACGCAAACTACACTATGTAAATAACAATTATCATCACCCCGCTACCTGATTTTAATTCGAGCTACAGTAATTACTTCACCGGAGCGCAACAGTTGTGTCAATAGAGAGGGCACAGCGAGTCCGCCCATTTATAAAAGAACTGGGTTTATTATATATTTTATTGTTTACTACAGCCCCGAGAAACGGTAGGCGTTCGGGCTGTCCTGGAGGATCATTGGTTTTAGATGGCCTGGCTCCAGCGCGTGAGTTCACCGTTACCTAGATTCTAAAGCAGAGAAGGGGCGTTACACATGCATATAGAACTGTAAACATACCGATACACACACTTTAAGTAGGGTTGCCACCTTTTCCACAGACCAAACCCAGACATGCTTCGGAAACAAATTCTGGAAGTGATCACGCAATACCTACAGAGTTTAGTAAGACTGTCTCTCAAATAACGCATTTCTCTCTCCCTCCTCTTTGTTTTATATGCATGGTGACTGACTTGTGAATACTTTTTAGCTAAAGCATTTAATTGTAGTAATTTCTTAAAACCCACAACTAATTTGGTATTATATACTGCCCCTGCTAAACGTTACATAAAAGAAGTTTAGTAATACTACTTTTATATTGGAATATTAACTTCAGCTCTTTCTTAAACCTGCTTTAACCCTGTATTAAATACTGTCCCTGGTAAACTTTAGCTCAGTGTGTTGTTCATGTATGACTTTTACACATAGTAGTTTTGAAATACTCACTATTTATATAAAGTGTTTATGTTTTATTATTTAATGTAGGATGTGTGTTGATATGAAATGGTTTTGATTTGTTGTGGAGTGAATATAATTGCAAGTTTTGTATGTTTGTAATTTATGAGATGTGACTTTCGTTGTTTTACAAAATCTGGTGTGTTTATACGAGCACTATAGGCAGTGCTTAATTTGTAAATCGGGAGGTCCCGGAACACATAGTGAGCGCGAGAGGGGGGGTGTTCCGGGGGGCTCTGAGGTACCCGAACGCATGAGAAAAAAAGTGACAAACACAATGTAGCCAGACAATGTAACTATAACCTGTGTTAAGGTGTCATCTTTAGCCTTGGCTACAATGCTTGCTGCCGCTAAATGGGCCTTGGTTCGGGCATGTTCAAAAACCTTTTTTTCTGAGGGCTCTTTGTTGTTTTTTTACGTCAGAGGCAGAGGACGTTACTGTACATTCCACCCACTCTTTTGCTAGTTTCATCCCTCCAGTCTTTTCCGGACCAAAGCTCCCTACCTTTTTGCATGTTGTACAGCCCATCTTTGAATTTTGCATGACAAGCCAGGGGTTATACGTTTGCTTTTTCTTGAACTGAGCCTCCGTTCAAACTGCACCTGCTCCGGGCACTTCGTCAGTGGATGCACTGTCCTCCCTAGTGATGTGCAGTTCAGGAACGAATCGTTCTTTTTGAACGACTCACTAAGGTGAACGATGGGAATCGGATCAGAGTCCCTATTGAATCGGTTCTTTTGATTCACCCTATGAACAAGCTGCGTGGCGAACAGGAGTCGAGTTACCAGCCTATCAAAAGTCATGAAATGATTCTTTACCTCTCGAGTCTGGCTGATTTGTTCGTTGTAACATTGAGTGTTATGAAACTGAAGACCGTATGTGCCATGTTGGATCCAAATTCCTGCTTACTTAGTGCATGATAAGAACTCTGTGTGAGCCAAAATGGCGTCAGTTACATCCTCCAGACCATAGCTATATATCTATGATCCAGACGGTGTGTACTTTCTAAAGTGCTGCTTCACGCTGTCAGAAACTCAGATTACAAGTTTGTGCACCATAATTTTATTTTTTATTTTTCTTACAGTTCTTCTTAGTTTACTATGTACGTAACCTTGTGTAAGTCTGCCAAACAAATAAATAATAAAATGAATCACTACTAGTTGTAGCCTATGTGTGTTTGTTATTTTTTATACACATACAAAATTAATCATATCTATAGTTAACTATTTTGCACAAATTATGATTAATACTTCTAAGTCATCTTGAGTAAAGTCAGCCAAATTACTAAAAAATATTATTATTATTAATAATAATAATAATAATAATAATAATAATAATAATAATAATAATAATTAATTGAGATATACACCTCATTTCCAAAATAAATAAATACAAGCATCTACTGGTATTGTAACGTTACCCAAGGCTTAATTATATAACTTGTGATTACATATTTGACCTTGAGGAATGAATGTATTTTATACATGACAATTTACAACTACGGTTAAATATTTTATAATTTAATAATGACGGCGATTCCCCTTAGTCCACAAGGTGAAACGTAGTATCAGCTACGATACAACAATCTTAGGAGGATATTGCACATTCTAATGGATTATGTTCTTAAACGTCTATTATATTTTACACGCACATTAAATATACATTTTCTAAATGTTATTTTACAGTGTAAACACAACAAAAATACTAAATATATACACGTTTAAACTTTGTTTATATACAATGTACATGTTGCGGTTTTGGGTGTGCTTCAACGTGTGATTGATTACATGACTAATCCCAAAGGTTTACTGGATAGAAGAGGAATTGGGTAAACAGCGTTTTGCTATGTGCTGAATAAATACCACGGATTAGTTCCACAAATACCACTCATTTGAGCCTCTTTTTTTGTTGTTGTAAAAAACAATGGGTGACTCCAAATGTATAGAAAAAAACACGTAAGAAATGCAATTGACTATTTTTTTTAAAGATTAAATTAAATTAGATTGATACTGATGGCTAAACAATGCTAATGGTTCGAACTGTTATGTTATCTCCAGTATTCTAAATATATATTATTATTTTTTTGTCAAACTATATTTAATGTTTATGAACCCTGTCAACCAAATATAGATTCTCCCTAGCTTTTGTGATGTGCAGTTCGTGAACGACTCGTTCTTTCCGGTTCAAATAAACCTACGTAAACAATCTTAATGCGGTCTATATTGATTGGTTTTGTGTCATTGAATCAGTGAATCAAATGAACGAAATGAATCGATTCACCAAACTGAACTGAATCAAATGAATCGAGTCACTAAAAATAATCAAACTGCCCATCACTAATCCTCCCCGACCCCGCCCCCCTCCTCCTCCCCAGCCGAGTCTGACTCACTAGTAGGCTAACTAGCTAGTGGAGGACGTGCCGGTGGTGATGCTGAACTGGCGAAATTAGACAGCGCTGCTAGCTAAGGCATTGCCATCAGGAGCAGTTTCCCCCTCATTTTTGATTTGGCTTTCCTTTCCCACGACACGTTTCAAATTGAGTAGCGACGACTAGCGTAGGCTACGTGACGTGATTACGTAGGGACCTCTCACTAGCTGACCACCACTGTTTCAAGATCATAAGCTCTATGTACAAATAAGAGAGCAGGTCTGGAATCGGTGTGGCAGAATAGGATGCGCTTTTACGGGGGGCGGGAGAAATAACAAGGAGGCAGAAGCAACTTTAACTCTGATCGCTTTTATTAGAATGTTTACAGTGCAAACAGTGGAAAAAATAATAAATCATGCCGCGAGAGGTACCGGATCCGGGCAAATTAGGTACCGGAATGAAAAAAGTCAAATCTGAGAGGTGCCGGATCCTGTTCCGGCAGGATCCGGCTCAAATTAAGCACTGACTATAGGTAATGCAAATAATGGAATGTGTAATGCATAAATAGGTTTATATAGTATGGTTAAGAAGTTCTGGTCTGAATAATTGAAGAATACACAGACTGATAGTTAAGTGCTGTATTTATAGTAGTTAGATGTCTCTTATTGTATATGTGATGTGTTGCTACAGTACAAAACATGGCTGCTGTGGGCCAATGACATTTCAGCATTGATCATCTAACCAGTGATTCCCATATTTTTGCCAAAATTGACAGTCAGCTGTGTCCAAAATGATTTGTGATGATAACGTTTCATCTATAACAACCAATGCGTTTAAATTTCACGCTAACTGCTTGGAAGCCGTAAAGTTGCTTGCAACTCTAGTTATTATTATTATTATTAGGCTTCCAAGCCAAAGGCTGGGAAGCCTATTGTTATTGCTGTGTTTATTATTTTAATTATTTTTCTTCCCAAACATCATCGCAGAGATATGAAAACGCATACGTAAGTAGATGCCTATGGCTGGACAACCAGACTGGCATCCCCAAATGAAAAAGTCACATGGTTCGACCACCATCTTGGATCTCGTGGAAATTTTGGGAATTTTTCAAAACTCTTGCCGTTAAAAGCAATTTAAGGTGGAACTATGGCAATGGCAGCAGATAGTGCAGCAATGGCCTATAAAAAACATGTTCACTCGAGGTCGATTGAACAATTACTTTGCCAGCTACGCTGGATTGGCGCCAAATATTCAACAATCTTCTTGTCTTAAACCACAACGTCAATCGACACCTAAATTGGCACGCATGTTCATAACCAGATCCTTTCTACCGTTTGTAAAATCCACGCTTTTTTGTTACAAAACATGGCCGCGGCGCGCAAATAACTGTTTCACGACAGCTCTATTTTCATACATTCGTGCATAAATCCAAGGTGCAATACACTACAGTCATGAAACTTTATATGACCATAGAGACTCACGTGAAGTACTGATGATATGAAAATGACACATTTTGGTCACATGGTTTGGCAGCCATATTGATAATTGTAAAAAAACTTTTGCAACCCATAACAATTACACCATTGCACTTATGCTCTTCATTGTCAACACAATTGCACAGACCATTGGAAAGTAATAACTGCTGAAGTTTGAAAGAGATTGCTCACACGACGCGGTGGCCATATTGGAATTTACATTGAAATTTTAACTCCTAGGGCGTGCCGACAGGGTCATAGTTATAATGGAACATGTATAGGAAGTCATATGTGCTCTATGAAAAAATGTCATCGCCCGTGACTTCTGACCTCTCCTAAAGGTCAAACGTGATGCATGACATCATCAACATACGCAACTGGCTATAAAACTGCCTATAACTTCTTATTGGCTGCACCAAAACACACAAAATTTGACACGGATGTAGAGGACTATGGGATGTTGTGCCATGGTCAATATGGTGGCCTTTGGTCACATGGTGTGGCAGCCATCTTGGATTTAATGAAAATTTCGGGCAATTTTCAAAAGTCTTCTCATATTTGTGCCAAAATTGACAGTTAGCACAGTTATGATGATAACGTTTCATCTATAATAACCAATGCGCTTAAATTTCACGATAACTGCTTGGATGGAAGCCTTTATAGTTGCTAGCAACTCTAGTTATTATTAGGCTTCAAGCCGTAGGCTGGGGAAGCCTATTGTTTTTGTTAGGATTATTATTATTTCATTTTTTCTGCCAAAACATGCTCAAAAACTCACGAAATTCGGTACACTGGTAGATGCCTATGGATGATAGTCGGTGATATTCAGCAAATTTGAGCAAGTCACATGGTTCGGCAGCCATATTGGATTTTGCGGAATTTGTTAAAACGCCTATGTATCGGAAACCGCTTATTGCAGTTCTGAAAATTGCTATACATGTTGAGGGATAGTCCATGATTAACTGTTGTTAATATGAAACTGATTGGTTCTGTGGTTTGGCAACCACATTGATTAATGACATAAAATTACCATAAAAATATAAAATCATCAAAATTCTTCTTCTCTGAAACCACTTATCCGATTGAAACAAAAATTGGAATAAAACATCTCAGTATGGTCATCTGTTACGCTTGTTCAAGGGAAGTTGCTACTGTGAAAATCATGGCGTCCACGCTGCATGACATCATCAACATACGCAACTGGCTATAAAACTGTGTATAACTTCTTATCGGCTGCACCAAAATGCACAAAATTTGACATGGATGTAGAGGACTATGGGATGTTGTGTCGTGGTCAATATGGTGGCCTTTGGTCACATGGTGTGGCAGCCATCTTGGATTTAATGAACATTTTGGACCATATTCAAAAGTCTTCTCATGAACGGTAGATAGTACAGCTGTGAAAATTTTTGTACATAGTGCGCTCATGTCCAGGATTGATTCTACTTCAGGAAAAATGGATCAGTCACATGGTGTAGCAGCCATGTTGGATTTTGCATAAAACGCTTAAACAACAACTCCTCATGAACCCTTTGGCCGATTGCCGTGAATCTCGAGTATACGTTACAGTTGTGATGATAACGGTTTCATCTATAATAACCAATGCACTTAAATTTTACGATAACTGCTTGGAAGCCGTAAAGTTGCTCGCAACTCTAGTTCTGGTTGCTCTTCTTTGCACTCTTTCTAGAGCAGCAATATCCTTTTTGTAACGAGGTGACCAGAACTGAACACAATATTCTAGGTGAGGTCTTATTAATGCATTATAAAGTTTTAACATTACTTCCCTTGATTTAAATTCAGCACTTCTCACAATATATCTGAGCATCTTGTTGGCCTTTTTTATAGCTTCCCCACATTGTCTAGATGAAGACATTTCTGAGTCAACATAAACTCCTAGGTCTTTTTCTTAGATTCCTTCTTCAATTTCAGTATCTCCCATATGATATTTATAATCCACATTTTTATTCCCTGCGTTCAGTACTTTACACTTTTCTCTATTAAATGTCATTTGCCATGTGTCTGCCCAGTTCTGAATGCTGTCTAGTTCATTTTGAATGACCTTTGCTCATCCGGCCCAGGGGATTTGTTTATTTTAAGAGAACATAAGAACATAAGAACATAAGAAAGTTTACAAACGAGAGGAGGCCATTCAGCCCATCTTGCTCGTTTGGTTGTTAGTAGCTTATTGATCCCAGAATCTCATCAAGCAGCTTCTTGAAGGATCCCAGGGTGTCAGCTTCAACAACATTACTGGGGAGTTGGTTCCAGACCCTCACAATTCTCTGTGTAAAAAAGTGCCTCCTATTTTCTGTTCTGAATGCCCCTTTATCTAATCTCCATTTATGACCCCTGGTCCTTTTTTTTTTCAAGTCAAAGAAGTCCCCGGGTTGACATTGTCTATACCTTTTAGGATTTTGAATGTTTGAATCAGATCGCCACGTAGTCTTCTTTGTTCAAGACTGAATAGATTCAATTCTTTTAGCCTGTCTGCATACGACATGCCTTTTAAACCGGGATAATTCTGGTTGCTCTTCTTTGCACTCTTTCTAGAGCAGCAATATCCTTTTTGTAACGAGGTGACCAGAACTGAACACAATATTCTAGGTGAGGTCTTACTAATGCATTGTAGAGTTTTAACATTACTTCCCTTGATTTAAATTCAACACTTCTCACAATATATCCAAGCATCTTGTTAGCCTTTTTATAGCTTCCCACATTGTCTAGATGAAGACATTTCTGAGTCAACATAAACTCCTAGGTCTTTTTCATAGTTCCTTCTTCAATTTCACTATCTCCCATATGATATTTATAATGAACATTTTTATTGCCCGCATGCAATACTTTACACTTTTTTCTATTAAATTTCATTTGCCATGTGTCTGCCCAATTTTGAATGCGGTCTAGATCATTTTGAATGACCTTTGCTGCTTCAACAGTGTCTGCCACTCCTCCTATTTTTGTGTCGCCTGCAAATTTAACGAGTTTGCTTACTATATCAGAGTCTAAATCATTAATGTAGATTAGAATAGCAGAGGACCTAATACTGATCCCTGTGGTACACCACTGGTTACCTCACTCCATTTCGAGGTTTCTCCTCTAATCAGTACTTTCTGTTTTCTACCTGTTAACCACTCCCTAATCCATGTGCATGCATTTCCTTGAATCCCTACTGCGTTCAGTTTGAGAATTAATCTTTTATGCGGGACTTTGTCAAAAGCTTTCTGGAAATCTAAATAGACCATGTCGATGCTTTGCAGTTGTCCATTTTCAATGTTGCATCCTCGAAAAAGTCAAGTAGGTTAGTTAGACATGATCTCCCTTTCCTAAAACCATGCTGGCTGTCACCCAGGATATTGTTACCATATAGGTAATTTTCCATTTTGGATCTTATTATAGTTTCCATAAGTTTACATATAATAGAAGTCAGGCTTATTGGTCTGTAGTTACCTGGTTCAGTTTTGTCTCCCTTTTTGTGGATCGGTATTACGTTTGCTATTTTCCAGTCCATCGGTACAACCCCTGTGTCAAGAGACTGTTGCAAGAGCTCCTAGTCCCTTTAACACTTCTGCCTCTGTTATACTAAAGTTATTTAAAAGTGGATAGGAAAGTGGATAGGAATATTATATTCGTCTCCATCACTCTCAGACAACCATGTTTCTGTAACACCTATCACATCGTAGTTACTTGTTAGTGCAGTAGCTTCAAGTTCTAACATTTTGTTTCTGAGACTTCTAGCATTAAGATAAATACATTTAATAGTGGTCTTACCTGAGTTGTTGCCCTTGTTTTGATGTAGTCTCCCTTCTGTTTTTTTGTTTTCTCCCCCCTTCCTTTCTAGTTTAAATGCTTCTGGACCTCCTCAAGGATCCTTTCTCCGAGTAGACTGGTTCCCTTTATGTTTAAGTGCAGTCCATCCCACCTGTATAGATAGTCCTTGTTGTAGAATGTGCTCCAGTGTTCAAGAAAGGTGAAGCCTTCCTGTGTGCACCATGATTTCAGCCATGCATTGTGATTTTGTATTTACAGCTGTCCATATGGTCCTTTGCAAGGTGCTGGCAGTATCCCAGAAAATACCACAGTTTTGGTCTTGTCTTTTAATTTCCTTCATAGCTCTCTGAATTTGTTTTGCAGAGATCTTGGCCTGTCTCTTCCAATGTTGTTTGTACCGATGTGGACGACTACTACCAGGTCGTCTCCTGTTCGTTCTAGGAGTCTGTCCACATTCTCAGTGATGTGCTTGACTGAGGCTCCTGGAAGGCAGCACACTGTTGTAGTAAGGGGGTCCAAACTGCGAACTGAACTTGCTGTGTTTCTCAATATGGAGTCCCCAACAATCATGACCTTCTTTTTGCTGCCTGGCCAGCACTGTTTATAGGGTCCTGGATGTTGTTTCTTTCATTCTCTTGATGTTGGTTTTGGTCATCTAAATGTTGAAGTGGCTCACATTTGATGGATGTCTGGATTTCTGGTGGTTGTGTTTGACGAAGTTTCTTTTTTTCCCTGCTTCTGCCTATCTGAACCCAGCTGTTTCGACTCTCTTCCATCTCCCTGGTGGCTTTCAGTCTGCTAGGGGTGCAGACTTCCATGAATTGTGGGTGTGTCAGCTCCTCAAGCTCCTGTTGCTGTCTCATTTCCTCCAGCTCCTTTTCTAGCAGGCTTAATCGCTGAAGCAAGTCCTGGATCGTGCGGCGCTTTACACAAACTTGGTTGAGCTCTGTTGGGTTTTCTCGGATTTCCCACATCATGCAGTTGTCACAGATTACTGGCTTGAAGACCATTTTTTTAAGTTTAGTTTAGCTTCTGAGCTGTCAACCTGCTTTCAACTGCTTCTAACTGCGTTGTACTTGTCCACTCGTACTTCTCCCACGATGTCGCTTCCACACGCTGTCACTGGGAAGCCTGGCTGCCTTTGTTTGTGTTTGTGCTGCGGGCTCCGCCCCTCCCCCGTGTCCCAGAACGCCGCGGGATTTGAATCAGCTGCTCCGAGTTTCAACTTGTTATCAGAAAAATACACACAGCTGCAAGGCTTTAAGCTGCAATGTTTTCAGATTAAAGCAACTCCAGATTTAAAGATGTAATTCCTCCTTTCTGCTTCTAACTGCGTTGTACTTGTCCACTCATACCATTCCATTTCCGGACCATGCCCTTCGGGTTGCATGGAGCTCCCGCCACCTTTCAGAGACTGATGGACCAGGTCTTAGCTCCCCATCATCAGTATGCCGCCGCATACATTGATGATGTGGTGATTTTTAGCTCCACCTGGAAGGAGCATATTATTAGACTTTCAGCCGTCCTACAGTCTCTAAGGGAGGCGGGGCTAACAGCCAAGCTGGGCAAGTGTGCATTTGGCAAACAAGAGACCCAATATCTTGGCTACATTATGGGTAATGGCAGGGTGCTGGTGGAGACGGCAATCCCGAGAACCAAGTCACAAGTAAGATCACTATTGGGGTTAGCCGGCTATTATCGCCGTTTTATCCCCGAGTATGCCACCATAATTAACCCCCTGGTCGATCTCACCCGAAAGGCTGCTCCAAAAGTAGTTAAATGGACAGGGCAGTGTCAGGAAGCATTTGATACGATTAAAAAGCGACTCTGTCAAGCTCCCACTCTGATTTCACCAGATTTCAGCAAAGAGTTCATCCTGCAGACTGATGCCTCCCACATTGGTCTGGGGGCGGTCCTGTCCCAACAAGTTGACGGGGTAGAACACCCTATTATTTACTTGAGCAAAAAAATGGCTCCTAGGGAAATTAACTACTCCGTCATTGAGAAGGAGTCTTTAGCCATCAAATGGGCTACTCACGCTCTTCGCTATTACTTGTTGGGGCGTTCTTTCTCTCATCACTGATCATGCTCCTTTAAGGTGGTTACATACGATGAAGGACAATAACGCTCGGATAACTCGGTGGTATCTGGCGCTGCAACCCTTCCACTATACAGTGAAACATCGTGCGGGTAAGGAGCATCAAAACGCAGATTTTTTTTCAAGGGAGGGGGGCCCATTGGGGAAGGTAGAGTTGGCCGAGTGTTCCTTCGGCATCACTCTGAGGGGTGAGATATGTGATAAAGAGAGAAAGGATCAATGCTGTAAATCTCCCTCCCAACTAGAAAGGGTGCTGTGTAAAGGTGAGGGTAATGCTGCCTCCTAGATCTGCCACCTCGGTGGTAGGTGGAAACCGGAAGGTGACCATATTAGGAGGGGCGCGTAGCTGCAAGTACTCAGGACGATTCCATTGCAGTCAGCTGCGGGGCAGCCCTCTATTGGAGAAACCATGGCGACGCGTTGACTGCAGGGAGGAGTTTGCTGGGTACAAAAGGGAAGCAGCTATGTCAGTACCTACCTTTGCGCTGAGAGAATGAGCCACCAGCCGGAGCTATTCTCGTTTGTATTTTGTGTTACGTGCTGTCTGTGTTTGTGTCTTTACAGCGGAGGAGTAGGAGCGAGGGGCTGCAGCCACTGAGCCAGCACAATCCCCGGAGCACTTCCCTCACAGCACGGCACCAATCACTCACCATAATCCCTGGAATATCAGAGCACAGTTTTCGTGCACAGAGGATCGTGGATTAGGAGTGTTTTTCTTTTGTTATTTTGTTTCTGGACTTTATTAAATAAATCACTGACATTTTGGGAGAATCTGGTTTGGGCATTGTACTTATTGCACCACGTCACTCGCATCCTGTCACATCAGGTCACATGGTTTGGCAGCCATATTGAAATGTTGCCCAATCATCTTGATTCAGTCATAGACTTTATTTCACACAGTCTTCTACTATTCTGTAAAGTTTTATCAGCCTACTATATTCTACCATAAGACTATACTGAAATATATGGATATAGACCATAGCTGATATTTGATTGGCTTGTGGCGGCCATGTTTTTTAAATGCAGCAACTTGCTTTGAACAAATCTAAAACAGGACCCAGCCATGAGTATGTGTGCCAATTTATGTGCTGAAACGTGATAGATAAAACTATAATTAATTACTAAGTAAAAATTATCCAAAGGGACTCCGTATAACTTTATGTCAGTTTGCACTTTCTGACTTTTGTGTTTTCCTTCGTTTTTCTATTCCAAGTAAGAAATGTATCAAACACCGAACACATATTCAACCAGCTGCTATTGCTGTTAATAAAATGCAGATACGGATTTATATTCTGGTATGGTAAGCAAACTTGTTAAATTTGCAGACGACACAAAAATAGGAGGAGTGGCAAACACTGTTGCAGCAGCAAAAGTCATTCAAAATGATCTAGACAGCATTCAGAACTGGCAAATGAAATTTAATAGAGAAAAGTGTAAAGTACTGCACGCAGGCAATAAAAATGTGCATTATAAATATCATATGGGAGATGCTGAAATTGAAGAAGGAATCTATGAAAAAGACCTAGGAGTTTATGTTGACTCAGAAATGTCTTCAGCTAGACAATGTGGGGAAGCTATAAAAAAGGCCAACAAGATGCTCGGATATATTGTGAGAAGTGTTGTATTTAAATTAAGGGAAGTAATGTTAAAACTTTACAATGCATTAGAAAAAACTCACCAAGAATATTGAGTTCAGTTCTGGTCACCTCGTTACAAAAAGGATGTGAAGAGCAACCAGAATTATCCTGGGTTTAAAAGGCATGTCGTATGCAGACAGGCTAAAATAATTGAATCTATTCAGTCTTGAACAAAGAAGACTATGCGGTGATCTGATTCAAGCATTCAAAATCCTAAAAGGTATAGACAATGTCGACCCAGGGGACTTTTTTGACCTGAAAAAAGAAACAAGGACCAGGGGTCACAAATGGAGATTAGATAAAGGGGCATTCAGAACAAAAAATAGGAGGCCCTTTTTTACACAGAGAATTGTGAGGGTATGGAACCAACTCCCCAGTAATGTTGTTGAAGCTGACACCCTGGGATCCTTCAAGAAGCTGCTTGATGAGATTCTGGGATCAATAAGCTACTAACAACCAAACGAGCAAGATGGGCTGAATGGCCTCCTCTCGTTTGTGAACTTTCTTATGTTCTTCTTACTACCCTTAGGCGCTATATTTACATTTGTTCAACAGAAGTGGATTGGTCACATGGTTCGGCGGCCATAATGGATGTCAAATATTCACTCTTTCTTCTCTGAAACCATTATGCCGATTGAAGTGAAACTCTGCATACATAGCCTTTGCAAAGTTGTCTATCAAGTTTGTTCAAAGTAAGTCGCTACATAAAAAAACACACGGCTTCCGCGAGCGAATCAAATTTCAGCTATGCTCAATTTGCACATGTTTGCATATATTGCAGTATTTATCTAAGGTAAACATTGTAGACTCATGAATCTTTACACAGTAGTGGAAGCCTATGGGAATTAATGTATGCTCTATTAAAAAATGACCTTGATCTTGACCTTTGACCTGTCATTAAGGTCAAATGTAGAACTAGCTTTTAACTCCTTAGAGTGCAGATAAGGTCATGGTTACTACGGAACACATATAGGAACCCATACATGCCGACGTTTCCACTAGCCGCTCGCCACGTCGCCAAGCAAAACGTTTTCCCTTGTGGCTCAACTATTTTTCACCAAGTTCGCCGCGGTTGCGAAGGCTTTGAAAAACGTACTTGTGTAAGACTGCCAGCACGATTACTTTCAACGTGTGGTGGTAGATGAATCCATACAAACTGTTTAGTTTGATTTCATTTCACCCAATGAAAGCCCTTTAGCTTGTTCACGTAAAATATATGCCACAAACGTTGTTTGACGGGAGAACAGAGGTTCTAATTAGAAACAGTCAGCGGACGGCGCTGCTTGTAAAAAATATATATTTTTAAAAACATGGCATCCAAACGGATAAATTCTTGACATGTTTAAAAGAAAATGTACAGACAAATTATGAGAATCGTGTTCCGAAAGATGTAGCCCAAGGAACACCAACCATGTACACACAACTAAAATATGACCGTGGTAGACACAGGGAGGTGAAGCAGTCTTAGTTTCAAACATACCCTCTGGTCCTGAAAGAACATTTTCACAGACGGCAAGCCAGAAACACGCAGCTTCAAAAGATCACATGTTTTTTTGTTTTGTTTTTCCCATTATTTGCTATCTATTTAATGTGTTGAAATATATATTTGGAAATAGTAACAGAGTGGATTTGAAAGAGGAACAATTTAATAAAAAAATAAACACATGTATTATTTTAAAAAGAAGGATTCGTCTCACTATGATATATTGAGTTTTAATGTCAGAATCGGTGCAATATTACTGCCATTAGTCCCAGGTGAAAGAACACAGTGTTTTTTAAACACAGTAGTGGCTGTACAATCCTACTACTATTATTAATCACATTAGTACAAGCTTAGGTAACTAGAGCTGCGGTTGGTCAGGTAGGCATTAATATTAACATACACTAATAACACAGTCCTGCAGTGGAAAGAAAACCGCGTCACAGTCAAAATAATGTAAAGGATTATGCAGTAAATGAATATCTCTGCAAACCTATTCAGAATTTAGGAAATATGTAATGACGTTTTTCATGACTAAGTTTGGCATTTATTAAATGGGAATCAGAGTTACAGTGCACTTTAAATATACTGTTTATGTATATTGTAAAGGGTAGGGTATTGCATTTAAATATCTATGTGTTTTCAAATAAAATACACGTCTTTTTTCCTTGTGAAACAGTATGTTTAACTTGTTTACAGCATTGTTAAGTGGCTTAAGTTTTTCCAGTGTGGCTAAAAAATGTTAAGTTGCTTTAGCCACAGTGGCTAACTAAATAAAAGTCTTAGAGGGAACTAGTATGCGCTATTAAAAAATATCTTTGACCGTGACCTTTGACCTCTCCTTAAGGTCAAATGCAAAAGTGGCTTAAACTGCTTAGAGTGCATGTAAGGTCATGGTTACTATGGAACACAGATAGGAACAAGAATGCCTTGGAAGCCGTCAAGTTATTATTATTATTATTATTATTTATTTCTTAGCAGACGCCCTTATCCAGGGCGACTTACAATTGTTACAACATATCACATTATTTTTTACATACAATTACCCATTTATACAGTTGGGTTTTTACTGGAGCAATCTAGGTAAAGTACCTTGCTCAAGGGTACAGCAGCAGTGTCCCCTACCAGGGATTGAACCCACGACCCTCCAGTCAAGAGTCCAGAGCACTAACCACTACTCCACACTGCTTGCAACTTCTAGTTTAAGTATGTTATTTAAATGATCTGATTGTGGCAGTTGTATGTGTGACATGCTATACAAATGTATTGTGGTTTGTTCTTTTTTTCTGCTAAGTACTGTACAGTGCTTTGCAATACTTTTGTATAAAATAAATCACACACACCAGCAACGTTCCAGATCCTTCGAAATGGACTTCCATATATTCATCTCTGTACCTGGAAGCACAGGTTCTATTCATTTTGTCGCATCGTGTCTGGTGTGTAGCGGCCTTTACACAACATCAATTAGAGGGTTTTATTAGCTAGCCATATGAATGCTACTGCTCCATTAAAACATTTATATTTATAACAAAATAGCTGGCTAAAATTGTTTATTGTATTCAGTATCCAAGACATGTTATTTGAAGTATAATGCACTGCACACATACTGATTACAGATGTGATCAACCCAAACGCAGTGCTGCAGCTCTGTGAATCTCAGCAGGGCGACTGCAGTTATTACACACCAGACCCCGAACACAGTGCTGCAGCTCTGTGGATCTCAGTGGGACAACTGCAGTTATTTCATACCGGAACCCGAACACAGTGCTGCAGCTCTGTGAATCTCAGCAGGGCGACTGCAGTTATTAAACACCAGACCCCGAACACAGTGCTGCAGCTCTGTGAATCTCAGTGGGACGACTGCAGTTATTACACACCAGACCCTGAACACAGTGCTGCAGCTCTGTGAATCTCAGTGGGATGCCTGCAGTTATTACACACCAGACCCCGAACACAGTGCTGCAGCTCTGTGAATCTCAGTGGGACGACTGCAGTTATTTCACACCGGAAGCGTACACAGTGCTGCAGCTCTGTGAATCTCAGTGGGTCGACTGCAGTTATTACACACCAGACCCCGAACACAGTGCTGCAGCTCTGTGCATCTCAGCGGGGCAACTGCAGTTACAGACGTGCTCAAATTTGTTGGTACCCTTACAGCTCATTGAAATAATGCTTCATTCCTCCTGAAAAGTGATGAAATTAAAAGCTATTTTATTATGTATACTTGCATGCCTTTGGTATGTCATAGAATAAAGCAAAGAAGCTGTGAAAAGAGATGAATTATTGCTTATTCTACAAAGATATTCTAAAATGGCCTGGACACATTTGTTGGTACCCCTTAGAAAAGATAATAAATAATTGGATTATAGTGATATTTCAAACTAATTAGTTTCTTTAATTAGTATCACACATGTCTCCAATCTTGTAATCAGTCATTCAGCCTATTTAAATGGAGAAAAGTAGTCACTGTGCTGTTTGGTATCATTGTGTGCACCACACTGAACATGGACCAGAGAAAGCAAAGGAGAGAGTTGTCTGAGGAGATCAGAAAGAAAATAATAGACAAGCATGGTAAAGGTAAAGGCTACAAGACCATCTCCAAGCAGCTTGATGTTCCTGTGACAACAGTTGCAAATATTATTAAGAAGTTTAAGGTCCATTGAACTGTAGCCAGCCTCCCTGGGCGCGGCCGCAAGAGGAAAATCGACCCCAGATTGAACAGAAGGATAGTGCGAATGGTAGAAAAAAAGAACCAAGGATAACTGCCAAAGAGATACAAGCTGAACTCCAAGGTGAAGGTACGTCAGTTTCTGATCGCACCATCCGTCGCTTTTTGAGCGAAAAGTGGGCTCCATGGAAGAAGACCCAGGAGGACTCCACTTTTGAAAGAAAAACATTAAAAAGCCAGACTGGAATTTGCTAAAATGCATATTGACAAGCCACAATCCTTCTGGGAGAATGTCCTTTGGACAGATGAGTCAAAACTGGAGCTTTTTGGCAAGTCACATCAGCTCTATGTTCACAGACGAAAAAATGAAGCTTTCAAAGAAAAGAACACCATACCTACAGTGAAACATGGAGGAGGCTCGGTTATGTTTTGGGGTTGCTTTGCTGCGCCTGGCACAGGGTGCCTTGAATCTGTGCAGGGCACAATGAAATCTCAAGACTATCAAGGCATTCTGGAGCGAAACGTACTGCCCAGTGTCAGAAAGCTCTGTCTCAGTCGCAGGTCATGGGTCCTCCAACAGGATAATGACCCAAAACACACAGCTAAAAGCACCCAAGAATGGATAAGAACAAAACATTGGACTATTCTGAAGTGGCCTTCTATGAGTCCTGATCTGAATCCTATCGAACATCTATGGAAAGAGCTGAAACTTGCAATCTGGAGAAGGCACCCATCAAACCTGAGACAGCTGGAGCAGTTTGCTCAGGAAGAGTGGGCCAAACTACCTGTTAACAGGTGCAGAAGTCTCATTGAGAGCTACAGAAAACGTTTGATTGCAGTGATTGCCTCTAAAGGTTGTGCAACAAAATATTAGGTTAGCGGTCCCATCATTTTTGTCCATGCCATTTTCATTTGTTTTATTATTTACAATATTATGTTGAATAAAAAATCAAAAGCAAAGTCTGATTTCTATTAAATATGGAATAAACAATGGTGGATGCCAATTACTTTTGTCAGTTTCAAGTTATTTCAGAGAAAATTGTGCATTCTTCGTTTTTTGTGGAGGGGTACCAACAAATTTGAGCACGTCTGTATTACACACCAGACCCCGAACACAGTGCTGCAGCTCTGTGAATCTCAGTGGGACAACTGCAGTTATTACACACCAGACCCCAAACACAGTGCTGCAGCTCTGTGAATCTCAGTGGGACGACTGCAGTTATTTCACACCGGAAGCGTACACAGTGCTTCAGCTCTGTGAATCTCAGCGAGGCGATTGCAGTTATTACACACCAGAAGCATACACAGTGCTTCAGCTCTGTGAATCTCAGCGGGGCGACTGCAGTTATTACACACCGGAACCCAAACACAGCGCTACAGCTCTGTGAAACTCAGCGAGGTGACTGCAGTTATTACACACCAGACCCGTACACAGTGCTGCAGCTCTGTGAATCTCAGCGGGACGACTGCAGTTATTTCACACCGGAAGCGTACACAGTAGGGGTGCAACAATTAATCGATGCACCGTTTATTGATCATCTGTCCTTAAATTTTACCGAGCTTCAATTACATTTTGGTGAATCGATGCATCGAATTAGTACCCTGTCTCCTTGAGTGTGAGTGCGCTGCTTCTAGAGCTAGTACGATAGACTAGCACGTTGCTAGGATACACTCTTCAAGCCTACATTGCGCGATGGATAAGACAAATCAGAAGTAGGCCAATATTCACGTTTTTTTTTTTAATTAAAAAATTAAGGTAACACGGTTTTTTTTTTTTAATCTATTAAAATCTACCAATTACCTTTTGTTTTAAAGCACGTTGTGTTTGGATTATATGGCAATATTATAGAAAAAGCTGAATTTAGTACGATACTTACATTAGTCAGGGTTTGTGAGATTAATTCAAATGCTTTGCTTTTGGACATAAAATGTAAACAGTATTGAACAACCATAGTTCAGAAATTACTTCTGTTAAAATATAGTATTTTTTTATTATTATTACAATGTTAATCTGATGCAGACGCACACCTATTCTTCAGCTGTTAAATGTAAGTCCTTTGTATTTCTTTTTTTTATAAATCGGAAGTGTTCTAATTTGAACAAATGTCTATACGATAATCGAATACGAAATGAGGGTGCCGATTGCACCTCTAGTACACAGTGCTTCAGCTCTGTGAATCTCAGCAGGATGACTGCAGTTATTACACACCAGAAGCGTACTAGTTTCTTCACATCGCTGGCTGCCCGTGATGATGACGTTCGAACATTTACAATTGTTACAAATGACCCGAGAGAGAACAAAAAGACTGGTCTCTCCACTCAACTGTAATTATAACTAACAATAAAACTGTGTGCAGTGCCAGTTCTGATTGTGCCAGGGTACCTACTGTGGCAGGGAAGGGGGCCCTGCACATGGGAGTGTCTGTTTAGTTGGCAGGGAGGCGGTTAAAATCCTCCCTGCAAAAGTCCACATGAAAATGTGTGGCAATTGTTTTGTTAATTCTTTAATTGTTTTGGCAGTTTGCAATTAGTGTAAATTGAAGCCAGCTGCCTGAGCCTGTTACCTGTTCCTGTGAGGCATATAAGCCTGCATTCAAGGCTGCTGGGTCTGGAGGAAGCAGAGAGGCTGTGTGCCCTGCTACTGAAGCAGTCATTGAATAGTGTGAATACTGTGTGTACGAATGTGACAGGAATGGCTGAGTGGGTGACGTCAGACCAGAAGAAGGCACAACAAAACAAAAGGTATGGTGCAGTGGCGCGGGCGCCGTTTTATTTAAAGCAACCAAAAAAATAAATAAATATTTAAACAAAAAGCACTGTGCTCACCGAGCAAAATAAAAGGGTAAACAAAAACAAATCACGAACCCAAAATATATAAACAAAGGTCAGGCTGGGCAAATAGCTGTCACTGATCCTTTTACTTTTACTTTTACTTTCGTTTTGTTTCTCTCCTCCTGCCTCTCCTCTCGCTCCAAACACCCACCCCCAGTGCCGAGAGCTGCAGGCTTTTTATATCATGGCCGAGGGTTTAACTAATTAGTAAATCATCCTATTACCCTCGCCACAATCTGCACGGGTTTATTAATTATTACTCCTGGCAGAGGACGAGCACCGATCTCGCCTCTGCCAGGACACGTTTTAAAAATAAACAAAACAATAACACAGCGCTCGCCGACAAATACAATAATAAATCATAATAATAATACAAAATAACACAGGGGCAGAGGGGGACCCCGATCTAAAAGTAAACAAACAATGTACAGGGCACCTCACCCTGTTACATATCCCCCTTGTGCAATGCACACATGGCCCCAACGGCCACCTCCCCTCAGTCTCAAAGTCCCGGAAGAGGGGGGAAGCACAGTGTCCATGGGGTGGCCATGGTGGGAGGTCCGCACCCCAATTTTTCCGTGGCCGGCAGCTCCCTCTTCAGGGGCTCCCGCCACACACTATCCTGCCGAAAGTGCGGCTGGGGAGCTGGTCTCCTGACCTCCCCTTCTTCGCGGGCCGGCAGCTCCCTCCGTGGGGCTCTGGCCACAGTGTTTCCTGCCCGAAAAAGGGCTGGGGGAGCTGGTCTCCTGACCTCCCCCCTTCTTCATGGCGGCAGTTCCCCTCCGTGGGGCTCCGACCACATGATCTCCGACCGCGAAAAGCGGCTGGGGGAGCTGGTCTCCTGACCTCTCCCCTTTCTTCATGGCCCGTCCGTTCCCCTCCGTGGGGCTCCGGCCATAGTGTAGTGACCCCAGGCGAAGCAGGACCCCTGGGCGACCCCAGGCGGCGCCCAGACCCTCGGCGACCCCAGGCGGCGCGGGATCCCTGGCGACCCCAGGCGGCGGCAGCGCCCCCTCGGGGCGGCGGCAGCAGCAGCGGACCCTCGGGAGGCGACGGCAGCAGCAGCGGACTTGGGAGGGGAGCCCCTGGCCATAGAGGCAGCGGAGCTCCACTTCTCCCTCGCACCCTGCACCCTGTGTGGAGCAAGCGGCAGCCCCAGGCGATGCGGAACAGGCCACCCCAGGCGATGCGGAGCGGCTGGCAACCCCAGGCGATGCGGAGCAGGCAGCCCCAGGCGATGCGGAGCGGCTGGCAACCCCAGGCGATGCGGAGCGGCTGGCAACCCCAGGCGATGCGGAGCAGGCAGCCCCAGGCGATGCGGAGCGGCTGGCAACCCCAGGCGACGCGGAGCGGCTGGCAACCCCAGGCGGCGCGGAGCGGCTGGCAACCCCAGGCGGCGCGGAGCGGCTGGCAACCCCAGGCGATGCGCGGAGCGGCTGGCAACCCCAGGCGATGCGGAGCGGCTGGCAACCCCAGGCGATGCGGAGCGGCTGGCAACCCCAGGCGATGCGCGGAGCGGCTGGCAACCCCAGGCGGCGCGGAGCGGCTGGCAACCCCAGGCGATGCGGAGCGGCTGGCAACCCCAGGCGATGCGGGCGGCTGGCAACCCCAGGCGGCGCGGAGCGGCTGGCAACCCCAGGCGATGCGGAGCGGCTGGCAACCCCAGGCGATGCGGAGGAGGTTGGCAACCCCAGGCGATGCCAGACAGACATCCTTGGGCGGCGTGGCGAGCATCCTTGGCGGGCGAGGCTGGCATCCCAGGCGATGCACGACAGGGGCGGCAGCGGTCCCTCAAGAGGCGACGGCGGCAGCGGACCCTCAGGAGGCGACGGCGGCAGTGGACCCTTGGGAGGCGATTGCAGGAGGGGAGCCAGGACCAGCGTTGGGGCTAGGTTTGGCCTCTTCTCAGCAGCCGCTGCGACCCAGCGATTTTCCCCCTTGCTCGTTTTAGCAGCCTGTGCAGCAGCAGCTGCGGACCGCCAACCTTCTGTTTCGTCCATCCTGTCGTGGAAGGGAGAGGCAGCTCCTGCTCCTCCCCTCGGGTGGTGGTGGTGGTGAAGAAAGAGGCAGCTCCTGCTGCTCTCCCTCGTGGTGGTGGAAGCAGCTCCTGCTCCTCCCCTTCTGGCTGCGAAAGAGGCAGCTCCTGCTCCTCCCCTTCTGGCTGCGAAGGAAGCAGCTCCTGCTCCTCCCCTTCTGGCTGCGAAGGAGGCAGCTCCTGCCCTCCCCTTCTGGCTGCGGAGAGGCAGCTCCTGCTCCTCCCCTTCTGGCTGCGGCGGAGGCAGCTCCTGCTCCTCCCCTGGCTGGCTGCGAGGCAGCGGTGAAACCAGCAGGCATGCTCCTTCTGCTGGTGGCGGAACCAGCAGGCATGCCCCTCTGCTGGTGGCGGCGATGGATGCGGAACCAGCAGGCACTCACCCTCTGCTGGCGGAGGTGGGAGCGACACACAGTCCTCCCAGTGTGGTGGAGGCGGAACCAGCAGGAACTCTCCCTCTGCTGGCGGAGGTGGAAGCGACATGCAGTCCTCCCACGGAGGTGGAGGCGGAACCAGCAGGAACTCTCCCTCTGCTGGCGGAGGTGGAAGCGACATGCAGTCCTCCCACGGAGGTGGAGGTGGAAACAGCAGGAACTCTCCCTCTGCTGGCAGGTACCTGGGCTGTGGACGCACCGACTCCCCTCTGGGCTGTGGGCGCACCTCCCCCCCTCTTGGGTGCAGGATGTTCGGGCTCCTCCCTTTCAGGCGCAGGACGTTCGGGCTCCTCCCTTTCAGGCGCAGGACGCCTGGGCTCCTCCCTTTCAGGCGCAGGACGCTCGGGCTCCTCACTCTTGGGTGCTGGAGATGACCGGTCTGGTCCACTGCCCAGAACCACTCTGCAGCGTCCCCCACCAGACCCTGGTTCCACGCCTCTTCAAACTGGGGGTCCCGTGAGGGCAGTCTTCCCTGACGTGCAAAAACTCGCCACAGGCGCCGCATAGGAGCCCCCTCCTTCCTCCACTGCTCCTGTTCAGCTGCCCAGTCCGGGGTCCAAACTTAGTTGGCACCTGGACCACCACCTCTTGTTCAGCTGCTGTGGTTGCTGTTGTGGCCGCTGTTGTTGGGGCGGTGGGGCAGCAGTCTACCTCCCCTGCTGGTTGTGGAGACTGAGGCGACCCCTGCTCCTGATGGACAGGGCAGCGGGCCACGAGTGCTCACCTCCGCAGATGGGGCATAGTTGGGGTCGCTGTCCAAGGGGGTACCAGGGGCAGTTGGTCCTGGAATGCCCAGGCTCAGCGCAGCAGTAACACCCGGCTGCTGTTGCTGCAGCTGCTGCTGTCTGCAGCTCATCCTTCTCCCTATCCTCCGTTTTCCTCCCATCCTTCTTCCTCCTTACTCTCCTTTCTCCTCCAACCACAATCAAAAAAACGAAAAAAATGAAAAAGATGTAGTACCCTCTTCTGCCTGCGCCCTGAGGCGCTGCGATCCCACGCAGGACACCACGTGTGACAGGAATGGCTGAGTGGGTGACGTCAGACCAGAAGAAGGCACAACAAAACAAAAGGTATGGTGCAGTGGCGCGGGCGCCGTTTTATTTAAAGCAACCAAAAAAATAAATAAATATTTAAACAAAAAGCACTGTGCTCACCGAGCAAAATAAAAGGGTAAACAAAAACAAATCACGAACCCAAAATATATAAACAAAGGTCAGGCTGGGCAAATAGCTGTCACTGATCCTTTTACTTTTACTTTTACTTTCGTTTTGTTTCTCTCCTCCCGTTCTCTCCTCTCGCTCCAAACACCCACCCCCAGTGCCGAGAGCTGCAGGCTTTTTATATCATGGCCGAGGGGTTTAACTAATTAGTAAATCATCCTATTACCCCTCGGCCACAATCTGCACGGGTTTATTAATTATTACTCCTGGCAGAGGACGAGCACCGATCTCGCCTCTGCCAGGACACGTTTTAAAAATAAACAAAACAATAACACGGCGCGCCGACAAATACAATAATAAATCATAATAATAATACAAAATAACACAGGGGCAGAGGGGGACCCCGATCTAAAAGTAAACAAACAATGTACAGGGCACCTCACCCTGTTACAACGAATTATATTGTGTATTTTGTAAAACTGTGTGTTGTTTTTATATCGGGCAAACAGCTTAGGTGTCCCGGGCTAGACAGGGTTGTTCCAGTGTTTAGTCAGTGCTCTTGAAAAGAGCTAGGTGTTTGTTTTGCTTTTGTTTATTTTTCATAAAAAAGTGTGCGTAAAAGCACTTAACTGTCAGTCTGTGTTTGGGGTCATTTTTAAAAGAAGGGAAAAAGAACCTGGTGTGAGCCTCGGTGGCGAGCACTTTGTTACACTACACTATCCCGCCATGGTTTAATAGTTGATCAGGGAGTTTAGAAACTGAAGCCAGGATTTCCAGGGTAAAGTGTAAATATAGAAATATAGAGGACCTGGAGCCAAGATGCTACCCAGGTGTACAGTTTCACACAGGTACCTTGAGGTTGGCTGCCAGTGTGACTATAGAGAGGTGGCGCAGCTTGTTCTTCTGAGCAGCACTGAGCTCGGGCAGGGAGGAGGCATTCTCTGAGTGGGAGAGAGAGAGAAAGGGAGAACGGGGGAGAGAGAGGGAGGTAGAGAGAGAGAGAGAGAGGGAAAGGGAGAGAGAAATACATTATGATGTGACCAGTGGCATCTCTGTGCCTTCACCTCCATTGAATTCCAATTCACACTGAACAACCATCACAACGGCTCCAGCAGCCTGAGTGCTTCACTATACAGACGCTGTAAACACTGTGACTGGAACACAACACCTTTCTTTACTCAATCTAATGACGTGTAATTCTTGAAAATCTCTAAAAATACACACAGACCGAGACCGAGACAGAGACACACAGACAGAGACAGAGAGACACAGACAGAGACACACAGACGGATTCCCTCACCTTTATAGTCGCAGTAGGTTCCGTACGCAAACAGGTTGAGAAGCTGATAGACTGAAGCATGAGGACCAGACTCCAGCTAAAACAAGAAAGGCTGCTCTGATGTTACATATTATTTTTATTAATATTCTGAGCTGCAGTTCACCGCTGTTCCTGTATAGTTAGAGGGGGTGCTCTCTCTTTCTACTGTCATTTTTAATAAAAACATTTTTTGCCATGTTAATAAAGCTAAACAATTCCCCCACCACCCCCACCCACCTCTCACGTTGGGTATGTCCAGCACCCCCCACCTCACCTCTCTCACATTGGGCATATCCAGCACCTCTCCAAACACGTACACTCCGGGGCTCTCCAGCAGCTGCTTCAGCAGGGCTGCCAGCGCAGCTCCTTTAGTGGACTTGGCGAGCAGGAGGAACTGCTCCAGATTCTGAGAGCCAGCCTTCACCTCAGCGGCCGACATCTGAGACACAAAGAGAGAGAAGAGCTGATCAGACACACACACACACACACACACACACACACACACACACACAGAAGCACTGCTCAGACACATACACACATTGGATCATTTAGGCATTTCACAAAAAAAATATCAAAACAGCACAGGATTTTCGACCATTTCTTTAGCAGCTGCAATTTAATTTCTTTTCGATGCGTCATTGTCCACTATTTCACATACACGTGAATATGCTTCAAATAATGGAGACCTATATTTAAATGTCCTTTTTTAATTTACATCTTAGTAAAAAAATAAAACATAACATTAACACATTACATTCAGGTCAAAAAAGTCCCTTGGGTCGACATTGTCAATACCTTTTAGAATTTTGAATGCTTAAATCAGATTGTGGCGTAGTCTTCTTTGTTCAAGACTGAATAGATTCAATTCTTTAACCCACAGAGTACTACAGGGCCGATGATCGGCTCATGGAGGTGTGCTGCGTGAGGACTAAACGGCCGATTATCGGACATAGATCTGCCCTCCCATTTGCTCTAATTTTTTTATTGGTCAATTTTACCTCGCAACAAACTGTGCCGAGCAATAGCAGAGGGCTTTGGTGTTAATATTAGCCAATTAAAATGGTTGTAAAGCGAACACCTTTGTTTATTGGTTAAAAAGAAAACCCTGTCTCCTAGGCTAACTGAGAGTTGAGAAATGGCGGATTTAGAGAGTGCGTTTTTAAGCGATTCGGACGGAGAATGTTTTGAAGGTTTTACGGCTTCTGAGGCTGATAAAACGTATAATTGGTTGGGACTGTATAGCTATGTGGATAGTGATGACAGCGATTTAAGAGGAGGATGGAGAACAGGAGGATGAAGAGGAGGATGGAGAACAGGAGGATGAAGAGGGGGATGAAGAAGAGGAGGAGGATGTGGCGGGAGGTGACGACAGTACAGACGAAGACGTGCCTTTAATTCGGTTGCTGAACAAAAACTTGAAGTAACAGAATTGCCAGAACAGAAAATAACATTGAACATAAAGAAGTATACAGAGGTTAGTGGTCTGAGATTTATTCCACGAACCCCACCCCGGCCTGCTGAATTCTTTCAACTGTTGTTTTCAATGGAGCTCCAAGAACACATCTGCAACAAGTCCAATATATACGCATTAGAAATGAACAACAAATACAGGGAAAGTAATGCTAAATCTAAAACGTATGAGAGGCTATTTTCATGATGGTTGGTGTCTGGCGGTATGACACGAAAAAGATTACGTGCTGTTTTAGGATTGTGGCTGAATATGGGGTTAGTGTGGAAGCCTGACATGAAAGAATACTGGAACACGAAAGATGCACTGCAAGCAACACCAGGATTCACGTGAATAATTTCCCGCGACAAGTTTCTTTTTTGTCTTGCAAACCTGCACTTGAACAACAACAAAAACCAAAAGAAAAAAGACGAACCTGGTTACGACAGTTTATTCAAAGTGCGACCAGTACTTACTAAAGTGGAGTCTCTTCTTACGAAGTACCACGTTTTAAATGAATTCATTGCAATCGACGAAAGCCTGGTTGGATTGAAAAACCGAACGTCACTTATGCAGTATCTTCCAAAATAAAAAACATCACCGATTTGGAATAAAGCTGAGGGTGCTTGCTGACAGTACAAACGGGTACATATACAAATTAAAAGTGTACACAGGTGTTTCAAACGACACAGAGAAGAGTGAATTTGGCCAGCCCTATGATGTTGTTACGTCTCTCATGGATGGTCAGTTGGATAAGGGACATACTTTGATTACTGACAATTTTTACACATCCGTACCACTCGCTTCAGTTTTCACTTATCAGCACGAAACCCAACTTGTTGGTACACTGCATGGCAACAGAAAATACTTACCTTGATGAACAGGTGGTTTACAGGTCAGGAAGATTGCTGTATACTGCTTTCAGACAAAAGAAAAGCCAGAGAAAGCCAGTTTTGCTCAGCACAAGGAACACAGCCACTGAAGTAAAAGTGAGACGTGCAGGTAAAGATGTTACAGTACCGGAGTGTGTTGAAATCGAAAATTGGGAGGTGTAGATTTGGCAGACGAGAAGATTTACTCATATGAGAATGAAAGGCGATCGTACAAGTGGTACATGAAAATCTTTTTCAATGTGATCAACAGGTTGGTGCTGAATAGTTACATACTTTATCAAGGCACAGTTCAACAACGGAAACAAATGGAAAGTGCTGTACACTTGCCCCCAAATAATAATAATAATAATAATAATGACTTCTGCAAAGGTGTGTGTGACAATGGGAAAGTTGCTTCGATCCCACAACCGGTGTGTTCTGTATGTAAGATAGAAAAGTTGGGAATAACCACAACATCTTCTGGCAAGAAACGTCAGTTGGAGAAAGATTGCACAGTTTGCAGTGATCGCAAATGAAAGCGAACAACATACAAATGTGCTACCTGTGACAAGGGTGTGTGTCATGAATGCTTTCACACACATACACAAAAGTGAACTTCGATCCTCAGACTGTAAACTTTTTTTTTTTTTTTAAGGCCTACACATTTTGGATGTACCCTAGCTATCATAAACATGGCCGTGGACTTTTTTTTTTTTTTTTTTTTTTTTTAACTAAGTACAAGAAATATTACTACACAAAAACAACTGACTTCACCAAACTGGATTTACAAACCACTGAAAAAAAAGACTGATTGCAAAAGGACTTTACAGAGAATAAGCTTCCCTATGCCAATTCAGATGTCTCCACAACTCAAAGTAAGTTACATTTATTATTATTATTATTATTATTATTATTATTATTATTATTATTATTAATAATAATAATAATAATAATAATAATAATAATAATAAGTAGTAGTAGTTTTGCATATGCTTTTATATTTAATTAACACTTCTTTATGTTGGTATACATGTTGAACAATCTTTATATAAGAGAAAAGGCTTTCGAGGTCAAGTACGTGTACTGTGCTGTGCGGTTCCGATCTCTTTGTACAGATAGATGCGTTGCTTGCAAAACTGAATATATCTTTTGATTCGTTGTTTGTAAACATTTGTGGTTTTTTTACATTTTAAAAAGAACATTCTTGGTATTTATATGTCGTATTTTGAAAGTGTTTATGTGCATGGTTGGTTTTGAAAAGAACTGATGTTTTGATGATAAAAATACTGTTTGTATAACAAAGGTGTCTTTGCCAATACATATTTCTATATTCAGTCCAAAAATATATCAATACCAGAAAGAACAAAAAACTTCAATGTCTTACATTTCTTGTGATATATAGGTTATAGGTTTCATATAATATATACATTTTTGGGTGTAAAATTAAGTAATTTGCTACGCTATCCCAAGCGCTGTTATTTGCGTGTGACAGCTGTAGTCCTGTGACGTAGAGCACTCGCTGTGACGTAGTACTCTGAGGGTTAAGCCTGTCTGCATATGACATGCCTTTTAAACCCGGGATAATTCTGGTCGCTCTTCTTTGCACTCTTTCTAGAGCAGCAATATCCTTTTTGCAGCGAGATGACCAGAACTGAACACAGTATTGTAGATGAGGTTTTACTAATGCATTGTAAAGTTTTAACATTACTTCCCTTGATTTAAATTCAACACTATTCAATATATAGCTGAGCATTTTGTTGGCCTTTCTTACACATTGTCTTACACATTGTCTAGATGAAGACATTTCTGAGTCAACATAAACTCCTAGGTCTTTTTCACAGATTCCTTCTTCAATTTCAGTACCTCCCATATGGTATTTATAATGCACATTTTTATTGCCTGCGTGCAGTACCTTACACTTTTCTCCCTTAAATGTCATTTGCCATGTCTCCCCAGTTCTGAATGCTGTCTAGATCATTTTGAATTACCTTTGCTGCTGCAACAGTGTTTGCCACTCCTCCTATTTTTGTGTCGTCTGCAAATTTAACAAGTTTGCTTACTATACCAGAATCTAAATCATTAATGTAGATTAGGAATAGCAGAGGACCTAATACTGATCCGTGGTACACCACTGGTTACCTCGCTCCATTTTGAGGTTTCTCCTCTAATCAGTACTTTCTGTTTTCTACATTTTAACCACTCCCTAATCGTTCAGTTTGAGAATTAATCTTTTATGCGGGACTTTGTCAAAAGCTTTCTGGAAATCTAAATAGACCATGTCGTATGCTTTGCAGTTATCCATTTTCAATGTTGCATCCTCAAAAAATTCAAGCAGGTTAGTTAGACACGATCTCCCTTTCCTAAAACCATGCTGACTGTCTCCCAGGATATTGTTACCATATAGGTAATTTTCCATTTTAGATCTTATTATAGTTTCCATAAGTTTACATATAATAGAAGTCAGGCTTATTGGTCTGTAGTTACCTGGTTCGGTTTTGTCTCCCTTTTTGTGGATCAGTATTACGTTTGCAATTTTCCAGTCTGTCGGTACAACCTGCGTCAACAGACTGTTGCATGATCTTGGTTAGCGGTTTGTTAATAACTTATTTCATTTCTTTGAGTACTATTGGGAGGATCTCATCTGGCCCAGGGGATTTGTTTATTTTAAGAGCTCCTAGTCCCTTTAACACTTCTGCTTCTGTTATGCTAAAGTTATTTAAAACTGCATCATGTTATGGGGATGCTTCTCTTCAGCAGGGACTGGGAAGCTTGTCAGGATAGAGGGGAGAATGGATGTTGCAAAGTACAGACGAATCCTTGAGGAAAACCTTTTTGAGTCAGCCAAGACTCTGAAACTAGGGAGGAAATTCACATTTCAGCAGGACAATGACCCGAAGCACAAAGCCAAAGCCACACTGGAGTGTGGAGTGGTTGAACAAGAAGAGAATTAATGTTCTTGAGTGGCCCAGTCAAAGTCCTGACTTAAATCCAATCGAAAATGTATGGCGAGACTTGAAGATTGCAGTCCATCGACGATCCCCAACAAACTTATCAGAACTGGAGCAATTTTCCAGTGAAGAATGGGCAAAAACTTCACCATCCTACTATGCAAAGCTAGTCGAGACCAATCCGAAAAGACTCATAGCAGTAATTGCTGCAAAAGGTGCTTCTACCAAGTACTGACTTAAGAGGCTGAATACTTATGCAACCAGTACATTTCATTTTGTACATTTTCTTTGCAAGTTTTGCTGACATTTAACCGCCTCCTCATATAACAGTGTTCAGTTTAACCACTACAGCTTTGAATAAAAAAAAGTTAGTTTGAAAAAGTTAGTTTGAAAAACTGTGCATATATTATTTGTAATTCAACAAAATGTGACTTTATTGGTAGGGAGTGAATACTTCTGTAACCCACTGTATACCATAGTTTCTCATCACTGCTTAAATAAATAAAACCAGCTACATTTAATACATTTAGCCTATTATTTCTATTTCATCAAAGTGTTTTGTTGTTAGTAACCTATATACATTTTCTTCTAAACATGCGTAAAACATGTTTGTAATAAAAGTGCTAATCTAAATGTGTCTAAACGAGACTAAATATGAATGTCATTCCGTATTTGGCTAAAAGTGTAAAGCAAATACTATTTAGCTAACTAAACTATACATAAAAGAATGCAATTGAAATTAGCCTACAAAAAAAATATATATATATACATATATATTTGTGTTTGGGATGAATGACAATAGCGTTAAATATGTGTGTGTGTATGTCAGTGGGCAGGTATTACTATCAATGTGCGGACAAAATTTGAGAATATGTCCCCACAAAGATAGTAACTCCTAAAAAACAACGTTGTGGGTACGTCCCCACTTTGTAAAACACCTTTTTAAGAACTAAATATGCCTTCAATTCTCTCACTATATTTTTATTTACTATTTCTAACTGGAGTTAGAAATAGTAAATAAAAATATAGTGAGAGTCAATCAGTACGTTTACATGACAAAGCGTTTTCCGAAAACTAATGTTTTCGGAAAACTGAATCAGAAAACTGATTTTCTTAAAACGTCACTTTTCTGTGTTTACAAGATTAACGATAGAAAGTCTAATTAGAATTCAACTGTATACATGGATTGAAGTTTTCGGAAAACGCAGGAAATTTTCGTATGCAAAGTACTGTAGTACCCTAAGTACGATTTGTACAGACCGGACATTTTTTCTGCGATAGAACAAGAGACCAATCCAATAACAAGTGCTTTATCGAAGTGTCAGGTCTTAAATTCAAAGATTACTATCCTATACATCTTTTCCGATTCCCCACAATGTGCCATCAGCCTTTCCAACAGCTCATCCGGTTCTATATTACCAGTTTCTTTTGCAGACATTATTTTAAATTATCACTTAATTTTAAAGCTGGAAAACATGTGCTGCTTCAGTATGGGCTATTAAAAAAATACATACGGACAAATATTACTTGATCCCTAACTTATTATTATTATTTATTTCTTAGCAGACGCCCTTATCCAGGGTGACTTACAGTCGTAAACAAAAATACATTTCAAGAATCACAGTACAAGTATTAATACAATTAAGAACAAGATAAAATACAATGACTTCAGTTCTAGCAAGTACAAGTATATGACAAAATACGATTCAATAACAGAGCAAATGGATCTATGCAGACTGACTACATATTGTTATTATTTTCTCTGTTTTCTAAAACCACGTGCAGGAATGAAGGTCAAAGTTTGCACATGTGCAGTACACTATCAGAATAAGCTTTCCGAAAAGTGCGTTTACATGATATACATTTGGTTCGTTTTCAGGATTTGAATTGGAAATTTCTAGGTGCTGTTTTCCGAAAACTGACCGAAGGAATATTCCGATACATTTTCCGAAAACTGTGTTTACATGACTTTTGATATCGGAATTAGTTTTCCGAAAAATATTGGAATTCTTATGCTCATGTAAACGCACTGAATGAGAAGTCTCCACAAATATAGGAATGCAAACGTGTGTGTGTTTCTGGATGTAGTACTGTGTTTTGTTTTTTTTCTGTAATGTTTATATAGTTAATTTTGGTATTTTTTTTGTTTGTTTGCTTTGTATTTCAACTCTCCGTATTTTGATATACAATACATTTGTACACTTACAGTTTCAATTAGTAAATGGTTATGTTGGTTACTTCAGTTAGCTTTAGCTGAAAAACGTTTGGGGAAATAGAAATGTAATAACATAACTGTAGAAATCCACGTAAATGCTTTGAACTTAATGTACTATAAAGTGTTGTGCGTGTAAGAGTGTTTTGAAAGTAATAAATGATTTGAACGTAACGTAAAGAGTGTTTTGAGCGTGAGAGTGTTTTGAATGTGACTAGTAGGGTGTTTTGAACTTACACTAAAAACACAGAGATGAAACTGAGGAGAAGTATAAAAAAGCTGAAAAGTGGCAGGAATCTGGGATCCACTGCCATGTTGGATTTTTTGCTCAGGAACCCAAATTGAATGAAGTTAAGATTCAGATTACACCTGAAATTAGAATGTATACCAAATAAGTGAACTTTAAATGCTGGTTTCACAAACCCAGACGCCAATACTAGAGAGTGAACAAAACAGCACCTGCCAAGCAAAAATAAGTAAACGTTTTTTTGGGGTTTTTTTTTTTGTCAAGTCTAGATGGTAAAATAGGGTCTGTGAAACTGATGCAATTATTCAGTCAAATAAAGAGGTAAAATATATTTAGTTTTCTTAAATAAATGCTGTTGCCTTTTCTTTTAATGTTCTTGTTCCTTTGGATCTCAAATGCACCTTGTTTACATCAGAAAGTCACTGCCTTTTAATCGTTAAAGGTAAAAAAAGCACTATGTACACTTTCAATTGTTCTTGTTCATTTCTATTTTTGCAGCACCTTCATTTCCCCGTTGTTTGAGCTTTAATAATAACAATAACAAATAATAATAATAATAATAATAATAATAATAATAATAATAATTAGAATGGAAGTTTCTGAAGAAACTTTGTCTGCGTTGTAAAATGTCAGTGTAGACGGTGTTCGTATATACAACTGTTCCATGTAAACAGTGTGGTAGAAGGGGCTTTAAATGGCTTTATAGTTTTAGAACTGAATTTAAACACCTTTAAACAAAAACAAACAAACAAACAAACAAAAACTGTTATAAGCCAGTTTTAAATGTATTATTATTATTATTATTATTATTATTATTATTATTATTATTATTTTAGTTTCTTTTGTGTAAGGAGTTATAACAGTATTTACAGTTAATGATTTGTACCTGAACAGTTGTCGTCAAAAGTTTACATAACCCATTATATGGAAAGTGACATACTCTGGGGTATGTAAACTTTTGACCACAGCTGTATCCTAATACTAGAAGCCCTGTGGCGGTCATTTTGGCGGTTTTTGGTTTTCAAATGTAATTTTCTCCAGTCGTGTAACACCTATGGGGCTGTGCGTTTGTGTACCTTTCTGTCCGTATGTATTAAATATTCTCACAAAGCATGAAACACGGGAGTGCAGAAATAAAGGAGATATATTACATTATACCTAAAAGCCCCGGGAGCAGTCACATTGACAGCTACACAGAAAACAATTGTATTTTGATTATACAGAACGGTACTCTACTTTATTATTTTTATTTACCAGTCCGCAATGTGTTTAGCTGTAATCAGATTAGTCTCTACTCTCTGCCTGAGTGAATGACTGACAGTCTATTATTGTTGTCCGTCTATTGGGACGGACTGCACTTAAACAGAAAGGGAACCAATCTACTCGGAGAAAGGATCCTTCAGGAGGTCCAGAAGCATTTAAACTAGAAAGGAAGGGGGGAGAAAACAAAAAAACAGAAGGGAGACCACATCAAAACAAGGGCAACAACTCAGGTAAGACCACTATTAAATGTATTTATCTTAATGCTAGAAGTCTCAGAAACAAAATGTTAGAACTTGAAGCTACTGCACTAACAAGTAACTACGATGTGATAGGTGTTACAGAAACTTGGTTGTCTGAGAGTGATGGAGACGAATATAATATTAGTGGGTACACACTGTATAGGAAAGACAGGCAGGACAGAAGAGGCGGAAGGGTAGCGCTATACATAAGAAATAGTCTTGAAGCCCAGGTGTTAAATCAGGACAAAGAAAACAATGCAGAATCAATATGGGTCAGAATAATGGACACAAATTCAAAGGGCATAATAATAGGAGCATGCTATAGATCGCCAAATTCAGACGCTGAGCAAAATAATCTGTTGTACAATGACATTCGAAATGCGTGTAAAAGGAGAAAGCCATACTAATGGGGGATTTCAACTTCCCCCATATAAAATGGGAAAACCCGATGGGGGGCACGACGGACGAAATTGAAATGGTGGAAATGACAAATGACTGCTTCCTAACGCAATTTGTCCGACTAGAGGGGAGGCATGCCTTGACTTAGTCTTTTCAAATAATGAAGACAGAATAGCTAAAACGGAGGTCAAAGAGCCATTGGCAAACTCAGACCACAACATGGTCTCATTTGAAATATTTTTTAAAACCCCAAAAGTAATGACTAAAGCTAAGGTTTACAATTTTAGAAAAGCAAACTACAAAGGTATGAAACAGAGACTAATAGAAGTAGATTGGAGTAAAATAGAGAAAACATCCACAGAAAAAGGATGGCTGTTTTTTAAAAATGTAGTATTAGAGGCACAAAACAATTACATCCTAAAAGTAGACAAATCTAAATCTAAAACAAAATGGCCAAAATGGTTTAATAGATCAATTAAAAAAAAATATTCAGCGAAAAAAGGCACTTTACAGAGCGTTTAAAAGGGACCAAAAACAAAGCACACAGAAAGAGTACTTGGAACTGCAAACACAAGTCAAAAAGGAAGTTAGAAAGGCCAAGAGAGATAGAAATCAATATTGCTAAGGGGGCTAAAACCAATTCCAAAATGTTTTTCCAATATTATAACAGCAAGAGAACATTCAAAGAGGAGGTTAAATGTCTAAGAGACACAAATGGCAAAATCATAGATGAAGAAAAAAAAAAAATAGCAAATATATTAAATGATTACTTTTCACAGGTTTTTTAAAGGAGGACACGGACAACATGCCCCACATGTCGACCTGTTCCTATCCAATTTTAAATAACTTTAGCATAACAGAGGCAGAAGTGTTAAAGGGACTAGGAGCTCTTAAAATAAACAAATCCCTGGGCCAGATGAGATCCTCCCAATAGTACTCAAAGAAATGAAAGAAGTTATTTACAAACCGCTAACCAAGATCATGCAACAGTCTCTTGACACAGGGGTTGTACCGACAGACTGGAAAATAGCAAACGTAATACCGATCCACAAAAAGGGAGACAAAACCGAACCAGGTAACTACAGACCAGTAAGCCTGACTTCTATTATATGTAAACTTATGGAAACTATAATAAGATCCAAAATGGAAAATTACCTATATTGTAACAATATCCTGGGAGACAGCCAGCATGGTTTTAGGAAAGGGAGATCATGTCTAACTAACCTACTTGACTTTTTTGAGGATGCAACATTGAAAATGGATAACTGCAAAGCATACGACATGGTCTATTTAGATTTCCAGAAAGCTTTTGACAAAGTCCCGCATAAAAGATTAATTTTCAAACTGAACGCAGTAGGGATTCAAGGAAATGCATGCACATGGATTAGGGAGTGGTTAACATGTAGAAAACAGAAAGTACTGATGAGAGGAGAAACCTCAAAATGGAGTGAGGTAACCAGTGGTGTACCACAGGGATCAGTATTAGGTCCTCTGCTATTCCTAATCTACATTAATGATTTAGATTCTGGTATAGTAAGCAAACTCGTTAAATTTGCAGACGACACAAAAATAGGAGGAGTGGCAAACACTGTTGAAGCAGCAAAGGTCATTCAAAATGATCTAGACAGCATTCAGAATTGGGCAGACACATGGCAAATGACATTTAATAGAGAAAAGTGTAAAGTATTGCATCGCGGCAATAAAAATGTGCATTATAAATATCATATGGGAGATAGTGAAATTGAAGAAGGGGAACTATGAAAAAGACCTAGGAGTTTATGTTGACTCAGAAATGTCTTCATCTAGACAATGTGGGGAAGCTATAAAAAGGCAAACAAGATGCTCGGATATATTGTGAGAAGTGTTGAATTTAAATCAAGGGAAGTAATGTTAAAACTCTACAATGCATTAGTAAGACCTCACCTAGAATATTGTGTTCAGTTCTGGTCACCTCGTTACAAAAAAAAAATATATTGCTGCTCTAGAAAGAGTGCAAAAGAAGAGCAACCAGAATTATCCCAGGTTTAAAAGGCATGTCGTATGCAGACAGGCTAAAAGAATTGAATCTATTCAGTCTTGAACAAAGAAGACTACGCTAAGCGATCTGATTCAAACATTCAAAATCCTAAAAGGTATAGACAATGTCAACCCGAGGGACTTCTTTGACTTGAAAAAAGACAAAAGGACCAGGGGTCATAAATGGAGATTAGATAAAGGGGCATTCAGAACAGAAAATAGGAGGCACTTTTTTACACAGAGAATTGTGAGGGTCTGGAACCAACTCCCCAGTAATGTTGTTGAAGCTGACACCCTGGGATCCTTCAAGAAGCTGCTTGATGAGATTCTGGGATCAATAAGCTACTAACAACCAAACGAGCATGATGGGCTGAATGGCCTCCTCTCGTTTGTAAACTTTCTTATGTTCTTATTTATTTTCACTTCTGACTCCCAGTCCCTTTTCCCTCACTTTGGGTCAATTGCAACGAACTGAAAGCAGCGTACTAACTGGGGATGATCCCGTGGTTAGTACGCAGCTCCGTACTAAACTAGTACGCAAGTTAAATACCAATTGCAACGAACTTGACGGCTGAAGTTAGTCCCCAGCTGCGTACTAAAAAAGGTCTCAATTGGAATGAACCCAAAAATAACTGCTGCTGTCCTCTATAGGATACTAAGTACGGTACTAACTTAGTCTAACTCTTGCTATGGACTAAGAATTTTAGTATCGTACTAAGCGGAATAGTGGAAGACATGTGAAAGTCCCAGAATGTACTGGCAGTTTATTTTTGCTGAAATAATAATGTGTGCATATAATATACACATATATGTCGTCACTATATTTGAAGCATCTGCTGCCTGTATGGGTATTGTAAAATTACATTACGACTACAATACTGTTAACTACTAATAATGAAGGAAGGTGTCGGCAGCACTACAGTCAAGCACGTAGAGCCTGCAGTATGCGATAGTAGGTTTCACATTTGAGAAACGTATTTATTTATTTATTTATTTTTGGGGGAGGGGGGGGCAGCAAGTCTATTCATTCCCTTTAATTTGAGGGGACTCGACACTGGTGGTTCTTAGGGGCGAGCAGGGATATTGAGGAGTAGGGACACAGTGGGTAGAATGTGAGTTAAGTGTTATTTTACACAGTAGGACCTGGGGGCACATTGAAAAATAAAATAAACAGTGCTCTTCTCAGGGTGTTTTTAGAAGTGATTATCTATGATACTTCTTCGGAATACCACCCCTTCCCTGTTTTGTACTTGTTGTGGTCCAATGAGAACAGTGTCGAAACAGCCCGTGTGTGTTGACCACGGTTATCCTTCACTCCCTTTAAAACAGCCTGGGCCGCACTGCACGAGCTGCAACTGTCTGTATTATGTATAAAGCTAATGTTGTAATCAAAAACAGAATTCAAAATTAAACCAGCTTTGCTAGTTTATTTCATGGCATTGCACTTGGTTGAATATTTTATAGGCAGTCCATGTGCCCTGATATGGAGTATGTTACCATGCATATATATATCTTAAATAAAATAAATAAATTATGATGTGCATAAATATAAATATATGTTAGAGACGAATTAATATTTATGTATAAATGTCGGCCTATTTGTAACATTGTAAAAATGATTATTAGCTCATAATATCGTAAAATACATACATTACTGTTACAAATATTTCAAATGTTCTGATTCCGAGCCATCCCGCCTTGCGCCGTGTCCGTCTCCCTGTAAAAGGATAAAGCGGTTCTGATAATGAATGAATGAAAGAATGATTTAGAGCCCCCTTCAATTCCTGTTTGGTAACAACAACAATGCTTGATCCTTAGTACCATACTAAATCTGGGGATCAGCTAGTCTCCAACTTTGTTCCGCTTGTTTTTTCGATGCAATTGGTACTAACTTAGTACGCAGCTGGGGATGATCCCGAGATAGTACCGTACTAGCTAGTACGCAGCTCCGTACTAACTCTGCAAGTTCGTTGCAATTGACCCTTTATGATTTTATTTTGCGATTATTTAACTATTGTCAAAATAAACAGACTGCATCTAACCACAGTTGCAGTCTAATTTCTGTCCCAAAAATAACCCGAAATGCTACAATATATTGATGGACATTACATAAGCAAATGAGATGTCCTTTTTTTGGACCATGTTCCTTCCCAAAAATGTGTTTTAATATTAGCCTTTAATAAAGGAAAACGACTGCTTTAATTCATTTTCATGTATCTATTTCAGTGCAATGCAGTTTCTTCATTGTAATAAGAAATACTTTTTTTTTAACATTTACATTTTATTTCTGTTTTTTCATTAAAAAAAATAATGTTTTCTGGGAGAGTAAAAAATACATTAACTTTGATTAATGTACTAAGGGTTACTCCAGTTTATGGTAAACTGTGCATGCATGACTTAAAAACTCGGCTATCAGCTAAGTCCCAAAAACTGGGCTGAATTTGAAAATGCAAAACAGCCCAGAATTTGGCATGTTATCTAAAAACCATAAGTGCCCGGAGGAATTTGGGACGTTATCTGAAAACTATAGCAGCCCAGAATTTGGGACGTTATCTGAAAAGCAAAGCGGCCCAGAATTTGGGACGTAAATGAAAACAGGGGCAGTCTATATGTAAAACTGTGATTACATTAGAGATAAAAATGTATCCTGTAACAAAACTGCAATACTGTATACATTTTATATTAATTTATCGCACAAACGATTATAGATATGCTATTTTAAAGAAAAAAGTACACCACCACAGAAACCCAATTCGTACATTCATGCATAACATATAAAGTAATAACCCACAGTTTATTATATTAGTACAGCAAAATACCACATTATATTTTAATTGACAGGTTGTGGAAAGCAGATCTCTCTCTCTCTCTCTCTAATCACAATTTTAAAAATGCCTGCACGCTTTCCCACTCATGTGACGACATATTCATGTGACAGACATGGACCAATCAAAACGTGAGACTGTTATGCGGTTCCATCCCAAAAACCAGGCCTGTGTCATACCTGCGCTCGCCCCACAAGTGAAACAGAAAATAAATATTTATCTTAATTTTTCGCCAGCACCTTCCTTCCGTTCCGTTATTTTCGCAGTTTTCTGCAATGTGAACTGCACCGTAACTGTTTCATTCACAGTACTGTACGTGTTTGTGGACCAATGAAATAGGTTGCGTTCCTAAATTCAACGCTGAGAAGCAACAACTCTCAAAATCGTTCCTAAACTCACCGTTGAGAGCTGGTGACGCGCAGCGTTGGCTCAACGCTGACACAACGAACTCACTGACTCTCAGAGCTGGTGAGCTGATCAACAGAAAGACACCCACAAAAATTATGAATGGGATTTAAATGTAGATACTGATACCGCAATCCGCCGTCAAAACGGTAATTGTTAATACACACTGTGACAGTCTGGCTCGCAGTGGTGATGTGTGATGACGTCACGGACCAGGAAGTACAGAAACCAAACAACAGTGGATGGGCGGGTGAAGCTGAATGCTATTGCGTTCAGCGTATTTAATTATTCAAATAAACAAAAACAAAAGATTTAAACAATGAACAAAACACAAAACAAAAAGGCGCGATGGCCAAACAAATAGAAACAAGTATATTTGTTTAAATATAGCAATTGTTAATTTTATATGTTCTCGCTCTCTCTCCGCTCTCCGCTCTCCTCTCTACACTCAACCCCGAGTGCAGAGAGCTGCAGGTTTATATACTCTGGCGAGGGATTAACTAGTTGTTAATTATCTTATTACCCCTCGCCAGAGTCTGCATCGCGTTTAGTAAGGATGCATGACTGTCAGCTAGTTAAATAATCAGTAGCTGATCAGCCATACATCCTCACGGGTTTTTTAAATATAATAATAAAGACGCCTGCGCTTTTATCCGCGCCAAAAATATAACACAAATAATAATAATAGGGGCGGGACACTCCGCCACACATGCCCCCCCTTGTGCGCAGCACACATGGCCTTTTCGGCCACCTCCCCCCTTATTCCCTAAAGTCCCGGTTAGCAGTCCTGGCGCAGGAACAGGGGCAGCAACGGGCCAAAGGTGGCGGCCACGGTGGGATGTCCTCCTCCCACCCAAACAACTGTAGCGTCCCAGTGGACCACGCACAGGCCGGTTCCTCTGGCCAGAAAAATTTTGGGGGTGGTCTCCAGACCTGCCCCCCCTTCTTCATGGCCAGTAGCTCCCCTCCGTGGGGCTCCGGCCACCCTTTCTCCTGCAGCGAAATTGCTGCGGGGGAAGCTGGTCTCCTGACCTCCCCCCCTTCTTCATGGCTGGCAGCTGCCCTTCACGGGGCTCCAGCCACAGTATTTCCTGCCACGAAAGTGCGGCTGGGGGAGCTGGTCTCCTGACCTCCCCCCTTTTCCGTGGCCGGCAGCTGCCCTTCATGGGGCTCCAGCCACAGTATTTCCTGCCGCATGGCAGGACTGGTAGCGACCCCAGGCAAAACAGGACCCTCGGGAGGCGAAGGTAGCAGCAACAGACCTTCGGCAGGCAATGGCAGCAGCAGCGGACCCTCAGGGGCGGCGGCAGCCGCGGCGGACCCTCGGGGCGGCGGCAGCAGCAGCGGACCCTCGGGAGGTGAAATCGGGGGAGCCCTGGCCATGGAGGCGGCAGCGGAGCTCCACTTCTCCCTCGTTCCCTGTAACTGGTGGCTCTCCAGGCGGCGTGGAGCAACAGGCAGCCCGGGCGATGCGGAGCAACAGGCAGCCCCGGGCGATGCGGGCAACAGGCAGCCCCGGCGATGCGGGAGCAACAGGCAGCCCCGGGCGATGCGGAGCAACAGGCAGCCCCGGCGTCGCGGAGCAACAGGCAGCCCAGGCGGCGCGGAGCAACAGGCATCCTTGGGCGGCGAGGCACGCATCCTGGGCGGCGAGGCAGGCATCCTTGGGCGGCGAGGCAGGCATCCTTGGGCGGCGGGCAGGCATCCTTGGGCGAAGCGAGGCAGGCATCCTTGGGCGGTGCGAGGCAGGGCAGGAGCAGTCCTTCCCATGACGGTGGATGTGGAACCAGCAGGTATTCACCCTCTGCTGGTGGAGGTGGGAGGGAAAAGCAGTCCTCCCACGGCGGCTGAGGCGGAACCAGCAGGCATTCACCCTCTGCTGGTGGAGGTGGGAGGGGCAAGCAGTCTTCCCACGGCGTTTGAGGCAGAACCAGCAGGCATTCACCCTCTGCTGGTGGAGGTGGCGGAGGCAGAGGCAGCTCTTGCTGCTCTGCTCCTGGCGATGGTGGAGACAGAGGCAGCTCCTGCTGCTCTGCTCCTGGTGGTGGTGGAGACAGAGGCAGCTCCTGCTGCTCTGCTCCTAGTGCTGGAGACGGCAGCAATGGCTCCTCTCCCTCTGGCGCTGGAGAAGGCAGCGATGACTCTTCTCCCTCTGGCGCTGGAGAAGGCAGCGATGACTCTTCTCCCTCTGGCGCTGGAGAAGGCAGCGATGACTCTTCTCCCTCTGGCGCTGGAGACGGCAGCGATGGCTCCTCTCCCTCTGGCGCTGGAGAAGGCAGCGATGACTCCTCTCCCTCTGGCGCTGGAGACAGCAGCACTGGCTCCTCTCCCTCTGGCACTGGAGACGGCAGCAATGGCTCCTCTCCCTCGGGCGTTGGAGATGACAGCAATGGCTCCTCTCCCTTTGACGTTGGAGACGGCAGCGATGACTCCTCTCCCTCTGGCGCTGGAGACAGCAGCACTGGCTCCTCTCCCTCTGGCGCTGGAAACAGCAGCGGGGCCCCTCCCATATCTGCAGCCAGGTAGTTGAGCACCATGGCTGCGATGTCTGGAAGGGATGCTGGGTGGTGTTTCTGTTCCCAGGCCTCCCAGCGCTCCCCATCTCTTGCCCACAGGAGGTTGATCACAGCAGGGAGGGCGACCATTATATCCCTCTCAGGCTCCGCCAGCCAGTCCCAGATCCCCTCAGAGGAGACAGGATTCTTCCGCCTCGGAGGATGCGGGTCCTCTCACCCTTGCTGGATGCTCAGGCTCCTTCCTCTCCTGCCATGGAGGGGTTGGTCCGTGCCACGTGCCCGACCACCAACCGCATGACACCTCCTCACCCTTCAGGCAGGTGAGGCAGGCGTCCAGCGTGGTAAGGACCCGCCAGCCTCCTGCTGCTGTTGTTGCTGCTGCTGCTGCTGCTTTCTCCTCCGGCTACTTTTCCCCATTTTTTTTTTTTTTTTTTCCTCCCTTCACAAAAAAAAAAACACTTTTTTGAAAAAACGAACACAAAAAAAAACTTCCTTTGCTGTTCCTGGTCCGGCTGTTGGAGGCGTTGTTTGTCCCACGCAGGACACCATATGTGGCAGGTTGGCTCGCAGTGGTGAGGTTGATGACGTCACAGACCAGGAAGTAACTCAAACCAAAACAGTGGATGGGCGGGTGAAGCTGAATGCTATTGCACTCAGCGTGGATTTATTAAGTAAATAAACAGAAACAAAAGATTTAAACAATGAACAAAACACAAAACAAAAAGGCGCGATGGCCAAACAAATAGAAACAAGTATATTTGTTTAAATATAGCAATTGTTAATTTTATATGTTCTCACGCTCTCTCCGCTCTCCCGTACTCTCCTCTCTACACTCAACCCCGAGTGCAGAGAGCTGCAGGTTTATATACTCTGGCCGAGGGATTAACTAGTTGTTAATTATCTTATTACCCCTCGCCAGAGTCTGCATCGTTGGTAAGGATGCATGACTGTCAGCTAGTTAAATAATCAGTAGCTGATCAGCCATGCATCCTCACGGGGTTTTTAAATATAATAATAAAAGATGCGGCGCTTTCATCCGCGCCGCAAAAAATAACACAAATAATAATAATAGGGGCGGGACACTCCGCCACAACACACACACATATATACATATATAATTATTTATTTTATTTATGTATTATTGTATAACAAAACAAACACAGCATATTTTTTATCTATCTATCTGACTGACTGACTGACTGACTGACTGACTGACAGACAGACAGACAGACAGACAGACAGACAGACAGACAGACAGACAGACAGACAGACAGACAGACAGACAGACAGACAGACAGACAGACAGACAGACAGACAGACAGACAGACAGACAGACAGACAGACAGACAGACAGACAGGTCTAGTGGTCTAGTGGTTAAAGAAAACGGCTTGTAACCAGGAGGTCCCCAGTTCAAATCCCACCTCAGCCACTGACTCATTGTGTGACCCTGAGCAAGTCACTTAACGTCTGTCTGTGCTCCGTCTTTCAGGTGAGACATACTTGTAAGTGACTCTGTAGCTAATGCATCGTTTACACACCCTAGTCTCTGTAAGTCGCCTTGAATAAAGGCATCTGCCAAATAAACAAATTATGTATATATATATATATATATATATATATATATATATATATATATATATATATATATATATATAACACGAAGTAATGCAGCATATTTAATACAAACTTGTATTTAAGATTTTGTAAGATTCTTTTTAGAAGCTGCAGGCCGATATGCAGAATCGTTCATTTTAAATTTTACCGTTTAGTTTAGGAATGCAACAAAGCGTTCCTACCTGGAAGTGTTGTGACAATAGTGACGTTTTTGTTGAGTCAACGCTCAACAGTACCGTTGAATTTAGGTACGCACATATAGCTGCCAAAGACAGCCGTCTGCAAGCACTCATTGTTTCAGTTTTTTTTTCTGTTTCTGTTATATAATAATTTAGCGGTGTTACGCTGCAAAACCAAAAACCTTTACACCAACTGTCATAAATGTGTTAATAGCTTAAAAAAAAAAAAACAACAAAAAGTAGCCCCCTGGGGACTGAGTAAAACTGAAAACCGCCAATCAGCGGAGATTTTTCTTCTCTGAAAACACTAAGTAACTGTACAAACGTACGTGTTTTTTGGCGTGAGCGTATTAGCCGGGATTGTTTTCGGTACATGCTGCACTGTCATGAGCGCTTTGGTTTATAGTCTTGAACAAGATACCACACATGCCGATGTGCGTCACACTGTATTTATCAAACTCAAAATCAAAAGTAACTTTAACTTAAATTTTACAAACCATTTGCGTTCACATTATAATGTATAAAGAGAAATTGGCTTTATTATTTTGAGTTTAATCTATTCTACAAGGAAGATTAGCAGTACAGATACTACTGCCAACCAAACCCGTGCAAGTCCCCGCGTCTCTAAACACTTCAACCAATTGCATTCAAAGTACACACACACACACACACACACACATATGCATGTTTATTAAACAGACCGGTTCAAGACCAAACTCGGCCGCCTTCTGCGCTCCCACTCCCGGCCGCCACTTCTACTCGAATCCGGGAGCTTTCGTAGACAGCAGGCCCAAATAACAAGAATCGTGATTTCAAATAGTTTGGAGCCGTGCGAAAGCAGGGTGGCTAAGACGTGCACGCCGATACCTGGCTGTGGACAGGCTGGCTGAACGTGCACGCCGATACCAGGCTGTGTTCTCACCTTTTTAGTTCTTCAAACGATTTCTTGATTCCTTCCCAGCTGTGAGTCTGAAGCGCCTGGATCCCCCTTCACGAACGGTAGCAACAAACCAGAGCTGCTGATTGGAGCAGCCGCACATGGAAGGCGGACCGATAACCTATTCCTGTATTCCGATTGGAGCATGTCTCCTTTACCATTTACTGATTGGAAAAAAATAAATGTTTTGACAGCTCGAGGGTGGGGCTAGAACGCATTTTTTGTAACATAACTGTGGACTGGAGGCTCCAGCTCGTGAGGTACTCACACAGCGTACTACATGCGTAAAGAAAACATAAAGAAGCAGAGGGTGCGTTCACAGAGATCATTCTGCGCAGATTCTGTGCAGAAGCTGACCAATTTAGCCAATGATTTTCTAAGAATTATCTCAATGAACGCACCCATTGGCTAACTTGGCCAGATTCTGCACAGAATTATCTCCGTGACCCCAGAGTTAGAGGGTAGCTCACTCAGCACCAGTGTTGCCAGATTGGGCTGATTTTTTTTTTTTTTTTTTTTTATATATATTATTTGTGCGGATAAAAATTGCATTGTGCGGGTGATGATATCTTGGGCTAGTTTTAGGTCTGTGGGCGGGTAATTCGTATTTTCTGTCATAGGTCCAACTATATATATGTGTGTGTGTGTGTGTGTGTGTGTGTGTGTGTGTGTGTGTGTGTGTGTGTGTGTGTGTGTATTAAGAGGAACGGTGGTTCCGCGTACAAGTTAGAAAAACTTGTTTGAAACCAAATCAAATTATATATATATATATATATATATATATATATATATATATATATATATATATATACACACACACACACACACACACACATCTATCTATCTATCTATCTATATATATATAAGAACATTACAATTGAACATTACAAAAACAAATAACAGCTCAAAGAGTTTAGCTGTTTTTACCATGTTGCAGCGGCAAAACTAAATCACTTAGAATTACCATCTGTACCAGTACATACCTCTAGATATAAGTCGTCAAACTAAGGTAAAATTGTTATTTTCCTTCTTTTTCCGTCTACTTTTTAAGGGTGTGTAGCGACTATTCAAACAGAAAAGCTAAATAACTGGACATCTACCAATCATGTGATTCCACATGTTGGTCAACGTCAAAACATACAAGGGAATGCAAGCAGTTTGATATCCACACCATTTATATTAAACAAATTATTTATGTTTTAAAACAGCACATATCGCTGGAAAACAAAACAAAACAACAAAAAAACATACCGTGGTTTGAACTCGCAATATGACTTTCTTGAAGAGCATACGACCTTAGCCCGCTGTGCCACTGCGCAGTTGTTGAAATGCGTTCGTTTTTTAAGCTTACATCCAAGCCTGACCAGCTTCGATTTCCTGTCTGAAAATTTCTAGTTTCCTGTTTGGTTGGTAGATACCATAGAATGGAATTGCACACAAGAGTGGCATGTAGCTTCCTTGTCTAAATCCACAGCAATTGACATTTATATACCTATATAAAAAGTACAAGTTTCATGTAAAAGCGACATCGTGGGAGAAGTACTAGTGGACAAGTACAACGCAGTTAGAAGCAGTTTGAAAGCAGGTTGACAGCTGCAGAAGCTAAACTAAACTTCCAAAAAAAAAAATGGTCTTCAAGCCAGTAATCTGTGACAACTGCATGATGTGGGAAATCCGAGAAAACCCAACAGAGCTCAATCAAGTTTGTGTAAAGTGCTGCATGATCCAGGACTTGCTTCAATGATTAAGCCTGCTAGAAAAGGAGCTGGAGGAAATGAGACAGCAACAGGAGCTTGAGGAGCTGACACACTCACAATTCATGGAAGTCTGCACCCCTAGCAGACTGAAAGCCACCAGGGAGATGGAAGAGAGTCGAAACAGCTGGGTTCAGATAGGCAGAAGCAGGGAAAAAAAGAAACTTCGTCAAACACAACCACCAGAAATCCAAACATCCAACAAATCTGAACCACTTCAACATTTAGATGACCAAAACTAACATCAAGAGAATGAAAGAAATAACATCCAGGACCCTATAAACAGTGCTGGCCAGGCAGCAAAAAGAAGGGAGGTCATGATTTTGGGGACTCCATATTGAGAAACACAGCAAGTTCAGTTCGCAGTTTGGACCCCCTTACAACAACAGTGTGCTGCCTTCCAGGAGCCTCAGTCAAGCACATCACTGAGAATGTGGACAGGCTCCTAGAACGAACAGGAGACGACCCGGTAGTAGTCGTCCACATCGGTACAAACAACATTGGAAGAGACAGGCCAAGATCCCTGCAAAACAAATTCAGAGAGCTAGGAAGGAAATTAAAAGACAAGACCAAAACTGTGGTATTTTCTGGGATACTGCCAGCACCTTGCAAAGGACCATATGGACAGCTGGAAATACAAAATCACAATGCATGGCTGAAATCGTGGTGCACACAGGAAGGCTTCACCTTTCTTGAACATTGGAGCACATTCTACAAGAAGGACTATCTATATAGGTGGGACGGACTGCACTTAAACAGAAAGGGAACCAATCTACTCAAAGAAAGGATCCTTGAGGAGGTCCAGAAGCATTTAAACTAGAAAGGAAGGGGGGAGAAAACAAAAAAACAGAAGGGAGACCACATCAAAACAAGGGCAACAACTCAGGTAAGACCACTATTAAATGTATTTATCTTAATGCTAGAAGTCTCAGAAACAAAATGTTAGAACTTGAAGCTACTGCACTAACAAGTAACTACGATGTGATAGGTGTTACAGAAACTTGGTTGTCTGAGAGTGATGGAGACGAATATAATATTAGTGGGTACACACTGTATAGGAAAGACAGGCAGGACAGAAGAGGCAGAGGGGTAGCGCTATACATAAGAAATAGTCTTGAAGCCAAGGTGTTAAATCAGGACAAAGAAAACAATGCAAAATCAATATGGGTCAGAATAATGGACACAAATTCAAAGGGCATAATAATAGGAGCATGTTATAGACCGCCAAATTCAGACGCTGAGCAAAATAATCTGTTGTACAATGACATTCGAAATGCGTGTAGAAAAGGAGAAGCCATACTAATGGGGGATTTCAACTTCCCCTGTATAAAATGGGAAAACCCGATGGGGGGCACGACAGACGAAATTGAAATGGTGGAAATGACAAATGACTGCTTCCTAACGCAATTTGTCAAGGCATCAACTAGAGGGGAGGCATGCCTTGATTTAGTCTTTTCAAATAATGAAGACAGAATAACTAAAACAGAGGTCAGAGAGCCATTGGCAAACTCAGACCACAACATGGTCTCATTTGAAATATTTTTTAAAACCCCAAAAGTAATGACTAAAGCTAAGGTTTACAATTTTAGAAAAGCAAACTACGAAGGTATGAAACAGAGACTAACAGAAGTAGATTGGAGTAAAATAGAGAAAACATCCACAGAAAAAGGATGGCTGTTTTTTAAAAATGTAGTACTAGAGGCACAAAACAATTACATCCCAAAAGTAGACAAATCTAAATCTAAAACAAAATGGCCAAAATGGTTTAATAGATCAATTAAAAAAAATATTCAGCGAAAAAAGGCACTTTACAGAGCGTTTAAAAGGGACCAAAAACAACATACACAGAAAGAGTACTTGGAACTGCAAACACAAGTCAAAAAGGAAGTTAGAAAGGCCAAGAGAGAGATAGAAATCAATATTGCTAAGGGGGCTAAAACCAATTCCAAAATATTTTTCCAATATTATAGCAGCAAGAGAACATTCAAAGAGGAGGTTAAATGTCTAAGAGACACAAATGGCAAAATCATAGGCGAAGAAAAAAAAATAGCAAATATATTAAATGATTACTTTTCACAGGTTTTTACAAAGGAGGACACAGACAACATGCCAGACATGTCGACCTGTTCCTATCCATTTTTAAATAACTTTAGCATAACAGAGGCAGAAGTGTTAAAGGGACTAGAGCTCTTAAAATAAACAAATCCCCTGGGCCAGATGAGATCCTCCCAATAGTACTCAAAGAAATGAAAGAAGTTATTTACAAACCGCTAACCAAGATCATGCAACAGTCTCTTGACACAGGGGTTGTACCGACAGACTGGAAAATAGCAAACATAATACCGATCCACAAAAAGGGAGACAAAACCGAACCAGGTAACTACAGACCAATAAGTCTGACTTCTATTATATGTAAACTTATGGAAACTATAATAAGATCCAAAATGGAAAATTACCTATATGGTAACAATATCCAGGGAGACAGTCAGCATGGTTTTAGGAAAGGGAGATTGTGTCTAACTAACCTACTTGACTTTTTTGAGGATGCAACATTGAAAATGGATAACTGCAAAGCATACGACATGGTTTATTTAGATTTCCAGAAAGCTTTTGACAAAGTCCCGCATAAAAGATTAATTCTCAAACTGAATGCAGTAGGGATTCAAGGAAATGCAGGCACATGGATTAGAGAGTGGTTAACATGTAGAAAACAGAAAGTACTGATGAGAGGAGAAACCTCAAAATGGAGTGAGGTAACCAGTGGTGTACCACAGGGATCAGTATTAGGTCCTCTGCTATTCCTAATCTACATTAATGATTTAGATTCTGGTATAGTAAGCAAACTCGTTAAATTTGCAGACGACACAAAAATAGGAGGAGTGGCAAACACTGTTGCAGCAGCAAAGGTCGTTCAAAATGATCTAGACAGCATTCAGAATTGGGCAGACATATGGCAAATGAAATTTAATAGAGAAAAGTGTAAAGTATTGCATGCAGGAAATAAAAATGTGCATTATAAATATCATATGGGAGATACTGACTCAAACATTCAAAATCCTAAAAGGTATAAACAATGTCGACCCAGTGGACTTCTTTGACCTGAAAAAAGAAACAAGGACCAGGGGTCACAAATGGAGATTAGATAAAGGGGCATTCAGAACAGAAAATAGGAGGCACTTTTTTACACAGAGAATTGTGAGGGTCTGGAACCAACTCCCCAGTAATGCTGTTGAAGCTGACACCCTGGGATCCTTCAAGAAACTGCTTGATGAGATTCTGGGATCAATAAGCTACTAACAACCAAACGAGCAAGATGGGCTGAATGGCCTCCTCTCGTTTGTAAACTTATGTTCTTATGTTCTAAATAAATAAATATATATATATATATATATATATATATATATATATATATATATATATATATATATATATATATATGTAAGTTGCCTAAAATTAATAGCGCATCAAAGAGTCACCGAGGTTGAAACATTTAGTTATGAGTCAACAGTAGCTACCAACACACACACACACACACAGAAACACGCGCGCGCACACACACACACAAACTCACACGCACCCGCACACACACTCACACACAATCAAGTCCTTTCGTAGATATAATATAATGTGAATATGCGCTGATTCAAATAAAAACATTTTCAATCTAGGGTTCGTTTGGTCTGTGTGTATTTTATATGCAACCGCTTTGCACTAGAAATCTCCGTCATGGTCAGTGGACCATACTGTCAATTTGTATGTTTTAAACACAGCAAACAACAGTTATTTTCGTAGCGGTAACTAGCTCATCTCCCCAAAACACATTTTCGGCTTACAATCCTTCGAATAATAACTGTGCATGAAATGTCCCGTGAACTATTTTGCATAAACCTGCCCAACCTCATTATACGCGATGTCAATTCGCTACTGAGAAAAATTGTGGCTAGCTGCTAGTCAAAAATGGATCAACAACATTACGAGTGGCTCTACAAAAAGGAAATTGGAAAAGGAGGCCAAAGCAACTTCGCTTTTACAAAACATCACGTCAATAAATAGGAACCTACTGTGTCACTTGATGGAAATTTAGAGTAGAGACTTGCAATGTGATAATCGACAGGTTACTGTCTTGTCTCAATCACCGACTGGGTGCCTATAGGGAGCTGAACGATCGCTTTGGGGTTCTCTTTGAAAACGGCGTTTCTGACCTCAGTGACACACGCAAACGGCCAGCAGAGCTTGCTGCTGTTTACTCAAATGACCTTGACCTCAACTTCGCTGATGAACTTATCCAGTTCAAATTCTTCATTCAAGAAGAGCCAAACAAATATCCTACTCAACTGCTTCTAATTCTGCGGCAAAACGGACTCCATTCAACATTTCCCAATGTGTTCATTGCACTCAGACTTTTTCTGACCTTGCCCGTTACTAACTGTGAGGGGGAACGCACATTTTCATTGATGGCAAGAGTGAAAAATGAGCTGAGATCAACAATTTGCCAAAGGCGGCTTAATGCGTTATTGCTGATGGCGATCGAGTCGGAACTATTAAAAATAATGGACTTTGAGGACATCATAACAGAGTTCGCCAAGAGGAAATCGAGGAGGAAGGTGTTGGCCTAAAAGGTAAGGCAGTGGTACTTTTTCCTCATTTGCTGTTGATGCGCAACTATAAAAACAATATCTGAAACAACTTGAATGCAATGCACAATGGACAACTATTGTGGTGTGATTCATGTCTTAGAGTTTGGGTTGTGCAGGTTATATGCGTGAACTTGAGCGAACCCTATGATGCCATAATTGCCATAGTTTCTGTTATGAAATTAAAATTTAGCATTGAACACGTGCTCTAGAGTGGCATCCTGCTGTTTTATAGCTAACAGTGCATCGTCATCACTTTTGGGTGACATCGCTGCTTGTTGCAGACTCTGGGTTGGTGTGTAGACAGACAGTATGTTGTGTTTTCATGTGGTTATGTACTCTGTGAGTGTTTGTGATTGTTGCATTGAGGGCAAATAGTGTTGCGTTTCGTGCTGAGGTGTGTGTGTGTGTGTGTGTGTTGTTATTGCTTAGCAGATGTAGGGCCCTATGAAATATATGTTATTATTTTGCATTTTTCCGTTTTAATCATTTCGGATTTCCCCATACAATTAAACACACACTAAACACCCGATACATAATCAAAACAAAATGCCTAATATGTGGAAAAGTTACACAAGGAGGCAAGGGGGCTTTGTGAATGGGAGGGTGAGGGTGAGGGTGAGGGTGAGCCCCTTCAGAAGTTTGTGCCCAGGGCCCCGGATTTAATAAATCCGCCTCTGGTGATTGGTACTTCGACGGGAGACTGCCTGTCAATACCAGGTACTTTAAACTTTTCTTTGAAGTTTTGCTTTACAATAACAAATAATAGATTAAACAGCAAAAATGAGTTGATTTACTTTTAATGTATTGATGCCAGCTCGATGCCCTCGTTTTAAATAATTCCCACCTCGCTTTGCTCGCCTTAAAGTTTCCCGGGTCGCTGGGCTCAGCCAGCTACTCATTTACTATTCTCTCCTAGCAGAACTTTTCATCTCTCATTCCATTACAAGCAGCACACCATGCCGCTTCGGCGTGCAGCTCTTTCACTTTTCTATAAGGCACATGAGATGCACTGTTCTGACTGATTTTATTAATCGCTATTTCAATAATTGCATAAAATAAGTTATAAATATATTTCACGCTTCCACACGCTGTTTTAATTGCATTTGGATCATTCCAGACACCACCTGATACGTGAGCGCAAAAAAAACATAAATGTTCGTGAATGGGGGGGGTCAGACTGTCATGAAGGGGGGATACGTGATATGAAACATACCGTTAAAGCAAACAATACATTTACATTTTTAATGAAGGGGGGGGGTTCAGGACCCCAAGGACCCCCCCCTTACTGGAGCCGTCCCTGCACCTGCAATGCATGAATTGTTTTGTTGGATTTGGTATGAAAACAAAAGTTGTTAATCATCCAAAACTATGTTGTGGAAAAAACTAAGCTGAGAGCTTCGTTGGCTTGAAATAAAGTACAATTTATGAATTATATTGAAACTGTGGAGATTCTGGGAAGACTTCAGGGACTAATTTTATGTCAGGCAGTAACACACAGTAAGTTCAAATATTTCTCACTATTTACTGTGTTCGATTCTATTCTGATATTGCTAGGTTATATTGCTGTAAAACAAGACAATTTTACCAGCAAAGCATTTTGTTAATTTTGCATTTATTATAAGTCTGCATTATTAATGTGCCATATATTTATTGTGAATTTGTGATAGTGTAATCTAGCACTGCAGAAGCGCAAATATTTGTTGACGGAAAAATGTACAATTTTCAGTCGTTTTACACGTTTTTTCTGCAAACGGTGCCAATAAGCACAGTTGGGACATTATCAGATATTATTCATTTAAAGTACAATTACAGGCATTATGCTGCTTCTGTAATTAGAAGAAGAACCCAAACAGCTTTTCTTTCAGTTTATGGTGTGCACAAATCTACAAACTGACACATGTGCTTTTAGGCATTAATATACTGTATACGTATTTTATTTAGTTCCAATCCATATATTGTATTAAAAGAAAATGATGATGAAAATACTGTTAATATATCAATGCAACTGCCTTATCGATGTGCAGCAGTGTGGAGTAGTGGTTAGGGCTTTGCAGTCTTGACCAGAGGGTTGTGGGTTCAGTCCCAGCTGGGGGACACTGCTGCTGTACTCTTCAACAAGGTACTTTACCTAGATTGCTCCAGTAAAAACCCAACTGTATAAATGGGTAATTGTATGTAAAACAAAAAAAAAAAATAGTGATATCATTATAATGTGATATCTTGTAACAATTGTAAGTCGCCCTGGATAAGGGTGTCTGCTAAGAAATAAATAATAATTGATGTAAACCATTTAAACAGGAAAGCATGCATAAAAGTTGCAGTTATTTTATCACTGCATTGATCATTAATACATTTTAAAAACACAAAACATCAAAGTCACAGCATGCATTATATTCGGCCTGGGACATTTCAATTTCAGTGACATTAAATTTGACTGTATTATGGCTACATCTGTCTTCTTTTCATACATTTGCACTGTAAAACCACAGACGTGTGAAATGTTTGTAGGTAAATGGCATGTGTGTATAGTAAAAAAAATACAAATAGAAGTGCTCTATTCCTAAACAGCAGTGTTTATACGTCATTAGGTGTAACACTGGTGTTTAGTCATTTGGAAATAATTGTTAAACGTTATGTGTTTAATCTGTGCCATTTTTGTTTAGATTTTAAACACCAGCCATGTTATAAACGTGTATGAATGTTTAAAAAGTGTTACAAATCATAAACACGTCCAAGAGTTTATATTAAAAAAAAACACCACACGGTGTTTAAATCCTAAACACATTTCAAATCATAAACCCAGTGATGTGTTTTAAAAGTGTGACAAGTGTTTTTCAGTGTAGCTTTTATACTTTTTGTTCTATTATTTCACAAACACAACATTTTAAACAAATGTATGAAGGTCAGACACCTGGTTTTGCTCATTACACACTCCTATCTTAGCCACTGTACTATATGTGTTTAAACAATTTTTCTGTTTTCTTGAATTATCTGAAGTAGTTTTTTCTTTATATCAATTTCCCCTAGAAAATGTCTCCAAAACCATTACTTTGATTTAAATCAACACATTACTTTGTATCTAGACTCAGGGCCAGCAGTGTGAAGTAGTGGTTAGGGCTCTGGACTCTTGACCAGAGGGTTGTGGGTTCAATCCCAGGTGAGGGACACTGCTGTTGTACCCTTGAGCAAGGTATTTTACCTAGATTCAGTATAAACAACTGGATAAATAGGTAATTGTATGTAAACATAATGTGCTATAATTGTGACAATTGTAAGTCAGCCTGAAACACTGGAACCATCATGCCTTTCACCATGAAACGACAAAGAAAACAACAACATAAATACTACATGAACAGGATAGGACAGGATAAGGATCAACAAATAGGCAGCCCACTCACAACAGCTACAATAACACATCAGAAACCAGAGACACAGACACAACCACAATTTCAGCAAACTCCAGACCGATCACAGCACGTTGAGAGTTACTGTCGTGCAACTGTCCATGTAGCATCTCCTGGCCAACCACAGCCCGTTGAGAGTTATTATCGTGCAACTGTTCTATATATAATCCCAACGAAATCCACCCATTGAGGAATACCGTCGTGCAACTGTCCAAGTTACATCTCCAGACCGAACACAGCACATTGAACAATACCGTCGTGCAACTGTCCAAGTGACATCTCCATACCGAACACAGCACATTGAACAATACCGTCGTGCAACTGTCCAAGTGACATCTCCAGACCTAACACAGCACATTGAGAAATACCGTCGTGCAACTGCCCAAGTGACATCTCCAGACCGAACACAGCACATTGAGAAATACCGTCGCACAACTGTCTGTAACACAAACCAGCAGAATCAGCATCGCAATGAGTCACAGGCCAGACCCCAACAGCAGCAGGAACAACGTCATTGGGACCAACACCTACACAAACAAAGTCAACAACAGGAGAATTACATGTCATTTATTCACAAACAGCCAGATTTGCATTACTTGGAGACACAGCACAAAACACAAAAGCAGAAATCATGACTTTATCAAGAACCAGAGCCACAGAAATTTCAATTACAGCACCACACCAATCATGCCTCAATACAACACCACACCAATCATGACCCAAACCACAGCCAGACCAAAAACAAAGACAGCTGGAATGTCGCCCAAAGAACCCAGAACCAAAACAACAAAAACATTTACAAACCCACGATAAGGACCCACATATCCAAACAGAAAGGCAACAACAACAGCTTCCACTAGAGGCAAGGCGACTTCGGGAGCGCGAAAGTTACATTAAAAATCCGGAGCCAAAGCGACTTCGGGAGCGCAAAAGCTACAATAAAAACTTAGAGGCAAAGCGACTTCAACAAAGGGAAAGTTACAATAAAAACCCAGAGCCAAAGCGACTTCAGCAGCACGAAAGCTACAATAAAAACCCAGAGCCAAAGCGACTTCAGCAGCACGAAAGCTACAATAAAAACCCAGAGCCAAAAAGAAACAACGAAAAGACAAAGTATGCCGCAAATCCTGCTTTACAAACAACTGCAAAGAAAAGACAATACCATCAGAACCCAAACAAAAAAAACAACTTTGTGCAGGGCATATTATGCTGACAAATATACCCTTGTGAGAGCTAAAAGAAGACAAACCTACAACATTTGCTACAAAGTGAAACAATTAACAAACACATACAAAAGGAAAAATATTTTAAGACAGCAACGCCAAAAACAATACTACATCACACAACTAGTGAAAAACTTAAAAAGGCAGGAGTCATGCTTCAAAACTCATGACAGCAACATATCTTGTTTACCTTTCCATCAAGGTTTCTTTGAAAATGCAGAACAGTCTACAACATCGATTTACTGCACTACAAAGCAACACACATGTCCTTCTTAATCAAATACTTGTACAGGACAATGTCTCCCAAAAAAGCAGAGATGATATGTGGCCCAAGTCAACACACATCACACACTGAGGCCTACTTTTGGGAAGCCACATATAATAGCACTCTTCTGTCATGCATTCCCATTAATGAGAAAGGCCAATGCAAGATTTTCCCTGATGTGCCACTGAAAAAGGACAAAAAGCATAGTCAGCCTGTGGCGGAGTGTCCCGCCCCTATTTATTATTATTTGTATTTGTTTGCGGCGCGGATAAAAGCGCAGCGTCTTTTGTTATTATTATTTATAATTTAAAAACCTGTGAGGATGCGTGGCTGATCAGCTACTGATTATTTAACTAGCTGACAGTCACGCATCCTTACCAAGCGCGTGCAGACTGTGGCCGAGGGGTAATAAGATAATTAACAGCTAGTTAACTCCTCGGCCAGAGTATAAGAACCTGCAGCTGTCCGTGCTGCAGGGTGGAGTGTACAGAGGAGAGTACGGGGAGCGGAGAGAGAGAGCGAGGAGAAATAACTACATTTAAAAACGACTGCTAAACAGTATTTGTTTATTCGTTTGGCCCTTGTGCCTTTTTGTTTTGTTGATTGTTTAAATCTTTTGTTTTGTTTATTTGATTTATTAAATACGCTGACCGCCGTTGCGTTCAGCTTCACCCGCCCATCCATTGTTTTGGTTTCTGTACTTCCTGGTCCGTGACGTCACCACACCTCACCACTGCAAGCCATCCTGCCACATATGGTGTCCTGCGTGGGACAAAACAACGCCTCCAACAGTCGGACCAGGAAGGAAAAGGACGTTTTTTTTTTTTTTTTCAAAAGTATTTTTTTGTGTTTTTTTTGAAAAAAAAAAAAAAAAAAAAATGGGGAAAAGTAGCCGGAGGAGAAAGCAGCAGCAGCAACAACAACAGCAGCAGGAGGCGCAGCAACAGCAGCGGGTCCTTACCACGCTGGACGTCTGCCGAGCCTGAGCATCCAGCAAGGGTGAGAGAGGACCCGCATCCTCCGAGGTGGAAGAATCCTGTCTCCTCTGAGGGGATCTGGGACTGGCTGGCAGAGCCTGAGAGGGATATCATGGTCGCCTTCCCTGCTGTGATCAACCTCCTGTGGGCGAGAGATGGGGAGCGCTGGGAGGCCTGGGAACAGAAACACCACCCAGCATCCCTCCCAGACATCGCAGCCATGGTGCTCAACTACCTGGCTGCAGATATGGGAGGGGCCCCGCTGCTGTTTCCAGAGCCATTGCTGCCGTCTCCAGCGCCAGAGGGAGAGGAGCCATTGCTGCCGTCTCCAACGCCAGAGGGAGAGGAGCCATTGCTGCCGTCTCCAGCGCCAGAGGGAGAGGAGCGGTTGCTGCCGTCTCCAGCGCCAGAGGGAGAGGAGCCATTACTGCCGTCTCCAGCGCCAGAGGGAGAGGAGCCCTCACCATTGTTTCAAGCACCGTGGGAGGACAGCTTACCGCTCCCAGCTCCACCAGCAGAGGGTGAATGCCTGCTGGTTCTGCCTCAACCGCCGTGGGAGAACTGCTTGCCCCTCCCACCTCCACCAGCAGAGGGTGAATTCCTGCTGGTTCCGCCTCAACCGCCGTGGGAGGATTGCTTGCCCCTCCCACCTCCACCAGCAGAGGGTAAATACCTGCTGGTTTCGCCTCAACCGCTGTGGGAGGACTGCTTGCCGCTCCCAGCTCCACCAGCAGAGGGTGAATGCCTGCTGGTTCCGCCTCAGCCGCCGTGGGAGGACTGCTTTCCCCTCCCACCTCCACCACTTGCTCCGCATCGCCCGGGGCTGCCTGTTGCTCCGCATCGCCCGGGGCTGCCTGTTGCTTCGCATCGCCCGGGGCTGCCTGTTGCTCCGCATCGCCCGGGGCTGCCTGTTGCTCCGCATCGCCCGGGGCTGCCTGTTGCTCCGCATCACCTGGGGATGCCTGTTGCTCCACATCGCCTGGGGCTGCCTGTTGCTCCGCATCGCCTGGGGCTGCCTGTTGCTCCGCTTCGCGGCAGGAAATACTGTGGCTGGAGCCCCATGAAGGGCAGCTGCCGGCCACGAAGAAGGGGGGGAGGTCAGAAGACCAGCTCCCCCAGCTGAACTTTCGCGGCAGGAAATACTGTGGCTGGATCCCCACGGCAGGCAGCTGCGGCCACCGAAAAGAAGGGGAGGTCAGAAGACCAGCTCCCCAGCCGCACTTTCATGCAGGAAATACTGTGGCTGGAGCCCCATGAAGGGCAGCTGCCAGCTATGAAGAAGGGGGGGGAGGTCAGGAGACCAGCTCCCCCTGCAGCAATTTCGCTGCAGGAGAAAGGGTGGCCGGAGCCCCACGGAGGGGAGCTGCTGGCCATGAAGAAGGGGGGGCAGGTCTGGAGACCACCCCAAAATTTTTTTTGGCCAGAGGAGCCGGCCTGTGTGCAGGCCATCGGAACGCTACAGCTGTAGGGGTGGGAAGAGGACATCCCACTGTGGCCGCCACCTTTGGCCCGTTGCTGCCCCTGTTCCTGGGCCGGGACTTTGGGGACTAAGGGGGGAGGTGGCCGAAAAGGCCATGTGTGCTGCGCACAAGGGGGGGCATGTGTGGCGGAGTGTCCCGCCCCTATTTATTATTATTTGTATTTGTTTGCGGCGCAGATAAAAGCGCCGCGTCTTTTGTTATTATTATTTATAATTTAAAAACCTGTGAGGATGCGTGGCTGATCAACTACTGATACTAGCTGACAGTCACGCATCCTTACCAAGCGCGTTTGGCCCTTGTGCCTTTTTGTTTTGTTGATTGTTTAAATCTTTTGTTTTGTTTATTTGATTTATTAAATACGCTGACCGCCATTGCGTTCAGCTTCACCCGCCCATCCATTGTTTTGGTTTCTGTACTTCCTGGTCCGTGACGTCACCACACCTCACCACTGCAAGCCATCCTGCCACATAGCCCCAGCCACTTCCAGATGAAGATGACAGTGAAGAACGAGGGCAAGCAAAGGAAAAACAAAGCTTGCACAAATGGCAGTGCCATAAAAACATTTGTCGAATTGACTCAAGCTCTTCTCTTGTTCCTTGTGTACTGAACATCCTTTAAAGCATTGTTTCAGCAGACCCAAAACATGCATGTGCATTTATGGACACATTTGATGACTGTGCAAATGAGGCTTTTCATGCATCTAACAAAGCTGGTCATCACATTACCTGCTACATGTCTAGGAGCACTTGTAAATCGTCACTCCGTTACCTCCGTACCCTTGGCTGCCATTTTCCTCGTGTAAGAAAACTTGTACATAACATTTATTCTGTGGTTACAGTGTACCGCCAAATAACATCTTTGCAAAAAGCCTTGGAAGATGGTGATGAGCACACTATGACAGAACTGTGCAAACCTTATTTGAACACACCGGACGTGCATCCCCAGGAACATCCAGAGCTCTTACTGAGTGATGCATCCATTCTCACAAAGTATCATGCACAATTTCTGACTTACACACGACACTCAGCTGACACACCAAAACACACTTGTGCTTCTTGTGACAAGCTGTGCCACAGAAGACAATGTGTTGAAATAGCTGCCATGCAAACAACACCAAACAATGACAAGTGGCTGAATTTAAGGATTTACTTAGATTATTATTTTTATTACGGACACCATTTCCATGGGCACGATTTTGTGTGTGTGTTTTTCACAAACGCTTTCCTTTTCTAAAAATAATATCAACACGCACTTGTTTAGCCCCATAAGCATGTCATTTTTTAATATGTGAAAAAAATTAATACTGCAGTATTTTTTTACTTCATTACTGCAGTATTTTTGCCATATTGCAAATAACCTTATCATTGTGTTTATGCCCTGCAGTATGAATGCAGTACCATTGCAGTTTCTCTACTGCAGTATGAATGCAGTACCATTGCAGTTTCTCTACTGCAGTACATTACAATTGCAGTTTCTCTACTGCAGTATGAATGCAGTACCATTGCAGTTTCTCTTCTGCAGTATGAATGCAGTACCATTGCAGTTTCTCTACTGCAGTATGAATGCAGTACCATTGCAGTTTCTCTACTGCAGTACAATTGCAGTTTCTCTACTGCAGTATGAATGCAGTACCATTGCAGTTTCTCTACTGCAGTATGAATGCAGTACCATTGCAGTTTCTCTACTGCAGTACAATTGCAGTTTCTCTACTGCAGTATGAATGCAGTACCATTGCAGTTTCTCTACTGCAGTATGAATGCAGTACCATTGCAGTTTCTCTACTGCAGTACAATTGCAGTTTCTCTACTGCAGTATGAATGCAGTACCATTGCAGTTTCTCTACTGCAGTATGAAAGCAGTACCATTGCAGTTTCTCTACTGTAGCATGTATGCAGTTTGAATGCAGGAGCAGTACAGGTTCTTTACTGAAGGATGAATGCAGTACCTTTCTCTATTACATTTGTTCCTCTACTACAGTATGAATCCATTACCACTGAAGTATGTGTACTTCAATATTTTTGTAATACCTATGTATATCAACAGTAATAAAACATTTTTCCCCCCAGTTACTGTATTTATTTGTAAATTGTAGAACATGTTCACATATAATAAAATGGGGTTTATAAAACAGCAGAAAGCAGAAACTTGAATTATTAAAAACATGGTATAATTACAAACAATACTTAACATTAATAATTACTTTATTAAACATTACTTTAAGGGTAACACATTTTGTGTGTGTGTTACATGTTGCCATAAACTGTCTAAGTAAGGTGTGTGTATTGTTTTTGTTTACATTTGTTTGACATCCTGGCCACTTTTGTGCACTATTAAATTGCAGTCCACTGTACTCTGTTTCCAAGATGGCTTCACATGTACCCTTCAGAAGAACTTCAGAACTACATTTCCCATCAACCTCATCATACATACTGTATGTGAGCAGGAGGGTGATGGGAAATGTACGGTAGTTCTGAAGTTCTTCTCAACAGTACACGTGAAGCCATCTTGGAAACAGAGCACAGTGGACTGCAATTTAATAGTGTAAAAAAAGTGGTCAGGATGTCAAAAGAAAAATAATAAAAACAATACACACACACCTTACTTAAACAGTTGTAGCAACATATGGCAACATGTAACACACACACCCACACACACAAAATAACTGGAGTTCCCCCCTTAATACTTATACACATGTGCATGAATGTCTTCCTCTGTCATTTATTCTTGATTTTCTTTTGGAGCTGTAGGATGAAATGGTGAAACTGTGTTCGGAGATTATCTAGATTATGAAAACAAACAAATCCATCATTTTACCACAACATTTTAAAACAAATCTAATCAGGTTTAAGGCTGTTTTTATTTCCGCTGCATATGAAAAAAGATAATCTCTAAAAATGAACCATTTACTGTATATTTCTTCAATACCTTTCATTACACAAATTTAAAAGAACACATTGCAACTTCATAACATTAGCAAGTTTCTAGAAAGCATCTACCGTAACATACTTGAAGTATATTCATAAGCATGCCTACACTATGCCCAATTAAAATAAAAGTATTGTTAAAGTGCATTACTTATCAGCATATTAGTAAATGTTATATTTATAGTATATTTCAATATACTACTTTTGTGTAAGGAACCATCACATTGTTTACTATAAAATTAGTAGTGTAATAGTTGACATCGGACAGAATAGACACTAATGGAATTAGAATGAATGTGATTTTTGCGAGTGGAAATCTAGGCCAATACAAAACTGACTGAATGGGGCACTAAAAAATTGAACATGATCCCAAAACTGTCTCACACAATTACTCCTCTGTAGCCTACATATTATAAAAAAATAATTGTATGATTTAAAAAAAATAATCATATAAATAATTTTATAATATAAACTACAGGAAACCTATGATATAGTTTTTGGGACGATGTTCATTGTTTTAGTGTGGTCAGCAGTTGTTTAAACTGAATTTTTGAATGTCAACTAATGGCGCTGAAATTACTAATGTAAATGGTTATCTTTGTGCTAGTACTACTTCAGAAATATGCAAATGAAAAAAAATCTTTACATGCTGCTAATTGTGGAAGCTCAGTAGGAAATATTAAATATCGAATACCACTGGATTACACAGATCTTGTGTTACTATTTTGGGTCTGACTGTGAATGGCAACTTAAAGGTGTGAATGTATTTGCTATTTTTAAACTGGATTAATACTGCGTTCACCTGCCATGTTTTTTACTTAGCTTCATTGCATATAAAATTAAAAGAAAGATTATTTATCAATTCATTGTCTCTTTTAGAAATATGTACATGGTATGTATGTGCTCATATCCTTATTTATTTTTTTTTGTATATCATACCTTATTCAATAAATGACTTCCTCTTTTTCCAAAGTTTGTCTTCGTTGTTTAATTTAGTTCTTATCACAGCTTTAATTACGCTGTTCTCTACATTAAATTTCTGTCTGATGTGCTCTATAGGAATAATAAAAAATAATATTATATTTAAAGCCATAGAATGATAATGGTTAATAAACAGGGTATTTGAACAATATACATAACAATATATATATATATATATATATATATATATATATATATATATATATATATATATATATATATATATATATGGCACATACAAAGTATGTATAATCTGAGAAATGTCATTTTATATAGGAAAACTTCATAGCCTTTAGATATGTATTAGGTATTGCATAACTACTTTACATTTTCATGTTTTAAAGAGTTAGTTGAATATCTATCAACCTTTTTTATGACATTAAGAATGAATTCTTACCACCTCTGTAGTTTTTATACTAAATAAGTACAGTCCTCTATGTTTTTTTTTAGACCTATATAAAATTTATTTTAGCCAAGCAATAGCTTGTTTCACATAGGGCTTACCAAATATGTTGCCCTTAATATCTCATGCACAGGGGTGTCAGTACTAAAACAGGGAATGTTAGTATGGCCTAGGCTGGGACCAAATCAAAACTTTGACCCACCCGCTAATCACAAACCACCAACCTGGTACTGATGGCGACTTTATTGCTTGTCAGAGGGATATTGCTTCTGCCCCAGAAGGAACCTGCCATTTGTACTGGGCTTGTAATTTGCGATTAGGGTCAAAGTTTTATTTTGGTCCCAGCCCTAGGCCCGGACCAAATCAAAACTTTGACCCACCCGCTAATAGCAAATTAAAAGCCCAGTATAAATGGCGGCTTCCTTTTATGGAAATTCATGGCTTCAACGGCAGAAAGATAATAATTATAAAATGTAGACATGTATGCATTGAAATTTATATATATAAGAATGATTTAATAATTGTGTACTTATTATAATGATAGATAATGATGCTGTATTAGATAATTTCATACAAAAGCTACAAGTAAAAGTGTATATTTACCAATTACTTTTTCCATTGTATTGGTTGGAAGCTGTGGTTTTATATGGTCTTCCTTTGCATTGACTGCCTTCCTTCCATTCAAAGAATGTGTAGCCAACATTTCACGTCCAAATACAATTACCATAAGTTCCGCTGTGAATTTTATGTAGTCTGTTGATTGAATTCTATTGTACAGTGATCTTTTCACTCGAAGACCACCCGCAAGGAGTATCATTTCTTCCTCCTAAAATATTGAATAGATATTAAATTAATATTTTACTTATCAGTAACAGATTTTATAAATCTCTTTAAATTGTCAACAATTTAAGAACTAGCAGAAAATTATGAAATGGGTCAGTTAAGCAGTTCATTAAAGTCTTTAAGAGCACAGCTGTAACATTTTCAGGCCTCTAGGACCAAAGTTGTCCCCTTTATATAATTATAGATGATTTAGGTTAATACTTCTGTTCAAAGTGTTTTAGTGTGACTACTAAAGAAATCTGTTACACTGAAATATGCTAGAAAATATTTAGGTAATATGGGGTTACATACATGTGTAAAACAAACAAAAAGTAGGCTAAAAGCTGTCTACTTTGGAATATGTTTTTTTTTCATTAAAATGTATTTTTAAATCTATATAATATAGCCTACAGACAGAACGATTATATATGTAATATAAAAACCCAAATACTTACAACTAAATTGTATCACACGGCGTGGGTATTTCTTTTCTTCCCCAGATTTCGCTCGCCAGTTGACCGCAACTTCTTCATCTCTCTTCCACTCGTTCAAGTTCTCATTAGTCAGCTTTATCGGTTCAACATCTTTTAAGTCAGATATGTGACATATGTGGGACGATTTCTCAGAATAGAAATCCAAAAGAACAAAACAATTCGTCTTCGTTTTGTCCATTCCTTTGTCCACTTATCCAGATCAGTCTCAAATTAAAACCGCCGTTACCATTTAGCACAAGGAGATGTTAGCTCGCGCAACAGTGACAAACTGACTTTCTTTTATTCAAATGCTACCTGCGAGGGCAGAGATACACTGTTCGCTTATTCCCGCCCAAGGACAACTCAGGAATATGTTAATTTAAAATCAGAATGATTTCACATTCTATAGTACTAATTAAGCCCAATTGAAAGAAATATAAAAACTAAATATTTCGATTTTTTTTATCTAGACATTCATAAATAGCGTACACTCACGAAAATATATTGTAACACTATTTTTTTTTTTTTTTTTTGGACTCGCCAATTATTTTTACCCCCGATATTCTCCCAATTTGAAATGCCCAAACAATTATTACATCCGACTCACTGCTGCAACTCCCGCACTTACCTCGTACTGCATTAGAAATACATAACTGCAGTACTACTGCATTCCGGTGCATTGTATTGTAATAATACTGAAAGGATAATGTAAACATTTCATATTTCCCATTACAGCATATATTTCACATTTACAGTACACAAAATAACATTACTGCAATAATACTGCAATAATAAGTTGTCAAACTGCGTATGTACTTCAAGTATACTGCAGTTGTACTGTAGTAGAAAATATATAACTGCAGTACTACTGCATTGTACTACAGATGTACTCCATGTATACTGCAGTTATACTGCACTTGTACTGCAGTACAAATAAACAACTGCAATACTACTGCATTGATACTACAGTTAACTGCAGTATAACTGCATTAGTACTGCAGTTTATTTTTGTAAGGGAAAGTGTGTTTATTTAAGGCATTTATACCCGAACGGAGGATGTTCCGATATTTACGCGACATGGATGAAAACCCTTTTATGTTGTGAGTATATTTGTAATGCATATCTTTATAAATGTATCGTATATTAAAACACAGCAATTGCATGCTTACTACTAATTCGTGTTGCTGTTGTGAAGCGAGGCACCTGCTTTGGAATTATTTATGTGACAGTGTCTCGTATGAAAACAAACAAACAAACAAATATGGTTCGTGTTCGTTTTGTGTTGATAGTATATAGATATGGTTAATTTTCATGTGTGGTACTGTGTATATATTTTTGCATGCAAACAAAAAAAAACTTTCAATTTGTGAAATGCATGGAGGTGAGATTATTTGAGTTTAATTTTGTGTGGCTATTGCGGATCACCGCTCGCATCCAGTTCAAGACTCTTGTACTAGCCTACAGATGCCTTGACCAGACTGCACCCAGCTACCTCCAGACCCTCATCTCTCCCTACACCCCCACTCAACCTCTCCGCTCCGCCTGCACTAGAAGACTAGCTCTATCTCCGCTACGCTCCCCTGCCTCCAGAGCCCGCTCCTTCTCCACCCTTGCTCCGCAGTGGTGGAATGACCTTCCTACAGATGTCAGGACTGCCCAGTCCCTGACCACATTCCGGCGCCTCCTTAAGACTCACCTCTTCAAACAGCACCTGTAGAACTCCTCTGTTTGTATCCTGGGACACTATCACCCTTCATGTAAATGTGCTTTATTTTGCTCTTATCTGCCCCCTATTTTACTGCATTTAATCCTGTACTTCAGAATACTGTAATCTGCCAAGTGTTTAACCTGTAGTACTTTGTATCTAATCATATCCTGATGTAACTATCACTATTTAATCATATCCTGATATAACTATCACTATTATCTGCTGTATTATTGAATTGTGGTTTGTCACACTTGTACTTTGCTTGAACAAAAGTTATTGTATTTCTTGCTCTTATTGTATTACTTGTATTGTAACACTTGAAATGTATTTGCTTACGATTGTAAGTCGCCCTGGATAAGGGTGTCTGCTAAGAAATAAATAATAATAATAATAATAATGGTTTTTGTCAGTACTGTATTTGGCTAATGTGGTATCTTTCAAATTAGCAATAAGTGTAAATATGACTCCTATTGCACAGCAGTTTGATCCGTTTCTGGTTTCACTGTAAGTTTAATAAGACACCTGAGCGTGTTACCTTTGTACACTGGGGCTAATCAAGCTCATGGTAAAACCTAGAATTGGTGAAACTGCTATGCAATAGGAGTCTTCTTTCCAGGCCGGTGCCTAATAGTATTAATTAAGTTTATAATGGATACAATTTGCAGTGTATGCTTGTAGAAAAATGCAATTAAGAAATGTGTAATTTCCACTAGTAAGTACACGCTTAGGAAAAATAATATATATTATATATATTTTTATATTTTCTTTTACAATCCAGCCGCAAAGCCAAAGGCCAGCAGGTCTGTAACTGAGTAACGGGATCTAGCTACATAAATACAGTAGCATTCCCAATGCAGAAATACTTAGTCATTACAGGGTTACAAATGTCATCATATGTACTTATTGCAGCTTGTGTAGCAATGCACGTTAGGATGTGCAGTAACATGTTGCCAATGTGATCTCATACATGAATGACATTCTGCCTCCTGTTGAAACAGCCTCTGCTCACTGTGAAAGAACATCAAGTTGACTCACTGAAGTAACTCAGTGTTTTTTGTTTTTTTTTGCCTTTTGAGACTTGCCTGTCCAATCTTAGTTTTGTTTCTTGCATGGTTCAGTGTGTGATTACAAGCATGTTTCCAGCGTCAGGCACTAGTGCTGCAGGAACAAATTATTTGATTTGGATCAAGGTCTCCACAGGTGAGAATCGTTGGTGTAGATGTGGCTAATTTACCATTTCAAGTGAAGAAACAGCTGCTTGTGTTTGTGTGATTGGCTCTTCTGCAGTCTAAGAAAAGCAGCAAACTTCACAATGTTTCTTCACTTGTTGCACTTGTAATGGTAAATTAGCCCAGTCAACAGCAATGAGCCTCCCCTGATTGTCAGAACTTGATTTATTTGGCAAACTCATCACCTAATTGTCAGCACATGATTTCTGTGGTGAGCTCATCCCAGTATCTGAATGAGTGTGCAGCTCTACAGTACACCCTCTCCAGCACTAGGGCTGGGGCTGCAGAACTGGCCACCTTTTGTATACATGTATGTTTGCTGTTTAAACTGTCAATTAAAAAGTAGACTACATTTTAGCAGTCATAGTCTTATTTTATGACACTTGTATGTAGGATGTCCCGTAGGTTTTCACCCACAGTATTCATTTGCTGTAGTTTACAATGTGCGGAGAGGCTATAAATTATGAAAACCTAAACATTTAAAATCCTATGCCAGATCCTGACACAGGGCTCTTTTAGGCACAATAAAAACAGAGCTGTCACTGGGGCTGCAACAGTTCAGGTTAATAGAAACCAGAGATCTCACTGGGGTGCACCAGTTCAGGTTAATAGAAACCAGAGCTGTCACTGTTGTTTTTTAAATAGTTATTAATGTTAAATGTGCATCATGCTGCAGGATTCTTTAACATATATTGACCATATTCCGCTGTTGTTGATAACACGGCTGTTATGTTCAGTTTTAAAACTAATGCAGTAGTACAGCACCGCTATTACGTTATGGACTGTTGCAAAAAGCTACAGTAAATTGAGCCAGCTGGGTTTTGACAGCAGTCGCAAAAGAGACATGTGCGTCTTTTTGGTTGTAACAGTAAAGTGTTGTTCCTGATCACTAAATTCTGTCTTGTGAATACATAACGGGGCTCTACGTTTAGATTTTTAACTACTGGCCCCTTGGACCACTGACCTAGTGTTTTTACTGGCCCGGATGCAATTTTATCTGGCCCAATATATTAATATATTTTTTCATGATGGTTTTTATTTTCAGTATGTTTTGAACTGTGTATGGTAACCAAAGAAAGCCCAAGTCTCAAAAGAAAGTGGCTAAACGAAGCCTTTCAATATATGTTACTTCAGCCATTTAACATGCACACATTTGTGTGCTTGTCAGAAAATGAAAATACTGTATTCAAGATTTGAAAATTTATGTGTACAAATACTAATTTTTTCACAAGCAAATCCAAAACCAAGCTGTTACCACAGTCACAGCAGTGCTAAAACTGAATTATAATAATCCTAATTAGGGATGGGTCAGTGTAGTCGATTTACATGGAAAAAAAAATAAATAAAAAAATATTCGAGTAACATATTACATATTTGAGTACTAGTAGAAGCAAACACATCTTTTATTTTTTTTTTTTAATGCTGACGCTTAGCACATGTTATCAGTCTTAAACTTGTTGTTATTTGCATATTAAACGTAAGGACCCTAATTAATTATGCAATGCTTGTAATAGCAACATTCTACAGTAATCGTATTCTGTTTGAAATTGTTGCCAATTTTATTGCCTTGTTTTCAGCTAATGTTAACAGATCCCTGCATGAGTTCCGCTGTAATGACTGTACACAGAAGCTTCTGCAGCTGTTGCTAGCCAGTTGTGAAACTTCGGGGAGCATGGCACCGGCGAACTTTGAATGTGTGAACTGAAATAAAATAATGTATTTAGCAAGTGCTAAAAGAAGTAAACCAAACTTGGGTAACATTGAAATTAGAAAGGTAATTTAACATTATGATGAATATAAAGACATACTAAATGTTAAACAGAACAACGCAGTGACTAATAAGAAAAGGAAAGATACTTGGAGTTGGAAGGAGTTATTTAACTCTGGACTGCAGTTCAATGTAAAATATCTACTGTTTACTTTCTGTGAATGGATGGAGTAATGTCAACATTTGACTGACCATTAAAAGTACAACCAGGTATATTTGTTTTGAATTATTTACAGGTTATTGAATAAACAAAGTAACTTGACTTAGATTCATCTGATGTCAGTACTTGATGGCGAGTTGTAATTAGTAATGTTAAATGTTACTAATGTTATTTATTTTTATTTTTTTTATAAATTTAGTCGTTGCCAATTAGTTTTTTTTATTATTTTCTCCCAATTTGGAACGGCCAATTATTATTTTGAAGCTCAGCTCACCGCTACCACCCCTGCGCTGATTCGGGAGGGCGAAGACGAACACACTCTGTCCTCCGAAGCGTGTGCCGTCAGCCGACCGCTTATTTTCACACTGCGGACTCACCATGCAGCCATCCAAGAGCTACAGCGTCGGAGGACAACGCAGCTCTTGGGGAGCTTACAGGTAAGCCTGCAGGCGCCCGGCCAGTCAGGGGTCGCTGGTGCGTGGTGAGCCGAGAAATCTCGTCTTGGACATTGTTTGTACACTTCATGAACCTGGCTAAACTACCGGCTTACACTGTTATGCTGTCTGCTTGTACACAGGCATTTATTTGCCTTTTATTCTTGGGAGCGTAAGGGACCAGAGTTCAGGTAATCGAATACACCAAAATGTTGCAGCCTGTGTATTCAAATAGGAAACTATTCGAAATTCCCATCCCTAATCCTAATAGTAAACACTATTAAAACAGTATTCATAATACAAAATAATAACAATCCTTCTCAGAGCGTTGTCACTTGTGTAGCCTCTCCCAAGTAAGCGGCAATCTTGCTGAGTGATACCAACGAGTCCTGGAAAGATTGTGAATGGCATTTTTGACCTGAATGCATCGAATCCCAAATCAAAAAGTTAGACAATTCGATCGCGTATCTGGGTATCCATTGGGGCATCTTACTGTGAGACTGGATATGATGTAAACGAAATGTTGAATTAACAACAAATAAAGCTGTTGTTTGTCTCTGCAAGTCTGGGAAACTGACGCCAAACAAGGCAGAACGTTATTTTTTCATAATGTCATAATTAAGCCAGATGAAGCCTTGTCGCAGGTGACGCTGAACTAGTTATTCCATATAGTAAAACATTAGACTCCATTGCATGGAGGATCTCAGTAAGCTACAGTAAATGGTTCATCAAATGAAACAGATTCAGTTATGTTAAGTTTGCTACTGATGATGTGGAAAAGAACAGTAATTGGATACCAGAAAATATGAATAACAGTGAGTTTTGGCCTCCTTCAGTGTTCTGGATGGAAGGCGTACCTCGCAAAGTGACTCTGTGCGAACAGAAGGGAATGTATAGTAACAATGTGTACAGATTCAGAACTATTGTACATGGTGCAGAATTAACCCTGACACACAAATTGAAACATAATCCTCTTGTTATGTGTGCATGTAATATGTGCCAAAGCAAGACATCAGTGACTGGGCCCAAACTTTGTCCAGCCTGTAGTCATTTAGCTAAACACTGTAGAATCTTGTTTGAATGTAATGATTCTGAAGGAATTTCTTTCTCTCATCTAAATGTAGATCCAAAGGATGTTAAGAGGATTGAATGCATAAATTGTGAAGGAGGTCATTTAGTGAAATGGGCTCATCTAGGTAAATTGAAATGTGTAGAAGGTGTCCCAGCTAAACGTGTCCAAGTATCTTGTAGGTATGAAGTGAGGAAGATGGCGTCTCACACCTGTGATGCTAAACTTTGGATAAAGGGGCCTGTTGTCGTTTTCGCGGAACCAACCAGAGCTGAACCCGGCACAGAAGAATCCTGCTGGAAACGTGGGGATATGCTGAATATGTACTAGGCAATTTTAAATATGGAATGTACTTTAACATAACAATGAAGTATTAGAGTTTTTGTAGGAAGGATGGAGAGAGAGTATCCTTGTACCACTAGTAGGTGGCTCTCTTGCTCCATGAAATAGGTCAGTCCTCTCTTGTTTGGAATTACACATGTATTCAATTAAATACTTAGTAGTCTGAGAATCCCTAAGAAAATATATATAATGAACGATTTACCACTAGTATATCTTATCTTCAGAAAGCATGACGCTTGGTAAAAAGCACCATTCCGGCTAAAAGTGAACGTTAATCTACAAATTTATGTCCTAAAAACACAAGATAAGAAGAGACTCTTTATGACCAAAAGATTAACTAACAAGCCAGAGGTCTTGAGAAAAAAAATCCTGTCTCGGCTGGATTTTGTATGAACAAAGAGAAGGGTCAAGCCTAGTTGAATGCAGTTATACTGGCCTATATTTGGATTTAAATCTTAAGAGGGATTCACCAAAGTAATATTATAGCAACTGATAAACAGAGGTAAATTAATTGAACGATTATCTTATAATGAAACAGGTTCAGTGCTAATTGACACTGTTTATAGTTCATAACAGTTATTTCATAAGATTAATAATATGTTTTAAGTATTTGCTATAATGAGAAAACATATTATTTAAAACTGACAAGTATTATTGCTTGTTCATGACTTTGCTTTAGTGATAAGATGATTAAAAGCTGGAGCAGTATTCAATTGAATTAATTGAGAAAGAGGTAGATTAATTCTTCTTTCTATTGAACAATAAGACTTCTAGACATTATGATATCCATTGAATTATAGAAGTTAAAAGGTGTTGTGTTATGTTTTTGTGTTAAGTTTGTAATAATATACTATAATGTACCTTGTTATTAATCCACTATACTATTGTCTAATGATGGTAGATGGAATCCTTATAATGTGGTTATTTGAAACTGCTGCAGTGAAAAAGGGCCTCATATGGGCTGTAGAGAAAGGAGGGGGTCATCTTACATTCCACTTCAGCAAAATTGCAAATCTCATAGACTTGTAGTGTTAAGGTTTATGGAGTTAGTGGTTTAGTACTGATAAGTAAATGTCTTGAAATAATATGCACAAATCATGGCTTAATGGACAGGTCATATATTTAATAAAGTGCTTTGCACAGACTCTGACCTTGGAAAAAAACAAGAGACTGTGGAAACTGCTAGCAGTAACATATTCCCAGTCAGGTACAGGTCAGAGCCTGGTCAGTGCATCTCTTAAGGGATAAATAATTGTAATGAAAACTATTACCACTTAAACTTAGTGAAACTAAATGACTTGAATATTGTATGAGACAAACTTTTGTCAAATACTCTGTTAGACAATGGTATATGGAATCAAAACTGACTCATTAACAAAATGATGAAACAATATGAAGTTAAAAGAAACACATACCTTTAATTTAGCGTAATATAATCACTTAGAAGATGATGTCACATATTAAGAACATCTCTCATATATAACACATATAAAAATAGTGTTTTGCATGCAGTAGTGTTTTTATATTATATTATAAACCAAGATCCTGGGAACCTTGGTTCACTTAACTTTTTAGATAAAGGAGGGGCTCGGAGGAAAGCAAAGAAATGAGATCATAAGAGTTGAAACAAATGTGAAGTTTTGAATTTATTGAGTACATGACACCTATTAATTCTGAAAAGTTAGTCCGGATCTTTTGAAAACTATTATTTGTAAAAGGGATAAAGAGCTGTCTCACCTGATTAATGATTGGATTTAATTGAGGCGTCCCATGTATTCCAATGAGATGAAAAACCTATAAAACTCCAGAGTAATTTCAATGGAGTACCACACTCATCCCAGACAGGGCAAGGTGGTCCATCTTCTGCAAACCAAAAACACAATTGAACTGATTTAACTCAGTTTAATTTGCCTGGTGAAGACAGTCATATCCTTTTACGATCTATATTAAAGGGTAAGCATTAATCAATTATTATTTTATCTCACATGTATTGCATGTATTGCTATAAGGGACTCACGCTATGTTTAGAAGATAGGAGAACATTTGTTGAATGTGCTGAAAAGAGGCTACTGGGTGTATTTAGTGTCGTGGTCGTGGCCAGGCCTGCCGGCTGCACGAATACATAAAGATGTATTAAAGTGTTAATGTTAATATCTGTTAAGACACTGGACTGCCCAGAACGTCTGTCAGCTGGGGATATGAAGTAGCCTGTAGCTACTCAATCCAATATTTAACTGTTAATAAACCGAAGGAGTACTGATCATACTCTGATTCGTAAAAACACTTTAGATACATGAGTCTGTCAATTTCTTGGGTACTATATTGGTCATCCGAATATACTGCGGGTCCAGAGCACGAACTATATCCCACTAGGAGTAATAACATCTCTGTCCTCCTAACGTCTCCCCTGAGATAAGAGTGTATGCTGAGCAAATAAAAAGAGTACGTAAAGAAATCTGAATACGCGGATTTCGTGACAGCCTCCACTCTAAATGCTTGTCTTCATTTTTTTTTCAAAATTAATTACTTTATGATTTATTGATTTCAGCACTTTCCTTTGGCTTATTGGTTGCTTAGTTGTAGAAAACCCAATTTGTAAAAGATTTGCCATGTCGCAGGAACGAGTACCAACACAGCACTTTGGTACGTAGTCTCAGATTCTGACTGTACAACAAATGTGACGTGCGGCGGGAATGTTAGGATTAGTTCATAGTTAAGTTTTTTTAAAAATGGTTTGTAAATTTGTTTTCAGCTTTTTGGCACACTGGCCCATTTTCCTGTATTCATGAAACTGAAGCCGTGTACACTATGTATTATACTAGTTAAATGTAACCGGCCCAGTCGGGCCTGTGGTGCTTCATAACTACAGGCCAAACTGCGATCTTTACCGGCCCCGGGCCACCGGGCCATGGTTAATGTCGAACCCTGCATAACAATGGCATCCAAGCAAAGCATTGTGTGGAATTTCTTTACCAAGCAGAAGAAAAACTGAATTTGCAAACTCTGCCAAGGAAATATTTCATTTAAAGGAAGAAGCACACTTACTTAATATGCTCCACATTATTTTATTCTATTTTATTTTTTTGCTTATTTTTAAATAAGTGCTACTTAGTTGAAATTTTTGGTAAGGAACTATATCTGTGCATTAACTGTAGAGAAAGCATTCCGTATTGGAAGCCACACGGCTATTATCAATGGATCACAGAGGATATTGTTTTTTTTCCGATTTAGTTCCTGAGAAGAATAGTCGCCGCAGTTATTATTATTGAGATGTACTTGCCGCTCACTGTGTGTTATTGTTTTCTGTAAAACATTGATATCCTGTCAGTTAAGAAAAGGCTTCATGCAAAAGCTTGTTTTAACATTGTCTTTATTACGCCGGTCAGAGACCTGCGCTTACAACTGTATTGTCAAATTTTCTACATTTCCTTTAAATTCTCAAATTAATGAATCGATACCCGGGTACTAAAAAGAGGCCCAGGTAGCGTTGGGTAATTAAAAATCCGGCGGGTTCCCGTGCAGACCTCTAATAGAAACCAATATTTGACCTGATTAACACTTGCACGACCACGTTTATAGGCATACCTAGAACAACCATGACCGACGTATTAAAAACAACATAAATATTATAAGGATCAACAACTGAATATAAGTCGTTGTTTTATTCAGGAATGTCATAAAGCACCTACACATCCTAAACATTGTAAATAAACAGACATTTGAACAGAAATGTGTTTATATACAGACATATTACATACAGAGTTGGGGTCAATTCCTTTTTTTCAATTCCAGTTCTATTTCAAATCCCAATTCCCTTTTAATCAATTTAAATTCCTATTCCAATCATTTTACAACAAAGGCTTTGTTGAGCAAACAAATACTGTATACAACTTAATGAACTTGTCAGGTAACCTGATAAAGCCTATGGCATAAACCTTCACACACCCTAGTATCTGTAAGTCGCCTTGGATAAAGGCGTCTGCTAAATAAACAAATAATAATAATAATAATAATAAACCTCAGTAAAGACAATGCCGTAAAACTGAATAGGAATTGGAATTGTATAAAAATAAACTGGGATTGGAAATGGAATTGGAATTGAAAAAATGGAATTGACCCCAACTCTGATTACGTAATGCGTATCCTCAAAAAAACTGTAAAAAATGAAATAAAATTTGAAAATAAATGTGTATATACAGGTACAGTGCCGTGAAAAAGTATTTGCCCCCTGTCTGATTTTCTGCATTTTTGCACATTTTTCACATTGTATTTGGTCAGATTTTTTTGTGGGTTGTAGTAGTATATAGAGGGAGTCTGAGAGAAAAAATGACACCAAAGTTTGGTGCTTCTTTCATTTGTTTGGTGTGCAAGGTAATCAAACATGCAATCTTCAGGTGTGAAAAAGTTGTTGCCCCCCCTAGTTAACTCAACCCAATTAAAGGGATAATTAGGGTCAGCTGTTTGAGTACTTGATTTGCCTGATTTGGGCCAGCCCTGCCCAATATAAATCTGACTAACTTTGGCCCTTACCATCAGAGTGAAGTTGTCAGCACACAGGTTCTAGAGGCACATCATGCCACGAACAAAAGAAATTCCTGAAGAACTCTGGAAAAAAGTTGTTGATGCCTATCAGTCTGGAAAGGGTTACAAAGCCATTTCCAAGCCAAAGGCTGGGGAAGCCTATTGTTATTGCTGTGTTTATTATTATTATTATTATTATTATTATTATTATTATTATTATTATTAGGCTTCCAAGCCATAGGTTGGGGAAGCCTATTGTTTCTGTTAGGATTATTAGGCTTCCAAGCCAAAGGCTGGGGAAGCCTATTGTTATTGTTGTGTTTATTAGGCTATGTGGCAATGTGCCCCGCCCCTGTGTGTATTTTTGTGTTTTATGTTGTATGTTGCGTGTGTTAATGTTGGTGTATAGATATTGCTGCACGGATATAAATGGGTGTGTGTAGCACAAGTTATTTAAAATGTATAATTGTATTTAGGCACGGGGATTGCACTTCACTTCACGTGCATTTAATGTATTTAATATGTGAGCACGGGGTTGCACAGGATTAGTTCACGTGCTGGGATTCAAGTGAATAATTAATTGGTAATTGAATCCCAGCACAATTGTATATATAGATGCACATCTCATTCACTCAGGGTTGTGTGTTCAGGGCGAAGGAACGAGAGAGAGAGGAGATAAAAAATATAATAATAATCAATTGCTATGTCGTGCTGGAGGACCAGCATGGTACTTGTTTGTTTAGTGTTCGTCCCTGTGTGTTAGTGTCTGTTCGTTTTGTTTGTCTGTTTATTTTGGCTAAAGTGCCGTGTCCTGTGTTTTGTTCAAACCTTTTTATTTATAATAAACCGGCGCAAGCAAGCACCTTCATCATTTCATTTCATCCGTCCTGTCTGTGTTATTCATTTCCTGGTTCTGACGTCACCACTCAGCCAGCCGTGTCACATATGGTGTTAGAGGGATGACAGCGTCCCCAAGCGTCAGACCAGGGAAAGTGCGTTATTTTATTTTTTGTTGAGGTGACCTTTTGGGGCAAAAAAAAAGGATTACAAATATTGTTTTTGGGGGAAAAAAAATAAATAAGTAAAAAATAAATAAATAAGGAAATGGAAGGCTGGAGAGACGGCTGCCGGGACCTGGAGGATCTCCTCGGGGGCCTCAAGGACCAAGGCTGGTGCCTTGCCTGTGGGGTCTATGGACACAAGGTGGCGATCTGCCCCTTCCAAAGTGAGGAGGAGGAACCGGCCCAGGAGAGGAAGGTAGGGAGAAGGAGTAGGAAGAGAAAGGGGAAAGGGGAAAGGAAAGCTGCAGCAGCAACAACAGCAGCAACAGCAGGAGGAGGTCGGGGATGATGGCTGGGAGGGTTTTTTAAAGAACCTCGCGGCGGAGTTATGCCCTGGCTGTGGGGCTAATGGGCACACTTTAGCCATATGCCCCACGCAGTATGAAGAGGAGGAACTAGCGCCCAGACGGGGGGGCTGCGAGGGTCCAGCGCCCAGACGGGGGGACCGCGAGGGTCCAGCGCCCAGACGGGGGTACCACGAGCGTCCAGCGCCCAGACGAGGGGACCGCGAGCGTCCAGCGCCCAGACGGGGGGACCGCGAGCGTCCAGCGCCCAGACAGGGGGACCACGAGCGTCCAGCGCCCAGACGGGGGGACCGCGAGCGTCCAGCGCCCAGTCGGGGGGACCGCGAGCATCCAGCGCCCAGATGGGGGGACCGCGGGAATCCAAAGCCCGAGAGGCAGCTGTTCCCATCTACACCAGCAGAGGGAAAATGCCTGCTGTCCCCATCTCCACCAGCAGAGGGAAAATGCCTGCTGTCCCCATCTCCACCAGCCCCTTTGTGTATTTTTGTGTTTTATGTTGTATGTTGCGTGTATTAATGTTGGTGTATAGATTTTTCTGCCCGGGATATAAATGGGTGTGTGTAGCACGAGTTATTTAAAATGTATAATTGTATTTAGGCACAGGGATTGCACTTCACTTCACGTGCATTTAAAGTATTTAATACGTGAGCACAGGGTTGCACAGGATTAGTTCACGTGCTGGGATTCAAGTGAATAATTAATTGGTAATTGAATCCCAGCACAATTGTATATATAGATGCACATCTCATTCACTCGGGGTTGTGTGTTCAGGGCAAAGGAACGGGAGGGAGAGGAGATAAAAAATATAATAATAATCAATTGCTACGTTGTGCTGGAGGACCAGCACGGTACTTGTTTGTTTAGTGTTCGTCCCTGTGTGTTAGTGTCTGTTCGTTTTGTTTGTCTGTTTATTTTGGCTAAAATGCTATGTCCTGTGTTTTGTTCAAACCTTTTTATTTATAATAAACCGGTGCAAGCAAGCGCCTTCATCATTTCATTTCTTCCGTCCTGTCTGTGTTATTTCCTCGTGCTGACGTCACCACTCAGCCAGCCATGTCACAGGCTTCCAAGCCAAAGGCTGGGGAAGCCTATTGTTATTGCTGTGTTTATTATTATTATTATTAGGCTTCCAAGCCATAGGCTGGGGAAGCCTATTGTTTTTGTTAGGATTATTATTATTATTATTATTATTATTATTATTATTATTAGGCTTCCAAGCCAAAGGCTGGGAAGTCTATTGTTATTGTTGTTGTTATTATTATTATTATTATTATTATTATTATTTTTCCGCACAAACAACATCGCAGAGTTATGAAATGCATACGTAAGTAGATGCCTATGGCTGGACAACCAGACTGGCGTCCCCAAATGAAAAAGTCACATGGTTCGACCACCATATTGGATCTTGTGGAAAATTTGGGAATTTTTCAAAACTCTTGCCGTTATAAACAACTTAAAGTGGAACTATGACAATGGCTACGCTGGATTGGTGCCAAATATTCAACAATCTTCTGTCTGAAACCGCAACGTCAATCGCCACCTAAATCGGCACGCATGTTCATGACCAGATCCTTTCTACCATTTGTAAAATCCACGCTTTTTCTTTACAAAACATGGCCGCTGTGTGCAAATAACCATTTCACGATGGCTCTATTTTCATACATTCGTGCATAAATCCAAGGTGCAATACACTACAGTCATGAAACTTTATATGACCATAGGGACTCACGTGAAGTAGTGGTGATATGAAAATGACACATTTTGGTCACATGGTTTGGCGGCCATATTGATAATTGTAAAAACACTTTTGCAACCCATAACAAGAACATCATTGCACTTATGCTCTTCAATGACAACACAATTGCACAGACCATTGGAAAGTAATAACTGCTGAAGATTGAAACAGATTGCTTACACGGTGCTGCGGCCATATTGGAATTTACGTTGACATTTTAACTCCTTAGGGAATGCCGATAGGGCCATAGTTATTATTGAAGACATATAGAAAGTCATATGTGCTCTATGAAAAATGTCATCGCCCATGACCTCTGACCTCTCCTAAAGGTCAAACGTGATGCATGACATCATCAACATACGCACATGGCTATAAAACTGCCTATAACTTCTTATCGGCTGCACCAAAATGCACGAAATTTGACACGGATGTAGAGGACTATGGGATGTTGTGCCATGGTCAATATGGCGGCCTTTGGTCAAATGGTGTGGCAGCTATCTTGGATTTAATGAAAATTTTGGGCAATTTTCAAAAGTCTTCTCATATTTGTGCCAAAATTGACACAGTTAGCACAGTTGTGATGATAACGTTTCATCTATAATAACCAATGTGCTTAAATTTCACGATAACTGCTTGGAAGCCTTTATAGTTGCTAGCAACTGTAGTTATTATTTTTCTTCCTAAACATCATCGCAGAGTTATGAAAACACATACGTAAGTAGATGCCTATGGCTGGACAACCAGACTGGCGTCCCCAATTCAAAAAGTCACATGGTTCGACCGCCATATTGGATCTCATGGAAACTTGACTACATAACAAAGCGCAATCAAAGCTATGTGTTTAAATACAGACGTACTATAATCGAAATTACATGAATAAATAAACATTTGAACAGAATGGGCTTCATTTACAATTGTTTATAAAGTCTAAGTGCTGGCACAAATCACACAGATACTGCGCTTTTCAAAATATGCAGTGCACTTACTGCATTGTCCGTCTTTACTGCATCAGAATCTTGTTTGGTAAAATTTGCAGTAATTACAAACACTCTTTTCTGTCCTGCTTCTTCAATAAATCTATTTGCAGTGTGTGGGTAACAATTAATTTGTTAGAAAAACGTGTGACTTGTAGTAACCAGTGCAGACAGACAGCCTGGAGCCGTGAGCTGTCAAGGCTGATTGATGGGCTAGCAGAGGCTCATTGAAACATTAGAATTGTCAACAGACAGCTCACTTTAGGAATACAGACTGATATAATCAAACTTCAATACGGCTGCAAGTCCCGACTGATGAACGCAAATAATACTGCAACATTTAATTGTTACAATGTTTTATATGTATCGGTCAGTTTGACCGCACCTGGTCGGAATAGGTATGACAGTATTTTATCTTGCTAATTTTTGCAGCTACGCAATTCTTTCTTTGTCAGGGGAATTAGTACATATATTTAGGAAAAGTCAGGAAAGCACAGCTCCTTAAACACACTCACAGCAATTTAAATTTTAAAGTTAACCCATTTGGATTGCTTTACACTCTGCTAAGCCTGGCTGCTCAGATTGCTTTAGTTCAGACCTGGTGATCCACTGATCAGCACTGCTGGTGTGAATGGGCGAGATTGGATTTAACGCTTCATTTCCAGACATCAAAGAAAAATAAGATATCAAGTCACAAGCCAGCAAATTTAGAAGAATCACTTCAAGTCTTTCAACACTGCAGAGCTGTATAGAGGTATATAGGAAAGAGAACTCCACTCACTCCTGCAGAGATGTATAGAGGTCTATAGGAAAGAACTTAATTTTGATTGATACGAACACTGAGTAATTACTTGCCAAACGCAGTAAGACCCAGGCAGTGTGTATGTGTGTGTCTGTCTGTGTGTCTCTGTTAACACCCCCCCTCTGCCTGACTTGCAGGGATCCCTTTGCGACACACAGGCAGCAGATGAGAAGCATGTTTGGGGCGGTTCAACCCATTCCTGGGGATCACGGATGGAAGGACTGTGAGCGCTCCAATCCAGCCAGCCAGGATACCCCAAATCCAGGTATGAGAGTGAAAGCCCATGATTACCCCAGCAGGGAGAGGAGGGGTAGGGCCAGCATTCATTCATTCAGAACAGAAACAGAGTGGAAATACTACTCCTGTTCCAGGTTTTACTGTGAGTTTAATAAGACACGCTTGAACTTGTAGCCTATACACACTGTGGCTAATCAAGCACATATTAAAACCTGGAATGGGTGAAACTATGCAATCGGAGTCGTATTGCCATACCTACATAAATCATGCATAGAAAATGTAAAGCTGTGGATTATCTTTGTGTAAATTATTTTTACATGTTGGGACAACATTTATGGGTGGAAAAACAAACAAAAGAAGACCTGGATCTTTTGGAAAATCAAGTTAGTAGATGGCTTCAGGAAACTGCATTACTGCTGGTCAAACTCACTTGTGTTTTTTTTTTAGGCTGGAGCTCTATCACCTTTTGGAATGATGGGAATGGTAAGTATATTGTTGTTTTTATTATTACTGTAAGCCTCACAGGTGATCTCATCCAAACAGATCTCATCCATTATCCCGCAAGTAGATGCCCTAGCGAACAAGGTATCCAGTCTAAATTTAACTAAAGATGTTTTTATAAAAATACATATGCTTCTACAAAAAAACATTTTTGTTCAAAATCGCTAGAATCCACTCCACAGCATCCATTCCCTGTGTAGTGTGCAAGGTATATTTGTATTTAGACTAAGAACATAAGAAAGTTTACAAACGAGAGGAGGCCATTCAGCCCATCTTGCTTGTTTGGTTGTTAGCCATTAAGTAGCTGTTTCCAACAATATTGTTGTGGAATTTATTATATATATTTTTCACACCTCCCAAAAAAATATTGAAAAATGACTGGTTTCTAAATAAAATGTTACTGCTATTAAGCACTGGTAATACTCTGAAGCCACGGTATTGCAAAATAACAGAATCCCGTTTTTACTTTAGAAATGTGTTTTTTTTTGTTGTTTTTTTTATTATTATTATTAAACTTTATTAAAATACATTTTCAGCTTTCATATTGAAGCTTGTTGTGTACTACTCATTAAAGCAAACCAAGTAGGAATTTGCGTGACGTTTTTCAAGTAAGTTTATTTGTGTATAAATAATTACAATAGTTTAGTCTTACTTTAAAGCCACGCACCTGAATCTTAAGGTAATTAAACTGTTTGCTTATACTCTCCCCACCATTCTGCACACTGTCAGCCCTGGTTAAAGATAAAAATAATGTACCCAATCCGAAGCAAGTGTAAAACTTGCCTGAATATTAAAGTAAAAAATATAAATATTTTAAAACTAGCAATAAATGGCAGTTACATTATTGTTTTGCCCTCAAACTCAGTGGACCATATTTAGAAGCAAACACAAAGGCAAAGACACAAGTTTTTAGATCAATAAGACCATTTTAATTGTATAAAACTAGAAACAACTCTTGACTGGTCCTTCCTTCAACTAAGTTTATACTGTTGAAATTGTTTTATTCAGCAAAAAAAAAGTCTTTTACTTCAGAGTGAAGTCTTTTTTATATAGTAAAACAGTGCTTTTGACATGGCAAGTATTTAACTGCCTTACTTGGGGAATAATTACCTTCTAAAGAACAGTATTTGCTTTTCTTTAACATTTTCTTTTAATAAACTACATGTGGGAATTCTAGGTGTAGCACTGTGCAGAGACTTGCATGTATTTGCATTTAATGTGTGCTCAGTAAGTAGGCTACATACTGTACATTTTATGCTGAAACATCTGCCCAATTTTGTAGGTTTGCAATTACTGAAACCGTAACTTCACAACAGCAAGGTTTGCTTGGTTTCTTAGAGGTTCTTAATTGTAAAAAAATAAAACAAATATTTGCTTCTCTACGCTCAGCAGTTAGTTCTTCAGTTTGCCCCCCTACTGTTTAACAAAGTTAGGCACCTATGATTGACACAAAATTCTTTGACCATTGCTTCTGACATTGATTAAAAAACAGTGAATTGTGTACTGCTTTTAGAATGAAACATTCACCTATAGATACCAAAACTGACTCGTGTTACTGAATAAGAAAGGTTACTGGTCCAGAGCTTATCTATAGAAGTGAGTATAATTTAGACTTGTTTATTATACAGTTAAATAAACTGTTAATGCAAAAACTTTATTTTTTACAGTTGGTTATTAGTTATCAACATAGAAAACAATGTCAAACTCAGAAAAACTGTATGAACCTTGTATTTACAATATCTGATTGAGTTAAGCAGAGATTGTGTATGATTTTTGCGGCTGAGGTTTTATAAAATTAATATATGAATTGGGAATACATGTAAAAGGTTTGATCAGTAACATTTCAGAAACTATGTTTGTTAACTAGCCTCGTGAGATTTATCAGGTTGATCCATCTGGTAAAATATGAGAAGTTGTAAGTGAAGTAATTTCTTTTTCTACAAAATCAAGTTCAAATTTGCTTGGTGATTTGACAAATCACCAAAGATTGGTGACTTGATGGCTGAGCTATGACATGAAAGGTCATCGATCATATAGGATCGATTTTAAAGCACTCTGGCAGCATAGGGTTAACCTGCTGATTTTTAATCCTGATTTCTCTCTGCAGGTCAGGAGGATTATGACCGGCTGCGTCCACTCAGCAACCCTCAGACTGACGTCTTCCTGGTCTGCTTCTCTGTCGTCTCACCCTCCTCCTTCGAGAACGTCCGAGAGAAGGTACAGCTCTTCTCCCTCTCCTCATCTCTCCCTAACCTCCCCCCCCGCCTCCTTTGAGAACATCAGAGAAGGTACACCTCTCTCTGTGTGTTGTGCTCACCTCTCTCTCTCTCTCTCTCTCTCTCTCTCTCTCTCTCTCAGTGGATTCCTGAGATATCTCATCACTGCCCCCGCACCCCCTTCCTGCTGGTGGGGACACAGGTTGACCTTCGCGACGACCCCAATAAGCTGGCGAAGAACAAGCAGAGACCTCTCGCACCCGAGACCGCTGAGAAGCTAGCATGGGACCTGAGGGCCGTCAAATACGTGGAGTGCTCTGCCCTCACACAGGTAAAGAAGACATACCTGTCTGTATCAGTGAGTAGTCAAATGGGTGGAGTGATCCGCCTGTACTCCAGTAAATAAGACAACAGTGTCTATCTATTTCTGTCTCGTTGCTGACTGCGTCTCTGTTCTGTCTCGTTGCAGCGCGGTTTAAAGAACGTTTTCGATGAGGCGATTCTCGCGGCGCTGGAGCCTCCCGAGATCAAGCAGAAGAGAAAGTGCAGCCTGTTGTGAGCGAGGGAAGAGGAGGAGGGGGGCAAAATGGAAACAAAACTCTTATACAGGCTCTCAATCGGAAGTCAGCGCAAAGGCACACAAACACTTTCTGAAAAGCTTTTTTTTTATATATATATGGGTTGAAAACTGAGTCCATGTAGCCAGCATACTGTCTCCAGATTCTCTATAGCTGGCATACAAAGTAAACTCCTCAGGGGGTCAGACTGGCTCCAGTTTCCTTACCCTGTAAACAGAAGGGCCAGTCCATGAAAATGTAACTTCTTTTGCATTGGGTAAGCCGTGAGCCAGGCTGCTGGCGAGTAAGGAAACTCTTAGAACAGACCCATCTGCAAAATGAGTTTGCTGGTATCTGGCTTATTGGTGCAACAAACTGGTTATCTTCATGGAATGGACCAGACTCTGTTTAGGGTGGGAAACCATGTCCTAGTGTCTGCCATCTTCAGATTAGACAAGGCCCATGAGGGAGTCAAAATGGAGCCAGTTTCCTAACCACCTGCAGTCTCAGTTGCTTCCTGGTGTTTATTTTATTTATTTATTTGTTTGTAAACTCTTATGCTCTTATTTATTTTTACTGTTTATGTATTATTGCCTTGCTTTGTGCTGTGCTTCTGGATAGGGCCCATAGTTATAACAATAATAATAATAAAAAAAAAACAATAGAAAAATCAGTAACTAAACCGGGAGAAGCAGATGTGGACAAATGCATCAAGAAATGAAACTTTAATTCATGAAGTAGTTAAGAAATGAAATTAGTGCTACTGAGGCTAATTCTAACCCCTTATCTTTCACACTGACCAGCAGTATTGGCACTTGCCTCTACAGTTTCTAGTGCTAATAGGTTTGAATTTTAAACAAGCCTCTGACACTTGTTTGTTTCTAAATTAAACCAAAAAATAATTCCTTTGGCAATAGTGCCACGTGGTGGGCAATGACAGGATTGCAAATGTTCAATAAACGTTGTCACCATCTGCTGGTGAAATATTAAATTGCGGTTGCTGTTATCACTGCTTGCCATCTACTGGCTAACCTTTGTAATTGCAGTTTGTGTGAAGTTGCAATACCATTTTTTCTTCATTTTTATATATACATATAGAGTTTTCAGCAAGCCTGTGGAGAAAATATCAAACACGATTTATAGAGAGTAACAGGTTGTTATGTTTTTCTTCCTTAGCTATAACAGATTGAAGATGTTATTCTAATCTCCTTATACTGCTGCAAGTAGTAACAGGAGCATGCCTATCCTGTTCAGTTCTAGTGGGCTCACAGAATGACTCATGTTGTGGCGAGCAGGTTCAAGGAGGAGGAAGCTTGTCTCCCTGAAGCTGAATAACTACCTGCAAGTTATTTCCTTTCTTTTTGCGCACAGTAGGCTTAACTCTGGAAGATATAGTAAACTGACAGACCAGGAAGAAATTATATTGCAGAGTCAAACTGATCTAGATTGAGGGACGCTGTTGCTCTGCAGCTTTTGATTTCTTAGCAAAGCGGAGTTAATAAATGCAAAAGACTGAAATGCAGGTGATTCTGTACTCGCACTCACTTCCCCCTCTGCACTGCTTTGATTCTGTGATCTGTTTTGTATTGAAAGTTGACCTGGCTTTTAAATTTCTTATTTTCAAATAAAAATCATCTTTTTCTTTTTTCTTTGTTATTCCTTCTGCACATTCTTCAAATTTTACAAAGATCAATTTGATCTTTTCACACCGAGTGCATTGCATCAACGTACAGCGTAAACTTCATATTTTTTTTAGAATGCTATACATCCTATGGAGGCATTCACACTGGACGTGTCACGTAAAGCTGACGGCATCAAAAACCGACCTTGTCCTGTTTTTCTGTGGGCGTCGGGCGTAAATTTGTGTCTCTAACCAATCACACTCCAGCTCTCGACCACTTGTCGGCGTGACAACTAACATCAACAGGTAGCGAAGTCATATGTGCTCTATGAAAAAATGTCATCGCTCGTGACCTCTGACCTCTCCTAAAGGTCAAACGTGATGCATGACATCATCAACATACACAACTGGCTATAAAACTGCCTATAACTTCTTATCGGCTCCACCAGAATGCACGAAATTTGACACGGATGTAGAGGACTATGGGATGTTGTGCCATGGTCAATATGGCGGCCTTTGGTCAAATGGTGTGGCAGCCATCTTGGATTTAATGAAAATTTTGAGCAATTTTCAAAAGTCTTCTTCTGATGAACGGTAAATACCACAGCTGTAAAAAATGTTGTACATAGTACGCTACCCAATGCGCTTCAATTTCACGATAACTGCTTGGAAGCCGTGAAGTTGCTCGCAACTCTAGTTATTATTAGTAGTATTCATATTTTTAGTAGTAGTAAACTGTGGCTGATAACCTGCTTGGAACGGTGACTGTTCAATAAAGCTTTGTTTTGCCAGTCAGCTGCAGTTGGTGCTGCTGCAATGCAAGTTTACTGTATATATCGCAAGCAGCCTCAATTATGTGTAAATAAGTGTGACAAGGAAATGACCGAGGTTGAGGCTCAGAGACAGTTTAAAGTTCAAAATAAAGTTTTTAATTAACAAAAATACAAAATAAATCGGCACAAGGGCCAGACAAAAAGGTTTTAAACACAAAACAAAACTTACAAATAAGGCTTCCAGGCTGGGCGTTGCCTTCACTGGTTTGCAAAAAATCTAACAACACAGTACACACAAAAACACTCTACTCCTTCTAGAACTCTCTCTCCCCAACTGGGAGGCTGAGGCCTCCTTTTATGCCAGGTGGCTGAGTAATAATTGAATAATTAATTGGTGGATTGCTCCCACCTGAAGCAATCAACCTGGGCAGGGAGGAGAATTTAACTCCTTCCCTGCCAGTATTTCTAAGGGCAGAGCCCTGCTCTGCCACAATAAGCAACTTGTATTTTTTATTTTTTTTTATAAATTTAGTCGTTGCTAATTATTTTTATTATTTTCTCCCAATTTGGAATGGCCAATTATTATTTGAAGTTCTGCTCACCGCTACCACCCCTGCGCTGACTCAGGAGGGCGAAGACGAACACACACTGTCCTCCGAAGCGTGTGCCGTCAGCCGACCACTTTTTTTCACACTGCAGACTCACCATGCAGCCACCCAAGAGCTACAGCATCGGAGGACAACGCAGCTCTCGGGCAGCTTTACAGGCAAGCCCGCAGGCGCCCAGCCAAACTACAGGGGTCGCTGGTGCGCGGTGAGCCAAGGACACCCTGGCCGACCTCCCCCCCCCCCCCGGGCGACGCTCAGCCAATTCTGCGCCGCCCCTTAGGAGCTCCCGTCCACGGTCGGCTGTGGAATAGCCTGGACTCGAACTCGCGACGTCCAGACTATAGAGCGCATCCTGCACTCCACGTGGAGCGCCTTTACTGGATGCGCCACTTGGGAGCCCATATTTTTTAGAATTTAAATTATAAAAACATGATTACTGTTCTATATAACGTATTTCTAACTATATGTGAATGTTTTATTCCATTTATATGGATTACCTGTAAAATAGGATTTTCCATCAAATATAAACAAGTAGCTATGGCGAATGAGTACCATCGAAGGTTCGAACCATCCTTCGGTAACGTGTTCCGAACCTTCGAAGGTCAAAATGTACCCTTCGTTGCAGCCCTACTCCACACAACGTGCACTCTTCGTCCCAGAATGGATATTCCACCGCACTCTGGAACTGGTAGCTTAATACATTTCAGTCTCTGTTGACTTCAAATGATATGTCCAGCTATCATGTATCAGTGATCAATGGGGGTTAAAATTCCAAGTACTTTTAGGATTTTAGACGTCTTATGCGACAGACTCCCACACCAAGGTAAACACTGGGGTTGTTATCCCATATCAGAGTTTCCGAAAACGGTATCTCTGTTCAAGCTGACCGCAGGCTGCGGGTCTTAAAATCTGTCAAAGTTCAGAGCCGCCTTCTGTGTGTCAGGGAGCCCCAATTTGAAAGTTGCACTCGTCCTTTTCTAATCCTTTTCTCACCCCGGTGGGTGACTGGATAGTTTATTTGGGGCTGTGCCCAAGTCCATGTGGAGTGTTTTCCCATTGGCTGTTCTCGTTCCGAGATGGCCCAGTGTTCTCAATTGGTCTGCTGTTTTGCCCGTCGGCTGACTTTATGAGGTGGACTGTTCTCTGTCCGTGGTGTCAAAGCATTGAAAAACCGTCTGGTTTTTACCTCTTGGGAAGACACCCCTGGCATCAAAGGATGTATTCAACGTTGGTGAAGATAAACCCCATGTCCAGTATTTAGTTTATGACTCTTTTTAAAATCATTCTTTGTCAGTGGGGGAGTTAATGACAAGAAACCAAGCAGACACAGAGTATGGCTTAGGACCCCCTTCCCTGTATATTCCATTTCTGTTAATTTCATAAACAGAATGATATTATGACCCAACCTGACGCTACACCTGCAGATCCCTGCCCTTGTCTTTGCTGTCTCCGTGGTAAATTATTATTATTATTATTATTATTATTATTATTATTAGTTTAGTTAGCAGACGGTGACTTACAGAGACTAGGGTGTGTGAACTATGCATCAGCTGCAGAGTCAGTTACAACAACGTCTCACCTGAAAGATGGAGCACAAGGAGGTTAAGTGACTTGCTCAAGGTCACACAGTGAGTGAGTCTGGATTTGAACCGGGAACCTCCTGGTTACAAACCCTTTTCTTTAACCATCGGACCACACAGTCTCGTATTATCGAGCAGGGTGGCCCCTTGTCTTTGCTGTCTCCGTGGTCAGTTATCGAGCAGGGAGTGGCCGCTGTGTTGGACAGGAATTCAAAGGTAGTTCTGAACCTTCAAAGGTTCGTCAGGCGGCATTTACGCACTGTCAGATATATATATATTTTTTTTCACCTCTGTTAACAGAAACCGTTTGACAGTGTGTGAATACTATAATCCACACATTAAATCACTGCACAAGTTAATCTTTTGATTTGTATAATGCCTATTACTTAAACAAAAGTTGTTGTATTAAAATCCACTACCAGATTGTTATACGTAGCACCTCTTTGTCATTGATGCCGCTGCCGTGCATTGGAGCAAGGTATAATACCAAAGCACTGGGGGAGTACCTATAGCAGCAAAATTGCTTCAATAAAATATGCACTGAAAACCTAGTGTACAAGACGTAAGAGAAGTGTTATGATAGAAAAGGTATGAAACATAAAATAATATGCTAACACTAATCATTTTTATTTCGAAAACTGAGCACCGAGTAGGCTAAAGCACCGTCCATTTAAAAAACCACAGCTGAAAGGTCACGTGCCCTAGAAGTGGGTTTCAGAAAGATAGACAGAAAAAAAGAAAAAACAGGTAAATCTCTTGTTTATCTACAGTTAGCAAAAAGGTGTTCACCCAGTCTGAAGTGTTTCGTTGAGCTATATGTTATGTTTTGGAGAGAATGATCATTCATTTCCAACATCCAGCAGTGTGGAGTAGTGGTTAGGGCTCTGGACTCTTGACCGGAGGGTCATGGGTTCAATCCCAGGTGGGAGACACTGCTGCTGTACTCTTGAGCAAGGTACTTTACCTCGATTGCTCCAGTAAAAACCCAGCTGTACAAATTGGTAATTGTATGTAAAAATAATGTGTAAAAAAAAAAAAAATGTAATTGTATGTAAAAATAATGTGATATCTTGTAACAATTGTAAGTCGCCCTGGATAAGGGCGTCTGCTAATAAATAAATAATAATAATAATAACAGACTAGGGTGGGATCAGAGGAATACATGTTATAAAGATACATTGGGGTACTCTGCATTGTGCAAATGTTCCAAGTAATGAAGTGTTCGTATTCATTAATCGTTCTTTTTATAAAGGTTGCAACCATAGCCTTAACTAGCTATGAGGACACCGAGGTCTTGTCCTCGGTTGTTTTTTTGCATCATAAATGCTGATGCTTATGTAAAAATTCTGGTAAAGTACAAAAGACTCCTTAATTTTCTCTGTTGGTTTGCCGTGTAACATAGTGTGGCAAAGTGGTTTGCAGTGCACAGGTGTAGAGGTGATGTAATCTGTAAACAGATGACAAAAAACAAAGTTCACGGTCCAAACAATTCTTTATTTGTTTTATTTGTAATCCAGGTCGTGCTGGCGACCGCAAATTATAATCCCAGACAATACACAGCAATGTGTATTGCACTGTTAAACCACGGATTACAGTCCCGAAATAATAAACACAGTATAAACACACACACCCAACACAAACACGATCACAAGTTCAGAGTGAGTGCTAACGTGCAAGTGGTCAAATACAGTTGTGAAGTGTTGTCCGGGTTGGTGCTGGCCTTAAACGACGTGTTGGCCGTCTAACAAGAACAAACAAGTACAATTAGAAACGACAAAACAAACAAACATTAAACTTTCACCGTTCTTTTATTACACTCCTTCAGCAGTTCTCTCGCAACATAACAAAGGAGCAGTTTGCTCGGTCACATCCCCTTTTGTACCTTCAGCCACGCCCCATTGGTTAGCGAGTGCAATCGCTTTTCCTCCAATCCGCGATTGCCATATCACTTCCCATCTGGGGCGATGACTTGTGTACTGTGGCTCTGCCCCCTTTCTAGATGGCTGACTTCCATCTTTCCCTGGAATGAATTGTCAGACCATCCAGTCTGGAGCACACTGTTCCCTTTACACAGCGCCCTCACAGGTCGGGACAGAGATTCATTCTTTCTCTGTCACGCATAGGTTTGGAGTTTGAATAGTAAATACCAAGCAGTCAATAAATACTGCCAGCTATAGCTTGAAACCCAAGTTTGACCTCGGTAGAATGTCAGCTCTGGTTATGGCCCTGGTTGCAACCCTACTTTTTGGTTTAAAAAATAAATTATCAAGCGCTGTATATGTAGATCCCAACCAGGGTTTACAGTAACATCCAATCTGTGTTTGGAATGTGAAACTGTTACACAGCTGAGAACTTCAAAGCATTTTTTTTAAACGCTGTTTTCTTTTTTTTCTTTTCTAAACAAGTGAGCAATAACAAGACATGTTACAAGAAATATTATATATTTTATTTATTCAGCCGATAATCATGATCATCATGATAAGTATCACAGGCAACATCGATTGCGTGTACATAAACGTGTATTTTTTTAATTTAAATTATAAAAACATGTTTACTGTTTTGTATAACGTATTGTTAAACTACATGTTAATGTTTTATTCCATTTATAAGAACATAAGAACATAAGAAAGTTTACAAACGAGAGGAGGCCATTCAGCCCATCTTGCTCGTTTAGTTGTTAGTAGCTTATTGATCCCAGAATCTCAAGCAGCTTCTTGAAGGATCCCAGGGTGTCAGCTTCAACAACATTACTGGGGAGTTGGTTCCAGACCCTCACAATTCTCTGTGTAAAAAGTGCCTCCTATTTTCTGTTCTGAATGCCCCTTTATCTAATCTCCATTTGTGACCCCCCGCAGGCGCCCGGCCAGACTACAGGGGTCGCTAGTGCGTGGTGAGCCAAGGACACCCTGGCCGACCTAACCCTCCCTCCCCCCCGGCGACGCTCGGCCAATTGTGCGCCGCCACCTGGGAGCTCCCATCTACGGTCGGCTGTGGAATAGCCTGGACTCGAACCGACGACGTCTTTAGCAGTCATTTTTAACGTTTTAGCCTCTCAAAGTGCTTAACACAGAAAACCCGCCCCTTAAATTCTCTGATTGGTTAAATGTTGTTTCATAACACAGCTGTCGTTGTTCCAAGATTTTATTTCACCCAGCAACGCACAAGTGATCTCGTCTGCTAGAAGCACAATCAATCCTTATTGTTAAAGACACAGTAGCATCTGCAAGACAGGCGGATCAGGTTTTTTCAGCCGGGCGGAAGTGGCTGTCGCCGCCCGGCTGAAAAGGCCTGGGGAGAACCCTGTTAGCATAGCGGCTTCCTTACCAGCCCCGCTGTGGGTGCATCTCCCTGGACGAGGAGCTGTAGATTATCTAGAGAACCGCTTCTCTAATTGCGATGGAATGTGGTATGGACCAGGGTCGTGTCAACTTCTGGTTTTCAATTTCAGTTCCTTTTTTAAAATCAAATTCCAGTTCCCATTCCCCTTTAATTAATTCCAACACATCATTGATCAAAATTGATCGATCGACAGTATGTTGTTAAAATGAGCTTCTCACAGTGGCTCAATGAAATTCACTTCAACTGAAAGCAGTTGAACAATCACAACAATTATTATGTCTCTAAAATATCAACCAATTCCCATTCCTTCGAAGGAATGGGAATTGGAGTTGGGAATTGAGAATTGATTTTAAAAAGGCATTGGAAATGGAATTGAAAAACAGGAATTGACCCCAATCCTTGTATGGTCAAGTGAGAGGATTGGTTTCTGGGGGTACATGAAGTTTACCATGAGCATACCGTGGTGGTCTTTTTCTTGTTTCTGAGAGAGATAAGAATGTTCTGTTACCACAGACGTTTCATACTAGAAGTCTTTCTCTGTATCTTCAGTATTGAAATGAGTTTCTGTTCACATTCTTGCATCGCTGTTATGTGGTCTGCACCCTGAAGGATCTTTAATGGCTCCCTTTAAAAGGCACATGAAGCACTGCATTTACTGAGAAACACTTTTATAGTCAGAACGTTTGTCATTGAAGTTTCTAGAGTCCTGCCACCACCACTCCCTATTCTGTTCTAAACTGTCTTATTGTTTCACAGCATTACCACATCCCAACAGCAGATGGCAGTGTAAGTATAGCCATGCCTTAAAATAGAGGGTGTCCGATTCTGTTTAATTTAGTATTAGAGTAGAATATAGATTTGATGAACTAGCAGTGAAAACCATTTCAGGCACACAGAGGGTCCTCATAGTCCTGTGATAAGCGCACAGCGAAGGACGTTCTATTGGTCACTCTCTTGTGTGTCTCTGCGTTTTCTGTCTTGCCTGTGTTTCAGGAGAGGGTGGCTGGCTCTCCGAACTGCCAGACCTTCTCTTCCTCGACGATGATCTCCTACTCCAGCAGTGGCAGCGGAGAGCCAAAAGTGTACTAGCAGACCTCAGAGATCCGATCAGCACCCGGGGGGGTCAGTCCTGTGTGTGCGTGTGTGCGTGTGTGTGTGAGAGAGAGACAAACAAGCAGGCCTTACACCCTGGCAGAATATTTTGTCAGTGTTAAAGACCTAAAATAAATACAACTACTAACCAAAAATAGGAGGAGTGGCAAACACTGTTGCAGCAGCAAAGGTCATTCAAAAATTATTTCCATTACACGAGAGTAGATGTTAAAACTTCATGCTGATTTGAACTCGGCTCTCTCCAAGATAAGCACCAACTAAGACGTAGCTTTATAGTAAACTAATGTGATCCATCTGTGTCTCCATCCATTTGCGCTTCCTTCCATATGATGATGTAGATATCCTTCTGTCTGGTGTTGATGGCTGAAGTGTAATGCTGGCTCCAGGGATCAGCTTATTGCCTCCCTAGCGCATCAGCACATACAACGGCTGCGATGCTGGCTCCGGGGATCAACCACAGTGCGGCCTCCCCAGCGCATCAGCATGACAACCGTCTGGATTGAGCTAAGTAGGGTACATCTCTGGGGTCTTCAAGTGGGCACCTTCCATCCTCGGTGTTTCATCGACTAGCCCACGACACCTCAAGATTAATTCTCAAACTGAACGCAGTAGGGATTCAAGGAAATGCATGCACTTGGATTAGGGAGTGGTTAACATGTAGAAAACATGAAGTACTGATTAGAGGAGAAACGTCAAAATGGAGCGAGGTAACCAGTGGTGTACCACAGGGATCAGTATTAGGTCCCCTGCTATTCCTAATCTACATTAATGATTTAGATTCTGGTATAGTAAGCAAACTTGTTAAATTTGCAGACGACACAAAAATAGGAGGAGTGGCAAACACTGTTGCAGCAGCAAAGGTCATTCAAAATGATCTAGACAGCATTCAGAACTGGGCAGACACATGGCAAATGAAAGTATTGCATGCAGGCAATAAAAATGTCCATTATAAATATCATATGGGAGATACTGAAATTGAAGAAGGGAACTATGAAAAAGACCTAGGAGTTTATGTTGACTCAGAAATGTCTTCATCTAGACAATGTGGGGAAGCTATAAAAAAGGCCAACAAGATGCTCGGATATATTGTGAGAAGTGTTGAATTTAAATCAAGGGAAGTAATGTTAAAACTTTACAATGCATTAGTAAGACCTCACATAGGATATTGCTGCTGTAGAAAGAATGCAAAGAAGAGCAACCAGAATTATCCCGGGTTTAAAAGGCATGTCGTATGCAGACAGGCTAAAAGAATTGAATCTATTCAGTCTTGAACAAAGAAGACTACGCGGCGATCTGATTCAAACATTCAAAATCCTAAAAGGTATAGACAATGTCGACCCAGGGAACTTTTTTCACCTGAAAAAAGAAACAAGGACCAGGGGTCACAAATGGAGATTAGATAAAGGGGCATTCAGAACAGAAAATAGGAGGCACTTTTTTACACAGAGAATTGTGAGGGTCTGGAACCAACTCCCCAGTAATGTTGTTGAAGCTGACATCCTGGGATCCTTCAAGAAGCTGCTTGATAAGATTCTGGGATCAATAAGCTACTAACAACCAAACGAGCAAAATGGGCTGAATGCCCTCCTCTCGTTTGTAAACTTTCTTATGTTCTTATGTTCTAAATACAGATTGAGTGACCACAATTTAGCAATTGAAAAGGGTCGACACAGAGTCACACGGAGACCCAGAGACAGGAGACTGTGTGAGCACTGTGAGCCAGGCCAGATAGAGACATAGCTCCACTTCCTACTGCACTGCCCCAAATACAAGCTGGTCAGGGACACATTCATTCCCAAATTCACAAGTTTGTTGTTTGTGTGTTTTCATACATTGCAATTGCTTCGGCAAAACGTGTTTATTCTTGTAATGCCAATAAAGCTTATTCAATTGAAATTGAATTGAGAGGTCTGTGTACCAGCAGACCTCCCATATCCAATCGGCACCCAGGGGGTCAGTGCTTTGTGGCTGAGGCTGTGTGTGTGTGTGCGTGTGCATATGTGTGTGTGTGCGTGTGTGTGTGTGCGTGTGTGCGTGTGTGCATGTGTGTGTAACCTCAGAGATCTGATTGGCACCCGGGAGGTCAGTACACTGTTTATCTCTCTGTCTGTCTCTGTATGAGCTCGATCTGCATCCCCAGCTCCGGTATACTGTGTAGCTGTCTGTCTTTACGTTACTGTGCTACTTTTACTGTTTAAGTTTTACGTTATGTTTTGCTATGTAAGTTTTGCACTTATCTTGGATTACTTGGAGGTTGTGATTCATTATGATTCTTTACTTGGTTACTTTTAATGTTTTTCACTACATTATTTATTTTTTTACATTGTTACTTTTGTTTTTATTTCATTTTGCTTTGTACATACCGGTCTTCTCTGTCTTCCATGTTGTCACCTCTTTTCTCACCTCTCTCTGCCACATTGTCACCTCCTCTCTCTCCTTTCTCCCTGTTCAGATCCTCGAGACCCGGCAGACGATGCGAGACTCGGAGAGCGGTCTGGAGCGCATGTCCATCGGGCACCACATCCGAGAGAGGGTCCACGTCATGGAGCGATCAAGGAACAGGAAGGCTGTGGACCGAGAGGAGAGGCAGGACTTCATTAACCTGGAGGAGAGTGAGTGAGGCGAGGAGTGAGGAGGGGCAGTGAATGGGAGAGGATGGGCAGCTGTAGGAGAGACTAGGGGACAGGGGAGGGGAGGGGACCTCATTAACCTCATAACCTCATTAACCTTATTAACCTCAAGGAGAGAGGGAAGGTTACTTTGCGCTTCTTTATACTTGAAAAAATCCATCCCTCATTTTCCTGTCCGTGTGTCTCAGGTGAGGCAGCTGCATTCGATGAGGAGTAGAGGGGTGCAGCCTCGCGCTACCCCCCCCCCCCAGGGCCCGCTCCCTGGACTACCAGCGGGAGTGTAGTGCGGGGGGGCATCTGGCCCTCACTGCCCCCCCAGCCGGCAGGATGACGACAGACAGCCTTCCTCCCGCCGCTACGACTGGTGAGACACGTGCAGCACACGCAACCCCACGGTGAGCGCTGTCTTCCTGTCACACTTCCTGTGCACATATCTAGAGAGCCACTTGTTTAGTTGTGATGAAACTGGGTCAGGACATTCTTTAGCACAAGCATATTCCAAATTGACGTACAAAAGACAAGCAAATAACAGTAGAAAAGGGGAGATGAGAAGCATTGCAGGGTTGCCAGTGATAATATTGTTACTGCTAATAAGAGGTTAGAGAGTGTGTTTTAAAGAAGCCTTGCTCAGCACTTCTGTATTGGCGTGTGTGTTCCATCATGTCTTTTTATTTGCAGGTGCACAGAATTGAGTCTCTTCCTCCCTCCTCTGACAGTGTTGAGATTGAATTTGCTGAAGACTAAGCGATCAGATGCTGCATTGTTGATTGGAAACCATTCATCTGATACATGAATCAGCCTGCAGTCACCAACTACATTTATATATATATATATATATATATATATATATATATATATATATATATATATATATATATATAATGATATATATTTTTTTGTATTACTGTTTTTTTCAGACAGCCTTTTCAAAGAAAAGTCTTACCTGTCTTTCTCCAGGATTCAACGGGTCATACGTCTCACTTTCATTCATATTTCACTTTCTTGTTTGTTTGTTTTACTATTGTTGTTGTTGTTCATGTTCTGTATGATCTCTGTTTCTGCTCGGGTCATTCTTTTCCAAATTTACTAACAATTCCAGCATTGTGGGGAAGCATATAGGCGTTGAATAGGCTTTAGTGTGCAGCGCAACACTGAAATGCTTCCCCTGACTTACTTCCTCCGCAGCCCTGGGGAGTCTTTTCAGAAGCATTTCGCTGGAATAGTTAGTAAGCCTGGCAATTAACTATCGAGCAGAAACAGCAACAGAGAATCATAGAGAACAGACAGAGCCCACACAGCAGGATATTAAACAGGGATTTTCTTAAAGACATGAATGAAGATTTAGCCTTTTTGTTGAAACGTTTGTCTGCTGCCTTGAAAATTTTTTTTTGTTGTTGTTATAGTGTTGAAAGTTAGGGATCATTTTAGTTTGGGAGGAAACAAGGCTGATCCATCACTAAGACCCATGCTGGACTCTGTTTAAACTCCAGCACACTTTGTTTAATGTTTTGAAGAGCAGTGTAGAAGTGCTTGAGAAAGGCATCAGCTGCAATGTGACTGAGTTATGAAAGCTGTGCGTGAACCTGTACAAGCAGCTCCAGCACTGCATTGAGAACATAGACATCACAGTGGACTGTAGTAAAAAGCCCTTTTATTTTGGCTTTGTTTATACAGATTTATTTTGTTTAAAAATGATTTATACTTTTTTCTTAAGTATGACTCGCTCATTGACATAAAAAATGAGCACTTTTTAAATACTATTATCATTACAGACCTATGTCAACAACTGCTAACTTTCTCTGTAAAAAGAACTACAGCTCCCATCACCTCTCACGGTTAATGCTGCTGCATGCTGGACACTGCTGTATTTCTGCTGTGAAATTTTTTGACTGGTGGGTGACGCAGGTTTCACCATAATAAATAAAAGTGCATGTCCTGCCAAAAAGCAAAAACATAACTAAGAAAGTCATGATTTTCAGATACAAGCACTTAATTTAGCTTGCACTCTACCAATGATTTATTATTATTGTTGTTGTTATTATTACTATTATGATCAACAACCAAACATAATTATTAATATTGCATAACAATTTTATGATTATTAATATACTATTAATTCTTATAATATATTAGGTAGGTCCTTTCTTGATTTTCTCTCCCCAACAATTGATTGAAACAGCGTGTTTAGTAATTCCTATAAAGCCTGCGTTCTCTGCTGAAATCCTGGTTACTGAAACTCGTTGTGACTGCTCTCTGATACTAGATTGAGAGATGCGCTGTCCTTGTAGTCGCTTCTCTGTGCTCTGATACATGGAGTGAAGCAGACCACCGTTCGGGCTTGTGTAAATAGTGAGAGAGGGGAAGAAATTCATTGCTTGTTTAAGATGTTTTGTAACCAAGATTTGAGCTTTAGGATCGGCTGGAATTCTTTGAATGAATAAGACATTTGAGTCGGTTTTCCTCTACAGAAGTTGTGTGGTGTTGTAAAGAGCTGTGCCATTTGTTAGCAGTTTAAAGAAAAGTAGCGAAATTTAACATTTTGTAAGCATTACTTTTTTTTTTTTTTGAATGGCTATTTTATAATTTGTAGATTAAGTGGTGATTTTTTTGTGTTATTTTGGGGGAGGCAGGGTGGGTTGTTTATTTGGGGGGGCTAAGGGGAGGAGTCTTTATTTAATTAGAAAGATGATGGAATAGGGCATATGTTGTTATGATAACCATAAAGAGTTTGAATTTATTAATCTGTGTTGAAATAATGAAATATTAAAAAAATAACTGTAGAAAATTCTGTGATGCACACAAAGAGGTAATTTATATCATCTCCATTTCATACCTGTTAACTACCCTCTGTGAAGAAAAAGGACGAGGCCCCTTAAAGAAAACAGCCCCAGACAGAAAAAACAACACGTCCCAGAAAGCTCAGCATCAGAGTCAGGAAGGGGCAATAAGGAAGCAGGCAGAACAAGCCGGTGTGTTGCGGTGGGGAGACATTCCCGGACTTGTTTGGTGTGCTGACCAACTATTACAAAGACCAGCTTTGTAGTAGGTAATTACGCAACACTGGATTGTATAGGTTTTCCAGTTTTGACTGTTTTGTTTAAAGTGTTTGTTTTAGACTGCATTTTCTAGCGTTTCATTTGCACTGTTTATTTTTCTTTTGTGTGGGTACTGCTGGGATATTTGTTTATTTGGAACGGCAACGAAAATTTAATCGCAGTCCTGGCATATTACGCAGTTACTGGGGTCTGTAACGTGTGTGTACGGGGGAATCCTGCAAGTTAAAAAAATAAATAAAAACACACACAGGACACTCGGGCGGGGTAGGCAAAACACTGTTTATTGCGACGAAGTTCTTGTTTGGTGCTCGCCGAAAACTTGCCGGTTGTCCATTGGATGCAGGGCCTCCTTCTTGTGTGGACATATCGGGGAAACCAGCCTACCGTCAACCCTCTCCAGGGTTCAGCAAAGGGAACCCAGCGATCACCTCTTTGTTCCACTCCAGCCTCCCGTCAGAGGGAGCACAAGGAATACTTACCTGTACTGTTCTGACTCTCCAACAGAGGGAGCCCAGCGACCCCTTACCTGTTACTGTTCTGGCTCTCCAGCAGAGGGAGCCTAGCAACCACCGACCTGTTACGTTCCGGCTTCCCAGTAGAGGGCGCACAACGATCACTTACCTGAACTGTTCTGGTTGTCCTGCCGAGGTAGCGAATCGGCCAGCAGTAGTCTGATTAGCCTAGTGAGGGTTCAAGAAGTGAGATAGTTAGCCGCCTGCACAGGGCCAGTGTCTCTTGTAAATTAAACAACCTTGTATTGTAAATATTGTAAATAAAAAGTACTCACCTTCAGAAGTACGCAAGTGCCCCATTCCTGCCAGGAAAACTACTCCCACTAGTGGCAAGAGCTAGTACTTGTTTCACACCTGTTATGCTTGTTCTGTGTGATTTCTATATTGCTGTATCTGCTCAAATCATTTTAAAGGCTTACTGCTATTCCAGGAATAAACTGCATCTGAAAATTGGGAAGGGGAAGCATATTCGCATTGCGCTGTGCAGTTAAGCACATAGGTAAAGCATAGTGCACTGAAACTTTTGTAACAGTGATGTGTTTCCATGCCTCGCTTCCCCAAAATCAGCCTTGAGGAGTCTGGCAAATAATGACCTGAGCTGCAATCACAGATGGGATATTAAACAGAAATGAAAATAAATATTTGAAATCTTAGATGAGATAAAAGCACAAAGTACAATGTAAGACTTTGTCGTTTGTCGTTCTCTATGCCTCAAGCCTGCCCTGGAGGGATCACCTTTTCTCTTCAGTTTGTTCCAAGTATGTTTGGTACTGACAGCCGTGCATAAGGCCAGACCATTTTTCTTCTAATTGTATATGTTTACTTTTAAAGGATGGGGGGTCAATTAAGAAAAAGCCATTTCTGGAAAACGAACTAGGAATGATAATTGATGGCTGATCAATATTGGAAGGTTGTGTGGCGTGTTGACTATTAGCATATAACTAGTGCAAGGACGTGCCAAGAAATGTATGAATATATCCAGGATAGCTTAATAATGAATGGCTTGCCACACCACTGCTTCACTTTACAAGGACATGCATTTATACACAGGAGCTATTTTCTTTCATTTCCAAACAGTACAGATGGGGTTATTGGAAACATTCCCTTTAAAATTAGGCCTACCTGTTATTAATCAGTGAAGGAATTAAACTCGGGAATTCGCTGGGTCAAGGTGATAAAACAATATTATTATTATTTATTTATTAGCAGACATATAATTGTTACAAAATATCACAGTACAAAGTATCGCATTATAAAATATCACATTACAGAACATCATAATACAGATAAGAGCAGTTATGAAAGTACAATACAATCAAATTTAAGTAAGAGTAAAATAAAGAATACAATAAGGTGTAAGAGCAAGTTGACTAAGCAGTTATAGTTATAGTAAATATTTGCTCATATGAGTAAAGTCCAGTAAGTACATGTAGTAAGTATGACATAATTAGAATGATTTCCCTATAAGAGCAAATACAAAAAAACATGAGTACGGTTACCTATAAGAGTAAAATCAGATACAAGATACAGTTATAGTTAGGATCAATAGTTGAATGCAGCAAGGTATGGAGCAGTTCAGTGCAGGTACAAGCTGATGCAAAAACTGGTACAATTGGGTGTCATATAGTCCGGTATAGTCGAGAGCTGAGGTTTACAGATGCTGTCTGAACAGGTTTGTCTTGAGGAGGTGCCGGAAGGTGGTCAGGGACTAAGCAGTCCTGACATCCATGGGTAGGTCGTTCCACCATTGAGGGGCAAGAGTGGAGAAGGAGCAGGCTCTGGAGGCTGGGGAGCGGAGGGGGAGGAGTGGAGGGGGTGTAGGGAGAAATGATAGTCTGGAGATAGGAGGTAGCAGAAAGGTCAAGACAGCAATAGAGTACAAGAGTTTTGAATTGGATGCGAGCAGTGATAGGGAGCCAGTGATAGGGAGCCAGTGCAGACAGCAAAGCAGCGATGTAATGTGGGAGAAACGAGGAAGGGAAAAAACAAGGCAAGCAGCAGAGTTTTGGATGAGCTGGAGCGGATGGGTAGCAGAGGCAGGAAGGCTAACCAGGAGGCAGTTGCAGAAGTCGAGGCGGGACAGTACCAGGGCCTGAACTAGGAGCTGAGTGTAGTAATCGGTGAGGAAGGGGCAAATTCTGCGTATGTTGCTGAGGAAGAAGCGACAGGAGTGTGAGAGTATGAGAGGGATGGGTCACGGGTAGGGTTGTCACGATACCAGAATTTTGAACTTCGATACGATACCAGTTCAATTTCACAATACTCGATACCTCTTCAATACCATGGCAAAAAAAAAAAAATCTTAACACGCAAAATAAGAGAACATTCCTTTAATAAAGGTAAACAATCTTGACTCTAGGTCAAACGGTGCAGGTGCAGTAAACGTAATTTGCATATTATCACTTAAGAATTTTTTTTGTGTAGGACTATGATTGACTGGCCCTTTAATAGTTCAGCTTATTTTTGGTAGTGAAATAAAGAGGATGAAGTAAAACTACAAATGGATGAATTTGAGATTTTTATTAAGTGATTCAGGTGAGTGCTCTGTATATTATTGACGGAGAAAAGTTATATATTATATATATATATATATATATATATATATATATATATATATATATATATTATATTTGTGCTTATAACTGTGACTACAGGGGTTTCAGGTAAGTACCATATGTGGAATAAATCAGCACAAACTGGGGGTTCAGAAAATAAAAAATCCATTGTTTGATTTGATACCCACTAAATTTAGTAAAGAAACATAGGGCAGCAGTGTGGAGTAGTGATTAGGGCTCTGGACTCTTGACTGGAGGGTTGTGGGTTCAATCCCAGGTGGGGGACACTGCTGCTGTACCCTTGAACAAGGTACTTACCTAGATTGCTCCAGTAAAAACCCAACTGTATAAACGGGTAATTGTATGTAAAAATAAAGATAACTTGTAACAACTGTAAGTCGCTCTGGATAAGGCCGTTTGCTAAGAAATAAATAATAATAAACAAAAAACTAATGAATGGCAGGATGAAAAAAAAATGCGCTTTTTAGAAAAAAAGAACATTTGTTGTCAATAAATATTTTTCAGTGTTCTGAGTAGAAAAAAAAATATTTTACAATCAAACTTCAAGGTCTTGGGAACATGTCTAAAATGAAAGAATTAAAATTGAACACCAGAACAAAAGTTACAGTCATTTATAACAAAACTATAGAAAACGCAAGAATTACAAAATAATGTATAAAAGAAGAAAATGATCAAAAACAAGGGAAACGCAATCTTTTTTTATTTTGTTTGGCAATGTTTTCTTTGCTATCCTGCGCGTCTGCTCCATCCAGTGCTCTCTCACACAGCGTGAAGCAGTCAGTCAGATTCTCACTGACGTAGATGACCATATTGGGTATAATTAGAAAGCCACAGTCCGCCCCTTTCCAAGAGTGGCAGCCATACGCGCCTATGATATACCGCTCTCATGTACTACGTCTTAGAAGGCCGAGCACGGGGGCGACCGCAATAAAGCTAGACTAACCTCAGAGAGAAATCTGTTAAGTGTGTTTGATACATAGACAGATAATTAGAGTCGTTATTTGTAACATTAATGTGAAGGCAGACAAATACTATCTATCACTCCAACGTAGACATTAGCGCTAAGTTAGCTAGCTTGCTTTCTTAATTTCACATTTCCCCATCGTTTTCATTGATGACATGTATTTTTAACTTACATATGTGATGCATTCATTCAATAATCTACGCTGCCGCTAACCTGTCTGAATTATTTGAAGAGGTCAGGGTGCCTGTCCGCCAAATGCTTTGCTAAATTTGAGGTGCTGCCTCCTTTTGTTTGTACCGACTTAAAGCACAATTTTCATTATACAAGTACAGAGTGCTCCGATACTTTCTGTTTTTCGGTATTACCGAATGCATAATTAATGAAGCTCAGAACCGTTTTTGAAATTTGGTATCGCGGTAGTATCAAAGTATCGGTATTTTTGACAACCCTAGTCACGGGTGACACCAATGTTCTTAGTGGATGAGGAGGGTGGTGAATTCAAGTGGAATAGAGATAAGAACATAAGAACATAAGAAAGTTTACAAACGAGAGGAGGCCATTCAGCCCATCTTGCTCGTTTGGTTGTTAGTAGCTTATTGATCCCAGAATCTCATCAAGCAGCTTCTTGAAGAATCCCAGGGTGTCAGCTTCAACAACATTACTGGGGAGTTGGTTCCATACCCTCACAATTCTCTGCGTAAAAAAGTGCCTCCTATTTTCTATTCTGAATGCCCCTTTATCTAATATCCATTTGTGACCCCTGGTCCTTGTTCCAGAGCCTCACAATTCTCTGTGTAAAAAAAAAGTGCCTCCTATTTTCTGTTCTGAATGCCCCTTTATCTAATCTCCATTTGTAACCCCTGGTCCTTGTTTCTTTTTTCAGGTCAAAGAAGTCCCCTGGGTTGACATTGTCTATACCTTTTAGGATTAGTAGTTGTCTTTGTTCAAGACTGAATAGATTCAATTCTTTTAGCCTGTCTGCATACGACATGCCTTTTAAACCCGGGATAATTCTGGTTGCTCTTCTTTGCACTCTTTCTAGAGCAGCAATATCCTTTTTGTAACGAGGTGACCAGAACTGAACACAATATTCTAGGTGAGGTCTTACTAATGCATTGTAAAGTTTTAACATTACTTCCCTTGATTTAAATTCAACACTTCTCACAATATATCCGAGCATCTTGTTAGCCTTTTTTATAGCTTCCTCACATTGTCTAGATGAAGACATTTCTGAGTCAACATAAACTCCTAGGTCTTTTTCATAGTTCCCTTCTTCAATTTCACTATCTCCCATATGATATTTATAATGCACATTTTTATTGCCCACATGCAATACTTTACACTTTTCTCTATTAAATTTCATTTGCCATGTGTCTGCCCAATTCTGAATGCTGTCTAGATCATTTTGAATGACCTTTGCTGCTTCAACAGTGTTTGCCACTCCTCCTATTTTTGTGTCGTCTGCAAATTTAACGAGTTTGCTTACTATACCAGAATCTAAATCATTAATGTAGATTAGGAATAGCAGAGGACCTAATACTGATCCCTGTGGTACACCACTGGTTACCTCACTCCATTTTGAGGTTTCTCCTCTAATCAGTACTTTCTGTTTTCTACCTGTTAACCACTCCCTAATCCATGTGCATGCATTTCCTTGAATCCCTACTGCGCTCGGTTTGAGAATTAATCTTTTATGGGGACTTTGTCAAAAGCTTTCTGGAAATCTAAATAAACCATGTCGTATGCTTTGCAGTTATCCATTTTCAATGTTGCATCCTCAAAAAGTCAAGTAGGTTAGTTAGACACGATCTCCCTTTCCTAAAACCACGCTGGCTGTCTCCCAGGATATTGTTACCAAATAGGTAGTTTTCATTTTGGATCTTATTATAGTTTCCATAAGTTTACATATAATAGAAGTCAGGCTTATTGGTCTGTAGTTACCTGGTTCGGTTTTGTCTTCCTTTTGTGGATCAGTATTACGTTTGCTATTTTCCAGTCTGTCGGCACAACCCATGTATCAAGAGACTGTTGCATGATCTTGGTTAGCGGTTTGTAAATAACTTCTTTCATTTCTTTGAGTACTATTGGGAGGATCTCATATGGCCCAGGGGATTTGTTTATTTTAAGAGCTCCTAGTCCCTTTAACACTTCTGCCTCTGTTATGCTAAAGTTATTTAAAATTGGATAGGAACAGGTCGACATGTCGGGCATGTTGTCCGTGTCCTCCTTTGTAAAAACCTGTGAAAAGTAATCATTTAATATATTTGCTATTTTTTTTTTCTTCATCTATGATTTTGCCATTTGTGTCTCTTAGACATTTAACCTCCTCTTTGAATGTTCTCTTGCTATTATAATATTGGAAAAGTGTTTTGGAATTGGTTTTAGCCCCCTTAGCAATACTGATTTCTATCTCTCTCTTGGCCTTTCTAACTTCCTTTTTGACTTGTGTTTGCAGTTCCAAGTACTCTTTCTGTGTACTTTGTTTTTGGTCCCTTTTAAATGCTCTGTAAAGTGCCTTTTTTCGCTGAATATCTTTTTTAATTGATCTATTAAACCATTTTGGCCATTTTGTTTTAGATTTAGATTTGTCTACTTTTGGGATGTAATTGTTTTGTGCCTCTAGTACTACATTTTTAAAAACAGCCATCCTTTTTCTGTGGATGTTTTCTCTATTTTACTCCAATCTACTTCTGTTAGTCTCCGTTTCATACCTTCATAGTTTGCTTTTCTAAAATTGTAAACCTTAGCTTTAGTCATTACTTTTGGGGTTTTAAAAAATATTTAAAATGAGACCATGTTGTGGTCTGAGTTTGCCAATGGCTCTCTGACCTCTGTTTTAGTTATTCTGTCTTCATTATTTGAAAAGACTAAATCAAGGCATGCCTCCCCTAGTCGGTGCCTTGACAAATTGCGTTAGGAAGCAGTCATTTGTCATTTCCACCATTTCAATTTCGTCCGTCGTGCCCCCATCGGGTTTTCCCATTTTATACGGGGAAGCTGAAATCCCCATTAGTATGGCTTCTCCTTTTCTACACGCATTTCGAATGTCATTGTACAACAGATTATTTTGCTCAGCGTCTGAATTTGGCGGTCTATAGCATGCTCCTATTATTATGCCCTTTGAATTTGTGTCCATTATTCTGACCCATATTGATTCTGCATTGTTTTCTTTGTCCTGATTTAACACCTGGGCTTGAAGACTATTTCTTATGTATAGCGCTACCCCTCTGCCTCTTCTGTCCTGCCTGTCTTTCCTATACAGTGTGTACCCACTAATATTATATTTGTCTCCATCACTCTCAGACAACCAAGTTTCTCTAACACCTATCACATCGTAGTTACTTGTTAGTGCAGTAGCTTCAAGTTCTAACATTTTGTTTCTGAGACTTCTAGCATTAAGATAAATACATTTAATAGTGGTCTTACCTGAGTTGTTGCCCTTGTTTTGATGTGGTCTCCCTTCTGTTTTTTTTGTTTTCTCCCCCCTTCCTTTCTAGTTTAAATGCTTCTGGACCTCCTGAAGGATCCTTTCTCCGAGTAGACTGGTTCCCTTTCTGTTTAAGTGCTGTTTAAGTGCAGTCCGTCCCACCTGTATAGATAGTCCTTGTTGTAGAATGTGCTCCAATGTTCAAGAAAGGTGAAGCCTTCCTGTGTGCACCACAATTTCAGCCATGCATTTTGATTTTGTATTTCCAGCTGTCCATATGGTCCTTTCCAGCTGTCCATATGGTCCTTTGTTTCTTTTTTCAGGTCAAAAAAGTCCCCTGGGTCGACATTGTCTATACCTTTTAGGATTTTGAATAAAGAGATCAGCGATGGGGGAGGACAAGGTGGGGGGGGGAGAAAAGGAGGTTTGAGATGATGCGAGTGCATCCAGGAAGATCTGGGCATCATCAGCACAGAAGTGATACAAGAAGCCATGGGAAGAGATGTAGGGACCCAGGGAACGGGTGTAGAGAGAAAACAGGAAGAGTCCCAGGACTGAGCCTTGGGGGACACCTGTCGAAACAGAGCAAGAGGCAGAGGGTGAGCCACGCCACGACACCCGGTACGTGAGCGTGGAGAAGTAGGAGGCGAACCAGGCAAGAGCAGTGCCGGAGAGTCCCAGGTCAGTAAGGGAGCACAGGAGAACAGAGTGGTCAACTGTGTCAAAGGCAGCAGAGAGGTCGAGGAGAATTAGGACAGAGGAGAGGGAGGCGGCACGGGCAGAGAGTAGAGAGTTTGTGACGGAGAGAAAAGCAGTTTCAGTGGAGTGTGCTGGGCGAAAGCTAGGGGAGGAGGGAGACAGGACGGTAGTTTTTAATATGGAGGTGATGCAGGCTTGTTTGAAAGCAGAGGGGAAGCAGCCAGAGAGCAGAGAGGTGTTGAGGAGAGGAAATAAAAGGGAGTAGAGCAGGGGCAGCAGCCTGGGAGAGGTGAGTGGGGAGGGGGTCCAGAGCACACGTGTTGGGTTTATGGTTCTGGAGCAAGGAGCAGAGAGATCGGAGTCTGAGAGGGGCGAGAAGGAGGAGAAGGAGAGTAGGATAGTAGGGGTTGCAGAGGGTGATGGGGAGGGAGTGAGCAGGGGACAGGGTATGGGTGGGGAAGGAAGCGAGGTAGTGAAGAGTTTGCGGATGTCTGCAATTTTGGAGGAGAAGGAGGCAAAGTCATCAGCCATGATGGAGGAGGGTGGAGGGTGAGGCCTAAGGAGGGAGGCAAAGGTAGAGAAAAGTTTACGGATGTCTGCGATTTTGGAGGAGAAGGAGGCAAAGTCATCAGCTGAGATGGAGGAAGGAGGAAAAGGTAGAGAAAAGTTTACGGGGATTGTTGATACAAGACTGAATGATAGAGTGGAAGTAGGAGCATTTGGCAGACTTCAGTGTAGAACAGAAGGAAGCGTGGAGCGAGCGATAGTGATCCAAGGCAGCAGGGAGATTGGTTTTCTTCCATTTCTTTTCAGCAGTGTGCAGTTCAGTACGAGAAAAGCGGAGTACGGATGAGAGCCAGGGCTGGGGCGGGGAGAGGCAGGCAGGTCGAGGGGTGAGAGGGCAAAGGCAGTTGAGGCAGGTATATTAAAGATAGTCATGGTAGGGAGCAGTAGAGGAAAGGAAGTAGAAATGGGTACAGGAGAGGGTGGTGTCAAGAGGGAGATGAAAACAGACAGGTACAAGGAGGAGCGAGGGCATTAAATAGAGAAAAAATTAAATCTTATATACTTAAAGAGCGATTGGTCCATCAACTGCTAGTCTTCCTAGGGTGTCTAAATCAATAAACAAGGAATCCTGAATAACTGGATTCTATAATGCAAGTATTATTCGAATAACATTTTAGATAAAATAGACAGTGGCTAGGATTAGAAGGCAAAAGCAGTTTCTTGATTCAGAATCAATGATATCGATGATAAAGTGAACTATATAATATTAATGTGTTTTTTATGGCTTGTGATGGTCTATGTCCCATCCCTTACAAAAAAAAAAATACTTTTAACTTGCAACTGTGTTTAACTGAGACATTGAATATAATGGGACTGTTTATTATTAAGAATGCAACGACAACTACTGCTTTACTACTTCATACTGTATGTTTAAATGACATGTCTGGTTTTAAACAAGCAATAATAAGTAATGAGTATAACTGTACTTGTAACAAATAAGAAAATTCCTGTCCTTACCTGTGGTGTTGGGTAATGCTGTGGGTTTAACCCAGGATGGAAGAAAGAGGGAAAAAAAGAACAGAAACAAAAAGTTAGTGTAAAGCGGTGCTGAATGCTCTGTGCGTATTTCCCTGTGAGGGGGCACATTCACAGAGAAATGCGTGGTTTGTTATTCAGTAACCTAAATAATCTATTAAAAGTAAAACTAAAAGAAATATTCAAAGAAAATAATTACTGTTTGATTGTTAATGGCGTTTACTAATTCCATGTGGTGCCTGGGTGGCGCCATGTTTGTGGGTTCCTGGTATTACCTGAAGGCGCCGTGATTGTGCGCGGCATATAATACCTCGGTTGTACCGTAAAAAATCTTACTGTTACCATGGTGTAACTGAAGGGCAGACCATGCCATGACTAAAGTCAAGGGGTGTTGTAATTTATAAAAAGTAAAATTGCACATTTATTTAAATAATTATAGGTTGAATTAAAATAAAACCTAGTGATTTTATATAGCTATTTTGATATATCTATATACTAGTTTGCTGACTGTATAGAAATGGTTTCTAAAGTTTATTGTTCTGGTTAATGGTTTCTCCCATAGGGGAGGAGTGACCTCTGCCCAGTATAAAATGAGGCTGAGGCAGAACAATAGAGAATGGTGATCAGAGTTGAAATAATCAGAGATGAAGAGAAGGTTTAGAGAGATGGGTGGTGTTGCATCGGGAAAATCTTTCTCGTCTGTTCCTGCTAAAAACAGGTGAATCATCCTGCACTTAGGATATTTTTATTTTATTGTATGAAATTATAAAAAAACTACTCATCCGATGTCAAAATATGTATATATAGAAATAACATCATATGTTTTTTAATTTAAAAGTTCAAAACCTATACTACTACTAATAATAATAATAATAATAAAATAATAATTAAAAACTTTTTTTTTATTATTATTTTCTGCCCGAGGGTTAGGTAAGGTTTTGTTGACACCATTGCCTTGGCTCCACAGCTGCGCTATACAAATCATGCACACTGCATGTACAATTCTGCCCTGTGAAGACCCTACTGTCACAGCAAACTCTGCTGTTTATAAGCAGGTCAATTCGTGTACTCATAAACACCTCCTTTTTTTTAGCAATAAACTTGTCCTTAGTGAAGGCTAAAAACGAGGTTTCTGTGCACTGCCAGACACGACCATCTCATTCTGTTACAAAATTTGTGTTCAGGATCGCTTTCACCGAAAAAATACATAGCCTATTTTTAAATCAATACAATACTACAAAATTCTAAATTGTGGTTAAACAATATGTATATCTGGCTCTGGCAGCGGCATGTCTAGTGGGGTGGCATGGGGGGCCTTCCCCCCCCATGGTTTAGCTCTGCCCCCCCCAGCTGAGATAGCCAGACTAGAATGATTAGCTTTAATTCTAACACAAGATACAGGACTGAACACTCGGGCTCAGCAAGTTTGCTGGGTATCACCTTGTAAGGATTACGTTTATGAACACTACCTAACCCTAAATTGTCGCCTATGCTTAACCAATGATCTGTCTATTTTTCAGCTCTCTCTCTATTTCTCCAGTTATATGAGTGTTAGAGTGGTGTGAGAAAGCTACTTCGTATTTCCTCACCAGTCCCAAAAACCTAGAGCAACACAAATTACTTAACTAAGGAACTTGCTGTTAACCAATGCTGTGAATGAAACATAAAAAAATGGAATGTACTTACCAGTAGGGATGCCTGCCTGGGTCTGATCCGGGAAGGAGTGCATATCTGCAAATAAATAACAAAAGAGAAAAAAAATTAGTAAATGTTAACAGTGTTTAAAATGACAAATCATGGCTATTATATCTGAAAAAGGATCTGTTCAGATATAATGCAATGTTAGTTTATTTTAGTAGTTATCTGTCTGGTGAGAGTTGATGTGTGTGTTATCTGAAACAAAAACACATTGGAAATTTGAAAAACGCCAAGTTATCAAAAGTGCCCATCCTCCTGGATGACCTCATCCCACTCCCTCTCTGAGTGCCGTAGCTTCTCCTGGCACCACACCCCCAGCTGTGCTCTGTCCCACTTGTCTGGTGCGGGGTTCTTTGATTCGAATGGTGGTTGGAAGACTGTGGCAGAGTGGTTGCAGTGACGTCACAGACCAGGAAGGAGCAACACATAAACAAAGAAGGTCTGGGCAAAACTGAAGCGTAACTGGCACTCAGCGCGTTTATTAAATAATAAAACAAAAAATTTAAACAAAACAAGAGACAGAAACAAAAGGGCACGTTGGCCAAATTACACTAACAAATATTGTGCTGGCGGTTCCAGCACAATAGCAGTTGTTTTAGTTTTTTTTTTACCTCTATTTCTCCTCTCCTTAACTCCCGTTCATTACTCCCTGAACACTCTCTCCCCGAGCGCAGAAAGCTGCAGGTTTTTATACAGGTGACCATCTCCCGATTAGCAACAATTAATCAATGAATTAACTCGGGAGATGGTCACCGTCTGCACAAGGTTTTTAAATAAATAAACAAAACAAAAACGCACGGCTTTTCGCCGTCATCTCAAAATAATAACTAAGACGGACGGCTTTGTCCGCCTGCATAAAAATACAATACAACAATAACAACAACAACAACAATAAAACAATAATACATAAATAAATATAAAGGGGTGGGCACTTTGCCACATGACAAATAGGAAAGAAAGAGCTGCCGAATTTAAAGGCGTATCTCCTTGCATGCGCTTTTGGTCTCCATTTTGTCATATATGTGTTTTTAAACTAGTATTTTAAAAGGCATATGGGCTTTAGAAGAGTGCTGGAGATGGGCTGTATTGTTTTCATCGCTTTTTTTTTTTTTTTTTGTGAGCCCCGTCTGGGTGCATGTATTGAGCTGCACTGCCCTTTAGTTTTAAATTTTAATTCTGTGTTTAGTTATTGTTTTAATTAAACGGGCAGTGCAAACCACTTGCCATGAATGTGTATTCTAGATCTGCCCTGTTTGTTACGTATAGTTTACCACCTGTATAAAACGATGTTCATCACCTGACATAGTAGTGTGGTTTAGTTTATATTTTCCTTCTGGTATTCTGCCTGGCTGATCCCACCCTGATCAGAACGAGTGCCCCTCCCGGGTGCTACATATGTTCAGCAGCATTCTGCCACATAAATTAAAGTGATTTTTTTAAAAATAAATATAATAATTGATTCAGCAAAAAGGAAGGAAAAAGTACAAACTATTCCTGGAAAGTCTAGACAGCAGCAGGAGATTGAACGCTTAGTTAGAGAAAGGAGACAGCTGAGGAAGCAATGGAGAAGAGCAGAACAAAGTCAGAAGGAGGGACTCAATCTGTTACAAAGGGTCATAAAAGACAAGCTTGCAACATTGCGCAGAGCTGAGCGCCAACAGAAACACTACAAAAATAAGGAGAGTGCGAGAACTAACTTTTATAAAAACCTGTTCAAATTTGTAAAGAAGTTATTCACCAGTGAGAAAAATGGCACACTAAAAGCATCTAAGTTTGAGCTGGAGAGATATTTGGAGGAAACACATATAGATTCAAAAAGGCAGGAGCCTATGTCAATTCCATCAGACATCCCACCTATCAATCCACCAGAATACCAAATGGAGGACTGTGCACCTAAGTGGAAAGAAGTAGAGCAAGCTGTGAAAAAAGCAAGCGCTTCATCATCTTCAGGGCCTAATGGAGTTCCGTACAGAGTGTACAAGAGCACTTCAGGAGTTCTACGAATCCTGTCTAAATTGATGAAAGCGGCATGGGAAAAACAGGTTGTACCAAGAGCATGGCGCCGAGCAGGTGGAGTCTTTAAACCTAAAGAAAAAGATTCTACAAGCATGTCAGTTTCACCCTATTTTCTTATTAAGCGTAGAAGGCAAGATTTTCTTCAGCATTATTGCTCAGAGATTGTCAACTTACCTATTAAAGAACTGCTTCATTGACACTTCAGTACAAAAAGCGGGCATTCCAGGTTTCCCAGGATGCTTAGAACACACCAATGTGAACTGGCAACAAATTCAATAAGCTAGAAAGGAGAGGAAGGAGCTCCATGTGACATTCCTGGATTTGGCTAATGCATATGGTTCAGTGCCACATGAACTTCTTTGGGCAGCATATGATTTTTTCAGTGTACCGATGACAATAACAAATTTAGTGAAAGCCTACTTTGAAGATTTGCAATTTAGTTTTTCAACTTCAGAATTCAGCACTACATGGCAATGCCTAGAAGTTGGAATAATGGCAGGATGCCCAATTTCTCCACTGGCTTTTACCATTGTGCAGACGACACAAAAATAGGAGGAGTGGCAAACACTGTTGCAGCAGCAAAGGTCATTCAAAATGATCTAAACAGCATTCAGAATTGGGCAGACACATGGCAAATGACATTTAATAGAGAAAAGTGTAAAGTACTGCACGCAGGCAATAAAAATGTGCATTATAAATATCATATGGGAGATACTGAAATTAAAGAAGGAATCTATGAAAAAGACCTAGGAGTTTATGTTGACTCAGAAATGTCTTCATCTAGACAATGTGGGGAAGCTATAAAAAAGGCCAACAAGATGCTCAGATATATTGTGAAAAGTGTTGAATTTAAATCAAGGGAAGTAATGTTAAAACTTTACAATGCATTAGTAAGACCTTACCTAGAATATTGTGTTCAGTTCTGGTCACCTCGTTACAAAAAGGATATTGCTGCTCTGGAGAGTGCAAAGAAGAGCAACCAGAATTATCCCGGGTTTAAAAGGCATGTCGTATGCAGACAGGCTAAAATAATTGAATCTATTCAGTCTTGAACAAAGAAGACTATGCGGTGATCTGATTCAAGCATTCAAAATCCTAAAAGGTATAGACAATGTCGACCAGGGACTTCTTTGACCTGAAAAAAGAAACAAGGACCAGGGGTCACAAATGGAGATTAGATAAAGGGGCATTCAGAACAGAAAATAGGAGGCACTTTTTTACACAGAGAATTGTGAGGGTCTGGAACCAACTCCCCAGTAATGTTGTTGAAGCTGACACCCTGGGATCCTTCAAAGAAGCTGCTTGATGAGATTCTGGGATCAATAAGCTACTAACAACCAAACGAGCAAGATGGGCTGAATGGCCTCCTCTCGTTTATAAACTTTCTTATGTTCTTCTTCTGTTCTTATGGCAATGGAAGTAATTATTAGGGCATCAAAATGGGTAGTGGGGGAAGGGAAGGGAAGTCTTACAGATTTCCCAGGACAGCTGCCTCAAAAAGAGAACAATCCAGGTAAAACCAGAATGGATGGCAACCTTATATAGAGATCACAATAAGTGCGTTCCCTAGTATGTTTCCATGTTGATAAAACAAGTTAATTGTCATTAAAATCTGATGTCCTATAATATACATATGCGTGTGTAACAGGGGAGCTCTGGACTGGCCATCTGACGTATGCACAATGCTGCAGGTAGAGGGCGGCAACCCTGTGGGATTCGCCTGTCAGCCATGGCAGTGACACAGAGAGGTGGGGAAGAGGGTGTGTGGGCTTTCCCCTCTCTCCGAGTGGCTGGGAGGCGGGTCTTGGGGGGATTGCTGGGCCTATAAATTAATATTTTGTTGTTTTCTCAGATCTGCCCTTCTAGACCTAACAACGAACTAGCGGTAGTGCTGCTCGGCAAGACCGTGGACGGACGGGAAAGAAAACAAAAGAAACTCAAAGAGAAGAATCTAAAGAAATAGAGAGAAAGCGGGGAATCCTTGGGCAGACCCCGATAGTGTCCAGAAAGAGGTGAGGGAACAGCAAAGTGTAGGACGGAGACCCGGGTCGTACAGGTAGTGACGATTGGGGAGAAACGCTGCAGAGTGCAGCACCTTTATTTTGTAGTTTTGATTACTGTGTTTTATTTTCCCTTTTTCTGTTTTGCCTTTTCGTTTTCATTATTCTTTGAGCACCTGCGAGTGCACCTGCAACACATTGTATACCCTGCCGTGGTACTCCGGAGGTCCTGGATAATATAGTTGGTAGCCAGGCCACGGACAACAGCGCCCTCTGCGGGCTAAAAGAAATCAGTTAAAAAAATAATAACAGAATACAAATAAAATTGAGCACCTGTGCGGTGTTTCTCAAACACAAATTCTGTCTCCTGTGTCAGTGATTACCCACACCCCGTCACAGCGTGGCTAAAAGTACCTGGGGTCTGCAAAAAATACGTCAGGAGAAAAAGAAGGAGGAGATGGACATTTTTTACCTTACTTTGGTGACTTATGTCTCTTACTGTATCACAGGTATTTACTTTTTTCACCTTCAACATTTTACCTAAGAGTGCTGGGAACTACAAATTAAATGTAGAATGGTGCTTTTGGCTGATTTACTTTTAAACTATCCGTGCTGTATAGATAGTCAATGGTAGTTCTCGTGCTCGCTGTAACTTGGCGCGAGGAACTACCTTTCCTCTTGATTTTAATTTGTGTCTTGGAGCTTTGAAAATGTGGACGTCTATGTCAGCTGGGCTGCGCACGCAAGCTCATGCACGCTATTTTGTAAGACGGGGTGAGCCTAATGTACATTGATGCATGGGGGGAAAAGCATACGTGTACTGCATTGAGAAAGAAACAGCAGGATTATAATAAATTAAGCTGTGTTATCTGTAGGTGATTTATTGAAAGATAGATAAATATTTATAAGAGTATTTATCTATGTTTATGGTTATATTTTTTAATACAGATGTATTGTTTTTAAAGTGCAACACTGTATTGGTCTAATATTTAAACTTACCTGGGATAATGGTATAACCTAAAAGGGGAGGAACCTGGGACAGGTATAAAAAGGCAGCTTTTTGGGGAGTTGACGGTTGAGAGCCGTGAGAGGAGGGCGTCATGGGCTGTAGTTGTAGTCAGACAGTGTTGTTTAAAACAGAAAAACCCTCTTTGCAAACTGACTTGGAAGTTGATGGTCCAGTTTGTGTTTTTTTTTTTTTTTCTTCTACGGTAAATAGTTTCACAAGTGTTAAGTGTTAAATTCCTGTATTCCTGGTGAGTGAGAAATAAAATATTGCAATTTTTTGGAATTCCTGCTACTGATTTGCCTGCTGTTTTCTGCACCATTTACACCCACCACCACTCTTGCCTTTGCCTGCACGGTCACAATACTACAGGCGGGTCTTTAGACTAATGTAGTTTGAAGTGCAATCATGGAGAACAAGTGTGAACAAGGTAAAAATATTCCTACATTTATTATTTAAGGGAGTAGCAGAAAACGTGACTGGCCTCTTGTTAAACTGAGTAAATGAACCATAATAATTGCACAGAGAATCCAGTTTAGCCATGTTTAAAATGAGGATGTAGCAGCTCTTTATATCTTTTCCATACTTTGTCAAACCCTGAGACTTTCTTTTGAATGTAATTTTTCCTTCTCTTCCATATGAGCAATTTTTTTATCAAGTCAAAAAGGCAACAAAAAACAGTGATAGTATTACAGCGTACGAAGATACCAATTTTAGCTTTAAAATTATTATTTATTTTATTATTTATTTCTTAGCAGATGCTCTTATCCAGGGCGACTTACAATTGTTACAACATATCACATTATTTTTACATACAATTACATTATTTTTTTTACACAGGTGGGTTTTTACTGGAGTAATCTAGGTAAAGTACCTTGCTCAAGGGTACAACAGCAGTGTCCCCCACCTGGGATTGAACCCACGACCCTCCGGTCAAGAGTCCAGAGCCCTAACCACTACTCCACACTGCTGCCCTGAAGGTGTTGTAATTGTAATTGTAAACGTGGTCTGTGTTTGTGTCACTCAAGCCATATACTTGCCGGTGGTGTGAAATATCCTGCATCCCCTGGAATTCGTGCATCCCCAGCCCTTCGGCTCTTTTCAGAACACCTCCCACTTTTTTCTGTATTTCACGCGCACGCTCACAGGTGGAAAGGATCTGTGTGAGCTATTGCTCTGTACACAGACATATTTAATACAAATTCAAATAAATAAAAATATGAAATGGTTTTATTAATAACGTTCTTGTGTGACTGTAAAGCACTACGTAATGTATTTTTTTTGACAGTAGTCTATCTGGTTACGTATAACAATCTTTTGTTTTTTGGTTACGTACGCAGCAAATTTGCCAGTGTTGGATTAACTCTAATAGTGTTAAATTCAACACTGCCGCAGTGAACATATGATCCCAATCTATACAGTGTTAAAGTTACACTTTCAAAAGTATTAACTTTTTTACACTGTCATAGAGTTGTATTAACACGAGCCATTGTTAAAAATTAACACCGGACGTTGTTTTTCCTTAACACTGGAGCATAGTGTTAAAAAAAAAAAACACTATGGAGTGTAAAACGTTAACTCTATAGGATTTTGTGACAGAGTGCCCTGGACTGGATGGCCAGACAATTCATTCCCATGGTTAGGTGGAAGTCAGCCATCTCGAAAGGGGGCGGAGCTACGGTACACCAAGTCATTGACCCGGAAGGGAAGCGATGTGGCAACCGCGGATTGGAGGAGAAATGGTTGCACTCGCTAACCAAGGGGACATGACTGACGGTACAAAAGGGGATGTAGCGAGGTGATCTGTTCCTTTGTTATGATTAAGCTGAGCTGGAAGGAGTACCGTGATTTATCGTGAGTGTTTTGTCGTGTTTAAAAATCTACTTGTTTGTTATTATTAGACGGCTAACACGATCCGGAGTTGTCGCTAAAGGCCAGCACTAAACCCGGACAACACTGCAACATTGTACACAGATAAATTGTATTTCACCACGAGCACTATACACTCACTCTGGACGTGTGAACGTGTGTGTCTTTGTGTGTGTTCTGCTGTGTTTATTATTTACGAACTGTGTCTTATTATTTCAGACTGCAACCCGTTGTTTTGGAACAGTGCAATACACATTGCTGTGTATTGCCTGGGATTACTCTTTGTGGTCGCCAGACCAGGATTATAAAAATAAAACCCATTTGGATCGGAAACTTTGTTGTCTGTCTTCTGTTTCATAATCACATCACCACTACACCTGTGCACTTCAAAGTATTTTGCAACAGAGTTGAATAGAATTAACTCTATTAGAGTACTGTCTCAATTTATATATACTGTACCTACACTATAAATATATTACATTCCTTTAAAAACATATCATGGGCACTGTGGCAAAGTGGTAAATGGTACATGCAGGTGCAGCACAGTAATCCAACAAGAAAAGACAGACAAAGTATGGGTGAAAAGGTTTCTGTTTATTTTAATCCATGGGTCTGATGACCAAACAGAGACAAACAATGATGGCTGGCAATACACAACGATGTGTATTGCACAGTAAATAATGATGGGTTGCAGTCCCGTTTACAATAAACAATTATCCCCCAAGAACAATAATCCCAATGCAAAATACCCAAACACAAACCTCTCCCAGTGAGTGCTGTAGTGCTGGTCGTGAATTTACAAGATTATTTTAGTGAACAGTCAGTGCGTTGTTGTCCAGGTTTTGTGCTGGCCGTGGGCGACAGCTCCGGATTGTGTTAAACCGTCTAGTCTAATACTACACAAGACAAACAAGACGATATAGACAGACTGACAAAAAACAAACAAAGCACTCATGTTGTCTTTAAGCACAGAAATTCCGGTCCTTTTGGTTCAGTTTCAAAAACAACAACAAAAGGAACAGATTACTATTCTTCGTCCCCCTTATATGCTGTCACGCATGACCCCTTGGTAAACGAATGCAGCTGCCTTTACAATCTGCGGCTACTACATTGTTTCCCTTCCGGGTCAACATGTTCTTGCAACAGAGTCTTGCCTTTTTCCAGACTGACCAACTTCCCGACCCGGGGAAAGAACTGTCAGGCCAGCCGGTCCAAAGAACTCTGTCCTTGCTGCTTAGCGCCCTCACAGGTCGGGGGGGAGATTTACAACCAAGATTCATTATATTTCTGTCACATATCCCACCGCTCAGAGTGGAGGCAAAGGAACACTCGGCTGAATCTATCTTTCCCATTACTCCCCCCTTCCAGGAAAAAGAATCCACATTTTGATGGTCTTTCCCAGCATGGTGTACCATGTGGTACATGAAGGGTTGCAATGCCAGATACCACCGATCTATCCAGGCATTGCTATCCTTCATTGTGCTTAACCACTTGAGTGGGGCGTGGTCTGTGACAAGATCAAATGAATGCCCCAGCTGGTAGTAGAGTAGTTGCGCTCCCGAGGTAGCATCTTTTTGCTGAGATACAGTATCGGGTGTTCTACTCCGTCTACCTTTTGGGACAATACTGCACCCAAACCCACATCCGATGCATCGGTGTGGAGGATGAATCTCTTGGTGAAATCTGGTGTGATAAGAGTGGGGGCCTGGCAAAGTTTATGCTTAATAGTATCAAACGCCCCCTGACACTCAGCTGACCATTTGATAGAATTTGGAGCACTCTTTTTGGTGAGGTCAACTAAAGGGTTAACCACTATGGCATACTCGGGGATAAAGTAATAACCAGCTAATCCCAGTAGTGACCTCACCTGAGTCTGTTTTGGGGATCGCCACGTCGACCAAAGCCTGGATTTTGGTGACCACGGGTCTCACCCTTCCATTTCCCATTAAAAATCCCAAATGTTGAGTCTCTGTCTGTCAAGTTAGCTGTCAGCCGGGCTGCCCTTAGAGACTGAAGGATGGCTGTAATCCTAGCCAAATGCTCTCGCCAGGTGGAGCTGTAAATCACCACATCATCAATATACGCTGTTGCATATTCATGATGTGGGTGTAAAACCTGGTCCATCAGTCTCTGAAAGGCAGCGGGCGCACCATGTAGCCCAAACGGCATGGTTTTAAAATGAAACAGCCCTTCTGGTGTTGAAAATGCGGTTTTCTCTCGAACTGCGGGTTAAGGGGATCTGCCAATATCCCTTTGTCAGGTCCAGAGTCGAGATAAACTTTGCCTTTCTCAGTCTATCTAGAAGTTCGTCGACCCAAGGCATAGGGTACGCATCGAACTTGGCAATAGCGTTTACCTTCTGGAAGTCCACACAGAAGCGACTGGTATCGTCTTTCTTGGCCACTATGACAATTGGACTGCACCACTCACTCCTGGAAGGCTCAATCTCCCCAAGTTCAAGCATGTCCCATACCTCTTTGCAAACGCTATTTCGTCGACTTTCCGGGATCCGGTAAGGTCTCTCTCGTACTGCGACACCTGAGGGAGAGATAATGTCATATGTAACTAAGTTCTGTCGGGACTAAAAAAAAAAAAAAAACACCATCGCTGAACTCCTCAATAAGCTTATGCAGTTCCCGTTGCTGATCGGGAACCAATTGTTCCCCCAAAGAAATGATTTTTGTGCTAGGAGTCTCTGGACAGGGGCCTAAATCATCCTCTACATTGCCTGGGGCTATAAATAAGACCTCTCTTTCCTGCCAGGGCTTTAATAAATTTACATAGTAAATTTCACGTTCATTATGATGATCGGGCTGTCTAATTTCATAATTCACCGTCCCTATAGCCCGAATCACTTCATATGGCCCCTGCCATTTAGCACATAATTTCGATTATGATGAGGGAAGTAGCAGCATTACCTTGTCTCCCTGGTCGAAAGGTTCGAATTAGTGCATTTTTATTGTAATGCTGCTGTTGTCGGTGCGGAGCCGATTTGAGGCTGTTCTGGGCCAAACGACCGACCAAATCCAGGCAATCTCTTAGTAAGAACACATGCTTCACTACATTTTTGGATGAGCCTTTGTGCTCCTCCCACCCCTCTCTCAAAAGATCAAGGATGCCATGAGGCTGTCGGCCGTGCAAGAGCTCGAAAGGAGAGAACCCTGTCGAATTCTGCGGCACCTCTCTCACTGCGAAAAGGAGGTAGGGAAGAAGCAATGCCCAATGTTTCTGCTCTCGCGTTACAAACCATCTCAGCATCGACTTCAAGGTCTGATTGAAGCGTTCCACCAAACCGTCCTTCTGTGGATGATAAACAGACATCCTGATGGGACGTATTTTTAATATTTTATATACCTGCTGTAGTGTTAGACAGAAAGTTGGTTCCATGATCAGTCAAGATCTCCTTCGGGATCCCTACTCTAGCTATAATCAGTACTAATTCTGTTGCTATTGCAGCGGCACTAGTAGACCTCAATTGAACCGCCTTCAGGTATCGCGTTGCATAATCTACCACTACTAATATAAGTGTATACCCGGAGTCAAAAGTAGCAAAGGGCCCACTATGTCCATTGCAATGCGTTCAAAAGGAGTGAAAATAATCGGCAGTGGAACCAAAGGGACGGGACGCACTCGACCCGGCGCTACTCACTGGCAGTCTGGGCATGTGGCTACATATCTCGACACATCAGTATGAAGACCTACCCAATAGAATTGAGCCAATATCCGCTCCCTTGTCTTGTCAGGTCCGAGGTGCCTCGCAAAAGGGATATCATGCGCCAGCCTCATGACATCGGTCCGACAAGACAGGGGAACAAATAATTGTGTTACAGGCTGTCCTGTGCCCACGGCTAGGTTTACCCTATATAGCAATTGCCCCTTGATACCGAAGTATGGATAAACTAGCATCCCAGTGCCATCAACATCCTTACCTTCAATAGATCGGACCTGCCCCCAAGTGTGCACTAGTGACGGGTCATTAAATTGGCCCGACACTATGTCCACGTTTGAGTACCACATGTCCGGTATATTGAGAGGGGCGGGAGTAGTATCTGCCCTAGATGGCCAGGTAACCTCGCCCTCTCGGTCACAATGCGTTCCAACTCCCTTTGACTGACGTTTGTTACCATCCGAACGCTCTCCTACCAGACCCCAGCATTGTCTTAGCGATGTTCCCTCCCATTTTGCGGTCCTTCTCTCTTTAATTGTTTTTCTAGGATGGAAAATAGGAGAAAACATTTCGGCTTGAAAAGGAAACATCACCCATTTGTAAATTTTTCTTTTTTTCTGCCACGTTTACATGTGCGGTCGGGACCCAGAATTATTGGGTGTGGTAGCCTTTCCACCACCCCAACTAATAGGTGGCGTTTTATCAGTCCCACCGATAAATATACTTTTAGGGTGGGGTATGTCGCCGTATCTCTTTGGACGCAGGAGATCGCCACCTGGCCTCATGGCTGCCATGACACACAACCCAAGAGAGCTGCTGTAATAACATAAGAAAGTTTACAAACGAGAGGAGGCCATTCAGCCCATCTTGTTCGTTTGGTTGTTAGTAGCTTATTGATCCCAGAATCTCATCAAGCAGATTCTTGAAGGATCCCAGGGTGTCAGCTTCAATAACATTACTGGGGAGTTGGTTCCAGAACTGAGTGTAAAAAAGTGCCTCCTATTTTCTGTTCTGAATGCCCCTTTATCGAATCTCCATTTGTGACCCCTGGTCCTTGTTTCTTTTTTCAGGTCAAAGAAGTCCCCTGGGTCGACATTGTCTTCTATACCTTTTAGGATTTTGAATATGACATGCCTTTTAAAACCCGGGATAATTCTGGTTGCTCTCTTTGCACTCTTTCTAGAGCAGCAATATCCTTTTTGTAACGAGGTGACCAGAACTGAACACAATATTTCTAGATAAGGTCTTACTAAAGCATTGTAAAGTTAACATTACTTCCCTTGATTTAAATTCAACACTTCTCACAATATATCCGAGCATCTTGTTGGCCTTTTTTATAGCTTCCCCACATTGTCTAGATGAAGACATTTCTGAGTCAACATAAACTCCTAGGTCTTTTTCATAGATTCCTTCTTCAATTTCAGTATCTCCCATATGATATTTATAATGCACATTTGTATTGCCTGCGTGCAATACTTTACACTTTTCTCTATTAAATTTAATTTGCCATGTGTCTGCCCAGTTCTGAATGCTGTCTAGATCATTTTGAATGACCTTTGCTGCTGCAACAGTGTTTGCCACTCCTCCTATTTTTGTGTCGTCTGTAAATTTAACAAGTTTGTTTACTATACCAGAATCTAAATCATTAATGTAGATTAGGAATAGCAGAGGACCTAATACTGATCCCTGTGGTACACCACTGGTTACCTAGTTCCATTTTGAGGTTTCTCCTCTAATCAGTACTTTCTGTTTTCTACATGTTAACCACTCCCTAATCCATGTGCATGCATTTCCTTGAATCCCTACTGCGTTCAGTTTGAGAATTAATCTTTTCTGGTAATCTAAATAAACCATGCCGTATGCTTTGCAATTATCCATTGTCGATGTTGCATCCTCAAAAAAAATCAAGCAGGTTAGTTAGACACGATCTCACTTTCCTAAAACCATGCTGACTGTCTCCCAGGATATTGTTACCATATAGGTGATTTTCCATTTTGCATCTTATTATAGTTTCCATAAGTTTACATATAATAGAAGTCAGGCTTACTGGTCTGTAGTTACCTGGTTCGGTTTTGTATCCCATTTTGTGGATCGGTATTACGTTTGCAATTTTCCAGTCTGTCGGTGCAACCCCTGTGTCAAGAGACTGTTGCACGATCTTGGTTCATTCTAAGAATCTGCCACGTTCTCAGTGATGTGCGTGACAGAGGCTCCTGGAAGGCAGCACACTGTTGTAGTAAGGGGGTCCAAACTGCAAACTGAACTTGCTGTGTTTCTCAATATGGAGTCCCCAACAATTATGACCTCCCTTCTTTTTGCTGCCTGCCCAGCACTGTTTATATGGTCCTGGATGTTGGTTTTGATCATCTAAATTTTAAAGTGGCTCAAATTTGTTGGATGTTTGGATTTCTGGTGGTTGTGTTTGACGAAGTTTCTTTTTTTCCCTGCTTCTGCCTATCTGAACCCAGCTGTTTCGACCCTCTTCCATCTCCCTGGTGGCTTTAAGTCTGCTAAGGGTGCAGACTTCCATGAATTGTGGATGTGTCAGCTCCTCAAGCTCCTGTTGCTGTATCATTTCCTGCAGCTCCTTTTCCAGCACACTTACTAGTTTGCTGGAAAAGGAGGGTCAGGTGACATTTTTATCGTGTCATGAAGCGATTCCAATCTAACTGTGGGCGTTTAGAAGCCTGAGATATATTGCTGGAAGCCATTCAGCTTTTAAAGGTATATATATATATATATATATATATATATATATATATATATATATATTAGTGTTTTATATTACTATTTTTTATTTATTATTAGTTTTATTTGCTTAGTTATAGTTTATATAGGTTTATATAGGTCGACCTCGATTGAACATATGTTTTTTATAGGCCATTGCTGCACTATCTGCTGCCATTGTCATCGTTCCACCTTAAGTTGTTTTTAACGGCAAGAGTTTTGAAAAATTCCCAAAATTTCCACGAGATCCAATATGGCGGTCGAACCATGTGACTTTTTCATTCGGGGACGCCAGTCTGGTTGTCCAGCCATAGGCATCTACTTATGTGTGCGTTTTCATAACTCTGTGATGTTGTTTGTGCAGAAAATAATAATAATAATAATAATAATAATAATAATAATAATAATAATAATAATAATAAACATAACAATAACAATAGGCGTCCCAGCCTTTGGCTTGGAAGCCTAATAATAATAATAAACACAGCAATAACAATAGGCTTCCCAGCCTATGGCTTGGAAGCCTAATAATAATAATAATAATAATCCTAACAAAAACAATAGGCTTCCCCAGCCTACGGCTTGGAAGCCTAATAAAATCAGCAGCGATTACACCATTCAATAAACTGGACTGAGAAGGAGGAATCGCAACTATAGAGCAGCAGACTTCAATCAACCAACAATAACACAGACTGGTCGCCCACCCTGCAGTGAATGGGTTAACCTAAATAGCAATACAGAAACATAAAAGTGTTAAGAAAAACCTCTTAGTTTGCAAAGCATTTCTCTATAAACAAAAGAATGCAAATGGATTGTCTCACTACAACCAATCCCGTTTCTATACGGCCAGAAAACAAACAGAATCATTATTCTCAACTTTCTTTGCATAGACTTCGATACACGCCGCAGTCTTGCTCATACTAGCTGTTCCTCTCTCTCTCTAGGTTGCAATTCCAAAAATCTCTCCTACAAAGTACATCTATAGCGAAAAGACAACCAAGGAAATTAGTTGCCAATTACATGATTTAAGATATCAACCAGATAGTTTAAGTAGAAAGAATTAACAACGTGCAGTGTCAAAAAAAAGTACCAGGTGCGTCAATTAGAAGCAATGACATCACCGCTGAAGATGAAAGGTAAGCTACCGATCGTTAAAACATCAATCGATTCTAAATGACAACAGCATTCAGCTATGGTATAATTAATTAAACAATGCATTATCAACATCTTTAAAGTGCAATCATGGATTTATTAAAACAGTCCCAATAGTAGTTAAATATACAAAAAGTAGGGAATATATGACTAAAATACACATTTGTTACATATATGCTACCATTAGGCAACATTATCCGCAGACATGGAGTGAACTTCCACTGCTATGCTGATGATACCCAGCTATATTTGTCCCTAAAGCCAGGAAATTCTTCTGCCTGGGTGTTATTAGTTACTTGCCTTACAGACATCAAGCATTGGATGTCACAGAATGTTCTAATGTTGAATTCAGATAAAACAGATTATGTTAGTGGGCTCACAGAACCAACTAAAAGGAAATGTGGGATTACATGAGCTTGACCCTTGCAGTCTCTCATCAAAATTCAAAACTAGAAATGAAGAGTTTGGAGGTCATCTTTGATCCTGATCATATTGGGGAAGTTACTAAAGTATCTTTTTATCATTTGAGAAATATAGCCAAATTTAGACCAATTATTTCTGTATCTGATGCCGAAAGACTAATGCATGCCTTTGTTTCATCTAGAATTGATTATTGTAATGCACTTTTTTCTGGTATCCCAAAATGTGTGATATCACGCTTACAGCTTGTTCAGAATACCGGTGCTAGAATTCTGACTAAAATCAGGAAAAGTGAACATATTACCCCTGTTTTGGCCTCTTTACACTGGCTCCCTGTGCAGTATAGAATTGATTTAAATATTTTGCTGTTAACTTACTTAAGTTACTGACCCCATATCTTCCAAACTGCACTCTGAGATCACAGGATGCGGGGCTGCTGATTATTCCTAGGGTCAGCAACAGCAACACGGGAGGTAGGGCTTTTGCTTGTAAAGCTCCTACATTATGGAATGCTCTGCCATCATTTGTCAGGAAAGCTGGGACCGTTACAGTTTTTAAGTCAAGATTAAAAAAAGCACTTTTATAAAATGGCTTTCTTATCTTAGTGGATTTTAATGTAACTTTAAAATTGCTGCTTTTGTAATATTATTATGTGTATACTGTTTAAATCTGTTATTTAAATGGTCTGACTGTGGCAGTTGTATGTGTGACATGCTATACAAATGTATTGTGGTTTTGTTCTTTTTTTTTCCTGCTTTGCGACTTTTGTATAAAAAGCGCTATATAAATACAATAAAGAAATAAAGAAATAAATACAATGAACAGGATGGAAATAGGGGGAGAGGACTGTGAAAAGGATCTTTTGGTTATAGTGGAGTCATCATTAAAAGTCAATGTGGTGAGGCAATTAAAAAGGCAATATAGAATGCTATATTGCAAAAAGCATATTATAGAAGTCTATCGAGGTTATGCTGAGATTATACAATGCCCTAGATAGACCCCACTTGGAGCGCTGTGTGCAGTTTTGGTTACTTCACTACAGAAAATACATAATTTCACTCGAGAAGTTACAGAGAGGGCAACTAGGCTGATCCCAGGACTTATTGACATGAGCTACGAGGACAGGTTAAAATAATTGTGACACTGACCCCTTGCTGTTCTACCCCACTGTATCAGTGACCCCTTGCTCTTCTACCCCACTGTATCACTGACCCCTTGCTGTTCTACCCCACTGTATCACTGACCCCTTGCTGTTCTACCCCACTGTATCACTGACCCCTTGCTGTTCTACCCCACTGTATCACTGACCCCTTGCTGTTCTACCCCACTGTATCCCAGTCAAATATAATGTCTATACCCTCCTTTATAGACTTCACTGTCTATTGAAGAATATCAGGGCCTATTAAAAGGGTTTTGAAGAGGAACCTCATGTGCTGTTGGCATGCGCATGCGCAGGAGACCCAGTGGAAGGGTCTGGGAAGCTGCTGCCGTCAAGCCCAGAAGTCTCTGGAACGTCACTACTGAACTAGAGGAACTTGCACAAAACTTATCCTCAACCGGCAGACTGGCCTTGCATATGTCACAGGGATAAAACCCTGGCATGATGCAAGTAGCAACTCGGTGTACAGTAATGTACAACTACTGCCTCAGTCTGCTCGAAGAGCTACGGGGCGGGTCAAGACCCAAACTGAGTACTCTGGTACTGGACCAGGAATGGTACCACGGTTGGGAACTGGTTCGGTGACTTTGCACCGAGTCAGTACGGTACGGTACCGGGATGGAACCGGGGCGGCACCGGGTCGGTACAGTATGGTACCGGTGTGGTAACCTCATTCCCTGTTCGTATGGTACCAAAGGAGCGGGTCGGTGACCTTGGTTCGTGTTACCACGGGAAGCAGTATACAGGGATGCCCATCTGTATAAACTTCCAGTAAAACCAGTTGGTACAAGTTAAAACCTAACAGCCTTCATAATGTTGCTGCAAGCAGTCACCAAGACGGCAACGAGAGACTGCAAGCAATCTCAGCCGAAGCGCACAACTCGGTCAATGCAGAGCTGCTGAGCCCTGCAGCTGTGCTCATCTTTCTGTGAAAAAAGACAAGAGAAAAATATGTTCTCACGGACAACAGTAATAACACAATTACAGTACAGAAAATAATATTGTTTACAAAAAACAACATTTTAATTTTAACTCCAACCGGAGCTATGCTGCCTGTAAGGAGATCACAAGTCAGCAGACTCAAGTTGCTTGATACCTGGGAAGGGGCAACAGGAGCCGCCAGCTTCACGTAGGGGCACGCACAAGGCCACTGCGGGACATAAAAAAAAAGCAGTGCAAATAAATACATGTAAAAGAAAAACTAATACAACGTTTATAATTATAGCATTAGTGCAATACACAAATATTAGCGAGTAATATATGCAGATAAAAGCAACAAGTACTCATCTGTGTACAGCTCTCCTGTCAGGTTCAGTTCTCTGAAAGTAAAAATGATGCTGGGATCTGTGCATGCAGTCCTTTTATGCCCTCGGGTGCGGCATGACTGCGTCACAGGCTCAGGAGAGCAGCTTTGATATATCTTATTCAGGTTTCGGGGTCTTTAGGAGGTAAACACCCATTAGGTAATGGTTACATTTCATACTTGAAAGGGAACATTATTATTATTGCTATTACTTTAATGGAGGCCTTTATATGGTTATGGTACAATACAACACATTATTTATTTACTGCAGAGCTCTCTTTCATCACCTCCCAAATACACAACTGACAGAAATAACAAAACACAATCTAACACAGATTTTTTTTAAATTGTTTATTATGTTTTTTTTAAACAAGAACACTTATTTTTTCTGTATTTAGTTTTGAAAAGTATATGCAGAATAGTATAACAATCAGAACTATAAGACAGTAGATAGAACAATAGCAATGATGATGACAACAATAGCAATAAGAAGAAGAAGAAGAAGAAGAAGAAGAAGAATACACATACTGTTGATTTGTGTCCAGGCTAGAAATGAATTCCCTTTTATTATTTTACAAGAGAAAAATATTATTATTATTATTATTATTATTAAGCAGCAACTGGTGGTTGCATTTAGGAAGACAAAAAAAACACATTACAATATACAAATAAAAAAAAAATAAAAAAAAAAATATTGATGGAAATCCTTAAATTTAAATATAAAACAAGCCCTTTTCTTCCCTAGGGACAGTCAGCTGTGTTTTTAAAAAAGCTGACTCCTTATTGTGCTTCCTGTACAAACAGCAGTGATGTAATACCTGTGCACTGGGACCAGGAGCCTCACTGCCCTACCCTGTACAAACAGCAGTGATGTAATACCTGTGCACTGGGACCAGGAGCCTCACTGCCCTACCCTGTACAAACAGCAGTGATGTAATACCTGTGCACTGGGACCAGGAGCCTCACTGCCCTACCCTGTACAAACAGCAGTGATGTAATACCTGTGCACTGGGACCAGGAGCCTCACTCCCCTACCCTGTACAAACAGCAGTGATGTAATACCTGTGCACTGGGACCAGGAGCCTCACTCCCCTACCCTGTACAAACAGCAGTGATGTAATACCTGTGTACTGGGAACAGGCGCTCATTTCGGATGTTTGCAATCATTCTGAGACGTCTAACTGCAGTGACTCCAGTGCTGTGTGTTACTGTGTGTGAAGCTGCTCTCCTCTACCTGAGTAGCTACAATAGTTAGGGCCCTGCGTTTTACGCAACCTGCTTTCTTAGGCTGCACTTCATTCCTCCTACCACAAGGTGGTCATGTAGTCTGCTTAATTAAACCACTTATTGATTAATAATCTCCAGGTTCCTTTAATCATCTCAATTAGTCATTCTATTAACGCGCATTGGCGCGTTGATTAGGCGGCAGCAGCAGCTACGGACATTTATTTAGTCATGCATCCCTTTATTACTAATACGTCTTGTTCAATATTATTTCTTAGAATGTGTAAATAATTTAAATGTTTCAGTTTACTAGTAGGAACACATAATTTGTCAACAAAATATTTTAAAAAAACAGCAGATTCCCGGAACAATTTATATAAAATACTGAAATCATAACATCAATGCTGTAACATATCTATTACAAATATAACATAGTAATAATAATAATAATAATAATAATAATAATAATAATAATAATAATAATAATAATAATAATAATAATGCAAGGTTGTTCGCAAGCAGCACATTAAGTGTCACTTACAGCTACATGAAAGAAAATGTCCCATGCATTAAATGTTGCTATTAAACTTAAGCATCGTCAGTTGGTTAACCCTGCCTTCTTTCATAGATTGACGTTGTTCTGTAAAAACTTGGCCATAGAAGAAACACTTCTTTCAGCATCTACAGAATTGGTAACAACTGACAAATATATTTTAGCCTTTTGTGTTAAATTGGGAAATAATTCTTCAGCTTTAATCCAAAGTTCATTCAGTCATTCTACTGCTGTTTTCTTTTGCATATGGTAGGCATTTGTCCATTTCTGATTTACAGTCAGCATCAAATCCTGGAATACAATATAATGGAAGGGTTTCCAGATCCAAACTACACACTTGTTGTGGGTCGAATATCCTTCCTGCCATCAGAAAGTTATGAGCTGGTTAAAAAAAAAAGTGTTTTCTTTTGCATTGATCCAGGTTGTAGTAATTAGTCAGTTTTTCAGAAATAGAAGGTTTTTACATCTAGTTTGTTTATTGCGGTGTCTGTGCTGTGTACCTCTTGTGCCATTGCACGGTATGTATTTATTAATTTTGCAACTTTACTATATGTTTGATGGACTCTCACTTCACGGCTTTCAAACCACTGAATCAGATCTACCAGTCCCTTGGCATGCGTCACAATTAGGGAGAGTTGAGATTTTAAACTTTGCACATCTTTAAGAAATTTCTGGAGGTACTTTAACACACAGTGTTTGGTGAAATGTGCATTTCCTTTTCCACCAAGTCTGCGTAAAAAGGGATGTATTTGGAATGATGTTCAGCAGCAGAATAGCAAGTGCCCCATCGTGTTATGCATGGCTCAGGCGGCAACTTTATGGGTAAAGTACAGCCTCCTTGTTGGATTGTTTCTGTCAGGTGGTCTTTAAAAACTTAGTTTTCTGCTGGGCAATGTTTAAACAATTTTTTTTAACGTTTGCAACCAGCTTGTCTGCTTTCGGAAAATTATTTGCCCAGATATTGCTGGCAAGGGCTATTATGTGGGCATTACAAGTCAAGTGTACTGAATTTGGCAGTAAACCTCGAAGAATGTCATTGTATGCCTTGATCATTTAACTAGCATCTGAGACAAATCCAGTCATATTATTAAAATTAACGTCAAATGCGTTTAAACATTTCACAACGCCCTGTGCCACCGATGAGTAAGTGCAGATTAACTGTATCAGCTAATATTACTTTCAGTTCGAAGGTATTCGATAGTCCTTGGAGAACAAACAAAATGTGCAAAATATACTGATTTTTTGCATTTGTAGACTCGTCAGTAACCACAGATACACTGTCAGACATCTTTACCAGTTGTACAATTTTTATCTTGTGCAACTCAGCAATTTGGGGGAGATATTCCTTTCTCAGTAGATCTGCTGTAGGAATTGCTCCCGCATTTATTACATGTTTGTTCAGAAATGCACGTAGTTTGGGATTATCAATTTTTTCCCAGGGGAATATTAGCACAAACAAATGCCTCTGTCAAATCGAAAATAACATCCGTCAGCATTCATAATTTTCTTTCCCCTTACAGTCAATCTCAGCCTTTCGTTTTCTGTGTTTTCTGATGATAAATGTCGGTCTATTGTTGACTTTCGAGTGTGGTCCAAAGATAAATTGCAAGTTGTGCAAAATAAATTATACCCATTGGTGTACAGAACACCAGGTGGATATTGTTGTGTGCGTTCACTCAATGAAATGCTTTTTGATTGCGATGTCTTTGACTCCATGTTTAGGTCTCTCGATTTTTCTTTTAACGCATCAATTTATTCAATTACCATTTATACTCATCATAATTAGCTTTTATTTTTCTAATTAGTCAAAGCGTAATGTGTTGATTTCTTAATAGTGAATCCAATTACTATAACTGGAGTGGCTGTAGGGACATCTAGGGGATAGCAGTTGAATTACAATTGAAAAAAACAGGTTGCGAAAAACGCAGGACCCTAACAATAGTAACATCACAGAAAGGTAAAGGGGTAGTAAGGATGTGACTGCAGTGTGAACATAAGACTTTTCATTGCTGCTCCTGGATTGAAGGGGCTCGGCCGGCAGGCTGGGGTGCTACTGTGAGGGGCTCCACTGTATTTCTACCTGTGTGTGCAGATCCCATCTCTGATACTACATGCCACAGAGCACCATCTGCCTGCTCCAAATCAAACTGCCTCTTAATGCAGACAGGTGTTATATAATCTTATATATAATCTAGAATGTTTAAAACACTGGTCTAGATCCACTGGAGATGAACATTGAAACTATTTAATAGATTAAAACTGTTTGTGCAAAAGGCAACCTGGCCTTAACAAAATAAGTCATTTATAAGACTCTGTGTATATCTATATGTATATGTGTGTGTCTGTGTGTATACATCTACATCTATACACACACAAACACACGTTATAGATAGATAGATGTACATACATACATACATACATACATACATATACACAGTGCTGGTATGAAGCACCCTGGCGGGGGGGCGGGGGGATCCACACATGCTGAGGCTAACCTAGCCGATGTAGTGCTGAATACTGGCACTAGCACAGAACACGCAATGTGGAGCACAATAAAGCAATTAAAAATATATAAATAGAAAAATTTATATATATGGTCACCTTCCATGTCAACAGCCACCTCCGGGCAATAAGAAGTGGAGGTAAAGGCTCCATACTGAGCCCTCGCTGTGACTGCTTCCCTGTCAGGTATCTTCACAGCAACGCACCCCAGTGAGGGTACAAACACAGGGGCTTCAGCAGCGCCCCCTATAGGCAGGGCTTCTTATTAACTAATTGCTTCATTGTGCTCCACACTGCTTGTTCTGTGCCAGTATTCAGCACACTACTCTGGATAGAGAAAACCCCATGTGACTGCATGCGTGTGTAATTATATATATATATATATATACACACATACACAGTACTGTGCAAAAGTTTTAGGCAGGTGTGAAAAAATGCTGTAAAGTAAGAATGCTTTCAAAAATAGACATGTTAATAGTTTATATTTATCAATTAACAAAATGCAAAGTGAGTGAACAAAAGAAAAATCTACATCAAATCAATATTTGGTGTGACCACCCTTGCCTTCAAAACAGCATCAATTCTTCTAGGTACACTTGCACACAGTTTTTGAAGGAACTCGGCAGGTAGGTTGGCCCAAACATCTTGGAGAACTAACCACAGTTCTTCTGTGGATTTAGGCAGCCTCAGTTGCTTCTCTCTCTTCATGTAATCCCAGACAGACTCAATGATGTTGAGATCAGGGCTCTGTGGGGCCATACCATCACTTCCAGGACTCCTTGTTCTTCTTTACGCTGAAGATAGTTCTTAATGACTTTCGCTGTATGTTTGGGGTCGTTGTCATGCTGCAGAATAAATTTAGCCAATCAGATGCCTCCCTGATGGTATTGCATGATGGATAAGTATCTGCCTGTACTTCTCAGCATTGAGGAGACCATTAATTCTGACCAAATCCCCAACTCCATTTGCAGAAATGCAGCCCCAAACTTGCAAGGAACCTCCACCATGCATCACTGTTGCCTGCAGACACTCATTCATGTACCGCTCCAACCCTTCGCGAACAAACTGCCTTCTGCTACAGCCAAATATTTCAAATTTTGACTCATCAGTCCAGAGCACCTGCTGCCATTTTTCTGCACCCCAGTTCCTGTGTTTTTTCGTGCATAGTTGAGTCGCTTGGCCTTGTTTCCACGTCAGAGGTATGGCTTTTTGGCCGCAAAGTCTTCCATGAAGGCCACTTCTGACCAGACTTCTCCGGACAGTAGATGGGTGTACCAGGGTCCCACTGTTTTCTGCCAATTCTGAGCTGATGGCACTGCTGGACATCTTCCGATTGCGAAGGAAGTAAGCATGATGTGTCTTTCATCTGCTGCAGTAAGTTTCCTTGGCCGACCACCGCGCCTACGGTCCTCAATGTTACCTGTTTCTTTGTGCTTCTTCAAAAGAGCTTGGACAGCACATCTGGAAACCCGTCTGCCTTGAAATTTCTGCCTGGGAGAGACCTTGCTGATGCAGTATAACTACCTTGTGTCTTGTTGCTGTGCTCAGTCTTGCCATGGTGTATGACTTTTGACAGTAAACTGTCTTCAGCAACCTCACCTTGTTAGCTGAGTTTGGCTGTTCCTCACCCAGTTTTATTCCTCCCACACAGCTGTTTCTGTTTCAGTTAATGATTGTGTTTCAACCTACATATTGAATTGATGATCATTAGCACCTGTTTGGTATAATTGTTTAATCATACACCTGACTATATGCCTACAAAATCCCTGACTTTGTGCAAGTGTACCTAGAAGAATTGATGCTGTTTTGAAGGCAAAGGGTGGTCACACCAAATATGGATTTGATTTAGATTTTTCTTCTGTTCACTCACTTTGCATTTAATTGATAAATATAATCTATTAACATGTCTATTTTTGAAAGCATTCTTACTTTACAGCATTTTTTCACACCTGCCTAAAACTTTTGCACAGTACTGTATATATATATATATATATATATATATATATATATATATATATATATATATATATATATAAACACACAAACACACACAGTTGTAGTCAAAAGTTTATGTACGTTTACGTACACAAATGGAAATTTATAATTTATAAAAATTTCTCAAACAAAGAATTTTAGGAATAATCTTTTGTTGCAAAAGTTTTGCTTTTGTGGATGAGGAAAAAAAGTTACAAGAAATAGATGTCTACAATTATATATTTCAGCATTTATTTTTTGCAAAACTCCAAAAATGCAAATTCAAAAGTATTCATACCCTTTAATGCTATGATAGTATTGTCTACAAAGTGCTAGAAATTTCAATATGATAATGCAGAACCTAATTCTAGAAAAGTCTAGAAAATGCTGGATTGTAGGTGAACATTCTAAAAGTTAGGCATAGGATGATTGCTATCATTACCAATAAGTAAATATGGGAAAAAGTAAAGAGCTATTGTCATACATCTGGAGAAGGATACAAGAAGATTTCCAAGCATTTGAGTATCCCAATTTCAACTATCCCAGTTTCTATTATCAAGAAGTACAAGACGCATGGTACTGTCACAACGCTCCCTCGCTCTGGAAGAAAGAAGATTCTTTCACAAGAACAAGTAGAAGAATTGTGAAGAAGGTTAATAGCAATCCGAGACTGACTGCCAAAGATAATCAAAGTGAATTGGCTGCAAGTGGGATTGGGGTTTCCATTTCAACCATAGGTCAAGTATTGTATGGTGAAGGTCTCAATGGTCACAGGCCAAGGTAAAAGCCTCTCTTAGGAAAACGTCACAAGGACAATCGCTTTAAGTTTGCAAAATGGCATTTGAATGATGGATATGAGTTCTGGTCAAAGGTTTTGTGGAGTGATGAAACAAAAATCGAGCTATTTGGTCACGCTAACAGTCGTTACGTTTGGAGAAAGTCTGGTGCGGCGTACAAAGAAAAGAACACCATAACTACTGTCCAGCATGGAGGTGGTAATATCCTTCTATGGACCTGTTTTTCCTCTAATGGTACAGGAAATTTAGTTCCAACACATGGCAAAATGGATTCCATAGCATACCAAAAGATATTGGCCAATCATCTGAAACCCTCCGCTACAAAACTTGGTTTAAAGCGCAACTGGATATTCCAACACAACAACGATCCAAAGCACACACCAAAATCTACTTCAGAATGGTGAAAGAAGAATAATATCAAGGTTCTGGATTGGCCTAGTCAAAGTCCTGATCTAAATCTGATTGAGAATCTTCTGTGTGAGTTGAAGAAGGCTGTGCACAAGAGAAGTCCTCGGAATTTGAATGAACTGGAACAATTTTGCGTTAAAGAATGGTCAAAAATCACTAAAGAATCATGCCAAAAGCTCATTGACAAATATCTTAATCGTTTAAAAGGTTATTATTGCTAAAGGTGCCTCAACTAGATTAATTTAATTTTCCTTGTCAGGGTATGAATACTTTTGAATTATATTTTTTTGAGTTTTGCCAAAAAATTGCAGAAATTTCTTGTAACTTTTTTTTCCTCATCTACAAAAGCAAAACTTTTTTTACAAACATTTTTTCCTATAATTATTTGTTTTCGAGAAATGTCTAGAAATTACAAATTTCCATTGGGGTATGTAAACTTTTGACTACAACTGTGTGTATCTATATATATATATATATATATATATATATATATATATATATATATATATATATATATATATATACACACACACACACACACACACACACATACTGTAATCAATAGGTATCTATATATTAGACAGTCCTCTCAGCACTTTTGTATGAGCAGGTTATACAAATAATATACAATGGGATTACAAGTTATTACACAGAAAATAGCACCCCCTGTGGTTGAGAGACAGAGAGAGAGAGTGATGAGGTTATAATAAGTAGCTCTAATATAATATACAGCTAATAACAATGAAAGAGATCAGTGGGATTGTAAATCATTAAATACCAACTCACATACCCTTTCAAACCAATGCCATGCCTCTGCCCATACAGTCTGCTGTATGACGTGTGCTATGAGGCCCCTCCCTCTCCGCTCAGCATGTCTACACTCATTATGACTTCCAATTCTGTTGTTGTGATATTGACATTTTAAAATCAGTTTTGTTATCTAATTGACTAATTATAAAATATCTTAATATTAGAGCACACCTACTGTAACCATCCATAATGGTTGCAAACAAAGGGAAGGATTACAAATATGTTTCAATGGCATTTGAAGCCATATGTATTTTAAAATCATGATTTTGTGTGGAAATCTTTGTGTTCACTGCCTTACCCTCTCATCCCCCCTCCTTTCACCCTCACTCCTCTCTCCACCTCACTCCTCTCCTCTCTCCCTGTCTATCTCCATTCTCTATCCTCTGTCTTAAGAATTCAAATGCTCCACCACTTGGATAGCAGAGGTAGAAACAGTCAGACACAGGTCTTTATGTTGTTGGTGGTCTGACTGGTTCTGTACTGGTTTGTACTGTAGCTCAGCGGACGATACTGGTTTGTACTGGTGCAGGTCGAAAGGGCACTGGCCTGGGATGGGCTCAGACTGGTTTGTGTAGTGGGGTTGGTTCTGCTGGGAGCTACTGGACTGGGCAGACTGGTTTTGCTGCACTGGGTTACTGGGATCAGGGTTGTGCTTCCGCATGTGTTTCATCAGATACGTTTCCTGAAAAAAATTTAAAAAAGAAAATGATAAACAGCAATGAACTCCCAGGATCCCCAGGTACAATCCCTCACTTACCCTCCCTCCCAGAGACGTAACAATCCCACATTCTCCATGCCAGAGTGATAACAAACCCACTCACCCTCATTCCCAGAGTGATAACAATCCCAGTTACCCTCCCAGAGTGATAACAATCCCACAGTCACCCTCCCAGAGTGATAACAATCCCACACTCACCCTCCCTCCCAGAGTGATAACAATCCCACACTCACTCTCCCTCCCAAAGCGAGAACAATCCCACTCACCCTCCCTCCCAGAGTGAGAACAATCCCACACTCACCCTCCCTCCCAGAGTGATAACAATCCCACTCACTCTCCCTCCCAAAGCGAGAACAATCCCACCCCCTCCCTCCCAGAGTGATAACAATACAACAATCACCCTCCCAGAGTGATAACAATCCCACACTCACCCTCCCTCCCAGAGTGAGAACAATCCCACCCCCCCCTCCCAGAGTGATAACAATACAACAATCACCTCCCAGAGTGATAACAATCCCACACTCACCCTCCCTCCCAGAGTGAGAACAATCCCACCCCTCCCTCCCAGAGTGATAACAATACAACAATCACCCTCCCAGAGTGATAACAATCCCACATTCACCCTCCCAGAGTGATAATATTAACTGATGGTTAATATTTCTATTTCAGAGAACCAGGGTTATGATAATAACCTAACATTAACCATCACTAACGGATACGTATACCCAATCTGTCGTGAGGACAGGCGCAAGACTCTTCCGAGCTAACCGCGCTAGCAGTCCTACAAGGTAACAAGTTACTTACCAATCAATCCTTAGTTGAGGGGATGGCCTCAGAGGCAGCCCTCAACACTCTTGATCCAAACCCAGGACACAGCGGATCCACGATGTTCATCCTGTAGAACCTCGTGAATGTGTGGGGGGTCGCCCACCCTGCTGCATTGCATATGTCCATGACAGATGCACCCTGGAACATCGCCCAAGAAGTGGCCTGCTCTCTAGTGGAATGGCCAGTGATCTTCTCCGGCAGGGGCAACTTCGCAAGTTGATACGCCATCTTCATGGTCTCCGTTAGCCACCTAGACAGGCGCTGTTTAGACAGAGCCTGACCTTGGGACTGAGAACCATAGCAAACAAAGAGTTGCTCCGACTGGCGCCAACATTTTGTCCTCTCCACATAGTACGCCAGCACTCTCACAGGGCATAGCGTGTGGAGCATTCTGTCTCCGTCGGACTGGAAAGGAGGAGGGTGAAAAGCCTCCAACTCCACCGACTGATTGACATGGAAAGCCGAAATAGTCTTCAGCAAAAACGCAGGGTTGGTCCGGAGTGTCACTCGTGACCGCCCTTCAAAAATATAAACAGGCTTTTGGCGACGGATAGTGCCTGCAGCTCACTTATTTGCTTAGCAGAAGTGACTGCCACCAACAAAGCTGTCTTAAAAGACAAAAGCTTTAGCTCTGCGGAATTCATGGGCTCAAAAGGTGGTTTCGTCAGTGCATTCAGCACGACATTCAACCGCCAGTGAGGAACAACGTCCTTCCTCGGAAGACGGAGTCTCCTAGCTCCCTTCAAAAACTGTCCCGCCAGGAAATGTGCTCCTGGGGAGACTGAGTCTATCTTCACATGGCAAGCTGAAATAGCTGCCAGGTAGACTTTTAGAGTAGAAGGGCTCTTCCCATCGTCCAGCAGGTCTTGCAAAAACTGCAAGATCACGGCCATCGGGCATGTCGTGGGATCCTCTCCCTTTGACAGACACCATGTCTGAAAAACGCCCCACTTGTAGCCATACTGGGAACGAGTGGAGGCAGCCCTAGCGTTCTGTAAGGTGTCAATCACCCTATTAGACAAACCCAGATGGCTCAAATGGAGCCGCTCAGGGGCCAAACCCAGAGCTGTAGGCTCGATGGGTCATGATGCCACAGACCGCCCTGCGCCTGGCTGAGCAGGTCGTGGCGACTGGGCAACTGCCAAGGCTGTCCGCACAGGAGCTGTATCAGTGAGGCAAACCAGGATCTCTTGGGCCAGTGAGGTGCTACTAGTAGGACCGTGGCCCTGTCCTGTCTGATCTTCTCCAGACACAACGGTAGCAAAGCTATCAGCGGAAACGCATACAGTGGGAGCACTGGCCACTGGTGAGCCAATGTGTCGACCCCTAGACACCCTTCGTCTCTCCTTATGGAGAACCACAGGGTGCAATGTGTCGACTCCCGGGAGGCAAAGAGGTCGATCTCTGCTCTCCCAAACCGTTCCCATATGAGGCTCACAACCTCGGGATGGAGTCTCCAATTTGTGCCGTCCGGAACCTGCCTTGAGAGGAGGTCTGCGGCAATGTTTGAGTAGGTGTACCGTTCGGAGTGAGAGGAGGTGGGTGTGTGCCCAGACCAGAAGCATGGTGACCACGCTGTTGAGACTGGGTGATCTTGTACCACCCTGGTGGTTGATGTAATCCACCACTGTTGTGTTGTCTGTCCGGACAAGCACAAGTCTCTCCCTGATCTCCTCTAGAAAGAACTGAAGAGTGAGAAACACTGCTTGCAGTTCTAGAAGATTTATGTGTCGGCCCAGTCACGGAGACCGCCACACCCCTTGTGCACCCCGACCGTTCCACACTCCGCCCCAACCGTGGTTGGAGGCGTCGGTGGTGACGACTTCTCTGCTTGTGACTGCTCCCAGCCTGACGCCTAGGCGTAGGTGGGTCAGTTGTTTCCACCAAGAGAGAGTCTGGAGACAATATCTGGACACTGTCACCAAACGGTTGCGGTTCAGCACTGGGTGAGGGACCATCCTGTTGAACCAGGCCTGGAGGGGCCGCATATACAGGAGGCCAAGGGGAAGGGATTGAGAAGCTGCTGCCATCAGGCCCAGAAGTTTCTGGAATGTCACCACTGGTAAAGCTCTGCCTAACCAGAATAGGTCTAGGCAGGCTGATATGCTTAACACCCTGTCGTCCGACAGCGCTGCTGTCACGGACTGGGAGTCCAGACTCAGACCCAAGTAGTGCGCTACTTGAGCTGGCGTCAGTTGACTTTTCGCATGATTTACCTTCAGACCTAGTCTGGATAGGTGATCGGTGACAAGTTCCGTGTGTTGCTGCGCCTGACCTGGCAACTCCACACAAATGAGCCAGTCGTCCAGGTAGTTTAGAACTCTGATACCCTTCAGTCTCAGACTGGCCAGGATAGCGTCCATGCATTTCGTGAAAATGTGTGGCGCTAGGGATAGGCCGAACGGCAGTACACGGAACTCGTAGCCTTTCCCTTGAAAGGCGGACCGAAGATACTTCTGGTGCCCTGGTTTTATGGGAATGTGGAAGTTGGCTGAATTGTAAGGAGTACCCCCGACGTATAGGCAGCAGTGTGGAGTAGTGGTTAGGGCTCTGGACTCTTGACCGGAGAGTGGGGACACTGCTGCTGTACCCTTGAGCAAGGTACTTTACCTAGATTGCTCCAGTAAAAACCCAACTGTATAAATGGGTAATTGTATATAAAAAATAATGTGATATCTTGTAACAATTGTAAGTCGCCCTGGATAAGGGCGTCAGCTAAGAAATAAATAATAAATAAATAATATAGTGGTGAGCACCCACGAATTGCGGGTGCACTGGCCCCAGTACTCCAGATGGGCTTTGGAGAAGGGGCCCTGGGCCTGTGGCAGCAAATTCCTAGGGCTGCTGCTTCGGTTTAGGCGCCTGCGGTTTCTTATCAGGTGCATTGTACTGGAACCGCCTTTGCCTACTGCGCCCTCGGCCCGACCTACCAGCGGCTGATGGAGAGTCCCGTGGACCGCCCTGAGGCTGCCATTGTGGCCGAGGCGGTGGTCTCTGATACCACTGCTTCTTAGGCGGTAGTGCCGGCTTAGGGGCAAGGTCACTGAACGCCTTTGTTGCTTCCCTTGCCGCTTCAACAGCAACAAGTCGTCCACTGCAGGGCCGAATGTATGCCCTGGTGTGATGGGCGCATCCAGTAGAGCAGCTTTGTTATTCTCCGTCAGCCTGGCTTGAGAAAGCCACAGCTGACGGCGCGCAGCCACCAATGCTGCCATACTCCGTCCTGTTGCTTGGCCCAGAAGCTTAGCTAGCCGTAGCAACATTCGGGAGATCAGCCGCAGCTCCTCTGTCTGATCGAGGGTAAGTTCCCCCTCAGCAGCGGAGCTCCAAATGTGGCTCTGGTAAGCCACCAAACATGTATTGTAGTTGCCCAACCGGGCAACGAAGGCATCAGCGGAGTAAGCCCTCTTCAGAAGGACCTCCGTTACCTGGCATTGCTTGTTCGGGCAAGCTGCATCTTTGGACAGAAGTGCAAGGTTCGCTGGCTGTGCCAAGGCTGAAATAGTTGACCCGACAGGGGGAAAGTGGACCAAACCCATTTTATCCCCCTCGTGAACCCTATAGGTCGTACCCGACCTAGGGACTGCAGGGGCTGTGGCCGGGTGTTGCCACGATGAGGTCAGTTCCTGCCAAAAATCCGGGTGGATGGGCGGGGCCTCAGAGGGTAGCTCCTTACGCTCGTCATAAACAGAGAACCTCTCAACTGTCGCGCTCGGCCATGGCACCCTAAGTGCGTCATTGGCTCGGCGCATCAGGGGTATGAGCTCCCTAGGCAAGGGAATCAGAGGCAGCGAGTCCAACACTGGATCCTCTGAAAAAAAAAAGTTCCTTGCGCTCCTCAGCTCCTTCTGAAGCGAGGACAGAGAGAACGTCGTCCATTCTCCCCCCAACTCAACCTCTCCCGGTACCAGCGGAGGGGGGGAGAGAGAAGCCGTTTGTGAAAGTGGAGCAACAGGTGCTCGCATCACAACAGGTGCTTGCACCACAGCAGGTGCCTGCACTGGCAGAGACCGCTCCAGCAACAACTGGATCAGAGTTGACTGCTGTTGCTGGAACATCTCACACATATCTCGCCAGTGGTCCAATGATCGGGACCTGTGCCTCCTCTTCTTACTCCTCGGGGAAGAAGAAGCAGGAGAGGAAGCGGGTGAGGAGGAAGAAGAGGGACTCCTCCTCCTGTGCTTCCTGGAGGCGGACTCTTTGGAGCCACGTGCCCTGGCACCGCGCACCGGGGAGCGATGCCTCTGGCTAAACTCCCTGGAATGGTGCTCCCTGGAGCAGCGCTCTCCAGAACTGCACTCCCTAGAGCGCCCCCTACTGCTACCAGCTGCCTCCGTAGAAGGTAACTGTGCAGGGGTAATGGAGCTATCACTCGACTGGCGCATAAACCTGGACCGTAGTGATCGCTTGCTGAAAACAGCGCACTGCGCGCAAAAGGCAGGGTCCTCCAGAGCTCACTCTGCGTGTTCCTGACCTAAGCAGCGTACACATCTTTCGTGGCCATCAGCTGCTGGCAGCTTGGCCCCACAGTCAACGCAACTGTGAAACATAGTAGTGTAGGTACCGAGACGTTGGTACCAACATACTTAGTATAAAATAGTCTGGGTACCCAATGTAAAGTATTACTAGTATCAAGGCTAACCGTTAGCTTGGTACCGAACCTGGTACTGAGCGTTTGTTCTAGGTACTGAGGGAGTTGGTACTGACAGACTTAGTATAACTAGTCTGGGTACCAATAAAAATATTACTGGTATCAAGTCTAACCAAGTTAGCTTGGTACCGAACCTGGTACCGAACGTTAGTTCTGGGTATCGTTGGTATCAACAGACCTGCTATGAACCAGTCTGGGTACCGAGTACAAACACCTACTGCCGGTACTGAAAGATAGCGAAAAAACGCAGTAGTGTCAGTACTGAAGCGTATGAAAAAAATGCGTTAACGTCAGTACCGAAGCGTATGCAAATGCGGTAGCGTCAGTACCAAGCGTATGAAAACGCGGTTGTGAGGCGCGGTACTGTCTCAATATAGAGTTAATAACAACTCAAAGGTTGCGTCAACTCTGGTACCAAGGTACAAAGAAGAAAAAAAAACCGCTAACCTTGTGCTAATGCACAACAGCAGCCAGCAATCCCACAAAAAGCAGGAGATCTCACGAAGAGATGCACGCCAGCTAACTGTACAGTCAAGAAGACTGTGTAACTGTGGAATGAGCAGCACGAGTACTACACTCAGTAGATCCACAGTTACAGGTTATCTCCAAGCCTGAAGATAACCCCTGTACTACAGCCGTAATACAGTATCCTGTGAGCCCACAGAACTCGATCCCGTTTTCTGTAAAATAAAGAAAAACAAGGGCAAGGGTATACAGTAATGTAAAGCAGCACTGAATACACAAAAAATAATAATACAACAACAAAACTATCCCAGCCGGGATAGAACTTTTTTTTTTTTTTCTGGAACAGAGCCCTGTCCAGATGAGAGTTCTTTGCCGTAATAGTGAACTAGACCCGGGGGAGGGCGAACGCAAGTCGCAGGCTCCCGCTGGCGCAAGGCCAGTTCGGGCTGACTAGATCAAAACTCGGCAGAATAATAATTATTTTAAACAACAGTAGCGACCGTGAGTAAAACACTGCAAAAAAACAGGTTAACAAGGCATATACTACTAAGTAATAAGAAGTACTTAGCTCAGACGCTTTCACTCTTAGTAAAAAAGGAAAAAGAGAATTTGCAAATGGCTGCAATGTGCTTTTGTCGGGGCAACTCACATTGCGTCATGTACTCTCGCAAGAGTTTGTTGGCATAATGCTTTTCAGTTCTTGGGTTCTTAAAGGGGAATAACCCATTAGTGATGGTTAATATTTCGTAATTGAAAGAGAACAATCCCACATTCACCCTCCCAGAGCGAGAACAATCCCACATTCACCCTCTCACTGTGATAACAATCCCACACTCACCCTCCCTCCCAGTGATAACAATCCCACACTCACCCTCCCTCCCAGAGTGATAAACATTCCACACCACCCTCCCTCCCAGAGTGGTAACAATCCCACACTCACCCTCCCAGAGTGATAACAATCCCACATTCACCCTCTCACTGTGATAACAATCCCACACTCACCCTCCCTCCCAGTGATAACAATCCCACACTCATCCTCCCTCCCAGAGTGATAACAATCCCACACTCACCGTCCCTCCCAGAGTGATAACAATCCCACACTCATGCCTGCCCTGTCTCTCATCCTTTACAGCTGCCTGAGCCACTCCTCACAGGAACCGATTGCAGACCTTCAGACTACTGAAGCATTACTGTATGAGCGCCAGAGTGAGGCTTGCAGCATCACCATTTTAATAAGAGCTCATTGCTCTGGGTTGATAGAGGCTGCCTGACAAACATGCAGACTCACCGAGGTGTAGGCGCGGTTGCACATGCCGCAGGAGTACACCTTGGCATGTTTAACCGTGTGAGTGCTGAGATGCACCTCCAACGAGGCAGAGTCTGTGTACGCACGGTGGCAGTGATGACACTTGTAGGGCTTGTCTTTATTGTGCTGCCTTCTGTGGGACTGCAGAAAAATAACACAAAGAGAAAGTATTAGCCATCTTGGCTCCAGCCGCCTTATAGTTTCTGCAGGAGGTGTCAGAGTTTATGAGCAGGCTGAGAAGAGTCTTACCTGCAGGTTTGAGAGCTGGGTGAAGGCTTTCTCACAGCCGGGATGTGCACATTTATACGGTCTATCTCCAGTGTGGATTCTGAATAAAAAACAAGACAGCAACACGAAAAGAAATACTTAGGAGATAATAAATAACAATGACACTAAATGAAAGATACCTCATGTTTCAATATGCACAGAAGAGAGGTTCCCTATCAAGTACGAAATGTAACCATTACTGAATGAGTGTTTACCTATAAAAGATCCCAAACCTGAATAGTATATCAAAGCTGCGCACAAGCACCCATGACACAGTCATGCTCGCCCCAGACAGCATAAGAGGACTGCAGACACAGATTCTAGTAATCATTTTTCTTTCAGATCCTGATGGAGAGAACATACAGATAAGTACCTGTTACTTTTATCTGCATATATTTTGCTACTAACGCGATAATTATTTTTGAAACATTGTATTTTTACTAATTACACATCATTTTGCACACAACCTGTTGCTTGTTATTTCCCAACATGTTGCAGTATGTCTCCATTGGGGAGAATAAATCGGTATTATCGGAAGTTATCTGCATGTTCCTCAGGGTTTTATTTTAGGCCCCTGTGACAGAAAGACAATGACCTGTGAGGGCGCTAAGCAGTGTGAAAAGAGTTCTTTGGACGGGCTGGTCTGACAGTTCTTTCCCAGGGTCTGGAAGTCAGCCAGTCTGGATGAAGGCGAGACTCTGTTGCAAGAACGCATGACCCAGAAGGGAAACGATGTGGCAGCCGCAGATTGGAGAGGCGGTTGCAGTCGTTTACCAAGGGGTCATGTGTGACAGCATAAAAGGGGACGGAGAATTGTAATCTGTTCCTTCGTTTTTGGTTATTAATAAGTGACCTGGAAGGACCTGTGTTTGGTGAAATAATCGTGACTGTTTGTTTTGTTCAGTCTATTTGTTTGTTTGTGTTCACTAGACAGCTAACACGTTCCGGAGCTGTCGCCAAAGGCCAGCACAAAACCGGAAAGCACTGCACTCGTATCACTATAACTGTATTTGCACCACTAGCACTAATTCACACATTAACAGAATGTGCTTTGTGTGGGTGTATAATAAAAACAGGACTATTATTTGCAGGGCAAACCCGGGGATTATAAATTAAGTAATACACGCTGCTGTATTACTTACAGTGCCGTGAAAAAGTATTTCCCCCCTGTCTGATTTTCTGCATTTTTGCACATTTTTCACATTGTATTTGGTCAGATTTTTTTGTGGGTTGTAGTAGTATATAGAGGGAGTCTGTGAGAAAAAATGACACCAAAGTTTGGTGCTTCTTTCATTTGTTTGGTGTGCAAGGTAATCAAACATGCAATCTTCAGGTGTGAAAAAGTTATTGCCCCCCTGTGACAGGATGGCTTGGTGTGGTGAGGTGTGGTGACGTCACGGACCAGGAAGTAACTGAAACCAAAACAATGGATGGGCGGGTGAAGCTGAATGCTACTGCACTCAGCGTGGATTTATTAATAAACAAAACAAAATGAAAGATTTAAACAAAACAACAAAACAAAGGGCACGAGGGCCAAATGAATCAGACAGACAAACAAGTAAGTGTCGTGCTGGCTAATCCAGCACGTTTTAGCAATTGTTTCTAAATATCGTTGTTTGCTCTCGTTCTCGCTCTCTCCGCTCCCCGTACTCTCCTCTGTACACTCCACCCCGCAGCACGGGCAGCTGCAGGTTCTTATACTCTGGCCAAGGGGTTAACTAGTTGTTAATTATCTTATTACCCCTCGGCCAGAGTCTGCACGCATTTGGTAAGGATGCATGACTGTCAGCCAGTTAAATAATCAGTAGCTGATCAGTCATGCATCCTCACGGGGTTTTAAATTATAAATAATAAAAGACGCGGCGCTTTTAACTGCGCCGCAAACAAAAATACAAATAATAATAAATAAATACATAGGGGCGGGACACTCCGCCACACCCCCCTAGTTAACTCAACCCAATTAAAGGGATAATTAGGGTCAGCTGTTTGAGTACTTTGGTTAACAACCAGGCCTGATTTGGGCCAGCCCTGCCCAATATAAATCTGACTAACTTTGGCCCTTACCATCAGAGTGAAGTTGTCAGCACACAGGTTCTAGAGGCACATCATGCCACGAACAAAAGAAATTCCTGAAGACCTCCGGAAAAAAGTTGTTGATGCCTATCAGTCTGGAAAGGGTTACAAGCCATTTCTAAGGCTCTGGGGCTCCACCGAACCACAGAGCCATATTGTCCAAATGGGGAAAGTTTGGGACAGTAGTGAATCTTCCCAGGAGTGGCCGTCCTGCCAAAATCTCTCCAAGAGCAAGGCGTAAAATCATCCAGGAAGTCACAAAGAACCCTAGAAAAACATCCAGGGACCTGCAGGCCTCTTTCGCCTCGGCTAAGGTCAGTGTTCATGACTCCACCATCAGAAAGACACTGGGCAAAAATGGGACTCATGGCAGAGTAGCAAGGCGGAAACCATTGCTCACTAAGAAGAACATGAATGCTCGTCTCAAGTTTGCCCAAAAGCATCTGGATGATTCTCAAGAGTTCTGGAACAATGTTCTATGCACAGATGAGTCAAAAGTGGAACTTTATGGCCGACATGGGCCCCGTTATGTCTGGCGAAAACCAAACACTGCATTCCATAGTAAGAAACTCATACCAATAGTAAAGCATGGTGGTGGTAGTGTCATGGTTTGGGGATGCTTTGCTGCGTCAGGACCTGGACGCCTTGCCATCATTGAAGGAACCATGAATTCTGCTCTGTATCAGAGAATTCTACAGGAGAATGTCAAGCCATCCGTCCGTGAGCTGAAGCGCAGCTGGGTCATGCAGCAAGACAATGATCCAAAACACACAAGCAAGTCTACATTAGAATGGTTGAAGAACAAGAAATTTAAAGTTTTGGAATGGCCTAGTCAAAGTCCAGACCTAAACCCCATTGAGATGTTGTGGCAGGACCTGAAACAAGCAGTTCATGCTCAAAAACCCACAAATGTCACTGAGTTGAAGCAGTTCTCATGGAGGAGTGGGCCAAAATTCCTCCACGGCGCTGTGAGAAACTAATCAATAACTACAGGAAGTGTTTGGTTGCAGTTATTGCTGCTAAAGGTGGCTAACCAGTTATTGAGTCTAAGGGGGCGATTACTTTTTCACACGGGGGCATTGGGTGTTGCATAACTTTCTTTAATAAATAAATGAAATATGTATCAAATTTTTGTGTTATTTGTTCACTCAGGGTCCCTTTTATCTGTTAACATTCAGTGTCAAAAATATGCAAAAATGCAGAAAATCAGACAGGGGGCAAATACTTTTTCACGGCACTGTACCTTCATTACGGTTTACTGTTTGTTTCGCTGTCAGGCACTGGACAAAATCAAATAAAACAAACCTTTGCACCCCCTTGTTATTTTCTTCCATTTTTACACCGATGACACACAACTGTACTTGTCTGTAAATCCAGGCAAGCCCTCTATTGGGGCGCTATTAGTTGCATGCCTTGCTGATATAAAGTGTTGGATGTCTCAAATTTTTTTAATGTTGAATTCAGACAAAACAGAGGTTATGTTTTTGGGCAGTCAGAACCAAATAAAAAGCATTGACTTACAGGAGTTAGGGTTCAGCAGTTTTTCATCAAATCTAAAACTGGAAATGAGGAATTTGGGGGTCACTTTTGATCCAAATTTATCATTTGAGTCATATTAAAAAAATTACAAAAGTTTATTTTTATAATTTGAGGAATATAGAAACTTAGACCCATTGTCTCTGTACCTGACTCTGAAAAGCTAATGCATGCCTTTGTTTCACCCAGAACAGACTATTGTAATGCTCGGTTTACTAGTATTCCTAAACATGTGGTGTCTCGTTTGCAGCTAGTTCAAAACACTGCTACCAGTATTCTAACTAAAACCAAAAAAAATGAGCTTATTACCTCTGTCTTAGCTTCTTTGCACTGGCTCCCTGTGCATTTTAGAATTGATTATAAGATTTTGCTTTTAACTTATAAAGCCCTAAATAGATTAGCACCAAGTTATTTACAGGAATTGTTGACCCCTTACAATCCAAGTCGTACTCTAAGATCACAGGATGTGGGGCTGTTGGTTGTTCCGAGAGTGAATAAAGATGGTGCAGCAGGGAGGGCCTTCTCTTGTAAAGCCCCAATGTTGTGGAATGCTCTACAATCTTCAGTCAAAAAAGCAGGGAATCTTTCTACTTTTAAAACAGCATTGGAAACCCATTTTTATAAAAATGGCTTTTTTACCATAATTTTAGCACTGCCTGTATCGATAATTCATATAAAACAGTGTATCGTCTTTTAAACTGTTTTATAGGAATTATCTTTGCTTTTTAAATTTTGTATATTGTAAAATGTTGCAAAAGCGCCTTGAGGTCCTTGTGATGAAAGGTGCTATATAAATGTAAATAAAAAAATAAACTAAATAAATAGCAGGCTTTTGCCGCCCCTTCCAGGGATCAAGCAGCTTAAAATCGGCTGACTTGTGCTCTCCTACAGGCTGCTAATAACTCCGGCTGGATTTAAAATAAAAAGAAATAAAACATTTAATTTTGGGAACGATATTATTATTTCTGAACTATAATTGTTTATTACTGTGTTTGTTAGAAAATATTTTATCGGGTGTTGTGTTTTTCTGTCTTGCGCAGAAGACGAGCGTAGCTGCTGGGCTCAGGAGCTCTGCATTGACTAATTAAAAATAAAACTTTGTTTGTGTACGGGTTTATTATTATTTGAATTATTATTGTGATTACTGTACTGTGAGAGTTTCTCTTGTGTGTGTATTTTTGGTTTAAAATAAATCAATAAAAAACAACATGTTGATATGCTTTGGGTAGATTGTTGTCTGCCACAGTATATCACTACCGTCTTGGTGGCTGCTTGCAGCACCATTATGAAGGCTGTTTAAGCTAACAGCAGGCTTCCCTCAGTTTGCAACTGTAGGTCTGTCAGAAGCTATACAGTTCCTGTATACTGCTTCTTGCGGTAACGTAGGCCGAGGTTACCGCACAAGTACTGTACTGACCCAGTGCAAGTGACCTAGGGCCTTGCTATTATTTATTATTATTATTTATTTCTTAGCAGACGCCCTTATCCAGGGCGACATACAATTGTTACAAGACGTCACATTATTTTTACATACAATTACCCATTTATACAGTTGGGTTTTTACTGGAGCAATCTAGGTAAAGTACCTTGCTCAAGGGTACAGCAGCAGTGTCCCCCACTTGGAATTGAACCCACGACCCTCTGGTCAAGAGTACAGAGCCATAACCACTACTCCACATTACTGCCCTACTACTCCACACTGTTGCTACCACAAGCCCAGGGTTTCTTTTCAGGGAACCACCTGGAGTATTGGTGTCAGTGCACCACGGACATCTGGGTGCTTTCTACTGCACAGACTGGCTATTCTCTCCAATTCCAAGTCCCAACATTAGTCCCAGACCCACGAGATGTTGCAGTACTGTCTCGGGAGGTGACAGCTCTGCTGCAAAAGCGAGCTATGTGCACGGTACGTTCCCTACACTTGATGGAAGGGTTCTAATCCAGGTACTTCCTGGTGCCCAAGCGGGATGGTGGCCTCAGACCAGTCCTCTACCTCAGGCAGGTCAACCTGTATCTGAGTCGATGGAGGTTCAAAATGTTGACCATGCGACAACTGTTGCAGTTTATCAGGCCAGGCAACTGGTTCGCCACGGTGGACTTAAAGGACGCATATTTCCACATCCCCATAAAACCAGGGCACAGGAAGTACCTGTGGTTCGCTTTCTGAGGAACAGCGTACGAGTTCCGTGTACTACCATTTGGCCTCTCCTTAGCTCCCTGTGTCTTTTCAAAATGCATGGAAGCTGTCCTGGCAACACTGAGACTCAGAGGCATCACAGTGCTCAATTACCTGGACGACTGGCTCATTTGTGCCCAGTCTCCAGCACAGGCAGAGGCCCACACAGAACGCGTCACCGGCCACCTTCATCGGTTGGGCCTAACAGTGAATCATGCAAAGAGCCAGCTCACACCTGTGCAGATAGCCTCCTATCTAGGACTGCAATTTGACTGTAGGTCTATGCTGTCCACTCTATCGGACAACAGAGTGCAGACAATAGCCGTCTGTTTGAAGCTTTTTCAGCTCAATACAGCACTTACAGTAGTGACGTTCCAGAGACTTCTGGGCTTGATGGCAGCAGCTTCCCAGAATCCCAGACCCTTCCTTTGAGTCTCCTACAGATGCGCCCTCTCAAGCCTGATTCAACAACAGGGTTTTTCAGCCCATGTTGAACCCGGGCCACCTAGTGACAGTGTCTCGCCACTGTCTAAAGAAGCTCTCTTGGTGGACACAGCCTGACCATCTACATCTCGGCGTAACACTGGGCAGCATCACCAGAAGAGAGGTCATCACCACGGACGCGTCCAGCCACGGCTGGGGCGCTGTGTGGAACGGCAGGGGTGCACGGGGCCTGTGGAACTCCCCGTGGCAGGGTCGCCACATAAATCTTTTGGAACTGCAGGCAGTTTATCTGGCCCTGCAGAATTTTTTACAGGAGGTTCAAGGGAGACAAGTGCTTGTCCGGACAGACAACACTACCGTGGTGGCTTACATAAACCACCAGGGCGGCGTCAGGTCTCCCAGTCTCCATTGTGTGCCTCGCAAGCTGTTGCTCTGGGCACACAAACACCTCCTCTCACTGCGAGCGGTACACCTGCCCGGGGTGGTAAACTGAGCGGTGGACATCCTTTCCAGGAGAGTTCCTAGCGCCTCAGTGGAAGCTTCATCTCGAGGTGGTGAGCCTCATTTGGGACAGGTTCGGGAGAGCAGAGCTCGATCTCTTTGCCTCCCAAGAATCGACCCACTGCCCCCTTTGGTTCTTGGTAACAGGAGACGGGGCCCCTCTGGCGATAGATGCCTTGGCACACCAGTGGCCGAGACAACTGCTGTATGCCTTCCCACCACTCGCCATGCTCCCGCTGTGTCTAGAAAACAGGCAGGACCAGGCCAGGGTGCTATTAGTAGCCCCTGACTGACCCAGGAGACTTTGGTTTTCAGCTCTGATGCAGCTCCTGAGGGGCCAGCCTTGGAGCCTGCCCAATCGCCGCGATCTGCTCAGTCAGGTGCAGGGGAGCTTATGGAATCCCGACCCATCGAGCCTACAGCTCTGGGTCTGGCTCCTGAATGGCTGCATTTAAGCCGCCTGGGTCTGTCCAGTAGGGTCAATGACACCCTGCAAAATGCCAGAGCAGCATCCACACATTCCCAGTATGGATACAAGTGGGGCGTCTTTCAGACATGGTGTCCGTCTCGTAGGTTTGACCCCACGACTTGTCCCATGGCAGGAATACTGCAATTTTTGCAGGACCTATTTGATGAGGGGAAATCCCCATCCACGTTAAAGGCCCATCTGGTAGCCATTTTGGCCTGCCATGTCAAAATTGACTGTCTCCCCAGGAGCTCACTTCCTGGCGGGGCAATTTTTGAAAAAAGCTTGGTGGGTTCGGCCACCTCTGAAGGATATTGTTCCTCGCTGGAGGCTTAACATAGTGCTTGAGCCACTCATGAAGCCTCCATTTGAACCCTTACATTCAGCTGAGCACAAATTTTTGTCACTTAAAGCGGCTTTTTTGCTTGCAATCACCTCCACTAAACGAGTGAGTGAGATGCAAGCATTTTCAATTGCAAAAGCCTGCTTCATTTTTTCAGAAGCCAGGACAAAGGTTACGCTTCATACCAATCCTGCTTTTTTGCCTAAAACTATCTTGGCATTCCACATTAACCAGTCTGTGGAATCCACCTTCCAACTTGACAGTGAGCGACAGCTCCACACATTCTGCCCTGTGCGGACACTAGCTTATTATGTGGACAGGACACAAAGTTGGAGGCAGTCCGAACAGTTTTTTGTCTGTTATGGGGCCAAGTCCCATGGGCAAGCCCTGTCTAAGTAGAGGCTATCAAAATGGATAACAGACACAGTCAGGGCTGCCTATGAGCAAGCCAACTTGCCCCTCCAGAAAAGCTCACTGCCCATTCCACCAGTTTGTGTGCTTTGTTCCAAGGTGCATGTGTCAATAATATTTTCAATGCAGCGGTTTGGGCTACTCCCCATACCTTTACAAGATTATAGTGACTGAATGTCAAGGATCCCCAAAACCCTGGCTTTGGAATGATAGTGTTGAAGGCGGCTTCAGGGTCAACCCTTACAACATAACACAGAGGTAAGTTCTCCCTCAATCTTTAGCCCTAGCCATTTGTTACTGGGGTTCCAAATGGTAACACATAAGGCAGCCTTGTAGCAGTCCGGTCATTCTGCAATATCGCCTTGCGACGGCTTTGGTACACTCACCCATTCGGTAATGGTTACATTTTGTTCTTGATAGGGAACGTTGGGTTATTATCATAAGCATGGTTCCCTAAACTAGAAATGTAACCATTAACCTTCAAGGTCGCTGCGTCCATGATTGCAGCATGTTTGAGGGAAAAATTATTACTAGTACCTGTGTCTGCAGTCCTCTTATGCTCTCGGCGGTGAGCATGTCTGCGTCACAGGCGTTTGCGCACAGCTTTGGTATACTATTCAGGTTCGGGATCTTTACAGGTAAACATTTCTATTTCAGGGAACCAACATTCTCTCCTCTCATCAGGTACCACCGGGTTTTAGTTTTTATCCCAAGATTTCTTAGCTATAATTATTATAATTAGATATTCTTGTCAGCTTAACTACATGAAAGAATTCACAAATATTTCAAAGAGTAATGGAACGCTCGCCCCAACCCTTCTGGCTTCATGGGGCTTCCCACGTTGCTACCTGGTGTGCTGCTGCAGATGGGACAACTGCCTGAATGCCTTCTGGCAGTAGGAGCAGGTGTAGGGCTTGGCCCCTGAGTGGATCCGGATGTGCTGTGCCAGGTAGCTGGAGTTGGCGAAGGTCTTGGAACAGTGCAAGCACTTGTGGGGCTTGTTCTCAGTGTGAGTTTTAGAATGGAGCTGCATCTCAGACTTGGAGAAGAAAGTCACAGCACACATCCGACAGCTAGGGGGCAACAAACAACAAATAAGCTTCCATGTTAATATACTTCAGTATGAAAGAGATTCTTTACATTATCTACATTTCCTAATGTTTCAGTGCAATGTATTATTGAATATTTACTTCTGTTGCACGTGCAACACATAAGAAATAAGAATAACAATGACACTAATAATGAAAGCGATTTTCCAGCTGTAATAGGCTGTCAGAGAGACAGACAGGATGTGAGTGAAGGTTGGCTGTACAACTTCAGGCCCCTGATCAGTGAGTGTATTGGAGCTGTGAGACATTCAAACTGAAATAAATAAATAAATAAATACAACAGGGTTAAACTAAAATTACTTATAAATAAAATTATATGAATGAGTGATCTCACCGATAGGACCTGCTGCCGTCCTTCGCTGTGATTGTCTCTTCATCTTCATTGCCAAGGTCATAGGGGTCAGAGCTGTGGTGCTGGAAAAACCAAGAAAACAAATCAACACCCTCTCCATCAATCAAGAAAACGTTAGGTTATTATCATAACCCTGGTTCTCTGAAATAGAAATATTAACCATCACTAATGGGTTATTCCCCTTTAAGAACCCAAGAACTGAAAAGCATTATGCCAACAAACTCTCGCGAGAGTGCATGACGCAATGTGAGTTGCCCCGACAAAAGCACATTGCAGCCATTTGCAAATTCTCTTTTTACTTTTGAGTCTCGCGGCTCCGCAGCGACCGCGAAGACTGATGGTTAATATTTCTATTTCAGAGAACCAGGGTTATGATAATAACCTAACGTTCTCTTTCAAGTACGAAATATTAACCATCACTAATGGGTAAGTATACCCAATCTGTCGTGAGGACAGGCGCAAGACTCTATGAGCTAACCGCGCTAGCAGTCCAAGGTGACAAGTTACTCACCGATCAATCTGTAGTTGAGGGGACGACCACCGAGGCAGCCCTCAACACTCTTGATCCAAAACCAGGACACAGCGGATCCACGATGTTCATCCTGTAGAACCTCGTGAACGTGTGGGGGGTCGCCCACACCGCTGCATTGCATATGTCCATGACAGATGCACCCTGGAACATTGCCCAAGAAGCCTGCCCTCTAGTGGAATGGCCAGTGATCTTCTCAGGCGGGGCAACTTTGCAAGTTGATACGCAATCTTCACGGTCTCCGTTAGCCACCTAGACAGGCGCTGTTTAGACAGAGCCTGACCTTGGGACTGAGAACCGTAGCAAACAAAGAGTTGCTCCGACTGGCGCAAACTTGTTGTCCTCTCCACATAATACACCAGCGCTCTGACAGGGCATAGCGTGTGGAGCATTCTGTCTCTGTCGGACTGAAAAGGAGGAGGGTGAAAAGCCTCCAACTCCACCGACTGATTGACATGGAAAGCCGAAATAGTCTTCAGCAAAAACGCAGGGTTGGTCCGGAGTGTCACCCGTGTCCGGCCTTTCGCAAAATATAAACAGGCTTTTTGACGGAAAGTGCCTGCAGCTCACTTACCGCTTAGCAGAAGTGACTGCCACCAAAAAGCTGTCTTAAAAGACAAAAGCTTTAGCTCTGCAGAATGCATGGGCTCAAAAGGAGGTTTCGTTAGTGCATTCAGCACGACATTCAACCGCCAGTGAGGAACAACGTCCTTCCTTGGAGGACGGAGTCTCCTAGCCCCTTCAAAAACTGTCCCGCCAGGAAATGTGCCCTGGGGAGACTGAGTCTATCTTCACATGGCAAGCTGAAATAGCTGCCAGGTAGACTTTTAGGGTAGAAGGGCTCTTCCCATCGTCCAGCAGGTCTTGCAAAAACTGCAAGATCAATGCCATTGGACACATTGTGGGATCCTCTCCCTTCGACAGACACCATGTCTGAAAAACGCCCCACTTGTAGCCATACTGGGAATCGGTGGAGGCAGCCTAGCGTTCTGTAGGGTGTCAATCACCCTATTAGACAAACCCAGACGGCTCAAATGGAGCCGCTCAGGGGCCAAATCCAGAGCTGTAGGCTCAATGGGTCGTGATGCCACAGAGCACCCTGTGCCTGGCTGAGCAGGTCGCGGCGACTGGGCAACTGCCAAGGCTGTCCGCACAGGAGCTGTATCAGTGAGGCAAACCAGGCTCTCTTGGGCTAGTAGGACCATGGCCCTGTCCTGTCTGATCTTCTCCAGACACAGAGGTAGCAAAGCTATCGGCGGAAACGCATACAGTGGGCGCGCTGGCCATTGGTGAGCCAATGCGTCGACCCCTAGACACCCTTCGTCTCTCATTATGGAGAACCACAGGGTGCAATGCGTCGACTCCTGGGAGGCAAAAAGGTCGATCTCCGCTCTCCCAAACCGTTTCCATATGAGGCTGACAACCTCGGGATGGAGTCTCAATCTGCGCCGCCGGAACCTGCCTCGAGAGGAGGTCTGCGGCAATGTTCACCACTCCAGGTAGGTGTACCGCTCGGAGTGAGAGGAGATGGGTGTGTGCCCAGACCAGAAGCCTGTTGACCACCTTGTTGAGACTGGGTGATCTTGTACCACCCTGGTGGTTGATGTAAACCACCACTGCCGTGTTGTCCGTCCGACAAGCACGTGTCTCCCGATTTCTCTAGAAAGAACTGAAGAGTGAGAAACACTGCTTGCAGTTCTAGAAGATTTATGTCGCCCAGCCACGGAGGCCGCCAAACCCCTTGTGCACCCGACCGTTCCACACCCCACCCCAACCATGGTTGGAGGCGCCGGTGGTAACGACTTCTCTTCTTGTGACCGCTCCCAGCCTGACGCCTAGGCGTGGGGTGGGCCGGTTGTTTCCACCAAGAGAGAGTTCGGGAGACAATATCTGGACACTGTCACCAAACGGTTTGCGGTTCAGCATTGGGTGAGGGACCATCCTGTTGAACCAGGCCTGAAGGGGCCGCATATGCAGGAGGCCAAGGGGAAGGGATTGAGAAGCTGCTGCCATCAGGCCCAGAAGTTTCTGGAATGTCACCACTGGTAAAGCTCTGCCTAACTGGAATAGGTCTAGGCAGGCTGATATGCTTGACACCCTGTCGTCCGACAGCACTGCTGTCATGGATCGGGCGTCCAGACTCAAACCCAAGTAGCGCTACTAGAGCTGGCGTCAGTTGACTTTTTTCGCATGATTCACCTTCAGACCTAGTCTGGATAGGTGATCGGTGACAAGTTCCGTGTGTTGCAGCGCCTGACCTGGCGACTCGCGCAAATGAGCCAGTCGTCCAGGTAGTTTAGAATTCTGATACCGTTGAGTCTCAGAGTGGCCAGGATAGCGTCCATGCATTTTGAAAACGCATTGGGCGCTAGGGATAGGCCGAACGGCAGTACACGGAACTCGTAGCCTTTCCCTTGAAAGGCGAACCGAAAATACTTCTGGTGCCCTGGTTTTATGGGAATGTGGAAGTAGGCATCCTGCAAGTCCACTGTCGTGAACCAGTCGCCCGGCCTGATGGACTGCGACAGCTGTCGCAAGGTCAACATCTTGAACCGCCTGCGGCTCAGATACAGGTTGAATTGTCTGAGATCGAGGATCGGTCTTAGGCCGCCGTCCTGTTTGGGCACCAGAAAGTATTTGGAGTAGAACCCCCCGACCATGTCGGAGGGTGGTAAGATGCTAATAGCCTGCTTTTGCAGGAGGGTCTTTAGCTCCTGAGCCAGTGAGTCGTTGGCACAGGGGTCCCTGACCAGCGTATGGACCACCCCCCGAAAGGGGGGTGGTCCATGGCTGAATTGTAAGGAGTACCCCGACGATATGGTGGTGAGCACCCACGAATCAGGGGTGCACTGGCCCCAGTACTCCAGATGGGCTTTGGAGAAGGGGCCCTGGGCCTGTGGCAGCAAATTCCTAGGGCTGCTGCTTTGGTTTAGGCGCCTGCGGTCTCTTATCAGGCGCATTGCGCTGGAACCGCTTTTTGCCTACAAGGTCCCGGCTTGACCTATCAGTGACCGCTGGAGAGCCCCGTGGACCGCCCTGAGGCTGCCACTGTGGCCGGGGCGGTAGCCACTGATACCACTGTTCTTAGGCGGTGGTGCCGCTTAGGGCAAGGTCACTAAATGCCTTTGTCGCTTCCCTTGCCGCTTTGGACCGAAGCAACAAATCGTCCACTGCAGGGCCGAATGTATGCCCTGGCGTGATGGGCGCGTCCAGCAGAGCAGCCTTGTTATTCTCCGTCAACCTGGCTTGAGAGAGCCACAGCTGACGGCGCAGCCACCAATGCTGCCATACTGCACCCTGTTGCTTGACTCAGAAGCTGTGCTAGTCGTAGCAACATTCGGAGATCAGCCGCAGCTCCTCTGTCTGATCGAGGGTCAGTCCCCCCCCAGCAGCGGCGGAGCCCCAAATGTGGCTCTGGTAAGCCACCAAACAGGTATTGTAGTTGCCCAACCGGGCAACAAAGGCATTAGCGGAGTAAGCCTTCTTTAGAAGGACCTCCGTGACCCGACATTGCTTGTTTGGGCAAGCCGCATCTTTGGACAGCAGCGCAAGGTTCGCTGGTTGCGCCAAAGCTGGAATAGTGGACCCGACGGGGAAACTGGACCAGACCCCTTTATCCCCTCGTGAACCCTATAGGTCGGGTACCTGACCTAGGGACCGCGGGGGCTGTGGCGGGTGCTGCCACGATGAGGTCAGTTCCTGCCAAAAATCCGGTGGATGGGCGGGGCCTCAGAGGGCAGCTCTCACGCCGCTAAATCATAAACAGAGCACCTCTCAACTGTCGCACTCGGCCATGGCACCCTAAGTGCGTCATTGGCTCGACGCATCAGGGGTATGAGCTCCCCAGGCAAGGGAATCAGAGGCAGCGAGTCCAACGCTGGATCCTCTGAAAAGAACACCTCACGCTCCTCAGCTCCTTCTGAAGCGAGGACAGAGAGAGCGACAGGCACTCGCAGCACAACAGGTGCTTGCACCACAGCAGGTGCCTGCACTGGCAGAGACCGCACCTGCAACAACTGGGTCAGAGTTGACTGCTGTTGCTGGAACATCTCACACATATATTGTAAGTCGCCCTGGATAAGGGCGTCTGCTAAGAAATAAATAATAATAATAATAATAATATACCGCCAGCGGTCCGATGATCGGGACCTGTGCCTCCTTTTCTTACCCCTTGGGGAAGGAGAAGCAGGAGAGGAAGAGGATGAGGAGGAAGAGGGACTCCTCCTCCTGTGCTTCCTGGACTCCTTGGAACCCCGTGCCCTGGCACTGTGCTCAGCGGAGCGAGGCCTCTGGCTAAGCTCCCTGGAATGGCTGGAATGGCGCTCCGTGGAGCAGCGCTCTCCAGAACTGCGCTCCCTAGAGCGCCCCCTACTACTACCAGCTGCCTCTGCAGGAGGTAACTGCGCCGGGGTAATTGAGATATCACTGGACTGGTGCATAAGCCTGGACCGTAGTGATCGCTTGCTGAAAACAGCGCACTGCACACAAAAGGCAGGGTCTGCCAGAGCTCGCTCTGCGTGTTCCTGACCTAAGCAGCGCACACATCTTTCGTGGCCATCAGCCACTGGCAGCTTGGCGCCACAGTCAATACAACCGTGAAACATAGTAGTGTAGGTACCAACAGGCTTAGTAAACTAGTGTGGGTACCCAATGTAAAGTACACCCAACAGTTAGCTTGGTACCGAACCTGGTACTGAGCGTTTGTTCTAGGTACTGAGGGAGTACGTACCAACAGACTTAGTAAAACTAGTCTGGGTACCAATAAAAGCCTGGTACCGAACGTCAGTTCTGGGTACCGTTGGTATCAACAGACCTGGTATGAACCAGTCTGGGTACCAAATACAAATACCTACCGTCGGTACCGAAGCGTATGCTAATGCGGTAACGTCCGTACCGAAGCGTATGCAAACGCGGTAGCGTCCGTACCGAGCGTATGCAAATGCGGTACTGAAGCGTATGCAAACGCGGTAGTGTTACTACCGAGCGTATGAAAACGCGGTACTGAGACGCGGTACTGTGTCTCAATAGAGAATTAATAAGTCAAAGGCTGCGTCAACTCTGGTACCGAGGTACAAAGAAGAAAAAACGCAAACCTATGCTAATGCACAACAGCAGCAGCCAGCAATCCTACAAAAGCAGGAGATCTCACGAAGAGATGCACGCCAGCTAACTGTATAGTGAAGAGACAGTGTAACAGTACTATACTTCAAAGGTTGCGTCAGCTCTGGTACCAAGGTACAAGAAGAGAAAACGCTAACCTTGTGCTAATGCACAACAGCAGCCAGCAATCCTACAAAAAAGCAGGAGATCTCACGAAGAGATGCACGCTAGCTAACTGTACAGTCAAACACTCAGTTACAGGTTATTCTCAAGCCTGAAAATAACCTCTGTACTACAGCCGTAATACAGTGTCCCTGTAAGAAAAAACAAAGGGAAGGGGTATACAGTAATGTAAACAACACTGAATACACAAAATAATAATACAACAACAAAACTATCTCACGGGGATAGATTTTTTTTTTTTTTTTTTTTTTTTTCTGGAACAGAGCCCTGTCCAGATGAGAGTTATCTGCCGTAATAGTGAACTAGACCCGGGGGAGGGCGAACGCAAGTCGCAGGCGCCCGCTGGCGCACTGCCAGGTCGGGCTGACTAGATCAAAAACTCGGCAATAATATAATATTTTAAACAACGGTAGCGACCGTAGTAAAAACACTGTTAGAGACAGAATACTGCAAAACAGGTTAAACAAGGCAATACTACTAAGTAATAAGAAATACTTAGCTCAGATGCTTTCACTCTTAGTGAAAAAGGAAAAAGAGAATTTGCAAATGGCTGCAATGTGCTTTTGTCGGGGCAACTCACATTGCGTCATGCACTCTCGCGAGAGTTTGTTGGCATAATGCTTTTCAGTTCTTGGGTTCTTAAAGGGGAATAACCCATTAGTGATGGTTAATATTTCGTACTTGAAAGAGAACAAATCAACACCCTCTCCATCAATCAAGAAAACAAATCAACACCCTCTCCATCAATCAAGAAAACAAATCAACACCCTCTCCATCAATCAAGGAAACAAATCAACACCCTCTCCATCAATCAAGAAAACAAATCAACACCCTCTCCATCAATCAAGGAAACAAATCAACACCCTCTCCATCAATCAAGAAAACAAATCAACACCCTCTCCATCAATCAAGAGCAAATCCAGCTGAACCAGAGCCTGCAGCATCATAAAGACACATTCCTGCTATGTGCTAGTGCTTTGCGATACCTTTGTATAAAAAGTGCTATATAAATACAATAAATACATAAATAACGAAACGCAGACTGAAGAAGAGAGGGTCCCCTGCTGGCCTTGCGGGCGGGGAGGGGTCTATTTGGGGACCTGTGCCAGTCTCTCACGGCAATGCGTAGAGTCTCAGCCCTGCGTTGCGGTGGGACTGGGCATCGGGCTGGGTGTACATGGAAAAGGCGGTTTTCAACTGGGGGGAGCAGTGAGGGGTAGCCTCAGTCGTCCCCAGCTGTGCCTCCCTGTGTGGGGGGAGTCGTGAGTGTAAACCCTGATTCTCAAGCCGGCTCCTCTTGCCCTGGGGGGTTGCCCCCAGGAAGGGGACTTATGATTGCAAATGCTGGGCTATAAAACAGAGTGGTTTTAGGTTTTAGCAGTTCAGAGACAACTTTTGACATGCAGCGGGAGTTTACGACACTCTGTGGAGCAATAGACATTAGTGCCCGAGATTTGTTTGTTTGACTGTTTTATACAAGTGTTTTCTGTTTACCCTCTTATTTTGTGCCTGAGTTCAACTGTTGTTAGCTATTCAACAGTAATTTCTGTCTCGTCTTGCAATAGCTGGTTTGGTACACTTATTCTGTAACTTTTTTTTGGTTTTGTTTTTCAATATAATCACGCCTAAGACTTGCTGTGCAGTCCTGTGTTGTATTGGTCTATTCATTTTAACTAGAAAATAAGTATTTTTAAATAGAAAATAAGGATTTTTAGAGCTGTTGATAGATAAATCTGAAAACGTCTCCTATAGCTATTCAAAACAAGCACGACAACTCTAGTTGATAATTTTATTTTGAGTCTCCATACTTGAATATGTATAATATCTCTTTCATACATGTATGTGGATTTATTATTAATTGACTTTCTGACCACATCGCAACCAAGATATGTAGAATATCTCTTTCATACATGTATAGGCCTAATCCAGGGGTTCCCAAACTTTCTCAGCTCAAGGCCCCCCAAAACATTCCGAACCCTGGCTGAGGGCCCCCACCCAATGAATCTGTATTATTATTATTATTATTATTTAGTCATTAGCAGACATCTTCATCATTTTTATTATTAAGTAATTTAGCTGCAGACACCTTTATCCATTGCGACTTACATATAATGTACTACATATACATTACAAGGGTAACAACATCACTACAAAAAATACACTTAGTCACACATTATGTCTCACTGCGTGAGAAAAAGAGATATATGGTAGCATAAAGGCAGACCAGCAGTTGTGCCAACGTTTTTTTCTTAAATGATAAAACAAAAAGGTACAAGGATAAAAATAAATGTAAGTAAATAATACTACTTACAAAGTACTCTGGGTTCTGCGTGCATAATGGGATGGGTGCGCTTGGTAATTCCTGCACAGGTCATTAAATCGCGGTTTCATTCCAGTCAATGATATTCACATGTCACTCTCTAAATGCAGACGTGCTCTGTGCTTTGTCTTCAGTTCTGTCAGTGTGGAAAACCCAGTCTCACACATATATGTTGTAGCAAAGGGTAAAATAGTTCGTAGAGCTTTTTCGCTAACAACAGGGTACTCATCCATAATGTGTATCCAGAACTGTGGTAACGGAACAGCAGAGAATTTAATCTTTAAAGTCTGATCGTTTGACAGTTCAATCAACTCCTTGGGATTTCAGGTCCAGGTTTGTATCGATTTCAGAATCAAAGGGATTTCGGATCCAATTCAAATGTTTGTTTTCGAGCTCTGGAAAGTATTCACTGAAGTAATGTTGCAGATGAATCAAATGAGACACGATGAGTGGCAGGATGCTGCTAGTATTCATGCTGGAAGATTTAAGTTCTTCATGTAAAAAAGTGGAAACATTTCTGTCACTCCTTCATTAAGTTTATTTTCTCAGAGAGCATTTTTTTTTAGCGAATGCTCTTAACTTGGTCTTGCATATTTAATACGGTTACGTCACGGCCTTGGATGCTTTGATTCAGAGCATTTAACTGTCCAAACATATCCGACAAATACGCTAGATTCAGAATCCATGTAGGATTTTCAAAACAACTTGCGAGTTGGCTATTCTCTGTTGATAAGAACTGTTTCAGCTCATGTCGAAGTTCAAACACTCGTTGCATGACTACCCCCCTTGACAGCCAGCATACTTCAGAGTGGAGCAGTAAGTGCTCGTGGCTTGCACCCATTTCACTACAAAGCGCAGCAAACATTCTGTGTTTCAGGGGCCTAGCTTTGATCATATTGACAATTTTTATCACTTCTTGCAGCAGCTGGTTAAACTCATCATCCATATGTTTGGCAACAAGTGCTTCACGGTGAAGCATGCAATGACTTGCAACGGCATTTGGAGATTTTGTCTTTATAAAAGCTACAACACCATTACGTTTTCCGGTCATAGCAGCCGCACCGTCACTCCCACACATCAAGACCAGTCTATTTAATTTTCTTGAATATATCCAACTAGCACTCTGGATATTACCTCACCAGTTGTTCTCCATCATAATTCTTTACAGAATAGGAATTCTTCGTCAAATTCCCCCCTTCTATAAACCTAACATACACGAGTAGCTGTGCAGCATTTGCAACGTCTGTACTTTCATCTAACTGCAATGGAAAGTACGGGCTAGCACGCAACCTATCCAAAAGTTGAGCAGAAACATCTTCTGCCATGTCACACATCCTTCAGCACAGTTGTTTGACAACGGCACCATTTCAATTTTTTTGGCTGTTTCCTCACCCAGTATTTCATGAACAATATCTACAGTCGCTGGCAAAATTCTCTCTTCCCCAATTGTATGCAGGTTTTTTTTTTGTGCGAGCAATGTGGTATGAGGCTAGAAAAGACGCCTTTAAGGCTCTCTCTGGAACAGTAACGTGCTGCTTAAAAGTACTCACTTGTTTTAGATTTGGGATTCCTTTCTTTTAAAAAAAATCTATAGATTTCCCAGCTTCATTTGGGTGTTTTTGTTGTAAATGCCGTTTCAACTCTGATGGCTTGAGGCATTCATTAGATAGGATTTCGAAGCACATCACACATTTTAACACGAACTGAAAACCCGAACTGAATGTACTCAGCATCATATTTTCGAGATTCAGATTTTGATGCTTTCCTGAGGATGGCTGCTCGTTTGTACAGGTGGTACTTGTGGCACTGGTACTCATGGAAGCATCACTGCATTCATTTTCTTCCTCAGCTCCTTTCGTTGGCATTTCAGAAACCGCTCCATTTTGACTGTTATACTCTGTCGAGTTCTCACTGTACATGTGCAGAAGTGGAATGTTTAATTTTATCAATAGCAGGGGAAGATAATAAGTTGAACGAAAAAATATAAAATTGTTTTTTTAAATCGTATTGTGAGAAATTCTGCTTTATATTTAATTGTACTCTCACTATGTAAATTGCATTAATATAGCTGTTTATCCATCCATTATCTATCCACTTCTCTTGGTGAGGGTCGCGGCTATAGTTGTTATTTAAATTGTAATTGCAATTCACCACGCTTTTGTGATAATGGTACATACTCTAAGCTCGAAACAAGCAACCAGGGACATTCAAAGTACATATGCAGGGCAGGGGGCGCGAGGGCAAGAGTTTTAAGATTTGTTTATTTAACTTAAGATTTGCTTTTAAATATTTCACACATCATTTTTTGTTCAGTAATTTTACATATTTGCTGCGGACCCCCTGAAGCTTCCCCAGTTTGGGAACCCCTGGTCTAATCAATCTACATACCACATCGCAACCAAAAATGCGTCACATACTGGAGTGCTCAGAGAAGCGTTTCGCCCATGTGGATTTGCTTACACTTAAACAGTACAGGTAATCAACAAAAAAATGGAAACACCTGGGTAAATGTGGGACACCAAGTATATTGAAAGCAAGGGCTTCCACACAGATGTGGCTCATGCGTTAATTAAGCAAATAACATCCCAGCATGCTTAGGGTCATGTATAAAAATGCTGGACAGGCCTGGTTGCCTACAATTATGGCTAGCATGGCTGCAAGAGGAGACCTCAGTGACTTTGAAAGAGGGGTGATTGTTGGGGCGCATTTGGCAGGAGCTTCAGTGACCAAGACAGCTCAACTTACTGATGTTTCACGAGCAACGGTGTCTAAGGTGATGTCGGCATGAAACTCAGAGGAAAAGACATCTTCAGCAAAGGGCAACAGTGGGTGGAAGCGCATACTCCAGGATCATGATATCCGTGCATTAATTCGAAGTGCAAGGCAAAATAGGCGAGCAACTGCAGATCAATTGACTGCAAATTTCAACCTGGGGCGAGAGCAGCCAGTTTCATCAAAAACGGTCAGCCAAGAACTCCACAGAGCGGGATACCATAGTGGCCCAACGCCCTATTAAGTGACTTTACATTGGTGTTTCCATTTTTTTGTTCACTACCTGTACATTACTAAGGCCCTACGTGACAGCGAACTTCATTCTTCACCATGAAAACTGTCTATTTTGTGTACTTTTACCCTACACTTAAATCCAATTAAGTTATCTGTATCTGTCCAGGTTCCTGATGTGATCATAAGCTTGTTTCAATTTCAAAAAGAAAACTAGTGGACCAAGGGGCTTAGAGTGAGTCAGGGGAAGGATTAGACAGTGGGGTCGGGAGGAGGTTAGCTAGCCGGCCTCGCATGGCTGTACCGCCTATAGGGGATGAAGAAAGCTCAGAGTATGAGAAACGGGAAGGTTCTGTCACAGACTCGTCGTTGATTTCTGAGCCCACTCTTAGTCAGTCTGGGGTGGGTGGGGGGATATGCTCAGTGATGTAAATAATTGAACTGACTGGCACAAGCAGTGGAGAGGAATATTGTTTTTAATCATGGGGACACCTTTATCCAAGGTGACTTACAGAGACTAGTGTGTGTGAACTAGGCATCAGCTGCAGAGTCACTTACAATTACGTCTCACCCAAAAGACGGAGCACAAGGAGGTTAAGTGACTTGCTCAGGGTCACACAATGAGTCAGTGGCTGAGGTGGGATTTGAACCGGGGACCTCCTGGTTACAAGGGCAGCAGTGTGGAGTAGTGGTTAGGGCTCTGGACTCTTGACCGGAGGGTCGTGGGTTCAATCCCAGGTGGGGGTACACTGCTGCTGTACCCTTGAGCAAGGTACTTTGCCTAGATTGCTCCAGTAAAAACCCAACTGTATAAATGGGTAATTGTATGTAAAAAATAATGTGATATCTTGTAACAATTGTAAGTCGCCCTGGCTAAGGAAGTCTGCTAAGAAATAAATAATAATAATAATAATAGAAGCCCTTTTCTTTAACCACTGGACCACACAGCCTCCTATGATGACAGACACATGTTCCTGCTGGACACCGCAAAACTGGACCTCTGCCAGCTCCCACAGTTCTACAGTGGCTTGCTGACTGGAGCCTGTTTAAGGTGGAGCAGGCTGTGGAGGCAGACAGTGTGTACTGGTGCTTGGAGGAACCCCTGGTTAATAATCCAGCCCTGAGGCTGGAGGTGCTGAACTCGCCTAGCTGGTGTGAGCAAGTGACCAAACTGAGAGCTCTGTGGGGCCCGGGGATGGTTGGCTGGAGCAGCCCTGAGAATGTGGCAGCTCGACTGGGGCTGTGCTCGGTGCGAGCGTTGGGGGCGTTCCTGGATCAGCTCCGCTCAGCACTGTCAGCCCAGGCTGTGCGTGGGCTGGACGGGATGTTGTGCTTCACTGATTCAGAGGAACTTTTTTCGTTGCTGATGGCGAGTCCCACATTAGATACTCAGCCCAGACCAGGGGCGCTTCTGGACCCTGCCAGACTCAGCAGACTCTCCTTCTCTGTGGCTCAGAAGAAAAGCCTTTATGTGGTGTGTGTGTGAAGGTGATGCATGCCCTGGCCTTGCAGGGGCTCCCGGATACACATTGGAGGGAGCAGCTGGGGGTGGGGGAGGATGTGCAGCTGGCATGGAGGGCTCTGTACAAGCCTCTATTCCTAAGAGATCTGGAGATTTGCAGTGGAGGATACTCCACACCACCATTGCCATCAATTACTTTAACAGTATAATAACCCGAGAAGCACCAGACCTATCCTTTTTGTGGGGTGAGGGAGATTGTGTTCCACGCTTATAGGCCTGTCCCCACCTACAGCCTCTGTTCACACTGCTAGACACTTTATTTCAAAGTCTCTCCCTGGTATGGTATTGAACTAACATAGCAATTTAAAATTGTGTTGCAACATACTGAATACTAGTTTTAATTTTCAATTCAACATCAAGCATTGCAAACATACCGACAACCTGTTAAAGATTAGGCCAGTCACTACTGACAATTACTACACTGCACGTTACCTACATACAGCCTGTTTCTGTATTTTGTTTTTGATAGAGTCACAACTGAAAATGCTGCTTCACACCGATAGGTGGTAGTGAATGGCAATAAAACTGAAACTGCCTTACCAGCGAGTTCTGGGTATTTGCCTACAAGGAGCCACAACTTCTTCAGAGGTAAATTGTTAAATGTACCTTTTATTGAGGGGTCACATGACAGATCGATGAGCTGTGACTCCAGTTAGTATGGCAAAGAGAGATTTGCTATGTCCACGGCAAAATAATCAGCAACCCAGCCGTACTCATCATGTGGGTTTCTAGGAAAGTAGCCCTGAAACTTATCGTAAAAGGGCTTTTAAATGCTGATTAATTACTCCTCGTTCTTTTCAATAAATTCCAACAGAAGTGGGAACATTTCATAACGGCATTCTGTCATTCGTTTCTGCCACAGTTGCAGCTTTACTTTGAATGCCTCAATTTTGCAGTGCTGCTCAAAAATATTACCACCTTTTTCCTGCATTGCTAAATGTAATTAATTTAGGTAAGTGAATAAATCTGCAACGTATCCTAGCTAAAGAAGCCAGTTATCATCAATAAAATCAGCTTGGGGGTGCTTTTTTCAGTAAGGAAGGAACGCACCTCTTCTCGAAGCTGCAGCATCTTCCCACAGGAAAGCCAATGTACTTCAGTGTGCATGAATAGCTGTTCATGATCGGCTCCTGATTCACAGTACAAAGCCTAAAAGCAATGTGCATTTAAAGCACTGGTCTCAATATAGTTCACAACCTTAACTGCTGCATTTAAAACTTCCTGAAGTTCATCAAGTTTTCGTACAGACCAGAGCTTCACGGTGTAGAAAGCAGTGGAATTATTTTTTCTTTTCTGCAGCACTGGCGCCCACTGGTAATATCAGTTCCTCACCAATTGTGCGCAGTTTTTTGCAATATGCATTGCAACCAGGTAGGACGCATTCATTGCCTTCTTTGAGACAGTGACCGATTTTTTTAGAATGTCTTGCTGTTTAGCTAATTGGTCAGCTTTCTTCTGGAAAAACTTGTGTGGATGCCGTGTCTCAAGATGCTGCTTCAATTTGGATGGCTTAACACTAGAACCTGCATTACAATACATGTTTTTATTTTTTAATACAACGTAAGATATTCTATTTTTTTGTAAATGCAGCAAACAAAACTCGCTCCTTCCTCCTCCTAGCACTGTTTATTTATTTTTTATTTCAAGTCTTTCTTTGTTTGTAGACAGACTACTCCTATCAGAGAGCAACGAGACAGAGATTTGCTTGTGTTTGTGGATTTGTACAATTGCACCAAGGTGCCAACTCAGTGAAAGCCTAGTTGCTTTATTTCTCAATGTACCTGGGAGACATCAATCCTTCGTTTTGTTCAAGGAAAATATCAAAAGGAAATATTTAATCTTGAAAGTAGCCATTTAGATTGGAATCCTGCAAGCTGCACGCATATACACACAGCAAAGGGAAATGGCAGGTAGGATAACAACTTCTGTGCCCAATATGAAATCTATGTTATATATGTTCTTTTTATATTGCTTTTAGAAAAAAATATATATTTCGGTTTTACAGTTTTGTATGTATATAGGCCTACCTGTTTACATCTGTTTACACAATAGTGTTTACACATTTCTTCTAGTCTGCTGTGTGCGGTAACTTTGAACAGGAATTTAGTTATTTTCTTTTTTGCTTTACATCTGTGAGCAACGTGCTTTTTTGGGTGCTATTTTTGATGTAATTCGTGTTACATACACCGGTCTTTGAATGATGAAGTAGGACCCAAATAGCCACAGCTGTGCCTCGTTTGCCCACAGCGGCACATTATTATTATTATTATTATTATTATTATTATTATTATTTATTATTATTATATTTAGTGGACGCCTTTATTGAAAGCGACTTACAAGTGTTTGAGAAGTGCAATTTATAAATAAATACAACAAATAAACACAGGAAGAAGAAATGCAGTGCAATAGGCAAACGCTGCAGCTGCTCAGGTACAGAGGCGTAGTCAGCATAGGCTTACATGCCCGGAAGTAGTGTAATATATACATTTTTATGGTACTGTAAAAAAATTGTTTCAGTTTTACATGTACATATACCCGTTTACACAGTAGTTTCTTTTGAAATGTTTATTTTATTAGTTTTTGATGTTTTGTAGTCATGCTGTACATGCGCTCATTTTGAAAAAAATAATACTGTATTTCTGCAGCCAAATGTTTGATATGATGTTCATGAATAAAACTCTTGAGCTGTATCCGATAGTTTGTCTTTCATTTTCATATCGAAGCAGTTTAAAAATGTATAGGTCAAAATGACCCACGTGGCGGTTCTAGGTAGTTCGAAAATCCGTTGGTTCTAGTGTTAAGGCTTTCGTGAGCCCATACTACACAACAAATCACACACTGAGGACACGGATCATCCTCGTTTCCAATGTAAAAAAAAGCAAAGTTAATATAAGAAGGTAGGGAATTGCAAGAATTTTTTGTTTCTTTGAACTGCAAGTAGGATTAGACATTTTTTGTTTTGCATCCATTTTAACAACTGTTTTCAAAACTGCACATAAAATGTCCTCTTATGCTTTATTTTCCAGTTCATATTTAAAGCAGAACACTGGTGATAAGAAAATACATTGTTTACATAATTACTGCTAATGATTTGTATTTGAATTACAGTCAAACCTGTATTAAGAGACCACTCAAGGGTCAGTCTAATAGTGGCCTCTTAACAAAGGCGGTCTCTTAAAAGAGGGCCCATAACTTATTAATTTTCTATTTGTCTCTGACATCCTTTCCTGTAATTATGTATGTCTTACATACACTGTAAAAGCCAGAAGATGTAATATGAACAAAAGGAGGTATGTAATTTAATAACATTCATTTAGACAGCATTTACAAAACAAATTATTTTGTGAAAGTAATGAATGCTTGCCTGTCTCAGGTCACACAAAATGTTTTAAATCCTTTGCAGATTTCAATGCCTGTGTCTGCCTTTCAAGTACGTGTTGATTTATTGCATCCTGAAATCAACGCCAGCATAAGCATAAGATATTTTTCGATTACCGCTCACATTGTTTTCATACTCTTATAAGTATGGCTTGAATTTGTCTGTGTTTATTTACCTTTTAATGGTTTGGACTTAAGCCGCTACATCCTAATTATGAGAACATTCTGTTAAATTAGAGGGAAAGAACAAAACACGAAACTGACACATTGGAAGACACCTAGTTCCCATTTTTCAGCAGTTTTTCTGGCACTTACTGTCTTTACAAGTTTAATAACTTTAATTCTGTCATCTAAGGAGGACCTTTTGTTTCTCCACATTTTCTCTCTTCCTTTACATGAGAGTGCTGTTGTTTTAATAATTACGGATAAAAGACCGCTAAAATGGTTACCGTATTCCTTTGAATTTCGGACAAACCATTTTTTTTTTTTTTTTGCTTTTTGTTGATTTTTTCATAAAATATTTAAAAGACGATTTAAATAAAGTTTTGTGAAAAGTAAAAAAAAAAAAAAAGTCTCTCTCTCACCTGCCCCCCTGCTGCTAGGTGTGCCAGTATCATGGCCTGGTTGCCGCCGGTGATGGCGGAGTGTGCTGTCATGACGGCTCTGTTGATTCCGGCCCCTCCTGGCTGCTTCTTCTTGCGCCCGCGCTTGCCTGGGGTGTGGAGGGCGGGGGGGGGTGGGTGGGCATGACAGGAGGAGGGTGAGGGGTGTGGGGGTGGCTGCGAGGAGGATGGGGGGGGTGGGCTTCTCGCCTGGGGAGAGGAAACAGGATTAGAAGCAGTAAGAAGCAGTAAGGCGAAATTACATCTTTATTTGCTTCAATCAGAAAACACTGCAGCTTAAAGTCTAACAGCTGCGTGTCTTTTTCTGATAACAAGCTGAAACTGAGAGCAGCTGATTCAAATTCACCGCTGTTCTGAGACAAGGGTGAGGGGCGGAGCCAGCAGCACAACACAGATAAAACAAAAGCCAGGCAGTCTTCCCAACGACAGCGTGTGGAAGCGACAGCGTGGGAGAAGTACAGTCGTGGAAAAGCAGTTAGAAGCAGTTTGAAAGCACGTTGACAGCTGCAGAAGCTAACCAAAATTACAAAAAAAAAAAATGAACATGGTCTTCAAGTCAGTAATCTGTGACACCTGCATGATGTGGGAAATCCGAGAAAACCCAGCAGAGCTCAACCAAGTGTGGTAAAGTGCCGCACGATCCAGGACTTGCTTAAACTAGTAAATGTGCTAGAAATGGAGCTGCAAGAAATGAGACAGCAACAGGAGCTTGAGGAGCTGGCACACCCACAATTCATGGAATTCATGGAAGTCAGCACCCCTAGCAGACTGAAAGCCACCAGGGAGATGTAAGATGGTCTAAACAGGTGGGTTCAGGTAGGCAGAAGCAGGAAAAGAAACTTCGTCAAACACAACCACCAAAAATCAAAACATCCAAAAAAAAAGCCACTTCAAAATTTAGATGATCAAAATCAACATCAAGAGAATGAAAGGAACAACATCCAGGACCCTATAAACAGTGCTGGCCAGGCAGCTAAAAGAAGGGAGGTCATGATTGTTGGGGACTCCATATTGAGAAACACAGCAAGTTCAGTTTGCAGTTTGGACCCCCTTACTACAACAGTGTGCTGCCTTCCAGGAGCCTCTGTCACGCACATCACTGAGAACGTGTACAGGCTCCTAGAACGAACAGGAGACGACCCGGTAGTAGTCGTCCACATCGGTACAAACAACATTAGAAGAGACAGGCCAAGATCCCTGCAAAACAAATTCAGAGAGCTAGGAAGGAAATTAACCCTTAGCGGTCCATTTATTCAGTGCGTGTCACACGCGCAGTTTATTTTAGACGCGCTGTTTAAAAGTATTTTTTTCACAGTAAAACAGGTTTAAAAAGGCACTGCATATCAACAGGACACTCAGTACCGCATCTCCAACCCCGCCCCACCCCTTGTTCGCTATATTTTTCAAATGCCTCTTAATAATAGTACATACCGATAAATCATCTCTTGATCACTCGTTTTTATCACCAAACTCCTCAATAATGCGATCCAAGTCGTTATTTTATTACTATAACATCTAAAAAAAGCTCTACAAATGTCTGTGATGTTCTTTGAGCGCTGGATGCGGTAGCAGCTACTTGTTTGTTTATGTCCGTGTTATCTATGTGGTGTCGGGTCTATCAGTATTCGTGAGATATGCCCCTTTTTTTTTTTCGGCTTCTCTCGGCTCCTATCGGTCTCACTCAGCCATTGAATGGTTTTCTCGGCTTTTTCCGGAGAAAAACGACTAGAGACCTGTTTCTTGCGTCTTTTTGATGATGTCGGTGGACCGCAAAGGGTTAAAAGACAAGACCAAAACTGTGGTATTTTCTGGGATACTGCCGGCACCTTGCAAAGGACCATACGGTCAGCTGGAAATACAAAATCAAAATGCATGGCTGAAATCGTGGTGCACACAGGAAGGCTTCATCTTTCTTGAACATTGGAGCACATTCTACAACAAGGACTATCTAAACTATATAGGCGGGACGGACTACACTTAAACAGAAAGGGAACCAATATACTCGGAGAAAGGATCCTTGAGGAGGTTCAGAAGCATTTAAACTAGAAAGGAAGGGGAGAGAAAACAAAAAAACAGAAGGAAGACCACATCAAAACAAGGGCAACAACTCTGGAAAAACAGCCATTACATGTATTTATCTAAATGCTAGAAGTCTCGGAAACAAAATGTTAGAACTTGAAGCTACTGCACTAACAAGTAACTGCGATGTGATAGGAGTTACAGAAACTTAGTTGTCAGTGATGGAGACGAATATAATATTAGTGGGTACACACTGTATAGGAAAGACAGGCAGGACAGAAGAGGCGGAGGGGTAGCGCTATACATAAGAAATAGTCTTGAAGCCCAGGTGTTAAATCTGGACGAAGAAAACAACACCGAATCAATATTGGTCAGAATAATGGACAAAAATTCAAAGGGCATAATAATAGGAGCATGCTATAGACTGCCAAATTCAGACGCCGAGCAAAATAATCTGTTATACAATGACATTAGAAATGCGTGTAGCAAAGAAGAAGCCATACTAATGGGGGATTTCAACTTCCCCCATACAAAACGGTAGGGAGTACGACGGACGAAATTGAAATGGTGGAAATGACAAATGACGCAATTTGTCAAGGCACAGACTAGAGGGGAGGCATGCCTTGATTTACTCTTTTCAAATTACAAAGACAGAATAACTAAAACAGAGGTCAGAGAGCCATTGGCAAACTCAGACCACAACATGGTCTCATTTTAAGTGATTTTTAAAACCCAAAAAGTAATGACTAAAGCTAAGGTTTACAATTTTAGAAAAGCAAACTATGAAAGTATGAAACAGATACTAACAGAAGTAGATTGGAGTAAAATAGAGAAAACATCCACAGAAAAAGGATGGCTGTTTTTTAAAAATGTAGTACTAGAGACACAAAACAATTACATCCCAAAAGTAGTCAAATCTAAATCTAAAACAAAATGGCCAAAATGGTTTAATAGATCAATTAAAAAAAATATTCAGCGAAAAAACACATTTTATAGAGCGTTTAAAAGGGACCAAAAACAAAAGTACACAGAAAGAGTACTTGGAACTACAAACGCAAGTCAAAAAGGAAGTTAGAAAAGCCAAGAGAGAGATCGAAATGAACATTGCTAAGGGGGCCAAAACCAATTACAAATTGTTTTTCCAATACTATAACAGCAAGAGAACGTTAAAGAGGATGTTAAATGTCTGAGAGACACAAATGGCAAAATCATAGACGAAGAAAAAAAAATAGCAAATATATTAAATGATTACTTTTCACAAGTCTTTACAAAGGAGGATACGGACAACATGCCCCACATGACGACCTGTTCCTATCCAGTTTTAAATAACTTTAGCATAACAGAGGCAGAAGTGTTAAAGGGGCTAGGAGCTCTTAAAATAAACAAATCCCCTGGGCCAGATGAGATCCTCCCAACAGTACTCAAAGAAATGAAAGAAGTTATTTACACACCGCTAACCAAGATCATGCAATAGTCTCTTGACACAGGGGTTGTACCGGCAAACGTAATACTGATTCACAAAAAGGGAGACAAAACCGAACCAGGTAACTACAGACCAATAAGCCTGACTTCTATTATATGTAAACTTATGGAAACTATAATAAGATCTAAAATGGAAAATTACCTATATGGTAACAATATCCTGGGAGACGGTCAGCATGGTTTTAGGAAAGGGAAGATCGTGTCTAACTAACCTGCTTGACTTTTTTGAGGATGCAACATTGACAATGGATAATTGCAAAGCATACGACATGGTTTATTTAGATTTCCAGAAAGCTTTTGACAAAGTCCAGCATAAAAGATTCATTCTCAAACTGAATGCAGTAGGGATTCAAGGAAATGCATGCACATGGATTAGGGAGTGGTTAACATAAGAACATAAGAAGAAGGTCATAAGAAAGAACATGTAGAAAACAGAAAGTACTGATTAGAGGAGAAACCTCAAAATGGAGCGAGGTAACCAGTGGAGTACCACAGGGATCAGTCTTAGGTCCTCTGCTATTCCTAATATACAGTACTGTGCAAAAGTTTTAGGCAGGTGTGAAAAAATGCTGTAAAGTAAGAATGCTTTCAAAAATAGACATGTTAATAGTTTATATTTATCAATTAACAAAATGCAAAGTGAGTGAACAGAAGAAAAATCTACATTAAATCAATATTTGGTGTGACCACCCTTTGCCTTCAAAACAGCATCAATTCTTCTAGGTACACTTGCACACAGTTTTTGAAGGAACTCGGCAGGTAGGTTGGCCCAAACATCTTGGAGAACTAACCACAGTTCTTCTGTGGATTTAGGCAGCCTCAGTTGCTTCTCTCTCTTCATGTAATCCCAGACAGACTCAATGATGTTGAGATCAGGGCTCTGTGGGGGCCATACCATCACTTCCAGGACTCCTTGTTCTTCTTTACGCTGAAGATAGTTCTTAATGACTTTCGCTGTATGTTTGGGGTCGTTGTCATGCTGCAGAATAAATTTGGGGCCAATCAGATGCCTCCCTGATGGTATTGCATGATGGATAAGTATCTGCCTGTACTTCTCAGCATTGAGGAGACCATTAATTCTGACCAAATCCCCAACTCCATTTGCAGAAATGCAGCCCCAAACTTGCAAGGAACCTCCACCATGCTTCACTGTTGCCTGCAGACACTCATTTGTGTACCGCTCTCTAGCCCTTCGGCGAACAAACTCGTGGTGTATGACTTTTGACAGTAAACTGTCTTCAGCAACCTCACCTTGTTAGCTGAGTTTGGCTGTTCCTCACCCAGTTTTATTCCTCCTACACAGCTGTTTCTGTTTCAGTTCATGATTGTGTTTCAACCTACATATTGAATTGATGATCATTAGCACCTGTCTGGTATAATTGTTTAATCATACACCTGACTATATGCCTACAAAATCCCTGACTTTGTGCAAGTGTACCTAGAAGAATTGATGCTGTTTTGAAGGCAAAGGGTGGTCACACCAAATATGGATTTGATGTAGATTTTTCTTCTGTTCACTCACTTTGCATTTAGTTAATTGATAAATATAATCTATTAACATGTCTATTTTTGAAAGCATTCTTACTTTACAGCATTTTTTCACACCTGCCTAAAACTTTTGCACAGTACTGTACATTATTTAGATTCTGGTATAGTAAGACGACTCAAAAATAGGAGTGGCAAACACTGTTGCAGCAGCAAAGGTCATTCAAAATGATCTAGACAGCATTCAAAACTGGGCAGACACATGGCAAATGACATTTAATAGAGAAAAGTGCACGCAGGCAATAAAAATGTGCATTATAAATATCATATGGGAGATACTGAAATTGAAGAAGGAATCTATGAAAAAGACCTAGGAGTTTATGTTGACTCAGAAATGTCTTCATCTAGACAATGTGGGGAAGCTATAAAAACGGCCAACAAGATGCTCGGATATATTGTGAAAAGTGTTGAATTTAAATCAAGGGAAGTAATATTAAAACTTTACAATGCATTACTAAGACCTCATCTAGAATATAGAAAGAGTGCAAAGAAGAGCGACCAGAATTATCCCGGGTTTAAAAGGCATGTCATATGCAGACAGGCTAAAAGAATTGAATCTATTCAGTCTTGAACAAAGAAGACTATGCGGTGATCTGATTGAAGCATTCAAAATTCTAAAAGGTATAGACAATGTCGACCCAGGGGACTTTTTTGACCTGAAAAAAGAAACAAGGACCAGGGTCATAAATGGAGATTAGATAAAGGGGCATTCAGAACAGAAAATAGGAGGCACTTTTTTTACACATAGAATTGTGAGGGTCTGGAACCAACTCCCCAGTAATGTTGTTGAAGCTGACACCCTGGTATCCTTCAAGAAGCTGCTTGATGAGATTCTGGGATCAATAAGCTACTAACAACCAAACGAGCAAGATGGGCCGAATGGCCTCCTCTCGTTTGTAAACTTTCTTCTGTTCTTATTATTCAAATAAAAACACTAATTATGAGAATATATATATATATATATATATTGTAGCACAGTGGGGATGGGTTGGAAATCATCCCTGCAGTAAAATGTGTGGGTTTGTTTAAATGTTATTGTTTGATTGTATTGCTGTATTGTTTGTTTGATGGTTTTGTTAATTGTTTTATTGTTTAATTTGATTATTGTTTAATTGTTAGTTATTCCCTGCACCTGGAAACAATTGTAAATTAGGACCAGGTGCAGGGTATTTAAAGAAAGCAGTTAGTTTGCTCAGGACTGCTAAGAAGATGGAGGCAGAAAGTTGTACTCTGCGACCTGGCAGTCACGAGGGGAAAAGAAAAGGTGCTGTATTAAACCTGTGAAGTTTTTGTGTATTGTTTAGTGGGGAAACAGTCTAGCTGTCCCACTTGTAGTCAGGGTGTTCTTGTGTGTTAGTTAGTGCTCGTAGAGAGCTAGGTGTTTATTTTGTGTTTGTTTGATTTTGTTCTGCATTAAAAATTAGCGCAAAAGCGCTTTCAAACCCTCCATCTCTGTGTCTGGTCGGTATTTTAAAGGGCAAAACGAACCCGAGCCGCAAGGCTCGTTTACAATATATATATATATATCAGTGTATTGTAGTTAGGCTTGCTACTTTTAAATTTTAACCGGTAAAGCTCGTTAAACGTCGAATTCCCAAAAAATATGAGTTTGACTGAATAACGTCAGTAAAACCACTCGCTATTTTTTTATTTTCTTACCAAAAATAATCATTTAGATGCTGTCAGTCATCTCAGTGGTCCCTTATAGGCTACTGTAGTTTCACTGTAATTTCATCCTCTTCTGACAGATCTCATTGATTGAAGCAGTGCTAGAATGTTCTCATTTGTTTAAATGACTGTCAATCATCAAGACCTGCACCGACTGTGCACTTTCATTTGCCAGCTATAGCGCCTGTCATTCAAAGCGCCTCATTTGAAAATAGCGGGTTATGGTGTAGGTAAGCTGTTGCTATAGGTATACGGTGACAGTTTCTAGTTTGATTTAAAAATGGGGCGCAAGAGGAAAACCCTTAATGAGTATTGCGCACAATACCCTGAAAGACACTGAACTGAAGCCTCTGCAGCAGGACAAAGTGGGCCTGTCTGCCTTGCCTTCCAGTGACTCTGAGTCCAGCTGTGCTGAAACAGGAGAGGGGTGAAGCTCAGACTCTGAATAATAAGTGCAAGTTAGTTCTGTTCAACTATCTAATGTTTTGTTCTGTGCAGGGTTAGAAACTAACAAAATTGTGGTACTAGTCCAAAAGACTAGTACCTTTTGAAACGTGCTAGTCCTGATGTAAACGTAATAGTCCTTATGTGAAGTTCCTAAATTGGAATCAATAACAACAGTTGGGGTCCCTAAAAATATTAGGCTTGAATCTTATTTTCCAAAAAAATAAAACAGTCATAAATCCTACAGATTGATCAATCAATCACCTGTTTACACCTTGTTACTGAGCGATTACTGACAGCAACTAGCGACACTGACAGCACCAGATGTGATGACAGAGAAAAAGTTCTCTCAGCTGCCACCTTGCCAACCATGAAGCTCTGCATGAAACTGACACCGATAACACAAATAAAATGTTTATTTTATTGTTCATTACATGTGTAGCTATTTACAAAAATGCTGGCTGGTTTGTGGAGTCAGGGGTTACATCCTGTGAGTAGGGGTGTTGCGATATGATGATATAAAGAAAATCGCAATATACATTCTAACATTATTCTATCATCAACCGTTTTAATTATCGCAGTCATTTATTTATATTTTATGACTTTGCACACTCTGAGAAAGACGCATCAACTTTCACTGGGTTTTATATAGCCACAAAAATCAACAAGAGCAGCGCACAATAAATATGGAGGATAGCAAGAACGACAGAAACAAACGGTTTCCTCCTAAAAAACAGATATAATCAGTTATCTGGGATCATTTTGGTTTTAAAAAAAGACTTATTGAAGAGAGGGCCAATTTGTAAATTGTCGAGCTGTTCTTTCAAAGAGCAGCAACACAACGAATATGTTCATGCATTTAGATCACTACCAAGCACTTTGTAAAGAAGCAACACTGTTAAGGAACACAGAGCTTATTAAAAACAGTCTTAATAAAGCCAACTGCGTGTATAATAATCATAATAATCCTAATGCGTTTAAGTATTCCCGTTTTATGATTAAAAACCAAAATTATATATATTTTTTAGCTACATAGCTTAAGGAGGACAAACATTTTAAGACTATTTAAAACAGACAAAAGGATATAGTGAATATGGTGTGTACTCGAACAGGAATGTCAATATACAGTGCCGTGAAAAAGTATTTGCCCTGTCTGATTTTCTGCATTTTTGTATATAGAGGGAGTCTGAGAGAAAAAATCACACCAAAGTTTGGTGCTTCTTTCATTTGTTTGGTGTGCAAGGTAATCAAACATGCAATCTTCAGGTGTGAAAAAGTTATTGCCCCCCTGTGGCAATGTGCCCCGCCCCTGTGTGCATTTGTGTGTTATGTGTTGTATGTTGCGTGTGGTGTGTTAAATGTTGGTGTAGAGATTGGTACACGGATATAAACGGGTCTGTGTTTCACGTATTTAAAAATGTAGATTTGTATTTAGGCATGAGGAGGGCACAAATCACTTCACGTGCTGGTTAAATGTAATATGTGAGCACGGGGTTGCACGTAATTCATTCACGTGCTGGGATTCAAGTGAATAATTAATTAGTAATTGAATCCCAGCACAACAGTATATATAGACACATTTTCATTCACTCGTGGTTGGGTGTTCGAGAGTGGAGAACGGGTGAGGAGAAGAAGGAAAGTAGTAAAGGAAAGTAAATTAAACTAAAATAACCATTTATTTTACTCACCGTGTTTGTTTGTCTCCGTGCACCGTTTGTCTGTGTAGTCCGTTTTGTTTGTCTATTTATTTTGGCGTGAAGTGCCGTGTCCTGTGTTTTTGTATGTTTACAACCTTTTTATTTTCTGTCTGTTAATTATTAAATGCTGAGTGCGATCACGCGCTCAGCTTCACCAAAACCTCACTGTCTCTGTCTGTTACTTCCTGTTTCTGGTCTGACGTCACCCACTGCAGCCGTCTTTGTGACACGTGGTGTCCTGCGTGGGATCTACAGCGCCTCCAGGACTCAGGCCAGAGCGGGAACCGCAGTTTTTTTTTGAAAAAAAAAAACAAAAAGGAAAAGAAATGGGGAGAAGAGGCTGGAGAGGAGCACAGGCGGGCAAAGGGAGAAAGGCGGAAGCAGGGCTGTGGTGTTTTGACTGTGGCCAAACTAGCCACACCACCATACCCTGCTCCGTCCACAGGGGACCCTTCAGGCAATGGCCCAAAGACTGGGATGGGGGAGGGTGCCCTGGCTGTGGGGCATATGGGCACACGTTGGCCCCTATGCCCCATGCAGGATGAAGAAGAGGAGCCCTTGCTGCCACGCCCTATGCCTGAGCGGGAGGAGCCTGAGCGCCCACAGCCCAAGCGGGAGGAGCCTGAGCGTCCACAGCCCAAGCGGGAGGAGCCCGGGCGTCCCCACGCCTGAGTGGGAGGAGCCCGAACGCCCCACGCCTGAGTGGGAGGAGCCCGAACGTCCCCACGCCTGAGTGGGAGGAGCCCCAACGTCCACAGCCCAAGAGGGGGGGGTGGGTCCACAGCCCAAAAGGGAGGAGTCGGTGCATCCATAGCCCAAAAAGGGAGGAGTCGGTGCGTCCACAGCCCAAAAGGGGGAGGAGTCGGTGCGTCCACAGCCCGAAGAGAGGGAAGTCGGGGCTACAGCCCTAGGACCCAAGCTGCCAGCAGAGGGAGAATGTCTGCTGGTTCCACCTCCACCAGCAAAGGAAGAATGCCTGCTGTTCCCACTTCCACCAGCAGAGGGAGAATGCCTGCTGGTTTCCCCATCACAACCAGCAGAGGAAGAATGCCTGCTGGTTTCCCCTTCAAAGGCAGAGCTGCACCAGTCTCCTGCAAGAGAGGCAGAGCCGCACCAGTCCCCTGCAAGAGAGGCAGAGCCGCACCAGTCCCCTGCAAGAGAGGCAGAGCCGCACCAGTCCCCTGCAAGAGAGGCAGAGCAGCACCAGTCCCCTGCAAAAGGGGGAGACTACACGCTGCTCCCACCTCCGTCGCCAGGAGACTACACGCTGCTCCCACCTCCATCGCCAGGAGACTATACGATGCTCCCACCTTCACTGGCAGGAGCAGAGCAGTCAGAGCTGCCTCTGCCTCCGCCACCTTCACCGGCAGGAGCAGAGGAGCAGGAGCTGCCTCTGCCTCCACCACCACCAGGAGCAGAGGAGCAGGAGCTGCCTCTGAACCGCCACCGCTTGGAGCAGAGGAGCAGGAGCTGCCTCTGCCTCCGCCACTTCCAGGAACAGAGGAGCAGGAGCTGCCTCTGCCTCCACCACCACCAGGAGCAGAGGAGCAGGAGCTGCCTCTATCTCCGCCACCGCCTGGATCAGAGGAGCAGGAGCTGCCTCTGCCTCCGCCACTTCCAGGAGCAGAGGAGCAGGAGCTGCCTCTGCCTCCACCACCACCAGGAGCAGAGGAGCAGGAGCTGCCTCTACCTCCGCCACTTCCAGGAGCAGAGGAGCAGGAGCTGCCTCTGCCTCCGCCACTGCCAGGAGCAGAACAGCAGGAGCTGTCTCTGCTTCCCGTACCTCCACTACAGGGAGTACGGTGGCCGGAGCCCCAGAAAGGGGAGCTACCGGCTACAAAGACAGGGGGAGAGGTCAGGAGACCACTTTCCCCAGCAGCAGTTTCGCTGCAGGAGTTCTTGTGGCCGGAGCCCCACAGGAGGGAGCTACCTGCCAAGAAAAAGGGGAGAGGTCAGGAGACCAGCATCCCCGCAGCAATTTCGCTGCAGGAGGGACCAGCATGCTGTCAGCCGTGCCACTACCGGCAGGGGTGCTGACAGCATTGCCAACCATGGGCCCACTGAAGCCTCCCTTCCCAGCCCGAGACTTTGTCCTGGACTGCTGGATTTTTAAGGGGGGAGGTGGCCGTTGAGGCCATGTGTGCTGCGCACAAGGGGGGGTATATGTGGCAATGTGCCCCGCCCCTGTGTGCATTTGTGTGTTATGTGTTGTATGTTGCGTGTGGTGTGTTAAATGTTGGTGTATAGAGATTGGTACACGGGATATAAACGGGTCTGTGTTTCACGTGTATTTAAAAATGTAGATTTGTATTTAGGCACGAGGAGGGCACAAATCATTTCACGTGCTGGTTAAATGTAATATGTGAGCACGGGGTTGCACGTAATTCATTCACGTGCTGGGATTCAAGTGAATAATTAATTAGTAATTGAATCCCAGCACAACAGTATATATAGACACATTTTCATTCACTCGTGGTTGGGTGTTCGAGAGTGGAGAACGGGTGAGGAGAAGGAGGAAAGTAGTAAAGGAAAGTAAATTAAACTAAAATAACCATTTATTTTACTCACCGTGTTTGTTTGTCTCCGTGCACCGTTTGTCTGTGTAGTCCGTTTTGTTTGTCTATTTATTTTGGCGTGAAGTGCCGTGTCCTGTGTTTTTGAATGTTTACAACCTTTTTATTTTCTGTCTGTTAATTATTAAATGCTGAGCGCGATCACGCGCTCAGCTTCACCAAAACCTCACTGTCTCTGTCTGTTACTTCCTGTTTCTGGTCTGACGTCACCCACTGCAGCCGTCTTTGTGACACCCCCCTAATTAACTCAACCCAATTATAACTATTATCACTATAACATCTGAGAAAAGCTCTGCAAATGTCTGTGATATTCTCTGAGCGCTGATGCATTAGCAGGCAGCTTGTTTCCTTATGGCCGCCGTTATCTGATGCCAGGGACAAGTATGACTATTCATGAGATATTCCTTTTTTTTTTTTTTTTTGTCTCGGCTCCTGCTGCTCCCACTCTACCATTGAATGGTTTTCTCGGCTTTTTCCGGAGAAAAAACGACAAGAAACCCGTTTTTTGCATCTTTTTGATGATGTCGGACAGGGTCCGACATTGGACCGGATAGGAATAATTGCAATGTCGGACCAGGTCCGACATAGGACCGCAAAGGGTTAATAAATAAATGAAATATGTATCAAATATTTGTGTTATTTGTTCCCTCTGGGTCCCTTTTATCTAATATTAGGTTTTGGTTGAAGATCTGATAACATTCAGTGTCAAAAATATGCAAAAATGCAGAAAATCAGACAGGGGGCAAATACTTTTTCATGGCACTGTATCTGGCTACTCTCTAAACGCTCAGCACACACTATATCCTTCCGGCTGTTTTCTAATTATTTATTTTCAACTAAATATTAGCATTTTCAAACATTCATTTAATTAACGTTTAACATTTCGTTGATATACAGGCTAGCAGCAAACTCCTAGCGTCGTTGTTATTGTGGTCCTAAATCTGTTGTCTTAACACAGTTATTTCACCTTTTTTTTTTTTTTTTAAGAACATTCTAAACGAGAAACATTTTAAAAAGCTGTAAGGAGAGGTTCACCACAGCTAGTCTGTATTCACATTTTTTCTATTTATTCATTTTCATATTCTGAATTACTGGTACTGGGGTAAAGCTTAGGGCAGGCTGACGTGACCAGTTCCATTTAGAAATGCGTTTAACCCAGTAATAGTGTAGCAATTGGATATGCGAATAACACATTTTTAACATCCTTAAAAGCAGACTAACAATTATGAGAAACACCCAAACTAATCAAGTAAAAAACAAAACAAAACCCTTTTTAAAAAAAAATAAAGACCAATCTTGATTAAAATGGCACTATAGGTATCAATTACTGTAGATAAACTTGTTTCATAGATGTTTAAAAACGGTTCGAAGAGTTCTTTATTTAAAATATTAAGGCACAAATTTATAAAAGGGGAAAAACCGTCCGCAAAAAGCCATGTAATGTGCGTGTTACGGCCACACTCAGCATCAAAATAAAGACCTATTTTATAAGACTAATTAGGTGAAGCAGGCGATTCCGTAATCAAAAAAATTTAAATACCCCTCACCGCAATTAGTGGTGGAGAATTACACACCTCTCACAATAAATAGCAGGTTTGGGTCAACCCTGCGTGTGTAGGCTACACATTCCAAACGAAAATGAATCGCACTCAAAGACATTGCGGACACAAATCTTAATTGCTGTTTATGCCATTGCATGTGTTTTATAAATCCCATCCAAGAATTCAGAACCCTCAGCGCCCGTTTTACGGTCATAAAACATGCGCAATCCTTTTATAAATCTGGGAGTTTTTTGTAAATATTTGTTGTATTATAATTAAACACCATATTTTTTTCAATTTGGTTTATAATGTTGTAAAACATGTTTTAGCTTAAAAAATAGTTAACATTTTAAATCTGTAAGAATTCATTTTTTGTAGTTCTTTGTAAAATATCGTGCTGTATCGCAATTATCGTGATTATACCCCACGGAATAATCGTCTGAGAGAATTTTCATATTATGACATCCCTACCTGTGAGCGATTAAATAACTATGAATTACTACTTACAATAATAAATGTACTCACGTACACACACGGTCTTCACTGAAGTCCCAATTTAAAAGACAGCATGTTTCACTGTAGCCCTCGGGATGAAATTGTTAGCTAGGTGGCTACATTTTTTTAAATTAGCAGTGGGAGAAAACCACTTCATCAAGTACAGAAGAATCTGCCAGACGCTGAATCTACTAGGTTGGATAATAATGAGAGCATAACAAATACAAAAGAAATACGAGGGAAACACAGTATGTGAAGGATCGCCTTCCGGGTTTGTCAAAGCCGTCAGTGTGTTTTACTTTTTAAACGTGCAATAACAGTTCTGATTGTGATAGTTCTAATTGTGTGCCCTTTCGTAAATGAGGCCCTTTATCTCTGAACGCTAGAGCGAGTGTGGCACATCAGATTTAATGGGACTAGGTACGAGACTTGCCCTTAAAATATATTTCTGGAAACGCTGAGGTTTCCCCACAATTTAAATACTGGTATGTAAGATAAATACAGTTGTGCTATTACAATGGTACTGAAGTACTGTGTTGGTATAAGAAAAGAATGTTTTAAAAAAGTAATTTCAGCTTCCAATCACTTAAAATGTGCTGACGTTACTGAAAACACCAAGCTACAGACAGCAAGTCCCAAACTTTAAATGTGTTACTGTTGTTTATAGGCAAGAACTCAGCTTTTTTATGAATATACTGTGTTATTATGGTAATTGTTTATTTATTAGTTTTAAAAAGTTTAGTAAAACTGTATTTTTTGATCTCGTTAGTACAAATGGCCCCCTTTGCTAATCACATCTTCAGTCTTTTTTTTTCTTTTGTGGTACAGGGTCGCAACACGGTATAAATCTCCACATTCTTGTAAAATTACTTTACACTTACTTCAAAGATGCAACGTGTTTCAGTAAAATCAAACACTGAATAAACTTTGCAACCTGTGCAGAGGTAGAACACAAATTTACGTCATTAAGAGGGTTTGGCACTGCAGGGGAGATGAAGGGAGGTTTTTCTGAGTGACTGTTTTGTAAGCAACACTCTGAACGTTAGAGTTTATGTGTACATGTGTTTTAAGCACTCGCCCAGAGGACTACTGAGACACAGACATCAACTAGATCAGATTTAATTTGCCTCAGGTTTCTAACCCTGCTGTGCATATTAGTTTTATTCGTAAATTAGTTTTCTACAGTTTATTTGAGACAGTTTTTTAATTTGTGTAGGATCGTTATCTTTACAAGGTAGAGCTCCACTGTGACCAAACGTTATTTCAATTAGAATGTTTCAATTAGAATGTTGGTAACCATGGTTTTGTTGCATGCTGAATATGATAAACGGTTTCGCTAAATGAGACGTTTCTCAATGCCAAAATAGATTTCACACATTCTCTGCTTGAATTGAAAAATAAAGATAAAAAAAAAGGTAAATCCTTTCTAAAATAAACGTCGATATTAATCATCAATTTGGCAAAAAAATAAAAATCAAATAATATTATTTATTATTTGTTTATTTAGCAGACACCTTTATCCAACACGACTTACAGAGACTAGGTTGTGTGAACTATGCATCAGCTGCAGAGTCACTTACAACTACGTCTCACCTGAAAGACGGAGCACAAGGAGGTTAAGTGACTTGCTCAGGGTCACACAATGAGTCAGTGGCTGAGGTGGAATTTGAGCCGGGGACCTCCTGGTTACAAACCCTTTTCTTTAACCACTGGACCACACAGCCTCCTAGTAGCAAGCCTAATTATAGCACTGCGTAATTACATCAAGGGGTCTGAGGGAGAAATAAAACAATGTGAATGCTGCTGGTCCTTGGCTAGGATTTCAGCATCAAACACTTCCTATCACTTTTGATTCTTTATAATACTTACATTTTTTTATTCTGTCTTTCAAAAACCCTTTGCTAATTTTTTAGAGAGCAATACGGGTTCCATACACAGTGGCGATAATAATAATAATAATAATAAAAAAAAAATCAGTCATGTGATGCTGGGCTGATCTTTCTTTGACCTGCAGGTGGCGGTGTGTCAGGGGAGGGGTGCAGCGCGGACACTATCATGGTGGCAGCTGAAGGATGACCAGTGACTCCGGACACCGAGAAGGACTGACCGGTTACTGAGCCTGGCGGGGAGGAGGAGACAATCGTTCCCTGGGGAGTGGTGATCACCAGACCTGCAACAGAGAGACACAGCATCACAGCGAGATGAGCTCCCTGCACAGACACTCACAGCAACACAAAGACAAGCTCCCTGCACCGACACTCACAGCAACACAGTGAGATGAGCTCCCTGCACAGACACTCACAGCAACACAGTGAGACGAGCTGCCTGCACAGACACTCACAGCAACACAGTCAGACGAACTCCCTGCAGACAGACACTCACAGCAACACAGTGAGACGAGCTCCCTGCACAGACACTCACAGAAACACAGTGAGACGAACTCCCTGCAGACAGACATTCACAGCAACACAGTTAGATGAGCTCCCTGCAGACAGACACTCACAGCAACACAGTGAGTCGAGCTCCCTGCAGACAGACACTCACAGCAACACAGTGAGATGAGCTCCCTGCAGACAGACTCACAGCAACACAAAGACGAGCTCACTGCACAGACACTCACAGCAACACATTGAGATGAGCTCCCTGCAGACACTCACAGCAACACAGTGAGACGAGCTCCCTGCACAGACACTCACAGCAACACAGTGAGACGAGCTCCCTGCAGATAGACACTCACAGCAACACAGTGAGACAAACTCCCTGCAGACAGACACTCACAGCAACACAGTGAGACGAGCTCCCTGCACAGACACTCACAGCAACACAGTGAGACGAGCTCCCTGCACAGACACTCACAGCAACACAGTGAGGTGAGCTCCCTGCAGACAGACACTCACAGCAACACAGACACACAGCAACACAAAGACAATCTTCCTGCACAGACACTCACAGCAACACAGAAACGAGCTCCCTGCACAGACACTCATGGCAACACAGTGAGATGAGCTCCCTGCAGGCAGACACACACAGCAACACAGTGAGACGAGCTCCCTGCAGACAGACACTCACAGCAACACAGAGACGAGCTCCCTGCAGACAGACACTCACAGCAACAAAGTGAGATGAGCTCCCTGTACAGACACTCACAGCAACACAGTGAGACGAGCTCCCTGCACAGACACAGCAACACAGTGAGACGAGCTCCCTGCAGATAGACACTCACAGCAACACAGTGAGACGAGCTCCCTGCAGACAGACACTCACAGCAACACAGTGAGACAAACTCCCTGCAGACAGACACTCACAGCAACACAGTGAGACGAGCTCCCTGCACAGACACTCACAGGAACACAGTGAGACGAGCTCCCTGCACAGACACTCACAGCAACACAGTGAGACGAGCTCCCTGCAGATAGACACTCACAGCAACACAGTGAGACAAACTCCCTGCAGACAGACACTCACAGCAACACAAAGACAAGCTCCCTGCACAGACACTCACAGCAACACAGAGAAGAGCTCCCTGCACAGACACTCACAGCAACACAGTGAGATGAGCACCCTGCAGACAGACACTCACAGCAACAGAGACGGGCTCCCTGCACAGACACTCATAGCAACACAGAGACGGGCTCCCTGCAGACAGACACTCACAGCAACACAGAGACGAGCTCCCTGCACAGACGCTCACAGCAACACAAAGACGAGCTCCCTGCAGACAGACACTCACAGCAACACAGAGACGAGCTCCCTGCTTTTACGCTCACAGCAACACAAAGACGAGCTCCCTGCAGACAGACACTCACAGCAACACAGAGACGAGCTCCCTGCACAGACGCTCACAGCAACACAAAGACGAGCTCCCTGCAGACAGACACTCACAGCAACACAGAGACGAGCTCCCTGCACAGACGCTCACAGCAACACAAAGACGAGCTCCCTGCAGACAGACACTCACAGCAACACAGAGACGAGCTCCCTGCACAGACGCTCACAGCAACACAAAGACGAGCTCCCTGCAGACAGACACTCACAGCAACACAATGAGACAAGCTCCCTGCAGATAGACACTCACAACAACACAGTGAAATAAGCTCCCTGCAGACAGACACTCACAGCAACACAATGAGACAAGCTCCCTGCAGATAGACACTCACAGCAACAGAGACGAGCTTCCTACACAGATACTCACAGCAACACAGTGAGAGGAGCTCCCTGCAGACAGACACTCACAGCAACACAGTGAGATGAGCTCCCTGCAGACAGACACTCACAGCAACACAGTGAGACGAGCTTCCTGCAGACACTCACAGCAACAGAGACGAGCTTCCTGCACAGATACTCACAGCAACACAGTGAGAGCTCCCTGCAGACAGACACTCACAGCAACAGAGACACAGCAACACAGAGACGAGCTCCCTGCACAGACACTCACAGCAACACAGTGAGATGAGCTCCCTGCAGACAGACACTCACAGCAACACAGTGAGACGAGCTCCCTGCACAGACACTCACAGCAACACAGTGAGACGAGCTCCCTGCAGACAGACACTCACAGCAACACAGTCAGACGAACTCCCTGCAGACAGACACTCACAGCAACACAGTGAGACGAGCTCCCTGCACAGACACTCACAGAAACACAGTGAGGTGAGCTCCCTGCAGACAGACACTCACAGCAACACAGACACACAGCAACACAAAGACAATCTCCCTGCACAGACACTCACAGCAACACAGAAATGAGCTACCTGCACAGACACTCACGGCAACACAGTGAGATGAGCTCCCTGCAGACAGACACACACAGCAACACAGTGAGACGAGCTCCCTGCAGACAGACACTCACAGCAACACAAGGACGAGCTCACTGCACAGACACTCACAGCAACACATGGAGATGAGCTCCCTGCACAGACACTCACAGCAACACAGTGAGACGAGCTCCCTGCACAGACACTCACAGCAACACAGTGAGACGAGCTCCCTGCAGATAGACACTCACAGCAACACAGTGAGACAAACTCCCTGCAGACAGACACTCACAGCAACACAGTGAGACGAGCTCCCTGCACAGACACTCACAGCAACACAGTGAGACGAGCTCCCTGCACAGACACTCACAGCAACACAGTGAGATCAGCTCCCTGCAGACAGACACTCACAGCAACACAGTTAGTTCAGCTCCCTGCAGACAGACACTCACAGCAACACAGAGACACAGCAACACAAAGACAAGCTCCCTGCAGACACTCACAGCAACACAGTGAGATGAGCTCCCTGCACAGACACTCACAGCAACACAGAGATGAGCTCCCTGCACAGACACTCACAGCAACACAGTGAGATGAGCTCCCTGCAGACAGACACTCACAGCAACACAGTTAGTTCAGCTCCCTGCAGACAGACACTCACAGCAACACAGAGACACAGCAACACAAAGACAAGCTCCCTGCAGACACTCACAGCAACACAGTGAGATGAGCTCCCTGCACAGACACTCACAGCAACACAGAGATGAGCTCCCTGCACAGACACTCACAGCAACACAGTGAGATGAGCTCCCTGCAGACAGACACTCACAGCAACACAATGAGACAAGCTCCCTGCAGACAGACACTCACAGCAACACAATGAGACAAGCTCCCTGCAGATAGACACTCACAGCAACACAGTGAAATAAGCTTCCTGCAGACAGACACTCACAGCAACACAGTGAGACGAACTCCCTGCACAGACACTCACAGCAACACAGTGAGATGAGCTCCCTGCAGACAGACACAGCAACACAAAGACAAGCTCCCTGCACAGACACTCACAGCAACACAGTGAGATGAGCTCCCTGCACAGACACTCACAGCAACACAGTGAAATAAGCTCCCTGCAGACAGACACTCACAGCAACACAGAGACACAGCACTGGCTTGTCAGTACTGCAGCTCTGAGTGTGTCTGTATGTGTTGTGCAGTGGTATTTAGTTGTGTGTTGTACTGTGTAGTTGTACCTGCGGTTGTGTAGTATTGTACAGTTGTATTGTGTACTCGTGCGGACAGGCACTGCACGGCAGGGGAAGTGATGTATTCTGGGTAATCTAGCGAGTGGGAGACACAATGGAGCCTTTTCATAAAACAGGAAGTTATCAAAGAGGTCACACAAGCAGTCAATCAAACACAGGGTCATAGTGCCAGGGGTGCCTCAAAGTCTAGTAACAAACCCCTGGCAGCTGTGGAGTTACAAGGGGGAATCAAATTGAGTGCACTTTACTCAGCAACACAACTGCACTGAGCAACACAGCTGAAGTACAAAAGCACAGGTTTGGACTTTTGAGAAACAGAAGTTAGTAAACTGACTCTAAAAATCACATTTTCAAACCAATCTCCTTCACTGCAGGATGCAAGGAGCAGTTCTTAAACCAGTGTGTGTCACTGAAATATAAAACTCACCAGCAGCAGTCATAATCCCAGTGGATGGTACTGGGACCACAGTGATGTTCTGCTGGGAGGTGGGAGGGGGGTGGAGGTGCCCCCCTGACTCCTGAGGCTTTCCCCCTCCTCGGCCCGTCTCCATAGTAACAGCGGAGCCTTGCATTGTGAGCACGGCGGTGGGGTAGTGACAGGCGGCGCTGGGGGGAGCGAAGCTGCCAGCCTTGTCTAACGGGACAAGTTGGTCCTTCTTATTGATAAACACTGCGTTCTCAATCTGAGGGGAAACAACACTGTTAAAGACAATTCCCTGTAGTTTATAGTGGTTGCTGAGGTGACTGAATGGTTCTATTAGTTTATATTAAGAGTTTTAAAAATACAGAATCTGGGGACTTCTCATTAGACTCTGTACTGTCCTCATGTGAACAAGCGTGTGAGAAACATTTCAGAGCATCAGAGTCGACGACTGTGCCCTACCTGCCCTGTGGAGACCGGAGACCAGAAATATGAAGAATTAAAATGAGAGTCTTCCATCGCTCCTGAAAAAAGAGAGAGAAATGAAACCCTCCAGCACAAACACGAAGAATCACACCTCAACTATCTGTTACGTTTGCACTGTGTTCTGTGCACAGCATGACAGCTGTATATTGACAAATCCTTGACTGTGTTTGCATTATTTATTATACTTGATTTATAATTCCATCAATTTCACTGGTGAAGACAACCTAAAGAGGTGTTGGGTAACTGCTGTAGTTCTGTTCAGGGTTTTATATTATTGTTATATAGTGTGGTCCTGCCAGCATTGCTCTGTGTACAGGACAGTGCAGTGAGGGGACAGCCTGGCTTTAACACTGGGGTCTATGGGGGACACCAGCCTGACTTTTCACTCAATGAAGTGTAAAAGTGTATGCTAGAAAAGGACAAGCTGACAAAAAAAGCTAGCGCCCTGTTCACACTAGTATCGGAACGATACTGATAAAATGAGTTTAGATTCAGAATATACAAGTATGATAACACTTTCTGTCCTAACTCACTTTTTTAACACAACTACAAGACTGATACTGTTGCAATATACCCTGTCCACACTTACATAAAGGATATTCTGTATTACACCAAGATACTCAACTCCACTGATTCTCAATGTGGACCTCAGTCATGCTGCGTGCAAAGGGTTGTGGTATATAGAGCTCAGGAGAAGATTTTCTATTGACAGTCAATGGGGCGCTATTGGATTGAGCTGCTCTGAGCTTTTATGGATGTTTAAAAATATAAAGAAACTTGTGAAAAGTCTATTTTACTACTACCCAGGGTGTCTTGACGAAAAATATAACCTGTGGTAATGATGACATACCGTAAATGCCCTTTTCTGAACGCAGTACCAGAGATGGCACGTGCGCAGGAAACAGAGATGAGCGTGTCACATATTACAGTACTAGTAGACGGGTGCAATTATAACACTTGGATTTATTGGTATTAGCTGTCAGTTCTTACTCATAAGAAACATAAGAAACATAAGAAAGTTTACAAACGAGAGAGGCCATTCAGCCCATCTTGCTCGTTTGGTTGTTAGTAGCTTATTGATCCCAGAATCTCATCAAGCAGCTTCTTGAAGGATCCCAGGGTGTCAGCTTTAACAACATTACTGGGGAGTTGGTTCCAGACCCTCACAATTCTCTGTGTAAAAAAGTGCCTCCTATTTTCTGTTCTGAATGCCCCTTTATCCAATCTCCATTTATGACCCCTGGTCCTGGTTTCTTTTTTCAGGTCAAAGAAGTCCCTTGGGTCGACATTGTCTATACCTTTTAGGATTTTGAATGTTTGAATCAGATCGCCGCGTGGTCTTCTTTGTTCAAGACTGAATAGATTCAATTCTTTTAGCCTGTCTGCATACGACATGCCTTTTAAACCTGGGATAATTCTGGTTGCTCTTCTTTGCACTCTTTCTAGAGCAGCAATATCCTTTTTGTAACGAGGTGACCAGAACTGAACACAATAGGTGAGGTCTTACTAATGCATTGTAAAGTTTTAACATTACTTCCCTTGATTTAAATTCAACACTTCTCACAATATATCCGAGCATCTTGTTGGCCTTTTATAGCCACATTGTCTAGATGAAGACATTTCTGAGTCAACATAAACTCCTAGGTCTTTTTCATAGTTCCCTTCTTCAATTTCAGTATCTCCCATATGATATTTATAATGCACATTTTTATTGCCTGCATGCAATACTTTACACTTTTCTCTATTAAATTTCATTTGCCATGTGTCTGCCCAGTTCTGAATGCTGTCTAGATCATTTTGAATGACCTTTGCTGCTGCAACAGTGTTTGCCACTCCTCCTATTTTTGTGTCGTCCGCAAATTTAACGAGTTTGCTTACTATACCAGAATCTAAATCATTAATGTAGATTAAGAATAGCAGAGGACCTAGGATTGATCCCTGTGGTACACCACTGGTTACCTCGCTCCATTTTGAGGTTTCTCCTCTAATCAGTACTTTCTGTTTTCTACATGTTAATGACTCCCTAATCCATGTGCACGCATTTCCTTGAATCCCTACTGCGTTCAGTTTGAGAATTAATCTTTTATGCGGGACTCCTGTAACTTATCTGTAAATAAAAATAAAAAACAACACAATAATTAAACAAGCATGACAGAAGTTGAGAATCTAATATACAATATCCTTGGTGTAAGCATGCGCATGCCTCAGACTCATCCACTCCGTTGTCGTTCCGATCCACCTGACCACACTTGATCTGTTCCGAGTCATATCGCAACTGTACCGGTAAGAAACATACTCTAGTCTGGGTTTATCGTTACAGTTATACTGGTACGACGCCGTTACAACTCCAGTGTGAACAGACGTTGCCATACTGTTCCGCAATGATACCATGTGGCGGAGTGTCCCGACCCTATGTATTATTATTTGTATTTTTGTTTGAGGCGCTGGTAAAAGCGCCGCGTCTTTTATTATATATTTAAAAACCCCGTGAGGATGCATGGCTGATCAGCTACTGATTATTTAACTAGCTGACAGTCATGCATCCTTACCAAACGCAGACTCTGGCGAGGGATAATAAGATAATTAACAACTAGTTAATCCCTCGCCAGAATATATAAACCAGCAGCTCTCTGCACTCGGGGTGGAGTGTACAGAGGAGAGTACGGGGAGCGGAGAGAGCGAGCAACATCTAAAAACAATTGCTAAAACGTGCTGGATTATCCAGCACCCACACTTACTTGTTTGTTTGTTTATTCGCTTGGCCCTCGTGCCCTTTTGTTTGGTGTTTTGTTAAATCTTTTGTTTTTGTTTTGTTTATTAATAAATCGCTGAGTGCCGTTGCACTCAGCTTCAACCGCCATCCATTGTTTTGGTTTCTACTTCCTGGTCCGTGACGTCACCACTGCGAGCCAGACTGCCACATATGGTGTCCGGCGGGGACAAACAACGCCCAACAGCCGGACCAGGAAAGGATAAGGACGTTTTTTTTTTTTTCAAAACCGTATTTTTTTGTGTGGTTTTTTTTTTGAAAAAAAAATAAATAAATAAATAAATAAAAATGGGGAAAAGTAGCCGGAGGAGAAAGCAGCAGCAGCAGCAACAACAGCAGCAGGAGGCGCAGCAACAGCAGCCTTACCTACCACGCTGGACGCCTGCCTCACCTGCCTGAAGGGTGAGGAGTGGTGCCATGGTTGGTGAGGTCGGGCACGTGGCACCAGACCAACCCCTCCATGGCAGGAGAGGAAGGAGCCTGAGCATCCAGCAGGGGTGAGAGGACCCACATCCTCCGAGGCGGAAGAATCCTGTCTCCTCTGGGGATCTGGGACTGGCTGGCGGAGCCTGAGAGGATATAATGGTGGCCCTCCCTGCTGTGATCAACCTCCTGTGGGCGAGAGATGGGGAGCGCTGGGAGGCCTGGGAACAGACACACCACCCAGCATCCTTCCCAGACATCGCAGCCATGGTGCTCAACTACCTGGCTGCAGATATGGGAGGGGCCCCGCTGCTGTTTCCAGCGCCAGAGGGAGAGGAGCCATCGCTGCCGCCTCCAGCGCCAGAGGGAGGAGCCATCGCTGCCGTCTCCAGCGCCAGAGGGAGAGGAGCCATCGCTGCCGTCTCCAGCGCCAGAGGGAGAGGAGCCATCGCTGCCTTCTCCAGCGCCAGAGGGAGAGGAGTCATCGCTGCTGTCTCCAGCGCCAGAGGGAGAGGAGCCATCGCTGCAGTCTCCAGCACTAGGAGCAGAGCAGCAGGAGCTGCCTCTGTCTCCACCACCACCAGGAGCAGAGCAGCAGGAGCTGCCTCTGTCTCCACCACCACCAGGAGCAGAGCAGCAGGAGCTGCCTCTGTCTCCACCACCACTAGGAGCAGAGCAGCAGGAGCTGCCTCTGTCTCCACCACCACCAGGAGCAGAGCAGCAGGAGCTGCCTCTGTCTCCACCACCACCAGGAGCAGAGCAGCAGGAGCTGCTTCTGTCTCCACCATCGCCAGGAGCAGAGCAGCAAGAGCTGCCTCTGCCTCCGCCACCTCCACCAGCAGAGGGTGAATGCCTGCTGGTTCTGCCTCAACCGCCGTGGGAGGACTGCCTGCCCCTCCCACCTCCACCAGCAGAGGGTGAATGCCTGCTGGTTCCGTCTCAAGCGCCGTGGGAGGACTGCTTGCCGCTCCCAGCTCCACCAGCAGAGGGTGAATGCCTGCTGGTTATGCCTCAACCGCTGTGGGAGGACTGCTTACCGCTCCCAGCTCCACCAGCAGAGGGTGAATTCCTGCTGGTTCCGCCTCAACCGCTGTGGGAGGATTGCTTGCCCCTCCCACCTCCACCAGCAGAGGGTGAATACCTGCTGGTTCCGCCTCAACCGCCGTGGAAGGACTGCTTGCCCCTCCCACCTCCACCAGCAGAGGGTGAATACCTGCTGGTTCCATCTCCACCTCCACCAGCAGAGGGTGAATACCTGCTGGTGCCACATCCACCGTCATGGGAAGGACTGCTCCTGCCCTGCCTCGCACCGCCCAAGGATGCCTGCCTCGCATCGCCCAAGGATGCCTGCCTCGCCGCCCAAGGATGCCTGCCTCGCCGCCCAAGGATGCCTGTTGCTCCGCGACGCCCAAAACTGCCTGTTGCTCCGCATCGCCTGGGGCTGCCTGTTGCTCCGCATCGCCTGGGGCTGCCTGTTGCTCCGCATCGCCTGGGGCTGCCTGTTGCTCCGCACGCCTGGGGCTGCCTGTTGCTCCGCACGCCTGGGGCTGCCTGTTGCTCCGCACGCCTGGGGCTGCCTGTTGCTCCGCGCCGCCTGGGCTGCCTGTTGCTCCGCACGCCTGGGGCTGCCTGTTGCTCCGCGCCGCCTGGAGTTGCCTGTTGCTCCGCATCGCCTGGAGAGCCACCAGCTACAGGGGAACGAGGGGAGAAGTGGAGCTCCCACTGCCGCCTCCATGGCCAGGGGCTCCCTCCCGAGTTCACCTCCCGGGGTCCGCTGCTGCTGCTTCCATCCGCCTCCCGAGGGTCCGCTGCTGCTGCTGCCGTCGCCTCCCCGAGGGTCCGCTGCTGCTGCCGTCGCCTCCCGAGGGTCCGCTGCTGCTGCCGTCGCCTCCCGAGGGTCCGCTGATGCTGCCGTCGCCCCCGGGGTCCGCTGCGGCTGCCCGTCGCCCGAGGGTCCACTGCTGCTGCCATTGCCTGCCAAGGTCTACAGCTGCTACCTTCGCCTCCCGAGGGTCCTGTTTTGCCTGGGGTCGCTACCAGTCCTGCCATGCGGCAGGAAATACTGTGGCTGGAGCCCCATGAAGGGAGCTGCCGGCCACGGAAAAGGGGGGAGGTCAGGAGACCAGCTCCCCAGCCGCACTTCGGCGGCAGGAAATACTGTGGCTGGAGCCCCATGAAGGGGAGCTGCCGGCCACGGAAAAGGGGTGGAGGTCAGGAGACCAGCTTCCCCAGCCGCACTTCGCGGCAGGAAATACTATGGCTGGAACCCCATGAAGGGGAGCTGCCGGCCATGGAAAAGGGGGGGAGGTCAGGAGACCAGCTTCCCCAGCCGCACTTTCGCGGCAGGAAATACTGTGGCTGGAGCCCCATGAAGGGCAGCTGCCAGCCATGAAGAAGGGGGGAGGTCAGGAGACCAGCTCCCCGCAGCAATTTCGCTGCAGGAGAAAGGTGGCCGGAGCCCCACGGAGGGGAGCTGCCGGCCATGAAGAAGGGGGGCAGGTCTGGAGACCACCCCAAAAATTTTTGGCCAGAGGAGCCGGCCGGTCGCTGGCCATTGAAACGCTGACTGTTTGGGTGGGAGGAGGACATCCCACCGTGGGCCGCCACCTTTGGTCCGTTGCTGCCCCTGTTCCTGCGCCCGGACTGCTAACCGGGACTTTGGGGACTAAGGGGAGGTGGCCGAAAGGCCATGTGTGCGCACAAGGGGGGCATGTGGGTGGAGTGTCCCGCCCTATGTATTATTATTTGTATTTTTGTTTGCGGGGTAAAAGCGCCGCGTTTTATTATATATTTAAAAACCCTGTGAGGATGCATGGCTGATCAGCTACTGATTATTTAACTAGCTGACAGTCATGCATCCTTACCAAACGCGTGCAGACTCTGGCCGAGGGATAATAAGATAATTAACAACTAGTTAATCCCTCGGCCAGAATATATAAACCTGCAGCTCTCTGCACTCGGGGTGGAGTGTACAGAGGAGAGTACGGGGAGCGGAGAGAGCGAGCAACATCTAAAAACAATTGCTAAAACGTGCTGGATTATCCAGCACGACACTTACTTGTTTGTTTGTTTATTCGTTTGGCCCCTCGTGCCTTTTTGTTTGGTGTTTTGTTAAATCTTTTGTTTTTGTTTTGTTTATTAATAAATACGCTGAGTGCCGTTGCACTCAGCTTCAACCGCCCATCCATTGTTTTGGTTTCTACTTCCTGGTCCGTGACGTCACCACTGCGAGCCAGACTGCCACATACCAGCATAAAAACGCTACTGTGTGTTTTGCATTAAAAAAACATTATCTACCAATATTAGCTCAATTATTATTCGTACATGATTTTCACAACAAAACATTCCGTACACAACTTTAAACAAACACTCAACCGTACAATATACAGCACTGTAGTGCAGCACTTACAAATGGTTCAGTCTTGTAGATCTTTGTGTTTACTAACATCAGAGCAGACACACAGACTTCTGTATAATTCGAGAACTGACTTTTTCTTTAGTATCGGTACTAGTACTATAATATATACACACACATGGATGAAGGCTATATCTGCATCCTGAGCCATTCGAAAAAAAGGCATAATACCACAGTAGTGACATCAAAAAGTGATAATTCCTATAGAGGAAAATATACTTGAACTTTGACCCATTCGACTCTGAGAGCATCACTTTCAATTCAAACACAAAATGTCTTGTTTTCAATCACCCGACAAAAAAAAAGTACAGAAATGTTCATAATGATCAACAAAAAAAAAAAAAAAAAAAAAAAAAAAAAAAAAAAAAAAAAGCTGGTACATTCCTATCTCAGAGAAATTGGAGAAACAAATAACAACATAGAACATCTGTACAGCACTGAAACACTAAGTTTAAAAAAAACAAATTGTACTGCTGAACCTCGTCTTCTTTAATATTAGCATCACAAGGGTTTCCATGAAATATATATATATATATATATATATATATATATATATATACACACACTTACATGCCACAGCCGCATATCCGTTTATTTATTTTTCTGCTTGGCTTGGCCTGAGTTTAAATTATTTCACACCCTCTACAGTTAATCTTACATACAAATAGTGTACCCTTTGCAGTCAAGCGATCTGTGGTAAATACAATCTGTACAATATAATAATATCATACTTTTTCATTTATATAGCACCTAAATGCAGAGCATCTCAAAGCACTTTATAATATAAAACACAGTAACAATAAAAACACAGCAAAATGTGTTGTAAAAACACAGCAGGTACACAGACAATACATATTTTTACTTAAAATATAAAATAAAAGCAATAAATAATTCCAAATTACATAAAAACCTAACTCTGATGGAATGCCAATAGATAAAAATGCGTTTTTAGTTGTTTCTTAAAAATACCTACGGTTTTAGAGTCCTTATTGCCTGCAGGAGATCATTCCAGAGCCTGGGTGCATAACAGCAAAATGCCCGATCACCCACAGAACGAAGCTTACTTCTGGGAATTCTTAACAACCAGAGGTCAAACAGCGCAAATTAAGTTCAGAAATGTACTTTTTTTTAACAGGTCTGAGATGTAGCTGGGAGCCAGACGGTTAAGGCCTTATAATAAGTATCACTATTTAATCATATCCTGATGTAACTATCACTATTATCTGCTGTATTATTGAATTGTGGTTTGTCATACTTGAACAAAAGTTATTGTATTTCTTGCTCTTATTGTATTACTTGTATTGTAACACTTGAAATGTATTTGCTTACGATTGTAAGTCGCCCTGGATAAGGGCGTCTGCTAAGAAATAAATAATAATAATAATAATAATAATAAAAGTTAACAATAACATTTTAAAGTTGATCCTACTCTTAACAGGCAACCAGTGCAAAGAAGCCAGAACTGGTGTGATATGACACACAATTTGGATCCTGTTAAAACACAAGCAGTGGAATTTTGGATATACTGTAGCCTGCCTATCGCAGCCTTTGAGGCACCCGCAAGCAAGGCATTGCAGTGGTCAAGTCGGGAGGAGACAAAGGCGTTCACCAGCCTCTCCACATCAGACAGAGAAAGAATAGATTGCAGACGGGATATATTCCAGAGATGGAAAAAAAGACAACTTAGTGACATTACAGTCATGAGACTCAAAGGTTAAACTAGGGTTGAAAACCACACCTAGATTCTTGACTAGGAATGGCGAATTTTAAATGTTTAAACTCTAAATAAGTGGTTAAACATTGAATAATATGCTAGACATGTAACCGGTCACGTGACAAATTTCACCAAACGGATATTTTTTTATGTATTCATTTTCGTAATTTATCATCATATACAGGAGTCCGTCGTGTATCTGACTTCTGTGGTGCCACAGTAAGGGTGGATATTATAAAAAGGAAGGGGTTTGGCAATTGCCTCCAAATAGTTTTTGTAATTGATGCCACAGAAAGATTGATGCCACAGAAAGATTGATACCGGGGTTTTATTCTCGGTCGATCTCATGTCATCTCTAAACAAAGGAACGAGGCAAAGCCACATTTGGAATTATTTTGAGGAACCGGATGAGAAAACCGTGGTATGTAAATAATTATGCCAAACAAAATTGCCGTACCATAAAAACACAAGTTCAATGTTTCATCATTTGAAATGAAAATATTCAGAATTACTGTGGATGGAGTTACTGAATGCAGTAAAAAGCAAACATTCATAATAAACAGAACACTTGGTGACTGTGAATACATATAACACGATTTTAAAAGGATTTTTTTTTTCAATATTAATTCAGAGAACGCATAAGTGTAAATGAATGATGTATAGGCTTTAATTTACGCAAATCTTTTTTTTTTTTTTAAACTCCTTGATATCTATGTAATATCTACCTGTTTGTGACACAGATCCCTGAACAGTAGAGTTAATATAACAATGTATTGGAATCTGTTCATTTCATAGATTCTGTAACATATATAAGCTGTGTTTTTTTTATTTTTTTTTATTTTTTTTAATTATTTGTTTTGTTCTTTGAATATAATATACAAAAAGGCATAGTTTAGTTTATTCACTTTGTGCCCACAGGGCCAGCAGAGGTACATCTCAACAGCGCAGTACAAATACAAAGAGAGACATTTACTAAGATAAAAATAATAAAGACCAAATTTCCATTAGGATTTTTTTTTTTTTTTTTTGATTCTATTGATTTTCTTAGTCTTACTATGCAGGACAGTCACTATAAGATTGTTACCTTTATTAAAGATGTGCACGGATGAATCTACCAATTGATCTACAGGTTAATCAACTAATGCCCATAAATTAGCTGATCAAAAATGTTAATCTATTGACAACCCTAATTTCAATATATACTTTGGTGTGTATGTGTTTTTTATTTTAATTTATTTATATTACTTTGTAGTTAAGTCTTTGCGATGTTAAAACATTATTTGCTTATTTAGGGGTTCTTTGTGTGGAAAATAGGAACCAGGGCTGTCAGTATACATCAGAATGTAATATAAAGAGCGTGTGTGTGTATGTATATATGGTTTAAACGTTGACACCTACATAGCATTTAAACGTTCATAAAAATGTACCAAAAGCACATCCCTATTCCTGACCTCAGAGCTAGATTTAACTTCAAGCCCATCAATCACCCAACTGAAATAGTCAAGACTGCTCAGTTGTCAGGGAGAGCTGAACAGCATTACCTCTGTTTTATCACAGTTTAACTGCAGAAAATGTTGCCGCATCCATAATTTAATCTCTGTCAAGCAGTCAGTAAGAACAGAAACGGACATGTTTGTATCAGGTGTAGTCTGTAAATATATTTGTGTGTCATCCGCATAAGAATGGAAACTCACACCATGACGACATACTATCTGTCCAAGTATGTAGATGTTAAATAGAATGGGTCCCAATATAGAACCCTGAAGCACACCTGTTGATACTGGACAACGGTCAGATGAATAACCACCCATTGAAACGCATTACTTTCTATCTGACAAGTAAGTGCTAAACCACTGAGAAGCAGTGCCAAAGATGCCCACACATGATTCCAAACGGTTAATAAGAATAGTGTGATTAACAGACTCAAATGCAGCACTGAGGTCTAACAGAACCAAAATGGCAAGTGCACCTGAGTCAGCTGCCATAAACAGATCGTTAACAACCTTAACAAGGGCTGTTTCGGTACTGTGCAGCGGTCTAAAACCTGACAAATGATTCATAGATGTCACATTTCAAGAGATGGTTCTGTAATTGATAAGCCACGATTTTTGCCAAAAATGGCAGATTCAAAATAGGCCTATAATTACAAAGAGCATCTGGATCTAAGGTTGTTTTTTTTAACGGGAGTCACAACCGTATACTTAAATGCGACAGAACTACGCCGGTGCTTAGAGATTAATTAATAATACTAGTCACCAAAGGACTAAGGACTAAAAAAATTGACACAATGAGTGATGTAGACACTGGATCTAAGGAACAAGTAGTAGGTTTCATTTTACTAACCGCTTCAGCCAGGCTAGATGGAGTAACCGTGGCAAAGTCATCCAAGTAGGTTCCTATAAATACAGATGTAACAGGTGACAAAACAATGTTTTAATCAGAAGATAACAATTGATGCCTAATGGTTTCACTTTTACTTCAAAATTCATCAAATTGATCTTTGGAACCGAAGGGTGTAGACGATTTGGTTGCAGCATGCGGTTTATTGTAGAAAAAAGGTGCCTGGGGTTAGCGAGTACCGTCCTTAATAAGTTTAGAGAAAAAGGACAATCTAGCTGAATTTACTACAGAGAGAGCTAACTGTAGCCAGAACCAGTCATTGTGTGAATGCTAGATTTCAGTAAGACATAAACAATCTAGAATCCTGGTCAGAGATAACTTCACTCAATAGCAGAGACTCATTTGCGAGTGCGCGAGTATTGAACAACGCTACTTTGGCAGACCAGGTAGCAATGACTGGCTAAGATGAAGTGACTCCAGAGTAGCTTTAGGCAAACTGCATACACATCATGGGAGATATATTGAACAGATCAAAAAGCCCCTAAAAGAAAACAGATGGACGAAGACCAATTATCTAAAACCGGAGATAAAAATAAAAAGGTTTGCCACAACGAAAAGTGGAGAATTGATGACAACGGACAAACTCAGGAATGGCTTGTTTATGACAATACCAACCAGAACGTACTGCTCGGAATGTCGCTTGTATATATATATATGATAAAGTAAACTCGTATTTGGTATTTATGGTGAATTTTGGTGAACGTTGGAATTTACTATGACTGGAATCAAATTTATCATGAACTGAAACTTGAAGAAAATTTTACATTTCCATTGTAATGCAACACTTACATTTTCCCATTAAATGTTGATTGTTTTAGCAGTTTCTTTTGTTCCCTTATTTAATATATTAAACGCACATTGTAACACATGCTAAAACTATTTTAGTGAACTATCAACAAACATTATACTGGGCCGGTAAAATGTCTATGAGTCCGGTGGATTTTTCCATCCACGCTTTTTCCCTGGTGGCTAGTAGTGCATGGAAAAGTTATTTCAAGCCCTGTATTATATATATATATATATATATATATATATATATATATACACACACACACACACACACACATATCTCATTTGTGTAGCAAAAGGAGCAAACTCAAAAAGAAAAAAGTACAAGAGGTACACAAAAATGTGAAGAATTGATATAAAAATAGCAATATATCAGGACGTTTTGGACTACAATTCCTTAATCCAATATATATATATATATATATGTGTGTGTGTGTGTGTGTGTGTGTGTGTGTGTGTTGTTTGTACACAAAAGGTTTAAATGGTTACAAAATAATCTATTACCTGGCGGAAATCGTGAGGATATTTTATTATGTATAGATTATTACTGTATGTATCAAAAGTAGCAGGGTCGTGGGTTTAATCCCAGGTGGGGGACACTGCTGCTGTACCCTTGTACAAGGTACTTTACCTAGATTGCTCCAGTAAAAACCCAACAGTATAAATGGGTAATTGTATGTAAAAAAAATAATGTAATTGTATGTAAAAATAATGTGATATCTTGTAACAATTGTAAGTCGCCCTTAATAATAATTATTATCTATCGCTACAGTTTTCAATACGTTTGTAGCATATGCTGTACTAATCACCACACACACATACACACATATGGACAAAGGCACCAGGACTGGATTTTACGAGTACATTTATTGTAACAAAAGCACACACCACCAGTGTTATTAAAATACAATAACGTCAGTAACTTTAAAAAAAGTGTTAAAAGCTCTATTGTTATTACTCGGTGCTTCAATTCATTTTCTGTAATGAAAATGTAAATCAATCCCCAAACTCGCCCGTAAATCGTGTTCAGTAAACCCGCTTTAAAGTTGCTGAATATGTTATCGACATTATTTATTCTGTGAAAATACCTGCTACGTTCGCCCAATAAACCCCGCGCATTCATTTACTCACCCCGTTTGTAAGCAACCAGGGGAAACTTCCGGGTTTATGTCTTCTCTCTGAAATTAAAAAAAAAAAAAAAAAAAAAAAAAAAAAAATTAAGATCGAAAAAAAAAAAAATCCAAACACCGAAGAGAGCGAGAGTCACTCGGCCAGCTAGAGGTCCTTTCCGGATCCGGGAGGCAAACGCGGGTCACAAAATGAGATTGAAATAATAAAATAAGGAAATAGAGTCAGATTTAATCAGGGAATCAATCAAAACGAAAACAGTTTAACGACAATAGTTTAAGCAATCCAAAAGAGGGTAAAATGGTCAACATGGAAATGCAAATTTGAGGGTTTTCTGTCACACTTCCGGAAGGTGAGGTCAACATTCCCTAACACTGCTAAATGGTATGGGTACAATTCCGCCTCTGGCCCGTGAGGCCAAATTCCTTTGATAACATAACCAATTCATTAATTTAAATAAATACAATCCAGAGAATCCTGAAGGAAAACATTCGTTTGATTATATATTTGTAAATGTGTCATACTGTTACTATATAATGGCTAGTCAACATTTTTCTATCACATTTCCGGTAGATGAGGTCAAAACTCCCTCACGAGCTACTATTTCCGGGAGGTGAGGCTCAGGTAAAACGGAAGTGTACTTCCAGTTCTATTAAAATGCATGCTGTGGTGGTATGTTTTTAATAGAGCAGTGATACATGGGTTTAAAAATACTTTTGCCACCATAATGACCAGGGCCGGATTAACCCATCACTGGGCCCTAGGCAGGCATACACCTGCAGGCCCCCTACCCCTGAACAAACAGCCACACACACATATACATACAAACATACATGTACACATACACACACCTTTATATACATTATAGCCTTTATAACTAGCCCTTCACAACAGGTATAATTCTTAGTTTTAAGTTATTATGAACGACTGAATGAATCTGACAGAAAATTAAACTGTTGGGGATATGATAAATACATTTCAGAATAAAACCGGAAAAAACTGAAGCCTGCGTTAAATCCTGCAACACAGCTCGACAATGACTTCCTGATATACTGAATAAAAAGGCAACAGTTAAAACAAACAAGGAACACCATATGAAGTTGAAAAATGTAACATATAGAAGGGTGATCAAACTTTCTACATTCACGGAAGCTCCACAATAGTCGAAAATAAATAGTAAAAAACGAACATACGAACATGGTTATGTTGTAGTCAAATATGTTACAAATCGTCAATAATGTTTCCTTTTTTTTTTTTTTTTGATCGGGTGGGGGTTGACTCGCTTCATTAAATAAAATACCTTTTTCTCCAGAGCAGAGAAATCGTCAATGTTTTGACATACAAGTAACTTCAGGTGTTACATGTGGTAGATTTCTGTACCCTATAGAATTCTGTACTCTTGATACATAGCTTATGTCTCCTATTTCTCCTTCTTTTCTCCTGAGACAAAACTAGAATAAATCTCAACAAAGGATGCTTATGAGTTAAATAACATATCTGACAGTTGCCTTGATCTCACTGTCTCTCTATCTCAAAAAGCTCTCACACATTCTCTCCATTCAAAATTTTACATTCCAATCAATTTACTGTTACCGCCCTAACTTCTTTGATTGAGCATGCATATTTCTGAAACAGAGTCTCCAGTTAAAAATCACAAAAAGAAAAGAAAAGCAAACTTGCTTTTTTTTACTTTTTTTTTTAAAATATATCACAACAGCACAGTTTATAAATGTGGCGTTCAATTGTAAAATGGTTTTATTGAAAGCATCAGTTTTTGTAGTATTTTTTTTTAACTGAAAAAACATTTTACAAATAAAAAACATTTTAATCCTATTCCTAAAATGCATTTATTTATCAGAAATCCTGATCGCTGTGACATAGCCCTTTTTCTAATATTATCCTTTCTCATGTTTTTGTTGTTAAGCCTACTGCAGATGTCATCCTTTTCCAAAGAATTTGTGAAACGTGCAGCTCACTATACCAGGTGTAGCGTGCATGGGGAAGGCAGCAGTAGGGGTGGTAGGTGACGTAATCACGCACAGAGACATAAGCCCGATATACGCTCCTTGCAAAGGAGCCGGCTCTTGTACAGCGGTATCGGCGCTTTGCTTTAGTGCGAGAGGTCCCGGGTTCGCGCCCGCCCTCCGCCTGTGTGTGGATTACCTCGCCCTGTGTCATACGCCTGCCTGCGGGAACCGAGATCGCTACATAGGCACTGCAGATAAATCCAGGAAAATAACTTTGCCTATAAACCTTCTCAGTGTACCTCAGAAACCTGCAATTAAGCGGCACAGTCAGCTCGCTGTCGCAGCGCAAGTAGCTGTTGCCATCGTTTAATTTTGAGAGATAAACTACAACACCCAGGGCTGGTCCAATGTCGCAAAATAATAATAATAATAATAAAAAAATAAAAACATTTTATGTATGTTCATTTTTGTACTAGCCATTTACATACCAGAATTAGATTTTCCCCTATAGAGATTATTAAATTATTAAATTAATCATATATTTTTTTGCTGGGACTTTTGTGTTCAGTGGAATTTTTAACTATTCGACCAACTATGTGGTGTTAAAAGTTACATTTTAAATTATGTTTTTTGTACTAGCAGGTCACATTTACCAGAATTAGATTTGTTCCCCCCATAGATTTATTATTAAATTAAAAGTTAATCATAATGTTCAGTCCACATTGACAATTTTTTTTTTTTTACAGCGAGCTCAGCCAACACTGTATACTTGCAAGACAGACGTCACACGCCTCACACCCCAAGCCTGGTACTCTTATAACTCCGCCTCTAACTCCAGCTCTACAGTGACGCAATTTCCAAGTCCTCACACAGATCCCACCCATGTGAAGTCGTTTTTTTTTTTTGTTTATGGAATCTACTTTTCTCTGTATTGTCAATGTTGTAACATGTAATATGCCCATTTTATTTATGTTTTTCAAATAATGAATACATCGACATTGCGTTCTAAATAAACCATTTTAATCATCTTTACATTTATAAAGGCAGTATTAATTAATGCGCTTACGTTTCCATATAATATATACAAAAGCAGTAATCGTTAACTATTTGCGGTATGTAAAAAAAGACAATCTGCAAGAATTGTTGGGAATGGTCTTGATGTCAGCGTATTTTAAAAATACTGCTTGATACTCTTTGATTAATATACTGCCCTCCGCTTCTTTGGAAACTGAACTGTTCAATTATCCGTTTATTTCTATTGCAACAATACTGTTAGAACGGAACTCTATAAAAATGTGCCACTGGATTTTGGAACAAGGTACTGTTGTGTCCTATGATAATTCATTATTTAGTTTCAACAGTAGATGGCGCTGTTATAAGGATATATATAGGCATACTTAGAAAATACTGCGAGGAGTTGAATAAGATGGCGTTGCAATAAAGACTTGAAATTTATACAGCCTGCTTCTTGCTTTAATATACTACTAAACAACACAAATTGGCGACGAGGATGGCCGCTGCTACTGTTCCCTTACCTGCTCCCTTTCTGCCTTGCCTGGGAGAACCTACAATTCAGTTTGAAATATGGAAGAAAATGTTTGAAAACTACTTGCTAGTGATTGATGCAACCGCAGCCGCATGGCCTGAAGCCCGACAGCGTGCTGTTTTACTTCACTGTCTGGGAACTGAAGGACAACGGATTTTCTATACGCTACCCGACACAGGTACAACTTACGGTTCGGCTGTGACTGCTTTAGAGAAGCACTTTAGTCCGAAAATTAACGTTGTTGCTGAACGCCATAAATTTCGCCAGCGTGCTCAAAGGCCTGACGAAACCATAACCCAGTACACTGCGGCCTTGCGTGAGTTAATTACACTCTGTGACTTTGGGGATATGGAGGATGAAATGTTAAGAGATAAACATGTGGAACGTGCTTCAAATTACAGAATAAAGGAAAGGTTACTGTTGGAGCCAAAACTTACCTTAGAGAAAGCTCTGGAGATGGCCTGCCAAATCGAGTCAGCTATTCAAAGCGCCAGTTTGCTAAAAAAAGAGGACTCCGTTCCAGTGCAAACGCTCCATGCCAGATATTCAAATAAACCTACACATCAGCGAGATAAGGACACATCTACAGCCTTAACTAAACCTAAAGGCGCAGATTATCCGGCTAAGCAAAACCGCCTTTCCTGCTATCAGTGCGGTTCTTCGACTCACCTGGCAAATGCTTCCACCTGCCCTGCTTCAAAAGTTAAATGCAACAACTGCGGCAAAATGGGACATTTCGCAAAAGTGTATCGCGCTGCCAACAGACACGTGGTACGTGAAATTGTTGTTCCTGAACTTACAGTACTATACATGAATAATGCTGTCTCATACAAAGACAAACTCATAGCTACAATATTGACCTCATTGTGGATACAGGTTCGTCAGTCTCTATACTGCCTCAGGACTTATATCAGCAATACTTTGCCAACTGTCCTTTAAATGAACCCAAAGTGAGACTGGTAACATACTCCAAGGAGGACTTACCTGTACTTGGATGTTTGTCTGCTTGTGTTCTGTACGATGGTATGACTGCCTTTGCTACCTTTTACATTGTTAAATCTGGATCGCCTTTACTGGGCATGGACTTGATCAAAGCTTTACGGTGCCGCATAGTAGGCGACACAGTTTTGACCTCGGAGCAAAACTTACCTGTGCTAGAAACGTCTGCTGGGACCATTGTTGGATGCGCTAAAGGATTCGTACACAAGATTAAAATTCAAGACAGCATTGTACCTGTTCAATAAAAATTACGGCGAGTGCTGTGCTCGGTTAGAAATGCTGTCTCGGACTAATTAAATAGGCTACTAGCGACAGGCATAATTGAAAAAATCGATTCGTCACCATGGGTTTCTCCCATTGTGGTCATTCAAAAGAAAACAGGTGGAATTTGCATGTGCGTGGACTTGCGGGAACCTAATAAAGCTATAGTAATTGATAGTCACCTGTGGCGGAGTGTCCCGCCCCTATTTATTATTATTTGTATTTTTGTTTGCGGCGCGGGTAAAAGCGCCGCGTCTTTTATTGTTATATTTAAAAACCCCGTGAGGATGCATGGCTGATCAGCTACTGATTATTTAACTAGCTGACAGTCATGCATCCTTACCAAACGCGTGCAGACTCTGGCCGGGGGATAATAAGATAATTACCAACTAGTTAAATCCCTCGGCCAGAGTATATAAACCAGCAGCACTCTGCACTCGGGGTTGGGGTGTACAGAGGAGAGTACGGGAGCGGAGAGAGCGGTAACATTGGAAAAACAATTGCTAAAACGTGCTGGATTACCCAGCACATCACTTACTTGTTTGTTTGTTCATTCGTTTGGCCCTCGTGCCCTTTTTGTTTTGTGTTTTGTTAAATCTTTTGTTTTGTTTATTAATAAATACGCTGAGTGCCGCAGCATTCAGCTTCACCCGCCCATCCACTGTTTTGGTTTGAGTTACTTCCTGGTCCGTGACGTCATCACACATCACCACTGCGAGCCAGACTGCCACATATGGTGTCCTGCGTGGGACAAACAACGCCCAGGAGCCGGACCAGGACAGAAAAGTGCGTTTTTTTTGTTTGTTCGTTTTTTTTTTCAAATTAAAAATGGGGAAAAGTAGCCGGAGGAGAAAGCAGCAGCAGCAGCAACAACAGCAGGGAGGCGCAGCAACAGCAGCCTTACCTTGCCACACTGGATGTCTGCCTCACCTGCCTGAAGGGTGAGGAGTGGTGCTCATGGTTGGTGAGGTCGGGCACGTGGCACCAGACCAACCCCCATCCATGGCAGGAGATGGAGGAGCCTGAGCGTCCGGCGTCAGGGGAGAGGGCCCGCTGGCTAAGAGGAGTTCACTCTCCTCTGGGAATCTGGGGCTGGCTGGTGGAGCCTGGGAGGAATGCTGAAGAGGCCCTCCCCGATGTGATCAACCTCCTGTGGGCCAGAGATGGAGAGCGATGGGAAGCCTGGGAAAAGCAACACTGCCCAGGGTCCCTCCCGGAGGTTGCGGACATGGTAATCCGCTACCTGGCTGCAGATATGGCAGGGCTACCGCTATCTCCAGCTCCATCGGGAAAAGCCCAGCCGCTGCCATCTCCAGCGCCAGAGGGAGAGGAGCCATCGCTGCCTTCTCCAGCGCCAGAGGGAGAGGAGCCATCGCTGCCGTCTCCAGCGCCAGAGGGAGAGGAGCCATCGCTGCCGTCTCCAGCGCCAGAGGGAGAGGAGCCATCGCTGCCGCCTCCAGCGCCAGAGGGAGAGGAGCCATCGCTGCCGTCTCCAGCGCCAGAGGGAGAGGAGCCATCGCTGCCGTCTCCAGCGCCAGAGGAAGAGGAGCCATCGCTGCCGTCTCCAGCGCCAGTGGGAGAGGAGCCATCGCTGCCGTCTCCAGCGCCAGAGGGAGAGGAGCCATCGCTGCCGTCTCCAGCGCCAAAGGGAGGAGCCATCGCTGCCGTCTCCAGCGCCAGAGGGAGAGGAGCCATCGCTGCCGTCTCCAGCGCCAGAGGGAGAGGAGCCATCGCTGCCGTCTCCAGCGCCAGAGGGAGAGGAGCCATCGCTGCCGTCTCCAGCGCCAGAGGAAGAGGAGCCATCGCTGCCGTCTCCAGCGCCAGTGGGAGAGGAGCCATCGCTGCCGTCTCCAGCGCCAGTGGGAGAGGAGCCATCGCTGCCTTCTCCAACGCCCGAGGGAGAGGAGCCATCGCTGCCATCTCCAGCGCCTGAGGGAGAGGAGCCATTGCTGCCGTCTCCAACGCCAGAGGGAGAGGAGCCATGGCTGCCGTCTCCAGCGTTAGGGGGTGAGGAGCCCTCGCCACTGTCTCCACCACCAGGAGCAGAGCAGCAGGAGCTGCCTCTGTCTCCACCACCGTCAGGAGCAGAGCAGCAGGAGCTGCCTCTGTCTCCACCACCGTCAGGAGCAGAGCAGCAGGAGCTGCCTCTGTCTCCACCACCGTCAGGAGCAGAGCAGCAGGAGCTGCTTCTGTCTCCACCACCGTCAGGAGCAGAGCAGCAGGAGCTGCCTCTGTCTCCACCACCACCAGGAGCAGAGCAGCAGGAGCTGCCTCTGTCTCCACCACCACCAGGAGCAGAGCAGCAGGAGCTGCTTCTGTCTCCACCATCACCAGGAGCAGAGCAGCAAGAGCTGCCTCTGCCTCCCCAGCTCCACCAGCAGAGGGTGAATGCCTGCTGGTTCCGCCTCAGCCGCCGTGGGAGGACTGCTTCCCCCCCCACCTCCACCAGCAGAGGGTGAATGCCTGCTGGTTCCGCCTCAGCCGCCGTGGGAGGACTGCTTTCCCCTCCCACCTCCACCAGCAGAGGGTGAATGCCTGCTGGTTCCACATCCACCTTCATGGGAAGGACTGCTCCTGCCCTGCCTCGCATCGCCCAAGGATGCCTGCCTCGCCGCCCAAGGATGCCTGCCTCCTTCGCCCAAGGCTGCCTGTTGCTCCGCACGCCTGGGGCTGCCTGTTGCTCCGCACGCCTGGGGCTGTCTGTTGCTCCGCATCGCCTGGGGCTGCCTGTTGCTCCGCATCGCCTGGAGAGCCACCAGCTACAGGAACGAGGGAGAAGTGGAGCTCCGCTGCCAACTCCATGGCCAGGGGCTCCCCTCCCGAGTTCACCTCCCGAGGGTCCGCTGCTGCTGCTGCCGCCGCCTCCCGGTCCGCTGCCGCCGCCCCTCCCGGGTCCGCTGCCGCTGCCGCCGCCTCCCGAGGGTCCGCTGCCGCTGCCGCCGCCTCCCGAGGGTCCGCTGCCGCCGCCTGGGGTCGCCAGGGATCCTGCCGCCTGGGGTCGCCAGGGATCCTGCCGCCTGGGGTCGCCAGGGATCCTGCCGCCTGGGGTCGCCAGGGATCCTGCTTCGCCTGGGGTCACTACACTGTGGTCGGAGCCCCACGGAGGGGAGCTGCCATGAAAAGAAAGGGGAGGTCAGGAGACCAGTTCCCCAGCCGCACTTTCGGCCGGAGATCATTTGGTTGGAGCCCCATGAAGGGGAGCTGCCGGCCACGGAAAAGGGGGGGGAGGTCAGGAAACCAGCTCCCCCAGCCGCACTTTCGCGGCAGGAAATACTGTGGCTGGAGCCCCATGAAGGGGAGCTGCCGGCCACCGAAAAGGGGGGGGAGGTCAGGAGACCAGCTCTCCCAGCCGCACTTCGTGGCAGGAAATACTATGGCTGGAACCCCATGAAGGGGAGCTGCCGGCCATGGAAAAGGGGGGGAGGTCAGGAGACCAGCTCCCCCAGCTGCACTTTCGCGGCAGGAAATACTGTGGCTGGAGCCCCGTGAAGGGCAGCTGCCAGCCATGAAGAAGGGGGGGGAGGTCAGGAGACCAGCTTCCCCCGCAGCAATTTCGCTAAAGGAGAGAAGGTGGCCGGAGCCCCACGGAGGGGAGCTGCCGGCCATGAAGAAGGGGGGGCAGGTCTGGAGACCACCCCCAAAAATTTTTTGGCCAGAGGAGCCGGCCGGTGCGCGGGCCATTGGAACGCTACGGCTGTTTGGGTGGGAGGAGGACATCCCACCGTGGCCGCCACCTTTGGCCCGTTGCTGCCCCTGTTCCTGCGCCGGGACTGCTAACCAGGACTTTGGGGACTAAGGGGGGAGGTGGCCGAAAAGGCCATGTGTGCTGCGCACAAGGGGGGGCATGTGTGGCGGAGTGTCCCGCCCCTATTTATTATTATTTGTATTTTTGTTTGCGGCGCGGGTAAAAGCGCCGCGTCTTTTATTGTTATATTTAAAAACCCCGTGAGGATGCATGGCTGATCAGCTACTGATTATTTAACTAGCTGACAGTCATGCATCCTTACCAAACGCGTGCAGACTCTGGCCGGGGGATAATAAGATAATTACCAACTAGTTAAATCCCTCGGCCAGAGTATATAAACCAGCAGCACTCTGCACTCGGGGTTGGGGTGTACAGAGGAGAGTACGGGAGCGGAGAGAGCGAGTAACATTGGAAAAAACAATTGCTAAAACGTGCTGGATTACCCAGCACATCACTTACTTGTTTGTTTGTTCATTCGTTTGGCCCTCGTGCCCTTTTGTTTTGTGTTTTGTTAAATCTTTTGTTTTGTTTATTAATAAATACGCTGAGTGCCGCAGCATTCAGCTTCACCCGCCCATCCACTGTTTTGGTTTGAGTTACTTCCTGGTCCGTGACGTCATCACACATCACCACTGCGAGCCAGACTGCCACATCACCCCTTACCACACATGGAAGAACTCTTTACTGAGCTAAGAGGCGCTACAGTCTTCTCTATGATAGACCTTGCCAGCGCTTACCATCAGGTTGTTCTACATGAAGACAGCCGTGATTTAACAGCATTCATAACACATGACGGACTGTTTCGATATTGCAGAGTACCGTATGGATTAGCATCAGCGCCTGCCGCATTTCAAAAAATGATGGCAACAATCTTGCATGGCTTACCAGGTGTACAAAATTACCTGGACAACATCATTGTCTACGGTCGCTCCGCCGCTGAACACAATGCTAATCTGCGTACAGTTTTACATTGTTTACAAGATGCTGGATTACAATTGAACACTAACAAGTGCAAATTTAATCAGACAACCCTGTGCTTCTTGGGACATATCATTTCAAAAGATGGTTTACTTCCTGATACAGACCATGTCATTGCTATAACTGATGCACCTGCTCCTACCGATGTAGCTTCACTCCGCTCCTTCCTGGGACTCACTTCCTGGTACAGTAAATTTTTGCCTAATTACGCTACAATAGTTGAACCACTGCGCGCTTTGCTGGGACGGACACTGCTTTCACATGGTAAGCTCAGGCTAAGGAAAGTTTTGAAACACTTAAAAGGCTGATTGTTGAAAGTCCTGCACTTGCTATCTTTGACCCGACTCTTCCAACATTCGTGTCGACTGATGCATCTGACTATGGCGTAGGGGGAGTGCTCACCCAGCTGCACCCTGACAACACTGAACACACTATCGCCTTTGCATCCCATACACTGTCGCCTGCCGAAAGAAAATATTCGACAGTTGAGAAGGAAGCTCTTGCTTGTGTCTGGGCGATAGAAAAATGGAGAACTTATTTATGGGGACTTCACTTTACACTGAGGACTGACCACCAAGCACTGACCACATTGCTAGCTACTAAAGGCATTGGTCGCGCTGGAATGCGGATTGCTAGATGGTCGGCTCGTTTGCTCTGTTTCACTTATGATGTCACATACCGACCATATCAGATTTTACTACTGCTTGTGAAGCTTGCCCCGAACTCTCAAAACTGCGAGCCCAAATAGATAAAGGCTGGCCTAACTCAGTTAAACAAGTTCCTCCTAAACTCGTGGCTTACTTCCCTCTCCGTCACGAGTTGGCTGTACAAGATGCGTATATCCTGAGAGGTAGCCACCGTCTGATCGTGCCTATAATGCTGAGAACTAGGCTTGTTCATTTTGCTCATGAAAATCACCAGGGCATGGTGCGCACTAAACAACGCCGCCGCGATTTGTACTGGTGGCCAAAGATGGACATACTTGTACAGTCGGTTATATCGTCTTGCCTATCCTGCCAGCTAAACGACAAAACAGCAAAAACATCTGCTGCTCCGCTTCAGCCAGTCCAACTACCAGATGGACCTTGGCATAAAGTTGCTATCAATATAGTGGGACCTTTTGAATGTGGAACCTGGGATTGCTGCTATGCAATAATCTTAGTGGATTATTATACTAAATGGCCTGAGGTAGCATTTACTTTACGCATTACCACTGATGTTATTACTTCGTTCCTGACTTTAGTTTTTAGCCAAAAAGGAAATCCTCACCACATTGTTACTGATAACGGTCCGCAATTCACTTCTATTGACTTCTCTGTTTTTCTGAAAGAGAGAGAGATTCAACACATTTGCTCAAGTGTTTACTACCCACAATCCAACGGAGCTGTGGAGAGATTTAATAGGGTACTTAAGGAATGCATACTGAATGCAGAGAGGGAACGTAAACCTTGGAAGCCAGTTGTGACTGAATTTCTACACAATTACAGAGCTACACCGCACGCAACGACTGCTACATCTCCTTTTGAACTACTATACGGTCGGAAAATGCGAACCAAGTTAAACATCTTGCCGATTGTGAATGATTCCGATATGAATAAGCGTGTACAAGACACTGTATTTAGGAAACAAGAAAAAAGTAAGGTTTACACGGAGAGCTAAAGTTCCAATCTTCAAGCAGGGTGATTATGTACGAGTTAGGAAACCTGAACATGTCAAGAAAGGAACTGCTAAATTCACTGATCCTGTGAGAGTACAGAGAAAGATCGGACCAAGCACTTACGTCTTGGGTGATGGCAAAACATGGAACGCATCACACTTGACTCTGTACCCGGAGACGGCTCTGGATTAGCAAACAGAGGTACCCAGAGCAACAGAACAAAGTGAAACCGCTCCTACTAGTCCAGGTAGAAGCCAGCGCATACGGAGACCACCGGCGTGGCAAGAGGACTTTGTTAAATAGTATGGACTTTCAGTATAAGTTAAAATAATAACAATAGTAATAATAATTATTACATTACATGTATGTTTTCATGGTTTCATTATTTGAATGTAGTGTGCAAGCCTTTTTCAACAAAAGGGGAAATCAGCATGCTTCTTGCTTTAATATACTACTAAACACCACAGGTACGATGGTATCTGTGAAAGTACAATTGTATTGTATAATATATCTATCCTGTATCAATGTACAATTCCCTGTGTTACAATAATGCAGTACAACCATAATAATAATAGTATAGCTACACTATAGAACCGTGGTACATTTTTTATAGGGGTATAGCTTCACACAATCTACATTTACTTAATCGTATTAAAGTAAGAATTATGTGTGTCATTCTCATCTTATTTACAATGTAAAATTGACATGCTTACATGTCTATAAGTTAGCCTAGGTATACGCAATAAAATATAGGAAGCTGAAGTTCAGGTCGTCACTCATATTATTTGCATCCCAGTTTTTGTTCTGTCCTTTAAGCTCATATGCCAATTGATTTATCAAAGTTGAATGATTATCCCTTTGTTTAAGTCCCTTTGGTCATATCATGTTGACCTGCTTTTTGTCTGTGAGTATCCCACAAGGATCATCCCTTCTACAAGTGCATGTAACCTGGTCCAACATGGATTTGTGTGGCACATATGCCAATGGAGTTTGTATGTCATAGCTACATATCCCTGTGCCATGTATTTAGATATCCTAAATGAAATAGAAACTGAAATTAGAATTTCAATATAGATGTAAAATAAAAATACAGGCCAGCGTAAACCACTTTGCAATCAGTTTATAAATATATATATATATATATATATATATATATATATATATATATATATATATATATAAAAAACTGATTATATATACTACTATATATATAAAAGAACATAAGAAAGTTTACAAACGAGAGGAGGCCATTCAGCCCATCTTGCTCGTTTGGTTGTTAGTAACTTATTGATCCCAGAATCTCATCAAGCAGCTTCTTTAAGGATCCCAGGGTGTCAGCTTCAACAACATTACTGGGGAGTTGGTTCCAGACCCTCACAATTCTCTGTGTAAAAAAAGTGCCTCCTATCTTCTGTTCTGAATGCCCCTTTATCTAATCTCCATTTGTGACCCCTGGTTCTTGTTTCTTTTCAGGTCAAAAGTCCCTGGGTCGACATTGTCTATACCTTTTAGGATTTTGAATGTTTGAATCAGATCGCGCCGTAGTCTTCTTTGTTCAAGACTGAATAGATTCAATTCTTTTAGCCTGTCTGCATACGACATGCCTTTTAAACCCGGGATAATTCTGGTTGCTCTACTTTGCACTCTTTCTAAAGCAGCAATATCCTTTTTGTAATGAGGTGACCAGAACTGAACACAATAGGTGAGGTCTTACTAATGCATTGTAAAGTTTTAACATTACTTCCCTTGATTTAAATTCAACTCTTCTCACAATATATCCGAGCATCTTGTTGGCCTTTTTTATAGCTTCCCCACATTGTCTAGATGAAGACATTTCTGAGTCAACATAAACTCCTAGGTCTTTTTCATAGTTCCCTTCTTCAATTTCAGTATCTCCCATATGATATTTATAATGCACATTTTTATTGCCTGCATGCAATACTTTACACTTTTCTCTATTAAATTTCATTTGCCATGTGCCTGCCCAGTTCTGAATGCTGTCTAGATCATTTTGAATGACCTTTGCTGCTGCAACAGTGTTTGCCACTCCTCCTATTTTTGTGTCGTTTGCAAATTTAACAAGTTTGCTTACTATAGCAGAATCTAAATCATTAATGTAGATTAGGAATAGCAGAGGACCTAATACTGATCCCTGTGTACACCACTAGTTACCTCGCTCCATTTTGAGGTTTCTCCTCTAATCAGTACTTTCTGTTTTCTACATGTTAACCACTCCCTAATCCATGTGTATGCATTTCCTTGAATCCCTACTGCGTTCAGTTTGAGAATTAATCTTTGATGTGGGACTTTGTCAATAGCTTTCTGGAAATCTAAATAAACCATGTTGTATGCTTTGCAATAATCCATTGTCAATGTTGCATCCTCAAAAAAGTCAAGCAGGTTAGTTAGACATGATCTCCCTTTCCTAAAACAATGCTGACTGTCTCCCAGGATATTGTTACCATATAGGTAATTTTCCATTTTAGATCTTATTATAGTTTCCATAAGTTTACATATAATAGAAGTCAGGCTTATTGGTCTGTAGTTACCTGGTTCAGTTTTGTCTCCCTTTTTGTGGATCGGTATTATGGTAAAACGCAGATGAAAACATACACATTTCACGTCCACATTTTCCACCTATACGCTTAAGCGATTTCGATTGACTGACTTTTATAATTAATAATATAGGTCATTTTAGGTAACAAAAAGTATCCACAAAAATCTTTAGAAAAAAGGAGTGTCAAACCTCAAGCCTCTGAATGGATGTGTAAGTGCAAGTGTTCTCTTAGAAGATTGAGGCTTTTGCTGTTCCTGAACATCAATGATGGCTCAGTGAATGAAATGCACATGATATTTTACCTTGTGTTCCTTGTGTGTGTTAGTCTCCTTCAAGCTTATCAACTTAGGACAATAAATCCCTCTGAGTCGATGGTACTCTTCAACTGCAGTTTGTCATGCGTAGATGCAGGTGGGGTCAAAGTTGATAAGGTGGATACTGCTTAAGGAAGTAACTGTGGAAAGTGCAACAAAACTTTGTCCATAGGAGAAAATGGAGTTACCACGATCCATCATAACTGTTTTTAGAGTCATCCCCTGGCATTTGTGAATGGTGATTGCATGAGCACCAATGATTGGGAACTGCTCTCGAACAATGTAGACTCTATCTATGATTTCAAACTTTGAGCATAAACGTTTAAAGGTATGGGTGACTCCATTGTTAAATTTGATGGCTATGGTTTTGAGCATACGTGTGTTTTCCAGATAGTAGGAAACAGCTTGAAGCTTCCCTATTGCCCCATTGATGAGGCCAGTGTGTCACGGGTGACCCCGAACCAGCTATTATGTGTAGTAAGACATTGGATCCCTTCGCATGGAGAATTTCAGTGGCTAGAGTTCACGGTTCATCGATTGATTCAGATTCAGTTGTATTAAGTCTGCCCACTGATGATGCAGAGCAAAACAGATGCTGGGTGCCTGCTGATATGAAAAACAGTGAGTTTTGGCCTCCTACTGTGTTCTGGATGGATGGCATACCTCGTAAGGTCTCTATGTGAACAGCAGGAAATGCATGAAAGAAACATGTACAGGTCCAGAATGATTGTGAGAGGTACAGAGTTAGCCCTGGTTCATGAAATGAGAAGAAATCCTCTTGTTATGTGTGATTGTGACAGGTGCAGAGGTGAATCACCCCTGACTGGGCCCAAGCCATGTCCAGCCTGCAGTCATTTAGTAAGACACTGTCGGATCTTGTTTGAATGTGATGATTCTGAGGGACTCTCTTTCTCTCATTTGAATGTAAATCCCAGGGATGTAAAAAGAGTTGAATGTATGGATTGTGAAGGCGGTCACCTGGTGAAATGGGCACATCTGGGCAAATTAGAATGTGAGGAAGGTATCCCTATTAAGCGTGTACAAGTGTCTTGTAGGTATGAGGTCAAGGCCATGGCGACCCACACCTGTGACGCAAAACGTTGGACCAAGGGGCCTGTGGTGGTATTTGCCGAGCCAACTCGAGATGAACCCAGAACAGAAGTGGAGTCCTCCTGGGAACGAGCTGAAGCATTGGACATGGACTGGATGATTTAAATATATTGATGAAATGTATGTGCTGTAACTATTTGTAGTGTTTAATAATCTTTAGTCTGTAACAAATACTGTAAAGTGCTCTCTCTGTAAGACCATATAACAGAAGCTGGTATAGCTTGATACACTAGCCGGCCTTAAGCAGTCTCTTATCAAAATAGGCACGGTTCCCAGAATTGAGTGCCAAAATCTCTGTTAACACTTTTCAGCTTGAATATAGAATAATGCTGTACTAATAGATGTATGTTAATATGTTTGCTTCAAGTAGTATAGATTGTTGTGGTAACATGTAATCATAAGTAGTGTTAATAATTGTTAGTTTATATAACAGTGTGAAATACTATGAACAATTTTTATGTATAAGATCATATGCTTAGCCCTGCCTGATATGATAACATACTGTTTCTTATCAAGATGGGCATGGTTGAATACCGAGTCCCAATTCAATGAAAAGAATTGCTGTGTGCTTGTATTTAAGAATTATACTTTCTGAATATAGAGAAAAAGGGGTTAGGAGTATTTTTTAAAAAAAAGGAAAACAGAAAAGGACTAAAAGATTTCACTTTGAGTCGGTTTTTGCTTGTTCACCTATTTTGTAATTTAGTTTTAGAATGAGTGGGCGGGTAAGACTGATTTAGAGTAAAAAGCAGCCTCTAATTCAAGAAAAATAAGTATTTTAGAAGATACACCACAAAAAGGGAACAGACAAATTAAATAAATTCCTATTTTAATATTGCTGCTATGTTGCTGCTAGTAGAGAGTAATATAGTTAACAACCATACCCCATAAGGAGTAAAATACTAGTTTGGCTCTGAGTTAAAAAAGATAATGTAGCATAGAAAGAAGTTGTGTTTAAAATACAAAATAAAAAGATTGAATAAATAATGAAAAATAACTTTAAAAGCAAAGGATAGGCTTTGGAAAAGTAAACTCTGTAACCTGTTTTCTCGAACTTTCTACAAGCCTGCCCTTGGAGGGATCAGTGCTTGATGCAAAGAGGTCTTCGTTGGCAAGAGAAGCGGGGATTCTCTTATCGGGAAACTTACGGTATCAAGGCCAGAACTATTCCAAGGACTGCGAAAAAAGGGAGTTAGAATAGAAATGGTCTAATTCCAATATATATTAAGATAGTTAGTTGTCGGGCAGAAAAAGCACGTAAGACACAGGTGTAGGGAGAGTTCTAGAAAACATTAATCACTACTAAAATTGGCAAAGAGAGAGGTGTCTCTAGCAAACTGGTTTTAGCCAGTTTGTGTATAGCTGAAAAATACAAAGTCATCTGAAGGTCAATTAAGTTCAGGCTACCAGGGAACCATAGGGGAAAAACACTACAGCCTTACAACTCAGTAAGAATAATTAGATTTTCCACGGGGAGAAACTCTACACTAAAAAAGACATAGGATGGAAGTTCCCTATAATACCTGCTGAACACACACCTGTAAGGAGAGAAGGAAACCAATTCGAAAAATGAGATGACATGAGGGAATATATTTTTAGAAGCCAGGCACATATAATCAGTATAATCAAGACTGTTGGTGTTGTATATATTTACACAACACTCATATATTCAAACAAAATGCTTTTATAAATACACATATAAAAAGTAGAAAGGTAGCAAGGACTTTGTGAACTCTGTTTCACCTAACTTTTTAGATAGAGGAGGGGGTCAAGGAATGAGTGGATGAAATCATGGCCAAGTGTTTTCGACAGGTGTTGAATGCATATGACTCCCATTAATTGTGAAAAGTTAGTTACCTGCCAAAAAAGATAAGAACTGTCTTCCCATGTATTCCAATGGAAAGAGAATCTTATAAAAACCTAGATCTCTCACTATGAGGTACCACAATCAAGACTCAGCTTGGCAGAGCAACGTGGTCCATCCTTTGCAGATCTCCACAAGACAGTCCTTCTCCTTTGTTCACGCTACTCTCCCTTGTAATAGGAGGTAAGCATATTAATGGTAATATTGTATCTTGCATGTATTGGTTGTATTGCTATGAGGTGTTGAAACTATGTTTTAGTATTAAGAGAGTGTTATATTGAATGTGCTAAAATATAGCAGTGGGTGCTAGTAGGCTTTGTGCTTAGCTGGCCCAAGGGCTGCACTAAATACATATTATTGTATTATGTTATTGAAGTATTAATGCTGAGCTTGTAATAAACTTAGGACTGCTAATTGTTATTACATGTTTCTGGGTTTTGGTGGTATGCGCAAACTACTAATCCAATATTAAAGGCATTTTAGTAAACCGAAGGAGCGCTGATGTTGCTCTGATTCGTAAAACTTCAAATAAATGAGTCTGAGTGATTTTCTTGGTTAAACAAAGGTTTCATGGACACACCGCTCGTCCAGTGCTCGAATATAAACCACTAGGAGTTTGAAACATCTCTGTCCTCCTCAACGTCTCCCCTGAGTTAAGAGTGTGTACAGAGCAAATAATACAATAAAAAGAGTAAGTGAAAAGTGAAAACGTGACAAGTGGCAATGTCAATGTTCTTGCGAATTTGCTTAATACAAATGCAAATGTGATACATTTACTACCAAACTAAATACAAATGCAAATATGTGACAAATGCTAAGTGGACTTCAAATACTTTCCCATACAACAAATGTTAATTTATTAACATGAATTTGGCAGTTTAAACAGTTTATATAATAACAATGTAAACACAGTAATCACATAGTTCATAATAATTAACAGGTATGTACCAATATAGGAAGCAAGTTACATACAACGGTGTTTCCCAATCTTGGTCCTGAGGACCCAGTGTTTGCCGATTTGTGTTCCAGCTGAGCTTTAAATTGCAAATTGAACCCTCAATTGAATGACTAAAATATCTAATCGGAGCATTTGAATTATTTGTAGCTCTTAAATGGCTGGCTGCACAGATTAGTGCTGATCAGGGTTTGTGAAAGCAGCCAAAAGAGTTGGATATTTCAAGTTATTTCTAACATTGCATTAAGTCACTAATTGTTAGTTCAATTGGGGGATCAATTTAATAAGTGAGAACTCAGTTGGAACACAAACAGCAGACACAGTGGGCCCAGCAGGACCAGGTTTGTGAAAAACTGACATAAATGATGAGATATATGTACATATTTATATATGTGTGCATTGCACAATTATTCTTTTTACTTGTTTTGATTGTTATGTTTAATAAACATGAAGTTCTCAAAAGTGTCCTTTAGTTTGCATCTTTCAGGTTAATCAACTTTACCAGCAATACTGAAAAGTCTCTCTACTTTATTATGAGCATTATTATTGAAAAGTATTTAAAATTTAAATATTTTTGAAGCTTTCTCATGATTTGAAATTCAAATGCAAATTCTTATATTTCAGATTATACAAATACCAAGTCAAATGCAAATAGTTCAGCAGATTGCATTTCAATTATTATTATTTATTTTTTAGCAGACACCCTTATCCAGGGTAACTTAAATTGTCACAATTATATCACATTATGTTTACATACAATTACCAATTTATCCAATTGTTTATACTGAATCTAGGTAAAATACCTTGCTCAAGGGTACAACAGCAGTGTCCCTCACCTGGGATTGAATCCACAACCCTCTGGTCAAGAGACCACAGCCCTAACCACTACTTTACACTGCTGGCCCCAAAGTAATGTGTCGATTTAAACCAAAGTAATGTTTTTGGAGACATTTTGTAGGGGAAACAAAAAAAAACTACAGATAATTCAAGAATGCAGAAAAATTGTTTAAGCACATATAGTACAGTGGCTAAGATAGGAGTGTGTAATGAGCGTGTGGAAGCGACAGCGTGGGAGAAGTACAGTCGTGGACAAGTACAGCGCAGTTAGAAGCAGTTTGAAAGCAGGTTGACAGCTGCCGAAGCTAAACTGAACTTCCAAAAAAATAAATAAATAAATAAATAAATAAATAAATAAATACATTACAACATGGTCTTCAAGCCAGTAATCTGTGACAACTGCATGATGTGGGAAATCCGAGAAAACCCAACAGAGCTCAACCAAGTTTGTGTAAAGTGCCGCACAATCCAGGACTTGCTTCAACGAGTAAGTCTGCAAGAAAAGGAGCTGGAGGAAATGAGACCGCAACAGGAGCTTGAGGAGCTGACACACCCACAATTCATGGAAGTCTGCACCCCTAGCAGACTGAAAGCCATAAGGGACATGGAAGAGAGTCGAAACAGCTGGGTTCAGATAGGCAGAAGCAGGGAAAAAAAGAAACTTCGTCAAACACAACCACCAGAAATCCAAACATCCAACAAATTTGAGCCACTTCAACATTTAGGTGACCAAAACCAACATCAAGAGAATGAAAGGAACAGCAACCAGGACTCTGTAAATAGTGCTGGCCAGGCAGCAAAAAGAAGGGAGGTCATGATTGTTGGGGACTCCATATTGTGAAACACAGCAAGTTCAGTTCACAGTTTGGACATGCTTACTACAACAGTGTGCTGCCTTCCAGGAGCCTCTGTCAAGCACATCACTGAGAACGTGGACAGGCTCCTAGAACGAACAGGAGACGAACCGGTAGTAGTCGTCCACATCAGTACCGCTATACATAAGAAATAGTCTTGAGTCTTGGGTGTTCAGTGTGACCGGCGGGAACTGGCTACTGAGGAGCCCAGGGCGGAAGCTACCGAACCTCCGCTCGACATGCCACGAGTCTGGGACCGGGATGTGGACCTAGAGTGTGAGCAAGCGAACGACTCCACTCTGGTGCACATCCGGGGGCGGGTCCGGTCTGTCGAGGGGAAGTTGACGGTTGCGGGCCGCTCACATTTCCTCACTTTGTCGTGGCTGGGCGCCTACTGTATAGAGTATCCCAGGCCCCGGGCACGGGACAGCCCGTAACGCAATTATTGGTTCCGGGGTCTTTTCGCTGAGAGGTCATGCGACTAACGCATGACATTCCATTTTCAGGCCATCTGGGCCGGGAAAATACCCTGGAACGGATATTGGCCCGGTTTTATTGGATGGGACTGCACGATGATGTGAGGAGATATGTGGCGGAGTGTCCCGAGTGCCAGAGGGTGGCGCTGGCTCGAGTTCACCCGGCTCCGCTGGTCCCACTGCCCCTTGTGGGAACCCCCTTCGAACGAATAGCGGTAGACATAGTGGGGTCGGTGCAACCCACCGACTCTGGATATACGCACATTCTAGTAGTGGTGGATTATGCTACGCGATATCCAGAGGTGGTGCCGCTCCGGTCCACTAGTGCCGTCGCTATAGCGAAAGAACTAGTACAGATTATGTCAAGAGTAGGGATCCCCAAAGAGATTCTGACGGACCAGGGAACCAACTTTATGTCAGACACCTTGAAAAAGGTGTATCAAATTCTAAAAATTCACCCCATCAGGACGTCTGTGTACCATCCTGTGACAGAAATACAATGAGTTCTGGTGATAAATCTTCCTCCCGACCTGTGAGGGCGCTAAAGAACGGGAGGAGAAGTATCTGGAAGGGCTGGCCTGACAGTTCGTTTCCGGGACCGGGAAGTGGGTCAGCCTGGAAAGAAGCGAGACTCTGTTGTAAGACCGTATTGATTTGACAGGTAAACGAGGGGCAGCTGCAAGTAATAAGGCAGCTGCAACCGTTTAACGAGGTATCATCGCGGGATTACATATAGGGGCCAGGGTAACGCTGTTCTTTTCCTTCGTTTGGGTTAAGCCAAGGACCGAGAAGGACGTAATAGAGAGCTGCTGTATTACTCTGTAAAGAGTTGCGTGTGTGTGTGTTTGTGTTTGTTTGTCGCTGTAAAATAACTGTATGTGTTTTTGAAATCACCAGACAGCTAAAGCACATCCGGAGCTGTCGCCGTGGGCCAGCACAAGCCGGATCACCACATCACGAACTGTCACAGAATAAAGTGTATTCACGCACCACCAGCACGACTGCACGCACCCGAGACGGGTGAACGTGTTTTTGTTTCTTTGTTCAGGACTGTACCCTGTGTTTTTCATCCCCGCGCTCTACACATCGTTGTGTATTGCCGGGGCTTATTATTTACGGTCACTAGACCAGGAAATAAAATAAAAGCATTTTTTCACTGGATTACCGTTGTCTGCCTATCACTCCTGCACCGCATCACCGCTACACCTGTTCCCCTTACCAGCCACTTTGCCACACATCCTCAGACCGATGGACTGGTGGAGCGCTTTAATCAGACTTTAAAGCAGATGTTGAAGCGATTTGTAGATCAGGAACAGAAGCATTGGGCGCGGCTCCTTCCTTTCCTTATGTTCGCTGTGAGAGAGGTGCCACAGAGCTCAACGGGGTTCTCTCCGTTCGAGCTGCTGTACAGGAGACAACCCCGAGGCATCCTCGATCTAGTGCGTGAGGGTTGGGAGGAGCAGACAACTTCTTCAAAAAATGTAGTGAAATATGTGCTACTGCTTCGAGACCGCCTGGAATTGGTCAGTAGATTGGCTCAAGAGAACCTACGTAACGCTCAGCAATTGCAACAGCAACAGTACAATAAAAAAGCTAGAATTCGGACTTTTCGACCCGGAGACAAGGTACTGTTGCTTCTTCCGTCCTCGGAATCGAAACTGTTTCACGCTAACTGCATGGAAGCCGTAAAGAAAGGGAACCAATCTACTCAGAGAAAGGATCCTTGAGGAGGTCCAGAAGCATTTAAACTAGAAAGGAAGGGGGGAGAAAACAAAAAAACAGAAGGGAGACCACATCAAAAAAAGGGCAACAACTCAGGTAAGACAACTATTAAATGTATTTATCTTAATGCTAGAAGTCTCAGAAACAAAATGTTAGAACTTGAAGCTACTGCACTAACATGTAACTACGATGTGATAGGTGTTACAGAAACTTGGTTGTCTGAGAGTGATGGAGACGAATATAATATTAGTGGGTAAACACTGTATAGGAAAGACAGGCAGGACAGAAGAGGTGGAGAGGTAGCGCTATACATAAGAAATAGTCTTGAAGCCCAGGTGTTAAATCAGGACAAAGAAAACAATGCAGAATCAATATGGGTCAGAATAATGGACAAAAAAGGGCATAATAATAGGAGCATGCTATAGACTGCCAAATTCAGACGCTGAGCATCTGTTATACAATGACATTCGAAATGTGTGTAGAAAAGGAGAAGCCATACTAATGGGGGATTTCAACTTCCCCCGTATAAAATGGGAGAACCCGGTGGGGAGCACGACGGACGAAATTGAAATGGTAGAAATGACAAATGACTGCTTCCTAACACAATTTGTCAAGGCAACGACTACAGGGGAGGCATGCCTTGATTTAGTCTTTTCAAATAACGAAGATAGAATAACTAAAACAGAGGTCAGAGAGCCATTGGCAAACTCAGACCACAACATGGTCTCATTTGAAGTATTTTTAAAACCCAAAAAGTAATGACTAAAGCTAAGGTTTGCAATTTTAGAAAAGGAAACTATGAAGGTATGAAACGGAGACTAACAGAAGTAGATTGGAGTAAAATAGAGAAAACATCCACAGAAAAAGGATGGCTGTTTTTTAAAAATGTAGTATTAGAGGCACAAAACAATTACATTCTAAAAGTAGACAAATCTAAATCTAAAACAAAATGGCCAAAATGGTTTAATAGATCAATAAAAAAATATTCAGCAGAGCGTTTAAAAGGGACCAAAAACAAAGCACACAGAAAGAATACTTGGAACTGCAAACACAAGTCAAAAAAGAAGTTAGAAAGGCCAACAGAGAGATAGAAATCAATATTGCTAAGGGGGCTAAAACCAATTCCAAAATGTTTTTCCAATATTATAACAGCAAGAGAACATTCAAAGAGGAGGTTAAATGTCTAAGAGACAGAAATGGCAAAATCACAGATGAAGAAAAAAAAATAGCAAATATATTAAATGATTACTTTTCACAGGTTTTTACAAAGGAGGACACGGACAACATGCCCCACATGTCAACCTGTTCCTATCCAATTTTAAATAACTTTAGCATAACAGAGGCAGAAGTGTTAAAGGGACTAGGAGCTCTTAAAATAAACAAATCTCCTGGGCCATATGAGATTCTCCCAATAGTACTCAAAGAAATGAAAGAAGTTATTTACAAACCGCTAACCAAGATCATGCAACAGTCTCTTGACACAGGGGTTGTACCGACAGACTGGAAAATTGCAAACATAATACCGATCCACACAAAACCGAACCAGGTAACTACAGACCAATAAGCCTGACTTCTATTATATGTAAATTTATGGAAAGTATAATAAGATCCAAAATGGAAAATTACCTATATGGTAACAATATCCTGGGAGACAGTCAGCATGGTTTTAGGAAAGGGAGATCATGTCTAACTAACCTACTTGACTTTTTTGAGGATGCAACATTGAAAATGGATAACTGCAAAGCATACGACATGGTCTATTTAGATTTCCAGAAAGCTTTTGACAAAGTCCCGCATAAAAGATTAATTCTCAAACTGAACGCAGTAGGGATTCAAGGAAATGCATGCACATGGATTAGGGAGTGGTTAACAGGTAGAAAACAGAAAGTACTGATTAGAGGAGAAACCTCGAAATGGAGTGAGGTAACCAGTGGTGTACCACAGGGATCAGTATTAGGTCCTCTGCTATTCCTAATCTACATTAATGATTTAGACTCTGGTATAGTAAGCAAACTCGTTAAATTTGCAGACGACACAAAAATAGGAGGAGTGGCAAACACTGTTGAAGCAGCAAAGGTCATTCAAAATGATCTAGACAGCATTCAAAATTGGGCAGACACATGGCAAATGAAATTTAATAGAGAAAGTGTAAAGTATTGCATGCGGGCAATAAAAATGTGCATTATAAATATCATATGGGAGATAGTGAAATTGAAGAAGGGATCTATGAAAAAGACCTAGGAGTTTATGTTGACTCAAAAATGTCTTCATCTAGACAATGTGGGGAAGCTATAAAAAAGGCTAACAAGATGCTCGGATATATTGTGAGAAGTGTTGAATTTAAATCAAGGGAAGTAATGTTAAAACTCTACAATGCATTAGTAAGACCTCACCTAGAATATTGTGTTCAGTTCTGGTCACCTCGTTACAAAAAGGATATTGCAAAATGCTCTAGAAAGAGTGCAAAGAAGAGCAACCAGAATTATCCCGGGTTTAAAAGGCATGTCGTATGCAGACAGGCTAAAAGAATTGAATCTATTCAGTCTTGAACAAAGAAGACTACGCGGCGATCTGATTCAAACATTCAAAATCCTAAAAGGTATAGACAATGTCAACCGGGGGACTTCTTTGACTTGAAAAAAAAAAAAAAAGGACCAGGGGTCATAAATGGAGATTAGATAAAGGGGCATTCAGAACAGAAAATAGGAGGCACTTTTTTACACAGAGAATTGTGAGGGTCTGGAACCAACTCCCCAGTAATGTTGTTGAAGCTGACACCCTGGGATCCTTCAAGAAGCTGCTTGATGAGATTCTGGGATCAATAAGCTACTAACAACCAAACGAGCAAGATGGGCTGAATGGCCTCCTCTCGTTTGTAAACTTTCTTATGTTCTTATGTTCTTACCCCCCTATTTATATCCTCGCTCATGACCCCTAAGTTAACGAGCGCATCCGCTCCTCCAATCCTCGGATGCCACACCGTTTACCGTCGGGGTCATTGAGTTTGGATACCGTAGCTCCGTTCCTCTCCTAAATTACCGACTTCCACCTACCCTACGGAATAAATTGTCGTGCCATTTAATTAAGGGTACTCTGTTCCTCTTGCACCGTGCCCTCACAGGTCGAGAGGGAGATCTAACACCAAGAATCATTCGATCTCTGTCACATATCCCACCGCTCAGAGTGGAGCCGAAGGAACACTCGGCTGAATCTACCTTTCCCATTACTCCCCCCTCCCGGGAAAAATAATCCGCATTTTGGTGGTCTTTCCCTGCACGGTGTACCATGTGGTACATGAAGGGCTGCAATGCCAGATACCACCGAGTTATCCGGGCATTGCTGTCCTTCATTGTGCTTAACCACTTGAGTGGGGCGTGGTCAGTGACGAGATCAAATGAGTGTCCCAGCAGGTAGTATCTCAAAAAGTGAGTAGCCCATTTGATGACCAAACACTCTTTTTCGACGACGGAGTAGTTGCGCTCCCGAGGGAGCATTTTTTTACTTATGTACAGAATAGGATGTTCTACTCCGCCTACCATTTGGGACAGGACTGCACCCAAACCGACATCCGAAGCATCGGTGTGGAGGATGAATCTCTTGGTGAAGTCTGGAGTGATGAGAGCGGGGGCCTGGCAAAGTCTCTGCTTAACAATATCAAACGCCCCCTGACATTCTTCTGACCACTTAATTGAATTTGGTGCGCTCTTTCTGGTGAGGTCAACTAAGGGATTAACCACTGTGGCATACTCGGGGATAAAGCGGCGGTAATAACCGGCTAACCCCAGTAGAGACCTCACCTGAGCCTTGGTTTTGGGGATTGCCGTGTCCACCAAGGCCTGGACCTTGGTGACAACGGGTTTCACCCTGCCATTCCCCATTATAAATCCCAAATATTGTGTCTCTTTCTTGGCAAACGCACATTTTCGCAAGTTAGCTGTCAGCCGGGCTGCCCTTAGAGACTGAAGGACGGCTGTGATCCTAGCCAAATGCTCTCGCCAGGTGGAGCTGTAAATAACCACATCATCAATATACGCTGCCTCATATTCACGATGTGGGTGTAAAACCTGGTCCATCAGTCTCTGGAAGGCAGCAGGCGCACCATGTAACCCAAACGGCATGGTTGTAAAATGAAACAGCCCCTCTGGTGTTGAAAATGCGGTTTTCTCTCTAGAACTACGAGTTAACGGGATCTGCCAATATCCCTTCGTCAGCTCCAGAGTGGAAATAAACCTTGCCGCCCCCAGTCTATCTAGAAGCTCATCAACCCGAGGCATGGGATACGCATCAAACTTGGCAATAGCATTTACCTTGCGGAAATCAACGCAGAAGCGGTTGGTGCCGTCCTTTTTGGCCACTATCACATTTGGACTGCACCACTCGCTCCTGGAAGGCTCAATCACCCCAAGTTCGAGCATGTCCCATACCTCTTTGCGAACGCCACTCCGTCGACTTTCTGGGATCCGATAAGGTCTCTCTCGCACTGTGACACCTGGGGAGAGACAATAGCATATTCAACAAGGTTAGTTCTACCGGGCACGTCAGAAAAAACATCGTTGAATTCCTCAATTAACATACGCAGCTCATGTTGCTGATCAGGAAGTAACTGTTCCCCCATCGAAATGTCCTTTGTGCTAGAGGTCTCTAGCTCGGGGCCCAAATCATCCTCTACATTGCCTGGGGCTATAAATAAGGCCTCCCTTTCCTGCCAGGGCTTTAATAAATTTATATGATAAATTTCTTTTCATTACTGGCGATTGGGCTGTCTAATTTCATAATTCACCTTTCCTATAGCCCGAATCACTTCATACGGCCCCTGCCATTTAGCACATAGTTTTGATTCTGAGGAGGGAAGCAGCAGCATTACCTTGTCTCCAGGTCGAAAGGTTCGAATTAATGCATTTTGATTGTAATGCTGCTGTTGTCGGTGCTGAGCCGATTTGAGATTGTCCTGGGCCAAACGACCGACCAAATCCAGGCGATCTCTAAGTAGGAGCACATGCTGCACTACATTTTTGGACGAGCCTTTGTGCTCCTCCCACCCCTCTCTCAACAGATCGAGAATGCCGCAAGGCTGTCGGCCGTACAAGAGCTCGAAGGGGGAGAACCCTGTCGAACTCTGCGGCACCTCTCTCACTGCAAAAAGGAGGTAGGGGAGAAGTGATGCCCAATGTTTCTGCTCCTGATTCACAAATCGTCTCAGCATCGACTTCAGGGTCTGATTAAAACGTTCCACCAAACCGTCCGTCTGTGGATGATAAACAGACGTCCTGATGGGACGTATTTTTAATATTTTGTATACTTGCTGTAACGTATTAGACAAGAAGTTAGTTCCATGATCAGTCAAGATCTCCTTGGGGATCCCTACTCTAGCCATAATCTGCACTAGCTCTTTGGCTATCGCAGCGGCACTAGTGGACCTCAATGGAACTGCCTCCGGGTATCGTGTTGCGTAATCTACCACCACTAATATATGCGTATACCCGGAGTCAGAAGGTAGCAAAGGGCCGACTATGTCCATTGCAATGCGTTCAAAGGGGGTGGAAATAATCGGCAGTGGAACCAAAGGGGCGGGGCGCACTCGACCCGGCGCTACTCGCTGGCAGTCTGGGCATGTGGCTACATATTTCAACACATCTTTATGAAGTCCTATCCAATAAAATCGAGCCAATATTCACTCCCTTGTCTTGTCAGCTCCGAGGTGCCCCGCAAAAGGGATATCATGCGCCAGCCTCATGACCTCCAGTCGACAAGACGGGGGAACCAATAATTGTGTTACAGGCTGTCCTGTGCCCGTGGCAAGGTTAACCCTATACAGTAATTGCCCCTTGATAATGAAATGTGGAAATACTAGCGCCCCAGCGCCTTCAACATCCTTACCTTCAATAGACCGGACCTGTCCCCAAGTGTGCACTAGTGAGGGGTCGTATGTTGGCCCCACACTATGTCCGCGCTTGAGTGCCACATGTCCGGTATATTGAGCGGGGCGGGAGTAACAGCTGCCCTTAATGGCCCAGTAACCTCGCCCTCTCGGTCACACTGTGTTCCGACCCCCTTTGACTGAAGTTTTTCACCGTTATAGCAGGCTCCCACCAGCCCTCAGCCTTGTCTCATTAATGCTCCCTCCCATTTCCGCAACCTTCTCTCTTTATTTGTTTTTCTCGGCCAGAACAGAGGAGAAAACATTTCCGTTTGAAAGGGAAAAACATTACCAATCATTTCCCTTTCTGCTTTTTCTGCCACATTTGCGTGTATGGCCGGGACTGCCATTAATTTCACCAAATCTTTATAGTTGGGCCAGTCTCGACCCAGAATAACTGGATGTGGTAGCCTTTCCACCACCCCAACTACCAGGTGACGCTCAATCGGACCGACCGATAAGTATGCTTTAACTGTGGGGTACGTTGCCGTGTCTCCATGGATACAGGAGATCGCCACCTGACCTTGTGGCTGCCACAACATACCGCCTAAGAGAGATGCTCTAATTAAGGTCTGACCACACCCTGTGTCCACTAATGCATGGGTTTTCACATTTCCCAAAATCACATTAACAATACAAGGCCCCTCCCGATCATTTTTCTCTCGCTTACCCGCTTCAGATGCCAGATTGCACACGGCCACGTCACATTCCATCGCAAATGGGCATGACCTAACCTGGTGACCCGGCTGGCGGTACCTAAAACAGGTAGGGGGAAAGGAGGGGACAGTGGTTAATGGTCTGTCCCGCTGCTGGTATGGCAGCGGGGCGGGGGTAGCACCTCTACCCCAGCTGGGGGCCAACCTTGGTCTCCATGAAGGGGAGGCAAGGTCGCCCATTGGGGCCGGTGCTCTAGGAGGTCGTTGACCCGGTCCCGGTGGTGGGGTTGGTGGAGCAGAGAGAGGAGGTGGGGCTCAGCTGCTCCGTTGAGGTGGCACGGTGAGTAGCCCACTCTGGGCTGATACCAGGGAGTCCTCGAAGTCCTCGGCGAGTTTTACTGCCTGGTCCAGGGTGTCGGGGTTGTGGTGCCGTATCCATGCTTGGGTCTCGGCGCCGACCACATGACAAAACTGTTGAATAACTATGGCCTCACCCATCTGTGCAGTTGTTTTCAGCGCCGGGGTGAGCCAGTGTATCATGTGGTCACAGAGTTTCTGCGTGACCACCCTGGGGCGTATATTGGGGGACCTCCTGTACTCCCTGAACCTCACTCGGTGAGTTTCCTCCGTAATATTAAGACGGCGGAGAATAGCCAGTTTTACCAGGTCATATTGAGCGGCGTCGTCATCACCCATCGCCTGATATGCTGCCTGTGCTTCACCAATCAGGCAGGGTCCTAGCTGGCTTGCCCAGAACTGTCGGGGCCATGTAGCGGTGGTAGCCAACCGCTCAAATGCCACCAGGTATGCTTCTGGGTCATCTTCCGCCGTCATTTTGTGCGTCCTCGCCTTTGGCGCTATTAAGCTCCGTTCTGCTGACGCTGTGGGAGGTATCGCCAGCCCGACCCTCTCGATCAGCGCGGTGTACCTCTCCTCTCTCCGTCTCTCCTCCGCCTCCCGTCTGCTGTCCAGCTGCTCCAGCAGCGCCGACAGTGCTGCGTAATCCATATCCCACTCTGACACTACGTGTGGCAAAGTGGTGAATACGTGCAGGTGAGTGCAGTGCAGAGCGGATTAATCACACAGACAACATTGTACAGGTGCAAGGGTGTTTATTTCATTTATTAAATGTCCAGAGCCTTGAGGAAAACCTGCAAACAATAATAGTGTTGGAAGTGGTAAAGCGGCGTGTATCACTTCTGATTTATAATCCCACGGGTTTGACCCGTAAGCCAAAGTCCAGTTCCTTCACCCACACAAAACACAAAACACAGACACAATTTCGACAGTGCGTGATTTTAGTGCTAGTGGTGAAAAAGTTCCTGTAGTGGAAAGTTGAGTGGTGAGGTCCGGGTTTTTCGCTGGCCTGCGGCTGCAGCTCCGGATCGTGCTCAGTATTCTTTAGTGACAAAACGACACACAAGACACACAGTGTTAATACACAGACACGCAAAACACTCACGGTTCTTTAGGACACAAAAACGGGCTCCTTTTAGGTTGTTTGATTTAACCATATGCAAAAGGAACAGATCACGTACGCTACCCCCCTATTTATATCCTCGCTCATGACCCCTAAGTTAACGAGCGCATCCGCTCCTCCAATCCTCGGATGCCACACCGTTTACCGTCGGGGTCATTGAGTTTGGATACCGTAGCTCCGTTTCTCTCCTAAATGACCGACTTCCACCTACCCTACGGAATAAATTGTCGTGCCATTTAATTAAGGGTACTCTGTTCCTCTTGCACCGTGCCCTCACAGGTCGAGAGGGAGAATCATTCGATCTCTGTCACACCACCATACAGAGTTAGTATCAAAACCCCCAGTGAGCTAATCAACATTGTAACAGGACAGGCTACAACAAAGGAGGTTGAAGAAAGTCTGCTAGCCTCACTGGCAGAAGGAAAGTGTCAAATGGAGACCTTCATTAAAAAAAAGATTAACTGAGAATAGTAAAATGGCAAGCTTCTGGGATATTCTGCCATGATTAAAGATGAAAACAGTCAGCGACATGTGGAAAACATTACCTGCAGACAAACAGAAAAAAGCTTTTGATAAACTCTGAGGTGCATTTTCATCGCCTGTTTGCAGTATCCAAACAAAGGGATATTAATTTGAAAAATGTGCAGTCATATGAGCTTGCTGCAGTACCACCATCACTGTTCAATGATGATGGTTCAATGAGAAAGACAACTAAATCTGGTATGACCAAGAAGCTTGAATGTGAGGAGTTGCATCATCTACCTTCTATGCCAACTGATAAGACCAGCTCTAGTGCATACATCACTGATGGAATGGCAATATTGCAGTCCAAGAATGAGGCTTACATCAAAACATTTCATGACATTCAAGGTCCTCAGTAGGCTACTACAGATCCTTGAGACAGCAAATTGTACCTCTGATGTCACTGTTGTGTTTGATCAGTATGACGTGGAGAAGTCGATCAAAAGAATGGAGCGCAAGCGTTGGGGTGCTGGTGAGACAACATCTGGCCACCAAATCTTCGGAACAAGACTTGTGCCTAATTACAAATTGTTCCTGAAGTTGCACGTGCTGAGTTTGTAAGCAAGTATCTTGCTTCCCAGGCTCCTGCACATCTTCCAGAAGGTAAATCCTGTGGATTTGAAAAAATGGATTTGCTGATGGAAAACATGTAATACACCTGACATATTCCGGTGGAGTGTGTGTTAGATCTCTTCATAAAAGGCCATATACATTTTGTTTATGGTTTGACTTCAATAAGTGCATGTGGCAAAGTGTCCCCCCTGTGTATGTTATATGTTACGTGTTGTGTGTAAATGTTGGTGTATAAGCATTGGTACACGGGATATAAGCGGGTCTGTGTTTCACGGTGTGTAAAGTGTATATTTGTATTTAGGCACGGGATGGCACATCACATCACACGCAAGTAAAAAGTAATATGTGAGCACGGGAATTGCACTTTAATTAATTCACGTGCAGTTGTACCGAGATTCCAATTGAATGATTGACTAGCAATCGAATCTCGCACAACTGCATAAAAGCTGCATGTTTTCACTCACTGGGGTTGGTGTTCGGTGAGTGGAGAACGGGAGAGGGAGGAGCAAAGCAAAGCAAAGCAAAGCAAAGTAAAGTAATTAGTGTTTTCACTCACCGTGTTTGTCCGTTTGTCTGTTCACTGTTTAGTCTGTTTTGTTTATCTCTTTATTTTTGCGATAGTGCCGTGTCCTGTTTTTGTTACAACCGTTTATTTTCTGTATGTTTATTCATTAAATGCTGAGCGCAATCACGCGCCCAGCTTCACCAAACCCCAAATCTCTGTCTGTTTATTTCCTGCATCTGGTCTGACGCCACCCACTCCGGCCGTCTTTCTGACACGTGGTGTCAGAACCGGGACGACAGCGCCTCCAGGGCTCAGGCCAGAGCGGGAACCGCAGTTTTTTTTTGGGGAAAAAAAAATATATAAAAAAAACAAAAGGAAAAGAAATGGGGAGAAGAGGCTGGAGAGGAGCACAGGAGGGCAAAGGGAGAAAGGCGGAAGCAGGGCTGTGGTGTTTTGACTGTGGCCAAACTAGCCACACCACCATACCCTGCTCCGTCCACAGGACCCTTCAGGCAATGGCCCAAAGACTGGGATGGGGGGAGTGGTGCCCTGGCTGTGGGGCATATGGGCACACGGTGGCCCTATGCCCCATGCAGGATGAAGAAGAGGAGCCCTTGTTGCCACGTCCCCCATGCCTGAAGGGGAGGAGCCTGAGCGTCCACAGCCCAAGTGGGAGGAGCCTGAGCGTCCACAGCCCAAGCGGGAGGAGCCTGAGTGTCCACAGCCCAAGCGGGAGGAGCCCAACGTCCCCACGCCTGAGTGGGAGGAGCCCGAACGTCCCACGCCTGAGTGGGAGGAGCCCGAACGTCCCACGCCTGAGTGGGAGGAGTCCGAACGTCCCACGCCTGAGTGGGGGGGGGAGCCCGAACGTCCACAGCCCAAGAGGGGGAGTCGGTGCGTCCACAGCCCAAAAGGGAGGAGTCGGTGCGCCCACAGCTCAAAAGGGAGGAGTCGGTGCGTCCACAGCCCAAAAGGGAGGAGTCGGTGTGTCCACAGCCCAAGAGAGGGAAGTCGGGCTTCCACAGCTCCAGGACCCAAGCTGCCAGCAGAGGGAGAATGCCTGCTGGTTTCCCGTCAAAGGCGGAGCCGCACCAGTTCCCTGCAAGAGAGGCAGAGCAGCACCAGTCCCCTGGAAAAGGGGAGACTACACTGCTCCCACCTCCATCGGCAGGAGACTACATGCTGCTCCCACCTTCACCAGCAGGAGCAGAGCAGCCGGAGCTGCCTCTGCCTCCGCCACCTCCACCGGCAGGAACAGGCAGCAGGAGCTGCCTCTGCCTCCGCCACCTCCACCGGGCGGGAACAGAGCAGCAGGAGCTGCCTCTGCCTCCGCCACCTCCACCGGACGGAGCAGAGCAGCAGGAGCTGCCTCTGCCTCCGCCACCTCCACCGCTTCCACCACTAGGAGCAGAGCAGCAGGAGCTGCCTCTACCTCCGCCACCTTCACCGGCAGGAGCAGAGCAGCAGGAGCTGCCTCTGCCTCCGCCACCTCCACCGGCAGAGCAGCAGGAGCTGCCTCTACCTCCGCCATGTCCACCAGCAGAGGGTGAATGCCTGCTGGGTCCCTGTCCACCAGCAGAGGGTGAATGCCTGCTGGGTCCCTGTCCACCAGCAGAGGGTGAATGCCTGCTGGTCTCCCCTTCCGAGGCAGAGCCGCACCAGTCCCCTGCAAGAGAGGGAGGGCCGCACCAGTCCCCTGAAACAAGGGTAGACTACACGCCGCTCCCACCTCCGCCGCCAGGAGACTACACGCCCCCCACCTCCACTGGCAGGAGCAGAGCAGCAGGAGCTGCCTCTGCCTCCGCCACCTTCACCGGCAGGAGACTACACGCCTCCGCCAACCCCACCAGCAGAGGAGGAATGCCTGCTGGTAACACTTCCCCAACCAGCAGAGGATGAATGCCTGCTGGTATCACTTCCCCCACCGTCACGAGGAGAGGAGCAGGAGCTACCTCTCCCTTCACGAAAAAAACCAGGACTAGATGTTGGCGGGTCCTCAGCAGCCCTTGCATAGGCTGCTGAGGGAAGCATGGGGAAGAACCGCCCGGCCGCAGAGGACGAGAAGAGGGCCGACACCCGCACCCCAGCCTGTCCTGACTCCCCTGCCCTTACGCCCAAGGATGCCCGCCTCGCCCCCAAGGATGCCGCCTCGCTTAGCCCAAGGATGCCATACTCGCTTAGCCCAAGGATGTCTGTCTGGCATCGCCTGGGGTTGCCAACCGCTCCGCATCGCCTGGGGTTGCCAGCCGCTCCGCGCCGCCTGGGGTTGCCCAGCCGCTCCGCGCTCGCCTGGGGTTGCCAGGCGCTCCGCGCTCGCCTGGGGCTGCCTGTTCCGCATTGCCTGGGCTGCCTTTGCTCCACACAGTGCAGGTGCGAGGGAGAAGTGGAGCTCCCGCTGCCGCCTCTATGGCCAGGGGCTCCCTCCCAAGTTCGCCTCCCGGTCGCTGCTGCTGCCGTCGCCTCCCGGTCGCTGCTGCTGCCGTCGCCTCAGAGGGTCCGCTGCTGCTGCCGTCGCCTCCCGAGGGGTCCGCTGCTGCCGTCGCCTCCCGGTCGCTGCTGCTGCCGTCGCCTCCGGTCCGCTGCTGCCGCCGCCGCCCGAGGGTCCGCTGCCGCCGCCTCGAGGGTCCGCTGCTGCCGCCGCCTCCCGGCGGTCCGCCGCTGCTGTCGCCCCCAGGGGCCGCTGCCGCCGCCTGGGGTCGCCAGGGATCCTGCCGCCTGGTGTCGCCGAGGGTCCCCGCGCCGCCTGGGTCGCCGGGCCTCTGCTTTGCCTCGGTCGCTACACTGTGGCCGGAGCTCCATGAAGGGAGCTGCCGCCATAAAGAAAGGGGGGGAGGTCAGGAGACCAGCTTCCCAGCCGCATTCCGGCAGGAAACACGGTGGCCGGAGCCCCACGGAGGGGAGCTGGCGGCCATAAAGAAGGGGGGGGGAGGTCAGGAGACCAGCTCCCCGCAGCAGTTTCGCTGCTGGAAATTGGGTGGCCGGAGCCCCACGGAGGGAACCGCCGCCATGAAGAAGGGGAGGTCAGGAGACCAGCTTCCCAGCTGCTCTTTTTGGCGGGTAGGAGATAGTGTGGCTGAAGCCCGGAAGAGGGAGCTGCCAGCCACGAAGAATTGGGGGTGCCAGACATTCCACCATGGCCACCCCAGAAACAACTTGCTTCCCCTCTTCCGGGACTTTGGGACTGAGGGGAGGTGGCGTTGAGGCCATGTGTGTTGCACAAGGGGGGGGTATATGTGGCAAAGTCCCCCCTGTGTATGTTATATGTTACGTGTTGTGTGTAAATGTTGGTGTATAAGCATTGGTACACGGGATATAAGCGGGTCTGTGTTTCACGTGTGTGTAAAGTGTATATTTGTATTTAGGCACGGGGATGGCACATCACATCACGTGCAAGTAAAAAGTAATATGTGAGCACGGGGAATTGCACTTTAATTATTTCACGCAGTTGTACCGAGATTCCAATTGAATGATTGACTAGCAATCGAATCTCGGTACAACTGCATAAAAGCTGCATGTTTTCACTCACTGGGGGTTGGTGTTCGGTGAGTGGAGAACGGGAGAGGGAGGAGCAAAGCAAAGCAAAGCAAAGCAAAGTAAAGTAAAGTAATTAGTGTTTTCACTCACCGTGTTTGTCCGTTTGTCTGTTCACTGTTTAGTCTGTTTTGTTTATCTCTTTATTTTGGCGTATAGTGCCGTGTCCTGTTTTTGTTACAACCGTTTATTTTCTGTATGTTTATTCATTAAATGCTGAGCGCAATCACGCGCCCAGCTTCACCAAACCCCAAATCTCTGTCTGTTTATTTCCTGCATCTGGTCTGACGCCACCCACTCCGGCCGTCTTTGTGACAGTGCATTATTTGCATGCACCCATTTTCCAGTAGCACCAACAGCAAGAACAGACACATCGTGTCCTGAAGTAACACCCTGTCCTTGGTGTATGATAATGGAAGCTAAATGGTAATTCCTGTTGACCACAGTAACTGTGCTCTTCTGCACAGCAGTAAACTTAGCATTGTGTCACTTTGTAACGGTCCCGCCTGGTTTGGTTTCCCAAAGCATAAGTTGGACTGCAATCAGTCTTCCTGCTGATTGAATAAGTTCACGTTTCATGATTGGAGAAGTTTTACATTGCCTACATTTGCTACCAGGAATCATTGCCCATTTGTCATTTCTATAAATTAGTTCTTCCAAACACATGGAATCTGTACCAGCAGGTACATGTATAGGATAAACATGCAACACCTCTCGGTTTGATGAACAAGTAGTTACATGTAGTACGTAGAATGTCATGACTTCTTGTGACTGAAACCATGCAAGATCGTTCAGGACAAATTTCAGACAATATGGTGAGAAACTCTGCAACATGTTGCTGCTCACCTCTATTGAAAGGTTCTCCTAAGAAGTGACAAATATCCACAGTAGTTAGAGACGCAGTGGATTGCAAGTGATCCTATTTGTGAACAAAGCTCCTGATAGCCTCTTGTTGACTGTGTTTTAATGAATCCTTCAGAGGTTGCAAGTGAAGAAGGCACTGCAATGTTGCATTTGCATAGCATGAGGTGAAATTGGGGTTGCTCAAGCCACTGAATGGATGTGTAAGTGCAAGTGTTCTCTTGGAAGACTGAGGCTTTTGCTGTTCCTGAACATTAATGATGGCTTGGTGAATGAAATGCGCATGATCTTTTACCTTGTGTCCCTTGTGTGTGTTAGTCTCCTTCAAGCTTTTCAACTTTGGACAATACATCCCTCTGAGCCGATGGTACTCTTCAACTGCAGTTTGACATGCGTAGATGCAGGTGGGGTCAAAGTTGATAAGGTGGATAACGCTTAAGGAAGTAACTGTGGAAAGTGCAACGAAACTTTGTCCATAGGAGAAAATGGAGTTACCACAATCCATCATAACTGCTTTTAGAGTCATCCCCTGGCATTTGTGAATGGTGATTGTTTGAGCACCAATGACTGGGAACTGCTCTCGAACAATGTATACTCTATCCATGATTTCAAACTTTGAGCATAAACGTTGAAAGGTATGGGTGACTCCATTGTTAAATTTGATGGTTATGGTTTTGAGCATACTTGTGTTTTCCAGATAGTAGGAAGCAGCTTGAAGCTTCCTTATTGCCCCATTGATGAGACCAGTGGCAATGTCAATGTTCTTGCGAATTTGCTTAATACAAATGCAAATGTGATACATTTACTACCAAACTAAATACAAATGCTAAATGGACTTTCCCATACAACAAATGTTAATTTATTAACATGAATTTGGCAGAGGCCTTTATCCAAGGTGACATACAAGGAAAACAGTTTATATAATAACAACATAAACACAGTAATCACATAGTTCATAATAATTAACAGGTATGTACCGATATGGGAAGCAAATTACATAAAACAGTGTTTCCCAATCTTGGTACTGAGGACCCAGTGTTTGCTGAGTTGTGTTCCAACTGAGCTTTAAATTATGAATTGAACTCTCAATTGAATGAATAAAATGAATTATTTCTAGAAATGGCTGGCTGCACAGGCCTCAATTAACACTAATCTAGGACTACCTAATGTTAAGGTAGTCCAAGATTAGTGCTGATCAGGGTTTGTGAAAGCAGCCAAAAGAGTTGGATATTTCAAGTTATGTCTAACATTGCATTAAGTCACTAATTGTTAGTTCAATTGGGGGATCAATTTAATAAGTGAGAACTCAGTTGGAACACAAACAGCAGACACAGTGGGCCCGCAGGACCAGGTTTGTGAAAAACTGACATAAATGATGAGATATATGTATGTATTTATATATGTGTGCATTGCACAATTATTATTTTTACTTGTTTTCTTTGTTATGTTTAATAAACATGAAGTTCTCAAAAGTGTCCTTTAGTTTGCATCTTTCAGGTTAATCAACTTTACCAGCAATACTGAAAAGTCTCTCTACTTTATTATGAGCATTATTATTGAAAAGTGTTTAAAATTGAAATATTTTTGAAGCTTTCCCATGATTTGAAATTCAAATGCAAATTCTTATATTTCAGAATATACAAATACCAAGTCAAATGCAAATAGTTCAGCAGATTGCATTTACTATACACACATTCCATTTACATACAAACTTTTCACACTTCTGTGGTTTTACAGATGAGGCTGAAGTTGGCTTCTTATTTGCCAGCTTCTTATTCGCCAGGTTCTCATTCGCTCAGCTTCTTAATAAGCTTCTTATTCGCTGGCTTTTAGTGCATAAATGTATTTGTCTATGTTGAAGAAGTAGCCTTGAATTTAACGGGTTGAATCACTTTGGGCCACCGATTTCACACAGTAAACCATGTTGGGCCGGGCTAAATACAAGTGGGGCTTGCAGAGGGGTTGTCCCTTGTCAGGTACTGGCAGAGAAATCAACGGCCCAAGGTGATTTAACCCGTTAAATGCAAGGTTACTTATTCAACATAGATACATAAAGAGCGAATAAGAAGCTGTGCAATTGGCATATGTGGCATGTTTGCCCTCTGTTCTGCCCCAGTAAACCACATTGGGCCGGGCTAAATACAAGTGGGGCTTGTAGGAGGTTTGCCCCTCTTCAGGTACCTGCAGAGAAATTGGCTGCCCAAAATGATTTAACCCTTTAAATACAAGGTTACTTCTTCAACGTAGAGAAATACATTCATGTACTTAAAAGCTTGCGAAGAAGCAGCTGGCGAATAAGCCAACTTTAGCCTCGTGTTTTACTGTGTAAATGTATGAAAAGAAGACAGACGTAGCCATAATACAGTCAAATTTAATGTCACTTTTTGTTAATGTGACTTTGATGTTTTGTTTTAAAAGTTTATTAATGATCAATGCATTGCTGAGTTTGTTGCGCTCACATATCAGGTGGTGTCTGGAATGATCCAAATGCAATTAAACATGCAATTAATAACTTTTCTTATGCAATTATTTCAATAGCGATTAATACCCTTTGCGGTCCATTTCAATAAATTAAAAGTAAATCAGCTCATTTTTGCTGTTTAATCTATTATTTGTTAATAATACAAGTAAAACTTCAAAGAAAAGTTTGAAGTATCTGGTATTGCCAGGCAGTCTCCCATCCAAGTACCAACCAAACACGCATATTATTTATTTATTGTTTTTAGCAGACACACTTATCCAGGCCAACTTACAATTGTGATATACAATTACCCATTGATACAGTCAGGTTTTTTACTGGACCAATCTAGATAAAGCAGCAATTTGTCCCCCACATGTGATTGAACTCACACACATCCAGTCAAGAACAAAGTGCTCTAACCGCTACTCCACAGATGCTGCAAGTGACGGATCACTAGTGTCTCGTTGTATAAGGCCACGGAAAATTCACGATTTCACGTATTTCACTGCCTACCGTGAAAAATGTAAATATTGTTGATGTCTGGCTGAGGTATGAAATCAGATTTCCGAAACATGGCAAAACCTGTTGTTTTTTGTCAATTCCACCAAACTCTGTGGATGCCGCACGAGCAGTTTCTGCATATGAACAGATTTTTACACAACAAAGACAAACCACCAGTGTTGAAACTGCAGCAAGATGCACAATTATTATTATTTATTTTAATACAGCAGCAGTGTCCCCCACCTGGGATTGAACCCACAACCCCCCGGTCAAGAGTCCAGCGCCCTAACCACTACTCCACACTACTGCCCATGCTGGCTTTCAACAAATAAATAGTTTTCTGCTCACGGGCCAGATCATTTGTGTGTGTGTGTGTGTGTGTGTGTGTGTGTGTGTGTGCGTGTGTGCGTGCGTGTGTGTGAGTGTGTAGCTACCATTAAATGTTTCAACCTCGCTGACTTTCTTTGATGTGCTATTAATTTTAGGCAACTTGGAATATATATATATATATATATATATATATATATATATATATATATATATATTTTTTTTTTTTTTTTTTTTTACATGAAACTTGTACTTTTTATATAGGTATATAAATGTCAATTGCTGTGGATAAACACATCAGCCAAATCAATTAATATGACATGTAGTTTTCTAGCTTGCTATTTATTAATTTATTTATACATTTATAATATAAACATGTATTCATTTCTACATTTATTTATTTAAAAAAAATATTTCTAAATGTATTTATTCCTCTATGCATTTGTTTAAATCATTTATTTATTTCTACCAAATAAATTATTCCTTTATTTATTTTTAATTAAACGAGGAACTACAATTTATCAGAGTTCAGAGATTTAGACAAGGAAGCTACATGCCACTCTTGTGTGCAATTCCATCTACCAAACAGGAAACTAGAAATTTTCAAACAGGAAATCGAAAATTTCTAGAATCGAGCAGCACCTTCCAGCGAAAGCTGGTCAGGCTTGGATGTAAGCTTAAAAAATGAACGTATTTCATCAACTGTGGAGTGGCGCAGCGGACTAAGGTCATGTGCACTTCAACAACGTCATGTTTCAAGTTCAAACCATGGTATTTTTAAATTTTTTTTCTTCCTCCTGCGATATGTGCTGTTTTAAAACATAAATAAATTGTTTAATATAAATGGTGTGGATATCAAACTGCTTGCACACCCTGGTATGTTTTGACGTTGACCAACATGTGGAATCACATGATTGGTAGATGTCCAGTTATTTAGCTTTTCTGTTTGAATAGTCGCTACACACCCTTAAAAAGTCGATGGAAGAAGAAGAAGAAGAAGAAGAAGAAGAAGAAGAAGAAGAAGAAGAAGAAGAATTTTACCTTAGTTTGACGACTTATATCTCATTGTGTATAAGAGGTATGTACGTTTTTTTCACATTTGAAGTAAGAAGGTTTCAGACTTTTGATACTGATACAGATGGTAATTCTAAGTGATTTAGTTTTGCCGCTGCAACATGGTAAAAACAGCTAAACTCTTTGAGCTATATAGAGACTCTCGGTAGTTTCAAATCAAACAAGTTTTTCTAACTTGTACGAGGAACTACCGTTCCTCTCAATATAGTAAGCATATCCTGTTTTCCCAGATTTAGGGTCTTTTGATCCATCTGTATATATTTGTAACATCTCTTCCTTATTTTTTTTTAACATATTCCTGTCCTTTTATCTTAGTTTCCATTTTATTTCCTTTCTTGCTAATTATTGTGGTTAACAGTTTACATATTTTTGGTTTTTTATACATCCATTTTGGCATCAATATTTTATCTCTATTTTCCATTCTTTTTATTTCCTCAATCTTAATCTCTTTTGCCCAATTTGTCATTTGGAATGCAAATGTTCCACCAGCTTTTACCCAATTTCCCTTTTTATAGTCATGACACCAATTTGTTACAATACTCCCCATCACTGGATGTTCCTCACTAAAGGATTTAATCTTGTTCCAATACCTTATATTCAGTAATGTTCTCCTGAATCTAGTGGCATCTCTCCTGTCATTACTTGTAAAGCCTCTATTGGTGATGATCTCATTGTTCCTGTACATATTTGTAATGCCTTTGCCTGAATTGCTTCTAAACTCTTCAATTGACTCTTACTCGCTGCCTCTATAACTTGGCTTTCATAATCTAGTACACTTCTTATTGTACCTTTGTATATCATTAAAAGACTCTTTTGATCTGCCCCCCATTTGGTACATGCTATTGCTCTCAATAAATGTAATCTTCATTTACACTTATCTGTTATAATTTTGATATGTTTATGCCACATCATTTTTTTTTTATCTAATTAACCCCCCAAATATCTTGCCTCATCCGCTTCTTTAATTGTATGCTGTCCATATTTTATATTTAATGTATTTGCTTTGATTTGTTTACAAAAAAAGCATGCTCTCAGTTTTCTCTAATGACATTTTAAATCCCCACTGTTTTGCTCATAACTCTAATTTATCCAGTCTCCTGTAGTTTATCTTTTACCACCTCCATTTTTTACCACTCACCCATATTACCCCATCATCTGCAAAAAGATCCATCTTACTTCCATTTCCAGTTATTTCCTCTACTATGTCATTTATCATTACTTTAAATAAAATTGGACTTATTACACTACCTTGTGGTGGTCCATTCTGCATCTGAAATGTTCTGGAAGTTGTATTTTGTACTTTAACCTTAAAAGTTCTGTCTTTTAGAAAATCTCTTATCCACCAAACATATTCCCTTTCAATCCCATTTTATATAATTTATACAACAATCAATTTTTCCATACCATAACCATATGCGTTCTCAATGTATTGCCCCTACAATTCCTCTATTGCTCAATGCTTCCCCTACATCTGTAGCAATCCTTATTACATGATCCATTGTAGTTCTATTTCTTCTAAATCCACTTTGATATTTCGTTATTAGCGTATTATTTTCCAAAATAAAATGTAATCTTGTGCATATCATTTTTTTCCATTATTTTGCATATTGTAAATGTTAATGCTGTAGATCTATATGCTCCAACCTCTTTTCCTTGTTTTAACACTGGTACTATTGCCTCTTTCCATTTTTTTGGTACACACCCATTTTTCCATATCATATTATACAATTTTAACAAAATCTTCAAAGAATGTATACCAGATATTGTCATCTCCTGGACTTGTATTTGTCCTTGTTTAATAGCCTCTGTTAATTCTTTATATGAAAATATTGTATTGTGTAGCAATTCCCATGCTACATAATGTGGGTGTAAGTCTCACCCACCTGTCCCTTTAATTAGGGTCAGTATCCTGGCCAGGTTAAAACTTCATTTCCCATAGTTCCTTGCAACCACCCTCTGTTCATCCTCTCTCCCCATTGGCTCATTCAGATTTCCACCCCTCCAATCTCAGAGCTCCTTAGTAGCCATCACTTGTTTTAAAGCGGGCTAATCAGGCCTGAGGGGGACTCCCTTTCTCAGAGGAATCCATTAAACTACAGCATTTTCTCTACTTAAATTTCAGTGAATCCATTACCATCCTTAGATAATTCCAGTGCATTCGTTCATTTTCTTTTGTTGCTGCGCTTTGTCTAAACTGCTCTTTTTGTTTTCACTGTTACTTGTTTAAGCTTAGCTGTTTTTCTAGGTCTGTTTAGTGTTTGTTGTTTTATGTGTGACAGCCTCCATTTTTTCCTGATCCTCCTGATTTTTTCCAAACAACTGTTCACCATTCAACTCAACACTACAGGACAGTCTCAACATTTTCAACATACTCAATGTTTTCAACCTTCTACAATCACCATCATTTAGGGACACTTTGCCGGATTTCCTTATTTGTGGGTGAGATCATTTCTTTTTTGTTTGGATTTTTTCTACTTTAATTTGATACTTTTGTTTCCTGTATTTTTTGTCATTTTGTTACTTTGTATGGATTTCAATTACCCTGCTATTACTGGACTTGTTGGGCCTACCTGTCATTTTCCCACCATTGCCATAGAGACTGTTAAATGTAATTGTTTCCACAAGTCACTGTTTTTCATCTGTATCTATTTATTTATCCTTGGTCTTTATCTGTGTGTGTTGTGTTTGTGAGTGTGGGTTTATTGGAGACCCTCCGGACACTACATTCATTTCTATTTGGTGATACTGTTTAGCCTTCTGTTTGTTCCTACATACTTATCTGTACCAGCTTTATTCTTACCTGTTACCTGCAATTATTTGAATTCCTTTCTTATCATTATTCATTTCATTCATTTGTTCATTTTTTCATTTGTTGACATTATTGTTCACAATAATAAACCGATTGTTTGTGAAATTGACACCTCTGACGTCCCTGCTTTTGCTGTCTATCACTCTTGCTGACTTATTTAGTTATAGGAATAGGGCCAGTAGTATCTCCTTAGGGAGGACAGTGCAACTGCTTTTCAGTTGTGCAGAGTGATCGTTACAATTGTAATTAACATTTTCTTCTTGATTTTCTATTGCTCTATAATTGACTTTATGAAACTCCTCTTTGTGCCAAAAATTATAATTTCCATTACTATTAACTTTTTCAAATCTTATTCCCAATAGATCAGCTTTTTCTTTATTTACGAGTTCCTCTTCAATTTTAATTTAGAAATCTCTTTTCCATCCCTTTTCTGTAATATTCTTAAATGGATCCCATCTCTTTTATGTTCTTATCTGCCATTATTTTTAACAGTATTCTTGCCAGCACTGCCTTTTTCTACTTCTTATTTCCCTTTGTGCCATTGCTTTAGCTTTGTTATATTGTATCAGTGTTTCCATATTCTTTGCTTTAGCTTTTTTATATTGTATCCGTGTTTCCATATCCATTGCTTTAGCTTTTTTATATTGTCTCAATGTTTCCATATTCATTTCTTTTTAAACTTTCTTTAATGTTTTATCACTTCATCACATTTCTTATTCCACCAGGGCACTGCGGTTTTATTTATTTTATTATTTTTCTTTAATGGAATTATATTGCTGCCATATTTAGCCCCTTTATTATGCTCTCATTAATTTCATCAATATCTTCTGTTATGTCAATATTTATACTTTTTTTTACAAACTCTCAAATTTCATCCAATTAGCTGTTCTAAAATTAAATCTTTCCACACCTTCCCTCTCTTTTTTAATTACTTTTTAAATTTTACGTAATGATAATTGGATCTCGTCTGTCGTCTCCCTCTTCCCCTCGTAGCGAGCCTGCAGCCCTTATCTACCATCCCGCCCCCTTTTGCTTCCAGTTGGCAGAGACCTCACAGTAGCCCTCACCTCCAGTCCAATCAGTGCTCCCGCCACCTGTCCATCACAGAGGTCCTCCGAGGATATTAAAGCGGCCGTCTGCTCTCCCGAGGTCGCTACAATACATTAACTAGAAACAAGCTTAATTGTGTCTGATTGATTAGGTCACCATCAAATCTGGAATGACTCAAATTGCTATGAAATGGGCGTCTTATTTCCATCTTTGAATTGTTTATTTTTGTAAAGATATGGCTGACAGATGACAAGAGTGTCCGGACTACATTTTTCAGTTTTTTCTTTCTGAATAGTGGTTGCAGTCTGCAGCAGAACACTGCACCATGCTGTTTATTAGCTCTATATCTGATTTATATTAAAATACAACCTCTTACTATACAATTTTTACAGATGTTTTAAAGCGCTCACCTCGGATGTGATGTCACACTAAAGAATCGTATTCCTTCGTGTTGCCCCCTGTAGCAAGTCAAAGGGTGCGTTCACGGGGATCAGCGCAGACAAACTTTGCAGACGGGGGTCTGCGCATGACGTCATAGTCTGTGTAGTTGGCGCTAGGACAACTTTGGAAACGTATCTCCAGAGCAGACTCCAACAACATGGAGGTTGCGTTGTGTGCAATTATTATTGCTGAAGAAATTGATGCAATTGAAGTTCCCTACTTGCTCCACGCAGGTCATCGATTGGAGCAGTGTCAATTAAGGTATATTGCAATAACAGACTGTGATACAGAAAGCATCTTTAGGTGCTATATAAATACAAATCAATAAATAAAAATAAATATGTCAGTTATGTCATTAAAGCACATATGGTCAGACATCATGTTTTGTCAATGTAACTGGCTGCTGATATTTAATATATTCTCAGCCTGACGTCAGTACAATACATGACAGATCTTTATGATAATTTCTTTGAAGATTATGTGGCAAGAGTGGTGCCTGAATACACCTTCACTGATTTTAAGAGTCACTTTCGACTTACCCAAGGACAAGTTGAGGTAAGCAGTATAATCTCTGTGAACATATAATACACTTACAGTGAAAACATCATTATTATGTTGTTAACTTTAAGAATGTAATCAGCAAGATGTAACAACAAGCACACCTGTTTATATTAATATTGTTTCATTGTATTACAGGATCTGATAAGGGATTTACATCCCTTCTACATGAATCATCAAGGTACAAAATGGCCATTTCAGAATACAGTGCTTGCCTGCCTTTGGACATTAGTAAATCAAGAGTCCTACAGAGGAGTAGCAGACAGGTTCAACACCAGCAAATCTAACATCTGCATACATCTTCATGAGGTGTGTTCTCTCATATCCAAACATCTTTCATACAGGATTGTCTGGCCCACAGGCCATGCTGTCAGTCAGATTGAACAGGGTTTCCTGGCAGCTGGTTTCCCTAAAACACTGTGACAACTGTAGAGAAGCTGGAAGCCTTAATCAGTTCATACATCAGGAAATGGTTGGGAGTTCCACGCTGCCTCAGTAGAGTGGGACTTTATGGTAAAGGAATACTGCAGCTACCAGCATCCGCTCTAACCGAGGAGTTTAAGTGCGCCAAGGTCAGACTGGAAATGACATTAGTAGAGTCACGCGACAAATGCGTAAGGGAGGCAGCACCTGTGCTGAAAACTGGAAGAAAGTGGGTGGCAAAGAAAGCTGTGGGGGATGCAAAGGCTGCCCTTCGAATTGGTGATATCATGGGGCAAGTTCAGCATGGAAGAGGGGGTCTTGGTCTCAGTTCAGCTCCTCCTACATGGCACAAGGCAGCCCCAGCTCAACGGAGGAAGATGGTAGTCAATGAGGTGCAAAAGCAGGAGGAGAGGCTGAGGTGTATAAAGGCCATTTCCCAGGCCAAGCAGGGAGAATGGATGAGATGGGAGAGTGTGGAACAACGCCAAGATTGGCTGGCAAGACCTATGGTCAATGGAACAGAGCAGGATCAGTTTCCTCATCAGGTCAACATATGATGTTCTCCCATCACCACAGAACCTAAACCTCTGTGTAGGGGAGGATCCCTCATGTCCTTTGTGTTCATCACCTGCAACATTAAGGCACATTTTGACAGGATGTAAGGTGGCTCTTAGCCAAGGACGGTTTACTTGGCGCCATGACCAGGTGCTGCGATGTTTGGCCTTAGCATTGGAAGACAAGCGTAACATGACCAATAAGTTGCCACCTGTTCCATCAAAACATTACACACAAAACATTACACGTCCAGGAGAGCAACCACCAAGAAAAGGTGTTAAAACCAATCCTCGCCCAGGACAACTGGAAGCTGCTAGAGACTGGAAAATGCTGGCAGATGTTGGTCAACGGCTTATTTTTCCAGCTGAGATTGCCACCACTAACCTTCGACCAGGTATTGTCTTGTGGTCCGGATCAGCACGCCTTGTTCACCTGGTAGAATTAACAGTGCCATGGGAGGATGCTGTAGATGAGGCGTATGAGAGGAAGAAACTGCGGTATGCTCAACTAGCCACTGAAGCGGAACAGCGAGGATGGAGAGTCCGGGTTTACCCAATGGAGGTGGGTTGTCGAGGATTTGTGGCACACTCTACAACCCGGTTTCTCAGAGACGTCGGATTCAGTGGCCAGGAGTTGCATCGCACAGTGAAGAACTTATCTGAAGCAGCAGAGAGGAGCAGCAACTGGCTGTGGTTGAGACGGAAAGATTCTGGCTGGGGACCTCAAGCACAATAGAAAGAAAGAAATACTGATGTACAGGTAAGTAAGCTGGGCTGAGTTGAGTGGGGGATGGAGGGGGGTGATTCTGGGATGCCAGAATCACCGTCGAGCCCACTTGAGATGTCGTGGGCTAGTCGATGAAACACTGAGGATGGAAGGTGCCCACTTGAAGACCCCAGAGATGTACCCTACTTAGCTCAAGCCAGACGGTTGTCATGCTGATGCGCTGGGGAGACCTCACTGTGGTTGATCCCCAGAGCCAGCATCGCAGCCATTCTGTGTGCTGATGCACTAGGGAGGCAAAATAAGCTGATCCCTGGAGCAAGCATTACACTTCAGCCATCAACACCAGACAGAAGGATATCTACATCATCATATGGAAGGAAGCGCAAATGGATGGAGACACCTATGGATCACATTAGTTTACTGTAAAGCTACGTCTTAGTTGGTGCTTATCTTGGCGAGAGCCGAGTTCAAATCAGGATGAAGTTTTAACATCTACTCTCGTGTAATGGAAATCATGAAGATCTGGATACGTCCAGTGACTGCTGTGAATAGTGCAGCTGGCAACAATGGAAAGACCTTGTGACAGCCTGGAGAGACAGCTGACAGGAGGAAAGAGACCCCATTGGGGCTGGCAAGGGTTAGCTACCCTTGTCGGCAGTCTCCAGCTCTGTGTTTACAGGATGCTGGAGACACCCGCCCAAGGCTTCTAAGAAATTAAAGAGAAAAATATCCCTAGAGTCTGCGAGAGCGGGGGCGGAAGATGACTCAACATTGGACAACACGGTTAACGACTTAGGAACGGAAACGGATATGAGTATGGAGAGTACTTCACAAAAGACTAGTTCAAGAACTGCAGTTAGCAAAGACATGGAACTCCAGGTTTGTGTCTGCGGCTGGAGCAAGGCGACAACGGTCAGGGGTTTGAAGATTCATCAAGGGAGAATGAAATGCTTGAGGGAGAAGGGACAAGGGCCTCGCATTGATCAGTACTTCTTAAGAAGTCAGTCAAGTCAGTCGAATGAAATCCAGCGACAGGAAGCAAACCACATTTCGCAGGATATTAGCACCCCTGTCATAGACGTGAGGAGGATTTGCATGGACACAGTTAGTGATGAACCTAATGATCCTTGTGAACCCGGTCAGACAAACCAGCATAAGAGAGAAAAGAACCTCAACGGGCACAAACCTGGAGTTAAATGGCCAAGAGCTTGTGAGAAAACTGTATGGGACACAGTAAACACAGATCTCTGCTTTGCATTGGAAAGGTTAAGTGGAACAGTTGAAAGGAAGCTGGATAAATTTGGGGCATCATCTACGCATATGGAAGCGAGAGGTTTGGAGTTGAAAAAAGGAAGGAAAAAGTACAAACTATTCCTGGAAAGTCTAGACGGCAGCAGGAGATTGAACGCTTAGTTAGAGAAAGGAGACAGCTAAGGAAGCAATGGAGAAAAGCAGAACAAAGTCAAAAGGAGGGACTCAATCTTTTACAAAGGGTCATAAAAGATAAGCTTGCAACATTGCGCAGAGCTTAGCGCCTACGGAAACGCTAAAAAGAAGGAGCGTCGCGAGAACTAACTTTATAAAGACCCATTCAAATTTGTAAAGAAGTTATTCACCAGTGAGAAGAATGGCACACTAAAAGCATCTAAGTTTGAGCTGAAGAGATATTTGGAGGAAACACATACAGATTCAAAAAGGCAGGAGCCTATGTCAGTTCCTTCAGACATCCCACCTATCAATCCACCAGAATACCAAATGGAGGACTGTGCACCTAAGTGGAAAGAAGTAGAGCAAGCTGTGAAAAAAGCAAGGGCTTCATCATCACTAGGGCCTAATGGAGTTCCGTACAGAGTGTACAAGAGTGCTTCAGGAGTTCTACGAATCCTGTGGAAATTGATGAAAGTGGCATGGGAAAAACAGGTTGTACCAAGAGCCGAGCAGGTGGAGTCTTTATACCTAAGAAAAAGATTCTACAAGCATCAGTCAGTTTCGCCCTATTTCCCTATTAAATGTAGAAGGCAAGATTTTCTTCAGCATTATTGCTCAGAGATTGTCAACTTACCTATTAAAGAACTGCTTCATTGACACTTCAATACAAAAAGCGGGCATTCCAGGTTTCCCAGGATGCTTAGAACACATCAATGTGATCTGGCAACAAATTCAATCAGCTAAAAAGGAGAAGAAGGAGCTCCAAGTGACATTCCTGGATTTGGCTAATGCATATGGTTCAGTGCCACATGAACTTCTTTGGGCAGCATTTGATTTTTTCAGTGTACCGATGACAATAACAAATTTAGTGAAAGCCTACTTTGGAGATTTGCAATTTAGTTTTTCAACTTCAGAATTCAGCACTACATGACAATGCCTAGAAGTTGGAATAATGGCAGGATGCACCATTTCTCCACTGGCTTTTACCATGGCAATGGAAGTAATCATTAGGGCATCAAAATGGGTAGTGGGAGGAGAGCGCTTGGCTTCTGGAATGCGACTACCACCAATTCCAGCATACATGGATGACATGACAACCATGACTACAACAGTAGCCTGCACTAATCGGTTATTGGGCAAATTAACCAATAACATTGAATGGGCACGAATGCAATTTAAGCCCACTAAATCAAGGAGCATCTCTATAATTAAAGGTAAAGTAGTAGATAAAACATTCTTCATTAACGGTGAGGCAATACCAACAGTGTCTGAGAAGCCAGTGAAGAGTCTTGGGAGATGGTACGACAGGGATCTAAAGGACACAGTTCGTGTGGGAGAAGTTAGACAACAAGCAGCGGAAGGGTTGAAGAGCATAGACAGCAGTGCTTTACCAGGCAAACTAAAACTCTGGTGCTTTCAGTTTGGTCTACTGCCGAGGTTACTGTGGCCACTGACTGTGTACGAGGTATCTTTGACAACAGTAGAGAAGCTGGAAGCTTTAATCCGTTCATACATCAGGAAATGGTTGGGAGTTCCACGCTGCCTCAGCAGAGTGGGACTTTATGGTAAAGGAATACTGCAGCTACCAGAATCCGCTCTAACCGAGGAGTTTAAGTGCGCCAAGGTCAGACTGGAAATGACATTAGTAGAGTCATGCGACAAATGCGTAGGGAGGCAGCACCTGTGCTGAAAACTGGAAGAAAGTGGGTGGCAAAGAAAGCTGTGGAGGATGCAAAGGCTGCCCTTCGAATTGGTGATATCATGGGGCAAGTTCAGCATGGAAGAGGGGGTCTTGGTCTCAGTTCAGCTCCTCCTACATGGCACAAGGCAGCCCCAGCTCAACGGAGGAAGATGGTAGTCAATGAGGTGCAAAAGCAGGAGGAGAGGATGAGGTGTATAAAGGCCATTTCCCAGGCCAAGCAGGGAGAATGGATGAGATGGGAGAGTGTGGAACAACGCAAGATTGGCTGGCAAGACCTATGGTCAATGGAACAGAGCAGGATCAGTTTCCTCATCAGGTCAACATATGATGTTCTCCCATCACCACAGAACCTAAACCTCTGTGTAGGGGAGGATCCCTCATGTCCTTTGTGTTCATCACCTGCAACATTAAGGCACATTTTGACAGGATGTAAGGTGGCTCTTAGCCAAGGACGGTTTACTTGGCGCCATGACCAGGTGCTGCGATGTTTGGCCTTAGCATTGGAAGACAAGCGTAACATGACCAATAAGTTGCCACCTGTTCCATCAAAACATTACACACAAAACATTACACGTCCAGGAGAGCAACCACCAAGAAAAGGTGTTAAAACCAATCCTCGCCCAGGACAACTGGAAGCTGCTAGAGACTGGAAAATGCTGGCAGATGTTGGTCAACGGCTTATTTTTCCAGCTGAGATTGCCACCACTAACCTTCGACCAGGTATTGTCTTGTGGTCCGGATCAGCACGCCTTGTTCACCTGGTAGAATTAACAGTGCCATGGGAGGATGCTGTAGATGAGGCGTATGAGAGGAAGAAACTGCGGTATGCTCAACTAGCCACTGAAGCGGAACAGCGAGGATGGAGAGTCCGGGTTTACCCAATGGAGGTGGGTTGTCGAGGATTTGTGGCACACTCTACAACCCGGTTTCTCAGAGACGTCGGATTCAGTGGCCAGGAGTTGCATCGCACAGTGAAGAACTTATCTGAAGCAGCAGAGAGGAGCAGCAACTGGCTGTGGTTGAGACAGAAAGATTCTGGCTGGGGACCTCAAGCACAATAGAAAGAAAGAAATACTGATGTACAGGTAAGTAAGCTGGGCTGAGTTGAGTGGGGGACGGAGGGGGGTGATTCTGGGATGCCAGAATCACCGTCGAGCCCTCTTGAGGTGTCGTGGGCTAGTCGACGAAACACAGAGGATGGAAGGTGCCCACTTGAAGACCCCAGAGATGTACCCTACTTAGCTCAATCCAGACGGTTGTCATGCTGATGCGCTGGGGAGACCGCACTGTGGTTGATCCCCAGAGCCAGCATCGCAGCCGTTCTGTGTGCTGATGCGCTAGGGAGGCAAAATAAGCTGATCCCTGGAGCCAGCATTACCAGACAGAAGGATATCTACATCATCATATGGAAGGAAGCGCAAATGGATGGAGACACCTATGGATCACATTAGTTTACTGTAAAGCTACGTCTTAGTTGGTGCTTATCTTGGCGAGAGCCGAGTTCAAATCAGCATGAAGTTTTAACATCTACTCTCGTGTAATGGAAATCGCGCAGTTGATGGCTGCCACGTACCCATTGCAAAGCCACAAGCTATTGATAACCCGGAGTCCTATTACAACAGAAAGCACTTTTACTCAGTTAATCTTACTGCTTTCTGTGACAATACAGCACATTTTGTTCATGTCAATGTGGGCCATCCTGGAAGCTGGCATGATGCTCGAGTCTACCGCATGACAGAGGTAGCAAGAGTCCTTCAGGAAGACTCACAATCTCTTCTACCCGACAGTATGCTTGCATACCTCAAAGTACTCCCAGGTAACTCTTCCCTGGCCACTCTGTCTGCTCCGGTCCTTTGCTCTTTTATACGTCACCAGGAGATTGTTCCATTTCGTTCTAAGAAGAACAATGCCTGCTGTCCCCATCTACACCAGCAGAGGAAGCATGCCTGTTGGTTCACCTGCTGCTGCCATCCCGAGAGCTAAAGGGGGAGGAGCCATCGCTGCCGTCCCAAGAGCCAGAAGGGGAGGAATTACAGGCTCAACCCCCTGAATTTTTCTGGGGGGGAGAAGGGCAGGATGCTGGTGTCCCCCAGCAGCCTCTATTTATGCTGCTGAAGGAGCACGGCGCACACCAGCCCAGCCGCCACAGCAGAGGGAGCCAGCACCGCCACAGCCTCCTCTGAGTGGCCAGCATCAACCCCATGGCCTCTGCCTCCACCGCAAGGAGCAGAGCAGCAGGAGCTGCCTCTGCCTCCACCACCGCCAGGAGCAGAGGAGCAGGAGCTGCCTCTGCCACTTCCAGGAGCAGAGGAGCAGGAGCTGCCTCTGCCTCCGCCACTGCCAGAAGCAGAACAGCAGGAGCTGTCTCTGCTTCCCGTACCTCCACCACAGGAGTACGGGTGGCCGGAGCCCCAGAAAGGGGAGCTGTCGGCCACGAAGAAGGGGAGGAGGTCTGGAGACCACCAACCCCAGCAGCAGTTTCGCTGCCGGAGATCGTGGGGAGGTCAGGACCCTGCTCCCACGGCAGCACTTGTGCTGCAGAAGATACTGTGGCCGGAGCCCCGGAAGAGGGAGCTGCCGGCTTACGAAGAAGAGGGAGGTCAGGAGACCATTCCCCAAGCAGCCTTTCCGCTGCCAGGACTGCCCGGCTGAAGGAGTCAGTCTGGGAGCTGTCAGCACGCCTGCTGACAGCATGGCCAGCCATGGGCCCACTGAAGCCTCCCTTCCCAGCCCGAGACTTTGTCCTGGACTGCTGGATTTTTAAGGGGGGAGGTGGCCGTTGAGGCCATGTGTGCTTTGCACAGGGGGGGGGGTATATGTGGCAATGTGCCCCGTCCCTGTGTGCATATTATGTGTTGTATGTTGCGTGCGTGTGTTAATGTTGGTGTATAGATTGGTACACGGGATATAAACGGGTCTGTGTTTCACGTGTATTTAAAAATGTAGATTTGTATTTAGGCACGAGGAGGGCACAAATCACTTCACGTGCTGGTTAAAGGTAGTATGTGAGCACGGGGTTGCACAGAATTAATTCACGTGCTGGGATTCAAGTGAATAATTAATTAGTAATTGAATCCCAGCACAACAGTATATATAGATGCACGTTTCTTTCACTCGGGGTTGTGTGTTCGGTGAGTGGAGAACGGGATAGGAGACGGAGGTAGTAATATTTGTAAGCGATAAGTAGTAAATCTGCTCACCGTGTTTTGTCTGTGTAGTCCGTTTGGTTTGTCTGTTTATTTTGGCGCAAGTGCCGTGCCCTGTGTTTTGTCTGTTCAAACCTTTTATTTTCTGTTCTGTTTATTAAATGCTGAGCGAAAGCATTCGCTCAGCTTCACCAAACCACACCTCTCTGTCTGTTTATTTCCTGCTTCTGGTCTGACGCCACCCACTCCGGCCGTCTTTGTGACACCGCCAAATTCAGACGCTGAGCAAAATAATCTGTTGTACAATGACATTCGAAATGCGTGTAGAAAAGGAGAAGCCATACTAGTGGGGGATTTCAACTTCCCCTGTATAAAATGGGAAAACCCAATGGGGGGCACGACGGACGAAATTGAAATGGTGGAAATGACAAATGACTGCTTCCTAATGCAATTTGTCAAGGCACCGACTAGAGGGGAGGCATGCCTTGACTTAGTCTTTTCAAATAATGAAGACAGAATAACTAAAACAGGTCAGAGAGCCATTGGCAAACTCAGACCACAACATGGTCTCATTTGAAATATTTTTTAAAACCCCAAAAGTAATGACTAAAGCTAAGGTTTACAATTTTAGAAAAGCAAACTACGAAGGTATGAAACTAATAGAAGTAGATTGGAGTAAAATAGAGAAAACATCCACAGAAAAAGGGTGGCTGTTTTTTAAAAATGTAGTACTAGAGGCACAAAACAATTACATCCCAAAAGTAGACAAATCTAAATCTAAAACAAAATGGCCAAAATGGTTTAATAGATCAATTAAAAAAATATTCAGCGAAAAAAGGCACTTTACAGAGTGTTTAAAAGGGACCAAAAACAAAGCACACAGAAAGAGTACTTGGAACTGCAAACACAAGTCAAAAAGGAAGTTAGAAAGGCCAAGAGAGAGATAGAAATCAATATTGCTAAGGGGCTAAAACCAATTCCAAAATGTTTTTCCAATATTATAACAGCAAGAGAACATTCAAAGAGGAAGTTAAATGTCTAAGAGACACAAATGGCAAAATCATAGATGAAGAAAAAAAAATAGCAAATATATTAAATGATTACTTTTCACAGGTTTTTACAAAGGAGGACACGGACAACATGCCCCACATGTCGACCTGTTCCTATCCAATTTTAAATAACTTTAGCATAACAGAGGCAGAAGTGTTAAAGGGACTAGGAGCTCTTAAAATAAACAAATCCCTGGGCCAGATGAGATCCTCCCAATAGTACTCAAAGAAATTAAAGAAGTTATTTACAAACCGCTAACCAAGATCATGCAACAGTCTCTTGACACAGGGGTTGTAATTACAGACTGGAAAATAGCAAACGTAATATCGATCCACAAAAAGGGAGACAAAACCGAACCAGGTAACTACAGACCAGTAAGCCTGACTTCTATTATATGTAAACTTATGGAAACTATAATAAGATCCAAAATGGAAAATTACCTATATGGTAACAATATCCTGGGAGACAGCCAGCATGGTTTTAGGAAAGGGAGATCATGTCTAACTAACCTACTTGACTTTTTTTTGGATGCAACATTGAAAATGGATAACTGCAAAGCATACAACATGGTCTATTTAGATTTCCAGAAAGCTTTTGACAAAGTCCCCATAAAAGATTAATTCTCAAACTGAACGCAGTAGGGATTCAAGGAAATGCATGCACATGGATTAGGGAGTGGTTAACAGGTAGAAAACAGAAAGTACTGATTAGAGGAGAAACCTCGAAATGGAGTGAGGTAACCAGTGGTGTACCACAGGGATCAGTATTAGGTCCTCTGCTATTCCTAATCTACATTAATGATTTAGACTCTGGTATAGTAAGCAAACTCGTTAAATTTGCAGACGACACAAAAAATAGGAGGAGTGGCAAACACTGTTGAAGCAGCAAAGGTCATTCAAAATGATCTAGACAGCATTCAAAATTGGGCAGACACATGGCAAATGAAATTTAATAGCGAAAAGTGTAAAGTATTGCATGCGGCAATAAAATGTGCATTATAAATATCATATGGGAGATAGTGAAATTGAAGAAGGGAACTATGAAAAAGACCTAGGAGTTTATGTTGACTCAGAAATGTCTTCATCTAGACAATGTGGGGAAGCTATAAAAAAGGCTAACAAGATGCTCGGATATATTGTGAGAAGTGTTGAATTTAAATCAAGGGAAGTAATGTTAAAACTCTACAATGCATTAGTAAGACCTCACCTAGAATATTGTGTTCAGTTCTGGTCACCTCGTTACAAAAAGGATATTGCAAAATGCTCTAGAAAGAGTGCAAAGAAGGGCAACCAGAATTATCCCGGGTTTAAAAGGCATGTCGTATGCAGACAGGCTAAAAGAATTGAATCTATTCAGTCTTGAACAAAGAAGACTACGCGGCGATCTGATTCAAACATTCAAAATCCTAAAAGGTATAGACAATGTCAACCCGGGGGACTTCTTTGACTTGAAAAAAGAAACAAGGACCAGGGGTCATAAATGGAGATTAGATAAAGGGGCATTCAGAACAGAAAATAGAAAATTCAGAACAGAACTTTTTTACACAGAGAATTGTGAGGGTCTGGAACCAACTCCCCAGTAATGTTGTTGAAGCTGACACCCTGGGATCCTTCAAGAAGCTGCTTGATGAGATTCTGGGATCAATAAGCTACTAACAACCAAACGAGCAAGATGGGCTGAATGGCCTCCTCTCGTTTGTAAACTTTCTTATGTTCTTATGTTCTTAATAGGCTGCCATATCCAGGGTATAACGGGCAAGAATATGTAGTTATGAACATGATTATATGTATTACATCACACAGTCAGATGCATCTAATGAGTTAGTATAGGCCTTTATTATTATATATTGAAATGGCTTTATCATGCCACACTCAATGACTGTAGCTAGAAGGATTCATATCTTCCAGACCCATTACAAACTATTAGAAAGACAACGTTTGTCAGTGGAGACAATACATACATGATTACATAAAGACACCATCAGCTGTCTTTTACAGATGCTTCAATAGTACTGCTACTCACCAGATTGAATCCTTTGCCTCACTTCAGGGGATACCTTAAACCTGATGATTGTGCTCCCATCAGTGAGCTGGATTTCAATCTCTTCCGTTTGTTAGCTTTGTGTTCTCTTTCTTACCTCAGGTCCCTTATATACAAAAATTGAATATGACACACCTATATTCAACTAGCTCATTAGTTTGAGCTGTAATCATGTCACTGCTATCTCTGCAATCTTTGAAATACAAACGTGTGGTCCTTTTGTAGTTGTACACGAGACTTATTATTGCTTCTCCAATTGAGTTGTATATCTTGAATATAGATATATATTTCCCAACGATTAGGCAGTTTGCCTAGTTTGCACAATGGGTAAGATGCAACCCATTGTGTTTATTTGTTCTGGTTAAAGAATAAATTACATGTTCTAACAATTGTATTATCAAGAAATGGCAGGAAAGGAAACTTGGATGTGTCTAAACTAACTGTATGGCTGCAATGGGGGGTGTTGTTGGAATTGGCCAGTTATGCACATTGTATATAGTAAGGTAAAGACACTGAAATATTCATCCATTCACATCAAATATTTTATGTATTAAGTGTTTCACAATCACAATGTATATGTATCTACAGCTGCATTGACGACCATTGGAGGGTTGTTTTTATTCATCAACACCGCAAGATACTTTTACTAATTTCCTATTATTTTGAACTGTAATATCTATTAATTGCAAATGTAATGCAATGATTGTACAGGGTTGCTTCTCGAGTGTCCTTGTGAGGGTGTGTGTCATTCACACCGCCTGGCTAGGTGGCAAGAGCACATTGAGTGATGACCGTATAGGGTTGCGATGTCCTTCTTTATCGGTGAGCACTCGTTGGTTGTTTTGAAGCCGCGGCTGCTCCAGCGCATTACCCTTTTGAAAGCTGCGCGATCTGTGCAGCCTGCCTAGCCGAATCTGCGTGACCTGGTGTCGTCTTTTCCGGCTGAGTTCACGCAGATGCCCAACTAGGACAGGTTTTGCCATAAATCTGCGCAGAATGATCCTCGTGAACGCACCCAAAGACTAAAATGTAATCCAGGGGCGGGCTTTCCACTTGCCCGATTTCGGAGTGATCGAGTGCTGTATATCCAATTAGTAATCAGTAAAAATTACCGGTGGACCAATTAGAACGTAGTGTATATCCCCCGTGACCAATCTGCTTCGACGGGGGCGGGACGTTGCTGATAGCGGAAGCGAGGAGGGTGAGTGAAAGCGAGTGGGTTAATTTCTCTTTATAAGGAGATGTTTGGAGAATATTAATGTAACTACATTATATCCTGTTAATGAGCAGTGTTGGGGTGGTGTGATTGTATATCGCGTGAATTATACTATATAGTCGGAGAAGCTGGCTTAGCCGATTGCTCAGTTCACCACCATAGCCAGTCGTCACCGTTCAATTACACTAGTGAAACATACACTCGCAGTGTTTGTGCAGTATTAATGAAATATCAATGCTTTTACTATTAAATATGCATATGCAGCATTTATTTACGATACTGAAGCTTAAATAAACAGCAATCATCTATTCATAATGTTTATGATGACATTGCAGGTCCCCTGGAAGAATTTAAGTTTAAAACAGAGGGTATTTTTTATTTAATTGATTCAGAAATAGTAATGAAATTATGTAATTTTTTCAGTAATGTCAGATTTGGGCACTAGTCAAATTCAAGGGGACCCCCCCTCCTCTCCACAAGTCTCCAGTTTGAGGTTGATCTGCACTCGTTTAGCACAGGTAAGACTCGTTCTGTCCATCTTGTGACATCATGCCATGCTTATTCTGTTGTATGACAAGGTTATTATCCACAAGTATCCACATCACACTTTAGATTTTACATGTATCTAGAGAGCCGCTGGTGGAGCTGTTCTGAAACTGGGTTAGCACACAGGCTATTGGGAGTTCCAGAATCTGGGGAGGAAATCTCATGATACTGATGGCTCTGCTTTTGTATTTGTAGCCATGGCGCTGGGGGTGTGAAGGTTACTGAAACACTTATAAAATTATATTTGTATTCCTTGGCCAGCATTACCAGTCTCTACTGGACAGATCCACCCCGCACGCACTGGGAAGATGGGGAGCCACTGTCATTCTGGGACTGCTGTACATGATCCGAGTCTTCATACTGCAGGTAGGGACCAGTCTTCATATCATTTCCTCATGCCTTATTAAAACTCACCCGTAGCCTCAATAGAGCTCTGGGAATGCTGTCTAAACCCCAGAACAGTACATTGGGACTCCATACTGTAACCATTAACTGCCTCCCTGCAATACTCTGCCCCTAAGAAATTATATACTGCAGTTTGCAGTTAAGGTAACATTGGCTTTGTGTGATGTAGGTAATATTAACAGTGAGTGTTTGAAATGAGCGATGCAGGTAATGGATTCTAGTGTTTGAAATGACCGATGCAGGTAATGGATTCTAGTGTTTGAAATGAGCGATGCAGGTAACTCTGTTTTTGTTTTTTAGGGCTGGTATATTGTGACATATGCTTTGGGGATTTATCACCTGAATCTACTGGTGGCGTTCCTGTCTCCTAAAATTGAACCATCATTGCTAGAAGATTCAGGTTTGTTTGTGTGTCAGTGGTTTTCGTGCTGTGTGTAAAGCTCTTTCTGTTTCCTGTTTTAGTTTGAGAGGGTTGTGGGAGTTGTAGGTTCTTGCTTTGTTGTAATGCTCTTCCTGTTTCCTGTTTCAGATGATGACATGGCGCTGCCGACACATCACAATGAAGAATTCCGACCCTTCATCAGGAGACTCCCTGAGTTCAAATTCTGGTGAGAAAGGAGAAAGAATTCACTGTTTTATCAGTGGCTGCATTAAGTAACTGAGTGGCTCAGAGCAGCTCAGTGACAGAACCCTCTAACAGCATGCTCAGCTCCGCTCCCCCTGAGCAGCTCAGTGACAGAACCCTCTTAACAGCATGCTCAGCTCCGCTCCCCCTGAGCAGCTCAGTGACAGAACCCTCTAACAGCATGCTCAGCTCCGCTCCCCCTGAGCAGCTCAGTGACAGAACCCTCTAACAGCATGCTCAGCTCCGCTCCCCCTGAGCAGCTCAGTGACAGAACCCTCTAACAGCATGCTCAGCTCTGCTCCCCCAGAGCAGCTCCGTGACAGAACCCTCTAACAGCATGCTCAGCTCTGCTCCCCCTGAGCAGCTCAGTGACAGAACCCTATAACAGCATGCTCAGCTCTGCTCCCCCAGAGCAGCTCAGTGACAGAACCCTCTAACAGCATGCTCAGCTCAGCTCCCCCTGAGCAGCTCAGTGACAGAACCCTCTAACAGCATGCTCAGCTCTGCTCCCCCTGAGCAGCTCAGTGACAGAACCCTCTAACAGCATGCTCAGCTCTGCTCCCTCAGAGCAGCAGAGTAGACTTCATCAGTGATCTGAATGAGCGGAGAAATTCTCGCTCTGAGCTGCTGAGTTATGGAACACACCCAGTTTCTCAGTGTTTCTCCCCATAGGGTCCTGCTGATTCTCAGAGGGGGTGAGGGGTGGTGCTACTGACACATTGATTTATTTAATTATTATTTAATTTTTTTACAGGTACTCAGCTACTAAAGCAGTCCTGGTTGCCATGGTGATGACCTTCTTCGAAATGTTCAACATTCCGGTGTTCTGGCCAATCCTGGTCCTGTATTTCATCATGCTTACCTGCATGACCATGAAGAGGCAGATCCGGGTGAGAATCTCACTGCACTGTGTGCTCCTATAGCAGGGGTGGTGGGGGAGCAGCAGAAGTGCACTGATTCAGTGCACAGATCTCCACCTGGTTCTTGGTGTTTCTATTCAGTGCTGATCAGACCCCAGAAAGTTCATTAGAATTATTCTAGTTTTTCCTGTGATGATGAACTCTGTTTTCTGCTCTTCTCTCTTTCAGCACATGATCAAGTATCGCTATGTTCCATTCTCACACGGGAAAACACGCTACAGAGGCAAGGAAGATACCGGAGACGTTTTCATTAGCTGAGGATTCCAGATTGTAATGTTTACTAAACACATGAAACAGATTGGAAACGGATCGTACTATCTGAATTAATCTGTGAGTCACTCTCCACTGGCCCCAACAGTGATTCAGACAGCTGTCACTCTCCACTGCCACCAGCAGTGATTCAGACAGCTCCCCTTTTCAGGCTATAGTTTTATTATATTATGGTTGTCACTCCTCTCTGCATTAGTTTTTTTTCAAACTCCAGAACCCTGTTATATCACTGCGCTCTCTCTCACTGTGTTTTTATTTATTTATTGATTTCCACTGCTTTTTGTTTGCAGACAGTAATGCTGGAACAGGAAGTGGGATTCTGGAGTTTACAAACTATATAGCAACACTCTACATCTCTCTCATTCAGATATTAGTGTGGGTTGTAGTTTTTTTTTCCCCCAAGTACATGGAGTTACTGTTAATGGAGTGCTACCATTCCAGACTTCTTTGTTTTCACTTCCTCCAGCCTCCTCCTCCCTTCCTTCCTACGTTCCAGGTAATAAAGTCCCCTGAATCTCACACAGGCACTCCCCAGACTGTGCTGTCCAGAGGGAACTGTGTGCGTGGGGTCTGGGGGAAGAATATTGCTTCAAATACAGGGAGAAAGTGACCATGGCTGTGGGATAGAGAGGCTTCACAGAAGAAGTTACAATAAAGAGGTGTGGAAATCAACAGAAAAGGAAAGCTCCATGGCGAAGGCAGAGAGGATGAAGGACATGGATTGGAAGGCCTGAGCGGAGGGCACTCTGAGCACAGCATGAAGGATACCGACAGGACCGGCACACTGGAGCTGCTGCACTCACAAGTTTGCTTTTGTGTCAATTTTTGCTATTACAACAATTATTAATTAAAATTATTGTTTGAGAAGATTTTGTTCAGAAGTGGCCCACCCTTTCTCATGTGAGGTAAGGGAGGGAGCAGTTCAGTCTCCATGCCTCAAGCCTGTCCTGGACTGTAGGGAGCACCCTTTCTCTTGGCAGGGGAAATGGGAAAGCAGATTAGTCTGTTTGCCCACCCAAACATTTGTAGGGCTCCTGATTTTCCATTCTTGGGAATGGCAAATTCCGTTTTTCAAAATGACCAATTCCTTTTTTAAAAAGGAATAATTCTGTTTTTTTCTGTTTTTACTAATTTATTAAGAATTAACAATGTAATTTGAACATAAATAACATTTTTACATGAAATCTATTGAATTCATTATTTTTTTTTTTTATTCAAGTCCCTGAGATACTGTAGTTTTCAGGAAAAAAAATTCTTAAAGCAGTCCACTAGTAACAATGTACTGTAGGTCAGTCAACAAATAAAGGGGTTTTGAAAAAACAGCTTATTGCTGGAATTACAATATACAGACTAGTCAAACGAGGGGCATTATTACAAAAATATATAATTTTCATAAAATTACAAATGAAATACAATGTTCAGGACACTTTTTATCTCTCCCATCTGTAGTTTCATCTGCAGCAACGCAGACTTGTTTATGCTGTACTTGCTGTAAAACTGCTTGCATGTGTTTCTCGTATACCCTGGACAGATAGAGTTGCCTTAGTTTTTTTTTTTAATTTAAGGGGGCCAGATTGGAAAAAAGTTAGGAGTAGGCGGGCCAGAGTATTTTACTTTGTACATTTGTAAGCAATAATAAATATTACATAACTTAATGTTCATATACTGAACACGATTTACACATTTTACCATATGAATAGTACTTTAATAATAGAACAGTGTGAGAATTTAACAGAGTATCATTACAAACATTTTAAAATGTATGTGACATACTAATAGAATAACTGTTAAGAAGTGATCAGCACTTCCACTTTTGAGCTTCTAACTACTGTGCCCTCTGGATACGTATTTCCAAAAGCTTGTTTGGTTTCAAAATGCCTTTTCATATTGTGTTCCTTAACTACTGACACACATTCATTGCACAATAAACACATCGGCTTTGCGTTCGGTACAGTTGGTATAATAAATAAGTATTTATTGGTCCACTCATTGTTGAATCTACAATTGTCACCATTTTCTGTCATTAGTACAGTAGCTAGAGTAGAGAGAGACACATTATAGCAACACGAGTAAAAATAAGTTTTATAAGGAGTTAATGATAAATTAAAAATAATAAGTTATAAATTGAAAGGTTTCAGCTCTACTACCGCATCGTTTCCTTGTGTTGAGCGGGTGACGGAGTAACGGATTTGCGATAATAACTAAATAAATTAATACATAAATTCAATTACGTTTCTTTAATCGGGGGGTTGATGATTTTTTTTTTTTTTTTCCAGGTACTTTTCACTTTTCTGTATATACAACTATACAACAAAATGATTCCACAGAACTCTCAAAACAGCTAGTTGCTTTTTTAAACAACTCGACTCACACAGCACACAAGCAGCGCCGCAACAGAGACAGACAGTTCATCAGCGTAACGCCCACAAAACCACCTGTTTTCTCATTATTCAATGATCCAAATAAACATACAAAAACGTTTTATACATGCGTCATCTCTGTGCTTCTGGGTAGTGTAGTTTTCAAAGCAATCCATTATTTTTTATAGGAGAATAACAGTGGTAAAAGACTTTGCACAGTTTTGTTTTTTTTAAGGGCGCAGTTGCAAAGCAGAACCCCATTCCCAAAATGCCAATTCCGTTCCCAATGGCTAGTTCCGCGATTCCATCCATAATTCCGCGATCGTGGAAAATCAGTAGCCCTACATTTGTAACAGTAAAAGATGCCAACTGAACCAAATTGTGCCAAATTGTGTGGTGGTGTCTGGGCCGGGATGTGGAGGTATTCTGTCTGTCTGTCACTGGGGTCTAGGTCGTTGAAATAAACTCATTTCACATTTTATGACCTGTGCAGCCGGATTTGAACCCAGGACTCCCCCGCCCCCCCCCCCCCCCCACCCCCCAATAGGGATGCTGTTCCACCACATTATAAAAAACCATGTTACTCTAGAGACGATTAGGTTGTGGCACCTGTACAGAAGTGTTGGACAGTGGGATGCTGTGTTGGACAGTGGGAAGCTGTGTTGGACAGTGGGAAGCTGTGTTGGACAGTGGGAAGCTGTGTTGGACAGTGGGATGCTGTGTTGGACAGTGGGAAGCTGTGTTGGAAGGTGGCTGACGCAGGTGAGCTGGTTCCCAATGCAATCCCTTCATTTATAATGTAACCTGAACTTGGTTTATTTTGTCATGGTGAATGGATATAGGAATGTTGTGCTTGGGATTGATTTAATTTTGCTGCTGTATTATTTTTTTTGTTTGTCTAATTTTTGTAAATTAATCCTGAATAATTACATGTCCCGAAATAAAACAAAAGGGATTATTTACTTTGTGTGTCCTGGTCTTAGTTTGTTTAGTTTACTCACTCTGTAGCCACAGGACCAGCACAGGTACATCCCAATAGTGCAGCACTAATACAAAGACAGACCTAAGTAGACCATACTCAATAAAATAACAATACAACTTTATATATATATATATATATATATATATATATATATATATATATATATATATATAATTGCAAAAAACTGTGTTAATGCAGCAGTTAGGGTTGAACCCGTCGCCACAAAAGCAAGGAAATATGGCGTTGGGGTTTTTAACCCTAACTCGCCATTCCCACCCCCACAAAAGCAGCCAAAGGAACCAGACAACACAAGCAACCGCAGACTGCCGTCATCAGGTAAGACGTAGAACATACAACTCTTTCTAGCTGACAATAGAGACAATGTCAATTACATCATGGTCTTCCAGTGCTGGTATATGGATATACATGTACACTTCGAAACAAAGACGCCCACTTAAGGCTGCAGAGCCACATCAACTTTACCTTACATGCACTTTTGATTCTAATGCAAGTATGTAAATAACTGACATTTGCACTGTTACCATTTTCTAGCACGTCAAAGCATTCAGTATAATCATATAGGTTGGCTGGTAGGGAGCCTGCAGGGTTTAAGGTTCATTCCACCAAATATACTGTTGCCTCAGTGGATGCATCCAGGGACATTCCTACCAGAAAATCTGCTGGGCTGTTACCTGAAGTCAGCACATACCTGTCCCTCTCATCATCATATTGTGTTACTTGGTTCTGCAATCTCTTTCCTAAGTACTGGTTGTGTGCCTTTATCTTTACATTTGGTGTCGGGGAACAGAACTCAACCCCTAATCCTGCTCAGTGGCAGGCATCCAGGATTACCTCTGGTACTTCCCAGTTTGGCCTGAGGTTGACAAGCCGAAGAGTGCATTCGGCAGCTATCTGTTCATGTCAGGCATAGACTAGTTTACTAACAATGACACACAAGATGAGAGACCTGACCATTTGTCCCTGTCCAGTGCGCCACCTTGCAACTTCATGTTGGTGTTGTCAATGCTCACTGGCAAGCCATTTAAACCTGTGCACAAGTTCATATAGCTCTGGTGGACCACGATGCAATTGACATTGTCTCTTGTATCATCTAGAAAGAGTTGTGTGTTCTATGTCTTACCTGATTACATAAGAACAAGAACATAAGAAAGTTTATAAACGAGAGGAGGCCATTCAGCCCATCTTTCTCGTTTGGTTGTTAGTAGCTTATTGATCCCAGAATCTCATCAAGCAGCTTCTTGAAGGATCCCAGAGTGTCAGCTTCAACAACATTACTGGGGAGTTGGTTCCACATTCTCATGATTCTCTGTAAAAAAGTGCCCCCTATTTTCTGAATGCCCCTTTATCTAATCTCCACTTGTGACCCCTGGTACTTGCTTCTTTTTTCAGGTCGAAAAAGTCCCTTGGGTCGACATTGTCAATACCTTTTAGAATTTTGAATGCTTGAATCAAATTGCTGCGTAGTCTTCTTTGTTCAAGACTGAATAGATTCAATTCTTTTAGCCTGTCTGCATACGACATGCCTTTTAAACCCGGGATAATTCTGGTTGCTCTTCTTTGCACTCTTTCTAGAGCATTTTGCAATATTTTTTTTGTAACGAGGTGACCAGAACTGAACACAATATTCTAGGTGAGGTCTTACTAATGCATTGTAGAGTTTTAACATTACTTCCCTTGATTTAAATTCAACACTAATCACAATATATCTGAGCACCTTGTTAGCCTTTTTTATAGCTTCCCACATTGTCTAGATGAAGACATTTCTGAGTCAACATAAACTCCTAGGTCTTTTTTCATAGTTCCCTTCTTCAATTTCACTATCTCCCATATGATATTTATAATGCACATTTTTATTGCCCGCATGCAATACTTTACACTTTTCTCTATTAAATTTCATTTGCCATGTGTCTGCCCAATTTTGAATGCTGTCTAGATCATTTTGAATGACCTTTGCTGCTTCAACAGTGTTTGCCACTCCTCCTATTTTTGTGTTGTCTGCAAATTTAACAAGTTTGCTTACTATACCAGAATCTAAGTCATTAATGTAGATTAGGAATAGCAGAGGACCTAATACTGATTCCTGTGGTACACCACTGGTTACCTCGCTCCATTTTCAGGTTTGTCCTCTAAATCAGTACTTTCTGTTTTCTACATGTTAACCACTCCCTGATCCACGTGCATGCATTTCCTTGAATCCCTACTGTGTTCAGTTTGAGAATTAATCTTTTATGCAGGACTTTGTCAAAAGCTTTCTGGAAATCTAAATAAACCATGTCATATGCTTTGCAATTATCCATTGTCGATGTTGCATCCTCAAAAAAATCAAGCAGGGTAGTTCGACATGATCTCCCTTTCCTAAAACCATACTAACTGTCTCCCAGGATACTGTTACCATGTAGGTAATTTTCCATTTTGGATCTTATTATAGTTTCCATAAGTTTACATATAATAAAAGTCAGGCTTATTGGTCTGTAGTTACCTGGTTTGGTTTGGTTTCCCTTTTTGTGGATCACTATTACATTTGCAATTCTCCAGTCTGTTGGTATAACCCCTGTGTCAAGAGACTGTTGCATGATCTTGGTTAGCAGTTTGTAAATAACTTCTTTCATTTCTTTGAGTACTATTGGGAGGATCTCATCCGGCCCAGGGGATTTGTTTATTTTAAGAGCTCCTAGTCCCTTTAACACTTCTGCCTCTGTTATGCTAGTTATTTAAAACTGGATAGGAGCAGGTCGACATGTGGGGCATGTTGTCCGTATCCTCCTTTGTAAAAACCTGTGAAAAGTAATCATTTAATATATTTGCTATTTTTTTTTTCTTCATCTATGATTTTGCCATTTGTGTCTCTTAGATCTACACGCATTTCTAATGTCATTGTATAACAGATTATTTTGCTCTGCGTCTGAATTTGGCGGTGTGACGAGGTAAAGCGATCTTATGCTGAAATTCGACCTCCCAACCATCAGGGGGCTGTGAGCCAACCTCAAGGCTTTCAACAGAGAGGGCGTGACGCGGAAGTTCCGGCTTTTGGGCAGAAGTCCCAAAAGAGCGGTCGCCATCTTTGTTGGGGGCAGCAATAGCAGAATGTGCTGGAAAACTCCAGAATCAGCAGGCAATTTAAATATCAATTGCTGATTGGTGTTCCGCTGATTGGGGGGTGTTCCAAGTCACATAAAAGGGCTCTGGTTGCAACACTCGGGGTGGGTCCATGGCAATGCATAGGACTCGCACAAAAAAGGGAAATAACCACAATACCAGCAGAGGTGGAATCTTTTCTTTACAGAACCAGAAAACCTGGCATGAGGAAAGGATCCGGAAGCCAGACGAGGGCCTAAAGAAGTAGATATTCAGAAGACCTCTGGCTGTTTAATTTAGTTAACATTTCCCTTATGCCGCATGTTTGTGTAAATTTGAGTTAGTTACCCTGATACCATTGCTGGTAGAGGGAAGTTTTGTTTTGTTATAATTTTTGGTTTAAATAATAAACTTGGAACTATCTCCACGGAGGAGTAAATTGTGACTCTGCTAGTCTTTCTTGACGGCCATCCTATAACAGGCGGTCTATAGCATGCTCCTATTATTATGCCCTTTGAATTTTTGTCCATTATTCTGACCCATATTAATTCGGCATTGTTTTCTTTGTCCAGATTTAACACCTGGGCTTCAAGACTATTTCTTATGTATACCTCTTCTGTCCTGCCTGTCTTTCCTATACAGTGTGTACCCACTAATATTATATTCGTCTCCATCACTCTCAGACAACCAAGTTTCTGTAACACCTATCACATCGTAGTTACTTGTTAGTGCAGTAGCTTCAAGTTCTAACATTTTGTTTCTGAGATCTAGCATTAAGATTAATACATTTAATAGTTGTCTTACCTGAGTTGTTGCTCTTGTTTTGATGTGGTCTCCCTTCTGTTTTTTTGTTTTCTCCCCCCTTCCTTTCTAGTTTAAATGCTTCTGGACCTCCTCAAGGATCCTTTCTCCGAGTAGATTGGTTCCCTTTCTGTTTAAGTGCAGTCTGTCCCACCTATATAGATAGTCCTTGTTGTAGAATGTGCTCCAATGTTCAGGAAAGGTGAAGCCTTCCTGTGTGCACCACGATTTCAGCCATGCATTTTGATTTTGTATTTACAGCTGTCCATATGGTCCTTTGCAAGGTGCCGGCAGTATCCCAGAAAATACCACAGTTTTGGTCTTGTCTTTTAATTTCCTTCCTAGCTCTCTGAATTTGTTTTGCAGGGATCTTGGCCTGTCTCTTCCAATGTTGTTTGTACCGATGTGGACGACTACTACCGGGTCGTCTCCTGTTCGTCTAGGAGCCTGTCCACGTTCTCAGTGATGTGCCTGACAGAGGCTCCTGGAAGGCAGCACACTGTTGTAGAAGGGGGTCCAAACTGCGAACTGAACTTGCTGTGTTTCTCAATATGGAGTCCCCAACAATCATGACCTCCCTTCTTTTTGCTGCCTGGTCAGCACTGTTTATAGGGTCCAGGATGTTGTTCCTTTCATTCTCTTGATGTTGGTTTTGGTCATCTAAATGTTGAAGTGGCTCAGATTTGTTGGATGTCTGGATTTCTGGTGGTTGTGTTTGACGAAGTTTCTTTTTTTCCCTGCTTCTGCCTATCTGAACCCAGCTGTTTCGACTCTCTTCCATCTCCCTGGTGGCTTTCAGTCTGCGAGGGGTACAGACTTCCATGAATTGTGGGTGTGTCAGCTCCTCAAGCTCCTGTTGCTGTCTCATTTCCTGCAGCTCCATTTCTAACAGACTTACTCGTTGAAGCAAGCCCTGGATCGTGCAGCACTTTACACACACTTGGTTGAGCTCTGTTGGGTTTTCTCGGATTTCCCACATCATGCAGTTGTCACAGATTACTGGCTTGAAGTCCATGTTTTATTTTTATTTTATTTATTTTTTTTAAGTTCAGTTTAGCTTCTGCAGCTGTCAACCTGCTTTCAAACTGCTTCTAACTGTGATGTACTTGTCCACGACTGTACTTCTCCCATGCTGTCGCCTCACTCGCTGTCGAACACTGGCTGCCTTTTGTTTGTTTCTGCATTGTGCTGCGGGCTCCGCCCCTCCCCCGTGTCTCAGAACGGCGCGGAATTTGAATCAGCTGCTCCATGTTTCAGCTTGTTATCAGAAAAAGACACGCAGCTGTTAGACTTTAAGCGGCAATGTTTTCTGATTAAAGCAATTCAAGATGTAATTTAAAGATGTAATTCCTCCTTTCTGCTTCTAACTGTGATGTACTTGTCCACGACTGTACTTCTCCCATGCTGTCGCCTCACTCGCTGTCGCAGTACTCACTCGCTGTACTTTCGTTAAAGGTCATGGTGCATACTTAGCTCTGTTTTCATCTCTTTTCATAACAAAAGAATCTGCCAGTAGTTGTCTGTTTCCTTCTTTTCCCCAGCGTCCAAAATGTAACTGGACGTCAAACTAAACTTTACTCACACGAAAAACAGCTGTTTCAGGGTTCAAGGCTTCAGAATGTTTGATTATTTGAAAATCTCTTTCAGTTATTGCATGATGATGTTGTGTTTTATCCTGGCCTTCTCGTCTAAGTTTTTTAATTGTACCCACAAACACGTTGTTTGATCTTGTGAATTCTGTGTCGCTCATTAGGCAGCAGGATAAACTTAACGGGGGGTCATTTAAATGTCTGTTCAATCCAGCACGGAGCCCAGCGTAGCTGCTGATTCCATATTGCTCGCCTTTACAGTTTGGACTGTGCCATAAAAATCTCTAAGGATATTATTTAGCTCTTGTTTTGTTAGTTGTGTCAATTCAATATGCAGTTTTTTCAGGCAGCCAGTCAATAAAGCATTTAACAGCCCAACAACAACAACAACAACAACATTTCATTTATATAGCGCCCCTCATAACAAGTATCCCAGGGCACTTCACAGAGGAAAAAAAAGAGTTATACAAAAGCCAAATCAAATAAGTACGTCTTAAAACGAGTTTTAAAAATCACTAAAGTGTCTGAATTTCTTACAATATTTGGGAGGGAATTCCAAAGTTTGGGAGCATAGAGACTGAAAGCCCTATCCCCTTGAGTGTGCAGCCTAGATTTTGGAATAACTAACAAACCAGCCTCTGAAGAACGTAAATTTTGGGAGGGGGCGTAGGAGACAATCAAGTCAGCAGCGTTTGCAGGTGCCATGCCATGTAAGGCTTTATAAGTTAAAAGAGCAATTTTAAAATCTATTCTAAACTTTATAGGCAGCCAATGGAGTTTAGAGAGAACGGGTTAAGAACATAAGAACATAAGAAAGTTTACAAACGAGATGAGGCCATTCAGTCCATCTTGCTTGTTTGGTTGTTAGTAGCTTATTGATCCCAGAATCTCATCAAGCAGCTTCTTTCAAGCAGGTTCAAGCAGGTTCAAGCAGGTTCATGTGGTCGTGTGATTCTGATCTAGTTAGAACACAAGCAGCAGCATTTTGAACATATTGGAGCCTTCTTAGAGTACTATTTGGAAGGCCACACAACAATGTGTTACAGTAATCTAATCTAGATGTAATACATGCATGAACTAGCCTTTCGGCATCAACTAGTGGCAAAAAAGGACGTAGACCAACTGGTTTGTTTGGTGGTATTCATTTCATTTCTAGTTTTTTCTAGCACATCAATGTTAGAGTTCTGTACCTCAGTGTGACAGTTTAACTTTTTCTTTTGTTCGCTTTCGGGAAACTTGCAAATATGAGCCGATGCAGTTTCTATTTCTGCCCATTTATTGATTGTCATCGGTGCAAACAGCTCAAAAGTGATGCCTTTAGTGGTATATTCCATGACTGCCAGGTATTTTGACAGGTGTTTTTTTATTTTTTTATTAGGCTTTTTTATTAAGCCTATTGTTGTGGTAAGGATTATTATTATTATTATTATTATTATTAACATCCGGCTTCCAGGCCAAAATGGCCGGGAAGCCTATTGCTGTGGTAAGGATTATTATTATTATTATTATTATTACACCGTGTAACAATTTTTTTTTTTTTTTTTTTTTTGTTCCTGGGTAGTGTTATTTCCTAATTGCTTATGCCTCAAAAGTATAGAAAATGGCTATTATTCCCCACAAACTTTGCTTTTGTGACCAGGACAGTGATATTTTGAAATTTACCTATTTTCCAGAACATTCCAGATAGATTCAGTGCTGAGTAAACTTGGAGTAACTTCTAGAACTTTCTAGAACTTTCCAGTAATATAAATAGTAGTACAAATACAGGGGCCTTAAGCCCACCAGTTCAGTTTAGTTCCAGCTGCCTAAGTGTATACATATCTGCATTTTTCTGAGATGGCATCGAGAGGCTGCAAGCATCCGCAGACGCATTTTGCTATGTCTGCGGCCAATTTATCAAGACAAGAGCGAAAAAGTACTCAGTGGAAGCATCTGCTAAGATGTGTGAGGCCTACAAGGCATATTTCGCATGCCTGTCGGGAATCAAGACAAACCCTGGGCACCTCATTTCACCTGCGAGCACTGCAAAAAAAAACTCTGGAAGGTAAGATGGACAATTGTTGCTCGGAATTTTATGTTATAAAATTTGTTAAAATTTTTAAAATTGTAAAAGTTTTAATTTTAAAATGTTTTACAATTTTCAATGTTATTGAAAAAATATATCATATATGAAAAATGTTGCGAGAATCTCTTACACATTAGTCATGGGTGAAATAAATGTATTTTTGTAGGATGGTACAGAGGGGAAAAGAGAGCCATGAAGTTCGCTATCCCAAGAATTTGGCGGGAACCCACTGACCACTCAAGCAACTGCTACTTCTGCATGGTGGACCCTTCCAAACGTCGGACTGGCAAGAATGCACCTGCTATCACGTATCCGGACCTTCCTTCATCCATCGCCCCGGTGCCACACTGCCATGAGCTCCCCGTACCCACTCCTCCGGAGAGAGAGCAGCCGTCTTTAGAAGAGAGCAGCAAGTCAGAGAGCGAGGAAGACGTTGTAGATCCAGATGACAATTTCAGAGGTGGAGCTGAGAAGAGAAACCCATACTACCCCAACCAAAAAGACCTCAACGACTTGATTAGAGATCTTGGTCTCACCAAGTCCAATGCCGAGCTTTTGACGTCTAGGCTCAAGCAGTGGAACTTGTTGGATGAAAGTGTGCAAGTCGCAGATCAGAGGAAGCATCACCAACCTTTTTCCAGCTTCTTCACCCGTCAAGATGGGCTCTGCTTCTGCCACAATGTGACCAGTCTGTTCGAGGCAATCGGAATCGCCTGTAACCAGAATGAGTGGCGCCTCTTCATTGACAGTGCATCCAGGAGCCTCAAAGCCGTGCTGCTCCATAATGGTAACAAGTACCCGTCTCTTCCCCTGGCTCACTCGGTGCACCTCAAAGAGGATTACAACAGCATCAAGACCTTGCTGGACGCCTTGAAGTATGATGAGTACGGCTGGGAGGTCATAGGAGACTTCAAAATGGTGGCATTCCTGATGGGTCTCCAAGCCGGTTTTACCAAGTTTCCCTGCTATCTTTGCCTTTGGGACAGCAGGGACACCAAGGCGCACTACCACAGGCGGGACTGGCCACAGCGGACCGAGTTCTCTGTGGGGAGGAACAACGTCAAGTGGGAGCCACTGGTGGACCCCGAAGGTGCTGATGCCACCACTGCACATCAAATTGGGCCTTATGAAACAATTTGTCAGAGCTCTAGATAAGGAGTCGGCAGCCTTCAAGTACCTTCAAGACTTCTTCCCTAAGCTGTCTGAGGCAAAGGTCAAAGCCGGTGTCTTCGTCGGACCACAGATAAAGAAGATCCTGGAGTGCAATGAATTCCCCAAGAAGCTCACTAGTAAGGAGAAAGCGGCTTGGAACAGCTTTGTCGCAGTGGTTCAGGGCTTCCTGTGCAATCACAAGGCCGAAAACTATGTGGAGCTGGTTGAGACTCTGGTGAAGAACTACGGCACAATGGGCTGTAGGATGTCCCTCAAAGTCCATATCCTTGATGCTCATCTTGATAAATTCAAGGAGAACATGGGAGCGTACTCGGAGGAGCAAGGCGAGCGCTTCCACCAGGATATACTGGACTTTGAACGCCGCTATCAAGGACAGTATAACGAGAACATGATGGGAGACTACATTTGGGGGCTGATTCGTGAAAGTGATTTACAGTAAATCTCGAAAAATTACTCACTTCTAAATCTTTTGTAGTCATTTTTGTATTACTTTAGTATAAATACATGTTAATTTGGATTCATATGTTGTTTTTTTCTGACTTTATGTGAACGTAAAGACAAAAATTCGCCCGTTTTCTCATTGGAAATAGGTACATTTCAAAATATCACTGTCCTGGTCACAAAAGCAAAGTTTGTGGGGAATAATAGCCATTTTCTATACTTTTGAGGCATAAGCAATTAGGAAATAACACTTACTACCCAGGAACAAAAATTGTGTTACATAGTGTTATTATTATTATTATTTTTTTTATTTTTTTTTCCACCAAAATTACAAATGCCTGTAACTTTTAAATGGCTGCACCAAAACGCACGAAATTCGGCACTGATGTAGAGGACTATAGGATGTTATGCCATGGTCAATATGGCGGCCTTTGGTCACATGGTGTTGTAGCCATCTTGGATTTAATGAATATTTTGGACAATATTCAAAAGTCTTCTCATGAACGGTAAATAGTACAGCTGTGAAAAATGTTATACATAGTGCGCTCATGTCCACGATTGATTCTACTTAAGGAAAAATGGATCAGTCATATGGTGTGGCAGCTATGTTGGATTAACCATTGTTCCCTCTGTCCCCCCAATTTGTTTGAGGTGCAACCAACAGGGACATCTGGCCAGGTCATGCCCAGCTGCCATGGAGTGTAACGTGTTCGCGTGTAATTGGGCACCTGAGATAGGTAAGGGCGGGGAAAATGGTCGGGATGGGCCTTGTATGATTGATGTGGTTTTAGGCAGTGTGAAAACCCACGCATTAGTGGACACAGGATGTGAGCAAACCTTAATTAGAACAGCTCTCTTGGGCGGTGTGTCGTGGCGGCCACGAGGTCAGGTGGCCATCTCCTGTATCCATGGAGACACAACGGCATACCCCACACTAAAAGTATATTTATCGGTAGGACCGATAAAACGTCACCTGGTAGTAGGGGTGGCGGAAAGGTTGCCACATCCAGTTATTCTGGGCCGGGACTAGCCAGAATTTAAAGAATTAATGCAAATAATGGCAGTCTCAGCCACACACGTAAACGTGGCAGAAAAAAAGAAAAGGGAACGAATTGGTGATGTGTTTCCTTTTCAAGCCGAAATGTTTTCTCCTATTTTCCATCCTAGAAAAACAAATAAAGAGAGAAGGACCGCAAAATGGGAGGGAGCATCACTGAGACAAAGCTGGGTTCTGGTGGGAGAGTACTTGAATGGTAACAAACGCCAGTCAAAAGGAGTCGGAACGCAGTGTGACCGAGAGGGCGAGGTTACTGGGCCATCCAGGGCAGATGCTACTCTGACCCCTCTCAATATACCGGACATGTGGTACTCAAGTGCGGACATAGTGTGGGGCCAACATAATGACCCGTCACTAGTGCACGCTTGGGGGCAGGTCTGGTCTATTGAAGGTAAGGATGTTGATGGCGCTGGGGTGCTAGTATATCCACACTTCAGTATCAAGGGGAAATTACTGTATAGGGTAAATCTAGCAGCGGGCACAGGACAGCCTGTAACACAATTATTGGTTGTTTATCATCCACAGACGGACGGTTTGGTGGAACACTTTAATCAGACCTTGAAGTCGATGCTGAGACGGTTTGTAATGCAAGAGCAAAAACATTGGGCATCGCTTCTTCCCTACCTCCTTTTGCTGTGAGAGAGGTGCCGCAGAGTTCGACAGCCTCGCGGCATCCTCAATCTGTTGAGAAAGGGGTGGGAGGAGCACAAAGGCCCGTCCAAAAATGTAGTGAAGCATGTGCTCCTACTAAGAGATCGCTTAGATTTGGTCGGTCATTTGGCCCAGGACAACCTCAGATCGGCTCAGCACCGACAGCAGCAGCATTAGAACAAAAATGCACTAATTCGAGCCTTTCAACCAGGAGACAAGGTAATGCTGTTATTTCTCTCATCAGAATCGAAATTGTGTGCTAAATGGCAGGGGCCTTATGAATTGATTCGGGCTAGCCCGATCGCCGCAATGAATGTGAAATTTATCATGTAAATTAACTAAAGCCCTGGCAGGCAAGGGAGGTCTTGTTTATAGCCCCAGGCAATATAGAGGATGATTTAGGCGCCTGTCCAGAGACTCCTAGCACAAAAGTCATTTCGATGGGGGAACAGTTGGTTCCAGAGCAGCAACGGGAGCTGCGTAAGCTTATTGATGAGTTCAGCTATGTTTTTTTTCTGACTTGCCTGGCAGAACTAACTTGGTTATATGACATTATCTCTCCACCAGGTGTCACTGTGCGGGAGAGAACTTACCGGATCCCAGAAAGTCGATGAAGTGGCGTTCGGAAAGAGGTATGGGAAATGCTCAAGCTTGGGGTGATTGAACCTTCCAGGTGTGAGTGGTGCAGTCCTATTGTCATAGTTGCCAAGAAAGACAGCACCAACCGCTTCTGTGTAGATTTCAGGAAGGTAAACGCTATTGCCAAGTTCGATGCGTACCCTATGCCTCGGGTCGACAAACTTTTTGGGAAAGGCGAGGTTTATCTCCACTCTGGATCTGACAAAGGGATACTGGCAGATCCCCTTAACCCGCAGTTCTAGAGAGAAAACCTCATTTTCAACACCAGAAGGGCTGTTTCAGTGTAAAACCATGCCGTTTGGGCTACATGGTGCCTTTCAGAGACTGATGGACCAGGTTTTACGCCCACATCATTAATATGCAGCAGCGTATATTGATGATGTGGTTATTTACAGCTCCACCTGGCGAGAGCATTTGGCTAGGGTTACAGCCGTCCTTCAGTCTCTAAGGGTAGCCCGGCTGACAGCTAACTTGAGAAAGTGCGCGTTTGCCAAAACAGAAACTCAATATTTGGGATTTTTAATGGGGAATGGAAGGGTGAGACCTGTGGTCACCAAAATCCAGGCTTTGGTTGACGCAGCGATCCCCAAAACCAAGACTCAGGTGAGGTCACACTGGGATTAGCTGGTTATTACTGCCGCTTTATCCCCGAGTATGCCACAGTGGTTAACCCTTTAGTTGACCTCACCAAAAAGAGTGCTCCAAATTTAATTAAGTGGTCAGCTGAGTGTCAGGGGGCGTTTGATACTATTAAGCGTAGACTTTGCCAGGCCCCCACTCTTATCACACCGGATTTCACCAAGAGATTCATCCTTCACACCGACGCTTCGGATGTGGGTTTGGGTGCTGTCTTGTCTCAAAAGGTAGATGGAGTAGAACACCCCGATACTGTATCTCAGTAAAAAAGTTGCTCCCTCGGGAGCGTAACTACTCCGTAGTCGAAAAGGAGTGTTTGGCCATTAAATGGGCTACTCACTCTTTACGATACTACCTGCTGGGACACTCATTTGATCTTGTCACAGACCACGCCCCACTCAAGTGGTTAAGCACAATGAAGGACAGCAATGCTCAGATAACTCGGTGGTATCAGGCATTGCAACCCTTCATGTACCACATGGTACACCGTGCGGGGAAAGACCATCAAAATGCGGATTATTTTTCCCGGGAGGGGGGAGTAATGGGAGCGATAGATTCAGCCGAGTGTTCCTTCGGCTCCACTCTGAGTGGTGGGATATGTGACAGAAATATAATGAGTTTTGGTTGTAAATCTCCCTCCCGACCTGTGAGGGCGCTAAGCAGCGAAAAGGGAAGTCTTTGGACGGGCTGGCCTGACAGTTCTTTCCCTGGGCCGGGAAGTCAGTCAGTCTGGAAGAAGGCGAGACTCCGTTGCAGGAACATATTGACCCAGAAGAAAAATGACGTAGCAGCTGCAGACAGTAGAGACAGCTGCACTCGTTTACATAAAGGGGATGGAGGATTGTAAATCTTTTCCTTCGCTTGGTTCAGAAACGACAAGGAACTGGAAGGACCAGGAGAGTTTCCCATTTGTATTGTATTGCGCAGAAAAGAGTTTGTGAGTGTTTCGTTTGTTTTGTCGTTATTAGTAATTCTTTTATTTTTGTGAAATTCACTAGACGGCTAACACGTCTCGGGGGATGTCGCTTGGGCCAGCTCTACCCGGAGCAACACTACAGTCACTGTTTAATTGTTATCACCCACCACGAGCACTACTGGACGGATATTTCTGTTTATTGTTTGAGACTGTAACCCTGTTGTTATTTACTCCATGCACTACACATTGCTATGTATTGCCGGGGATTATTATTTGGTCACCAGACCTCGATACAATTAAAAACTGTTCCAAACTGGATTATAACTCTCTGTGTTTCATTACTGCACTGCATCACCCCTGCACCTGCACGTACCACTTAGCCACAGGGTCAGAATAATGGACAAAAATTCAATAAGAGGAGCATGCTATAGACCACAAAACTCAGACATTGAGCAAAATAATCTGTTATACAATGACATTAGAAATGCATGTAGCAAAGGAGAAGCCATACTAATGGGGGATTTCAACTTCCCCCGTATAAAATGGGAGAACCCGGTGGGGAGCACGTCGGACAAAATTGAAATGGTGGAAATGACAAATGACTGCTTCCTAACGCAATTTGTCAAGGCACCGACTAGAGGAGAGGCATGCCTTGATTTAGTCTTTTCAAATAACGAAGACAGAATAACTAAAACAGAGGTCAGAGAACCATTGGCAAACTCAGACCACAACATGGTCTCATTTGAAGTGCTTTTTAAAACCCCCAAAGTAATGACTAAAGCTAAGGTTTACAATTTTAGGAAGGCAAACTATGAAGGAATGAAACTAGAGACTAACAGAAGTAGATTGGAGTAAAATAGAGAAAACATCCATGGAAAAGGGATGTCTGTTTTTTAAAAATGTAGTACTGGAGGCGCAAAACAATTACATTCCAAAAGTAGACAAATCTAAATCTAAAACAAAATTGCCAAAATGGTTTAATAGATCAATTAAAAAAAATATTCAGAGAAAAAAGGCACTTTACAGAGCATTTAAAAGGGACCAAAAACAAAGTACACAGAAAGAAGTACTTGGAACTGCAAACACAAGTCAAAAAGGAAGTTAGAAAGGCCAAGAGAGAGACAGAAATCAATATTGCTAAGGGGGCTAAAACCAATTCCAAAATGTTTTTCCAATATTATAACAGCAAGAGAACATTCAAAGAGGAAGTTAAATGTCTAAGAGATACAAATGGCAAAATCATAGATGAAGAGAAAAAAAATAGCAAATATATTAAATTATTACTTTTCACAAGTTTTTCAAAGGAGGATACAGGCAACATGCCCACATGTCGACCTGTTCCAATCCAGTTTTAAATAACTTTAGCATAACAGAGGCAGAAATGTTAAAGGGACTAGGAGCTCTTAAAATAAACAAATCCCTTGGGCCAGATGAGATCCTCCCAATAGTACTCAAAGAAATTAAAGAAGATATTTACAAACCGCAAACCAAAATCATGCAACAGTCTCTTGGCACAGGGGTTGTACCGACAGACTCGAGATTTGCAAACGTAATACCGATCCATAAAAAGGGAAACAAAACCGAACCAGGTAACTACAGATCAATAAGCGTAACTTCTATTATATGTAAACTTATGGAAACTATAATAAGATCCAAAATAGAAAATTACCTATATAGTAACAGTATCATGGGAGACAGTCAGCATGGTTTTAGGAAAGGGAGACTGTGTTTAACTAACCTGCTTGACTTTTTTGAGGATGCAACATCGACAATGGATAATTGCAAAGCATATGACATGGTTTATTTAGATTTCCAGAAAGCTTTTGACAAAGTCCTGCATAAAAGATTAATTCTCAAACTGAACGCAGTAATGAATCAAGGAAATGCATGCACATGGATTAGGGCTTGATTAACATGTAGAAAACAGAAAGTACTCATTAGAGGAGAAACCTCAAAATGGACCGAAGTAACCAGTAGTGTACCGCAGGGATCAGTATTAGGTTCTCTGATATTCCTAATCTACATTAATGACTTAGATTCTGGTATAGTAAGCAAACTTGTTAACACATAAATAGGAGGAGTGGCAAACACGGTTGCAGCAGCAAAGGTCATTCAAAATGATCTAGACAGCATTCAGAACTGGGCAGGCACATGGCAAATTACATTTAATAGAGAAAAGTGTAAGGTACTGTACGCAGGCAATACAAATGTGCATTATAAATATCATATGGGAGATACTGAAATTGAAGAAGGAATCTATGAAAAAGACCTAGGAGTTTAAGTTGACTCAGAAATGTCTTCATCTAGACAATGTGGGGAAGCTATAAAAAAGACCAACAAGATGCTCGGTTATATAGTGAAAAGTGTTGCATTTAAATCAAGGGAAGTAATGTTAAAACTTTACAATGCATTAGTAAGACCTGTGACAGTGTGAGTGTGTATGTGTGTGTGTGTTTGTTAATTGTTCACGTGTGGAATGTGGGGGTGTGTGGTAAAGTGGTGAGTGAATACAGGTGAGTGCAGTGCAGAGCGGATACAAAACAGACAGACAATAATTTCCAGGTGCAATTAACCAGATTAATTGTCCAGAGCCTTATGGCAAACACCTGTAAATAATAATGATGGAGTGATACAGTGGCGTGTATCACTCAATATTTGTAATTCCCTGGGTTTGACCCATAACCAAAAGTCCAGTTTTACACACCAACACTAAACACAAACACAGTTCTTATTGATAGTGAATATGTGCAAGTGGTGTAATACAGTTCTCTGGGTTTATGCTCGCTTTCGCTACAGCTCTAGATCGTGCAACTGGTAGTCTATTAAAAAACAGACGACACTTAACAAAACACTAACAAACACAAGACAAAACTCACGGTTCACGAAACAGCACACTGACTCCTTGTAGATTTTCAACACTAACCATTTACCAGGGAACAGATCATGTCAGCTATGACCTCTAGGTTAACAAGCGCATCTGCTCCTCCAATCCTCAGATGCCACACCGTTTACCTTCTGGGTTATTGAGTTTAGACACCATAGCTGCGCCCCTTTCCTAAATGACCATCTTCCACCTACCCTACGGAATAAATTGTGCCGACTTCAGGCACACAATACCCAGTTGCCCCTTCCCTTGCGGTGGAGATGGAACGGGTTGCCCGCACAAGGCTGGGCAAGGTGCCATGCAACCGAGGCGGGGTGCGGAAGAACCGCTGTGGCCGAGCTGGAACAAGGGGGGAGGAGCTGCCGTTCCATGTGGCCAGTTGGGAGGAGTTGATACTGCTGTTTGGCATGCCAGAGGGGCAGGAGCTATCGCTGCCGTCCCGTGAGCCAGAGGGGGAGGAGCCATCGCTGCCGTCCCGTGAGCCAGAGGGGCAGGAGCCATCGCTGCCGTCCCGTGAGCAAGAGGGGCAGGAGCCATCGCTGCCGTCCCGTGAGCCAGAGGGGCAGGAGCCATCGCTGCCATCCTGAGCACCAGAGGGAGAGGAGCCATCACTGCCGTCTCGTGAGCCAGAGGGGGAGGAGCTATCGCTGCCGTCCCGTGAGCCAGAGGGAGAGGAGCCATCGCTGTCGTCCCGAGAGCCAGAGGGGGAGGAGCCTTCGCTACCGTACCGAGAGCACCGGCAGCAGCACCAGCCCCACCACAACAGCCGGCAACACCACCAGCCCCACCACCACTGCTGGAGGAGCCGGCAGCACCACCAGCCCCACCACCACTGCTTGAGGAACCGGCAGCAGCACCAGCCCCATCACCATGGCCAGAGGAGCCGGCAACACCACCAGCCCCACCACCGCTGCCGGAGGAGCCGGCAACATCACCAGCCCCACCACCAGCCCCACCACCACCGCTGTTACTGGGGAAGCCAGCAGTTGTGGGCCTGGGGACGTCCCAATGGACATTCCCTCCCACCTGCCCAAACTTTGGATATTTAGGGGGGAAGGTGGCCATTTAAGGCCATGCTGTGCGTTGCACAAGGGGGGGAGGTGTGTGACAGTGTGCGTGTGTATGTGTGTGTGTGTTTGTTAATTGTTCACGTGTGGAATGTGGGGGTGTGTATTGATTAATTGTCACGTCACTAATTTATAAGGAAGGAAGGTGCACTGTTTGGAGAGAGTGTGTTGGAGAGTGTTGTTAGCCGTGTTATTGTTTGTTTTGTTATAAATTGAGAGGAACGGTAGTTCCTCGTACAAGTTAGAAAAACATGGCGGAACTGCAGAGACTCTCTATACAGCACCAAGAGTTTTGCTGTTTTGACCATTCCACTTTAAACATAAAGTTTTAAGCTTTCTTAGATCAAATGTGAAAAAAAACGTAAATACCTCTTATACACACTGAGATATAAGTCGTCAAACTAAGGTAAAATTGTCATTCTCCTTTTTTCATCATCATCATCATCATCATCATCATCCGTTGTTACTCGCAAGAAGAAAAAAAAACCCTGCGGGGTTCAAAGCTGCAGCAAGACAATTCTACGCTGATACGCGGGGGCCAGTTGAGAATAGGTGTAACAGAAAATCCAGCGGCAGAAGCCTGTTCTCAGGGTGTTTTTTTTTCCCCTGGGCATTACACATCATTAGCACTAGGAGACTGGAATAAACACTCCTTTATTGTTAACTATTTAACTTTTTGCTGCACGACATATTGAACTTATTATTATTTATTTCTTAGCAGACGCCCTTATCCAGGATAAGGGCGTCTGCTACAAGATATCACATTATTTTTACATACAATTACATTATTTTTTTTGTTACACATTATTTTTACATACAATTACAGCAGCAGTGTCCCCCACCTGGGATCAAACCCACAACCCTCCAGTCAAGAGTCCAGAGCCCTAACCACTACTCCACACTGCTGAATTATTATTATTATTATTATTATTATTAATTTCTTAGCAGACGCCCTTATCCAGGGCGACTTACAATTATATTTCTGTTACTTAGCTTATCTTGTATATATAACATTTTACAGTATTATCATAAGTTTAACCCATATGATAATAATAATAACAGTAATATTGGAAGCACTGCAGAGACTGGCATAACTCAGCACACTTAGAGACTATAATACTGAAATGTAATTATCTAGAAATCATTAGGATATTTTTTATGCAAATTAAGCTATTTACAGTATAAAACATTAAACAAAATACATAAAATATAAAAAGCAACAACATAATGCATTATATATAATATAATCGCGTTGTGCAACTTGTAAATACATTCACAGCAACACAGCAACACAGTAGTTAAGGGAGCAAAATCCTCATTTACTATCCATGATACTTCTACTTGCATTAGTAAAGGAATAGTATATTGCATTGGCTGCATCAAATGTAACAAGCTATATTTTGGTGAAACAAAACAACGCTTGGCTGATTGCTTCGTGGAACATCTGAGAAGTATACGAATTAACACCTCTACCTTTCCTGTCACCAGACATTTGAACAGAAATGACCACACTATAGAAGACATCACAATTTGTGGGATGGTTCAATGCTATGGAACTAATGCTGTCAGGAAACAAAAGGAATGTGAGCTTATTTTCAAACTAGGCACTTTGGAGCCATTTGGAATGAACATTCTGTTCTGAGGTCATCATCATCATCAACATTCTGGAATTTTGTTTAAAAGACTACTTGTTTGTTTTTTATCAACTTCTTAAAGCACTGTTTTTTTGTATTCAGCCGATAAAGGACTTGTAGTCCGAAACGTCCTGATAATTGATTTGTAATCAATTATTCTACCTTTTTAAGTACCTGAAATATCCTTTTCTTTTTTCTTATTGATCATTTTGGTACACAGCAGTTTTCCTTTTTCTCAAACTATATATATATATATATATATATATATATATATATATATATATATATATATATATATATATATATATATGTGTTAGGTTTGCGCCACACATAGCGCTTTGAGTTTTGGCCAAAAAGCTCTTTCTTGGTCTCATCTGACCACAAAACCTTTTCCCACATCGCAGCTGGGTCACTCTCATGCTTTCAGGTGGTACTTTTTGAGTAACGGCTTCTTTCTTGCCACCCTCCCATACAGGCCAGTGTTATGCAGAGCTCTTGATATGGTTGACTGGTGCACCATTACTCCACTCCCAGCCACTGAACTCTGTAGCTCCTTCAAAGTGATTGTTGGCCTCTCTGTGGCTTCTCTCACAAGTCTCCTTCTTGTTTGAGCGCTGAGTTTTGAGGGACGGCCTTTTCTTGGAAGTGCCTGGGTGGTGTGATGCAGCTTCCACTTCCTAATTATTGATCCAACTGTGCTCACTGGGATATCCAAACACTTGGATATTATTTTGTACCCTTTCCCTAATCTATGCATTTGTATTACTTTATCTCTAACTTCTGTAGAATGCTCTTTGGTCTTCATTTTCCTTCAGATTCACAGCCTGACCAATGATCCTTCAACAGTGGGGTTTTTATCCAGAAAATGTGACAGCAACTTTAATGGTTCACAGGTGGAGGCCAATGGTAAGGTAATTGTGTCCTCGTTAGGGCAATTTCTTTCATCGGTGTAAACTGGGAGCTTCCACAGCACAGGGGTTGAATACTTATGCAAGCAAGATATTTCAGTTTTTTATTTTTCTTAAAAATATTTCCCAACATAAAACCAATGTCACCTTACAATAATTGATTTTGAGTTTCAGTGTTTTAAAATAAAATATCAAACAGAACGAAATTTCAATGTACCATTTGTAATTCAGTAATATGAGAGAATTGGTCAGGTGTCTGAATACTTTTGCAAGGCACTGTGTGTGTATATATATATATATATATATATACACACACACACACACACACAAGAGGAACGGAACGGTAGTTCCTCGTACAAGTTAGAAAAACTTGTTTGAAACTACCGAGAGTCTCTATACAGCTCAAAGAGTTCAGCTGTTTTTACCATGTTGCAGCGGCAAAACTAAATCACTTAGAATTACCATCTGTAATTGTATCAAAAGTCTGAAACTTTCTTACATCAAATGTGAAAAAAACGAACATACCTCTTATACACAATGAGATATAAGTCGTCAAACTAAGGTAAAATTGTTGTTGTTGTTGTTCTTCTTCCGTCTGCTTTTTAAGGGTGTGTAGCGACTATTCAAACAGAAAAGCTAAATAACTGGACATCTACCAATCACGTGATTACACATGTTGGTCAACGTCAAAACAAACCAGGGTGTGCAAGCAGTTTGATATCCACACCATTTATATTAAACAATTTATTTATGTTTTAAAACACCACATATAGCAGAGAAAAAAATACCGTGGTTTGAACTTGCAACATGACGTTCTTGAAGAGCACACGACCTGCGCAGTTGTTGAAATGCTTTCATTTGTTAAGTTTACATCCAAGCCTGACCAGCTTTTGCTGAAAACCTGAAGGTTCTGCTGGATTCTAGAAATTTTCGATTTCCTGTTTGAAAATTTCTAGTTTCCTGTTTGTTTGGTAGATACCATAGAATGGAATTGTACACAAGAGTGGCATGTAGCTTCCTTGTCTAAATCTCTGATCTCTGATCAATTGTAGTTCCTTGTTTAATTAAAAACAAAGGAATAATTTACTTGGTAAAAATAAATAAATGATTTAAACAAATGCATAGAGGAATAAATACATTTAGAAATAAATACATATAAATTAATAAATAGCAAGCTAGAAAACTACATGTCATATTAATTGATTTGGCTGATGCGTTTATCCACAGCAATTGACATTTATATACCTATATAAAAAGTACAAGTTTTATGTAAAAAAATATATATATACTGTAAATATTATTTAACCTGATTTAACCTGTTAAATGCAAGGCTACTTATTCAATGTAGATACATAAAGAGCGAATAAGAAGCTGAGTAATTGGCATATGTGGCATATTTACCCGCTGTTCTTCCCCAGTAAACCACATTGGGCCAGGTTAAATACAAGTGGGGCTTACAGAGGGGTTGCCCCTCTTCAGGAACCTGCAGAGAAATAAGCGGGCCGACGTGATTTAACCAGTTAAATTCAAGGCAACTTCTTCAACGTAGAAAAATACATTTAAGCACTAAAAGCCTGCGAATAAGAAGCTGAGCAAATATGTAGCTGGCGAATAAGAAGCTTGTATGTAAATGGCATGTGTGTATAGTAAAAAAAATAAAAAAATAAAAAAATAGAAGTGCTCTATTCCTAAACAGCAGTGTTTATACCTCATTAGGCGTAACACTGGTGTTTAGTCACTTGGAACATAACTGTTAAACGTTATGGGTCAATTGCAACGAACTTGCAGAGTTAGTATGGAGCTGCATACTAAGTTGTGTACTAGCTAGTACGGTACTATGTCAGGATCATCCCCAGCTGCGTACTAAGTTAGTACCAATTGCATCAAAAAAACAAGCGGAACAAAGTTGGAGACTAGCTGATCCCCAGATTTCGTACGATACTAAGGATCAAGCATTGTTGTTGTTACCAAACAGGAATTGAAGGGGGCTCTAAATCATTCTTTCATTCATTCATTCATTATCAGAACCGCTTTATCCTTTTACAGGGAGCCAGACACGGCGCAAGGCGGGATGGCTCTGAATAGTTTAGTACGGAGCTGCGTACTAACCACGGGATCATCCCCAGTTAGTACGCTGCTTTCAGTTCGTTGCAATTGACCCAATGTGTTTAATCTGTGCCATTTTTTCTAAGTTTAATGTTTAGATGTTAAACACCAGTCCTGTTATAAATGTGTATGAATGTTTAAAAAGTGTTACAAATCATAAACACGTCCAAGAGTTTATAAAATAAACACCACACGGTGTTTAAATCCTAAACACATTAAAAATCATAAACCCAGTGACGTGTTTTAAAAGTGTGACAAATAAGTGTTTTTCAGTGTAGCTTTTATACTTTTTGTTCTATTATTTCACAAACACAACATTTTACCCAAATGTATGAAGGTCAGACACCTGGTTTTGCTCATTACACACTCCTATCTTAGCCACTGTACTATAGGTGCTTAAACAATTTTTCTGTTTTCTCGAATGATCTAAAGTAGTTTTTTCTTTATATCAGTTTCCCCTACAAAATGTCTCCAAAACCATTACTTTGGTTTAAATCGACATGTTACTTTGGGGTCAGCAGTGTGAAGTAGTGGTTAGGGCTCTGGACTCTTGACCGGAGGGTTGTGGGTTCAATCTCAGGTGAGGGACACTGCTGTTGTATCCTTGAGCAAGGTATTTTACCTAGATTCAGTAAAAACAACTGGATGAATTGGTAATTGTATGTAAACATAATGTGATAGAATTGTGACAATTGTAAGTTGCCCTAGATAAGGGTGTCTGCTAAAAAATAAATAATAATAATTTAAATGCAATCTGCTGAACTATTTGCATATTTCAATTTTAAATACTTTTCAATTATAATGCTCATAATAAAGTAGATAAACTTTTCAGTATTGCTGGTAAAGATGATTAACCTGAAAGATGCAAACTAAAGGACACTTTTGAGAACTTCATGTTTATTAAATATAACAATCAAAACAAGTAAAAAGAATAATTGTGCAATGCACACATATATAAATATGTACATATATCTAATTATTTGTCAGTTTTTCACAAACCTGGTCCTGCGGGCCCACTGTGTCTGCTGTTTGTGTTCCAACTGAGTTCTCAGTTATTAAATTGATCCCCCAATTGAACTAAAGAGTTATGAGTGGACAAGTACAGCGCAGTTAGAAGCAGAAAGGAGGAATTACATCTTTAAATTAAATTTTGAATTGCTTTAATCAGAAAACATTGCAGCTTAAAGTCTAACAGCTGCGTGTCTTTTTCTGATAACACGCTGAAACTAGGAGCAGCTGATTCAAATTACACGCCGTTCTGAGACACGGGGGAGGGCGGAGCCCGCAGCACAACTCACAAACAAAAGGCAGCCAGTTTTCAGAGTGACAGTGTGTGGAAGCGACAGCGTGGGAGAAGTACAGTCGTGGACAAATACAGCGCAGTTAGAAGCAGTTTGAAAGCAGGTTGACAGCTGCAGAAGCTAAACTGAACTTCCAAAAAAAAAAAAAAAGGTCTTCAAGCCAGTAATCTGTGACAACTGCATGATGTGGGAAATCCGAGAAAACCCAAAGGAGCTCAACCAAGTGTGTGTAAAGTGCCACACGATCCAGGACTTGCTTCAACGAGTAAGTCTGTTAGAAATGCAGCTGGAGGAAATGAGACAGCAACAGGAGCTTGAGGAGCTGACACACCCACAATTCATGGAAGTCTGCACCCCTAGCAGACTGAAAGCCACCAGGGAGATGGAAGAGAGTCAAAACAGCTGGGTTCAGTTAGGCAGAAGCAGGGAAAAAAAGAAACTTCGTCAAACACAACCACCAGACATCCAACAAATTTGAGCCACTTCAACATTTAGATGACCAAAACCAACATCAAGAGAATGAAAGAAACAACATCCAGGACCCTATAAACAGTGCTGACCAGGCAGCAAAAAGAAGGGAGGTCATGATTGTTGGGGACTCCATATTGAGAAACACAGCAAGTTCAGTTCGCAGTCTGGACCCCCTTACTACAACAGTGTACTGCCTTGCAGGAGCCTCTGTCAAGTACATCACTGAGAACGTGGACAGGCTCCTAGAACAAACAGGAGACGACCCGGTAGTAGTCGTCCACATCAGTACCGCTATACATAAGAAATAGTCTTGAAGCCCAGGTGTTAAATCAGGAAAAAGAAAACAATGCAGAATCAATATGGGTCAGAATAATGGACACAAATTCAAAGGGCATAATAATAGGAGCATGCTATAGACCGCCAAATTCAGACGCTGAGCAAAATAATCTGTTATACAATGACATTCAAAATGTGTGTAGAAAAGGAGAAGCCATACTAATGGGGGATTTCATCTTCCCCCGTATAAAATGGGAGAACCAGGTGGGGAGCACGACGGACAAAATTGAAATGGTGGAAATGACAAATGACTGCTTCCTAACGCAATTTGTCAAGGCACCGACTAGAGGGGAGGCATGCCTTGATTTAGTCTTTTCAAATAATGAAGACAGAATAACTCAAACAGAGGTCAGAGAGCCATTGGCAAACTCAGACCACAACATGGTCTCATTTGAAGTATTTTTTTAAAACCCCAAAAGTAATGACTGAAGCTAAGGTTTACAATTTTAGAAAAGCAAACTATGAAGGTATGAAACAGAGACTAACAGAAGTAGATTGGAGTAAAATAGAGAAAACTTCCACAGAAAAAGAATGGCCTCCTCTCGTTTGTAAACTTTCTTATGTTCTTATGTTCTAACAATTAGTGACTTAATGCAATGTTAGAAATCACTTGAAATATACAACTCTTTTGGCTGCTTTCACAAACCCTGATCAGCACTAATCTTGGACTACCTTACCTGAGTTAACATTAGGTAGTCCTAGATTAGTACTAATTAAGGCCTGTGCAGCCAGCCATTTCTACAAATAGTTCAAATGCTCTGATTAGACATTTTATTCATTCAATTGATGGTTCAATTCGTAATTTAAAGCTCAGTTGGAACACAACTCAGCAAACACTGGGTCCTCAGGACCAAGATTGGGAAACACTGCTTTATGTAACTTGCTTCCCATGTTGGTACATACCTGTTAATTATTATAAGAAGAACATAAGAACATGAGAAAGTTTACAAACGAGAGGAGGCCATTCAGCCCATGTTGCTTGTTTGGTTGTTAGTAGCTTATTGATCCCAGAATCTCATCAAGCAGCTTCTTGAAGGATCCCAGGGTGTAAACTTCAACAACATTACTGGGGAGTTGGTTCCAGACCCTTACAATTCTCTCTGTAAAAAAGTTGTCGTGGAAATTCTAATAAAAGGAAGAGAGACTGCGAGTTCCAAACACACAGGCCTTTATTAAGTTTGCAAACTGAAAACACTCTCAACACACAGGGTGCTAGATAATCATCGAGCAGTGTTTCAACATACAGAGTTAGATCAGTTTCTTATATACCTTAAAACTGTCAGCAAGGCAGAGGGTTAGCCAATGATGATTCAGGTATTAGCATATAAGAGAAAACTTATAACTATGCATACTTAGCATAAAACTAAGCAAGCAGATAAAAAGGATGGGTGGTTTGGGTATACGTGCAAAAAGACACGTCTGGCTCATCCTTTTTTTTCACACAGCCGCAGCTGCAGTGTAGGCATCTTATGGTTCCTTATCTTTAGCAAAGCATACAAGGTTATGTGAGCAAGGTTATGGGAGTACAAAATGCCAGTACATTATGTCGAGTCAGTTCTATTCTCTGTAACATTTCTATTACATATCCTCCCTTTTGAGACTTTGTCTCAACCTTATTCAGAAAATGGATTCAAACACACACAATAGTACAAGTTAAAGCGAGATTTACAAAGTTTAACATGTAGTATAATATGAACAAAGTGACGACCCAACGTATCCCGCTTGCAGATTTTCCCCACTATCTTAACTCATCAGGTCATCTGCCATTTTGTTGAAAGGGTCATCATTTGAATCACTACACTGGTCATCATTAGTAAGCAGGGGCATGTTTAAAGCAGTGTCAACAGTTTTAGTACATAACTTTTTCATGCAGGTTATGATAAGCAAAAACAACAACAATATCACTACGCCATATATAAACCAGTGAAACAACCTTGTTCCCCAAACTCCCAGTAGAGACTGGATCCAGGAAAAAGGATCCCAATCAGTATCCTGGGCATGCTCACTAACCAGTCTCTCCCGGAGTGTGGATAAATGCTGTACCACTTCAGTTAGATTTGTGTCTCCATCAGGTATGTATGTGCAGCAATGTTCACCTACCATATGGCAAACACCTCCTTGCTCAGCTAATAACATGTCCAATACCATTCGATTCTGCATCACCATGATTCTGATAGCCCTCATTTCAGGTTGCATCATTTGAAACCCCTCAGTGGTTAGGTTGGTCAATGTTTCCAATTCATATGCCACTTTGTCAATCTCGTGTGCATTTTGAGAAACCCCAAACCAAGGAAAGAGCACACCTCCCAGCTTATCCCATTTGGAGGACCTGCGTGAGTCTAAAGGAACATCATTAGGAGAGAAAAACTGGCTACGTTTATCTCTTCGTTTATGTACTTTGTGGGATTCATTAACCTTGAAGACTTTCATAGTAGTATTAAGAGTAACAAAAACACAACAACCAAACCAATGTTTAGGCAGGCTGACATATACTGCCTGCCCACATACCCAATAATGATTCGTAAATGTCCCTGCTCCATTTTCGCCAGGTCCTAGATTAATGGGCCCTGCTTGTACGGAGGTTTCCCCAAATGAGAGGGTGTCTAAGGGCATTGGGGGATCCTGCCCGGTGGTCGAATCCGCTGACCCCCGTCTGGTTAAGAGGTCAGTGGTTGACTGGTTCACATAGTACACATATGTTCTACAGCAGGATAAACCCATATATTTCCCCTCAGTCAAGTTACCCCTGCACCAACAGAGAGTTTTATTCGTAAAAGGAACGGTTCGGGGAACAACTTGGGCCAACGACGTTTTTTGTTGACTTTCTACTAGTTTCTCACACCAGCTAGTGTATAACGGTAGGGTACTATTATCATAGCAATCAACATGCTCCTTTGAGCAGTTACGTCCTCTGTCAGTGCCAGTGTATATGTTTAATGCCCCTCTGAACAGGTTCATTTTCAGCTGGTTACTTAAACTCCCTATACGTTCCATATGTTTTATGCATTCTATTTGCCCAAAACTGCCCCCTCGGGTAACTGTGACTACGGCCATGGCTGGCCCAAGAGTGTTAGTAGGTACTTCTACTGGGTACAAGGGAAAAGGTTCCTCTGCTGAGTGAGTCATAAGGGAGCATACATAACAAGGTTCAGTAATGTTCAAAGTGTTCCGTACAGTATGGTTGAGCATTGCCCACCAACCGTTGTCCGCATGTTTTCGAGCATGTTCTGCACTCCATGTGTGCAATGTTCTTTTTGTTCTGAGTTCTGTGCGATTTTCAGCGTAGCTGTGGTTTGTAATATCTGGCTCTTTTTTATTATCTTTTAGTTCAGTTAAGAGCCAGATGAGAAACACAGTTAATATGCTGCCAAGAAAAATAACAGTCAGAACTCTGGGGGTCCAAAGCTGACTGTCCCAAGGCCATCCGAGCCGTCTCCACGTTGTTCCAGGGGCGATACATCTCCTTCGGGCTATAGGGCACTTTTCTGCAATGGCTGGCGTGGACCCACGTTGATCGTTCAGCGACTTTCACCGCTGTCTGCGTTGTCAGGAGCACCTGGAACGGACCTGTCCAGCGTTGTTGATGCCAATGCTTCCGGCGGAGGTCTTTGATGATCACCCAGTCCCCCGGCAGGAGCTTGTGGAGCGCCCCCTCCTTCGGCTCGGGTAGGGCGGCTTTTACCCTGGGAAAAATAGACTTCAGAACATTGTTAAGAGAAGCACAATATTTTACCATTTCATCCTCACATCCCATTAGGGTGAGCCTATTTTGAGGAAAAGGTGTGTTCAGCATCCGCATTGGGCGTCCCGTTAATACTTCATGAGGTGCTAGCCCTGTAGTACTGTGCGTGCGTCCGCGCATGTACATCAGGGCCAATGGCAATACTGTAACCCAGGAGAGCCCTGTTTCAGCCATGAGCTTAGTTAGTTTAGTTTTTATTGTTTGGTTCGCTCTCTCCACCAAGCCTCCGCTTGCGGGGTGGTAGCTACAGTGTGTGCGTAAATCAATTTGTAGGCTTTCAGAAATGTTCTGTACCACACTGTTCACAAAATGAGAACCATTGTCAGATGTCAATTTAGATGGCAGACCCCATCGGGGTATAATCTCTCTCATCAGGCTTTTTGCTACTGCCATAGCTGTGGCATGTCTGCAGGGGAATGCTTCAATCCATTTAGAAAAGGCATCAATTATCACAAGGCAGTACTTGTAACCTTGGCAAGGTGTTAATTCAATAAAATCCATCATGACATGTTCGAAGGGGCCCTCCGGCCTCGGATGAGCTGATACGGACATGGGCGTGCTGCGGCCTACATTGTTGGTCATACAAATCACACATTTAGCACAAAATTGGTTAGCATATGTAGAAAAACCTGGAGCAAACCAAAAATTGTTAACAACATTCACCACCCCTCCCTTTGACACATGGTCTTGGCCGTGTGCCAACTTAGCTACATAAGGGAAACATGAACGGGAAGGGCAGGCAACCCAGTGGGTCCTCGCCAAATCTTATGAGTAGAATCATAAGAGCATTTGTTTTTCCACAGAGCTATCTCGCAGGTCCCACACTGTGTTGTAAGTCAGCTACATCCTGTAAAGAAAATACAGATTCAGTTAAGGCAGGTAATGACACCATTTGGAGCACAGGGGCCTGAGTCGATCGCGGCTGCTGCTTTAGCAGCAGCATCTGCAACAGCATTCCCTTGAGAGACAGGATCAGAAGCGTTAGTGTGTGCCTGGCATTTACATACAGAAATGGCTTTTGGCAGCAGAATAGCTTCCAACAAGTTGGCCACCAGTTTAGAGTGACATATGGGCTTCCCCGAAAGTGAGAAAACCCGCTGTTGCCAGAGGGTGCCAAAGTCGTGTCGACCCCGGGCATAGCGACTATCAGTATAGATGGTAACAGTTTGACTTTGAGCCAAAATACAACCACGGGTTAGGGCGAACAGTTCTGCGGCCTGAGCAGAAAGGTTGCCAGGTAGTCTAGCGCTTAGGTACAGCAGTTGCAGTAGTTACTGCATATGCAACTAGAGGGTCACCCGCTGGGGAGCGCTGTGCTGAGCCATCAACAAACAATTCTAAATCAGCATTCAATAGGGGCACATCAGTAAGATCGGGTCGTGGCTTGCAGACCTGTTCTACTAAGGCGGTGCAATCGTGAGGCTCTCCATCGGCTTCTGTGGGAAGAAGTGTAGCAGGGTTAAGCACAGTACAGCGTTTTAGCACAACATGTGACATGGTCATTAATACATTCTGGTAATGTAGTAGACGAGCTGGAGTCAGATGTGCTGTCTTGGCCTGTGAAATGAGAGCATGTACTGCATGAGGAACATGTACAGTTAGAGGGCACATTGCAACTAGGTCAGCACTAGCCAGCACAGCTTCAGTGGCAGCGTCCACCGCTCTCAAGCAACAGACTAGCCCTCGGGCTACGTTATCAAGGCGCTTAGAGTAAAAAGCCACAGGACGTTGTTTTCCCCCGTGCTCTTGTGTCAGTACTGCGGACATGAATCCTTCCTTTTCACAAACAAACAGGTTAAAAGGTTTAGAGTGATCAGGTAACCCAAGACAGGGCGGAGAGGACAAGAGTTGTTTAAGTTTTTTGAGGGCAGTTAGTCCGTCAGGAGTCCAGTCAATTGTGTCTTTCATAGTCATCTTATGGCCATGTATCAAGTCAGCTAGGGGCTGAGTTACTGCAGCGTAATCTAGAATCCAAGCTCTACAGTAGCCAGCCATACCTAGCAACGTCATCATGTGTTTTTTTGTGGCAGGCTGGGGCAGTGTCAGAATTGCAGTGACACGCTCCAGGCCCAATTTCCTGCCTTCCGGTGTAATATCGTGTCCCAAGTATTTTACAGATGGTGACACGAGCTGCAGCTTTTTTTTGATACCTTATGGCCATTACGAGCTAGGTACTCTAAAAGAGCTCTTGTATCAGTTTCAAGACGTGCTGAGTTTCAGAACATAAAAGCAAATCATCCACATACTGTATGAGTTTGCTTCCACCAGGGGAACAAAACCCTCAGATTCTGGGCGCCAAAGCGGCAGAAAAGACAGCTGGTGACTCGGTGAACCCTTGGAATAACTGCCCAGGTCCACCGTTTCCCCATAAAGGTGAAAGCAAACCAAAACTGTGAGTCCCTTGCAACAGGGATGCTAAAAAATGCATTTGCTAAATCAATAACAGTAAACCACTTTGCACTTGGGGGAACAGCTGACAAAACAGTAACTGGGTTTGGCACAATAGGGGCCCTTGCATGTATCAAACAATATTTACTAACCTGAGGTCTTGGACAAATCGCCATTCTCCCGAGGCTTTGCGGACCGGGAGAATCGGGGTGTTGCAAGGCGAGTCTGGGCAGGGCACGATAGCTCCTCTAGAGACCAAAGACGCATGCACAGGAGCAATGCCTTCCTGTGCTTCCTTGCTGAGAGGATACTGGGCGCCTAGGCCGTGTGTGCTTTTTGGTGTGACTGTTAGGGGCTCTGCCCCTTTCATAAGGCCAATATCATACTTATCTTTTGCCCATAGAGAATCGGGGAGGCCGATCAGCAAGGGTGAAAACGTGCCTCCCAGTGCCTCCTCAGGGGGCGCATCTCGGTTCTCTGCCCCATGGATTCCCCGTTGGACAGGCGCGACCCAAAAGAAAGGAGCGCAAACAGCGCGAGCACTGGGGGAGAATTTGAACCCGTCTTCACTTTGCCAGTCAGTCACCTGCAACACAGACTTAAGCCAGACACCAGTATCTTTCCACTCTACATCATCGGTTTTTGCTACGCTTATATGTGGCACAGAGTCAGTTGTGTGGTAAAGTAAAAACTGATCGCTATTTAGTTTAATGGCTGCAACACAAAAGCGTAAACCTATATACAAGGCTGTGCACGTAATTGTTTCGTTAGATGGAGGTTGTGCTAACCACTTTCTCTCAAATTCATAATCTCTCGATAAAGGTGAGTACAGGGCAGTGCAATGTAAGGCATAAGGTGATATAAACCCAGTTTCATGACCCCAATGTTGTCGAGCCAATTTAAATAATTCCTCAATTTGTTCACCTCCGTTTTGTATATCCCATGAATAGAACCAACTACGGGTCTCAATCATTTGGGCCATCATCAAGGGACACGAGACGGTAACTCCGCTTTGCTCACATTTAATTTCACAATTGAATTTACATAGTAGATCTCGTCCCGCTAGGTTGCAAGGGCAGCATTCTGAGAAAATAAACCGATGCATAAACGTTTTCCCTTCATATTGTACGGGTAAAGGCATCATAATTTTCTCCCTCAATACTACTCCCGAGGCTCCCACTGTTTTTACTGATTCATTTGATATCATTGGGTTGGGCATAGTTCTAGCATTTATGACAGACATTGCAGCACCAGTATCAATTAAGAATTCAAATGACTCACCATTCACGAAGAGATCAACGGTGGGGGCTTCTTGTGGTTTAGAAAAAGTTAGCACGTACTGCTTGTTCGCTGTTTTGGTGTCAGCTGTCCCTGCCTCGTTTCATTCTGGTTTCGGTTTGTATAGTGATACTTGCGGTGGGGGGGCGCTCTGCCAGTTACTCTCGTTGGTTTGTTGTTGTTGCTGCTGCTGTCTCTGACACTCTCTAGCAAAATGTCCTTCCTGGCCACAATTATAGCAACTAGTGTCTTTATCCTGTTTGTGGAAGTTTCTGCTGCCACCGCCTCCGCTTCCCCCTCCCCGACCCTTCGTCCCACGTCCGCCCCGTCCGCGTTGGTATCCGCCTCGGGTTGGTCCTTTGCCCTGATAATAAGCCAGCTGAGCTGCTTGCAATTTGACTCCTTCTTTTTCAGCTTTTGTCTTTTGATTGCTCTCTTGCTTCTGTTGTTGTCTTTCAGCGTGCTTGCAATGTTCGATAACCTGAATGAGGGGCCGTCTCCCATCAATGCATGTCATCCGTACCTGTTTATTGAGGGCAGGTACGAGTCCGTTTATTATGGCTGCTTTTAAAAGACTGTTGTATTCATCGGTGCCTAGTCGGAGTCCGCTGTGTTTGCGGAAGCACGTCTCCAATCTTTGTCTATATTCCTCTAGAGACTCTTTGGAGTGCTGTGTGCAGCTATGTATAGCATCCCAATCGGTCTTAGCAGGGTATTGCCGTTTCAATCTGTCCAGCAACTGTTCAAACTGCGGTTGATATTCTCCATCCCCTGCCGGTTTCCATGTCAGATTTTCGTCAAAATTATCTTCGATGTCCTCCCAGCGAAGCTTTAATTTGCATCGCATAATGTGCCCTATTTCAGCGGCAGAGGGTTTGTATTGACGCACAAGACGGGTCATCTGCTCGCTGAACTGAACTGCATCCTTAGTTGGGTCGGGCAAGTCTTTAGCAATGTCTTTAATCTCATCTTGTCTCCAGGTGCGCTGAATCAGGACCTCTGGCAGCCAGTCCTCATGTCCCGGTTGTCCTTCTGCCGGTCTTGGCTGTGGATTTGGGTACGCTGTCAGGGGGGCCATGATAATGGCGTTGTTCGGATTGCCTTTTGGTCCCGACCGTGTAGTGAGCGTGCTGGGAGATCCTGATGTCTCGGGGGATTCTGGCGATGGTAAGGAGCTCAGTCCAGGGGGCGGCGAAGGGGACCAAATCCATCGGGAACCACCCTGGAAACCTGTCGGGTTGCTTGGGGTGGATGTCAGAGGCGGAGGTGCGGGCAGCGGACTCTCAGCTGTGGGCGGAGGCTGTTGATGGACCTGGACGGGCCGGTCGGGCCGAGGAGCAGGAGCAGGGGCTGTGGAAACAGGAACACAATACGGGGGGGGGCAGTCTCTTTCCTCATCGTAATCTCTATTTCTCTGTCTTTTTTTTTTTTTTTCTTCCTCAGTACTATCTTTCTGACTTGCTTTTACCATTATGCCTTTAGCCTGCAATGCTATTTGTCGTTCAGCTTCTCGTTCCCATTTTCTATAACTATCCCAGTCAACTTTATTTTATTTTTTTTCTTTCTTTGTCTTCTCAAACTCTTCTAACTTTCCCCTACATTCTTGTAATTTTCTTTCACTCAGGGTCCCTTTTAATGGGAAATCAGCTATTTCATGCCACAGAACAACCTGGTCTACAACACCGCGACCCCATTTATCAGCCATCGTTCGTCCCGGTCCAACCAGCGGGTCCGGGAGACAGACCTCCTTTTTACTATTACTTGACCCCATTGTAATCAAAACCCACAGGCGCGCACACACACAATTATCAGATAACACTCATTCACTCACTCATTCACACGGTTATCTGTCGTCCACACTATATCACTGCCTATTTTTATTTGCACCACCTGCACAGAAAAATGACTTTTCTTAATTGACCATCCGACAGTGCGCTTGGTATATTGATCAACTACACTAGTAGTATGACTTTTTACAACTGTGCATTTAATTTTTTCAATTGTTATTTTTGGTTCAATATTTGGTATTTCATACGATATCTTTTTAACTAGTTTCATTTGTAATTACTTATTAGTATTATTCATAGATCAGTCGAATCACTTAATTTACCTGTTTCCGGATCAGGATTTCTATGTCTATTAGACAACAAAGTTCCCAGAACTTTTCTGCGCAGCCCGTTCCCAGAACGGGTTTTATCAGGTTCCCAGAACCTGAACCACGTGGTATATCTTATTTTTGTCCTCTAGACAATAGAGTTCCCAGAACTCTTTCTGCGCAGCCCGTTCCCAGAACGGGTTTTATCAGGTTCCCAGAACCTGAACCACGTGGTCTATCTTATTTTTGTCCTCTAGACAATAGAGTTCCCAGAACTCTTTCTGCGCAGCCCGTTCCCAGAACGGGTTTTATCAGGTTCCCAGAACCTTACCAATTGGTCTATTTTATGTATGAGGAAAACCAGTCTCACCCTTTGTCTTTGTTCGGTACGGCGTATCCGTCCACCGATGCTCCCAGCCGGGTTCAAGGCGGGTCCTTCTCCTCCGAAACTATTTCAGAGTGTGGTTCCCTGAGCCACTCCTAAGCAGCCCCCGTCGACGGTTAACCTCGAAGTCCCCGGGAACAATCAGCAAACGGAGCTAGCCGTCCCACCTGGGTCGCCAAGAAACTGTCGTGGAAATTCTAATAAAAGGAAGAGAGACTGCGAGTTCCAAACACACAGGCCTTTATTAAGTTTGCAAACTGAAAACACTCTCAACACACAGGGTGCTAGATAATCATCGAGCAGTGTTTCAACATACAGAGTTAGATCAGTTTCTTATATACCTTAAAACTGTCAGCAAGGCAGAGGGTTAGCCAATGATGATTCAGGTATTAGCATATAAGAGAAAACTTATAACTATGCATACTTAGCATAAAACTAAGCAAGCAGATAAAAAGGATGGGTGGTTTGGGTATACGTGCAAAAAGACACGTCTGGCTCATCCTTTTTTCTCACAGCCGCAGCTGCAGTGTAGGCATCTTGCGGTTCCTTATCTTTAGCAAAGCATACAAGGTTATGTGAGCAAGGTTATGGGAGTACAAAATGCCAGTACATTATGTCGAGTCAGTTCTATTCTCTGTAACATTTCTATTACAAAGTGCCTCCTATTTTCTGTTCTGAATGCCCCTTTATCTAATCTCCATTTGTGACCCCTGGTCCTTGTTTCTTTTTTCAGGTCAAAAAAGTCCCCTGGGTCGACATTGTCTATACTTTTTAGGATTTGGAATGTTTGAATCAGATCACCGCATAGTCTTCTTTGTTCAGGACTGAATAGATTCAATTCTTTTAGCCTGTCTGCATACGACATGCCTTTTAAACCCGGGATAATTCTGGTTGCTCTTCTTTGCACTCTTTCTAGAGCAGCAATATCCTTTTTGTAACGAGGTGACCAGAACTGAACACAATATTCTAGGTGAGGTCTTACAAATGCATTGTAAAGTTTTAACATTACTTCCCTTGATTTAAATTCAACACTTCTCACAATATATCCGAGCATCTTGTTGGCCTTTTTTATAGCTTCCCCACATTGTCTAGATGAAGACATTTCTGAGTCAACATAAACTCCTAGGTCTTTTTCATAGTTCCCTTCTTCAATTTCACTATCTCCCATATGATATTTATAATGCACATTTTTATTGCCTGCATGCAATACTTTACACTTTTCTATATTAAATGTCATTTGCCATGTGTCTGCCCAGTTCTGAATGCTGTCTAGATCATTTTGAATGACATTTGCTGCTGCAACAGTGTTTGCCACTCCTCCTATTTTTGTATCGTCTGCAAATTTAACAAGTTTGCTTACTATAGCAGAATCTAAATCATTAATGTAGATTAGGAATAGCAGATGACCTAATACTGATCCCTGTGGTACACCACTGGTTACCTCACTCCATTTTGAGGTTTCTCCTCTAATCAGTACTTTCTGTTTTCTACCTGTTAACCACTCCCTAATCCATGTGCATGCATTTCCTTGAATCCCTACTGCGTTCGGTTTGAGAATTAATCTTTTATGCGGGACTTTGTCAAAAGCTTTCTGGAAATCTAAACAAACCAATGTTGTATGCTTTGCAATTATCCACTGTCAATGTTGCATCCTCAAAAAAGTCAAGCAGGTTAGTTAGACATGATCTCCCTTTCCTAAAACCGTGCTGACTGTCTCCCAGGATATTGTTACCATATAGGTAATTTTCCATTTTAGATCTTATTATAGTTTCCATAAGTTTACATATAATAGAAGTCAGGCTTATTGGTCTGTAGTTACCTGGTTCGGTTTTGTCTCCCTTTTTGTGGATCGGTATTACGTTTGCAATTTTCCAGTCTGTCGGTACAACCCGTGTCAAAAGACTGTTGCATGTTCTTGGTTAGCGGTTTGTAAATAACTTCTTTCATTTCTTTGAGTACTATTGGGAGGATCTCATCCTCAGACTTGCTTGTGTGTTTCGGATAATTGTCTTGCTGCATGATCCAGCTGCGCTTCAGCTTCAGCTCATGGACAGATGGCCTGACATTCTCCTGTAGAATTCTCTGATACAGAGAAGAATTAATGGTTCCTTCAATGATGGCAAGGTGTCCAGGTCCTGATGCAGCAAAGCATCCCCCAACCATGACACTATCACCACCATGCTTGACCGTTGATATGAGGTTCTTACTGTGGAATGCAGTGTTTGGTTTTTGCCAGACATAACAGGGCCCATGTTGGCCAGAAAGTTCCACTTTTGACTCATCTGTCCATAGAACATTGTTCCAGAACTCTTGAGGATCATCCAGGTGCTTTTTGGCAAACTTGAGACGAGCATTCATGTTCTTCTTAGTGAGCAATGGTTTCCGCCTTGCTACTCTGCCATGAATCCCATTTTTGCCCAGTGTCTTTCTGATGGTGGAGTCATGAACACTGACCTTAGCTGAGGAGAGAGAGGCCTGCAGATCCCTGGATGTTGTTCTAGGGTTCTTTGTGACTTCCTGGATGATTTTACGCCTTGCTCTTGGAGAGATTTTGGCAGGGCGGCCACTCCTGGGAAGATTCACTACTGTCCCAAACTTTCTCCATTTGGACAATATGGCTCTGACTGTGGTTCGGTGGAGCCCCAGAGCCTTAGAAATGGCTTTGTAACCCTTTCCAGACTGATAGGCATCAACAACTTTTTTCCGGAGGTCTTCAGGAATTTATTTTGTTTGTGGCATGATGTGCCTCTAGAACCTGTGTGCTGACAACTTCACTCTGATGGTAAGGGCCAAAGTTAGTCAGATTTATATTGGGCAGGGCTGGTCCAAATCAGGCCTGGTTGTTAACCAAAGTACTCAAACAGTTGACCCTAATTATCCCTTTAATTGGGTTGAGTTAACGAGGGGGGGCAATAACTTTTTCACACCTGAAGATTGCATGTTTGATTACCTTGCACAACAAACAAATGAAAGAAGCACCAAAACTTTGGTGTCATTTTTTCTCTCAGACTCCCTCTATATACTACTACAAACCACAAAAAAATCTGACCAAATACAATGTGAAAAATGAGCAAAAATGCAGAAAATCAGACAGGGGGCATGTTGGAAAACATGGATCGAGAATTGATTAGCAGTTTGCTACGCATGTGGACTGGCAGAGCTATACTGGTGTTCTTTTCTGAAAAGAGACTAATATTGCAGATAGCAGACTGTTTGGTTCAAATTGCATGTACTGCTAACAATTGATAAGAGACCTTATACTACAAGCTTCTTGTCCAACATTGACTGCAAGCAAACAAGATAACAATGCTGTGGACCAGAAGGGGCCAGGCTCCAAGACTTTTGGAATACAAAGCATAAAGGAGCTAAAAGGCTCCCAGGGACTGCTGTTGGACCCAAAGGTTCACAGGGAGAATAAGAGATAATGCCACTGGACTCAAAGGGTCTCAGGCAAAATGGAGAGATATGAACAAGGAAGATGACAAAAACTAGATGTATGGACCTTTTGGGGCACCACCAGGGGTCTGAAGAATGCACTGAGTTCAGAGGTCGTCACACTAGACTACACACACAGACACACACACACACACACACACACACTAAATTAAATATATTGTAACAGAATAATGTGTTGTACCTTTGCTATTGGTTAAGTGTCAGAGAAAGAGGAGGTGGACCATCTATACAGAAGGGTATTTAATGTCATGCAAAAATTGTAAGAACGAGTATTCTGTTTGTCCTGTACCTGGGACCAGACTCCCTGCATATTTCAATAAACCTAACAACTGATTGAAGAAAAGGACTCTGTGCATTTTCTTGACTCTACTTACTCACCATCCTTTTTTTTTTAAGTTACATCATTGGCGAGCCAGTTGCGGACTGTTTCCTGATACTTTTTTTTTCCAAATACCGGGGGGGTTGATACCTGACTGCAGAGAAACCCATTTGCCCAGCCTGAATCCCGTGCGCACAGGACCAGGACAAAGCGAATGGACAGAGACTGCTTCTAACTTCTGACCAGACGGTGTGGAGAATCTTTGAATCAGGACTTCAGCTCGAACATATGACCACGTACATTGGTGAGCAGTTACTGGTTTATTGATTTATATGCAGTTTTTAGAATGTAGTGAGAATCAAGGGTAGAGTATGAAAGAGGACTTTTGACTTCTTGATAATTCATGTACATTGAGGACACAATTAGTTAAGTCAAGAGAGATTGACCACTGAACTAAAAGTGTATTGACTATTAGGACTTTATGTATGAAAGAGGACCTCTGGATTCCTAAAAAAGTCGGAGTAAATCATGTAGTGTTATGACGTGCCAGTAGAGTCTATTGGACTAGTTACACGGACTTGTATTGCTCAACAGGTACGAGCATACTCGGATTTATGTTTTATGTTTGTTTTTGAAAGGATTTGTTATACCTGTTTTGTCTTTGTTTTTACTGTTTGGTTTATAAGTCACGATAAGGGGGCAATAGGATAAGCCTCTTATTTAACTGTCCACATTAGGTGGTACAGATAAGGAACAATCAGAAAATAAGTTCCAGTTAAGCCCAAATAGCACATACAAAAGTGTAAATTAAATGTGCAATAAACCAAAATAAAAGTTTATGCTTCGTTAAGCATAGCTTTAAACACGGAATATTGGTAAAAACAAGACAAAACTAAAAAGTGTTGTTGTTTTTTTGTTAGTTTTGTGTTTTGTTGGGAGTCTGATCAACTCCAAATATGTTAGAAGATAATAGTGACGGTCATCGAATGGATGACTGGAGAATCTGGAGTATAGACTATGTTTTTAAACATGGCAAGGAGGGACCCTATACAAAAGACAGTAATGAACCAGTCAATACTATAGGGCAGGAATGTGTGTCTCGGAATGGAAAAGAAAAGCATAAGAAAGTGAAACAGGCTAATTGCGTAAGAGCGATGAGGCAAACTATTGAAGAATTGAAAACAAGATATGATTTTACAAGGGAAAATTGTAAGAAATTATCTGTTGAGAATGAAGGTTTGCATGAGGAAATTAAGCGATTAGAATCAGGTACAAGTGCTTCGATGGTTGAAAGGAAATTGGCTGCCACACAACAATTAGAGATGCGTAAGGAAAACGCAACCCAAAAACAACAATTGATAGATTGTCAGAGAAAGATAAGTAATTTGGAATCAAGTTTGAAAAATGCACGGATTGCATATCAGGAATTATGGAATGTGTCTGGAGAAAACAAAGACAGACACATTGTACAAGAGTTGAAGGAGGTACGTAAAAAAGCACGTGAACAACGACAGAATAATAAGGTTTTGCAGCGCAGAATTGCAGCATTGGGATTGGTTGATAATGAGCAAGAAACAGATAGTGAGGATAGTGATGGTCCTGAGGACTGGGATCCTAAACAGGAGAGTGAAGAGGATGAAGAGGTGGAGGACTTAGATGAGTTAGAGGACTTTGCTATAGCACCTGAGGAGGTTCAGTATCAAGAGGAAGACGCTAGAGGGGACTATATGTCCAGTATTGCAGAAAATGTTAAATCAAGGAGGCGCAATACTGAAAGAACAGAACCGAAAGGGAGAGTATATTTTGCAGGCAAATATGTCAAAACAGCTCCTGTAATGACTCGTAGGATACGCACAACTGATACTTTGGACCAGCAAACTGGAATAACTACATATAATTATGCTGATGAACAGGTCAATAGGGATTTGACATTGTCAGAATTGGCTTTGATGAAAGAACAGTTGCCCAAATGGGATGGTAATACAGATCCTACACCTTTGTGTGAAAAACTGCGTGGTATACAACGTACGTTTAATCTCACTGACAGGGATTGTTGCAGAATCCTGAGTTCAGTATTACCAGTTGAAGTGATTGCACCAACTGAATTTACACCACCAGGTGCTAACCCACAATATCCAGGACATGATGAGAGAGTTAGATTAATGTGTGTGGCTGCTAATTATCGTCATGCACCAGATCTCAGTAAGGTTCTTAACGCTGTTCCCAAAAAGGGACAACATCCTACTGACTTCATTCGAAGTTTTGTGCAAACGTATAATACCCACAGAGAGAGAGCTGCAGCAAGAGTTGCTATTACAGATGATAAGGCCATGTTCTGGCAGTTGGTAATCAATAAATATAAAGACTTAGTCTCTCCTACATGCAAGCATCTATTGATACAGTACAGCAGGGCACTGTCAGTAGACCCTGTGCCACAAGGTACAGGGCAAGGCATACATGATTGTTTAAGAGACTGGAATGAGTCGGAAACAGATAAAGCAGCATTGCAAGCAACACACCAATATCCAGAATTGGCTTCAAAGGGAAATAGGTAGTACAATAAAAGATTACAAAGAGCGAATAGCCGAACGAATGTATGAAGGTAATGAGAAACGTAGGAAGAGGGGGCTTTTTGATGAAATAGCAGGCTGGTTTGGTGCAGGAAATTCTGTTGCAAACAGCTGGGATATTTATCAAATGTCAAAAGGGCAAACTTGGATAGCAAGTACTGTGGGAGAAGGAATAGAAAGATTGGGGAATGGACAGATGTATGTAAATCAAGGGATTAGACTCCAGGGTACAGCTATATATGAGCTAATGGATGGAACAGAGTTAACCCTGCGCAATTTGACCAAAGCAATAGATTGTAGAATATTTGCGGGTGACCTTTTAAAAACAATGAAGGAAGAAATAATGGACATTAGGCTAAGAGTGGTACCTAGACATGCAGAGGAGGAACTCAGGTTGAGGTTGGCAATGATCCACCCTGATCAGACTGACCTCCTGGGAGCTAGTTTAGTGTGGCCAAAGGAGAATGGCAAGGAACCACCTGGTCACATAGGGTTCTATCTCTCAATACCATACATGGATCCTAATAACCAGTATAAAGACAGTTTGAAGATTAGACCGATAGGAGTACTACACAATGAGACAGTGATAGTTTGGGAAAAGGCTACATGGAAAGTTCAACGAGGGAACTGGAGTGGTGTGGTGCATGAAGCATGCTGTTATGAAACAAATAGTCATGTAGTTTGCCGGTGTCCTGCAATCACCGGAATTAATAGAAATATAAGCACTGAATTAGAGGTACATCCACTAGAGGGGTGGAAAAAAGCAGTGCAGGTTGGGAAATATCAATGGTTGAGTAACCATACCAATTTTAAGTATGGAGATTTAACTTGTCAGACTTCTCCAGGATTTTGTTTTGCTCCAACACATGCAGTTCAGATGGGAGATATATATATATATACCTGAACCTGAAGTAGAGGAGTTCCAAATTACCGCTTGGTGGGATGACCCATATCTAGATTCATATTCAGTCATTTTTTCTCAAGTGCACAAATTGGTTAAAATAGCCCTACAAAGAGGGGAACAGAAGCTGCTCAAAGCTAAGGTCGAAGTTGATTTGGCACAATTAAAAGCCACCGTATTGAAACGATATGCATGGTCAGGGCAGGCCTTAGGGCACACTTTTGGGGATTATATTGTTTTAATAATACTGTTAATAGTAATAGTATTGATCTTGTGGAATAGCATTCAGTGTTTTTGGTGGAAAAAACAACACCGACAGTTAGAAAGGACCATTGGCAGATGGGAAACTGTAAACTTACTGGGAGCCACCATGAATAAGAAATAACACCTGTGTGCAATGATATTAACTGTATTTACTGTATTGTTGTGTTATTTCTATGTTTATTTTTCATTTTTTGTTTTGTTGTGTTTTTGCTTATAGCACACTTACATATAGAAACAGCGAAGGCAAGGTAGATACCTACACATAATGTAGAGATTTAGAATGAGAGGAACATGCTTCACTATAATATATTATACGAACATGTTTCTTGATGTGACTACTCAGAACCAGCAAAGAGGACATCTGAGGGCTCGGGATCACGTCAGCAACTTGGTTGTAGCGGGTCACCCCCCTCCATCTTATATTCTAAAAGTAGGGTATGTTGGAAAACATGGATCGAGAATTGATTAGCAGTTTGCTACGCATGTGGACTGGCAGAGCTATACTGGTGTTCTTTTCTGAAAAGAGACTAATATTGCAGATAGCAGACTGTTTGGTTCAAATTGCATGTACTGCTAACAATTGATAAGAGACCTTGCGTCTACAAGCTTCTTGTCCAACATTGACTGCAAGCAAACAAGATAACAATGCTGTGGACCAGAAGGGGCCAGGCTCCAAGACTTTTGGAATACAAAGCATAAAGGAGCTAAAAGGCTCCCAGGGACTGCTGTTGGACCCAAAGGTTCACAGGGAGAATAAGAGATAATGCCACTGGACTCAAAGGGTCTCAGGCAAAACGGAGAGATATGAACAAGGAAGATGACAAAAACTAGATGTATGGACCTTTTGGGGCACCACCAGGGGTCTGAAGAATGCACTGAGTTCAGAGGTCGTCACACTAGACTACACACACAGACACACACACACACACACACACACTAAATTAAATATATTGTAACAGAATAATGTGTTGTACCTTTGCTATTGGTTAAGTGTCAGAGAAAGAGGAGGTGGACCATCTATACAGAAGGGTATTTAATGTCATGCAAAAATTGTAAGAACGAGTATTCTGTTTGTCCTGTACCTGGGACCAGACTCCCTGCATATTTCAATAAACCTAACAACTGATTGAAGAAAAGGACTCTGTGCATTTTCTTGAATCTACTTACTCACCATCCTTTTTCTTTTAAGTTACATCAGGGCAAAAACTTTTTCACGGCACTGTATGTACATATATTTGATACAAAATGGATACAATGCAATTACAGTGCAAAGGCAAGCAAACACACTACCTTACAATTATGTAGTTTACGACATGTAAGGAAAGACGAGCAAACAAAGCAAAACAGTTTAGATTTTTTTTAATTTTTTTTTTTAATTTAGTCGTCGCCAATTTTTTACCCCGGTTTTCTCCCCAGTTTAGTATGCCCAATTATTATCTGTATCCTCGGCTCAACGCTCGCAACCCCCCCGCCGACTCGGGAAACGGACGCTGGAACACGCGTCCTCCGAAATGTGCTCCTGCCAAGCCGTCATTTTTCGCACTGCAGATCCACAGCAATGCCACCAGACCTATAGTGCCGGAGGACAACACAGATCTGGCGGCTCCACTGCAGAGCCACAGGCGCCCTATCGGCCACAGGGGTCGCTGATGCGTGGTGAGCCGTGGATTTCCCTGCCGACCTAAGCCCTCCCTACCCGGGCAGCGCTCAGCCAATTGTGCGCCGCCCCCTAGGAACTCCCGGTCACGGTCGACTGTGACATAGCCTGGATTCGAACCTGTGATCTCCAGGCTATAGGGCACATCCTGCACTCCGCGCGGAGCGCCTTTACTGGATGCGCCACTCGGGAGCCCCCCAGTTTAGATTTTAATATTACGCAGGGTGACTTCAAATACAGAAACCTTGATGCATTTCCCATTTTCTTCTTCAAAAAAATTAGTTCGTTTTTACATTGTGTGTCATTTGCATACATAAATAAATAAAATAAACTGAATAAACAAACAAACAAACTGTTTCGTTTTTATGTCTGTGTTTAATTTGGAACCTCCTGTCTTGTCTAGTGCTCTGTGTGTGTGTGTGTGTCTGAATACGAGAGAGAAATGAAACAATGTATTCTTGCTTTAAATGAGTTGCTGCTATATTAAACTATGTAACAGTGTAATGCCTGAGAAAGAACGACTGAACCCTTGAAACAATGTATCGAATTGAAGTATTTGGCTGAAACGCTGCAACTAACAGACAGCACTAGTTTGTGCAATATGAGAATTGAAACAAAACTGTGTTTTAAATAAATTTGACTATTTTACATCCCCGACATTTTTATTGTGTGTTTGTGTTGTACTTGGTCAAGACCTTATCCTCTGGCCCAAATAAAATAACCTGGTTCTTACAACCTAAAATCTTTAACTTAATCTGAAGGTAGTGTCTTCAGTGGTGTAGACGGCTACCATAAATTATATTTCTAACCCAGTTTATCCCTCGCTACAGTATGACCTTTATTGCTAATTAGTAGCGGAATGTTTAGTCACCAACGAGGTATTTACTGTTGAAGTCTAATTGAATATATGGCTTTCAAATGTGGAGCTTGGCACAAAACCTGTGATTTTTCATTTGTCTAAATTACACTGTAGCCTATAATATTCTGTGCACAGAGGGAGCACATTTACTCATGTAACAGGAGGAGGAGGAGGCGTTTTGGGCAGGGGTGTGTTGGGGGTTATTGTTGGTTGTTCCGCGAGGGAGGGAGGGAGCAATTACTGAATGGCTGGATATGGTGAGCACGGGTGTGGAGGGTGATTGTGGGGTTATCTGGGGGGGTTATTATTGGGCTTTGTAGTGGCTGCCGGGGTTTACAAATAACTTTAGTCTTTTATTTGCTCAGAGTTCCTGTTACCTTTTGTCTTATTAATTTAATAAACACTAGCTTGAGATGTAAAAAAAAAAAATCTGACATGCTCCACCTCATTCGTACCCACAGAGGTTGTATCTTACATTAAAGGCTAATGAAACCCCAATCTCATCATGCCCAACAGATACCACATTAAAAATGAGATTCAGTTTAACAATCCGACCTACATCTCACTCGTTTTACATTGCAATCTTAATATCACACATTTACTACTGCCTCTTGCATCTCACACTAAAAACAACACTAGCTTGTTAAAGTGAACAATCAACAATTTCTATGTGGTTACACAGTCAACATCTTAAAAGTACACACACATTTTTCTTATATTATGACCATTAAAATATGTAATATGATAATATGACGAATTCTCTCTCTATTAGTGATGCATGGACATCACTGGGCAGCAGTGTGGAGTAGTGGTTAGGGTTCTGGACTCTTAAGCAGAGGGTCGTGGGTTCAATCCCAGGTGGGGGACACTGCTGCTGTACCCTTGAGCAAGGTACTTTACCTAGATTGCTCCAGTAAAAACCCAACTGTATAAATGGGTAATTGTATGTAAAAATAATGTGATATCTTGTAACAATTGTAAGTCGCCCTGGATAAGGGCGTCTGCTAAGAAATAAATAATAAGAAGAAGGGCATGGGAACCCAGGAGCAAGCTACTGTTCTCTAACCCCTATATTCTCATAATTCAGTCTACAACAACATCCAGTGTACCACACAACCTGGAATGGTTGTCAATGCTAAGCACATTCAGCAGGTTACAAAAGTCATGACATTTTGGAGAAATGAGTACAGAGTTCTCAGCATACTGCATGGACTATTAAACTGATTATTATAAAGTACAAATACAGAATCTTTCAAAATCTGGTTTCAAACAGCACCAGATAAACGGTTCCACATCTAAGACATAGAACCGTTTTTGCTCAATTTTGTTTTCCTGAAAGTATAACACATAGCTGAAATGTGCTTCTAGTGCTTAATCACTAAAAACAAGATCTGGTCAATAACATGATATTCTCTGTCGTCACTGAATTTGTAGGCAAATGTAGTGTTCTGATCCAGTACAGTATTAAAGTACTAATCAGTGGCTCTTTGCAGGTGTTTCTATCAAGGCTGAAAAGTGTAGTTTTTATAGACAGTAAAACTCAACGAACATCCCCTCGGCTGAATACCTATTCTTGAATTTGCAGTAGATCAATTCATATTAACCCATTTCATGCAGGAAATGGGCAATTAAAGGTCGGTTAACACTTCAGACTGTGTTTGTAAGTATAGGCTACTCACTGTATTATATGTGTCATTTTTTTTCGTCTCCTGTGCAGCAATGGGAAATGAAAGATGGGTTCGGTGGGTTTTTTCAGCAGTGTTATGTTGTTCCCACTTAGTTGTATTGGGTGTATCATTTTCATACTCTGTGCAGCTTCGGCACCCTGTGTTCTGGGCGGTTTTGTCTATACAGCTGTTTATTGCACGGAACGGGAAATGAAAGGTCGGTTCGGTTGGTTTTTTCAATAGTGTTATGATGTCCTCACTTAGTTGTATTGTGTGTATCATTTTCGTCGTCTTTGCACCTTCGGAACCCCGTGTTCCGGGAGCTTTTTGGTGATAAAAAGAGGGTTCTGGCCCGGAACGTGTTAATGAGAGCGCGTTATTAATCGGTTCTGATTGTTAAAATATTCTTCTCATATGTCTGTAACTTTTTATGCTGTTTTTAAAAACAATTGAATTCATTAAAGTACCGTTCCTGGCCTTTCCATCTTGTTCTGGCTTTTACCCCATCCCCTTAAGTTGTACCTTCTTTCCTTTGCTGTCTTCCACAACGAAATCCCTATGGTCACGGGCACATTCTTCTGGAGTTTTAGTTTGTAGGCATTTTTGTACATTTAGCCACAATTCTGTTTTAAATCCTCTGTATTTTAACTGTAATACAGTTTTAAATCCCGCTACCAAGCCTCCATCCTGATTGTAATCATATTTTAAATCTTGCAAGCGGAGTCTCCAATAGCAATGTAGGACTGTGCTGTCACTCAGTAGTTTGGGCGGGTTTAAAGTATTCAGAACTAATCAATGATAGATACAAGTCAGGAAGGTGGGACATTGCCCGGCAGCACTGGGAAATGCATTTTATTATTTTTGCAGTAGGTTTTTATTTTTTTTAATGTGAAAAGGGTAAAGTCAACGTGAATAGATTAACCATTTCCACAGTTTTTCCCGTGTTTATTGGCTATCCACTGATTTTAATATTTTTTGTATCGGGTGTTTTATCAGGTAAAACAGAAAATCAGAAGGAGGGGTTTTTGAAAATTACAGTTTTGTTAGTAAAATAATATACAGCTACAGTGTGCATGTATTACAAATCCATTAGTAAATTAAACTATTCTAATAATAAAAGTTAAATAACTGAACCAACCCTTGCAAGGTTAACCCAGGTCCCATAATGCAGACTCTAGATCTTCCTACAAAGAGCTTCCTTAAAGAAATAAACTGTGTGTAAATAACTAACTACCCTTTGACAGAATGTCCCAGGCCCCATAATGCAGACTCTGAAAACTGCACGCAGGGATTAGTTTGCAGTCAGGGTGGTAACAGTTTTGGCAACAAAAACACAGTACCATTTTGGAGCTTTATAGCCAAAGGTGTCGACAGTTACAAAAGATTATGAAAAATAGTTTGTTTTTTTTAATGGGCATTTGCTTCTCTTTTTAACATATGGGAACATTTCTAGCCTCCCAAACTTAAAGCAATTAATTAATTAATTAATTAATTAATTAATTAAATGTTCCCTCTTCTGGTGCTGGCTCCAAATATAAATCATTGGATCTTTCTTTTTGCAAAGAGCAAGAGCATTGGCTATGGCTAACAAGCCACAGTCACTGCTGCCCTGTTGCAAATGAACATCAACATGTTCTAAGATGATCAATGGATCAGCAGAGTTCAGCATGATACTTACAGAGCGTTTCAGCTCTTGGGTGACAGTACTACTGTCACAAAGACGGCCGGAGTGGGTGGCGTCAGACCAGAAGCAGGAAATAAACAGACAGAGACTTGTGGTTTGGACAGAAAATAAAAGGTTTTAACACAACAAAACACAGGACACGGCACTTGCGCCAAAATAAATAGACAAACAAAACGTACTAAACAGACAAACAAACACGGTGAGCAGATACTTTACTACTATTATTTTAACAATTACTACCTCCGTCTCCAATCCCGTTCTCCACTCACCGAACACCCAACCCTGAGTGAAAGAAACGTGCATCTATATATACTGTTGTGCTGGGATTCAATTACTAATTAATTATTCACTTGAATCCCAGCACGTGAATTAATTCTGTGCAACCCCGTGCTCACATATTACATTTAACCAGCACGTGAAGTGATTTGTGCCCTCCTCGTGCCTAAATACAAATCTACACTTTTTAAATCACACGTGAAACACAGACCCGTTTATATCCCGTGTACCAATCTATACACCAACATTAACACACGCAACATACAACACATAATATGCACACAGGGGCGGGGCACATTGCCACATATACCCCCCTGTGCAAAGCACACATGGCCTCAACGGCCACCTCCCCCCTTAAAAATCCAGCAGTCCAGGACAAAGTCTCGGGCTGGGAAGGGAGGCTTCAGTGGGCCCATGGCTGGCCATGCTGTCAGCACCCCTGCCGGTAGTGGCACGGCTGACAGCCTGCTGGTCCATGCCTGCAGCGAAATTGCTGCGGGGATGCTGGTCTCCTGACCTCTCCCCTTTCTTCGTAGCCGGTAGCTCCCCTTGGTGGGGCTCCGACCACAGTACTTCCGGCAGCAAAGAAGCTGCAGTGGAGCAGGTCTCCGGACCTCCCCACAATCTCCGCAGCGAAACTGCTGCAGTGGGAGCAGGTCTCCGGACCTCCCCACGATCTCCGGCAGCGAAACTGCTGCAGTGGGAGCAGGTCTCCGGACCTCCCCGATCTCCGGCAGCGAAACTGCTGCAGTGGGAGCAGGTCTCCTGACCTCCCCACGATCTCCGGCAGCGAAACTGCTGCTGGGGTTGGTGGTCTCCAGACCTCCTCCCCCTTCTTCATGGCCGACAGCTCCCCTTTCTGGGGCTCCGGCCACCGTACTCCCTGTGGTGGAGGTACGGGAAGCAGAGACAGCTCCTGCTGTTATGCTTCTGGCGGTGGTGGAGGCAGAGGCAGCTCCTGCTCCTCTGCTCCTGGCGGTGGTGGAGGCAGAGGCAGCTCCTGCTCCTCTGCTCCTAGTGGAGGAAACGGTGGAGGTGGCGGAGGCAGAGGCAGCTCCTGCTCCTCTGCTCCTGGCGGTGGTGGTGGCGGAGGCAGAGGCAGCTCCTGCTCCTCTGCTCCTAGTGGAGGAAGCGGTGGAGGTGGCGGAGGCAGAGGCAGCTCCTGCTGCTCTGCTCCTTGCGGTGGAGGCAGAGGCCATGGGGCTGATGCTGGCCACCAGAGGGGAGGCTGTGGCGGTGCTGGCTCCTCTGCTGTGGCGGCTGGGCTGGTGTGCGCCGTGCTCCTTCAGCAGCATAAATAGAGGCTGCTGGGGACACCAGCATCCTGCCCTTCTCCCCCCCAGAAAAATTCAGGGGGTTGAGCCTTCAATTCCTCCCCTTCTGGCTCTTGGGACGGCAGCGATGGCTCCTCCCCCTTTAGCTCTCGGGATGGCAGCAGCAGGTGCACCAACAGGCATGCTTCCTCTGCTGGTGTAGATGGGGACAGCAGGCATTGTTCTTCTGCTGGTGGAGGTGGAACCAGCAGGTATTCTCCCTCTGCTGGCAGCTTGGGTCCTAGGGCTGTGGAAGCCCCGACTTCCCTCTCTTGGGCTGTGGGCGCACCGACTCCTCCCTTTTGGGCTGTGGGCGCACCGACTCCTCCCTTTTGGGCTGTGGACGACCGACTCCTCCCTTTTGGGCTGTGGACGACCGACTCCTCCCTTTTGGGCTGTGGACATTCGGGCTCCCCCCACTCAGGCGTAGGACGTTCGGGCTCCTCCCACTCAGGCGTAGGACATTCGGGCTCCTCCCACTCAGGCGTAGGACGCTCGGGCTCCTCCCGCTTGGGCTGTGGACGCTCAGGCTCCTCCCGCTTGGGCTGTGGACGCTCAGGCTCCTCCCGCTTGGGCTGTGGACGCTCAGGCTCCTCCCGCTTGGGCTGTGGACGCTCAGGCTCCTCCCGCTTGGGCTGTGGAGGCAAAACCAGCAGGCATTCTTCCTCTGCTGGTGGAGACGGGGACAGCAGGCATTCTTCCTCTGCTGGTGGACCTGCTACCTGGGCTGCTGTTCCACTTATAACTGCCTCCAGGTAGCTGAGGACCAACCCCACACCTTCCTCCCAGGTGCTTACGGTCTGTTCCCTCTCATACGCCTCCCATCGCTCTCTGTCCATAAACCGCAGGAACCGGACGGCTACTGGTATTGACTGGGCCTCCAGCCCAGCATTCTCAGGATCCAGTCCCGCACTTTGATGGCGCCTTCTGCCATTTTTTTTTTTTTTTTTTTTTTAATCCAAAAATGCGGTTCCTGCTCTGGCCTGAGTCCTGGCGGCGCTGTAAATCCCACGCAGGACACCACGTGTCACAAAGACGGCCGGAGTGGGTGGCGTCAGACCAGAAGCAGGAAATAAACAGACAGAGACTTGTGGTTTGGTGAAGCTGAGCGAATGCTTTCGCTCAGCATTTAATAAACAGGACAGAAAATAAAAGGTTTTAACACAACAAAACACAGGACACGGCACTTGCGCCAAAATAAATAGACAAACAAAACGTACTAAACAGACAAACAAACACGGTGAGCAGATACTTTACTACTATTATTTTAACAATTACTACCTCCGTCTCCAAACCCGTTCTCGACTCACCGAACACCCAACCCTAAGTGAAAGAAACGTGCATCTATATATACTGTTGTGCTGTGATTCAATTACTAATTAATTATTCACTTGAATCCCAGCATGTGAATTAATTCTGTGCAACCCCGTGCTCACATATTACATTTAACCAGCACGTGAAGTGATTTGTGCCCTCCTCGTGCCTAAATACAAATCTACACTTTTTAAATCACACGTGAAACACAGACCCGTTTATATCCCGTGTACCAATCTATACACCAACATTAACACACGCACGCAACATACAACACATAATATGCACACAGGGGCGGGGCACATTGCCACAACTACTCATGCTGTCATAGACCTGAACAGCAGAATCAGACTGTGAATGCACATTTGAGACTGGTATCCAGTGGCTGTCCTGTATAAGGAAAAATTGATGAAACCTGAAAAACAATATTAGTGAAGCCAAAAATATGTTTATTGGTGTAATACAAGAATAGAACTATTTGAAGAATGCAGAGACAAATGCTCTGGGTCACAGCGGATGGAATCTGTGCCACAGACAATGGCTGCAATCACTTTTTAATAATATAGAACACTCCCCTATAATGACATCATTTGAGACCCTTCCCCACCTAAACCTGTGTACGTGGCCAGTCCCCAAGCCTCACAAACATTCCTCTAGTCTCTTATCTCTGAGATTCTCCCATCCCCCCATGCAACCAAAACAGAGCAGAACAGAGACCCTTTCCACAAATGCCCATAAATGGTCATATTTGCTGTCTCTCTAGCCGAACTGTAATTTATTGAGACAGACCCTGTATTCCAAAATATCCCACCTAAACTCTGTGCTCAATATCTCTCCATTGAATGTACCATACATCCCAAATAGTTTACAATATATATATATTATATATATATATATATATACACACACACTGAGTGTACAAAATATTAGGAACACCTTCCTAATATTGAGTTGCACCCCCTTTGCCCTCAGAACAGCCTCAATTCGTCGGGGCATGGACTCTACAAGGTGTCGAAAGCGTTCCATGGGGATGCTGGCCCATGTTGACTCCAATGCTTCCCACAGTTGTGTCAAGTTGGCTGGTAGTGGATCTCTATTCCGAATAGCTCGTTCCATCTCATTCCACAGATGCTCAATTGGATTGAGATCTGGTGACTTGGCAGGCCACTGCAGTAAGCTGAATTCACTGTCATGTTCGTGGAACCATTCCTGGACAATCCTAGCCTTGTGACATTATCCTGCTGAAAAAATCCATTAGCAGATGGATACACTGCTGCCATGATGGGATGCACCTGATTGGCAATGATGTTCAGATATCCTGTGGCATTCAAACGTTGCTCCACTTTTATCAAGGGGCCCAATGTGTGCCATGAAAACACACCCCACACCATCACACCACCACCACCAGCCTGCAATGTTGACACGCGGCATGATGGATGCATGTACTCATGTGGTTTTCTCCATACCCTAGTCCTCCCATCAGCGTGAAACAGCAGGAACCTGGATTCATCAGACCAGGCAATGTTTTTCCAATCCTCCAGTGTCCAGTGTTTTCGTTCCTTAGCCCACTGCAACCGCAGTTTCTTGTGTTTTGCTGAAAGAAGTGGAACTCTGTTAGGTCGTCGGCTGCCATATCCCATTTGTGTCAAGGTACGATGAGTTGTGCATTCTTTTATGGGTCTTTCAGCACCAATGTTGTACTGGACTGTCAGTTGACTAACTGTAGCCCGTCTGTTGCTCTGCACAATTCATGTCAGCCTCCTTTGGCCTCTTTCATCAATGAGCCGTTTTCGACCACTGGCCTGCCGTTGGCTGGATGTCCTTTGGGTGGTGGACCATCCTTGATACACACGGGAAACTGTTGAGCGTGAAAAACCCAGCAGCGTTGCAGTTCTTGACACACTCAAACCGTCGCACCTGGCACCTACTACCATACCCAGTTCAAAGGCACTTACTGTAAATCTTTTGTCTTGCCCATTTATCCTCTGAATGGCACACATAAACAATCCATGTCTCAATTGTGTCAAGGCTTAAAAATCCTTCTTTAACCTGTCTCCCCTTCATTTATACACTGATTGAAGTGGATTTAACAGGTTACATCAATAAGGGATCATAGCTTTCACCTGGATTCACCTCGTCAGTCTATTTCATGGAAAGAGCAGGTGTTCCTAATGTTTTGTACACTCAGTGTGTATATATATATATATATATATATATATATATATATATATATATATATTGTGAAGGGTTTTAGTCCTTCGGGTTCTTTTTCAGCACTTTAAATGACCCAGCCACACACAAAACTTGATTTTTTTAAAAGCGCTGTTGCGCTATTTTTTTTAATAGTCACAAAACCAAAATAAACAAAACAAACACTTAGCTCTTTTTACGAGCACTAACTAACACACAGGTACACCCTGACTACAAGTGGGACAGCTAGGCTGTTTCCCCACCAAACAGTAAATAAAACCACACAGGTTTAATACAATACCCTTTACCTCACGACTGCTAGAAGCAGAGCACCTCTTTCTGCCTCCTTCTACTCAGCAGCCTAGAGCAGACTGACTGCTCTCCTTATAAACCCTGCACCTGGCTCTAATTTACAATCATAACCAGGTGCAGGTGATAATTAACAATAAAACAATTAACAGAAAAACAATTAAACCATAAGCAAATTAACAAAATGTGCATACGCACATGTTTTCTGCAGGGAGGATATTAACCCCCTCCCTGCTGTGTTACACATCCTCCCCCTCAAGTGTGCAACACTGATCGGCCATTCCAAGGCCACCCCCTCCCCTAAAACACAACCACCCACCCTCGAGTCCACAAATGTCCATTTTCGCCCTCTTCCACGGGCGGACTTGAGGGTGGATCGGTCCACATCCCGGCCCAGCCAGGTAAGGACCGCGCACCGGCGACGAGGGACCCCAACAGGCTGACAGGGGCGACCGGAGCGTAGGCCGGGGCACTGGAGGATGCAGCAGTGGACAGAGGTCTTCCCCTGGGAACCGGTGCAGTGATGTCCGATCACCCAGGGGAAGCGAAGCAGCTAACAGGGGGAGCAACAGCGACGTCTGGCAGCAGCCCAGCGACGTCTGGGTGCTCGGGGAGAGCGGAGCAGGGAACCAGGGGCAGAGCTGTGGCCAGTGTTGCAGACTCCTGGGCTCTAGGTCCAGCACAGGGAGGTCCAGGAAGGCCGGCAGGGTGTCCAGGAGCAAGGGGCGAGGGACCGGACGCAGCGACGCCGGACTGGACCGTAGGGGTGGTGGTCGGGGCTGTGGTGGAGGTATTTCGCCTCCCTGTGGGCTCCGGAAGCGGCGGCTCCTCCCTCTGGGCTCCAGGCGCGGTGCTCCTCCCTCTGGGCTCCGGAAGCGGCTCCTCCCCTGTGGGCTCCGGAAGCGGCGGCTCCTCCCCTCTGGGCTCCGGAAGCGGCGGCTCCTCCCCTCTGGGCTCGGAAGGCGGCTCCTCCCTCTGGGCTCCGGAAGCGGGCTCCTCCCTCTGGGCTCCGGCAGCGGCTCCCCCCTGGGCTCCGGAAGCGGCGGCTCCTCCCCTCTGGGCTCCGGAAGCGGCGGCTCCTCCCCTCTGAGCTCCGGAAGCGGCTCTGGTTCCACTACCAGTGTTTCCTCACCCAGCTCTTGCTCTGTTGCAGACGGTTCTGGTTGTGCCACAGGCCACTCCCATTTCAGCGCAGCCCAGTCCGTCTTCTGGATCAGCAGTTCCAACTCTGTCTGTTCTGTCGGTTTTTGTGGGGGTAACCCTCGCTCTCGCCTTCGCCTCTCATTCTCCTCTCGTTGCCTGCGGTTGGCCTCTTCTTGTTCCGCAACCATCTGTTTAAGCATTTTAATCACATCTAAACAGTCTTCTGTCTCCATTTTTATTGTCCTCGGGTCAGTAGTGCTATCCCACCGCTGCCACCATATGTGAAGGGTTTTAGTCCTTCGGGTTCTTTTTCAGCACTTTAAATGACCCAGCCACACACAAAACTTGATTTTTAAAAGCGCTGTTGCGCTATTTTTTTTAATAGTCACAAAAACCAAAATAAACAAAACAAACACTTAGCTCTTTTACGAGCACTAACTAACACACAGGTACACCCTGACTACAAGTGGGACAGCTAGGCTGTTTCCCCACCAAACAGTAAATAAAACCACACAGGTTTAATACAATACCCTTTACCTCACGACTGCTAGAAGCAGAGCACCTCTTTCTGCCTCCTTCTACTCAGCAGCCTAGAGCAGACTGACTGCTCTCCTTATAAACCCTGCACCTGGCTCTAATTTACAATCATAACCAGGTGCAGGTGATAATTAACAATAAAACAATTAACAGAAAAACAATTAAACCATAAGCAAATTAACAAAATGTGCATACGCACATGTTTTCTGCAGGGAGGATATTAACCCCCTCCCTGCTGTGTTACAATATATATATATATATATATATATATATATATATATATATATATATATAATATATGCAGTATTTAGTTGAGTGTACACGTTATTTACAGCCTTGGTCTGTTATAACACTCGATCTGACTAATAGTTATAGTATTTGCTGGTGGTGGAATCTTAATCTCTTTTGAGGAACTTTGGGGTTTAGTTGATTTCAGTGGTATTGCTGATACAACTTGTATGTGTTTTGCCGTTGGTCTGGAAACGTGAATCTTATTGTGGATTATTACTCAGTGGTAACGTGAGTCCGCCATTTTCCTAGCGCAGTCAACAAATAATTTGTATTATTATGAAAGTGTAATCTTTATTGAGAAACTTTGTGGTTGGTTAAAATTCAGTGGTGATGTTATTTGATTTTTCAGAGCGACAGCGTGTGGAAGCGACAGCGTGGGAAAAGTACAGTCGTGGACAAGTACAGCGCAGTTAGAAGCAGAAAGGAGGAATTACATATTTAAATTACATCTTAAATTGCTTTAAATCAGAAAACATTGCAGCTTAAAATCTAACAGCTGTGTGTCTTTTTCTGATAACAAGCTGAAATTTGGAGCAGCTGATTCAAATTCCGCGCCGTTCTGAGACACGGGGGAGGGGCGGAGCCCACAGCACAACACAGTAACAAACAAAAGGCAGCCAGTTTTCAGAGCTTTAGTGTGTGGAAGCGACAGCGTGGGAGAAGTACAGTCGTGGACAAGTATAGCGCAGTTAGAAGCAGTTTGAAAGCAGGTTGACAGCTGCAGAAGCTAAACTGAACTTCCAAAAAAAAAAAAAAAATAACAAATAACAAAAAAATAAATAAATAAAACATGGTCTTCAAGCCAGTAATCTGTGACAACTGCATGATGTGGGAAATCCGAGAAAACCCAAAGGAGCTCAACCAAGTGTGTGTAAAGTGCCACACGATCCAGGACTTGCTTCAACGAGTAAGTCTGTTAGAAATGCAGCTGGAGGAAATGAGACAGCAACAGGAGCTTGAGGAGCTGACACACCCACAATTCATGGAAGTCTGCACCCCTAGCAGACTGAAAGCCACCAGGGAGATGGAAGAGAGTCAAAACAGCTGAGTTCAGATAGGCAGAAGCAGGGAAAAAAAGAAACTTCATCAAACACAACCACCAGAAATCCAAACATCCAACAAATTTGAGCCACTTCAACATTTAGATGACAAAACCAACATCAAGAGAATGAAAGGAACAACATCCTGGACCCTATAAACAGTGCTGGCCAGGCAGCAAAAAGAAGGGAGGTCATGATTGTTGGTGACTCCATATTGAGAAACACAGCAAGTTCAGTTCGCAGTTTGGACCCCCTTACTACAACAGTGTGCTGCCTTCCAGGAGCCTCTGTCAAGCACATCACTGAGAACGTGGACAGGCTCCTAGAATCGAACAGGAGAGACGACCGGTAGTAGTCGCCCACATCGGTAAAAACAACATTGGAAGAGACAGGCCAAGATCCCTGCAAAACAAATTCAGAGAGCTAGGAAGGAAATTAAAAGACAAGACCAAAACTGTGGTATTTTCTGGGATACTGCCAGTACCTTGCAAAGGACCATATGGACAGCTGGAAATACAAAATCACAATGCATGGCTGAAATCGTGGTGCACACAGGAAGGCTTCACCTTTCTTGAACACTGGAGCACATTCTACAACAAGGACTATCTATACAGGTGGGACGGACTGCACTTAAACAGAAAGGGAACCAATCTACTCGGAGAAAGGATCCTTGAGGAGGTCCAGAAGCATTTAAACTAGAAAGGAAGGGGAGAGAAAACAAAAAAACAGAAGGGAGACCACATCAAATCAAGGGCAACAACTCAGGTAAGACAACTATTAAATGTATTTATCTTAATGCTAGAAGTCTCAGAAACAAAATGTTAGAACTTGAAGCTACTGCACTAACAAGTAACTACGATGTGTTACAGAAACTTGGTTGTCTGAGAGTGATGGAGACGAATATAATATTAGTGGGTACACACTGTATAGGAAAGACAGGCAGGACAGAAGAGGCGGAGGGGTAGCGCGATACATAAGAAATAGTCATGAAGCCCAGGTATTAAATCAGGACAAAGAAAACAATGCAGAATCAATATGGGTCAGAATAATGGACACAAATTCAAAGGGCATAATAATAGGAGCATGCTATAGACCGCCAAATTCAGACGCTGAGCAAAATAATCTGTTATACAATGACAGTCGAAATGCGTGTAGAAAAGGAGAAGCCATACTAATGGGGGATTTCAACTTCCCCCGTATAAAATGGGAGAACCCGGTGGGGAGCACGTCGGACAAAATTGAAATGGTGGAAATGACAAACGACTGCTTCCTAACGCAATTTGTCAAGGCACCGACTAGAGGGGAGGCATGCCTTGATTTAGTCTTTTCAAATAACGAAGACAGAATAACTAAAACAGAGGTCAGAGAGCCATTGGCAAACTCAGACCACAACATGGTCTCATTTGGAATATTTTTTAAAACCCCAAAAGTAATGACTAAAGCTAAGGTTTACAATTTTAGAAAAGCAAACTATGAAGGTATGGAACAGAGACTAACAGAAGTAGATTGGAGTAAAATAGAGAAAACATCCACAGAAAAAAAAAAAAAGGATGGCTGTTTTTTAAAAATGTAGTACTAGAGGCGCAAAACAATTACATCCCAAAAGTAGACAAATCTAAATCTAAAACAAAATGGCCAAAATGGTTTAATAGATCAATTAAAAAAAATATTCAGCGAAAAAAGGCACTTTACAGAGCGTTTAAATGGGACCAAAAACAACGTACACAGAAAGAGTACTTGGAACTGCAAACACAAGTCAAAAAAGAAGTTAGAAAGGCCAAGAGAGATAGAAATCAATATTGCTAAGGGGCTAAAACCAATTCAAAATGTTTTTCCAATATTATAACAGCAAGAGAACATTCAAAGAGGAGGTTAAATGTCTAAGAGACACAAATGGCAAAATCATAGATGAAGAAAAAAAAATAGCAAATATATTAAATGATTACTTTTCACAGGTTTTTACAAAGGAGGACACGGACAAGATTCCCCACATGTCAACCTGTTCCTATCCAATTTTAAATAACTTTAGCATAAGAGAGGCAGAAGTGTTAAAGGGACTAGGAGCTCTTAAAATAAACAAATCCCCTGGGTCGGATGAGTGTACCGTACTCAGTGTGCACGGTGCTTGGGACCCGCGGTGCACGTTGCACCCGTTGCGCAAGCACTGCTCAACCTAGCGTATAGCTCACGGTGCTGTACGGTACCCAGTGAAAAACAGGATACTCGGTGCGCACGGGGCTCAGCATACGCGGTGTACATAGTGCACGGTGCACACGTAAATTGGTACTACACTAGTGCTCATACGGTATTGCACGGTACGCGGTACACAAGGTGCCCACGGTACTCGGCGCACGGTGTACAGTGTTAATACCCTTGCTGTAACACTAGTGAGTATACACACTATGTTTGTACTTACCAGTGTTCTACACAGTGCGAGCAGTGCCTCAGTGCTAATGCACAAAGTCAGGCCGATGTCGGCGTCCCATCCCTGTATGGCCTGCAACGCCAACATCCCGCAGGAAGACAACCATACCCTCTGCGTGCGGTGCTTGGGCGCCCCACATGCCACCATGGCCCTCGAGAGGGACAGGGCATGTAGTGTCTGCGAGGCTTTTCAGCCCTAACTGAAAGAGGCTTGTTTAGAGAGAGCCATGAGGGCGAGCTCTGCGTCCTCCACGGCCGGACCGTCAGCGGCCCTGGGTGCCCCAGACATCCTGTCCCAGGACTCCCTGCTTGACATTCCCAACGCGCAGGCCGCCCGCAATCGCTCCCCATCTCCGTAAGTGATGGACCTCAAGGCCCAGATGGCCCAGTTCCTAGAGCCAGACTTAGTCCCACATGAAAAACATCATTACTTATTTCCTAAATTCTGAATAGGTTTGCAGAGATATTCATTTACTCCATAATCCTTTACATTATTTTGACTGTGACACGGTTTTCTTTCCACTGTAGGACAGTGCTATTAGTGTATGTTAATATTAATGCCTACCTGACCAACCGCAGCTCTACTTACACAAGATTGTACTAATGTGATTAATAATATTAGTAGGATTGTACAGCCACTACTGTGTTTTAAAGCCACTATGTTTTTTATTTTTATTTTTATTTTACCGTGTTCTTTTACCTGGGAATACTGAAAGTAATATTGCACTGATTCTGACATTAAAACTCAATATATCATAGTGAGACGAATCCTTCTTTTTTTGAATTAATAAATGTGTTTATTTTATTAAATTGTTCCTCTTTCGAATCCACTATGTTACTATTTCCAAAATATATTTCAACACATTTTAAAGAGATAGCAAACAACGAAAAAAAAAAAAACTTAGCTGTGACCTTTTGAAGCTCCATGTTTCTGGCTTGCCGTCTATGAAACGTTCTTTTGGGACCAGAGGGTATGTTTGAAACCATTACTGCTTCACCTCCCTGTGACTATCACGGTCATATTTTAGTTGTGTTTACATGGTTGGTATTCCTTGGGCTATGTCTTTCGGAACATGATTCTGATAATTTGTCTGTACATTTTTTTTTTAAACAGGTCAAGAATTTTACTGTTTGGATACCATGTTTTTTTTTTTTTTTTTTTTTTAAATGTTTTACAAGCAGCGCCGTCCGCGGACTGTTTATAATTAGAACCTCTGTCCTCCCGCCAAACACAACCTTTGAGGCATACATTTTACATGAACAAGCTAAAGGGCTTTCATTGGGCGAAATGAAATCAAATTAAACAGTCTGTATTGATCATCTACCAGCACACTTTGAAAGTAATCGAGCTGGCAGTCTTAAATAAGTACATTTTTGAAAGCCTTTGCCACCGTGGCGAACTTGGTGAACAACAGTTGAGCCACAAGGGAAAACGTTTCGCTTGTGGCGACGTGATGGTCTTAAGAACATAAGAACATAAGAAAGTTTACAAACGAGAGGAGGCCATTCAGCCCATCTTGCTCGTTTGGTTGTTAGTAGCTTATTGATCCCAGAATCTCATCAAGCAGCTTCTTGAAGGATCCCAGGGTGTCAGCTTCAACAACATTACTGGGGAGTTGATTATAAGATGGGTTAAAGTGGTTTTGAAAAGTAAGTGTTTTAGTGATGTAATTTTACCTTCAGCTCATTGAATCTTACTTTATTTAAGATGTACTTATAATTTTATTTAAATATATATATATTTACTGTCTCTGCAACTCTTTGAGCTAAAATATATATATATATATATATATATTGTGAGGAAAGGATAGTGTCGCCTTTAAGAAATGGCGGCGCTAAGGAAGAAACTACACAACCCAGAAATCCGAGTGCCGATTAATGGGGTGGGGTTTCTGGGTTTAAAAAGGAGCAGGGCAGAGCCATAGAGAGGAGTGTGGGGAACACGGCCCGGTTGTCCTGAAAGGAAATAGCGTGCAAACTCCAGTGTGTTGGAAAAACAACTAAAAAGAAAGAGATCACAAGGTAAAGCTATCGTTTGTGTTAAAATATAGTCGGCGTTTAGTTTTTACAAAGTGCGATTTTTCCTCTTGTTGAGGTAGCCTTTTGTTTGTTAAAGTTTATTTTTATTTTCTGTTGTCGGGGTGCGACTTGAAGATAGTGTACTCCTTAGCAATTTAAAAGAGACCCGCGGTATTCTGTGCTGTGCGGTTGTGTGCCGCCACAACCATAGTGTGTTGTGCTATATGCTTTATAACCCAGAGAGGTATTGGTTATTTACGTGTTGCAGAGACAGTAAATAATAACCAGAAAGAACGGACTTGTGAGACTGGAAGTGCAAGACATTGTTTATTCATAACACAGACACAAGATACTTTGCATATAATGAATACAGGGAAAATGGACACTGGCTTTTAGAAGAAATACAATTTGCTTTTGTGGACGACCGGGAGTTGGCTGCAGGAGTTCTTTCTCCACAGCCCGGATATAACTTGTTTTTATCCTTGTTCACTTCTCTGGACGTCTGGGGTTACCTCTATTGTGTTCCTGGAAGTCTTCATTAAAAACGGATCCATTCTTTTACTTACCTGTGTCCCAGGACTACTGCATCAGAGGGAGCTTGTCTTGTAATTACCTGTGTTACAGGACTACCCCAGCAGAGGGAGCCTGTCTTGTTCTTACCTGTGCTACAGGTCTACTCCAGCAGAGGGAGCCGATCTAATACTTACCTGTGCTACAGGACTACTCCAGCAGAGGGAGCCGATCTAATACTTACCTGTGTTACAGGACTACCCCAGCAGAGGGAGCCTGTCTTGTTCTTACCTGTGCTACAGGACTACTCCAGCAGAGGGAGCCAATCTAATACTTACCTGTGTTACAGGACTACTCCAGCAGAGGGAGTCTGTCTTGTTCTTACCTGTGCTACAGGACTACTCCAGCAGAGGGAGCCGGTCTAATACTTACCTGTGTTACAGGACTACTCCAGCAGAGGGAGCCTGTCTTGTTCTTACCTGAGTTGCAGGACTACTCCAGCAGAGGGAGTCTGGTGGATAGTTACCTGTGTGGCGGATATACTCCAGCAGAGGGAGCTCAACCTACACTTACCGGTGACTCAAGACAGCTCTAGGGAGGAGAGCTGACCCTGTTCTTACCCGCGGACTGACTCACTTCAGTCGGAGGATCCTTGGACTTCTTTGCTATCTCCCTATCCTGATGTAGCTAGAGAGGGTTGAAGAAGTGAGTTAGTCAGTGGCCCGCACAGGGGCGAGAACTGTGACAGAAACTGCTTATTTGATGTAAATATTGTAAATAAAAGTTACTTGCCTGCAAACGTATTGAGTCTGTGCCAGTTGGTGGAACGGGAAAGCATTGGTTCAGCAGCACGTGTCTACTGGATCGTTTACAATATATATATATATATATATATATATATATATATATATATATATATATATATACAGCTCTGGAAAAAATTAAGAGACCACTGCAAAATTATCAGTTTCTCTGGTTTTACTATTTATAGGTATGTGTTTGGGTAAAATGAACATTTTTGTTTTATTCAATAAACTACTGACAACATTTCTCCCAAATTCCAAATAAAAATATTGTCATTTAGAGCATTTATTTGCAGAAAATGACAACTGGTCAAAATAACAAAAAAAGATGCAGTGTTGTCAGACCTCGAATAATGCAAAGAAAATAAGTTCATATTCATTTTTAAACAACACAATACTAATGTTTTAACTTTTTAAAGTACAAGGTTGTCCTGGAAGAAAACTTGCTTCCTTCTGCTCTGACAATGTTCCCCAACTCTGAGGATTGGTTTTTCCAGCAGGACAATGCTCCATGCCACACAGCCAGGTCAATCAAGGTGTGGATGTAGGACCACCAGATCAAGACCCTGTCATGGCCAGCCCAATCTCCAGACCTGAACCCCATTGAAAACCTCTGGAATGTGATCAAGAGGAAGATGGATGGTCACAAGCCATCAAATAAAGCCGAGCTGCTTGAATTTTTGCGCCAGGAGTGGCATAAAGTCACCCAACATCAATGTGAAAGACTGGTGGAGAGCATGCCAAGACGCATGAAAGCTGTGCTTGAAAATCAGGGTTATTCCACCAAATATTGATTTCTGAACTCTTCCTAAGTTAAAACATTAGTATTGTGTTGTTTAAAAATGAATATGAACTTATTTTCTTTGCATTATTCGAGGTCTGACAACACTGCATCTTTTTTTATTTTGACCAGTTGTCATTTTCTGCAAATAAATGCTCTAAATGACAATATTTTTATTTGGAATTTGGGAGAAATGTTGTCAGTAGTTTATAGAATAAAACAAAAATGTTCATTTTACCCAAACACATACCTATAAATAGTAAAACCAGAGAAACTGATAATTTTGCAGTGGTCTCTTAATTTTTTCCAGAGCTGTATATATATATATAAAACAAAAACATTGTCAATGTAAAAAAACAAGTTAGAAAAACGCAACAGCCGTTTAAAGGGGTGATATAAAACACAAAAGCCCAAGCTAGGAGAAGCAATTGGGGCAACCTGGTCAAGCATCAAGCAAATAGGCACAATTGGAAAAGTGCTGGGGACCAACATTCACACAATTCTTGCTTCTAACTTGGCGCCTTTTTTTGATCGCTTTGCGCCACTTTATCGCTCCACTTGAAATGCTCTTTGTATGACTTGAAGTGACTGAGACACACACTCACACACTGAGACACACACACTCTAAGACACACACACACGGAGACACACACTGAGGCACACACACACACTGAGACACACATACACTGAGACACACACACATACATTGAGACACACACACAATGATACATACACACACACTGAGAAACACACACACACACACTGAGACACAAACACTCTGAGACACACACTGAAACACACACACTGAGACACACACACACACTGACACACACACACCGAGACACACACACACCAAGACACACATACACTGAGAAACACACACAGTCTCAGTGTGTGTGAGTGTGTTTCAGTGTGTGAGTGTGTGTCTCAGTCACTTCAAGTCATACAAAGAGCATTTCAAGTGGTTTGAACTTGCAACATGATGTTTTTGAAGAGCACACGACCTTAGCCCGCTGTGCCACTGCGCATTTCAAGTGGAGCGATAAAGTGGAGCGATAAAGTGGAGCGAAGCGATCAAAAAAAGGCGCCAAGTTAAAAGCAAGAATTGTGTGAATGTTGGGCCCCAGCACCTTTCCAATTGTGCCTATTTGCTTGATGCTTGACCAGGTTGCCCCAATTGCTTCTCCTAACTTGGGCTTTTGTGTTTGATATCACCCCTTTAAACGGCTGTTGCGTTTTTCTAACTTGTTTTTTTACATTGACAATGTTTTTGTTATAGATATCACTTCTTTTTTTACTTCATCAAATAATGAATAAAGCGAGGGAAAGATATTTGAGAATGTGTATGGTAAATAGACAGACAGACAAGATAAGAGAGTACTAAGTAGAGTAATAGAAGAGAAATGAGAAAAGATTTGAAAGTAAAATAATGGTAGAAGGGACTTTTGAACAGTATTGAAAGTGTAAACATTGTATTCTTATGAGTAGTGAATACAATATGTCTATTTTGGTAGGTATTGATATATTGATATTTACGTAGGTACAAAACTACAATATTATGATTGGTTCAAAAGGTACATATGCATGTCCGTGCTAAAGGGTAGTATACTAATATTATTATTATTATTATTATTATTATTTATTTCTTAGCAGACGCCCTTATCCAGGGCGACTTACAATTTTATTATTTATTTATTTTTTTACATACAGTTACCCATTTATACAGTTGGGTTTTTACTGGAGCAATCTAGGTAAAGTACCTTGCTCAAGGGTACAGCAGCAGTGTTCCTTACCAGGGATTGAACCCACGACCCTCCGGTCAAGAATCTAGAGCCCTAACAACTACTCCACACTGCTGCCCTAATATATTGTAGTGCTGGAAAAAAAACATTATTCTCCTTGATATAGTGGTATTATGAACTTAGGCTAATGTAGGCATTTGTAAAGCATTAGATCTCTTCATAAAAGGCCATATACATGTCCTTTGCATTTCTTGGCCATGGTTTGACTTCAATAAGTGCATCATTTGCATGAACCCATTTTCCAGTGGCACCCACAGCAAGAACAGACACATAGTGTCCTGAAGTAACATCCTGTCCTTGGTGTATGATAATGGAAGCTAATCGGTAATTCCTGTTGTCCACAGTAATATTGCTCTTCTGCACAGCAGTAAACTTAGGATTGTGTCACTTTGTAACGGTCCCGTCTGGTTTGGTTTCCCAAAGCATAAGCTGGACTGCAATCATTCTTCCTGCTGATTGAATAAGTTCACGTTTCACGATTGGAGAAGTTTTACATCGCCTACATTTGCTACCAGGAATCATTGCCCATTTGTCATTTCTACAAATGAGTTTTTTCCAAACACATGGAATCTGTACCAGGAGGCACATGTAGAGGATAAACATGCAACACCTCTCGGTTTGATGAGCGGTAGTTACATGTAGTACATAGAATGTCATGACTTATTGTGACTGAAACCATGCGAGATACTTCAGGACAAATTTCAGACAATTTGGTGAGAAACTCTGCAACATCTTGCTGCTCACCTCTATTAAAAGGTTCTCCTAAAAATTGACAAATATCCAGAGTAGTTAGAGATGCAGTGGATGGCAAGTGATCCTATTTGTGAACAAAGCTCCTGATAGCCTCTTGTTGACTGTGTTTTAATGACTCCTTCAGAGGTTGCAAGTGAAGAAGGCACTGCAATGTTGCATTTGCATAGCATGAGGTGAAATTGGGGTTGCTCAAGCCTCTGAATGGATGTGTAACTACAAGTGTTCTCTTAGAAGATTGAGGCTTTTGCTGTTCCTGAACATTAATTATGGCTCGGTGAATGAAATGCACATGATATTTTACCTTGTGTCCCTTGTGCGTGTTAGTCTCCTTCAAGCTTATCAACTTCGGACAATAAATACTTCTGAGCCGATGGTACTCTTCAACTGCAGTTTGACATGCGTAAATGCAGGTGGGGTCAAAGTTGATAAGGTGGATAACGCTTATGGAAGTAACTCTGGAAAGTGCAACAAAACTTTGTCCACAGGAAAAAATGGAGTTACCAAGATCCATCATAACTGTTTTTAGAGTCATCCCCTGGCATTTGTGAATGGTGATTGCATGAGCACCAATGACTGGGAACTGCTCTCGAACAATGTAGACTCTATCCATGATTTCAAACTTTGAGCGCACGCGTTCAAAGGTATGGGTGACTCCATTGTTAAATTTGATGGTTATGGTTTTGACCATACTTGTGTTTTCCAGATGGTAGGAAACAGCTTGAAGCTTCCCTATTGCCCCATTGATGAGACCAGTGGCAATGTCAATGTTCTTGCGAAGCATCAGTTTGCAGCCTATTTTGACTCGTATGATAGTTTCCAGTCCAGCTGTCCGACTGCAGTCAACCTTGTAGACGTTCATTTTTTTCAACACATTTCTCTGGAAGTTATGAGGGCAGTCCACAGTGTCAGATGAATGTCCTCTCCAGGCATACTATCAAGCATGGCAGTCTGGATCTGGTTACAGGCATCTCCAGTAGGCATGATGCAGGTTGAGCCTGGATCTTTGTCATCTAAGTCTTTCATGTGTTTGATAATGTGTTTTTTGTAGCTGGAAATATCGCCTCTTTCCATAGGTATCAAGTGTGAAGTCAACGATCTGTGATCAGCTTGGTTGGTGGCTCAGAGTCGGGCACGGTTAAGGAGGTTACCAAAAGTTGTGTCCTGTTTCTGGTGCATATTAAGTGTGAGTTCATCATATGCAAACAAATTCCACAGATCCACAGATCCCATGGAGCCAGTCAGTTTGTGCAATTCCTCTTGAGTAACTGGCACATAAGGTGGTTTCTCATGCACAGGTGGAAGCTGTAGCAAATCCCCCAGAAGTAAGATGTTGATTTTTCCAAACCAGCCATCATCTGTGTTAGCAGTCTGGAAAATCTCACACAGACGAAGATGGATGTACAACAAGGTGACATTGGAAATCATGGACACCTCATCAATAATGAGGAGGGTCACATCTCGCATGTCTGTACGAAGGCATTGCAGTACCTCATCAGAGAGGTTACAATACACCAGTGTTTTTCCATGCTCCACTGGAAGCATTAGTAGTCTGTGAATGGTCATCCCATGTATGCTGCAACTCCAGTGGGTGCTGTGATTGCCACTTATTTTCCCAGGCTTTGTCTCACCCACGCTGTGACAGTTTCAATAAGAAAACTCTTCCCTGTGCCTCCAGTGCCACTCACAAACATGCGGAGGATGGGAGCTTTTGTTTCAGTTTGTTGTTGCAAAGTTTTGGCAATGTGGTCAAACACTCTCTGCTGATCTTTATTAAGGTGCTTGAGCATGTCTTCTACATTTTGTAGAAGAGGTTGTGCCACTACATCTCTGAATTCAGCCATTGCCTCTGCGGCCTACAGAGGAGCAAAGTGAATTGGATTTTCAGGTCCTTCTGTTTCAAGCTCATTGTCCTCTCCAGCCTCTATTTCCTTTTGTTTTTTCTCTACTAGTCGAGTTACCTCCTCATCAGCTGCAGCTATTTGTTGTAGTTGGTCATTATAGGCCATAGCTTTTTGCAGGCTATCCTTACATGCACGGAAGGCATCCACATAGGAATGACACCATTCAGGAAGAAGGTCTGTTCTGTCTTTCCATGGCTTGAAAAGTAGGAGGATAGCATAGAAGTAGTTCTCTGGGTAGTCCTGTACACTATAATGGTAATGATTGATTAAGTAGGGCGTGCTTCTCTTTTTGATGTATCCAAAGGGAAACGTGTAACAAGGGATGTTTTCATTTTTGGGCTTCTCTGTCACCACATCATGCCATGCAATGAAATCATAGAGGTTCATGTCTTGCAGAGCCTCCGGACGTTTTGGGTAGTATGAGTCAATCCAGGAAGGAAAGTAGATGTCGGTTGAGTCAGGATTTTCTTTTGCTAGCATGTCAATGTGTTCCTTGGATTTCAGCCGGCGGCTAGATACCTTTGATACATCAATCCACTTGATGGTTGTCTGCGGATCTGTGCCATAGAGAGGTAAGCCTAGGAGATTGTCTGCTGCTTCAAGTGCACCACATTCTCTGTTGGACAAGGTGCGGAGTGCAACATTCCACAATCTGCTGGCCAGAGACTTGTTTGAGTTGATGTCATTCATAATGCCAAGGGCAAAACTCTTCTCAGGTTTTGAAAGGTATTTTGTAATGTAGCAGTTGAGGGCTTGTAGATTGTTCACCAATGAACTGAATATCCATATTGCCTTCCCAAGCTAGCAAAATGGCTGGATTGTAATCATTGATTCTGACTTCTGTACTACTCCGTGGGAGGTCATAGAGTCTGCCGTGAGGTTTGAGTGCTTTCCGTCCAGCAATGGCCTCAGCCACATCTCGGATTACCACAATGGTTTGTTCTTTTCTGGGAAATCCAAAGCGACAAACTATCACCACCTTGTTTTTGATTTTCTTGGATCTTAGACAGTATTTGTTGCATTTATGTTGCTGCCATTTCAAGACACGGTCTCTGAGTACAGGTGCTATCAGGTCATTTGGAATGGTACAGACAACATGTTGATTAATGTACTGTGCAATTTGTGAGTTGGGAGAAACTCCAATAAGTGGTGCATCTTCCACCCAAAGAAGCATGTGGAAGTGCTGCATTCCACGACCCTGGTACTCTCTGCGTAATGTGTAACTTTGCCCAGAGGGCCATTTGGGGATGTGATAAAATTCAAGATTGCAAGAAACTTGTTGTGCATGAACCGAGATCCACTGACAGGATCTCGTGTAACAAGTTCACTGATGGGCATGTTTGCAAACCCTGGTCCATTCACCTCCTTTATGTATTGTCCCAGGTCAGTCCAGGTCCATTCTGCAGGACTCAGTGTGACAAACCATGTTGCTGCTCCGTATGCTTGAGTCATAGCATCCACATCATTTCTTGGTTTACGCCAGTATTGTGGAGTGTTCTTTAAACGGGAGAAAATGGTGGTAAGATCAGATTCAAGGTCATCATTGGACACCTGTTGCAACCACTGTGCTGCAGTCATACGTTCCCGGGGACGGTGCACCTTCAGCTTGTGGTAAATGCCTCAGTTAATCTGGCGAAGATTGGCCTGATGCTGCAGGTGAAAGATATATTGCTGATTCAGCCTAAATTGCGCATGGCATGACTGAAGCCGAGCTTTGACAAACTCTGTTGGATTCAAATGAGGCGTCCGTTCAGCATGCATTCCATGAATGCCATGAGTGTACAAGTCTGGGAAATACAGTAGGTCTAGTTTTTTCTCCCAGTCTTCCAGAGCGTCATCCTGTATGTGAAGCATTTGGTAAAGATCAGTAGCTGTACCTTTCTTTCTTTCACTGTGTATGGGATGTATTGTGTAATTGTGGTAAATGACAGCTTCTTCCTCAGGTTGAACCTTACGTAGCAAAGGTTCTTTGGGGTGAGGTTGTTCTTTGGTTGTTTCCTCCACAATGACTTCATCATCATCTTCTTGTTCGTTGTCAGAATGACACTGAAATGTGTTCAAGTTGTGATTAGTAAGCAAGTTGACAGAGTTTTGTGGCAAGATGATGTCTTTGTAGAAAGGATTGATTTCCTTCAACTTCCGTAAAGCATTATACACTTTATTGAGATCCACAATGTCTTCCCAAACAGTTTTGGATTTTGTTGGTGCACCGCGTACCAGGATGTGCAGTTCCAAGTCATCTGGCAAGGCTTGGTTTGGCAGGGGCAGTTTGCTCAGTGTTTCCTGAAGAGGCAATGGCAGGTGAAAGGTTCGGCCATGCACTTTCTGAACCCTCTGCTGGTGAGGCAACTTCTTGCTAGTGGAGACATTCTTGAGATGGCTTGAAATGCTTTTGCACGTTGAATAAGAATTTTTTCATAATCATTGAGGCATGAAATTTCATGAGGGACCTTGGGGACAGCCATTTGGTTGAGGACACATCGGGGTGTCAGTTTGTTGATGCAAAACTTTTCCAGGCAGTAGTAGCAGACATACTTTTCTGGTGTGTTGGCACTATGTAACACAATTTTTGTTCCTGGGTAGTAAGTGTTATTTCCTAATTGCTTATGCCTCAAAAGTATAGAAAATGGCTATTATTCCCCACAAACTTTGCTTTTGTGACCAGGACAGTGATATTTTGAAATGTACCTATTTCCAATGAGAAAACGGGCTTAATTTGTGTTTTTCGTTCACATAAAGTCAGAAAAAAACAACATATGAATCCAAATTAACATGTATTTATACTAAAGTAATACAAAAATGACTACAAAAGATTTAGAAGTGAATAGTTTTTCGAGATTTATGATTATACTGTAAATCACTTTCACGAATCAGCCCCAAATGTAGTCTCCCATCATGTTCTCGTTATACTGTCCTTGATAGCGGCGTTCAAAGTCCAGTATATCCTGGTGGAAGCGCCGCCTTGCTCCTCCCGAGTACGCTCCCATGTTCTCCTTGAATTTATCAAGATGAGCATCAAGGATATGGACTTTGAGGGACATCCTACAGCCCATTGTGCCGTAGTTCTTCACCAGAGTCTCAACCAGCTCCACATAGTTTTTCGCCTTGTGATTGCACAGGAAGCCCTGAACCACTGCGACAAAGCTGTTCCAAGCCGCTTTCTCCTTACTAGTGAGCTTCTTGGGGAATTCATTGCACTCCAGGATCTTCTTTATCTGTGGTCCGACGAAGACACCGGCTTTGACCTTTGCCTCAGACAGCTTAGGGAAGAAGTCTTGAAGGTACTTGAAGGCTGCCGACTCCTTATCTAGAGCTCTGACAAATTGTTTCATAAGGCCCAATTTGATGTGCAGTGGTGGCATCAGCACCTTCCGGGGGTCCACCAGTGGCTCCCACTTGACGTTGTTCCTCCCCACAGAGAACTCGTCCGCTGTGGCCAGTCCCGCCTGTGGTAGTGCGCCTTGGTGTCCCTGCTGTCCCAAAGGCAAAGATAGCAGGGAAACTTGGTAAAACCGCCTTGGAGACCCATCAGGAATGCCACCATTTTGAAGTCTCCTATGACCTCCCAGCCGTACTCATCATACTTCAAGGCGTCCAGCAAGGTCTTGATGCTGTTGTAATCCTCTTTGAGGTGCACCGAGTGAGCCAGGGGAAGAGACGGGTACTTGTTACCATTATGGAGCAGCACGGCTTTGAGGCTCCTGGATGAGCTGTCAATGAAGAGGCGCCACTCATTCTGGTTACAGGCGATTCCAATTGCCTCGAACAGACTGGTCACATTGTGGCAGAAGCAGAGCCCATCTTGACGGGTGAAGAAGCTGGAAAAAGGTTGGTGACGCTTCCTCTGATCTGCGACTTGCACACTTTCATCCAACAAGTTCCACTGCTTGAGCCTAGGCGTCAAAAGCTCGGCATTGGACTTGGTGAGACCAAGATCTCTAATCAAGTCGTTGAGGTCTTTTTGGTTGGGGTAGTATGGGTTTCTCTCCTCAGCTCCACCTCTGAAATTGTCATCTGGATCTACAACGTCTTCCTCGCTCTCTGACTTGCTGCTCTCTTCTAAAGACAGCTGCTCTCTCTCCGGAGGAGTGGGTACGGGGAGCTCATGGCAGTGTGGCACCGGGGCGATGGATGAAGGAAGGTCCGGATACGTGATAGCAGGTGCATTCTTGCCAGTCCGACGTTTGGAAGGGTCCACCATGCAGAAGTAGCAGTTGCTTGAGTGGTCAGTGGGTTCCCGCCAAATTCTTGGGATAGCGAACTTCATGGCTCTCTTTTCCCCTCTGTACCATCCTACAAAAATACATTTATTTCACCCACTAATGTGTAAGAGATTCTCAAACATTTTTCATATATGATATATTTTTCAATAACATTGAAAATTGTAAAACATTTTAAAATTAAAAACTTTTACAATTTTAAAAATTTTAACAAATTTTAGAACATAAAATTCCGAGCAACAATTGTCCATCTTACCTTCCAGAGTTTTTTTGCAGTGCTCGCAGGTGAAATGAGGTGCCCAGGGTTTGTCTTGATCCCCGACAGGCATGCCGAAATATGCCTTGTAGGCCTCACACATCTTAGCAGATGCTTCCACGGAGTACTTTTTCGCTCTTGTCTTGATAAATTGGCCACAGACATAGCAAAATGCGTCTGCCGGATGCTTGCAGCCTCTTGATGCCATCTCAGAAAAATGCAGATATGTATCCACTTAGGCAGCTGGAACTAAACTGAACTGGTGGGCTTAAGGCCCCTGTATTTGTACTACTATTTATATTACTGGAAAGTTCTAGAAAGTTCTAGAAGTTACTCCAAGTTTACTCAGCACTGAATCTATCTGGAATGTTCTGGAAAATAGGTAAATTTCAAAATATCACTGTCCTGGTCACAAAAGCAAAGTTTGTGGGGAATAATAGCCATTTTCTATACTTTTGAGGCATAAGCAATTAGGAAATAACACTTACTACCCAGGAACAAAAAAAAAAAAAAAAAAATTGTTACACGGTCAATAATCTGTTTATCAGTTTCCAATACAAATATATTGTTTGTGTTTTACTTCTTTATTCAACCACGCACATTTAGTTTCATAGTATTGTGTTCTGTATCCCCTTTCGTTAAGTTTATTTTTGTTATGTTATAAAATAGGCTTCTTGTAAGTTTTTGTCCAATAAATGGTATTTTGAATTGTGGGCAACATGTCGCCAGCCTTTCTGGCTTCAGGCCGTTTGCTTGAATAGATGATTTTTTCCAGCACTTTGTGGATGTTTGTTTATAGCATGCAAAGACAACATAATGGTATCGCACACAGTATAATTAAACGGAATTGCTTAACATCAATTAAAAAAATAAAACGGTTTACCTCCCCTTTAAGGGGATAAAAGATGGGTCGGCGATATATTGTCAGACAACCTCCCTTTAATTTAAGTACAGCACGAAACCCGGAAGGACTCAACGTCTAGAGTATGAACCTAGGAAGAGAAGGTGAGTGTTTGAAACAGATTTGCTAAAACTATAAAATAATACATTTAAACTCGATATTAAAAGTAGTAACTTGGACATCGCGTAGATGGGACGGGGAGAGTGTAGGAAGTAGATTTTAGGGGTTTATCGGCGCATGTGGTTATATTTTCGGAAGTAAATTACATATGGTTGGGGTAGCCTAGCCCTAACGTATATGGGGGATGGGAGACGGGTTCGAAAATACGAATACAAAATCTATAAGATCGTGTTCTGACTGTAGTTGAAGTAACCGATATATAATCCACGTTCAGTGTGTAAATATATAGACAAGGGGAAGTAGAACCAGTGTGTGTACTTGTAAACAGTTAGGAAATAACAAGTTACTATGGCATACCGGGGACGGAAATGTGTGTTAAATAAGGAAGTGGATAAGTAGAATTGTAAAAACTTGTTTTCGATTTTATTTAGCTACAGTAAATAAAACTCAGTGTTGAGGGTTTTTTTTTTTTTTTTTTTTTTTGGATAATTTACATAAATACAAACAGTACTTCGTTTGCTTGTCGTGAACATAATGTATCTTTTGGGTGGGAGAAGGGGCGAAAAGACATTGCACGTGATGTAAATTATAAGCTACACTATGACGTATGAGCATTCTAACTACACAACTTGGAATTTTTATTTAAAGCATTCAATTTATATCGGCTTACTTCATTGGTTAAGGCTGAGATGTGGAATAGTCCTAAGGTAACGCAGTTGTAAACTCGACCGAAACTTCACTAACTTGATCATTCAATCATATTGTTGGTCTGTGTCTGTCTGTGTGTGTGTTTTTATTGAATGTTTGCCAAAAAAAAATGTTGGGTCACCACTTCCCTAATAAGTTGTTAATCTACTGATACCATTGACAGCCGCACTGAACGCGATTGACACAAATGTTTAAACCAGGGGTGTCAAACATACGGCCCGCAGGCCGGATCTGGCCCCCGGAGCGATGTCATCTGGCCCGCGGAATATCGTTTTTTTTTTTATTCAATAGGATACAGGTTTAAAAAAATGCAAAACAAAATTATTGCTGGGACCAATATGTTACATTTTTACATATATTCGAAAGCAAAAAAAATATCCATCTCCGTCAGAAATGATTTTTATCTGTGTGAGATTTTATAATATTGTCACGGAGGCCGGCGGCAGGATTTACTCTGCAGGAGCCGCTGCTCGCTCGCTTTCCCTTGCTTGTACTTGTCACGGCTGCTGCTGTGAGTCAGGGGCGTTCTCCTGGGGCCGGTTGTACTAAGGAGATCAACAAACAGGACCGGATCTGGGCTCATTAGAGCCAGATCATGAAAAGGCATTGTACTAAGCGGATCACGCTCCACTGATCCGAAATCTTGATCCGATCCGATCCTGAAGCTGCGCAGCCGTAAACTAGGGAAACTGACCAATGAGAAGCAAATATACGTGGCGCAGAGATTGAAGAATCTGCATGTCAGAAGTGCATTTAATTTAAGCAACTACTGTACATAAGAACATAAGAAAGTTTACAAACGACAGGAGGCCATTCAGCCCATCTTGCTCGTTTGGTTGTTAGTAGCTTATTGATCCCAGAATCCCATCAAGCAGCTTCTTGAAGGATCCCAGGGTGTCAACTTCAACAACATTACTGGGGAGTTGGTTCCAGACCCTCACAATTCTCTGTGTAAAAAGTGCCTCCTATTTTCTGTTCTGAATGCCCCTTTATCTAATCTCCATTTGTGACCCCTGGTCCTTGTTTCATTTTTCAGGACATTGTCTGTACCTTTTAGGATTTTGAATGCTTGAATCAGATCACCATGTAGTCTTCTTTGTTCAAGACTGAATAGATTCAATTCTTTTAGCCTGTCTGCATACGACATGCCTTTTAAACCCGGGATAATTCTGGTTGCTCTTCTGTGCACTCTTTCTAAAACTCCAGCGATTCTATAAAAACAGATCGAGTATATTAATACTGGTATCTGGTTTTGTTTTGTTTAACTTCTTAAAATGTTTTAATAAATGTTACCGTAATCACGGCTGTGTGTATTCTGACGGACACACAGATATTTTACAGCGGTATAGCCACCATACACAAACATCTAGCTGCAGTGTCGGTTCAGGTCAAACACATTTTGAGCAAATGTAATCAAGTGCTGACAGACAGCTGCAACTGGAAAATGTCGCAGACGGGGAGATTGAGGCTGTAAAAAGGTAAGCTTAAGTTATTGAGAAAAAAGGATTGGGGGGGAATGATATGCATTAAAAAAAAAAGCTAAAACGTTAAATCTAATTAAATCAATGATTTAATTGTAATCGATAACATGAACGCCAGTATGACTTTGTCAACACACAAAACGTAGAAATAATATTTATGAAACCTCATTACTAGGGGTCTACTTAAATCGCGGTAAATTTAAGGATTTTCCACGGGTATGTTGCAGAATAAAATTAGGATTTCGCGGACATGTTTAAACATTAAATAAACCTAAGTAGACAGTATTTCAGAACACTATAAAGCCTAAAAATAGTGGTACTTGCTTCCTTACTAAAACAGAGTGCTGGCATTTGTTAAAGGCCAGTATGCAGCATCCCCCTGCAGTTGACTTGCCCATACATTGAGACTGCACGTTCTGCATCCAAATTGGTTGGAAGTTAAGGCAAAGCTTTGCCAAGTTATACAGATGTGGAAATCGATTAGAAACAGCCCAAAAACTCGGTTACACAAGGGCATCTGGCATACTTTAATAAAGTCAATGTATGCAGCACGTTCGTTGTCATGTTATTTGTCCCATCCAATAATGTATTTTATTAGTACCGAGTCAAAACAAACAAGACGTGGCTATTCGGGTCTGAAATTCCAACTGTAAGCAGCAGGTTGAAGCGAGGTGGCTGCGCCGGATCGTTTTAGTACTGATTTAACTTGCAGACAGGAATACTTCTTGTCTGCGCTGACTTTCCAGTTTGTTTTCTGAAAGCTGTTTATTTTACGTTCTGTTAAGCAGCCTCTGAAGTAGCCTTTTGTTTAATGTGTAATTCTGAAGCTAAATCGCGATCGATTGTATTTTCTCCAATACACATTAAGATATGGAAAACAATTACCTCAGTCTGCATGTAGTTTCTTTGGGAAATATCTTAAAACGATCATCAGCCGAAATGTACTTTGCTTTTTTTGTCTACTGCTTTTTTTGTCTGCTATTTTCTACTATTTTCCCTCCAATGCTGAAAACTAGATTTTAGCAACCTAAATCAAAACAATGCAGCACCAACTTTGTCCTGCCCCCTCCTGCACAGTACAGATCTCATAAAAACAGTAAAGACGCACTGATAGGCTGATTAAAACTTTGTCATTTGAATAGTAAACAAGAACGTTAACTGCTTTGGATAATTTATTTTGTAAATGTTACTTGTGGACATTTTTTGTTTGTTTGTTTTTTGCTTAAGTGCAATGCACACGGGACGGCGAAGGAATAAAAAAGGGCTATCTGCAGAAGGAAGACACGTAGTTTGCATCGCTTGCGTTGTGCAGTAGTTCATTTAAACAAGTTTTCTTTTTTTTTTTCCTCTCCGTACTTGTTTGTATGCATTGGCCCCTAAGAGGTGAATTTCGCGGTGACCCCTCAATTTCACGATTTAGGTAGGTCCCTACTTAGTACTTATTACACAGTCAGGTCTATTTTTTTCTGTAGCTATACGGTGAAAACAGAAATGTCAGATACACAACTAAACTAATATTGTACAAAGTTTTTTTTTTTTTTTTTCCTAATTGATCTTAATACAGTACTGTTACAGCTGCTTTTAAATGCATTGTTGCTTAATGTTTTCTAAAACGTTAAATGATCTCCGTTTTCAATCTGAAGGAAGAATTACGTTTAGTTCCTCAATTTTTCAAAAGTGGGATCAAGTTCTGATCCTGCTCAAAAGCAAGATCAGGTTTGCGCTCAGATTGAGCACTGATCCGTTTAGTACAACACAACTAGGATCAACATCTGAGCCCGGATCCAGGATCGGATCCCTTTAGTACAACTGGCCCCTGGTGCTCTCTGACTGTCAGCTAAGATCAGCTCCATGCGCTGGTGAGTGTTGCTGTTCGCTATTTGCTAAATAAAATAGCGATCTATTTTGGAAGGTAAAAGTTGTACGCGTGAATACTTACCGCCGCTACAACTGGGGTCCGTTTGATTTTTATCCATAATACAACGCCCTCTTTTTCACGTTTATTTTATTTGAAGTGTTTATTCAAGTTAATAAAAACTAATGTTATTACTTTATGAAAACGTGCCAATGGCCACTTTGTTTATTGCAAAGATACAACAATGGCAGGGATTATTTATAAAAAAATGTGTTGTCTACTTTAATTGAAATATACACAAGATGTAACTATTGTATGGCTTTCTTTGTTTTATAGTTAATTCACGAGGGTAAAGTAAGGCCTTTCTTACTTCTGAGATATTTTTCAACTTTAATATAGTGTTACATATAATGGCTTTTTAATGTTTTGAAAACGAATATCCGAACGAATATCAAAATCTTGAACAAATATCCGAACATTAAAATTCCATGTTTGTCCCAGCACTAAAAAAAAAAAAGCCAAATATAAAGATACTGATCATTTTATTTCGTGCTCACCAAAAGATAGACAAAGAACATTAGTGGCTGCTGCTTCCTGATACCTGGAACCTCTGCTTGAACCAACACAGCAACATCTGGAGCAAATGACTGGGCTGAGGATATCTGGAGTATCGAGTTCAGCTGTGTGTCAGTTAGTTGAGAATTACATTTTGATTTGTTGATATTAAGGAAGTTAGAAAGGCCAAGAGAGAGATAGAAATCAATATTGCTAAGGGGGCTCAAACCAATTCCAAAATGTTTTTTCCAATATTATAACAGCAAGAGAACATTCAAAGAGAAAGTTAAATGTCTAAGAGACACAAATGGCAAAATCATAGACGAAGAAAAAAAATTGCAAATATATTAAATGATTACTTTTCACAGGTTTTTGCAAAGGAGGACACGGACAACATGCCCCATGTCTGTTCCTATCCAGTTTTAAATAACTTTAGCATAACAGAGGCAGAAGTGTTAAAGGGACTAGGAGCTCTTAAAATAAACAAATCCCCTGGGCCAGATGAGATCCTCCCAATAGTACTCAAAGAAATGAAAGGAGTTATTTACAAACCGCTAACCATGATCATGCAAAAGTCTCTTGACACAGGGGTTGTACCGACATACTGGAAAATTGCAAATGTAATACCGATCCACAAAAAGGAGGACAAAACCGAACCAGGTAACTACAGACCAATAATCCTGACTTCTATTATATGTAAATTTATGGAAACTATAATAAGATCCAAAGTGGAAAATTACCTATATGGTAACAATATCCTGGGAGACGGTCAGCATGGTTTTAGGAAAGGGAGATCGTGTCTAACTGACCTGCTTGATTTTTTTGAGGATGCAACATCAACAATGGATAATTGCAAAGCATACGACATGGTTTATTTAGATTTCCAGAAAGCTTTTGACAAAGTCTCGCATAATAGATTAATTCTCAAACTGAATGCAGTAGGGATTCAAGGAAATGCATGCACATGGATTAGGGTGTAGTTAACATGTAGAAAACAGAAAGTACTGATTAGAGGAGAAACCTCAAAATGGAGCGAGGTAACCAGTGGTGTACCACAGGGATCAGTATTAGGTCCTCTGCTATTCTTAATCTACATTAATGATTTAGATTCTGGTATACTAAGCAAACTTGTTAAATTTGCAGACGACATAAAAATAGGAGGAGTGGCAAACACTGTTGCAGCAGCAAAGGTAATTCAAAATGATCTAGACAGCATTCAGAACTGGGCAGACACATGGCAAATGACATTTAATAGAGAAAAGTGTAAAGTTCTGCACGCAGGCATTAAAAATGTGCATTATAAATATCATATGGGAAATAATAAAATTGAAGAAATAATCTATGAAAAAGACCTAGGAGTCTAGACAATGTGGGGAAGCTATAAAAAAGGCCAACGAGATGCTCGGATATATTGTGAGAAGTGTTTAATTTAAATCAAGGGAAGTAATGTTAAAACTTTACAATGCATTAGTAAGACCTCACCTAGAATATTGTGTTCAGTTCTGGTCACCTCGTTACAAAAAGGATATTGCTGCTCTAGAAAGAATGCAAAGAAGAGCAACCAGAATTATCCCGGGTTTAAAAGGCATGTCGTATGCAGACAGGCTAAAAGAATTGAATCTATTCAGTCTTGAACAAAGAAGACTACGCGGTGATCTGATTCAAGCATTCAAAATCCTAAAAGGTATAGACAGTGTCGACCCAGGGGACTTTTTTCACCTGAAAAAAGAAACAAGGACCAGGGGTCACAAATGGTGATTAGATAAAGGGGCATTCAGAACAGAAAATAGGAGGCACTTTCTTACACAGAGAATTGTGAGGGTATGGAACCAACTCCCCAGTAATGTTGTTGAAGCTGACACCCTGGGATCCTTCAAGAAGCTGATCGATGAGATTCTGGGATCAATAAGCTACTAACAACCAAACGAGCAAGATGGGCTGAATGGCCTCCTCTCGTTTGTAAACTTTCTTATGTTCTTTCTTCTTATGTTCTTAATGACTGAGAAAGCTTGCCGCTTCTCAGGACACACTATTTCAGCAGCTTTTAGCAGCATTTCTTCAAAAACTCTCCATCAGAAAATGGTTTTGAAGAAACAGCCATTTTGTGAGCTGTCACATGGCTTGCCTTAACAGCAGCATCACTTATGATACAAGCATTAGTAGTCATCAATTGCTGCTTTTTCAGTGGCTGTGCTAATTCAGAGTATTTATCTTAACGTAACATTACTGTATATTTATGATATTTCTTGTCATGGTTTGCTTCATAGTGTCTTTTTAATGTTGTATTATTTCACAACAGACACATGTTGCTTACAACTTAAGCACATTGGCTTTCCATTCTTGTCCAGAAAGAAATGCGAAATTCCCCATTTCTCTTGAAACACACGACACTCTTTTTCCACCTTTCTCTTCATGGATAAAGACACGATGACACTTGTCACTACAGAACTTACAAATCAGAACTGAAACCTTTGTTCTGGTATCGCTGGTGTCGTACCTCGAACCAGCTGATGCACTGCCATCTCACCCATGTGGCCGTTGATTGACAGCAATCACAGCAACATGACAGTTTCTATTGCTCATGTGAAGGAACTTGCGAGAACTGGAAATGAGTAGATGCACTGTGAGTTTGTTTTGTGCAGCAGCATCAGCGAAACCAGCCGCCTTAGTGCTGGTAAAAATCCAGCTCGTAACATTGCCACATTCTCAACGAAGTGGTTAGCTTTGCAGTCCGGAGGAGTTCCGTGTGAGTCTCACGCGGGGCATGTTATCTTTTCCTTAAACCATTTCTTGAAATATCTGAAATAGTTTTGGGCACTAATACAATAAATTATTGTGTTTCCCATTGCTTTATATGGTCGGGTGCATACTCATACGAGGCTGTCTTGCATTTGCGTCTTCAGTATGCCCCCCCATATGAAAACTAGAAGAGAGTTTCTCTATCCCTATACGAGACACACGGAGGCAGCTCCATGTTGTATCAATAGTAACCTGGTTCTACAGAGAGGCCTGACTGCAGCGGGTCTGCGGTGTTTTGTATTGCGAGTGACTTTGCAGCCCTGTTCTTGCGATCTTACACAGGAAGCGCTGGAAATGAGATGTACGGGTCTTACTAAAGTTATATTTAACTTTAAAAGTGATTTGATTTAAATCAATTTTCTGGCGCTTTATTGGGTTTAACCCTAAAACAACCTTCTAGATAATTAATCTCAACGAGCCCCTAAATGTATTTTGAGACCAAATGAAATGAATAAACCATGAGATTCTGTAGTTTGAAAGCTAGTCTGGTTGATGTAGTAGAGGTCATGGGGAGCTTGCTTTCTTTAAGATACCAGTTGTTGTGGTTTTGTATTGACTGCAGTGCACTGTATATATGTTTTACGCTATGTCATTGTTTTTTGTACTCTCATTGGGCAAGGCAGTGTTCTTTATTATGGGTTGATCAAGAACCACATTGAAAGGGTTTATTTTGTTTAACAGACCCTCAGTGGTTGGATCTGTTAGGATAGAGAACAGTCGCTGCTTAAAATGCATTCAGAGGCAAACATGCCCACAACAGTTTCATTTATAAAGGACTGAATCAAAAATATATCCTGCAAAGGAAACATTTGCATCAGTGAGATCTGAAATAAATAACCCCTCCATTCCACTGCACAGGAGAGAGTTTCTCTTTGTTTAGAGGGAGTTTGTTTATTTTACTTCTGAGGGATTTCTTTACTGGAATAATATGGTGCCAATTATACATTTAAATCAGCTGTTTAAAAATGAAAGACTATTGGAACAGACAGCCCTGTGAATAGCATGAATACAGAATTGCAGATAGCCATGTGAACAGCATGAATACAGAACTGTAGTGTACTGAGGAAGCTGACTAAGAGAGACTGTTCAGGTTATTTTATTAATGTGGCTGTGTGTCCCAGTGGTTAAAGAAATGGGCTTGTAACCAGGAGGTCCCTGGTTCAAATCCCACCTCAGCCACTGACTCATTGTGTGACCCTGAGCAAGTCACTTAACCTCCTTGTGCTCCGTCTTTCGGGTGAGACGTAGTGACTCTGCAGTTGATGCATAGTTCACACACCCTAGTCTCTGTAAGTCGCCTTGGATAAAGGCGTCTGCTAAATAAACTAAATAATAATAATAATAATAATAATAATAATAATGTTGTTTGTTGGAATTAAACAAATGTAGAATGGATTTAAACAAATGTAGAATATTTAGTTTGGTATTTGTGTTATTTTATTTCGAATACAGCAAAAATTATGATACTCTGTTGTGTATTGCGCAGCTAATGTGGTACTGTAGCTTTAATTGGAAGAGCGTCGCACGCTGTGACGTTGCGGCTCACTGCTTGAATTAGGCTGTGTTTTTGGAAGATCTTCGGATCGAGTTTGGGTTCAGTGAATTTTCTGCATCACAATGATGGGGTCATTCGCAAGACAACTCCACCCCGAACATGAAAAGATTTTGAGGTTCTAAAAATTAATGAACCCCAACCCGATGGCGTCGACCTGATCTAGATGGGGTCCTAATATATATTCTGCAGGGCTCTAAATTGGCAACAAAAAGGGCAAGTCCAAAGTGGCCTTCAGTTCAATACATTTGTAGAAGGCGTCAAGGCCGAAGTGTAGTATGTTGTGTAATATTGCTTAGGATTCATATATAAAGCTAATTTTATTGGCTACCAAAAGAAACAACAGTTTAACTTAACTATTTATTTATTAAGATGCTGGCGGGTTTTTTTGCCAACCAGCAGCCTAGAAAGGGCTCCAGAATTTTTTTTTCCTTAGAATACAATGGCATAGGCCAAAAAAAATTCCTTGCCAAATCCACTTGTTGGGTGCCACTTTAGGAGCAATCATATTCAACTGCTTAAACAACTTGTTAAGACACTAAAGTGGTACTAAAACAGTGACTTATGTTAGTACATAAGTGTGTTACGTCATTCTGTTGAATAGGTAGTCTATGCAGCTGATTGCAATGAACTCTGCATTTTATATTTGAGATATTTAAGAAGAACATAAGAACATAAAGTTTACAAACGAGAGGAGGCCATTCAGCCCATCTTGCTCGTTTGGTTGTTAGTAGCTTATTGATCCCAGAATCTCATCAAGCAGCTTCTTGAAGGATCCCAGGGTGTCAGCTTCAACAACATTACTGGGGAGTTGGTTCCAGACCCTCACAATTCTCTGTGTAAAAAAGTGCCTCCTATTTTCTGTTCTGAATGCCCCTTTATCTAATCTCCATTTGTGACCCCTGGTCCTTGTTTCTTTTTTTCAGGTCAAAGAAGTCCCCTGGGTCGACATTGTCTATACCTTTTAGGATTTTGAATGTTTGAATCAGATCGCCGCGTATTCTTCTTTGTTCAAGACTGAATAGATTCAATTCTTTTAGCCTGTCTGCATACGACATGCCTTTTAAACCCGGGATAATTCTGGTTGCTCTTCTTTGCACTCTTTCTAGAGCAGCAATATCCTTTTTGTAACGAGGTGACCAGAACTGAACACAATATTCTAGGTGAGGTCTTACTAATGCATTGTAGAGTTTTAACATTACTTCCCTTGATTTAAATTCAACACTTCTCACAATATATCCGAGCATCTTGTTAGCCTTTTTATAGCTTCCCCACATTGTCTAGATGAAGACATTTCTGAGTCAACATAAACTCCTAGGTCTTTTCATAGTTCCTTCTTCAATTTCACTATCTCCCATATGATATTTATAATGCACATTTTATTGCCCGCATGCAATACTTTACACTTTTCTCTATTAAATTTCATTTGCCATGTGTCTGCCCAATTTTGAATGCTGTCTAGATCATTTTGAATGACCTTTGCTGCTTCAACAGTGTTTGCCACTCCTCCTATTTTTGTGTCGTCTGCAAATGTAACGAGTTTGCTTACTATACCAGAATCTAAATCATTAATGTAGATTAGGAATAGCAGAGGACCTAATACTGATCCCTGTGGTACACCACTGGTTACCTCGCTCCATTTTGAGGTTTCTCCTCTAATCAGTACTTTCTGTTTTCTACCTGTTAACCACTCCCTCATCCATGTGCATGCATTTCCTTGAATCCCTACTGCGTTCAGTTTGAGAATTAATCTTTTATGCGGGACTTTGTCAAAAGCTTTCTGGAAATCTAAATAAACCATGTCGTATGCTTTGCAATTATCCATTTTCAATGTTGCATCCTCAAAAAAGTCAAGCAGGTTAGTTAGACACGATCTCCCTTTCCTAAAACCATGCTGACCGTCTCCCAGGATATTGTTACCATATACACTACCGGTCAAAAGTTTTAGAACACCTCCATTTTTCCAGTTTTTATTGAAATTTACGCAGTTTAATGTCTCAATGTACTCTGAAATTAAAGCATAGAACAAATAAACAATTGGAGATAAAAAAGAAATCATGGAATCGTTTTGTTTAACAAAATTTAATCTAAATTTTTGACTCATCAAAGTAGCCACCTTTTGCAGATATAACAGCCAAACACACTCGTGGCATTCTTTCTACAATGGAAATCAAATATTGTTCGGAAAGTTCTTCCCAACACTGTTGCAGAAGTTCCCACAAATGTGTTGCACTTGTAGGTTGCTTTGCTTTCACTCTTCTGTCCAGTTCATCCCAAATCAGCTCGATGGGGTTTAAGTCTGGAGACTGTGCTGGCCATTCCATGATTTGAAGCCTACCGTCTTGTTCTTTTCTTCTAAGGTAGTTCTGACATAGCCTGGAGGTATGTTTTGGGTCATTATCTTGCTGTAGGATGAACCCCTGACCAACTAGGGCGTATACCAGAGGGTATTGCATGGCGCTGCAAAATGCTGTGGTAGCAGTTTTGGTTCAGGGTGCCCTCACTCTGTGCAAGTCGCCGACTCTGGATCCAGCAAAGAGCCCCAGACCATCACGCTTCCTCCTCCATGTTTGACAGTTGGTGTCACACACGAGGAACCATCCTTTCGCCTACTCAACGGCGTACAAAAACCCTGCGTGATGAACCGAAGATTTCAAATTTTGATTCATCGGTCCATAAGACCTTCTTCCAGTCTTCAGTAGTCCACTGGCGGTGCTTCAAGGCCCAGGCAAGCCTCTTTTTCTTATTTTGCCATCTTAGCAATGGCTTTCTTACTGCCACTCGACCTGTCAAACCTGCAGCTCAAGTCTTCTCTTCACAGTTGAAACTGAGACTTGCTTACTTCACCAGTGTTAAGCTGTGCTTGAAGCTGTTGTCCTGTGAGCCGCCTATCACGCAAGCTGTTGACTCTCAGAAACTTGTCTTCTGATTCTGTTGTGGCTTTGGGTCTGCCAGACCTCTTCCAGTAGGAAACTGTACTCACTGACACCTTGGCTTTCTTTGCAATTTCTCTAAAGGAAAGACCTACACTTTTAAGGGTTATAATGGTCTGTCTGTCTTCCTTTGTTAATTGCCTTTTTCTCGCCATTATGAGAGCAATATACTACTTCCTGCAGTACAATACTGTCCAAATAAATGCTTAAGAGGGTGTAGTAACACAGTCTGTTCCAACACTGCTTTTATACAGACAGAGGGTTTGTAAGTAATCAACAAAAGTTGGGACACCTGTAGGAATTGTTAGCATCAACTTTCAAGGCTTAATTTACTTCCATTGCTGCAGAACAGCTGTAAGTTGTTAACCCATTACTTGTTCCCTGAAAAGGCCTTTTTGTATAACTCTGAAATGTACATTATTTTTCAGTTTTTGGTAACCTAAACTTTTTTTTTTAACCTCTGGCAGTTTACCGCTTACCTTTGTACCATTTCAGGTTATTCACTGGACTTGAACTGCTTAAATTTCAATAAAAACTGGAAAAATGGGGGTGTTCTAAAACTTTTGACTGGTAGTGTAGGTAATTTTCCATTTTGGATCTTATTATAGTTTCCATAAGTTTACATATAAGAGAAGTCAGGCTTATTGGCCTGTAGTTACCTGGTTCGGTTTTGTCTCCCTTTTTGTGGATCGGTATTACGTTTGCTATTTTCCAGTCTGTCGGTACAACCCCTGTGTCAAGAGACTGTTGCATGATCATGGTTAGCGGTTTGTAAATAACTACTTTCATTTCTTTGAGTACTATTGGGAGGATCTCATCCGGCCCAGGGGATTTGTTTATTTTAAGAGCTCCTAGTCCCTTTAACACTTCTGCCTCTGTTATGCTAAAGTTATTTAAAATTGGATAGGAACAGGTCGACATGTGGGGCATGTTGTCCGTGTCCTATGATTTTGCCATTTGTGTCTCTTAGACATTTAACCTCCTCTTTGAATGTTCTCTTGCTGTTATAACATTGGAAAAACATTTTAGAATTGGTTTTAGCCCCCTTAGCAATATTGATTTCTATCTCTCTCTTGGCCTTTCTAACTTCCTTTTTGACTTGTGTTTGCAGTTCCAAGTACTCTTTCTGTGTGCTTTGTTTTTGGTCCCTTTTAAACGCTCTGTAAAGTGCCTTTTTTCGCTGAATATTTTTTTTAATTGATCTATTAAACCATTTTGGCCATTTTGTTTTAGATTTAGATTTGTCTACTTTTGGGATGTAATTGTTTTGCGCCTCTAGTACTACATTTTAAAAATAGCCATCCTTTTTCTGTGGATGTTTTCTCTATTTTACTTCTGTTAGTCTCTGTTTCATACCTTCATAGTTTGCTTTTCTAAAATTGTAAATCTTAGCTTTAGTCATTACTTTTGGGGTTTTAAAAAATACTTCAAATGAGACCATTTTGCGTAAGGAATTGGAATTGGTGACCGCACCTCTAATTGTGTATATGGGAAATAACATTCTGCAGCTCGCATACTCGGTGTTAGTGGAGTCCTGGTCTGAGAACATCTAACACAGCCAGCTCTTATGTTTTTTACTGCAAATGTAACCATTTGTTTCGGTGAGTTCGTTCTGTTATTTACAATATTAAATACACCACAGTAAACACGGTATCATATTTGAAATATTTCCAAACATTTATTTTTCATTATCACAATCTGAAAGCGAAGTTTAATAAATGGCAGTTTACTACTGCAATCAAGTAAGCTGCAGTACATTCATTTTTAATTTGAAGAGTATACTTCGTAATTAGTCCCAAGTATTTGCGTTCTGCTGTTGCCGTTCTTTAATGGTCAGTTTGAGAAATAAACTCAGTTTTCCCTGCAGCAGCTGACCTTGCTTTTAGGGATGTACTTTTGGTACATTTTTATGAACATTTAAACTCTTTGCAATGTCAGCGTTTAAACCATATCTACACACACACACACACACACACACACTCTTTTATTACATTCTGATACTGACAGCCCTGGTTAGTATTTTCTAAGCAAGTAAACCCTAAATAAGCAAGTAACGTTTTAACATCGCTTAAATACAAAGTAAAAAATAAAATAAAAAACACCTACACATGAAAGTACATATTGAAATGTTTATTTATGGTTGTAATTTAAAGTTGCTAGTGAAGATATAACTTTATACTATATACATATTGAACACATTTTCAGATAGTGTAATGTTTTTAGAATAGTGTGTTTCTTAAAGGTTCATTTAACAACAACAAAACAGGAACCTATTAAGTATTTTTTTTTGTTACAAGTAACTTTGCTCCAAATTATATGGTTTAAAAAAAAAAAAAATTAAAAAGGAGTCAGAACATTTTTATTGCTATCAGTAACCCCATCCACAGTAATTCTGAATGTTTTCATTTCAAACTGTGAAGCATTGAATTTGTGTTTGTGGTACAGCAGTTTTGTTTGGCATAATTATTTACATACCACGGTTTTCTTGTCCGGTTCCTCAAAATACTTTAGAGACGTACATTTTGAGGAGCATTGCAGCATTTGATAAGGGTATCCACGGCAATTGCTGCATGGCCGCTGTGAAGTCACAGATAATCTTTCAGGCCCATGTGGCTCCCTTTTGTGGGGTGAAGGTGAATTTGAGTGGAAATGGAGGATTACCTTTTAAACTGTTGAAAGAATCCAGTTCAGCTCTGATCCGCAGTGCAGGAGGTAACAGGGTGTCAACAGGAAGGTGAAAAACAAACAGTAGACATCAACCTAGTAATACCCGCGAGCCACCCACCCAGTGTGCTTCGAGCTTTCTAACTGCAATGCAGGGGTGACAACGAGATTCCTGTTGCATAGCAGTTTCACTTATTCCAGCTTTTATTACAAGCCTGATTAGCCACAGTGTATAGGTAACAAGCTTCGGTGTGTCTTATTAGACTCCTAGTAAACCAGGAATGGATCACGCTTTTGAAAAGTTAGTTAGTTACTCTGGAATGTACGTTAGTTCCTGTGGTAAGTGGTACGTGCAGGTGCAGGGGTGATGCAGTGCAGTAATGAAACACAGAGAGTTATAGTCCAGTTTGGAACAGTTTTTAATTGTATCCAGGTCTGGTGACCAAATAATAATCCCCGGCAATACATAGCAATGTGTAGTGCACGGAGTAAATGACAGAGTTACAGTCCCAAATAATAAACACGAATATCCGTCCCACAATATAGTAGTGTATTATTATTATTATTATTATTTATTTCTTAGCAGACGCCCTTATCCAGGGCGACTTACAATCGTAAGCAAATACATTTCAAGTGTTACAATACAAGTAATACAATAAGAGCAAGAAATACAATAACTTTTGTTCAAGTGTGACAAACCACAATTCAATAATACAGCAGATAATAGTGATAGTTACATCAGGATATGATTAAATAGTGATAGTTACATCAGGATGTGATTAAATACAAAGTACTACAGGTTAAACACTTGGCAGATTACAGTATTCTGAAGTACAGGATTAAATGCAGTAAAATAGGGGCAGATAAGAGCAAAATAAAGCACATTTACATGAAGGGTGATAGTGTCCCAGGATACAAACAGAGGAGTTCTACAGGTGCTGTTTGAAGAGGTGAGTCTTAAGGAGGCGCGAATGTGGTCAGGGACTGGGCAGTCCTGACATCTGTGGGAAGGTCATTCCACCACTGCGGAGCAAGGGTGGAGAAGGAGCGGCTCTGGAGGCAGGGGAGGCGTGGCGGAGATAGAGCTAGTCTTCTAGTGCAGGCGGAGCGGAGAGGTCGAGTGGGGGTGTAGGGAGAGATGAGGGTCTGGAGGTAGCTGGGTGCAGTCTGGTCAAGGCATCTGTAGGCTAGTACAAGAGTCTTGAACTGGATGCGAGCGGTGATCGGGGGAGCCAGTGGAGCGAGCGGAGTAGTGGAGTAGTGTGGGCGGCGGGCAGAGAGAACACCAGGCGGGCAGCAGAGTTCTGGATGAGCTGGAGGCGGACGGGTGGCGGACGCGGGGAGGCCAGTCAGGAGGGAGTTGCAGTAGTCTAGGCGGGAGAGTACCAGGGCCTGGACCAGGAGCTGGGTAGCATAGTTGGTGAGGAAGGGTCGGATTCTTGGATGTTGCTCAGGAAGAATCGGCAAGTGCGTGCCAGAGTGGAGATGTGCTGGGAATAAGAGAGGCAGGGGTCCAGGGTGACTCCAAGGTTCTTAGCGGAGGAAGAGGGAGAGAGTGTGGTAGATTCCAGAGGAACAGAGATAGAGAGATCAGAGGAGGGGGAGGAGGAGGGAAAGAAAAGGAGGTCAGATTTAGAGAGGTTGAGTTTGAGGTGATGCGAGTGCATCCAGGAGGAAATAGCAGACAGACAGGTAGAGATACGGGAGGAGATGGTGGAGTCAGAGGTGGGGAAGGAGAGGAAATCTGAGCATCATCAGCATAGAAATGGTATGAGAAACCATAGGATGCGATGAGGGGCCCAGGGAGCGGGTGTAGAGAGAAACAGGAGAGGACCCAAGACTGACCCTTGGGGACTCCAGTTAAGAGAGGGTGAGGTGTGGAGGTTGCTCCACGCCAGGTTACCTGGTAAGTGCGGTTGGAGAGGTAGGAGGAGAACCAGGCCAGAGCAGTGCCAGAGATCCCCAGGTCAGCAAGAGATGATAGTAGAATAGAGTGTAGAATAGAGTGATCAACAGTGTCAAAGGCAGCAGAGAGGTCGAGGAGAGTGTAGTGCTGGCCTAAGGCGACAGCTCAGGAGACGTGTTGGCAGACTAGTGAATTCACAAAAACAAAAGACAATTACAAATGACAAAGCACTCTTTTCAGTTTTTAAAGGGGTTTCTCCCGGTCCTTCCAGTTCCTTGTTTCCTGAACCAAGCGAAGGAAAAGATTTGCGATTCTCTGTCTCCCTTTATGCTATCACGCATGACCCCTTGGTAAACGAGTGCAGCTGTCTCTACTGTCTGCAGCTGCTACGTCGTTTACCTTCCGGGTCAATACGTTCCTGCAACAGAGTCTCGTTTTCTTCCAGACTGGCCGACTTCCCGTCCCGGGGAAAGAACTGTCAGGTCAGCCCATCCAAAGACTTCTCCTTTCGCTGCTTAGCGTCCTCACAGATCGGGAGGGAGATTTACAACCAAAACTCATTGTATTTCTGTCACAGTTCCTCGCAATCAGTTTTTTTAAATCCTTGTTTTTGTGTGTTGTGTGTGTTTGTTTTTGGTTTTTTTGGCCTGTATTTAGTTTTTGGCCACATCTCATTCCATAAGGAAGACAATGTTCCTTATGGAATGTTCCTTAATTCTGTTTCCAGTCTGGTTAGAAACCATTCAGTTGCTTCTTCCAGTGCCTGTGCTTTTATGTTCTCTTGCCTCTTAACAGCTTTTAACTTCATCACGTTTTACCCAACTGAGAAATCTGCTGGTTCTTTTGGGATGTGCTGAAATTTCAAATGTAACGCTGTGGATAAACTGCTGCATCCTGGTACCTCTGCTGTAGGTCACATGGTCTGATTGCAGCATGGCCATTGGAGTGATTCAGAACTACAGCACAACAGGAAGTGATCAGGTACCAAGAAGCAGCAGCCACTTTCCATCTGTCGCTGCCTCTTCGAAACTGAAGTACTGTATGTTCTTAAAGAGTAAGTAGCGGGGTTCCGTGAAATAGTGTTGTACGTCCCCACGTGTTGCTACAACTGTTTAAATAATGTACCTGTCATTTCTTTCCGTTAACATCCTGCTAAGTTTTTTTACACTTTTAAACATTTTATTTCTGTCTCAAAGGTATTTTGAAGATGACTACCTAGTGCACTCAGGTTTGAGATCAGTGGTGTATCCTCTCCGATCACTGACCTGCAGGTGTCTTTTTTTCCCTTCCCGTGTTAGTGACGAGGTTGTGGTTTCATTCTAGTAGAGAATTCACATTACCCAAAAGACAATCTGATGAAGATCTTCTTTTGTACTGTTGAAATGTAAATAAATGGGAGGGTTTGATAAAATTATTTGTCTGGGTCGGCAATGTATTAATTAGGCTAGTTTTATTTATTTTTATTTTTTAGTTTTCAAATAGTTTGACAATTGGGGCTACCCTGAAGAATAATTCCAACTTTTTCTCATTTTTACACAAAGGGATGAAAACTAAATAAACATGGTCTATGGGTAGAACTGTACACGTACAGGATTGTCTTCAGTTTCATACAATATTAATAAACAAATTCCTTCATGTCAAAGTGAGACTACTTTGAATGACGCCTGCAGGCAGTGATCGGAGAGGACACACTTCTGATCTCAAACCTGAGAACGCTAGGCAGCCATCTTCAAAATACCTTTGAGACAGAATTAAAATGTATCAGTGTAAAAACTTGTCAGGATGTTAATGGAAAGAAATGACAGGTATGTTATTTAATAGTTTTATTTAAATAGCAACACGTGGGGATGTACAACGCTATATTTTTCAGAACCCTGCTACTTACTCTAAGGGTGCTGCCCACCTACATGAAGCGATGACTTAGTGGTTTAGGAGGTTTGTTGACATGGTTTCATTTGTTCCAGTTGATTTGAGAAGAGGGTCCAGCCAGGGATAATTCTGCTCCTCAAATCTAAGTGATGGTAAAGTTATAACTGTGGCCTGCAATGCTTGTGATTTGAAGCAGTTGAATTAACATTGTTTGTTTGCTTGTCTTTGCTTTCACAGTTGAGCACGAGCCTTTGTTTGGTTGGGATTGCGTTCCTGTGGAAGACAAGCTGCAGATGCACTGAGGATCCTTACAGGACAGAAACATTATGCACTGAGGATCCTTACAGGACAGAAACATTACCTGCCGCCACCCCCAGACTGCATTGAATGAACTGCTCTTATTTGATTCTGAAACCGAAGAGAACTGCACTTTCAAAGCAAACTAAACTGACATTTTGCCAAAAGTCTTTTTATGATAATCCTCATTGTTTGCAGATTTCTAGGCAATATTCGATTTTGATTGTAACTGATGTAGATGCATAGCATATTTATACTGACTGACTGATGAATGTTTATCTGAAACGACTTGACTTTCTACTGTAACAGGTACAAGCTCATCCCTCAATCAACTGACAGCAGGTATTGATTTGTATAAATGCACATTTGCAGTATATACAGCTCTTAAAGTTGTTTGTGTTCTGTACCACATCCCTATAGAGTTCTAAAGAGATTATTATCCGGAGCGTGTGACTGCCCTCCTGTCATAAGATGCAGACGATAAAGTGTGTTGTGGTGGGGGATGGAGCGGTGGGTAAAACCTGCCTCCTCATATCCTACACCACAAACAAGTTCCCCTCGGAGTACGTGCCAACGGTGAGTACCAGCAAACTCGCAGCTAAGACCTTTCAATGTCATTTTAATAGCATGTACATTTCCAGGGATGGCAAGAAGACTCCTATTGAACAGCAGTTTTACACTTCCAGGTTTTACTATTACTTGATTAGCCACAGTGTATAGGTAACAAGCACAGGTGTGTCTTATTAAACTCTTGGTAAACCCTGCTCTGCAGTGGGAGTCTCATTCCCAACCTTGTTGTGTCTAGTCTTGTTCAGCGGGGTCATGTCTCTGACTGGCTGTTTCTCTGCAGGTGTTTGATAACTACGCGGTGACGGTGATGATCGGGGGGGAGCCCTACACCCTGGGGCTGTTTGACACCGCGGGTAAGTGCGGCTGAGGGGGCAGGGTCCTGCCACGGTCCTCATGGAAGCACTGTGCACCGATGTCGAGGCATGGGACGAATTGGGGGTCATTTTCACTCCATGTTTTTAAAATAAATTTATTTTAAATTATTCATGATTACCATAATTTTCATATTGATTTAACCCTTTGCTGCCTAAGCAGAATGACCGTATATGGGCATGAATATGACCACTTTGTGTTTAGCGCTTGTAGTTTGGCAACCTTAAGTCAGAAATTAAAACTCAATATATCTACAGAAAGCCATTAAGTAGCTGTTTCCAACAATATTGTTGTGGAATTTATTATATATATTTTTCACACCTCCCAAAAAAATATTGAAAAATGACTGGTTTCTAAATAAAATGTTACTGCTATTAAGCACTGGTAATACTCTGAAGCCACGGTATTGCAAAATAACAGAATCCCGTTTTTACTTTAGAAATGTGTTTTTTTTTGTTGTTTTTTTTATTATTATTATTAAACTTTATTAAAATACATTTTCAGCTTTCATATTGAAGCTTGTTGTGTACTACTCATTAAAGCAAACCAAGTAGGAATTTGCTTGACGTTTTTCAAGTAAGTTTATTTGTGTATAAATAATTACAATAGTTTAGTCTTACTTTAAAAGCACGCACCTGAATCTTAAGGTAATTAAACTGTTTGCTTATACTCTCCCCACCATTCTGCACACTGTCAGCCCTGGTTAAAGATAAAAATAATGTACCCAATCCGAAGCAAGTGTAAAACTTGCCTGAATATTAAAGTAAAAAATATAAATATTTTAAAACTAGCAATAAATGGCAGTTACATTATTGTTTTGCCCTCAAACTCAGTGGACCATATTTAGAAGCAAACACAAAGGCAAAGACACAAGTTTTTAGATCAATAAGACCATTTTAATTGTATAAAACTAGAAACAACTCTTGACTGGTCCTTCCTTCAACTAAGTTTATACTGTTAATTGTTTTATTCAGCAAAAAAAAAGTCTTACTTCAGAGTGAAGTCTTTTTTATATAGTAAAACAGTGCTTTTGACATGGCAAGTATTTAACTGCTTACTTGGGGAATAATTACCTTCTAAAGAACAGTATTTGCTTTTCTTTAACATTTTCTTTTAATAAACTACATGTGGGAATTCTAGGTGTAGCACTGTGCAGAGACTTGCATGTATTTGCATTTAATGTGTGCTCAGTAAGTAGGCTACATACTGTACATTTTATGCTGAAACATCTGCCCAATTTTGTAGGTTTGCAATTACTGAAACCGTAACTTCACAACAGCAAGGTTTGCTTGGTTTCTTAGAGGTTCTTAATTGTAAAAAAATAAAACAAATATTTGCTTCTCTACGCTCAGCAGTTAGTTCTTCAGTTTGCCCCCCTACTGTTTAACAAAGTTAGGCACCTATGATTGACACAAAATTCTTTGACCATTGCTTCTGACATTGATTAAAACACTGAATTGTGTACTGCTTTTAGAATGAAACATTCACCTATAGATACCAAAACTGACTCGTGTTACTGAATAAGAAAGGTTACTGGTCCAGAGCTTATCTATAGAAGTGAGTATAATTTAGACTTGTTTATTATACAGTTAAATAAACTGTTAATGCAAAAACTTTATTTTTTACAGTTGGTTTTAGTTATCAACATAGAAAACAATGTAAAACTCAGAAAAACTGTATGAACCTTGTATTTACAATATCTGATTGAGTTAAGCAGAGATTGTGTGTGATTTTTGCGGCTGAGGTTTTATAAAATTGGGAATACATGTAAAAGGTTTGATCAGTAACAGTTCAGAAACTATGTTTGTTAACTAGCCTCGTGAGATTTATCAGGTTGATCCATCTGGTAAAATATGAGAAGTTGTAAGTGAAGTAATTTCTTTTTCTACAAAATCAAGTTCACATTTGCTTGGTGATTTGACAAATCACCAAAGATTGGTGACTTGATGGCTGAGCTATGACATGAAAGGTCATCGATCATATAGGATCGATTTTAAAGCACTCTGGCAGCATAGGGTTAACCTGCTGATTTTTATTCCTGATTTCTCTCTGCAGGTCAGGAGGATTATGACCGGCTGCGTCCACTCAGCTACCCTCAGACTGACGTCTTCCTGGTCTGCTTCTCTGTCGTCTCACCCTCCTCCTTCGAGAACGTCCGAGAGAAGGTACAGCGCTCCTCCCTCTCCCTAGCCCCCCCTCCTTTGAGAACATCAGAGAAGGTACACCTCTCTCTCTCTCTCTCTCTCTCTCAGTGGATTCCTGAGATCTCTCATCACTGCCCCCGCACCCCCTTCCTGCTGGTGGGGACACAGGTTGACCTTCGCGACGACCCCAATACTGTGGAGAAGCTGGCGAAGAACAAGCAGAGACCTCTCGCACCCGAGACCGCTGAGAAGCTAGCACGGGACCTGAGGGCCGTCAAATACGTGGAGTGCTCTGCCCTCACACAGGTAAAGAAGACATACCTGTCTGTATCAGTGAGTAGTCAAATGGGTGGAGTGATCCGCCTGTACTCCAGTAAGTAAGACAACGGTGTCTATCTATTTCTGTCTCTTTGCTGACTGCGTCTCTGTTCTGTCTCGTTGCAGCGCGGTTTAAAGAACGTTTTCGATGAGGCGATTCTCGCGGCGCTGGAGCCTCCCGAGATCAAGCAGAAGAGAAAGTGCAGCCTGTTGTGAGCGAGGGAAGAGGAGGAGGGGGGCAAAATGGAAACAAAACTCTTATACAGGCTCTCAATCGGAAGTCAGCACAAAGGCACACAAACACTTTCTGAAAAGCTTTTTTTTTATATATATGTATATATATATGGGTTGAAAACTGAGTCCATGTAGCCAGCATACTGTCTCCAGATTCTCTATAGCTGGCATACAACGTAAACTCCTCAGGGGGTCAGACTGGCTCCAGTTTCCTCACCCTGTAAACAGAAGGGCCAGTCCATGAAAATGTAACTTCTTTTGCATTGGGTAAGCCGTGAACCAGGCTGCTGGCGAGTAAGGAAACTCTTAACAGACCCATCTGCAAAATGAGTTTGCTGGTATCTGGCTTATTGGTGCAACAAACTGGTTATCTTCATGGAATGGACCAGACTCTGTTTAGGGTGGGAAACCGTGTCCTAGTGTCTGCCATCTTCAGATTAGACAAGGCCCATGAGGGAGTCAAAATGGAGCCAGTTTCCTAACCACCTGCAGTCTTAATTGCTTCCTGGTGTTTATTTTATTTATTTATTTGTTTGTAAACTCTTATGTTCTTATTTATTTTTACTGTTTATGTATTATTGCCTTGCTTTGTGCTGTGCTTCTGGATAGGGCCCATAGCTTTACCTAGATTGCTCCAGTAAAAACCCAACTGTATAAATGGGTAATAGTATGTAAAAATAATGTAATATCTTGTAACAATTGTAAGTCGCCCTGGATAAGGGCGTCTGCTAAGAAATAAATAATAATAATAATAATAACAATAATAATAAAAAAAAAAAAAAAAAAAAAAAATAGAAAAATCAGTAACTAAACCTGGAGAAGCAGATGTGGACAAATGCATCAAGAAATGAAACTTTAATTCATGAAGTAGTTAAGAAATGAAATTAGTGCTACTGAGGCTAGTCCTAACCCCTTACCTTTCACACTGACCAGCAGTATTGGCACTTGGCTCTACAGTTTCTAGTGCTAATAGGTTTGAATTTTAAACAAGCCTCTGACACTTGTTTGTTTCTAAATTAAACCAAAAAATAATTCCTTTGGCAATAGGGCCACGTGGTGGGCAATGGATTGCAAATGTTCAATAAACGTTGTCACCATCTGCTGGTGAAATATTAAATTGCGGTTGCTGTTATCACTGCTTGCCATCTACTGGCTAACCTTTGTAATTGCAGTTTGTGTGAAGTTGCAATACCATTTTTTCTTCATTTTATATATATATATATATATATATATATATATATATATAGACTTTTCAGCAAGCCTGTGGAGAAAATATCAAACACGATTTATAGAGAGTAACAGGTTGTTATGTTTTTCTTCCTTAGCTATAACAGATTGAAGATGTTATTCTAATCTCCTTATACTGCTGCAAGTAGTAACAGGAGCATGCCTATCCTGTTCAGTTCTAGTGGGCTCACAGAATGACTCATGTTGTGGCGAGCAGGTTCAAGGAGGAGGAAGCTTGTCTCCCTGAAGCTGAATAACTACCTGCAAGTTATTTCCTTTCTTTTTGCGCACAGTAGGCTTAACTCTGGAAGATATAGTAAACTGACAGACCAGGAAGAAATTATATTGCAGAGTCAAACTGATCTAGATTGAGGGACGCTGTTGCTCTGCAGCTTTTGATTTCTTAGCAAAGCGGATTTAATAAATGCAAAAGACTGAAATGCAGGTGATTCTGTACTCGCACTCACTTCCCCCCTCTGCACTGCTTTGATTCTGTGATCTGTTTTGTATTGAAAGTTGACCTGGCTTTTAAATTTCTTATTTTCAAATAAAAATCATCTTTTTCTTTTTTCTTTGTTATTCCTTCTGCACATTCTTCAAATTTTACAAAGATCAATTTGATCTTTTCACACCGAGCACATTGCATCAACGTACAGCGTAAACTTCATATTTTTTTTAGAATACTATACATCCTATGGAGGCATTCACACTGGACGTGTCGCGTAAAACTGACGGCGTCAAAAACCGACCTTGTCCTGTTTCTGTGGGCGTCGGGCATAAATTTGTGTCTCTAACCAATCACACTCCAGCTCTCGACCCCTTGTCGGCGTGACAACAAACATCAACAGGTAGCCCCTACTGTATTTCATTAACACAAACAGATCGGCCTAATGAGTGAGTTAAAACAGTAGATATTGCCGAAATGAAAAGTTTCCTTAAAGATAATGGAAACAAATATAGCTACAGTAAAGAAAATAAAAAAACTTAAGGATTTAACAGCAACACAAAGTGAGATCCGACGTGTTATAAAACACACCTCCACATGAATACATCTATAAATATAATGTATATAATCTTTATTTTTATGTATATTTTACTTTAATTTTTTCAGACACAGTAAATACGTAAATATCCAGAAATCAAAATGCTTACTACTTATTTGTGGAGAACAGATGAGCTCTGTGTTTCAAACAAACTATCTTTAAACTGAATAGTTGTATAAAGTTTATTTTTTTTATGATTTAAGAACTACATAAAAAAATATGCACCACATTAATGGTTCTATTCTGGTTAAAGTGCTATACTGTTGCTTGTTTTATTTATTTTGCACGTCTTGTGACTCCGATGTAGTTCAAAACCGATGGAACTTAACTTGGGTAATAAGAATATCGCCACATGGTGGTCAGATGGTGCAATTGCAAGCCCTTTTTTCTGTTCTGATGGTGTGGGATCATTTTCAAAACTTAAAAATAAATGCACTTTTTAAAAAATGGTCTGGGATTTCTTATAAAAAATTAAAAGAAAAAAGGGTCGACTAGACAGATTCACTTCTATTAGTTTATATTAGTGAGGAGACTGACAGTAGTCTTGTATCTATAACAAAAACATTGTCAATGTAAAAAAAAACAAGTTAGAAAAACACAACAGCCATTTAAAGGGTTGATATCAAACACAAAAGTCCAAGTTAGGAGAAGCAATTAGGCCAATCTTGTCAAGCATCAAGCAAATAGGCACAATTGCAAAGGTGCTGGGGCCCAAGATTCACACAATTCTTGCTTCTAAATTGGCGCCTTTTTTTGATCGCTTCGCTCCACTTTATTGCTCCACTTGAAATGCGCAGTGGCGCAACAGGCTAAGGTTGTGTGCTCTTCAAGAACGTCATGTTGCAAGTTCAAACCACTTGAAATGCTCTTTGTATGACTTGAAGTGACTGAGACACACTCACACACACTGAGACTGTGTGTGTCTCGGTGTGTGTGCTTCAGTGTGTGTTTGTCTCTCAGAGTGTTTGTCTCAGAGTGTTTGTGTCTCAGTATGTGTGTGTGTGTGTGTGTGTGTTTCTCAGTGTGTGTTTGTGTCATTGTGTTTGTGTCATTGTGTGTGTGTGTGTCTCAGTGTGTCTGTATGTCAGTTTATGTATGTGTGTCTCGGTGTGTGTGTGTGTGTCTCAGTCACTTCAAGTCATACAAAGAGCATTTCAAGTGGAGCGATCAAAAAAAGCAAGAATTGTGTGATCTTGGGCCCCAGCACCTTTCCAATTTTGCCTATTTGCTTGATGCTTGACAAGATTGGCCTAATTGCTTCTCCTAACTTGGACTTTTGTGTTTGATATCACCCCTTTAAACGGCTGTTGCATTTTTCTAACTTTGTTTTTTTACATTGACAATGTTTTTGTTATAGATATCACTTCTTTTTTTACTTCATCAAATAATGAATAAAGCGAGGGAAAGATATTCGAGAATGTGTATGGTAAACAGACAGACAGACATTACAAGAGAGTAATAAGTAGAGTAATATAAGAGAAATGAGAAAAGATTTGAAAGTAAAATAATGGTAGAAGGGACTTTTGGACAGTATTGAAAGTGTAAACATTATATTCTTATAGTCGCATGAGTGGTGAAAACAATATGTCTATTTTGGTAGGTATTGATATTTACGTAGGTACAAAACTACAATGTTATGAATGGTTCAAAAGGTACATATGCCTGTGCAAGCTAAAGGGTAGTATACTAACACATTTTAATGCTGGAAAAAAAACATTATTCTCCTTGATATGGTGGTGTTATGAACTTAGGCTAAGGCATCTGTAAAGCATTAGATCTCTTCATAAAAGGCCATATACATTTCGTTTGCATTTCTTGACCATGATTTGACTTCAATAATTGCATCATTTGCATGCACCCATTTTCCAGTAGCACCCAACAGCAAGAACAGACACACAGTGTCCTGAAGTAACATCCTGTCCTTGGTGTATGATAATGGAAGCTAATTGGTAATTCCTGTTGTCCACAGTAATTATGCTCTTCTCCACAGCAGTAAACTTAGCATTGTGTCACTTTGTAACGGTCCCGTCTGGTTTGGTTTCCCAAGCATAAGTTGGACTGCAATCAGTCTCCCTGCTGATTGAATAAGTTCACGTTTCATGATTGGAGAAATTTTGCCTACATTTGCTACCAGGAATCATTGCCCATTTGTCATTGGTGGAAATGACAAATGACTGCTTCCTAACGCAATTTGTCAAGGCACCGACTAGAGGGGAGGCATGCCTTGATTTAGTCTTGTCAAATAACGAAGACAGAATAACTAAAACAGAGGTCGAGAGCCATTGGCAAACTCAGACCACAACATGGTCTCATTTGAAGTGATTTTTAAAACCCAAAAAGTAATGACAAAAGCTAAGGTTTACAATTTTACAAAAGCAAACTATGAAGGTATGAAACAGAGACTAACAGAAGTAGATTGGAGTAAAATAGAGAAAACATCCACAGAAAAAGGATGGCTGTTTTTTAAAAATGTAGTACTAGAGGCGCAAAACAATTACATCCCAAAAGTAGACAAATCTAAATCTAAAACAAAATGGCCAAAATGGTTTAATAGATCAATTAAAAAAAATATTCAGCGAAAAAAGGCACTTTTCAGAGCGTTTAAAAGGGACCAAAAACAAAGTACATAGAATGAGTACTTGGAACTGCAAACACAAGTCAAAAAGGAAGTTAGAAAGGCCAAGAGAGAGATAGAAATCAATATTGCTAAGGGGGCTAAAACCAATAACAGCAAGAGTACACTGAAAGAGGAGGTTAAATGTCTAAAAGACACAAATGGCTAAATCATAGACGAAGAAAAAAAAATAGCAAATATATTAAATGATTACTTTTCACAAGTTTTCACAAAGGAGGACACGGACAACATGCCCCATATGTCGACCTGTTCCTATCCAATTTTAAATAACTTTAGCATAACAGAGGCAGAAGTGTTAAAGGCACTAGGAGCTCTTAAAATAAACAAATCCCCTGGGCCGGATGAGATCCTCCCAATAGTACTCAAAGAAATGAAAGAAGTTATTTACAAACCGCTAACCAAGATCATGCAACAGTCTCTTGACACAGGGGTTGTACCGATAGACTGGAAAATTGGAAACGTAATACCGATCCACAAAAAGGGAGACAAAACCGAACCAGGTAACTACAGACCAATAAGCCTGACTTCTCTTATATGTAAACTTATGGAAACTATAATAAGATCCAAAATGGAAAATTACCTATATGGTAACAATATCCTGGGAGACAGTCAGCATGGTTTTAGGAAAGGGAGATCGTGTCTAACTAACCTGCTTGACTTTTTTGAGGATGCAACATTGAAAATGGATAATTGCAAAGCATACAACATGGTTTATTTAGATTTCCAGAAAGCTTTTGACAAAGTCCCGCATAAAAGATTAATTCTCAAACTAAACGCAGTAGGGATTCAAGGAAATGCATGCACATGGATTAGGGAGTGGTTAACATGTAGAAAACAGAAAGTACTGATTAGAGGAGAAACCTCAAAATGGAGCGAGGTAACCAGTGGTGTACCACAGGGATCAGTATTAGGTCCTCTGCTATTCCTAATCTACATTAATGATTTAGATTCTGGTATAGTAAGCAAACTTAAGAACATAAGAACATAAGAAAGAAAGTTTACAAACGAGAGGAGGCCATTCAGCCCATCTTGCTCGTTTGGTTGTTAGTAGCTTATTGATCCCAGAATCTCATCAAGCAGCTTCTTGAAGGATCCCAGGGTGTCAGCTTCAACAACATTACTGGGGAGTTGGTTCCATACCCTCACAATTCTCTGTGTAAAAAAGTGCCTCCTATTATCTGTTCTGAATGCCCCTTTATCTAATCTCCATTTGTGACCCCTGGTCCTTGTTTCTTTTTTCAGGTCAAAGAACTCCCCTGGGTTGACATTGTCTATACCTTTTAGGATTTTGAATGTTTGAATCAGATCGCCGCGTAGTCTTCTTTGTTCAAGACTGAATAGATTCAATTCTTTTAGCCTGTCTGCATACGACATGCCTTTTAAACCCGGGATAATTCTGGTTGCTCTTCTTTGCACTCTTTCTAGAGCAGCAATATCCTTTTTGTAACGAGGTGACCAGAACTGAACATAATATTCTAGGTGAGGTCTTACTAATGCATTGTAAAGTTTTAACATTACTTCCCTTGATTTAAATTCAACACTTCTCACAATATATCCGAGCATCTTGTTAGCCTTTTTTATAGCTTCCCCACATTGTCTAGATGAAGACATTTCTGAGTCAACATAAACTCCTAGGTCTTTTTCATAGTTCCCTTCTTCAATTTCACTATCTCCCATATGATATTTATAATGCACATTTTTATTGCCCGCATGCAATACTTTACACTTTTCTCTATTAAATTTCATTTGCCATGTGTCTGCCCAGTTCTGAATGCTTTCTAGATCATTTTGAATGACCTTTGCTGCTGCAACAGTGTTTGCCACTCCTCCTATTTTTGTGTCGTCCGCAAATTTAACGAGTTTGCTTACTATACCAGAATCTAAATCATTAATGTAGATTAAGAATAGCAGAGGACCTAGGATTGATCCCTGTGGTAATCCACTGGTTACCTCGCTCCATTTTGAGGTTTTCTCTACTAATCAGTACTTTCTGTTTTCTGCATGTTAACCACTCCCTAATCCATGTGCATGCATTTCCTTGATTCCCTACTACGTTCAGTTTGAGAATTTATGCAGGACTCTGTCAAAAGCTTTGTGAAAATCTAAATAAACCATATCATATGCTTTACAATTATCCATTGTCGGTGTTGCATCCAAAAAAAAAAATCAAGCAGGTTAGTTAGACACGATCTCCCTTTCCTAAAACTATGCTGACTGTTTCCCATTATACTGTTACTATATAGGTAATTTTCCATTTTGGATCTTATTATAGTTTCCATAAGTTTACATATAATAGAAGTCAGGCTTATTGGTCTGTAGTTACCTGGTTCGGTTTTATTTATTTATTATTCATTTATTTACTTTCATTTATATAGCACCTTACATCATCGACCCCAAGGTGCTTTACAGAAAACATAATACACACAGTATAATAAATCATTAAAATAGCATAAAAAAGATTATAATAAAAAGACATTTCCAATCATGTATATTAAAAAAAACAAAAACAAAAAAACAGTAATAATAAAAAAGGCCTGTGTATATAAATAAGTCTTCAATCTTGACTTAAAAACAGCAAGACTCCTAGCTTCTCTAACAAAAAAGCCAGAGCGTTCCATAATGTAGGAGTCTTATAAGAAAAGGCCCTTCCTCCCATACTATTTGTATTTACTCTTGGAATAACCAAGAGCCTTGCATCCTGAGCTCTAAGATTCCACTTAGGAATTTATGGGATCAACAGCTCTTGTAAATAACTGGGTGCTAATCCATTAAGGGCTTGTGACAAAGAGCTAATGAATCTGAATCAACAATCTCCCTCTCGACCGGTGAGGGCACTGTACAACAGGAACTGCGGGCTTCGTACTGAATGGTTGGGCAGTTCATTCCGGGGACAGTCGGAAGCCGGCCATTCAGGAAGAGGGCGGCGTTACGGTACCTGGAGTCATCGCCCTAGTACGGTGAGCGAAGTTTCAGTCATGAATTGGAGGAGACGTGATTGAACTAGCTATCGGAGGGGGCGGGGCTTAGGGTACTTTAGGGGGACGTGACGCCGTAATCGGTTCCTTTGTTGTGGTTAATGGGAGGAAACAAGGACGGGAAACGTGAATGAAACAGTGTTCCATTGATAAAAACGGTTGTGTTTGTCTTTGTCTTTGATACGAAGCCGGGAGCTGCAGCCAGAAGCCAGCCAGGACCTGAACGCACAAAAGCACCAGCACCAAAGCACACAGTCCGGAGACGTGTTGTTTGTGACTGTGTTACGTGTTTTGTGTTTGAATTATTATTTCGGGACCGCAACCCCTTGTTTTTAGTGCTGGCAATACCTATTGCTGGGTAGAGTCAGCTTTATTATTTAAAAACCCTCGTCACTGATATTAAAGAACCTGACCTGTGAACTTTGTGTTTGTCCTTTGTCTGGAGCACCTTGAATCACCTGTACACCGGAGCACTACAAACCACTTTGCCACAGGGCTTTATAAGTTAAAAATAAAATCTTAAAATCAATTCGAAACTGCACAGGAAGCCAGTGTAAGGAGGCCAAGACAGGAGTAATACGTTCACCTTTTCTGTTTTTAGTTAGACTTCTTGCAGCAGCATTCTGAATAAGCTGCAAACAAGACACCAAATATTTTGGAATCCCAGAAAAAAGTGCATTACAATAGTCGATTCTCGATGAAACAAAGGCATGCATTAACCTCTCAGCATCAGATACAGAAATAATAGATCTCAGTTAGCTATATTTCTCAAATGATGAAAAGATGGTTTAGTAATATTCCTAATATGGGACTCAAATGATAGAACAGAATAAAAAATGACGCCCAAATTTCTTGCTTCAAGTTTTAGTTCTCAGGAAAGGCTGCTAAGATCTATTTTATATAAATCAACATTTTTTAATTGGTGCTGTGAACCCACAAGCATGACCTCCATTTTATCAGAATTCAACATGAGAAAATTCTGCGACATCCAACACTTTACGTCTGCAAAGCAAGCAGCTAATAACGCCCCAGTAGAGGGATTGTCTGGATTGAAAGACAAGTACAGCTGAGTATCATCTGCATTACAATGGAAATTCACTCCACGCCTGTGGATAATATCACCTAATTGCAACATATATAATGAAAACAACAGGGGACTGTGACAGAGATCGAATGACGCTTGGTGTTAGATCTCCCTCCTGACCTGGGGCACTAGGTAAAGGGGCAGAGTACCCTGGACTGAAAGGCATGACAATTTATTCCCGTGGGTAGGTGGAAGTCGGCCGGCTAAAAAAGGGATGGAGCTATGGTACCCCAACTCAATGACCCAGACGGGAAACGGTGTGGCATCCGCGGATTGGAGAAGCGGACGCGCTCGTTAACCAAGGGGTCATGAGGGAGGGTATAAAATAGGGGCGTAGCAAAGTAATCTGTTCCTTGGTAAATGGTTAGAATGAAAACCTAGAAGGAAACAAAAGCTTGTGAAACCAAAAGAACGTGAGTGTTGTGTTTTGTTTGTCAAAGTAAAAACTGTTTGTTATTTTAGACTACTAGCACGATCTGGAGCTGCCGCTACTCAGCCAGCATCAAACCTGGGACACCAGCACTTTTCTTTTGTTCACGGAGAACTGTCTTTGCACCATGAGCACTAATTCACTCACTGTAGGAACTGTTTTTGTGTTTGTGTGTTACGTGTCGGTGTAAACGGGACTTTTGGGTTATGGGTCAAACCCGGGGATTACAAACAGAGTGATAGACACCGCTGTATCACTTTACAACATTTATTATTTACAGTATTTTGCCGTAAGGCTCTGGACATTGAGATATCAATAAACACCCTTGCACCTGTAACTTGTTGTCTGACTGTTTTGTATCCACTCCGCACTGCACACACATGTATTCACTCACTACTTTGCCACAGGGACCTAAAATAGAACCCTGAGAAACACAGACAACCTCTGACAAATCAGACTTTATCTCCCTGACAGAAACATACTGAAACCTATTGGAAAGATAAGACCTAAACCAAGCATGGACACCACCTGTCAAACCCACTAAACTCCCAAGCCGATTTAATAGAATGGAATGGTCCATGATGTCAAAGGCAGCGCTAAGATCAAGAAGAATTAAAATTGAAGGAAAGCCAGAGTCGGAGCTCATCAAAAGATAATTTACAACCCTAACAAGAGTCATCTCAGTGCTATGTGCAGATCGAAATCCAGACTGAAATTTTTCAAATAAAGCATTACAAGCTAAAAATGTTAGCGATTGATTTGCAACAACTTTCTTCAAGACCTTGGCTAAAAATTGAAGATTGGAAATTGGTCTATATAGTTGTTAATAACTGTAGAATCCAAATTACTTTTTTTAAGCAGGGGTTTAACCACTGCAACCTTAACTGCAGTGGGAACTATACCAGATGAAAGTGATTCATTTATAATTGTTAAAATGTTTATATTAGCAACACTAAATAGATATTTTAATAGTTTAGTAGAAATAGGATCAAGGGCACAAGTGGTTGGTCTCATATGCCTAACTAACGCTGTCAGCTCTTGCAAAGTAACCAACGAGAAAGCCTCCATCATAACTTTATCAGGTCTAGTAATTCAAAGTAGGAAGAAAGGTCCGTAATAGAAGGAGTCTGTAAGATCTGATCTCAATGTCAAGAATTTTATTTTGAAAGAATTTTAAAAACTCAGTGCAACTAAAAATTGTGAACCAATATTAGAGGTAGAAGTAATAGAAGGTGGATTTACTAATTTATCTATAGATGCAAAAAGAAATCTAGGATTATTTTCGTTTTTTCAATCAAGTTAGAATAGTATAAAGATCTAGCCTGGGACAAAGCCTTCTTATATTTAACTTGGTGGCTTTTCCCCGCAAGATAAAATAATTTTTAACACAACACAATTCCCTTTTTGTGGATGGGTATTACATTTGGAATTCTCCAGTCTGTCAGTACAACCCCGTGTCAAGAGACTGTTGCATGATCTTGGTTAGCGGTTTGTAAATAAATGCTTTCATTTCTTTGAGTACTATTGGGAGGCTCTCATCCAGCCCAAGGGATTTGTTTATTTTAAGAGCTCCTAGTCCCTTTAACACTTCTGCCTCTGTTATGCTAAAATTATTTAAAACTGGATAGGAGCAAGTCGACATGTGGGGCATGTTTCCCATATCCTCCTTTGTAAAAACTTGTGAAAGTAATCATTTAATATATTTGCTATTTTTTTCTCTTTGTTTATGATTTTGCCATATCTCTTAGACATTTAACCCCCTATTTGAATGTTCTCTTGCTGTTATAATATTGGGAAACATTTTTGGAACTGGTTTTAGCCCCCTTAGCAGTGCTCATTTCTATCTCTCTCTTGGCCTTTCTAACTTCCTTTTTGACTTGCTGTGGCAAAGTGGCTGCTGATTAAGACAAGATGCAGAGGTGATGCAGTGCAGAAACAATTACAAGTGAAAACTGTAATCCAATTTGGAAATGTTATTTCTATTTTTACACAAATCCTGGTCTGGCAACCAAACAATAATCCTCCGGCGATACACCCCTGGTGTAAAGCTCGGCAGGAAAAATAATAATAATGATTTGTAAACAAAACAAATAATAACACGTTATCCGCTCCCACAATACTACTAACACAAATCACCAGTCCTGGTGCGTGCAGTAGTGCTCAAGGTGGGTGATAACAAATAATAGTGACTGTGGTGTTGTTGTTCCGGGTAGTGCTGGCCCAAGGTGACAGCTCCGGAGACGTGTTAGCCGTCTAGTGAATATACAAACAAAAGACAATTACTAACAGTGCTACAAACAAACAAAACACTCACAAATATTTCTCGTTTCTTTTTGGGAACTCTCCTGGTCCTTCCAGTTCTGTGTGTCTCTGAACCCAAGCGAAGGAACTGATTATGAGTCTCCGTCCCCTTTTTATGCTGTCACGCATGACCCCTTGGTAAACTAATGCAGCTGCCTTTACAATCAGCGGCTGCTACATTGTTTATCTTCCAGGTCAATACGTTCTTGCAACAGAGACTCGCCTTCTTCCAGTCTGGCCAACTCCTCGACCCGGGAAAGAACTGTCAATCTAGCCCGTCAAAAGAACTCTGTCCTCGCTGCTTAGCGCCCTCACAGGTCGGGAGGGAGATTTACAACCAGAACTCATTATATTTCTGTTACATATCCCACTGCTCAGAGTGGAGCCGAAGGAACACTCGGCTGAATCTATCTTTCCCATTACTCCCCCCTCCAAGGAAAAATAATCCGCATTTTGATGGTCTTTCCCTGCACGGTGTACCATATGGTATATGAAGGGCTGCAACACCAGATACCACCGAGCTATCTGGGGATTGCTGTCCTTCATTGTGCTTAACCACTTGAGTGGGGTGTGGTCTGTGACAAGATCAAATGAGTGTCCCAGCAGGTAGTATCGTAAAGAGTGAGTATCCCATTTGATGGCCAAACACTCCTTTTCGACTACAGAGTAGTTGCGTTCCTGAAGTAGCATTTTTTTACAGTACAGTATCGGGTGTTCTACTCCATCTACCTTTTGAGACAAGACAGCACCCAAACCCACATCCGAAATGTCGGTGTGGAGGATGAATCTTTTGGTGAAATCTGGTGTGATAAGAGTGGGGGCCTGGCAAAGTCTACGCTTAATAGTATCAAACGTCCCCTGACACTCAGCTGACCACTTAATTAAATTTGGAGCACTCTTTTTCATGAGGTCAACTAAAGGGTTAACCACTATGGCATACTCGGGGATAAAGCGGCGGTAATAACCGGCTAATCCCAGTAGTGTCCTCACCTGACTCTTGGTTTTGGGGATCGCTGCATCAACCAAAGCCTGGATTTTAGTGACTACAGGTCTCACCCTTCCATTCCCCATTAAAAATCCCAAATATTGAGTCTCTGTCTTGGCAAACGCAAATTAGTTGTCAGCCGGGCTACCCTTAGAGACTGAAGGACAGCTGCAATCCTAGCCAAATGCTCTCGCCAGGTGGAGCTGTAAATGACCACGCCATCAATATACGCTGCTGCATATTCATGATGTGGGCGTAAAACCTGGTCCATCAGTCTCTGAAAGGCAGCGGGCGCACCATGTAGCCCAAACGGCATGGTTTCAAAGTGAAACAGCCCCTCTGGTGTTAAAAATGTGTTTTTCTCTCTAGAACTGCGGGTTAAGGGGATCTGCCAGTATCCCTTCGTCAGGTCCAAAGTGGAGATAAACCTCGCCTTACCCAGTCTGTCTAACAGTTCGTCGACCCGAGGCATAGGGTAGGCATCGAACTTGGCAATAGCGTTTACCTTCCTGAAATCCACGCAGAAGCGGTTGGTGCCTTCCTTCTTAGCCACTATGACTGTATGTATTTAATCATATCCTGATGTAACTATCACTGACACTGTTATCTGCTGTATTATTGAATTGTATTTTGTCACACTTGTACTTGCTTGAACCAAAGTCATTGTATTTATCTTGCTCTTAATTGTATTATTACTTGTACTGTGATACTTGAAATGTATTTGCTTACGATTGTAAGTCGCCCTGGATAAGGGCGTCTGCTAAGAAATAAATAATAATAATAATAATAATATGACAATAGGACTGCACCACTCGCTCCTGGAAAGTTCAATCACCCCAAGTTCGAGCATGTCCCATACCTCTTTGCAAACGGCACTTCGTCGACTTTCTGGGATCCGGCAAGGTCTCTCCCGCACGATGACACCTGGTGGAGAGATAATGTCATATTCAACCAAATTAGTTCTGCCGGACAAGTCAGAAAAAACATCGCTGAAGTCCTCAATAAGCTTACGCAGCTCCCGTTGCTGATCTGGAACCAATTGTTTCCCCATCGGAATGATTTTTGTGCTAGGAGTCTCTAGACAGGGGCCTAAATCATCCTCTATGTTGCCAGGGCTTTAATAAATTTATATTATAAATTTCATGTTCATTACGGCGATCGGGCTTTCTAATTTCATAATTCACTCTTCCTATAGCCTGGATCACTTCATATGGCCCCTGCCATTTAGCACATAACTTGGATTCTGATGAGGGAAGTAGCAGCATTACCTTGTCTCCTGGTCGAAAGGTTCGAATTAGTGCATTTTTGTTGTAATGCTGCTGTTGTCGGTGCTGAGCCGATCTGAGGTTGTCCTGGGCCATACGACAGACCAAATCTAGGCGATCTCTTGGTAGGAGCACATGCTTCACTACATTCAACAGATCGAGAATGCCGCGAGGCTGTCGGCCATACAAGAGCTCGAAGGGGGAGATCCCTGTCGAACTCTGTGGCACCTCTCTCACTGCAAAAAGGAGGTAGGGAAGGAGCGATGCCCAATGTTTTTGCTCCTGCGTTACAAACCGTCTCAGCATCGAATTCAAGGTCTGATTAAAACGTTCCACCAAACTGTCCATCTGTGGATGATAAACAGATGTCCTGATGGGACGTATTTTTAATATTGAGAGGAATGGTAGTTCCTCGTACAAGTTAGAAAAACTTGTTTGAAACTACAGAGTCTCTATACAGCTCAAAGAGTTTAGCTGTTTTAACCATGTTGCAGCGGCAAAACTAAATCACTTAGAATACCATCTGTATCAATATCAAAAGTCTGAAACTTTCTTACCTCAAATGTGAAAAAAAAACATACATACACAATGAGATATAAGTCATCAAACTAAGGTAAAATTGTTATTCTCCTTCTTAAGAACATAAGAAGAACATAAGAAAGTTTACAAACGAGAGGAGGCCATTCAGCCCATCTTGCTCGTTTGGTTGTTAGTAGCTTATTGATCCCAGAATCTCATAAAGCAGCTTCTTGGAGGATCCCAGGGTGTCAGCTTCAACAACATTACTGGGGAGTTGGTTCCAGACCCTCACAATTCTCTGTGTAAAAAAAGTGCCTCCTATTTTCTCTTTTGAATGCCCCTTTATCTAATCTCCATTTGTGACCCCTGGTCCTTGTTTCTTTTTTCAGGTCAAAAAAGTCCCCTGGGTCGACATTGTCTATACCTTTTAGGATTTTGAATGTTTGAATCAGATCGCCGCATAGTCTTCTTTGTTCAAGACTGACTGTCTGCATACGACATGCCTTTTAAACCCGGGATAATTCTGGTTGCTCTTCCTTGCACTCTTTCTAGAGCAGCAATATCCTTTTTGTAACGAGGTGACCAGAACTGAACACAATATTCTAGGTGAGGTCTTACTAATGCATTGTAAAGTTTTAACATTACTTCCCTTGATTTAAATTAAACACTTCTCACAATATATCCGAGCATCTCGTTGGCCTTTTTTATAGCTTCCCCACATTGTCTAGATGAAGACATTTCTGAGTCAACATAAACTCCTAGGTCTTTTTCATAGATTCCTTCTTCAATTTCAGTATCTCCCGTATGATATTTATAATTCACATTTTTATTGCCTGCATGCAATACTTTACAGTTTTCTCTATTAAATTTCATTTGCCATGTGTCTGCCCAGTTCTGAATGCTTTCTAGATCATTTTGAATGACCTTTGCTGCTGCAACAGTGTTTGCCACTCCTCCTATTTTTGTGTCGTCTGCAAATTTAACAAGTTTGCTTACTATACCAGAATCTAAATCATTAATGTAGATTAGGAATAGCAGAGGACCTAATACTGATCCCTGTGGTACACCACTGGTTACCTCGCTCCACTTTGAGGTTTCTCCTCTAATCAGTACTATCTGTTTTCTACATGTTAACCACCCCCTAATCCATGTGTATGCATTTCCTTGAATCCCTACTGCATTCAGTTTGAGAATTAATCTATTATGCGGGACTTTGTCAAAAGCTTTCTGGAAATCTAAATAAACCATGTCGTATGCTTTGTAATTATCCATTTTCAATGTTGCATCCTCAAAAAAGTCAAGCAGGTTAGTTAGACACGATCTCCCTTTCCTAAAACCATGCTGACTGTCTCCCAGGATATTGTTACCATATAGGTAATTTTCCATTTTGGATCTTATTATAGTTTCCATAAGTTTACATATAAGAGAAGTCAGGCGTATTGGTCTGTAGTTGCCTGGTTCGGTTTTCTCTCCCTTTTTGTGGATCGGTATTACATTTGCTATTTTCGAGTCTGTCGGTACAACCCCTGTGTCAAGAGATGGTTGCATGATCTTGGTTAGCGGTTTGTAAATAACTTCTTTCATTTCTTTGAGTACTATTGGGAGGATCTCATCCGGCCCAGGGGATTTGTTTATTTTAAGAGCTCCTAGTCCCTTTAACACTTCTGCCTCTGTTATGCTAAAGTTATTTAAAATTGGATAGGAACAGGTCGACATGTGGGGCATGATGTCGGTGTCCTCCTTTGTAAAAACCTGTGAAAAGTAATCATTTAATATATTTGCTATTTTTTTTCTTCATCTATGATTTTGCCATTTGTGTCTCTTAGACATTTAACCTCCTCTTTGAATGTTCTCTTGCTGTTATAATATTGGAAAAACATTTTTGAATTGGTTTTAGCCCCCTTAGCAATATTGATTTCTATCTCTCTCTTCTTCTTCTTCTTCTTCTTCTTCTTCTTCTTCTTCTTCTTCTTCTTCAGTCGACTTTTTAAGGGTGTGTAGCGACTATTCAAACAGAAAAGCGAAATAACTGGACATCTACCAAGCATGTGATTCCACATGTTGGTCAACGTCAAAACATACCAGGGTGTGCAAGCAGTTTGATATCCACACCATTTATATTAAACAAATTATTTATGTTTTAAAACAGCACATATTGCAGGAGGAAGAAAAAAAAGTAAAAAAATACTGTGGTTTGAACTTGAAACATGACGTTGTTGAAGAGCACACAACCTTAGCCTTTTGCACCACTGCGCAGTTTTTGAAACGTGTTCATTTTTTAAGCTTACATCCAAATCTGACCAGCTTTCGCTGAAAACCTGAAGGTGCTGCTCCATTCTAGAAATTTTCGATTTCCTGTTTGAAAATTTCTAGTTTCCTGTTTGTTTGGTAGATACCATAGAATGGAATTGCACACAATCGTCGTGCATCTTGTTGCAGTTTCAACACTCGTGGTTTGTCTTTGTCGTATAATAATAATATGCGTGTTTGGTTGGTACTTGGATGGGAGACTGCCTGGCAGTACCAGATACTTCAAACTTTTCTTTGAAGTTTTACTTGTATTATTAACAAATAGTAGATTAAACAGCAAAAATGAGCTGATTTACTTTTAATTTATTGAAATAGACCGCAAATGGTAGTAATCGCTATTGAAATAATTACATAAGAGAAGTTATAAATATTGTAGCGAGCGGTGGTCTCACTGTTTCGGTCGATACCGTTTAGTGCAGACAGACGGACAGACACGTTGCTTTTGAACAGTGCTCCGGTTTTTATTATCTTTTATTTCACAAATCCCTATCGGCTGGGACCCACGCCTCTAACACAAATAATCTCCCAATCTTCTCTGTCTCTCGCTCCCTTCACCTCTAACCTGCTGCTCTCCTCCCCCAGCCCTTTTCCCTTGTCTTTTCCAGCACGCCCACCAATCCCTGCGCTTCACCCGCCTGCGTGCCAACCGGACCTGACATAACACAAAAGTCCCTTCACTTCGGCCAGGTCGCTACACTGCCCCCCCACCAGTCCCTCGCCCCGAGGGAGTGCAAAGTCCCGGAAGCGACCTGGTCTCCGACGGAGTCTCCGAGGCCGGGAAGGGATCTAAGGGGGCACGGTGGGGGGTGGGATGGGGGCGGTTGACGGGGTCGGGACATGGGCGAGGGGTGCAGGAGCTGAAGAGGGAGATGAGACCAGGGCAGGGACCAAGGGTGTGGGGGTAGAAGAGGGAGGGGAGGGCGTCTGGACGGAGGAGACCCTTCCCAGGTAGGGGGCCATCCGGTCACGGTGGAGAACGACATGGCGGCCCCGGGGTGGCATCTTGATGCGGTAGACCACCTTGCCCACCCGCTCCACCACCTCGCAGGGACCCACCCACTTGCTCTCCAACTTGGGGCAGCGGCCTTTCGTCCTCTTCGGGCTGAAAACCCAGACTTTCTCCCCGGCGACAAAGTGACGTCCCCGGGCCCGGTTATTGTAGTTTCTCTTCTGCTGGATACCGGCGGCTTGGAGCTGCCTCCGGGCGAAGCGATGCGCCTCTTCCAAATGATCCTGCAGCTGCCGTGCATATTCCGGCCCAGCAGGGGCAGCTGGGGCATCGGGTGGCCGGCCATAGGTGATCTCCGGGAGGGTGCGCAGCTCCCGTCCGAACATGAGGAGCGCTGGTGTGCAGCCGGTAGATTCCTGCACTGCGGTGCGGCAGGCCAGCAGCACAAGGGGCAGATGGACGTCCCAGTCCGTCTGGTCCTCAGCTGTGGAGAGGGCAAGCTGAGCAGCCAAGGTCCGATTGAACCTCTCCACTAGGCCGTCGCTTTGGGGAAGCAGGGGGCTAGTGCGGGTCTTCCGGATCCCCAGGCGGTCACACATCTCCTTGAACACCCGCGCCTCAAAATTCTGCCCCTGGTCAGAATGCAGCTCCTCCGGTACTCCGAACCGGCTGAAAAACCCGTTCACCAGGGCCTCGCACACCGTCACCGCCTCCTGGTCTGGAAGTGCGTATGCCTCCGGCCACTTGGTGAAGTAGTCCATGGCCACCAAGACAAACCGGTTCCCTCTGTCAGAGCGGGGAAAGGGGCCCAGGACGTCCACCGCAACCCTCTCCATCGGCGCCCCGACCAGGTACTGCTGAAGGGGGGCTCGAGACTGTCCTTGGGGGCCCTTCCGGGCAGTGCAGGCGTCACAGCGGCGACAGAAGTCTTCCACATCCCGTTGGCACTGCCCCCAGTAGAAGCCCCGGCGGAGACGTCGCAGCGTCTTCGTGACCCCAAAATGCCCGGTGCCAAGCGCCCCATGGTGCTGCGCCAACAGCTCCTCCTGCAGCGCCCGTGGGACCACCACCTGCCATCGCTCTTCTCCTGTGGCTGCCTCCAGAAACCGCCGCATTAGTACACCATCCCGAACCACCAACCCAGGCCACTGGACCCATAGGCCCTTCATGGCCGGCGACTGTGCAGCCACCTCCTCCCACGGTGGCCTCTGCTGCTCCTCCACCCAGCGCAGCACCGCCTCCAGCTCAGGGTCCTCCACTTGGTGCGTCCGCCAGTCGGGGAAGTCCATCGGCAGCACGGCTCGACAGGTGGGCTCACCTGACCCCCGTAGCCCGGCCTCCCTCTGATCGCAACGGCCGCAGTACCGGCATCCATCGTCTGCGCAGGGCCTCCGGGACAGGGCGTCTGCGTTCCGGTGCTGCTCGCCCGGCCGGTGCTGAATGGTGTACTGGAAGGCCTGCAGCTGCTCTATCCACCTGGCCACCTGACCCTCCGGCTCCCGAAAAGATATCAGGCACCGCAGGGCGGCGTGGTCCGTACGGATGGTAAAGAGGAGACCACACAAGTAGTGCTTAAAGTGCCGCACCGACTCCACGACCGCCAGCAGCTCCTTCCGGGTCACGCAGTAGTTGCGCTCAACCTTGTCCAGTGCCCTGCTGAAGTAGGCGATGACTGCCTCACCTTCGGTGGTCTGCTGGGCCAAGACTGCGCCGATCCCCTCGTCGCTGGCGTCAGTGTCCAGAATGAACGGCCACTGCGGATCTGGGGCAGCCAACACAGGTGCACGGCAGAGGGCTCCCTTTAGCGCATCAAAAGCCTCCTGTTTCTCCCGGGACCACGAAAAGGCCACGTTCTTGTGGGTCAGGTAGTTAAGTGGGGCAGCGATGGTGGCAAAGTGGGGCACAAAGCGGCGGTAGTAAGAGGCGAGTCCCAAGAATGCCCTCAACTGCCTCAGGTTGGTGGGCTGGGGCCAATCCCTAACGGCCTCAATCTTATCCGCCTCGGTGGTGATCCCATTCCCGCTCACCCGGTGGCCCAGGAAGGATACCTCCCTCCGCAGCAGGTGGCACTTCTCCGGGTGGAACTTCAGCCCAGCCTCGGTCACCTTCCCCAAGACCTCCCTCAGTGCAGCGATGGCATCCGGGAAGCTGCTCCCATGGACCAGCAGGTCATCTAGATAGACCAGGCAACGCGTGGGAGGCACCCCAGCGAGGACTCTCTCCATCAAACGTTCGAAAGTTGCCGGAGCATTGCAGAGGCCGAATGGCAGGCCGTAAACTGCCACAGGCCGCGCCCAGTGGAGAAGGCAGTCTTGGGCCTCGCCTCCGGGGTCAGGGCCACCTGCCAATACCCGCTCCGAAGATCCAGCGAGGAGAACCACCTCGACCCCGCCACCAGGTCTAGGGACTCATCAATGCGGGGGAAGGGGTAGGAGTCCTTGGTGGTTATTATTATTATTATTATTTATTTCTTAGCAGACGCCCTTATCCAGGGCGACTTATAATCGTAAGCAAATACATTTCAAGTGTTACAATACAAGTAATACAATAAGAGCAAGAAATACAATAACTTTTGTTCAAGTGTGACAAACCACAATTCAATAATACAGCAGATAATAGTGATAGTTACATCAGGATATGATTAAATAGTGATAGTTACATCAGGATGTGATTAAATACAAAGTACTACAGGTTAAACACTTGGCAGATTACAGTATTCTGAAGTACAGGATTAAATGCAGTAAAATAGGGGCAGATAAGAGCAGAATAAAGCACATTTACATGAAGGGTGATAGTGTCCCAGGATACAAACAGAGTAGTTCTACAGGTGCTGTTTGAAGAGGTGAGTCTTAAGGAGGCGCGGAATGTGGTCAGGGACTGGGCAGTCCTGACATCTGTAGGAAGGTCATTCCACCACTGCGGAGCAAGGGTGGAGAAGGAGCGGCTCTGGAGACAGGGGAGCGTAGCGGAGGTAGAGCTAGTCTTCTAGTGCAGGCGGAGCGGAGAGGTCGAGTGGGGGTGTAGGGAGAGATGAGGGTCTGGAGGTAGCTGGGTGCAGTCTGGTCAAGGCATCTGTAGGCTAGTACAAGAGTCTTGAACTGGATGCGAGCGGTGATCGTGAGCCAGTGGAGCGAGCGGAGTAGTGGAGTAGCGTGGGCGGGCGCGGGCAGAGAGAACACCAGGCGGGCAGCAGAGTTCTGGATGAGCTGGAGCGGACGGGTGGGGGACGCAGGGAGGCCAGCCAGGAGGGAGTTGCAGTAGTCTAGGCGGGAGAGTACCAGGGCCTGGACCAGGAGCTGGGTAGCATAGTTGGTGAGGAAGGGTCGGATTCTTCGGATGTTGCTCAGGAAGAATCGGCAAGTGCGTGCCAGAGTGGAGATGTGCTGGGAATAAGAGGGCAGGGGTCCAGGGTGACTCCAAGGTTCTTAGCTGAGGAAGAGGGAGAGAGTGGTAGATTCCAGAGGAACAGAGATAGAGAGATCAGAGGAGGGGGGAGGAGGAGGGAAGGAAAAGGAGGTCAGATTTAGAGAGGTTGAGTTTGAGGTGATGCAAGTGCATCCAGGAGGAAATAGCAGACAGACAGGTAGAGATACGGGAGGAGATGGTGGAGTCAGAGGTGGGGAAGGAGAGGAAAATCTGAGCATCATCAGCATAGAAATGGTATGAGAAAGCTAGAACCAACATCCGTGTGTCTTAGAACTGTTACGGGAGACGTGGCGCCCATGCTGGGTAGGAGCAGGCTGCAGATCGAGGTAGCAGGGCGCACCATGTACCATCCCATGTGGGTCGCTGAGGTACAGGATCCATGTATCCTGGGGCTGGTTACCGCTGGTAACCGCATTCAGGCGTCGGTAGTCCACACAGAATCGCCACTTGCCATCCTTCTTGGGCACCATGACTACCGGGGAGGCCCAGGGGCTGTCGGAAGGTTCGATGACCGCAGCGGCCTTCATCTCCTCCAGGACCTGATTGGCTGCAGCTTGACGAGCTAGGGGCAGGCGGCGAGGGCGTTGCTTGATGGGCCGGGCTTCTCCTGTGTGGATGGAATGCTGGACCAAGTGCGTTTTTCCAAAATCCAACGGTGTCATGGCGAAACTGTGGCGGAACTCAAACAGAAGCTCCCATAACTCGCGGCATTGCTCCCGTTGCAGCCCCTCGCAGTTTCGCTCCCAGACGGCGCGGGCGGTGGCAGTAGCACGGTCGTCGGCATCTGGCTGCTCTGGGACATCTCGATCGCTAGCCTGGCGGGCAGTCACGCATCGGGCATGGGAAGAGAGAGAGCGTCCGGCTGGCCCGTCCCCGTCGGCCTGGGGAAGGGTGCCAGCCCACAACCCCAGGGGAGCGGGATTTTGGCGGCTCTGGGGGCTGCTGGGGTCCATGCCTGGCCCGGTCCTCCCTGGTGGGGCAAAGCGCATAGGAGGCCCACCCTGTAGCTTCAACGTCCCAGCCTGTAGATCCAACTGCCCCCCGGTGAAGCGCAGAAAGTCCAGCCCCAGGATACATGGATCCTGTACCTCAGCGACCCACATGGGATGGTACATGGTGCGCCCTGCTACCTCGATCTGCAGCCTGCTCCTACCCAGCATGGGCGCCCGTCTCCGTAACAGTTCTAAGACACACGGATGTTGGTTCTAGCTTGGCCCCAACGGGAGGATGTCAGGGTGGACAATGGAGACCGTGGACCCGGTATCTATCAGCGCGTGACAGGGGACTCCCTGAATCCGGATGCCGGCGTGGCAGAAGTTCCCAGTTAAAGTCCGACCCACAAGGTTGATTGCGAATGCTGCGCTAGTGAAGGGGACTGGAGTGGGGGTCGGAGGCGTCCTAGTTACACTGGCCCCTGCCCGTTTCCCTGCAGGCTAGAACTCGGGCCAGTGGCGGAGCAGAACCGCTGAATGTGTCCCGGTTGGCCACAGCGATAGCACCTGCGGGGCTGGAAGTCAAGTGGCCGTGCTTGTACGGCGTCCAGGGTTGCCACCTCAGCGATCTCCATCTGTCGTGCGGGTCGGGCCTGGGTCCTGGGGTAACTGTCTGGGTTGCGCCCTGATGTCCTGGTCAGTGTGCCTTCCTCCAGTACTTCCTCTACAACCTTTGCTTGCTTCAAGGCCAGTTCCAATGAAGTGGGTGCACTCAGCCGCACATGTTGGCGCAGGGACTCGGGGGTCAGGCCGCAGAGGAATGCCTCAGTCGCCAGATCCTCTTGGGCCTCAGCCGTGAAGGTGGGGTAGCCCTTCCGGGCGAGATAGCGCACCTCCGCGGCAAACACGCCCAACTTCTCCCCGGGTTGTCGGCTGCGGGACGCTAGGCGCTGGCGCAAGTTGACTGCAGGCTCTGCGCTCCCAAAGCGCCAATCCAGTGCTGTGAGAACGGCCTGGCTGTCGGCGAGTTCGGCCTCATTCAGGTCCAGCAAGGCCCATAGTGCCTCTCCTTCCGCTAGCCGCACAGCTCTCTCCCGCTGGTTCCAACCATTCGCCTGGGCCACAATTTGGAACTTAGCCCGGTAGGCCTCCCAGTCGGACCGTCCATCATACCGCCTGGCCTTCACCTCCACACGGCGGTCTGTCACCCCCCTCTGTACCGTGGCCTGCTCTGCGTCTTCCCCCTCAAATACAGCCTCCCTGCTGCTGGCGGAGCAGTGGCCATGTCGGGCCCTAACTAAGCTCATTTCATCTAAACATGCTATCACAGTCTCATAAGCAACTGTCTGTTTGCCCAAAGCCTGGTCTACTTCTTCAAACTCCTCTCCACTTAAACATCTTGTTAACTGCATTAGTTTCATCTCGCCATTCCAGTTATTTAACCGGGCTTTCTGTTCAAAATCCTTCTTAAAGCTCTCCCAGTTTCGCTCACCTATCTCCCGCGGTGCTCCAGAGACCGTTTTGTTTACGTCCTCTTCAACATGGCCGCACTTCCGCCCTGTGCCCTCTGCCTTCTCTGCCTTCTCTGCCTTCTCTCCCGGCGTAGCCCCCACGCTGCTGCCGAGCAGCGCGGCCATCTTGCGTCTCACCCCATGCTTCCCCGCTATCGCCTCACCGACCTCTTTTCCCCGTTGCCGCAGCTCCTCCAGCGCCGCTCTCATGTTCTCTCCTTCCCCTCTGTGTCTGGGCACCACTCCAAAGCGCTCCGCTGTCTGCTCCATCTTGAGACCGGCTGCGCGGATCAAATCCCACGCTCTGACACCAGTTGTAGCGAGCGGTGGTCTCACTGTTTCGGTCAATACCGTTTAGTGCAGACAGACGGACAGACACGTTGCTTTTGAACAGTGCTCCGGTTTTTATTATCTTTTATTTCACAAATCCCTATCGGCTGGGACCCACGCCTCTAACACAAATAATCTCCCAATCTTCTCTGTCTCTCACTCCCTTCACCTCTAACCTGCTGCTCTCCTCCCCCAGCCCTTTTCCCTTGTCTTTTCCAGCACGCCCACCAATCCCTGCGCTTCACCCGCCTGCGTGCCAACCGGACCTGACATAACACAACCTAACCTCAGCTACGAGAAGAGCTGACTGGTCAACTACATACAAATCCCACCCCCCCCATTGGCGTGGGCTCGCCTCACAATACACAAACCACGAACAAGACACACAGCACACAAAAGTCCCTTCACTTCGGCCAGGTCGCTACAATATATTTATTTCACGCCTCCACCCGCTGTTTTAATTGCATGTGTTGTATAGCATTATGCTGACTTTGAAAAACAAAATGTTAAAAACAGGGTTTAGTGCAAGTGACAAAACCGTTTTTCTTTACACACACTAAATTATATATGACGCACACGCAAGCATGCTCTCTCTCACACACACACCCGCGCGCGAGCACACAAACACACATGCACACACTCACACGCACACACATACTCGCACACACACAGACACACACACTCACACACACGCACACACACACACACACACAGAGACAGACGCACACACGCGCACACAAACACTCACACGCGCACACACACACACACACACACTCACACACACAAGCGCGCACACAGAAGCACACACACACACGCACACGCACAGACACACACACACATAAATGATCTGGCCCGTGAGCAGAAAACTAGTTATTTGTTGAAGGCCCGCATGGGCAGCAGTGTGGAGTAGTGGTTAGGGCTCTGGACTCTTGACTGGTGGGTTGTGGGTTCAATCCCAGGTGGGGGACATTGCTGCTGTATTAAAATAAATAACCATAATAATAATAATAATAATAATAATCGTGCATCTTGCTGCAGTTTCAACACTTGTGGTTTGTCTTTGTTGTGTAAAAACCTGTCTATATGCAGAAACTGCTCGTGCTGCATCCACAGAGTTTGACAAAATATGACAATTTTTGCCATGTTTCGGAATCTGATTTCATACCTCAGCCAGAAATCAACAATATTTACATTTTTCACGGTAGGCAGTCAAATACGTGAAATCGTGAATTTTCCGTGGCCTTATACAACGAGACACTAGTGATCCGTCACTTGCAGCATCTGTGGAGTAGCTGTTAGAGCACTTTGTTCTTGACTGGATGTTTGTGAGTTCAATCACATGTGGGGGACAAATTGCTGCTTTATCTAGATTGGTCCAGTAAAAAACCTGACTGTATCAATGGGTAATTGTATATCACAATTGTAAGTTGGCCTGGATAAGTGTGTCTGCTAAAAACAATAAATAAATAATATGCGTGTTTGGTTGGTACTTGGATGGGAGACTGCCTGGCAATACCAGATACTTCAAACTTTTCTTTGAAGTTTTACTTGTATTATTAACAAATAGTAGATTAAACAGCAAAAATGAGCTGATTTACTTTTAATTTATTGAAATGGACCGCAAAGGGTATTGAAATAATTGCATAAGAGAAGTTATAAATATATTTATTTCACTCCTCCACCCGCTGTTTTAATTGCATTTGGATCATTCCAAACACCACCTGATACGTGAGCGCAACAAACTCAGCAATGCATTGATCATTAATAAACTTTTAAAACAAAACATCAAAGTCACATTAACAAAAGTGACATTAAATTTGACTGTATTATGGCTACGTCTGTCTTCTTTTCATACATTTACACAGTTGGCTTATTCGCCAGCTTCTTATTCGCAAGCTTTTAAGTACATGAATGTATTTGTCTACGTTGAAGAAGTAACCTTGCATTTAAAGGGTTAAATCATTTTGGGCGGCCAATTTCTCTGCAGGTACCTGAAGAGGGGCAAACCTCCTACAAGCCCCACTTGTATATAGCCCGGCCCAACGTGGTTTACTGGGGCAGAACAGAGGGCAAACATGCCACATATGCCAATTACACAGCTTCTTATTCGCTCTTTATGTATCTATGTTGAATAAGTAACCTTGCATTTAATGTGTTAAATCATGCTGGATCGCTGATTTCTCTGCAAGTACCCAGCGAGGGGCACCCCCTCTGCAAGATACACCTGTATTTAGCCCAGCCCATCGTGGTTTACTGGGGCAGAACAGCGGGTACACTTGCTACATATGCCAATCGCTCAGCTTCTTATTCGCTTTTTATGTATCTATGTTGAATAAGTAGCCTTGTATTTAACGGGTTAAATCACGTTGGGCCGCTGATTTCTCTGCAGGTACCTGAAGAGGGGCAACCCTCCTGCAAGCCCCACTTGTATTTAACCCGGCCCAACGTGGTTTACTGGGGCAGAAAAGAGGGCAAACATGCCACATATGCCAATTGCACAGCTTCCTCACTGGAAAAAGCCTTGCATTTATAGGGTTACATCACTTTGGGCCGCCGATTTCTCTGCTGGTACCTGACAAGGGGCAATCCCTCTGCAAGCCCCACTTGTATTTAGCCTGGCCCAACGTGGTTTACTGGGGAAGAACAGCAGGCAAACATGCCACATATGCCAATCGCTCAGCTTCTTATTCGCTTTATGTATCTATGTTGAATAAGTAGCCTTGCATTTAATGGGTTAAATCATGTTGGGCCGCTGATTTCTCTGCAGGTACCTGGCGAGGGGCACACCCTCTGTAATCTACACCTGTATTTAGGCTGGCCCAATGTGGTTTACTGGGGCAGAACAGCAGGCAAACATGCCATATATGCCAATCGCTCAGCTTCCTATTCGCTCTTTATGTATCTACATTGAATAAGTACAGAAATCGGCGGCACAAAGTGATTTAACCCTTTAAATGCAAGGCTTTTTCCAGCGAAGAAGCTGTGCAATTGGCATATGCGGTATGTTTGCCCTCTGTTCTGCCCCAGTAAACGTGATTTAACCCATTAAATGCAAGGCTACTTATTCAATGTAGATACATAAAGAGCGAATAAGAAGCTGAGCGATTGGCATATGTAGCAAGAGAACCCGCTGTTCTTCCCCAGTAAACCACGTTGGGCTGGGCTAAATACAGGTGTAGCTTACAGAGAGGGCTTCCCTCGCTGGGTACCTGCAGAGAAATCAGTGGCCCAACGTGATTTAACCCATTAAATGCAAGGCTACTTCTTCAATGTAGATTGGCATATGTGGCATATTTACCCGCTGTTATTCCCCAGTAAACCACGTTGGGACAGATAAATACAAGTGGGGCTTGCAGAGGGGTTGCCCCTTGTCAGGTACCGGCAGAGAAATCGGTGGCCCAAAGTGATTTAACCAGTTAAATTCAAGGCTACTTCTTCAACCTAGACAAATACATTTATGCACTAAAAGCCAGCGAATAAGAAGCTTATTAAGGCGAATGAGAACCTGGCGAAGAAGAAGCTGGCAAATAAGAAGCCAACTTCAGCCTCGTCTGTAAAACCACAGACATGTGAAAAGTTTGTATGTAAATGGAATGTGTGTATAGTAAAAAAAAAGTGCTCTAATCCCGGGTGAGGGACACTGCTTTTGTACCCTTGAGCAAGGTATTTTACCTAGATTCAGTATAAACAACTGGATAAATTGGTATTTGTATGTAAACATAATGTGATATAATTGTAACAATTGTAACTTACCCTGGATAAGGGTGTCTGCTAAAAAATAAATAATAATAATTGAAATGCAATCTGCTGAACTATTTGCATTTGACTTGGTATTTGTATATTCTGAAATATAAGAATTTGCATTTGAATTTCAAATCATGGGAAATCTTCACAAATATTTCAATTTTAAACACTTTTCAATAATAATGCTCATAAAAAAGTAGAGAGACTTTTCAGTATTGCTGGTAAAGTTGATTAACCTGAAAGATTTCAGGGACAGAGGCAGATAGATACGTTCCTGCTTCAAGTAATTTTAACTAACTACATTTGGTGACATTGTAAGGTGGTGTTTGAATTGGCTGAGTTAGTGTGTGATTAGTACCAGGTGAGTGGCTAAATTGATTAGCAGTTGATTTTGCTATTTGATTGGTTTCCACACAGTTTAGTTGGTTCTTTTGCCAAGCAGGTGTAACATTTAATCAAGCAGCTTATTTCGGCGCCAACAAGAAGCACCAGCAAACTGAAGCGCCTCAACAAAAGAGCCGGGAGTCTAGCTGTGGGAGTCTACAGGTAACCAGCGTCTGAGGCAAGATAGGTAATTGATCCTGCTCCTAGTAATTTTTGAATTAACTATTTAAGTATCATTATTTGGTGTTTCTATTTGGGGAGGAGTGTGTGATTTTATCCCAGGCAGTGTGCTTATTTGGTAATAGATTTGCAATTTGTAAATTGTATCAGGGAGGGTGGTTTAACTTGAATAGAGTAGTTTGCATTTGGATTGGTCTCCACACAGCTCCTGTAGTTGTGTGATCCCATTAAAGTGTGTGAAACTATTGTCTCCAGAGCAGTTAGCAGCTAGTTCCCTTGCTAAGTGAAGGGAGTTATTTAAGGGTGGGCATCTAGTAATTAGTTCAGTCTACAGGTAACCAGGGACAGAGGCAGATAGATAAGTTCCTGCTTCAAGTAATTTTAACTAACTACATTTGGTGACATTGTAAGGTGGTGTTTGAATTGGCTAAGTTAGTGTGTGATTAGTACCAGGTGAGTGGCTAAATTGATTAGCAGTTGATTTTGCTATTTGATTGGTTTCCACACAGTTTAGTTGGTTCTTTTGCCAAGCAGGTGTAACATTTAATCAAGCAGCTTATTTCGGCGCCAGCAAGAAGCGCCAGCAAACTGAAGCGCCTCAACAAAAGAGCCGGGAGTCTAGCTGTGGGAGTCTAGCAAGGGGAGGCCTGCACTGAGACGCTGTTCGACTAGATCCGAACCTAACGGGGCTCTAGAAGAAGCTATCTACTAGTCAGGTCAGTACCCTCCACCCCACTGCTCCTACTGTGCCTTTTGTCCTGCCTGTCCTGCTATGACTGCCTCTCACATCCCTGTTCTGTCCTCCCGTCCTCGTCCTCTGCCCTCCCTCCGCTGCTGCTCCTCCAACCCCTCTAACCTCATTTCTCTGCCTCTCCCCCCCTCCCGCACACTCTCTGGTGCACTCTGGAACTGTCACTCTTCTGCTAACAAAGCTGATTTCATCTCTGCCTTTGCCTCCCACCTCTCACTCAATTTCCTTGCTCTCACTGAAACCTGGCTGTCCCCTGATAACACTGTTACTCCTGCTGCCCTGTCCTCTCTCTCGCCCTGTCCCATACCCCTGCGTCTCACTGGACGGGAGGTGGGACGGGTCTTCTCTCTCTCCTTACTCTTTTCTGTCCCCTCCGATCTCTCCTCACTCTCTGTCAATACCTTTGAATTTCATGCAGTCCAACTAACCTCTCCCTGTCAACTCCTGCTCATTGTTCTGTACCGCCCCCCTGGGCCTCTCACTCACTTTCTGGATGAACTCGACTATCTACTCTCCTCCCTCCCCTCTCTGTCTACTCCGACTTTCCTGTTGGGTGACTTCAACATCCATCTCTCCAACCCCAGCCAGTCTCTGCTGGATTCCTCCCTCTCCTTCACTCCTTCGACTTCTGTCTCTCTCCATCCCCTCCTACCCACAAAGCTGGCCGTCAACGAGACCCCACCTTCTCCAGGGCCTGCTGCCCCTCCACCCTTTCTGTCACCCCCCTGGACCTCTCTGATCACTATTTCATCTCTTTTTCTCTGTGTCTCCCCTCTCCCTGCTCCTCCTACCCCCACTGTCACCTCTCGCCGAACCTCCGATCTCTCTCCCCTCTGTCCTTGCCTCCACTGCTCTCTCTCACCTCCCTCCTATCGACTCCTTTTCACAACTCTCCGTAGACTCTGCTACCTCCACCCTCTTCTCCTCACTCACCTCCTCCCTCGACTCCTCTGTCCCCTCACCTCCCGACCTGCCTCGCCCCTCCCTCCCCATCCCTGGCTCTCCTCGGTGCTCCGCTCGGCAAGAATCACACTGCGATCTGCTGAAAAGAAATGGAAGAGAACCAAACTCCCTGCTGCCCTAGACCTTTACCGCACTCTCCTCCTCCTTCTCCTCTACTCTGTCCTCTGCTAAATGTACTTATTTCCAATCTGTAATCCAAGCCTCCACTAACAACCCACGAAACTATTCTCTACCTTCTCCTCCCTCCTAAACCCCTCCCCCCTCCTCCTCCCTCCTCTATCGCCCCTGATGACTTCGCCTCCTTCTTCTCTTCTAAAATCTCAGATATCCGCAAACTCTTTAACACCTCTCCTCCCCGCACCCCTCCTGCTCCAACCCCTACACCCACTACATCCCCTACTAACTCGCCCTCCTTCTCCACCTTTTTGCCCTCTCAGACTCTGACCTCTCCTCCCTGCTCCAGGGTCACAAACCCACCACGTGTGCCTTGGACCCCTCCCACTCACCTCTTTCAAGCTGCTGCTCCTGCTCTACTCCCCTTCATCTCCTCCCTCCTCAACACCTCTCTACTTTCTGGTATCTTTCCTCTGCCTTCAAAAAGCCTCCTCACTCCCTCCCTCAAAAAAACCTACCCTCGACCCCACCTCCCTCCAGAGCTACCGTCCTGTCTCTCTCCTACCCTTCCTCTCCAAAACCCTCGAGCGGACTGTACACCGCCAGCTCTCTGCTTTCCTGTCCAACCACTCTCTGCTTGACCCTCTCCAATCTGGCTTCCGCTCTGCTCACTCCACTGAAACCGCCCTCCTGTCTGTCACCAACTCACTAAAGTGTGCCCGAGCTGCCTCTCTCCTCTGTCCTAATTCTCCTCGACCTCTCTGCTGCCTTTGACACTGTTGATCACTCTATTCTACTATCATCTCTCGCTGACCTAGGGATCTCTGGCACTGCTCTGGCCTGGTTCTCCTCCTACCTCTCCAACCTCACTTACCAGGTAACCTGGCATGGAGCAACCTCCACACCTCACCCTCTCTTAACTGGAGTCCCCCAAGGGTCAGTCTTGGGTCCTCTCCTATTCTCTCTCTACACCCGCTCCCTGGGCCCCCTCATCGCATCCTATGGTTTCTCATACCATTTCTATGCTGATGATGCTCAGATTTTCCTCTCCTTCCCCACCTCTGACTCCACCATCTCCTCCCATATCTCTACCTGTCTGTCTGCTATTTCCTCCTGGATGCACTCGCATCACCTCAAACTCAACCTCTCTAAATCTGACCTCCTTTTCCTTCCCCTCCTCCTCCCCTCCTCTGATCTCTCTATCTCTGTTCCTCTGAATCTACCACACTCTCCCCTTTTCCTCCGCTAAGAACCTCGGAGTCACCCTGGACCCCTGCCTCTCTTATTCCCAGCACATCTCCACTCTGGCGCGCGTGCCGATTCTTCCTGAGCAACATCCGAAGAATCCGACCCTTCCTCACCAACTACGCTACCCAGCTCCTGGTCCAGGCCCTGGTACTCTCCCCCTGACTACTGCAACTCCCTCCTGGCTGGCCTCCCTCGTCTGCCACCCGTCCGCTCCAGCTCATCCAGAACTCTGCTGCCCGCCTGGTGTTCTCTCTGCCTCGCCTCCCACGCCACTCCACTACTCCGCTCACTCCACTGGCTCACGATCACCGCTCGCATCCAGTTCAAGACTCTTGTACTAGCCTACAGATGCCTTGACCAGACTGCACCCAGCTACCTCCAGACCCTCATCTCTCCCTACACCCCCACTCGACTTCTCCGCTCCGCCTGCACTAGAAGACTAGCTCTACCTCCGCTACGCTCCCCTGTCTCCAGAGCCCGCTCCTTCTCCACCCTTGCTCCGCAGTGGTGGAATGACCTTCCTACAGATGTCAGGACTGCCCAGTCCCTGACCACATTCTGGCGCCTCCTTAAGACTCACCTCTTCAAACAGCACCTGTAGAACTCCTCTGTTTGTATCCTGGGACACTATCACCCTTCATTTAAATGTGCTTTATTTTGCTCTTATCTGCCCCCTATTTTACTGCATTTAATCCTGTACTTCAGAATACTGTAATCTGCCAAGTGTTTAACCTGTAGTATTTTGTATTTAATCATATCCTGATGTAACTATCACTATTATCTGCTGTATTATTGAATTGTGGTTTGTCACACTTGTACTTTGCTTGAACAAAAGTTATTGTATTTCTTGCTCTTATTGTATTACTTGTATTGTAACACTTAATGTATTTGCTTACGATTGTAAGTCGCCCTGGATAAGGGCGTCTGCTAAGAAATAAATAATAATAATAATAATAATAATAATAATAACTGTGTTAAAATTATTCAGATCTAAGTCGCTTTGTAGTACAGCATTTGAATTGGATGCAATTATTTTAAGCCGACTTGGACCTCAGTAGGAATGAAAGCAGGGTCTTTTAGTTTAAATGGGGAGGGTATGTTGGGAACTAATAACTATTATTTGTTCTCTGGTATGGGTCACTAAGTGGGAGGGTATAGGGGTTGATTTTGAAAGCAGGTCATGCTACATACAAGTTTTCTTTGCTTCTCTACTTACTAAGCGTTATGATGAAAACAAAAATTAGATTTTTGCAATTTCAAAGATGTTTTCTGCTCGGTATTGGAACCTGGGGTCCTGGGCTTTGTTCTCCCTATAATTATGACAACCATCTCCTATTATTCCAGTTATATTTTACTGTTGAAGCGTAATGGCTAATACTTTAAATTGTGTATCTTGGAATGTCAAAGGAGTTAAAACCCTTTAAAACGTAAGAAGATTTTAAATGATCTTAAAAAAGAAAGAGCAGATATTGCTTTCTTACAGGAAACCCGCCTGACAGATTTAGAACACTCTAAACTACGCAGAGAGTGGGTGGGACATGTTTTTTACTCTTCTTTTAACTCCAAGTCAAGGGGGGTGGCTTTGCTCATAAGTAAGCATATATTGTTTAAGTTGCACTCAGTGGAAGAGGATAATGCAGGTAGATGGGTGTCTGTAAAGTGTGAAATTGATCATGAGCCGTTTACGCTGATCAATTTATACTGACCTAATTTTGATGATCCTAAATTATATAAAGATATGATTATGCGAATTGCTGTAACACAAGGTCAGTGCATAATAGCAGGGGACTATAATTTAGTCCTAAACCCCACACTACACTGAACAAAAATATAAACGCAACATGTAAAGTGTTGGTTCATGAGCTGAAATAAAAGATCCCAGAAATTTCCCATATGCACAAAAAGCTTATTTCTCTCACATTTTGTGCACAAATTTGTTTACATCCCTGTTGGTGAGCATTTCTCCTTTGCCAAGATAATCCATCCACCTGACAGGTGTGGCATATCAAGAAGCTGATTAAACAGCATGATCATTACACAGGTGCACCTTGTACTGGGGACAATAAAAGGCCACTAAAAAATGTGCAGTTTTGTCACACAACACAATGCCACAGATGTCTCAAGTTTTGAGGGAGCGTGCAATTGGCATGCTGACTGCAGGAATGTCCACCAGAGCTGTTGCCAGAGAATTGAATGTTCATTTCTCTACCATAAGCCGCCTCCAACGTCGTTTTAGAGAATTTGGCAGTATGTCAAACCGGCCTCACAACCGCAGACCACGTGTAACCACGCCAGCCCAGGACCTCCACATCCGGCTTCTTCAACTGCGGGATCATCTGAGACCAGCCACTCGGACAGCTGATGAAACTATGGGTTTGCACAACAGAAGAATTTCTGCACAAACTGTCAGAAACCGTCTCAGGGAAGCTCATCTGCGTGCTCGTCGTCCTCACCAGGGTCTTGACCTGACTGCAGTTCGGCGTCGTAACCGACTTCAGTGGGCAAATGCTCACCTTCGATGGCCACTGGCACGCTGGAGAAGTGTGCTCTTCATGGATGAATCCCGGTTTCAACTGTACCGGGCAGATGGCAGACAGCGTGTATGGCGTCGTGTGGGCGAGCGGTTTGCTGATGTCAACGTTGTGAACAGAGTGCCTCATGGTGGGGTTATGGTATGGGCAGGCATAAGCTACGGACAACGAACACAATTGCATTTTATCGATGGCAATTTGAATGCACACAGATACCGTGACGAGATCCTGAGGCCCATTGTCGTGCCATTCATCCGCCGCCATCACCTCATGTTTCAGCATGATAATGCACGGCCCCATGTCACAAGGATCTGTACACAATTCCTTGAAGCTGAAAATGTCCCAGTTGTTCCATGGCCTGCATACTCACCAGACATGTCACCCATTGAGCATGTTTGGGATGCTCTGGATCGATGTGTACGACAGCGTGTTCCAGTTCCCGCCAATATCCATCAACTTCGCACAGCCATTGAAGAGGAGTGGGACAACATTCCACAGGCCACAATCAACAGCCTGATCAACTCTATGCGAAGGAGATGTGTCGCGCTGCATGAGGCAAATGGTGGTCACACCAGATACTGACTGGTTTTCTGATCCACGCCCCTACCTTTTTTTTAAGGTATCTGTGACCAACAGATGCATATCTGTATACCCAGTCATGTGAAATCCATAGATTAGGGCCTAATGAATTTATTTCAATTGACTGATTTCCTTATATGAACTGTAACTCAGTAAAATCTTTGAAATTGTTGCATGTTGCATTTATATTTTTTGTTCAGTGTAGATAAGTCTTCACCTAGGACTATGGAGCCTAGCAGAGCTGCTGTAGCCCTTAAGCATGGCATGAAGGACCTGGGTCTTATAGATGCATGGCGATCACTGCACCTAACTGAAAAAGATTTCTCTTTTTTCTCTAACGTACATAACTCCTAATCTAGAATAGATTTAATACTCACATCTCAAACCTTGCTTCCAAGAATTATAGATTGCAAATACTTAGCTGCCACTCTCTCTGATCACTGCCCCTTGAAAATGATACTGGATTTGGGGACTGGAGCGCCACCTTCACATAGCTGGAGATTTAAACCCTTAAAGACCCTGAATTTGTTAAATTTATGGAAAACCAGAGTGACCTGTTTTTAGAAACAAATAAAAATTCATCCTCACATGGGACAATTTGGGAATCCTTAAAAACCTTCATGAGAGGACACATTATGTCATATGGTGCTTATAGACAAAAGAAAAAGAGAGAACAGCTTAGCACACTTGAAAAGGACATTCGTAAACTGGAAATAGAACATGCAAAATCTAAAAATTCGGAAATATTTAATCTACTGTCTCAGAAACGACTGCAATATAATAATCTCTGTACGCAAACAGCAGAGGCTGCTATGGCAAGAACAAATTATCATTATTACGAAAACAGTAATAAAACAGGAAAGTTACTGGCATGGCAGATACAAAAAGAAGAAAATAATAAAACAATACATTCCATTAAAACAAGTAAAGGTACTGTTATACATAAACCAGATGAGATTAATACATGTTTCAAAGAATTCTACAAAGAGTTATATAAGTCTGAAATGGGCCCTGACCATACAAAAAGTAAAGAATTTCTCAGTAAATTGCCCCTACCTAGGATTAATGAGGACCACAAACTTGCACTGGATGCAGAAATTTCAGAAGCCGAAGTTCTTAAAGCAGCAAATCTTTTGCAGGGGGGCAAGGCACCAGGCCCTGATGGATTCCCCATTGAATTCTATAAAGCAGGGGTGCCCAATCCTGGTCCTGGAGGGCCGATGCCCTCCTGGTTTTTGTTCCAACTGTACACTAAATTGCTTAATTGGACCAATTAAGCTTCTAATAAGTGCTTGATTGGTCCAATTAAGTAATTTAGCTGACAGTTGGAACAAAAGCCAGGAGGACACTGGCCCTCCAGGACCAGGATTGGGCACCCCTGCTATAAAGCATTCATGGATAAATTGAGAACACCCTTGACAGAGATCCCTGCATAAGGAACAACTACCCCCAACTCTAGAATTAGCAACAGTTATACTTCTCCCCAAACCTGCTAAAGATAAACAACTATGCAACTCATATAGACCGTTATCGTTACTTGATGTAGATTTTAAAATCCTGTCTAAACTTATTGCCTTGAGGCTTGAATCTGTTGTATCCACAGTTATACATGAAGACCAAACAGGGTTCTTACAACACAGATTGGGAGCTGACAATCTTTGTAGATTATTTCACATTATACATCAGTCACAGACTGCAATAGATCCTGGCTTTTGGTGTCGATGGATGCAGAAAAAGCATTCGACCGCATAGAATGAGAATTTTTATTCCAAGTCCTGGATTATATGAATTTTGGCCAAAATTTTATTAATTATATTAAAACACTGTATAAATGCCCCAAAGCCCAAATTTTGACAAACAGAATCATCTCTGAGCCTTTTCTTCTAGGTAGGGGCACGAGGCAGGGATGCCCCCTCTCCCCAATCTTGTTCGCTCTGGCTATTCAGCCTCTTGCAGTTGCAATTCGATCCAACCCACAAATCACGGGAATAATGTACAGTCCAATAGAATACAAACTATCTTTATACGCAGATGATCTCCTTCTGTATGTGTCTGACCTGGATACTTCATTGCCTAATGTATTTCAAACCTTTGCTGAGTATAGTGCAGTATCTGGTTATAAATTAAACTATGATAAAAGCAAAGTGATGCCCCTAAACAATAGCATTAACAGCAAAACTCTGCAGTTGGTTCGATCTTTTATGTGGAGTCCAAATGGTTTTAAATATTGGGGGTCCAAATAACTAACTCCATAGATAAACTTTACCAGGCTAATTACTTACCACTGCTAGATAAAATAATGAATGATCTACAAAGATGGACTGATCTACCCCTATCCCTAATTGGCAGGGTGAATATCATAAAAATGAATGTTTTGCCTAAATTCTTATATTTATTTCAAACAATTCCCTTAAAAATTCCAAAATTGTTCTATATTAAAATTCAAGAAATTGTTTCTAAATTCCTGTGGCATGATAAACATGTTAGAGTAAAGGCTTCAACACTTCAGGCACCATTTATCAAGGGGGGGAATGACCCTTCCTAATTTTAAACTATATTGTCTCGCATCACAGCTTCGTGGTATATGGGTATGGCTTAATTTAGACAAAGTTAATGCAACTTGGTCATCCATAGAACAACATATTGCTGACCCCATTCCACTGAGTGCGCTCCCATTTATAGGCTCTAGAAAAATGCTGTCAACAATAACTAATAACCCTATCATACTGAATACATTCAATTGCTGGCTGGCGAGCCACACACTTATTGGGCTCCAGCATAAATGATTTAAATACACCCCACTTAAAGATAACCCCTTTATTCCCAAGGCTATAGCAGACAGGATTTATGGAATTTGGAGAAAAAAGGGTATTGAAAATCTTGGAGACCTGTATAGGAATCCCCCTTGGAAAAAGAAATATTCAACACTTTATCTCCTAAGGGGTTAATTTCTCAAATGTACAATGTTTTGAATAATAATCTGAAACATAACCACACTGGGTTATGTTTCAAGTGAAAAGTGAAATGGGAAAAGGACTTGCAGTGTGAATATACATTGCAGGAGTGGGAAAGACTACTGGAAAATTCTCAGTGATTATTAACAAGCACTAAACATAGACTGATACAGTTTAACATACTGCACCGTACTTACTACACACCACACAGACTGCATCAGTTCAATAAAAATATTACTGCAACCTGCCCCAGATGTAAAGTGGAGACGGGGAATCTCTTGCATATGGCTATGGAGTTGTCCAGTCTTAAAGACCTACTGGGATAGTATACATCTCAATATATCAAAGGTGCTGGAAACCCATATCCCACCAGATCCCAGAATTTCAGTTATGGGGGACGATTGGGAGTTATTACATCTGAGCACTTACCAAAGAAAATTTGTACTACTTGCAATGACAGCAGCCAAAAAGTGTATTCTTGTGAACTGGAAGTCTGAACATTCTCCTTCTCTAAACCAGTGTTGGAGAGAATTAATATCATACTGTACCCCTGAAAAATCATGTATAGTGTAAGAAAAACTCCTAGGGTGTTTGAAAAAATATGGGGTCCTTTTATTAACTACATTCCCAAAATCGACTTTCCCCCAGATAATGGGGATACATCAAATAATTGATTATAGGCCAGTCTATGTGTATATGTGTATGTGTATATACAGACGTGTTCAAATTTGTTGGTACCCCTCCACAAAAAACGAAGAATGCACAATTTTCTCTGAAATAACTTGAAACTGACAAAAGTAATTGGCATCCACCATTGTTTATTCCATATTTAATAGAAATCAGACTTTGCTTTTGATTTTTTATTCAACATAATATTGTAAATAATAAAACAAATGAAAATGGCATGGACAAAAATGATGGGACCGCTAACCTAATATTTTGTTGCACAACCTTTAGAGGCGATCACTGCAATCAAACGTTTTCTGTAGCTCTCAATGAGACTGCTGCACCTGTTAACGGTAGTTTGGCCCACTCTTCCTGAGCAAACTGCTCCAGCTGTCTCAGGTTTGATGGGTGCCTTCTCCAGACTGCAAGTTTCAGCTCTTTCCATAGATGTTCGATAGGATTCAGATCAGGACTCATAGAAGGCCACTTCAGAATAGTCCAATGTTTTGTTCTTATCCATTCTTGTGTGCTTTTAGCTGTGTGTTTTGGGTCATTATCCTGTTGGAGGACCCATGACCTGCGACTGAGACAGAGCTTTCTGACACTGGGCAGTACGTTTCGCTCCAGAATGCCTTGATAATCTTGAGATTTCATTGTGCCCTGCACAGATTCAAGGCACCCTGTGCCAGGCGCAGCAAAGCAGCCCCAAAACATAACCGAGCCTCCTCCATGTTTCACTGTAGGTATGGTGTTCTTTTCTTTGAAAGCTTCATTTTTTCGTCTGTGAACATAGAGCTGATGTGACTTGCCAAAAAGCTCCAGTTTTGACTCATCTGTCCAAAGGACATTCTCCCAGAAGGATTGTGGCTTGTCAATATGCATTTTAGCAAATTCCAGTCTGGCTTTTTTGTTTTTCTTTCAAAAGTGGAGTCCTCCTGGGTCTATTTCCATGGAGCCCACTTTCACTCAAAAAGCGACGGATGGTGCGATCAGAAACTGACGTACCTTCACCTTGGAGTTCAGCTTGTATCTCTTTGGCAGTTATCCTTGGTTCTTTTTCTACCATTCGCACTATCCTTCTGTTCAATCTGGGGTCGATTTTCCTCTTGCGGCCACGCCCAGGGAGGTTGGCTACAGTTCCATGGACCTTAAACTTCTTAATAATATTTGCAACTGTTATCACAGGAACATCAAGCTGCTTGGAGATGGTCTTGTAGCCTTTACCTTTACCATGCTTGTCTATTATTTTCTTTCTGATCTCCTCAGACAACTCTCTCCTTTGCTTTCTCTGGTCCATGTTCAGTGTGGTGCACACAATGAAACCAAACAGCACAGTGACTACTTTTCTCCATTTAAATCGGCTGAATGACTGATTACAAGATTGGAGACATGTGTGATACTAATTAAAGAAACTAATTAGTTTGAAATATCACTATAATCCAATTATTTATTATCTTTTCTAAGGGGTACCAACAAATGTGTCCAGGCCATTTTAGAATATCTTTGTAGAATAAGCAATAATTCATCTCTTTTCACAGCTTCTTTGCTTTATTCTATGACATACCAAAGGCATGCAAGTATACATGATAAAATAGCTTTTAATTTCATCACTTTTCAGGAGGAATGAAAGCATTATTTCAATGAGCTGTAAGGGTACCAACAAATATGAGCACGTCTGTATAGGAAAGACAGGCAGGACAGAAGAGGCGGAGGGGTAGCGCTATATATAAGAAATAGTCTTCAAGCCCAGGTGTTAAATCAGGACAAAGAAAACAATGCAGAATCAATATGGGTCAGAATAATGGACACAAATTCAAAGGGCATAATAATAGGAGCATGCTATAGACCGCCAAATTCAGATGCTGAGCAAAATAATCTGTTGTACAATGACATTCGAAATGCGTGTAGAAAAGGAGAAGCCATACTAATGGGGATTTCAACTTCCCCCGTATAAAATGGGAAAACCCGATGGGGGGCACGACGGACGAAATTGAAATGGTGGAAATGCCAAATGACTGCTTCCTAACGCAATTTGTCAAGGCACCGACTAGAGGGGAGGCATGCCTTGATTTAGTCTTTTCAAATAATGAAGACAGAATAACTAAAACAGAGGTCAGAGAGCCATTGGCAAACTCAGACCACAACATGGTCTTATTTGAAATATTTTTTAAAACCCCAAAAGTAATGACTAAAGCTAAGGTTTACAATTTTAGAAAAGAAAACTATGAAGGTATGAAACAGAGACTAACAAGAAGTAGATTGGAGTAAAATAGAGAAAACATCCACAGAAAAAGGATGGCTGTTTTTTAAAAATGTAGTACTAGAGGCACAAAACAATTACATCCCAAAAGTAGACAAATCTAAATCTAAAACAAAATGGCCAAAATGGTTTAATAGATCAATTAAAAAAATATCCAGCGAAAAAAGGCACTTTACAGAGCGTTTAAAAGGGACCAAAAACAAAGTACACAGAAAGAGTACTTGGAACTGCAAAGACAAGTCAAAAAGGAAGTTAGAAAGGCCAAGAGAGAGATAGAAATCAATATTGCTAAGGGGGCTAAAACCAATTCCAAAATATTTTTCCAATATTATAACAGCAAGAGAACATTCAAAGAGGAGGTTAAATGTCTAAGAGACACAAATGGCAAAATCATAGATGAAGAAAAAAAAATAGCAAATATATTAAATGATTACTTTTCACAGGTTTTTACAAAGGAGGACACAGACAACATGCCCGACATGTCGACCTGTTCCTATCCAATTTTAAATAACTTTAGCATAACAGAGGCAGAAGTGTTAAAGGGACTAGGAGCTTAAAATAAACAAATCCCTGGGCCAGATGAGATCCTCCCAATAGTACTCAAAGAAATGAAAGAAGTTATTTACAAACCGCTAACCAAGATCATGCAACAGTCTCTTGACACAGGGGTTGTACCGACAGACTGGAAAATAGCAAACGTAATACCGATCCACAAAAAGGGAGACAAAACCGAACCAGATAACTACAGACCAATAAGCCTGACTTCTATTATATGTAAACTTATGGAAACTATAATAAGATCCAAAATGGAAAATTACCTATATGGTAACAATATCCTGGGAGACAGCCAGCATGGTTTTAGGAAAGGGAGATCGTGTCTAACTAACCTACTTGACCTTTTTGAGGATACAACATTGAAAATGGATAACTGCAAAGCATACGACATGGTTTATTTAGATTTCCAGTAAGCTTCTGACAAAGTCCCGCATAAAAGATTAATTCTCAAACTGAACGCAGTAGGGATTCAAGGAAATGCATTCACATGGATTAGGGACTGGTTAACAGGTAGAAAACAGAAAGTACTGATTAGAGGAGAAACCTCAAAATGGAGTGAGGTAACCAGTGGTGTACCACAGGGATCAGTATTAGGTCGTCTGCTATTCCTAATCTACATTAATGATTTAGATTCTGGTATAGTAAGCAAACTCGTTAAATTTGCAGACGACACAAAAATAAGAGGAGTAGCAAACACTGTTGAAGTAGCAAAGGTCATTCAAACTGATCTAGACAGCATTCAGAATTGGGCAGACACATGGCAAATGAAATTTAATAGAGAAAAGTGTAAAGTATTGCATGCGGGCAATAAAAATGTGCATTATAATATCATATGGGAGATAGTGAAATTGAAGAAGGGAACTATGAAAAAGACCTAGGAGTTTATGTTGACTCAGAAATGTCTTCATCTAGACAATGTGGGGAAGCTATAAAAAAGGCTAACAAGATGCTCGGATATATTGTGAGAAGTGTTGAATTTAAATCAAGGGAAGTAATGTTAAAACTTTACAATGCATTAGTAAGACCTCACCTAGAATATTATGTTCAGTTCTGGTCACCTCGTTACAAAAAGGATATTGCTGCTCTAGAAAGAGTGCAAAGAAGAGCAACCAGAATTATCCCGGGTTTAAAAGGCATGTCGTATGCAGACAGGCTAAAAGAATTGAATCTATTCAGTCTTGAACAAAGAAGACTACGCGGCGATCTGATTCAAACATTCAAAATCCTAAAAGGTATAGACAATGTCAACCCAGGGGAGTTCTTTGACCTGAAAAAAGAAACAAGGACCAAGGGTCACAAATGGAGATTAGATAAAGGGGCATTCAGAACAGATAATAGGAGGCACTTTTTTACACAGAGAATTGTGAGGGTCTGGAACCAACTCCCCAGTAATGTTGTTGAAGCTGACACCCTGGGATCCTTCAAGAAGCTGCTTGATGAGATTCTGGGATTAATAAGCTACTAACAACCAAACGAGCAAGATGGGCTGAATGGCCTCCTCTCGTTGGTAAACTTTCTTATGTTCTTATGTTCTTACACACAGCCACACAGAGAGACAAACCACACTGCACATACAGACACACACCACACTGCACCCATACGTACAAAGAAACACACCACACTACACACAGAGAAACAACCTACACTACACACACACCACACAGACAGAGAAACATAACACACTGCACCCAACACGTACAAAGAAACATACAAAACTCCTCCCACACCAACAGAGAAACACACCACACTGCACCCACACAAACAGAGAAACACCACACTACAAACAGCCACACAGAGAAACAAACCACACTGCACAAAGTACCACACTGCACCAACACGCACAAAGAAACACACTCACACAGAAACAACCCACACTGCACATAGAGACACACACCACACTGCACCCACACAAACAGACAAACACACCACACTGCACGTACAAATAGACACACCACACTACACACAGAGAAACAAATCACACTGCACACACAAACAGAGAAACATACCACACTCTACCCACACAGAGAAACACACCACACTGCACCCACACAAACAGAGAAACACACCACACTACACACACAGCCACACAGAGAAACAAACCACACTGCACAAATACGTAGAAAGAAACATACCACCTGCTCCCACACAGACAGATAAACACACCACACTCCATCCACACGTACAAAGAAACACCACACTACTCACACAGAGAAACAAACCACACTGCACATATAGACAAACATCACACAAACAGACAAACACACTACACTGCTCACACACACAGAAACAAACCACACGACACACACACACCACACTGCACCCACATGTACAAAGAAACACACCACAGTGCACCAACATACACCACACTGCACCCACACACACAGAGAAACATACCACACTACACCCACACCTTCAAAGAAACACACCACACTGCACCTACACAAACAAGAACACCAGAGAACAGAGAAACAAACCACTTACAGACAAACACCACACTGCACCTACACAAACAGAGAAACACACCAAACTGCACACACACAGAGAATCAAACTACATGACACACGCACCCCACTGCACCCACACGTACAGAGAAACACACCACACTGCACCCAGAGAAACAACCACACTGCACACACACAGACACACACACCACACTGCACACACACATACAGAGAAACACACCACACTGCACACAGAGAAACAAACCACACTGCACACACACACACCACACGGCACCCACACATACAAAGAAACACACCACACTACACACAGAGAAACAAACCACACTGCACAAAGACAGAGAAACATACCACACTGCACCCACAGAAACAAACCACACACAAACACTACACTGCACCCACACGTACACAAAAACAAACCACACTGTACCAACACTTACAAAAAACACACCACACTGCACACAGAGAAACAAACACAATGCACACAAACAGACACACACACCACACTACACACGCACACCTACAAAGAAACACACCAGTGCACCTACATAGTCAAAGAAACAAACCACACTGCACAAAGTACCACACTGCACCAACACGCACAAAGAAACACACTCACACAGAAACAACCCACACTGCACATAGAGACACACACCACACTGCACCCACACAAACAGACAAACACACCACACTGCACACACTACACGCACAAATAGACACACCACACTACACACAGAGAAACAAATCACACTGCACACACAAACAGAGAAACATACCACACTCTACCCACACAGAGAAACACACCACACTGCACCCACACAAACAGAGAAACACACCACACTACACACACAGCCACACAGAGAAACAAACCACACTGCACAAATACGAGAAAGAAACATACCACCTGCTCCCACACAGACAGATAAACACACCACACCCATCCACACGTACAAAGAAACACCACACTACTCACACAGAGAAACAAACCACACTGCACATATAGACAAACATCACACAAACAGACAAACACACTACACTGCTCACACACACAGAAACAAACCACACGACACACACACACACCACACTGCACCCACATGTACAAAGAAACACACCACAGTGCACCAACATACACCACACTGCACCCACACACACAGAGAAACATACCACACTACACCCACACCTTCAAAGAAACACACCACACTGCACCTACACAAACAAGAACACCAGAGAACAGAGAAACAAACCACTTACAGACAAACACCACACTGCACCTACACAAACAGAGAAACACACCAAACTGCACACACACAGAGAATCAAACTACATGACACACGCACCCCACTGCACCCACACGTACAGAGAAACACACCACACTGCACCCAGAGAAACAACCACACTGCACACACACAGACACACACACCACACTGCACACACACATACAGAGAAACACACCACACTGCACACAGAGAAACAAACCACACTGCACACACACACACCACACGGCACCCACACATACAAAGAAACACACCACACTACACACAGAGAAACAAACCACACTGCACAAAGACAGAGAAACATACCACACTGCACCCACAGAAACAAACCACACACAAACACTACACTGCACCCACACGTACACAAAAACAAACCACACTGTACCAACACTTACAAAAAAACACACCACACTGCACACAGAGAAACAAACACAATGCACACAAACAGACACACACACCACACTACACACGCACACCTACAAAGAAACACACCAGTGCACCTACATAGTCAAAGAAACAAACCACACTGCACAAAGTACCACACTGCACCAACACGCACAAAGAAACACACTCACACAGAAACAACCCACACTGCACATAGAGACACACACCACACTGCACCCACACAAACAGACAAACACACCACACTGCACACACTACACGTACAAATAGACACACCACACTACACACAGAGAAACAAATCACACTGCACACACAAACAGAGAAACATACCACACTCTACCCACACAGAGAAACACACCACACTGCACCCACACAAACAGAGAAACACACCACACTACACACACAGCCACACAGAGAAACAAACCACACTGCACAAATACGTAGAAAGAAACATACCACCTGCTCCCACACAGACAGATAAACACACCACACTCCATCCACACGTACAAAGAAACACCACACTACTCACACAGAGAAACAAACCACACTGCACATATAGACAAACATCACACAAACAGACAAACACACTACACTGCTCACACACACAGAAACAAACCACACGACACACACACACCACACTGCACCCACATGTACAAAGAAACACACCACAGTGCACCAACATACACCACACTGCACCCACACACACAGAGAAACATACCACACTACACCCACACCTTCAAAGAAACACACCACACTGCACCTACACAAACAAGAACACCAGAGAACAGAGAAACAAACCACTTACAGACAAACACCACACTGCACCTACACAAACAGAGAAACACACCAAACTGCACACACAGAGAATCAAAACTACATGACACACGCACCCCACTGCACCCACACGTACAGAGAAACACACCACACTGCACCCAGAGAAACAACCACACTGCACACACACAGACACACACACCACACTGCACACACACATACAGAGAAACACACCACACTGCACACAGAGAAACAAACCACACTGCACACACACACACCACACGGCACCCACACATACAAAGAAACACACCACACTACACACAGAGAAACAAACCACACTGCACAAAGACAGAGAAACATACCACACTGCACCCACAGAAACAAACCACACACAAACACTACACTGCACCCACACGTACACAAAAACAAACCACACTGTACCAACACTTACAAAAAAACACACCACACTGCACACAGAGAAACAAACACAATGCACACAAACAGACACACACACCACACTACACACGCACACCTACAAAGAAACACACCAGTGCACCTACATAGTCAAAGAAACAAACCACACTGCACAAAGTAACACAGCATACTACACCAACAGACACAAGGAAACACACTCATACAGAAACAAACCACACTGCACATATAGACACACACCACACTACACCCACACAAACACATTACACGGCACCAACATATATAAAGAAACAGAACACACTGCACCCACACAAACTGAGAAACACAACACACTGCACACAGAGAAACAAACCACACACCACACTGCACCCACACAAACAGAGAAACACACCACACTGCACAAACAGAGAAACACCACTACAGACAGAAACACAGAGAAACAAACCACATTGTACATACAAACACACACCACACCAACACACTACACTGCACCAACACGTGTAAAGAAACACAACACACTGCACCCACACAAACGGAGAAACACAGCATGCTGCACACAGAGAAACAAACCACACTGCACACTGCACCCACAAAAACAGAGAAACACAGCACACTGCACAGAGAGAAATAAACCACACTGCGCACACACACACCACACTGCTCCCCCACAACAGAGAAACACACCACACTGCCCCCACAAAAACAGAAAAACACCACGCTACATACAGACACACAAAGAAACAAATCACACTGCACACATAAACACCACACTGCACCAACACCTATAAACACACCACACTACACACACAGCCACACACAGAAACAAACCACACGACACACACACACCACACGTACAAAGGAACACACCACAATAAACAAAGAGAAACAAACCACACTGCACACACACACCACAGACAGAGAAACATACCACACTGTACCCACACAAACAGAGAAACAAACCACACACAAACACTACACTGCACCCACACATACAAAGAAACAAACCACACTGTACTAACACGTACAAAAAACACACCACACTGCACCCACACGTACAAAGAAACACACCACACTACAACCAGCCACACAGAGAAAGAAACCACACTGCACACACAGACACAAAACCACACTGCACCCACACGTACAAAGAAACATACCACCTCCACCCACACAGACAGAGAAACACACCACACTGCACACACCGCACTGCACCCACACGTAGAAAGAAACACACCACATTGCACCTACACAAACAGAGAAACAAACCACTTACAAACACCACACTGCACCCACACAAACAGAGAAACACACCACAGTGTATGAACACACAGAGAAAAACACACCACACTGCACACAGAGAAACAAACCACACGACACACACGCCACACTGCACCCACACGTACAAAGAAACACACCACACTATACACACAGAGAAACAAATGACACGGCACACACACCACACAGACAGAGAAACATAACACACTGCACCCACACAAACAGAGAAACAAACCACAAACAAACACACCACAGTGCACCAACATACTCAAAGAAACAAACCACACTGCACCCACACACACAGAGAAACATATCACACTGCACCAATCCGTACAAAGAAACACACCACACTGCTCCGACACAAACAGAGAAACACCACACTACAAACAGCCACACAGAGAAACATACCGTGCTGCACAATGTAACACATCACACTGCACCAACATGCACAAGGAAACACACTCACACAGAAACAAACCACACTGCACATACAGACACACACCACACTGCACCCACACTAACAGAAAAACACACTACACTGCACAAAAACGTATAAAGAAAGAAAATACACTGCTCCTCACAAACAGAGAAACACACCACACTGCACCTACACAAACAAACAAACAAACACACAACACTACACACAAAGAAACAAACCACACTGCACACACACCACACAGACAGAGAAACATACCACACTGCACCATCACAAACAGAGAAAAAAACCACAAACATACCACACTGCACACACAACTAAAAAGAAAGACACCATACTGTACCCACACAAACAGAGAAACAAACCTCTTACAGACAAACACCAGACAGCACCTACACAAACAGTGAAACACACCACACTGCACACAGAGAAACAAACCACACTGCACCCACACACACAGAGAAACATACCACACTGCACCAACATGTACAAAGAAACACAGCACACTGCACCCACACACATAAAGAAACATACCACACTGCACCCACAACTAAAAAGAAAGACACCACACTGTACCCACACAAACAGAGAAACAAACCACTTACAGACAAACACCAGACGCACCTACACAAACAGAGAAGCACACCACACTGCAGCCAGAGAAACAAACCACACTGCACACACCACACGTACAAAGAAACACACCAAACTACACACAGAGAAAGAAACCACATTGCACACACAGACACAAACCACACTACACCAACACGTATAAAGGAAACACAACACACTGCACCCACACCAAACAGAGAAACACAGCACGCTGCATACAGAGAAACAAATCACACTGCACACTGCACCCACACAAACCGAGGAACACAGCACATTGCACACAGAGCAAACCACACTGCACCGACAAAAACATACAAACACACCAACACATATAAAGAAACAACCACACTGCCCCCACACAAACAGAGAAACAAACCTCACACAAACACTACACTGCACCCACACGTATAAAGAAACAAACCACACTGTACTAACACGTACAAAAAACACACCACACTGCTCCCACACGTACAAAGGAACACACCACATTACAAACAGCCACAGAGAGAAAGAAATCACACTGCACAAAGTAACACACCACACTGCACCAACACACACAAGGAAACACACTACACTGCACCAACATGTATAAACAAAACACACTGCTCCCACACAATAGAGAAACATACCACACTGTACCAACACCTACAAAGAAAACACACCACACTGCACCTACACAAACAAACACACCACATTGTACCCACATAAACAGAGAAACACAACACTGCACCCACACAAACAGAGAAACACACCAAACTGCACACACAGACACAGAAACACGCCACACTACACACAGCCACACACAGAGAAACAAACCACACTGCACACATAGAGATAAACCACACCACACTGCACCAACACGCATAAAGAAACACACCACACTACAGAGACAGAGAAACAAACCACACTGCACACACACAGAGGAACATACCACACTGCACCCACAGAAACAGAAAAACAAACCACACACAAACACGACACTGCACCCACACGTACATAAAAACAAACCACACTGCACACAGAGAAACAAACACAATACACACACACAGAGACACACACACCACACTACACACACATACCTACAAAGAAACACACCACAGTGCACCAACATACTCAAAGAAACAAACCACACTGCACAAAGTAACACAGCACACTACACCAACACACACAAGGAAACACACTCACACAGAAACAAACCACACTGCACATATAGACACACACCACACTACACCCACACAAATACATTACACGGCACCAACATGTATAAAGAAACAGAACACACTGCACCCACACAAACTGAGAAACACAGCACACTGCACACAGAGAAACAAACCACACACCACACTGCACCCACACAAACAGAGAAACACACCACACTCTACCCACACAAACAGAGAAACACAACACACTGCATAAACAGAGAAAGCCCACTACAGACAGAAACACAGAGGAGGAAACCACACTACACACACACGTACAAAGAAACATACCACCTGCACCCACACAGACAGAGAAACACACCACATTGCACCTACACAAACAGAGAAACAAACCAATTACAAACACCACACTGCACCCACACAAACAGAGAAACACACCACAGTGTAAGAACACACAGAGAAAAACACACCACACTGCACACAGAGAAACAAACCACACGGCACACACACCACACAGACAGAGAAACACAACACACTGCACCCACACAAACAGAGAAACAAACCACACAAACACTACACTACTCCCACATCTACACAAAAACAAACCTGTACCAACACGTACAAAATAACACATCACACTGCACACAGAGAAACAAACACAATGCACAGACAGACACCCACACCACACTACACATACACCTACAAAGAAACAAACCACACTGCACAAAGTAACACACCACACTGCACCAACACACACAAGGAAACACACTCACACAGAAACAAACTACACTGCACATACAGGCACTGCACCCACACAAACAGAGAAACACAGCACACTGCACCAGCACGTACAGAGAAACACACCAAACTACACACAGAGAGAAACAAACCACACTGCACACACACAAACAGAGAAACATCCCACACTTTACCCACACAAAACAGAGAAACACACCACACTACACAGAGCCACACAGAGAAACAAACCACACTGCACACACAAACACAAACCACACCACACTGCACCAACTCGCACAAAGAAACACACCACACTACACTCACATAGAGAAACAAACCACACTGCACATACAGACACGTACTACACTACACCCACACAAACATATTACACGGCACCAAAACGATAAAAGAAACACAACACATTCCACCCACACAAACAGAGAAACACACCACACTCTACCCACACAAACAGAGAAACACACCCCACTGCACCTAGACACCACATTATACCCACATAAACAAACACAACACTGTACCCACACAAATAAACACACAGAGAAATAAACCACACTGCACACACAACACATAGACAGAGAAACATAACACACTTCACCCAAACAAGCAGAGAAGCAAACCACACTGCACACACAAACAAACAGAGAAACACCACACTACAAACAGCCACACAGAGAAACAAACCACACTGCACAAAGTAACACACCACACTGCACCAACACGCACAAAGAAACACTCACACAGAAACAAACCACACTGCACATACAGACTCACACCACACTGCACCCACACAAACAGACAAATACACCACACTGCACCAACATGTATAAAGAAACACACCACACTGCACCTACACAAATAGAGAAACACACCACACTGCAGACAGAGAAACAAACCACACTGCACACACAGAGAAACACAACACACTGCACCAACACCTACAAAGAAACACACCAAACTACACACAGAGAAATACACCACACTGCACCCACAGAAACAAAAACACATCACACTACACACAGCCACACACAGAGAAACAAACCACACTGCACACACAGAGGAACATACCACACTGCACCCACAGAAACAGAAAAACAACCCACACACAAACACGACACTGCACCCACACGTACATAAAAACAAACCACACTGCACACAGAGAAACAAACACAATACACACACACAGAGACACACACCACACTACACACACATACCTACAAAGAAACACAGCACACTACACCAACACACACAAGGAAACACACTCACACAGAAACAAACCACACTGCACATATAGACACACACCACACTACACCCACACAAATACATTACACGGCACCAACATGTATAAAGAAACAGAACACACTGCACCCACACAAACTGAGAAACACAGCACACTGCATAAACAGAGAAAGACCACTACAGACAGAAACACAGAGGAGGAAACCACACTACACACACAGAAACAAAACCACACTGCACCTACACGTACAAAGAAACAAACCACTTACAAACACCACACTGCACCCACACAAACAGAGAAACACACCACAGTGTATGAACACACAGAGAAAAACACACCACACTGCACACAGAGAAAGAAACCACACAGACACACACACCACACTGCACCCACAAGTACAAGAAACACACCACACTGCACACAGAGAAACAAACCACACTGCACACACCACACGTACAAAGAAACACACCAAACTACACACAGAGAAACAAACCACACTGCACACACAGAGAAACACAACACACTACACTCACATAGAGAAACAAACCTCACTGCACATACAGACACACACCACACTACACCCACACAAACACATTACACTGCACCAACACGTATAAAGAAACACAACACACTGCACCCACAGAAACACAGCACACTGCACATAGAGAAACAAACAACACTGCACACACACCACACTGCACCCACACAAACAGAGAAACACACCACACTGTACAAACAGAGAAACACCCCACACTACACACAGTCACAGAGAAAGAAACCACATTGCACACACAGACACAAACCACACTACACTGCACCAACACGTATAAAGAAACACAACACACTGCACCCACACCAAACAGAGAAACACAGCACGCTGCATACAGAGAAACAAATCACACTGCACACTGCACCCACACAAACCGAGGAACACAGCACACTGCACACAGAGCAAATCACACTGCACACACAGACAAGCACAACACACTGCACCCACACAAACAGAGAAACAAACAACACCACAGTGCACCAACATACTCAAAGAAACAATCCACACTGCACCCACAAAAACATACAAACACACCAACACATATAAAGAAACACCCACACTGCCCCCACACAAACAGAGAAACAAACCACACACAAACACGACACTGCACCTACACAAACAGAGAAACACACCACACTGCACCCAGAGAAACAACCACACTGCACACACAGACACACACACCACACTGCACACACACATACAGAGAAACACACCACACTGCACACAGAGAAACAAACCACACTGCACACACACACACCACTGCACCGACACGTACAAAGAAACACACCACACTGCACACAGAGAAACAAACCACACTGCACAAGGACAGAGAAACATACCACACAGCACCCACAGAAACAGAGAAACAAACCACACACAAACACTACACTGCACCCACACGTACACAAAAACAAACCACACTGTACCAACACGTACAAAAAATACACCACACTGCACACAGAGAAAAAAACACAATGCACACACAGACACACACTACACACACAGACACACACTACACACACACATACAAAGAAACACACCACAGTGCACCAACATACTCAAAGAAACAAACCACACTTCACAAAGTAACACACCACACTGCACCAACACGCACAAGGAAACACACTCACACAGAAACAAACCACACTGCACATACAGACACCACACTGCACCAACACCTATAAACACAACACACTACACACAGAAACAAACCACACGACACACACCAACACGCACAAAGAAACACACCACACTCACATAGAGAAACAAACCACACTGCACACACACACCACAGACAGAGAAACATACCATACTGTACCCACACAAACAGAGATACAAACCATACACAAACACTACACTGCACTCACACGTACCAAGAAACAAACCACACTGTACTAACATGTACAAAAAAACACCACACTGCACCCACACATAGAAAGAAACACACCACACTGCACCCACACAAACAGAGAACAACAAAACATAGAGAAACAAACCACACGACACACACACCACATTGCACCCACACGTACACAAAAACAAACCACACTGTACTAACATGTACAAAAAATACACCACACTGCACCCTCACGTACAAACCACACTGCACTAATACATACAAACATACCACCTGCACCCACACAGACAGAGAAACACACCACACTGCACACACATGTACAAAGGAACACACCACAATGCAACAACACACACACAGAGAAACACACCACACTGCACACAGAGAAACAAACCAAACAGACACACACCACACGGCACCCACACATACAAAGAAACACACCACACTACACACAGAGAAACAAACCACACTGCACAAAGACAGAGAAACATACCACACTGCACCCACAGAAACAAACCACACACAAACACTACACTGCACCCACACGTACACAAAAACAAACCACACTGTACCAACACTTACAAAAAAACACACCACACTGCACACAGAGAAACAAACACAATGCACACAAACAGACACACACACCACACTACAAACGCACACCTACAAAGAAACACACCAGTGCACCTACATAGTCAAAGAAACAAACCACACTGCACATATAGACACACACCACACTACACCCACACAAACACATTACACGGCACCAACATATATAAAGAAACAGAACACACTGCACCCACACAAACTGAGAAACACAACACACTGCACACAGAGAAACAAACCACACACCACACTGCACCCACACAAACAGAGAAACACACCACACTGCACAAACAGAGAAACACCACTACAGACAGAAACACAGAGAAACAAACCACATTGTACATACAAACACACACCACACCAACACACTACACTGCACCAACACGTGTAAAGAAACACAACACACTGCACCCACACAAACGGAGAAACACAGCATGCTGCACACAGAGAAACAAACCACACTGCACACTGCACCCACAAAAACAGAGAAACACAGCACACTGCACAGAGAGAAATAAACCACACTGCGCACACACACACCACACTGCTCCCCCACAACAGAGAAACACACCACACTGCCCCCACAAAAACAGAAAAACACCACACTACACACACAGCCACACACAGAAACAAACCACACGACACACACACACCACACGTACAAAGGAACACACCACAATAAACAAAGAGAAACAAACCACACTGCACACACACACCACAGACAGAGAAACATACCACACTGTACCCACACAAACAGAGAAACAAACCACACACAAACACTACACTGCACCCACACATACAAAGAAACAAACCACACTGTACTAACACGTACAAAAAACACACCACACTGCACCCACACGTACAAAGAAACACACCACACTACAACCAGCCACACAGAGAAAGAAACCACACTGCACACACAGACACAAAACCACACTGCACCCACACGTACAAAGAAACATACCACCTCCACCCACACAGACAGAGAAACACACCACACTGCACACACCGCACTGCACCCACACGTAGAAAGAAACACACCACATTGCACCTACACAAACAGAGAAACAAACCACTTACAAACACCACACTGCACCCACACAAACAGAGAAACACACCACAGTGTATGAACACACAGAGAAAAACACACCACACTGCACACAGAGAAACAAACCACACAGACACACACGCCACACTGCACCCACACGTACAAAGAAACACACCACACTATACAAACAGAGAAACAAATGACACGGCACAAACACCACACAGACAGAGAAACATAACACACTGCACCGACACAAACAGAGAAACAAACCACAAAAAAAACACACCACAGTGCACCAACATACTAAAGAAACAAACCACACTGCACCCACACACACAGAGAAACATATCACACTGCACCAATCCGTACAAAGAAACACACCACACTGCTCCGACACAAACAGAGAAACACAACACTACAAACAGCCACACAGAGAAACATACCGTGCTGCACAATGTAACACACCTCACTGCACCAACATGCACAAGGAAACACACTCACACAGAAACAAACCACACTGCACATACAGACACACACCACACTGCACCCACACTAACAGAAAAACACACTACACTGCACAAAAACGTATAAAGAAAGAAAATACACTGCTCCTCACAAACAGAGAAACACACCACACTGCACCTACACAAACAAACAAACACACAACACTACACACAAAGAAACAAACCACACTGCACACACACCACACAGACAGAGAAACATACCACACTGCACCATCACAAACAGAGAAAAAAACCACAAACATACCACACTGCACACACAACTAAAAAGAAAGACACCACACTGTACCCACACAAACAGAGAAACAAACCTCTTACAGACAAACACCAGACAGCACCTACACAAACAGAGAAACACACCACACTGCACACAGAGAAACAAACCACACTGCACCCACACACACAGAGAAACATACCACACTGCACCAACATGTACAAAGAAACACAGCACACTGCACCCACACACATAAAGAAACATACCACACTGCACCCACAACTAAAAAGAAAGACACCACACTGTACCCACACAAACAGAGAAACAAACCACTTACAGACAAACACCAGACAGCACCTACACAAACAGAGAAGCACACCACACTGCAGCCAGAGAAACAAACCACACTGCACACACCACACGTACAAAGAAACACACCAAACTACACACAGAGAAAGAAACCACATTGCACACACAGACACAAACCACACTACACCAACACGTATAAAGGAAACACAACACACTGCACCCACACCAAACAGAGAAACACAGCACGCTGCATACAGAGAAACAAATCACACTGCACACTGCACCCACACAAACCGAGGAACACAGCACATTGCACACAGAGCAAACCACACTGCACCCACAAAAACATACAATATAGGGCAGCAGTGTGGAGTAGTGGTTAGGGCTCTGGACTCTTGACCGGAGGGTTGTGGGTTCAATCCCCAGTGGGGGACACTGCTGTTGTACCCTTGAGCAAGGTACTTTACCTAGATTGCTCCAGTAAAAACCCAACTGTATAAATGGGTAATTGTATGTAAAATAATGTGATATCTGTATAATGTGAAATAATGTATAATGTGATATCTTGTAACAATTGTAAGTCGCCCTGGATAAGGGCGTCTGCTAAGAAATAAATAATAATAATAATAATACAAACACACCAACACATATAAAGAAACAACCACACTGCCCCCACACAAACAGAGAAACAAACCTCACACAAACACGACACTGCACCCACACGTACAAAGAAACAAACCACACTGCACCTACACAAACAGAGAAACAAACCACTTACAGACAAACACCACACTGCACCCGCACAAACAGAGAAACACAAAACACAGAGAAACAAACAACACGACACACACACCACACTGCACCCACACGTACAAAGGAACACACCACAGTGCAACAACACACACACACACACATAGAAAGAAACACACCACACTACACACAGAGAAACAAACCACACTGCACAAAGACAGAGAAACAAACCACACACACAAACACTACACTGCACCCACACGTACACAAAAACAAACCACAGAGAAAAACACACCACACTGCACACAGAGAAACAAACCACACAGACACACACGCCACACTGCACCCACACGTACAAAGAAACACACCACACTATACAAACAGAGAAACAAATGACACGGCACAAACACCACACAGACAGAGAAACATAACACACTGCACCGACACAAACAGAGAAACAAACCACAAACAAACACACCACAGTGCACCAACATACTCAAAGAAACAAACCACACTGCACCCACACACACAGAGAAACATATCACACTGCACCAATCCGTACAAAGAAACACACCACACTGCTCCGACACAAACAGAGAAACACAACACTACAAACAGCCACACAGAGAAACATACCGTGCTGCACAATGTAACACACCTCACTGCACCAACATGCACAAGGAAACACACTCACACAGAAACAAACCACACTGCACATACAGACACACACCACACTGCACCCACACTAACAGAAAAACACACTACACTGCACAAAAACGTATAAAGAAAGAAAATACACTGCTCCTCACAAACAGAGAAACACACCACACTGCACCTACACAAACAAACAAACACACAACACTACACACAAAGAAACAAACCACACTGCACACACACCACACAGACAGAGAAACATACCACACTGCACCATCACAAACAGAGAAAAAAACCACAAACATACCACACTGCACACACAACTAAAAAGAAAGACACCACACTGTACCCACACAAACAGAGAAACAAACCTCTTACAGACAAACACCAGACAGCACCTACACAAACAGAGAAACACACCACACTGCACACAGAGAAACAAACCACACTGCACCCACACACACAGAGAAACATACCACACTGCACCAACATGTACAAAGAAACACAGCACACTGCACCCACACACATAAAGAAACATACCACACTGCACCCACAACTAAAAAGAAAGACACCACACTGTACCCACACAAACAGAGAAACAAACCACTTACAGACAAACACCAGACAGCACCTACACAAAACAGAGAAGCACACCACACTGCAGCCAGAGAAACAAACCACACTGCACACACCACACGTACAAAGAAACACACCAAACTACACACAGAGAAAGAAACCACATTGCACACACAGACACAAACCACACTACACCAACACGTATAAAGGAAACACAACACACTGCACCCACACCAAACAGAGAAACACAGCACGCTGCATACAGAGAAACAAATCACACTGCACACTGCACCCACACAAACCGAGGGAACACAGCACATTGCACACAGAGCAAACCACACTGCACCCACAAAAAACATACAATATAGGGCAGCAGTGTGAGTAGTGGTTAGGGCTCTGGACTCTTGACCGGAGGGTTGTGGGTTCAATCCCAGTGGGGGACACTGCTGTTGTACCCTTGAGCAAGGTACTTTACCTAGATTGCTCCAGTAAAACCCAACTATATAAATGGGTAATTGTATGTAAAATAATGTGATATCTGTATAATGTGAAATAATGTATAATGTGATATCTTGTAACAATTGTAAGTCGCCCTGGATAAGGGCGTCTGCTAAGAAATAAATAATAAATAATAATACAAACACACCAACACATATAAAGAAACAACCACACTGCCCCCACACAAACAGAGAAACAAACCTCACACAAACACGACACTGCACCCACACGTACAAAGAAACAAACCACACTGCACCTACACAAACAGAGAAACAAACCACTTACAGACAAACACCACACTGCACCCGCACAAACAGAGAAACACAAAACACAGAGAAACAAACAACACGACACACACACCACACTGCACCCACACGTACAAAGGAACACACCACAGTGCAACAACACACACACACACACATAGAAAGAAACACACCACACTACACACAGAGAAACAAACCACACTGCACAAAGACAGAGAAACAAACCACACACACAAACACTACACTGCACCCACACGTACACAAAAACAAACCACACTGCACACAGAGAAACAAACACAATACACACACACAGAGACACACACCACACTACACACACATACCTACAAAGAAACACACCACAGTGCACCAACATACTCAAAGAAACAAACCACACTGCACAAAGTAACACAGCACACTACACCAACACACACAAGGAAACACACTCACACAGAAACAAACCACACTGCACATATAGACACACACCACACTACACCCACACAAATACATTACACGGCACCAACATGTATAAAGAAACAGAACACACTGCACCCACACAAACTGAGAAACACAGCACACTGCACACAGAGAAACAAACCACACCACACTGCACCCACACAAACAGAGAAACACACCACACTCTACCCACACAAACAGAGAAACACAACACACTGCATAAACAGAGAAAGCCCACTACAGACAGAAACACAGAGGAGGAAACCACACTACACACACACGTACAAAGAAACATACCACCTGCACCCACACAGACAGAGAAACACACCACATTGCACCTACACAAACAGAGAAACAAACCACTTACAAACACCACACTGCACCCACACAAACAGAGAAACACACCACAGTGTAAGAACACACAGAGAAAAACACACCACACTGCACACAGAGAAACAAACCACACGGCACACACACCACACAGACAGAGAAACACAACACACTGCACCCACACAAACAGAGAAACAAACCACACAAACACTACACTGCTCCCACATCTACACAAAAACAAACCTGTACCAACACGTACAAAATAACACACCACACTGCACACAGAGAAACAAACACAATGCACAGACAGACACCCACACCACACTACAAAGAAACAAACCACACTGCACAAAGTAACACACCACACTGCACCAACACACACAAGGAAACACACTCACACAGAAACAAACTACACTGCACATACAGGCACTGCACACACACAAACAGAGAAACATCCCACACTTTACCCACACAAAACAGAGAAACACCACACTACACAGAGCCACACAGAGAAACAAACCACACTGCACACACAAACACAAACCACACCACACTGCACCAACTCGCACAAAGAAACACACCACACTACACTCACATAGAGAAACAAACCACACTGCACATACAGACACGTACCACACTACACCCACACAAACATATTACACGGCACCAAAACGTATAAAGAAACACAACACATTCCACCCACACAAACAGAGAAACACACCACACTCTACCCACACAAACAGAGAAACACACCCCACTGCACCTAGACACCACATTATACCCACATAAACAAACACAACACTGTACCCACACAAATAAACACACAGAGAAATAAACCACACTGCACACAAAACACATAGACAGAGAAACATAACACACTTCACCCAAACAAGCAGAGAAGCAAACCACACTGCACACACAAACAAACAGAGAAACACCACACTACAAACAACCACACAGAGAAACAAACCACACTGCACAAAGTAACACACCACACTGCACCAACACGCACAAAGAAACACACTCACACAGAAACAAACCACACTGCACATACAGACTCACACCACACTGCACCCACACAAACAGACAAAAACACCACACTGCACCAACATGTATAAAGAAACACACCACACTGCACCTACACAAACAGAGAAACACACCACACTGCACCCACAGAAACAAAAACACACCGCACTACACTCACATAGAGAAACAAACCAAAATGCACACACACAGAGAAACATACCACATTGTACCCACACAAACAGAGAAACAAACCACACACAAACACTACACTGCACCCACACGTATAAAGAAACAAACCACACTGTACTAACACGTACAAAAAACACACCACACTGCACCCACACGTACAAAGGAACACACCACATTACAAACAGCCACAGAGAGAAAGAAATCACACTGCACAAAGTAACACACCACACTTCACCAACACACACAAGGAAACACACTACACTGCACCAACACGTATAAACAAAACACACTGCTCCCATACAATAGAGAAACATACCACACTGTACCAACACCTACAAAGAAAACACACCACACTGCACCTACACAAACAAACACACCACATTGTACCCACATAAACAGAGAAACACAACACTGCACCCACACAAACAGAGAAACACACCAAACTGCACACACAGACACAGAAACACACCACACTACACACAGCCACACACAGAGAAACAAACCACACTGCACACATAGAGATAAACCACACCACACTGCACCAACACGTACAAAGAAACACACCACACTACAGACAGAGAAACAAACCACACTGCACACACACAGAGGAACATACCACACTGCACCCACAGAAACAGAAAAACAAACCACACACAAACACGACACTGCACCCACACGTACATAAAAACAAACCACACTGCACACAGAGAAACAAACACAATAAGCACACACAGAGACACACACCACACTACACACACATATCTACAAAGAAACACAGCACACTACACCAACACACACAAGGAAACACACTCACACAGAAACAAACCACACTGCACATATAGACACACACCACACTACACCCACACAAATACATTACACGGCACCAACATGTATAAAGAAACAGAACACACTGCACCCACACAAACAGAGAAACACAACACACTGCATAAACAGAGAAAGACCACTACAGACAGAAACACAGAGGAGGAAACCACACTACACACACAGAAACAAAACCACACTGCACCTACACGTACAAAGAAACATACCACACTGCACCCACTCAAACAGAGAAACACACCACAGTGTATGAACACACAGAGAAAAACACACCACACTGCACACAGAGAAAGAAACCACACAGACACACACACCACACTGCACCCACAAGTACAAGAAACACACCACACTGCACACAGAGAAACAAACCACACTGCACACACAGAGAAACACAACACACTACACTCACATAGAGAAACAAACCTCACTGCACATACAGACACACACCACACTACACCCACACAAACACATTACACTGCACCAACACGTATAAAGAAACACAACACACTGCACCCACAGAAACACAGCACACTGCACATAGAGAAACAAACAACACTGCACACACACCACACTGCACCCACACAAACAGAGACACACACCACACTGTACAAACAGAGAAACACCCCACACTACACACAGTCACACAGAGAAAGAAACCACATTGCACACACAGACACAAACCACACTACACTGCACCAACACGTATAAAGAAACACAACACACTGCACCCACACCAAACAGAGAAACACAGCACGCTGCATACAGAGAAACAAATCACACTGCACACTGCACCCACACAAACCGAGGAACACAGCACACTGCACACAGAGCAAATCACACTGCACACACAGACAAGCACAACACACTGCACCCACACAAACAGAGAAACAAACAACACCACAGTGCACCAACATACTCAAAGAAACAATCCACACTGCACCCACAAAAACATACAAACACACCAACACATATAAAGAAACACCCACACTGCCCCCACACAAACAGAGAAACAAACCACACACAAACACGACACTGCACCTACACAAACAGAGAAACACTCCACACTGCACCCAGAGAAACAACCACACAGACACACACACCACACTGCACCCACAAGTACAAAGAAACACACCACACTATACACACAGAGAAACAAACCACACGGCACACACACCACACAGACAGAGAAACACAACACACTGCACCCACACAAACAGAGAAACAAACCACACACAAACACTACACTGCTCCCACATCTACACAAAAACAAACCTGTACCAACACGTACAAAATAACACACCACACTGCACACAGAGAAACAAACACAATGCACAGACAGACACCCACACCACACTACACATACACCTACAAAGAAACAAACCACACTGCACAAAGTAACACACCACACTGCACCAACACACACAAGGAAACACACTCACACAGAAACAAACTACACTGCACATACAGGCACTGCACCCACACAAACAGAGAAACACAGCACACTGCACCAGCACGTACAGAGAAACACACCAAACTACACACAGAGAGAAACAAACCACACTGCACACACACAAACAGAGAAACAGCCCACACTTTACCCACACAAAACAGAGAAACACACCACACTACACAGAGCCACACAGAGAAACAAACCACACTGCACACACAAACACAAACCACACCACACTGCACCAACTCGCACAAAGAAACACACCACACTACACTCACATAGAGAAACAAACCACACTGCACATACAGACACGTACCACACTACACCCACACAAACATATTACACGGCACCAAAACGTATAAAGAAACACAACACATTCCACCCACACAAACAGAGAAACACACCACACTCTACCCACACTGTTGGAAAACATGGAACAAGTATTGAATAGCAGTTTGCTACACATGAGGAATGACGGCTGTATTCATGTTATTTTTCTGAAAAGTGATTTAACATTGGATAGAAAAAAACTGTTAGTTCCAAAAATGCAAGCACTGCTGTGATAGATGAAGGCGGGCTATATACTCTGGGTATATAGATACTTGCACTGCATTGACTCCGAGCAAGCAAGAAATAAAAGCAGCTTCATTGAGCAATGGATGGTAGCAGAGAGCTGAGAAAAACACCAAGTTAACGTATATTTAACTATACTTAAACAACTGCACATTAGAAGTAAATTGAAGGCAATATGGTAGAGAAGTTAAGATTCTTTTGTGTCAAAGCAAATGGCTGGCCAGCAGCACACGGCTGTACAAACAAGTCCTTTGATCTCCAGCCCTGACATGAAAGAAGCTTGCCCTTCGGGAGTCCACTGGGGTATAAAACTAGTTAAACAGGTTTTTGCTTAGAAAATACAGCTGGTTTATGAGGGGGGTCATAAAGCTAGTTTTCAAGGGGACCAGAAGGAGCCAGGCTCTAAGACTTCAGAGAGATCCAAAGAGATAATGCCACTGGGATCAAAGGGTCTCAGGCAAAACGGAGAGATAGGAACAAGGAAGATGACAAAAACCAGATGTATGGACCTTTGTGGCACCAGGGGTCTGAAGAATGCACTGAGTTCAGAGGTCTTCACACTAGATCACACACACACACACACACACACACACACACACACACTAAATGAAATATATGGTAACAGGATAATGAGTTGTACCTTTTCTATTGGTTAAGTGTCAGAGAAAGAGGAGGAGAGAGACACCTATGCAGAAGGGTATTTAATGTCATGCAACGATTGTAAGAACGAGTATTCTGTTTGTCCTGTACCTGGGACCAGACTCCCTGCATGTATGTAATAAACTTAACACTGATTAAGAAATGGCGTCTGTGCAGTTTCTTAAGAAACATCGATACTCATGTTTTAAGTTACATCATTTGGCGAGCCACCTGCGGACTGTTTCCTGATACTTTTTTTCAAAATACCGGGGGGGGGGTTGATACCTGACTGCAGAGAAACCCATTTGCCCAGCCTGAATCCCGTGCGCACAGGACCAGGACAAAGCGAATGGACAGAGACTGCTTCTAACTTCTAACCAGACGGTGTGGAGAATCTTTGGATCAGGACTTCAGCTCGAACATATAACCACGTACATTGGTGAGTAGTTACTGGTTTATTGTTTTATATGCAGTGTTTAGAATGTAGTGAGAATCAAGGGTAGAGTATGAAAGAGGACTTTTGACTTCTTGATAATTCATGTACATTGAGGACACAATTAGTTAAGTCTAACATAGACCGCTGAACTAAAATATTTAGTTAAGTCTAACATAGACCGCTGAACTAAAATATTTAGTTAAGTCTAACATAGACCGCTGAACTAAAATATTTAGTTAAGTCTAACATAGACCGCTGAACTAAAATATTTAGTTAAGTCTAGAATTGACCGCTGAACTAAAATATTTAGTTAAGTCTAGAATTGACCGCTGAACTAAAATATTTAGTTAAGTCTAGAATTGACCGCTGAACTAAAATATTTAGTTAAGTCTAGAATTGACCGCTGAACTAAAATATTTAGTTAAGTCTAGAATTGACCGCTGAACTAAAAGTGTATTGACTATTAGGACTTTATGTATGAAAGAGGACCTCTGATTCCTAAAAAAAAAAGTCGGAGTAAATCGTGTAGTGTTATGACGTGCCAGTAGAGTCTATTGGACTAGTTACACGGACTTGTATTGCTCAACAGGTACGGGCATACTCGGATTTATGTTTTATGTTTGTTTTTGAGAGGTTTGGTACACCTGTTTTGTCTTTGTTTTTACTGTTTGGTTTATAAGTCACGATAAGGGGGCAATAGGATAAGCCTCTTATTTAACTGTCCACATTAGGTGATACAGATAAGGAACAATCAGACAATAAGTTCCAGTTAAGCCCAAATAGCACATACAAAAGTGTAAAATAAATGTGCAATAAACCAAGATAAAAGTTTATGCTTCGTTAAGCATAGCTTTAAACACGGAATATTGGTAAAAACAAGACAAAACTAAAAAGTGTTGTTGTTTTTTTGTTAGTTTTGTGTTTTGTTGGGAGTCTGATCAACTCCAATATGTTAGAAGATAATAGTGACGGTCATCGAATGGATGACTGGAGAATCTGGAGTATAGACTATGTTTTTAAACATGGCAAGGAGGGACCCTATACAAAAGACAGTAATGAACCAGTCAATACTATAGGGCATGAATACTTATTGTCTTGCCTCGATCGTAAGAGGGTTTGATAAGGGAAAGAGACCCAGGTTAATTGATGAGTTATTTGTGTTGTGTTAGTGTTTGAATGCAAAGGAATGGCCAACCTTTGAACTAAAACAATAACACAAATATACAAAGCAACAATTAATAGTTTGTTCAGGATTATATTGGTAAACAAGAGGAACATTTTGTCTGTCTGATAGAGGGTTTACTTGAAAAGAAAGTGGTGGTATTGGTTTTGGTACGAGGGGTCTGTGTCTCCCTGGTCGCAGATTCAGGGAGGAATAAAAAAACTTGCGTGACCATATTTGGGCAGAGAGAGAAAAGACTATGTAGAGAATGAGAATAGATCACTGTTAGACAGCCTAAAAAATAAAAAGACTTTTAGGAAGAGAACAAATGTTTTTGGAGATCAATAAATCTGAAACAAATTAAATTATCGACCTGGAAATATTTTATTAAAAATATTTTCATGAATGAATGTTAAGTGTTTGTTTGAGAGTGAATTTTATGTTTAAGACACGGGTGAATTTTATGAATCACCTATGAATACATATTTGAAACCAAGATCACATGAGTGGTAGAGTTTGTATTATTGATTTAGCTAAAAAAAAAGTGCAGAGTTAAAACGATGTTTTATTTTTAAGGGGTCTGTTTATTAATGATTGTTTAGTTCATGTTGAATTAAACAGGGAGATTGCATTCTCTTTGAATGGAAAACACGGAGTTTAATAAAGCACTGATGTTATCAGTGTTAACTGGGTTTATTCTGATGTTGCTAAAGCACACTACCATACACGAGTAGAAGAAAAAAAAAAGTTGAATTGTTAGAGAGCATAAAATACAATTCAAATGGGGAAAAAGAGGTCACAATCGATATCAGAGTGATCTACAGGGATTTCAACTTCTGCTAAGGCATCAGAATGCAGTGATGCAGGAGACAAAAGCAGTGTCACTCAGAGCTACGCGAGTGATGTGAAATGGGATGTTTGCACACATGTTTACGATGTGTTTTGTTTATGTTGGTTACAATTAGTATTTTACGGAGCTTCTTACAGGAGAGGTGATGATAATTAGATTAATGTGATAACTGAAACATGAATAAATCGTGAGTGACATGAGATTATTGATGGTGCAGTATAGGACTGCAGGCGTGATGGATTGTGATACTGGTATGATAGACAGTCTGTTGGTTAATGTTTGTGTGTTTGTCTGTGAATATAGGGTATGAATACTCTCTTGTGGAAGTTCAGCACAGGACGCTGAGCTAATGGCAATATTGTGATGCAAATTAAAGTCAACTTCTCACTGTCTAATACAGAACAGACAGTCGCAGTAGCAAAAGTAATTATGCACTCACAGTAATACAAATGCATTGAGTACGATTGACCATGGGGAAACGCCCGTGTAAATTAATTAAATAAAGAATATATTCGCTGGCTTAAGCATGAAGCAACCTGCGCCCTGGTTGGCGAAGTACAGTGATTCCACGTCCTCTTCCACCCAAAGAGCTCTGGGTTGGTAGAGCTTGTGGACCACATTCTAAAAAGGAAGCATCATAAACAGGTGCTCATGAAGGTCAGGTTTATGTGCACACACATTTTCTTTTCCTCACTGGATTATTTCTATAATAGATCCTGATTTATTTTGATCTGCTAAAAAGGATGCTGTTATTAATTGCAGCAAGAATAGGCAGTACTTTTATTTCTGTATGCGTTATTGTGGCAGGAATGGACGAGTGGGTGACGTCACGGCAGAAGAAGGGACCACAAAAACAAAAGGTATGGTGCAGTGGCGCGGGCGCCGTTTTATTCAAAGCAACCAAAAATAAAATAAATATTTAAACAAAAAAACACTCGCTCACAGAGCAAAATAAAAGGGTACACAAAAACAAATCACGAACACAAAATTATAACTACAACACAGGTCAGGCTGGGCAGATTGCCTTCACTGTTCCTATGTTTCCTTTCTCTCTCGTTTCTCCGTCACTCCTCTCGCACACTCTCCTTCTGACACCCACCCCGAGTTGGAGATCTGCAGGCTTTTTATAACAGGTGACCATCTCCCGATTAGCAACAAATTAAATCACTTAATTCATTCGGGAGATGGCCACCTTCTGCACGAGTTTTAATTAATTATGTTGTGGATGGGGCTACCCATCCACGCTTAAACAATACAAACCGGCTCGCCCGTCATTTAATCAAAACAATAACAAATACGGGCGCCGACATAAATACAATAAAAAAGTAAATAAACAATACAAAACAATCTGCACAGGGGCGGAGGGGAGACCCGATCTAAAATAAATAAACCATGTACAGGGCTGCTCGCCCTGTTACATATCCCCCCCCTTGTGCAACGCACATGGCCCCAACGGCCACCCCCCTCAGTCTCAAAGTCCCGGAAGAGGGGGAAGCAAGTTACTTCTGGGGTGGCCATGGTGGAATCTCCGCACCCCCATTCTTCGTGGCGGCAGCTCCCTCTTCCGGGCTCCCCGCCACACTCTCCTGCCGCGAAATTGCGGCTGGGGGAGCTGGTCTCCTGACCTTCCCCCTCCTCTTCATGGCCAGCAGTTCCCCTCCGTGGGGCTCTGACCACACAATATCCTGCCGCGAAAGTGCGGCTGGGGGAGCGGGTCTCCTGACCTTCCCCCTCCTCTTCACGGCCAGCAGTTCCCCTCCGTGGGGCTCTGACCACACAATATTCTGCCGCGAAAGTGCGGCTGGGGGAGCTGGTCTCCTGACCTCCCCCCCTTCTTCATGGCCGGCAGCTCCCCTCCGTGGGGCTCCGACCACATGATCTCCGGCAGAAAGTGCGGCTGGGGAGCTGGTCTCGGACCTCTCCCCTTTCTTCATGGCCATCAGTTCCCCTCCGTGGGGCTCCGCCATAGTGTGTGGCGACCCCAGGCGGCCGGATCCCTGGCGATCCCAGGCGAAGCCGGATCCCTCGCGACCCCAGGCGACGGCAGTGGACCCTCGGGAGGCGACGGCAGCGGCAGCGGACCCTCGGGAGGCGACGGCAGCGGCAGCGGACCCTCGGAGGAGGCGGCAACGGCAGCAGACCCTCGGGAGAAGCGGCGGCAGCGGACCCCCTCGGGAGGCGACGGCAAGGACCCTCGGGAGGCGGCGAGCGGACCCCTCGAGGCGACGCAGGACCGGCAGCAACCCTGGGACGCAAGGGAAACACAGGCAACCCCTCCTTCAGGGCTCTATGGCGGGGCTTCCTCCCTTCAGGCTGCGAAGCGGCAGGGCTTCCTCCCCCTTCAGGCTGCAGAGGGCGCAGGGGCTTCCTCCCTTCAGGCTCTTTGGCGGCAGAGGGCTTCCCCTTCAGGCTGCGGGCGGCGGGGCTCCCTTCTGGCAGGGGCTCCTCCCCCTTCTGGCGGCCAAGGCGGGGGGCTCCTCCTTCAGGCCAGGCAGGGCTTCCTCCCCTCAGGCGGCCAAGGCGGCAGGGCTTCCTCCCTTCAGGCCCAAGGCGGCAGGGCTTCCTCCCCTTCAGGCGGCCAGGCGGCAGGGCTTCCTCCCTTCAGGCGGCCAAGGCGGCAGGGCTTCCTCCCCTTCAGGCTGCGGGCGGGGGGCTTCCTCCCCTTCAGGCTGCGGGCGGCAGGGCTTCCTTCCCTTCAGGCTGCGAGGCGGCAGGGCTTCCTCCCCTTCAGGCTGCGGGCGGCAGGGGCTTCCTCCCCTTCAGGCTGCGAAGGCGGCAGGGCTTCCTCCCTTCAGGCTGCGGGCGGCAGGGGCTTCCTTCCTTCAGGCTGCGGGCGGCAGGGCTTCCTCCCCTTCAGGCGGCCAAGGCGGCAGGGCTTCCTCCTTCAGGCGGCCAAGGCGGCAGGGCTTCCTCCCCTTCAGGCGGCCAAGGCGGCAGGGCTTCCTCCCCTTCAGGCGGCCAAGGCGGCAGGGCTTCCTCCTTCAGGCGGCCAGGCGGCAGGGCTTCCTCCTTCAGGCTGCCAAGGCGGCAGGGCTTCCTCCCCTTCAGGCTGCCAAGGCGGCAGGGCTTCCTCCTTCAGGCTGCCAAGGCGGCAGGGCTTCCTCCCCTTCAGGCAGCCCAGGGGCTTTCCTCCCTTCAGGCTGCCAAGGCGGCAGGGCTCCTCCTCTTCTGGCGGCCAAGGCTCCTCCCCTTCAGGCTGCCAAGGCGGCAGGGGCTCCTCCCCTTCTGGCGGCCAAGGCGGCAGGGCTTCCTCCCCTTCAGGCTGCGAAGGCAGGGCTTCCTCCCCTTCAGGCTGCTTGGCGGCAGGGCTTCCTCCCCTTCAGGCTCAGGGCGGCAGGGGCTCCTCCCTTCTGGCGGCCAAGGCGGGGGCTTCCTCCCTTCAGGCAGCGGCTCCTCCCCTTCTGGCAGGTGGCTCCTCCCCTTCTGGCAGCGGGCTGCTCCTCCCCTTCTGGCAGCGAAGGCGGGGGCCCTCCCCTGGCAGCAGCGAGGCGGCTCCTCCTTCTGGCAGCGAAGGCGGCAGGGGCTCCCTTCTGGCTGCAACAGGAAACCAGCAGGTATGTTCCTCTGCTGGCGGTGGTGGAAGCGGAACCAGGCATGCTCCCTCTGCTGGTGGTGGTGGTGGGAGCGACATGTCGCCCTCCCACGGAGACGGAGGTGGCACCAGCAGGTATTCTCCCTCTGCTGGTGGTGGGAGCGACTCACAGTCCTCCCAGGGTGGTGGAGGTGGAACCAGCAGGAATGCTCCCTCTGCTGGCGGAGGTGGGAGCGACTCACAGTCCTCCCAGGGCAGTGGAGATGGCACCAGCAGGTATGCTCCCTCTGCTGGCGGAGGTGGGAGCGACTCACAGTCCTCCCACGGAGACGGAGGTGTCACCAGCAGGTATTCTCCCTCTGCTGGCGGAGGTAGGAGAGACACCCAGTCCTCCCAGGGTGGTGGAGGTGGAACCAGCAGGAATGCTCCCTCTGCTGGCGGAGGTGGGAGCGACTCACAGTCCTCCCAGGGCGGTGGAGGTGGAACCAGCAGGAATGCTCCCTCTGCTGGCGGAGGTGGGAGCGACTCACAGTCCTCCCATGGAGATGGAGGCGGCACCAGCAGGTATTCCCCCTCTGCTGGCAGGCACCTGGGCCGTGGACCCTCGGCCCCCCCCTTCTTGGGCCGTGGATGCACCGACTCCCCCCTCTTGGGCCGTGGACGCACCGACTCCCCCCTCTTGGGCCGTGGACGCACCGACTCCCCCCTCTTGGGCCGTGGACGCACCGACTCCCCCCCCTCTTGGGCCGTGGACGCACCGACTCCCCCCTCTTGGGCGCAGGACGTTCGGGCTCCTCCCCTTAGGCGCAGGACGTTCGGGCTCCTCCCCTTTAGGCGCAGGACGTTCGGGCTCCTCCCACTCAGGCGCAGGACGTTCGGGCTCCTCCCACTCAGGCGCAGGACGTTCGGGCTCCTCCCACTCAGGCGCAGGACGTTCGGGCTCCTCCCACTCAGGCGCAGGACGTTCGGGCTCCTCCCTTTCCAGGTCCGTGTTCCCTCTCTGCCTCCTTCTCCTCACCTTCCGCTCTCTCCCCTCTCGCTCCTGGTAGACCCAGTCGATTACCTGGGTCATCCACTCCTCTCCCTGGTATTGGGTGGGGCAGATGGCCACGGTGTGCCCAAACTCCCCACAACCAGGGCACCACCCTCCACCACAACAACCCCTGGTGGCCGCTGTTGCAGCTCCTTTGCTGCCTTCTGCAGCTCTTCCTCCTCTCTCTCTCATCTTTCTTCCTCCCATCCTCCTCTTCACTCCACACAATAAAAAAAACGGAAAAAAAATGAAAAAGATGTAGTACCGTCTTCTGCCTGCGTCCTGGAGGCGCTGCAATCCCACGCAGGACACCACGTGTGGCAGGAATGGACGAGTGGGTGACGTCACGGCAGAGAAGGGACCACAAAAACAAAAGGTATGGTGCAGTGGCGCGGGCGCCGTTTTATTCAAAGCAACCAAAAATAAAATAAATATTTAAACAAAAAACACTCGCTCACAGAGCAAAATAAAAGGGTACACAAAAACAAATCACGAACACAAAATTATAACTACAACACAGGTCAGGCTGGGCAGATTGCCTTCACTGTTCCTATGTTTCCTTTCTCTCTCGTTTCTCCGTCACTCCTCTCGCACACTCTCCTTCTGACACCCACCCCGAGTTGGAGATCTGCAGGCTTTTTATAACAGGTGACCATCTCCCGATTAGCAACAAATTAAATCACTTAATTCATTCGGGAGATGGCCACCTTCTGCACGAGTTTTAATTAATTATGTTGTGGATGGGGCTACCCATCCACGCTAAACAAAACAAACCGGCTACGCCGTCATTTAATCAAAACAATAACAAATACGGCGCTCGCCGACATAAATACAATAAAAGTAAATAAACAATACAAAACAATCTGCACAGGGGCGGAGGGGGAGACCCCGATCTAAAAATAAATAAACCATGTACAGGGCTGCTCGCCCTGTTACAGTTATTAAGAAACATTAACGTTTGAATACATTTCTTTGTAAACTTTCTTTTCAACTGTTATTGTGATATGTGCTCTGGACGTCTTGCCAAGAAGGGAGAGATCAATGTATGACTAACATCTTACAGGACTGTTCTCAACTAGGTAATATCATACAGTATGTGGATGACATACTGTTGCAACGGGAACTGCGGAGAAGCACTATCTGTTGCTGGAGGAAGTCTTGGATCTCATGGAGCACGCTGCTCTCAAATTAAATCTAAAGAAAGCTGCATTAATGAAACCATCTGTTTGTTTCTTAGGAGTACAGGTGGAAGCTGGAGGACACACACCTGACCCAGGAAATATAAAGTTGATTAAAAATCTGCCCCTTAGATCCTTTTTGGGCATATTTGGATTCTGTCAGGACTTCATGGAAGGATACAGCGAACTAGCTGTCACCCTCTATGAACACCTGAATGGTAACCCAGGCAAGCAAGACACATTGCAATAGGATTAAAGGTCACATGCCTTGTTTGAGGCATTAAAACAGGCACTGATTCCAACCCCACACAGGGTCTCCATTCAAATTTAAAATTTTTTTTTTTTTTTTAAAAAGCGGGGGGTTGGAAGGCTGATTGGGGAGGTTCATATGAGATAATGGACAAACTGGGAGAAACCAATTTGAAATTGGCAATACAAAAATGAGGGAGTGAAAACTGGCTTGAAAACTAGTTTCACTGATAAGCAAGCCTGCTGGAGAACGGAAATTCCTAAGGGCACTGATGCAGTTAGTTTAGAGTAGTAATTGTGAGCAATGAAGCAGATAGAGATTTGTAGTTACTTTCAGAGTACAGACACAGGTCTAAGGCTTTTCTCTTCTCCTACAGGTTCATGCTGGAACTGATATTTTATATTATGTTCACAATATGGGGTGGACATAGGCTCTGAGAAAAATACAAGATAGAATTAACAGACATTGGCGATTCTTAGAATTGCAATAACATTATCAATGCAGATGAAAAAGAGAATATTCAAGAATTAATCCTTTTGAATTTTGAAATTAAATCAGATATTAATCAAAAGAATAAATACTGCACTTGTTCTCCACAGGTCCCGAGATAATATTGATGGCGTTTATGTGGAATGGAAGCACAGTGCTGTTCATCGGAACTGAGAGGACCATTTCAGAAGAGTTTGTGCAGAAAGTTCCAGTACACTTGTGGGACAATTTGGATATCCAAACAGTAACTGTACATATTAACCTGCATAACTTTACAATGCTTGTCCATGATATGTAGTAATTAAGCTCTACCATATATCTGGAACAAGAGTGTAAGTTGCTGAGAGACGGTCATGAGGAAGTATCTGAAACCACAGAGACATTCTTACATATGGGGAACCATTCCGGGCTGCATATCAAAAGAAGAAATATTTATGATGACGTTAAAGTGACATTTTTGGGGATGTAATGGGGACTGTTAATTTCAGTTAACATACCTGATAATGAAACTACGTATTATAAACTTGGGGTATAGATGTATGATTGGTGAAAAGATTTGTCTTAGTTTAAAGATACTAAAGGTAATATGTCAGCGATCCTGGGTGCAGAGATGGGAAGGTTTCATGTAATTTATTACTAATCACATTCAGTAAAATAACAAAAACTGCAAAGGTTGTACCATTGCCCTCTAGAGGCACTGGGAGTATGGAGTTTGTGTTGTTCATGACACTTAAGAATGATATTGTTAAGACATTATCTGCCATCCATGTTAGAGAGGTAAAATGGTTGGTGTCTTGCAATGGATTATTTGGAGTGTTATTAGGAACATAATACTATATTAATATGTACTTGTAAGGTAATGGGACATCCTATGTTGAATGGAAATACCAATTGAAAACAGGTGTTCTACTAAAAAATATGGTTACCTATATTAGACATTAATTTTGGAAATCATGTGAACTTTGAATGATATGCTGTAGTGTTGAATATGTCTAAAATGAGGCACTATTTTAGTACTTGTTCAATGCATAGTGATCATTTTTGAAGTTATAGTTTTAGGTTTTAATCAGTCTTAAGTGCATCATAAGATTGAGATGGTCTAGAATATTGGATTCTAGAAAGATGTAATTTTAATACAGGTTAAAAATAATAATGCACCTAAATGTGTTAGAGCAACATGAATAATTGTTAATTATAAATTAGTTACAACAAGCTATGAGCGTAATTAAAGCATTTTTAGGTAATAAAAAATAATTGAGAAAGTGTGACCAACTGGCACAGACCATGATGGATGCACTGCAGAATATGTTCAGAGATGTATATAGGGGGAAAGTAACCGATGTGATGACAGTAGGAACTTGGATAGAAATCGTCAGCACAGATTGTGAGAAACAGATACCATGGTGGAAAGATGGCTTAGGCTGTCAGATGCAATGATTAAAGTTAGTAGTGTGGTTCTGATCGAGAGGATGGGGATCCACAGCTGGAACATAGAGTTTATTCTGAGAGTACTGTAGTTTCGAATAGAAGATGTGATTATGAGCTTACAGAGTTAAACCAACACTGCACCGCGTAGCTAAAGAGCAGGACGGGTGGGTGAAATTGGGAGGCATAGATTGCTGTAAGGAATTGAGTACGTCAGTAATTTGCACTTGTTCCATGCGGGGTGATCCAATTTCTTGAAACAGGGCAGTAAACCGTACTATCGAGGTAAAATCACTACGAAAGTATGTCCCCCTTTGCACCCCCTACCTCGGGAAGGTATCATTCTCGGACCAGAACGAAAAACTGTTTTGGATAATGTGAATATAGTATTATCGTATGTAATGTATAATTTCACAAATCTAACTGTTATATTTGAACAGCATTGCAAGCAACACACCAATATCCAGAATTGGCTTCAAAGGGAAATAAGTAGTACAATAAAAGATTACAAAGACAGTTTGAAGATTAGACCAATAGGAGTACTACAAAATGAGACAGTGATAGTTTGGGAAAAGGCTACATGGAAAGTTCAATGAGGCAACTGGAGTGGTGTGGTGCATGAAGCATGCTGTTATGAAACAAATAATCATGTAGTTTGCCGGTGTCCTGCAATCACCGGAATTAATAGAAATATAAGCACTAAATTAGAGGTACATCCACTAGAGGGGTGGAAAAAAGCAGTGCAGGTTGGGAAATATCAATGGTGTGTGTTGAGTAACCATACCAATTTTAAGTATGGTGATTTAACTTGTCAGACTTCTCCAGGATTTTGTTTTGCTCCAACACATGCAGTTCAGATTGGATATATATATATATATATATATATATATATATATATATATATATATATATATATATGTATGTATATATATATATATCTGAACCTGAAGCAGAGGAGTTCCAAATTACTGCTTGGTGGGATGACACATATCTAGATTCATATTCGGTCATTTTTTTTTTTTTTTTTTCAAGTGCACAAATTGGTTAAAATAGCTCTACAAAGAGCGGAACAGAAGCTGCTCAAAGCTAAGGTCGAAGTTGATTTGGCACAATTAAAAGCCACCGTATTGAAACGATATGGATGGTCAGGGCAGGCCTTAGGGCACACTTTGGGAGGGATTATATTATTTTAATAATACTGGTAATAGTAATAGTATTGATTTTGTGGAATAGCATTCAGTGTTTTTGGTGGAAAAAACAACACCGACAGTTAGAAAGGACCATTGGCAGATGGGAAACTGTAAACTTACTGGGAGCCACCATGAATAAGAAATAACACCTGTGTACAGTGATAAACTGTATTTACTGTATTTTTCTATGTTTATTTTTCATTTTTTGTATTATTTTTACGTATGTATGTTTGTTTGTTTTTTTGTTTGTTTTTTGCTCATGACATACTTACATGGAGAAACAGCAAAGGCAAGGTAGATACCTACACATAATGTAGAGACTTAGAATGAGAGGAACATACTTCACTATAATATATTATACAAACACGGTACTTGATGTGACTACTCAGAACCAGCGAAGAGGACATCTGAGGGCTCGGGGATCACGTAAGCAACTTGGTTGTAGGGTCACCCCTCCATCTTATATTTTAAAAGTGGGGTATGTTGGAAAACATGGAACAAGTATTGAATAGCAGTTTGCTACGCGTGAGGAATGACGGCTGTATTCATGTTATTTTTCTGAAAAGTGATTTAACATTGGATAGAAAAAACTGTTAGTTCCAAAAATGCAAGCACTGCTGTGATAGATGAAGGCGGGCTATATACTCTGGGTATATAGATACTTGCACTGCATTGACTCCGAGCAAGCAAGAAATAAAAGCAGCTTCATTGAGCAATGGATGGTAGCAGAGAGCTGAGAAAAACACCAAGTTAACGTATATTTAACTATACTTAAACAACTGCACATTAGAAGTAAATTGAAGGCAATATGGTAGAGAAGTTAAGATTCTTTTGTGTCAAAGCAAATGGCTGGCCAGCAGCACACGGCTGTACAAACAAGTCCTTTGATCTCCAGCCCTGACATGAAAGAAGCTTGCCCTTCGGGGAGTCCACTGGGGTATAAAACTAGTTAAACAGGTTTTTGCTTAGAATATACAGCTGGTTTATGAGGGGGTGTCACAAAGACGGCCGGAGTGGGTGGCGTCAGACCAGCAGCAGGAAATAAACAACAGAGACTTGGGGTTTTGGTGAGGCTGAGCGCGTGATCGCGCTCAGCATTTAATAAACAGAACAGAAAATAAAAGGTTTGAAACACAAAAACACTGGACACGGCACTATCGCCAAAATAAATATATAAACAAAACGGACTAAACAGTGAACAGACAAACGAACAAACACGGTGAGTACAAACACTTATAATTATTATTATTATTATTATTATTATTATTACTTCTTTTCCTCCTCTCTCCCGTTCTCCACTCACCGAACACCTAACCCCGACTGAGTGACAATGTGCATCTATTTATACTGTTTGTGCTGGGATTCAATTACTACTTAATTATTCACTTGAATCCCAGCACGTGAATTCATTACGTGCAACCCTGTGCTCACATATTATACACATTTTATCTGCACGTGAAGTGATGTGCCATCCTCGTGCCTAAATATAATTATACACTTCAAACACACGTGAAACACAGACCCGTTTATATCCCGTGCACCAATCTATACACCAACATTTACACACGCACGCAACACACAACACATAATATGCACACAGGGGCGGGGCACATTGCCACATATACCCCCCCCTGTGCAAAGCACACATGGCCTCAACGGCCACCTCCCCCCTTAAAAATCCAGCAGTCCAGGACAAAGTCTCGGGCTGGGAAGGGAGGCTTCCAGGGGCCCACAGGTGGCAATGTTGCCAGTAGCCAGGCTGCTACTGGCCATGCTGTCAGCAGACGTGCTGACAGCTCCCAGACTGACTCCTTCAGCCGGGGCAGTCCTGGCAGCGGAAAAGCTGCTTGGGGAATGGTCTCCTGACCTCCCCTCTTCTTCGTAGCCGGCAGCTCCCTCTTCCGGGGCTCCGGCCACAGTATCTTCTGCAGCACAAGTGCTGCAGTGGGAGCAGGTCTCCGGACCTCCCCCACGATCTCCGGCAGCGAAACTGCTGCAGTGGAGCAGGTCTCGGACCTCCCCACGATCTCCGGCAGCGAAACTGCTGCAGTGGGAGCAGGTCTCCGGACCTCCCCCACGATCTCCGGCAGCGAAACTGCTGCAGTGGGAGCAGGTCTCCAGACCTCCCCCACGATCTCCGGCAGCGAAACTGCTGCAGTGGGGAGCAGGTCTCAGACCTCCCCACGATCTCCGGCAGCGAAACTGCTGCAGTGGGAGCAGGTCTCCAGACCTCCCCCACGATCTCCGTGGCCGGCCACCGTACTCCCTGCGGAGGTACGGGCAGCAGAGGCAGCTCCTGCTCCTCTGCTCCGGGCGGTGGCGGAGGCAGAGGCAGCTCCAGCTCCTCTGCTCCTGGCGGTGGTGGAGGCAGAGGCAGCTCCAGCTCCTCTGCTCCTGGCGGTGGTGGAGGCAGAGGCAGCTCCAGCTCCTCTGCTCCTGGCGGTGGTGGAACCAGCAGGTATTCACCCTCTGCTGGTGGAGGTGGGACCAGCAGGTATTCACCCTCTGCTGGTGGAGGTGGGAGGGGCAAGCAGTCCTCCCACTGCGGTGGAGGTGGAACCAGCAGGTATTCACCCTCTGCTGGTGGAGGTGGGAGGGGCAAGCAGTCCCCCACTGCGGTGGAGGTGGAACCAGCAGGTATTCACCCTCTGGTGGAGGTGGCGGAGGCAGAGGCAGCTCCTGCTCCTCTGCTCCTGGCGGTGGTGGAGGCAGAGGCAGCCCTGCTCCTCTGCTCCTGGCGGTGGTGGAGGCAGAGGCAGCTCCTGCTCCTCTGCTCCTAGTGGAGGAAGCGGTGGTGGTGGCGGAGGCAGAGGCAGCTCCTGCTCCTCTGCTCCTAGTGGAGGAAGCGGTGGTGGTGGCGGAGGCCATGGGGCTGATGCTGGCCACTCAGAGGGAGGCTGTGGCAGTGCTGGCTCCCTCTGCTGTGGCGGCTGGGCTGGTGTGCGCCGGCTGCCCTCATCAGCCTGAATAGAGGCTGCTGGGGACACCAGCCTCCTGCCCCCTCTCCCCAAAAAATTTTCAGGGGTTGAGCCTGTAACCCCCCCCTTTCGGCTCTTGGGGCTGAACCAGCAGGCATTCTCCCTCTGCTGGTGGCTTGGGTCCCAGGGCTGTGGAAGCCCGACTTGCCTCCCTTCGGCTCTGGACGCCGACTCCTCCCTTTTGGGCTGTGGACGCACTGACTCCTCCCTTTTGGGCTGTGGACGCCCTGACTCCTCCCTTTTGGGCTGTGGACGCACCGACTCCTCCCTTTTGGGCTGTGGACGCACCGACTCCCCCCCCTCTGGGCTGTGGGCGCACCGACTCCTCCCTTTGGGCTGTAGACGCACCGACTCCTCCCTCTTGGGCTGTGGACGCCTCGGGCTCCCCCCACTCAGGCGTGGGACGTTCGGGCTCCCACCACAGGGCGTGGGACGTTCCTGCTCCTCCCACTCAGGCGTGGGACGTTCCCGGGCTCCTCCCACTCAGGCGTAGGACGTTCGGGCTCCTCCCACTCAGGCGTAGGGACGTTCGGGCCCTCCCACTCAGGCGTGGGACGTTCGGCTCCTCCCACTCAGGCGTGGGACGTTCGGGGCCTCCCACTCAGGCGTGGGGACGTTCGGGCTCCCCCCTCCGGGCGTGGGGACGTTCGGGCCTCCCACTGGGGCGTGGGACGCTCGGGCTCCTCCGCTTGGGCTGTGGACGCCAGGCTCCTCCCTCGCTGGGCTGTGGACGCTCAGGCTCCTCCCCGCTTGGGCTGTGGACGCCAGGCTCCTCCCGCTTGGGCTGTGGACGCCAGGCTCCTCCCCCGCTTGGGCTGTGGACGCTCAGGCTCCTCCCGCTGGGCTGTGGACGCTCAGGCTCCTCCCCGCTGGGCTGTGGACGCTCAGGCTCCTCCCATTTGGGCTGTGGACGCTCAGGCTCCTCCCATTTGGGCTGTGGACGCTCAGGCTCCTCCCGCTTGGGCTGTGGACGCCAGGCTCCTCCCGCTTGGGCTGTGGACGCTCAGGCCTCCCGCTTGGGCTGTGGACGCCGGGCTCCTCCCGCTTGGGCTGTGGACGCTCTGGCTCCTCCCCATAACTGCGGAAGGGACAGTGGGCGAACAGGTGATCCTGGTCGCAGAGGAGGCACCCCGGCGATGGCTTGTTACATCGCCGTGGATGCCTGGCCCTTAGGCGGCACTCCTCCTCCCTGTCCTTCACCTCTTTATCCGTCTCTGCCTCCCGCTTGGGCTGTGAAGGCAAAACCAGCAGGCATTCACCCTCTGCTGGTGGAGATGGGGACAGCAGGCATTCTTCATCTGCTGGTGGACCTGCTACCTGGGCTGCTGTTCCACTTATCACTGCCTCCAGGTAGCTGAGGACCAACCCCACACCTTCCTCCCAGGTGCTTACGGTCTGTTCCCTCGCATATGCCTCCCATCGCTCCTTATCCATAAACTGCAGGAACTGGACGACTACTGGTATAGACTGGGCCTCCAGCCCAGCATTTTCCAGCATCCAGTCCCGCAGTTTCCTGTAGTCATCTGCCATTTTTTTTTTTTTTTTTTAATCCAAGAATGCGGTTCCTGCTCTGGCCTGAGTCCTGGAGGCGCTGTCGATCCCACGCAGGACACCACGTGTCACAAAGACGGCCGGAGTGGGTGGCGTCAGACCAGCAGCAGGAAATAAACAACAGAGACTTGGGGTTTTGGTGAGGCTGAGCGCGTGATCGCGCTCAGCATTTAATAAACAGAACAGAAAATAAAAGGTTTGAAACACAAAAACACTGGACACGGCACTATCGCCAAAATAAATATATAAACAAAACGGACTAAACAGTGAACAGACAAACGAACAAACACGGTGAGTACAAACACTTATAATTATTATTATTATTATTATTATTATTATTATTACTTCTTTTCCTCCTCTCTCCCGTTCTCCACTCACCGAACACCTAACCCCGACTGAGTGACAATGTGCATCTATTTATACTGTTTGTGCTGGGATTCAATTACTACTTAATTATTCACTTAAATCCCAGCACGTGAATTCATTACGTGCAACCCTGTGCTCACATATTATACACATTTTATCTGCACGTGAAGTGATGTGCCATCCTCGTGCCTAAATATAATTATACACTTCAAACACACGTGAAACACAGACCCGTTTATATCCCGTGCACCAATCTATACACCAACATTTACACACGCACGCAACACACAACACATAATATGCACACAGGGGCGGGGCACATTGTCACAGGGGGTCATAAAGCTAGTTTTCAAGGGGACCAGAAGGAGCCAGGCTCTAAGACTTCAGAGAGATCCAAAGAGATAATGCCACTGGGATCAAAGGGTCTCAGGCAAAACGGAGAGATAGGAATAAGGAAGATGACAAAAACCAGATGTATGGACCTTTGTGGCACCAGGGGTCTGAAGAATGCACTGAGTTCAGAGGTCTTCACACTAGATCACACACACACACACACACACACACACACACACACACACACACACACACTAAATGAAATATATGGTAACAGGATAATGAGTTGTACCTTTTCTATTGGTTAAGTGTCAGAGAAAGAGGAGGAGAGAGACACCTATGCAGAAGGGTATTTAATGTCATGCAACGATTGTAAGAACGAGTATTCTGTTTGTCCTGTACCTGGGACCAGACTCCCTGCATGTATGTAATAAACTTAACACTGATTAAGAAATGGCGTCTGTGCAGTTTCTTAAGAAACATCGATACTCATGTTTTAAGTTACATCACACACAAACAGAGAAACACACCCCACTGCACCTAGACACCACATTATACCCACATAAACAAACACACACTGTACCCACACAAATAAACACACAGAGAAATAAACCACACTGCACACACAACACATAGACAGAGAAACATAACACACTTCACCCAAACAAGCAGAGAAGCAAACCACACTGCACACATAAACAAACAGAGAAACACCACACTACAAACAGCCACACAGAGAAACAAACCACACTGCACAAAGTAACACACCACACTGCACCAACACGCACAAAGAAACACACTCACACAGAAACAAACCACACTGCACATACAGACTCACACCACACTGCACCCACACAAACAGACAAATACACCACACTGCACCAACATGTATAAAGAAACACACCACACTGCACCTACACAAATAGAGAAACACACCACACTGCAGACAGAGAAACAAACCACACTGCACACACAGAGAAACACAACACACTGCACCAACACCTACAAAGAAACACACCAAACTACACACAGAGAAACACACCACACTGCACCCACAGAAACAAAAACACATCACACAGCCACACAGAGAAACAAACCACACTGCACACACAGACACAAACCACACCACACTACACCAACACACACAAAGAAACACACCGCACTACACTCACATAGAGAAACAAACCAAAATGCACACACACAGAGAAACATACCACACTGTACCCACACAAACAGAGAAACAAACCACACACAAACACTACACTGCACCCACATGTACAAAGAAACAAACCACACTGTACTAACACGTCCAAAAAACACACCACACTGCACCCACACGTACAAAGGAACACACCACATTACGAACAGCCACAGAGAGAAAGAAATCACACTGCACAAAGTAACACACACACTGCACCAACACACACAAGGAAACACACTACACTGCACCAACACGTATAAACAAAACACACTGCTCCCCACACAATAGAGAAAACATACCACACTGTACCAACACGCACAAAGAAAACACACCACACTGCACCTACACAAACAAACACACCACATTGTACCCACATAAACAGAAAAACACAACACTGCACCCACACAAATAGAGAAACACACCAAACTGCACACACAGACACAGAAACACACCACACTACACAGACACACACACAGAGAAACAAACCACACTGCACACATAGAGATAAACCACACCACACTGCACCAACACGTACAAAGAAACAAACCACACTGCACACACACAGAGGAACATACCACACTGCACCCACAGAAACAGAAAAACAAACCACACACAAACACGACACTGCACCCACACGTACATAAAAACAAACCACACTGCACACAGAGAAACAAACACAATACACACACACACAGAGACACACACCACACTACACACACATACCTACAAAGAAACACACCACAGTGCACCAACATACTCAAAGAAACAAACCACACTGCACAAAGTAACACAGCACACTACACCAACACACAAGGAAACACACTCACACAGAAACAAACCACACTGCACATATAGACACACACCACACTACACCCAATAAAAATACATTACACGGCACCAACATGTATAAAGAAACAGAACACACGGCACCCACACAAACTGAGAAACACAGCACACTGCACACAGAGAAACAAACCACACACACTGCACCCACACAAACAGAGAAACACACCACACTTACCCACACAAACAGAGAAACACAACACACTGCATAAACAGAGAAAGCCCACTACAGACAGAAACACAGAGGAGGAAACCACACTACACACACAGAAACAAAACCACACTGCACCCACACGTACAAAGAAACACACCACATTGCACCTACACAAACAGAGAAACAAACCACTTACAAACACAACACTGCACCCACACAAACAGAGAAACACACCACAGTGTATGAACACACAGAGAAAAACACACCACACTGCACACAGAGAAACAAACCACACAGACACACACACCACACTGCACCCACAAGTACAAAGAAACACACCACACTGCACACAGAGAAACAAACCACACTGCACACACCACACGTACAAAGAAACACACCAAACTACACACAGAGAAACAAACCACACTGCACACACAGAGAAACACAACACACTACACTCACATAACAAACCTCACTGCACATACAGACACACACCACACTACACCCACACAAACACATTACACTGCACCAACACGTATAAAGAAACACAACACACTGCACCCACAGAAACACAGCACACTGCACATAGAGAAACAAACAACACTGCACACACACCACACTGCACCCACACAAACAGAGAAACACACCACACTGTACAAACAGAGAAACACCCCACACTACACACAGTCACACAGAGAAAGAAACCACATTGCACACACAGACACAAACCACACTACACTGCACCAACACGTATAAAGAAACACAAAACACTGCACCCACACCAAACAGAGAAACACAGCACGCTGCATACAGAGAAACAAATCACACTGCACACTGCACCCACACACACCGAGGAACACAGCACACTGCACACAGAGCAAATCACACTGCACACACAGACAAGCACAACACACTGCACCCACACAAACAGAGAAACAAACAACACCACAGTGCACCAACATACTCAAAGAAACAAACCACACTGCACCCACAAAAACATACAAACACACCAACACATATAAAGAAACAACCACACTGCCCCCACACAAACAGAGAAACAAACCACACTCAAACACTACACTGCACCCACACGTACAAAGAAACAAACCACACTGTACTAACACGAACAAAAATCACACCACACTGCACCTACACAAACAGAGAAACAAACCACTTACAGACAAACACCACACTGCACCCACACAAACAGAGAAACACAAAACACAGAGAAACAAACAACACGACACACACACCACACTGCACCTACACAAACAGAGAAACACACCACACTACACACAGCCACACAGAGAAACAAACCACACTGCACACATAGAGATAAACCACACCACACTGCACCAACACGTACAAAGAAACACACCACACTACAGACAGAGAAACAAACCACACTGCACACACACAGAGGAACATACCACACTGCACCCACAGAAACAGAAAAACAAACCACACACAAACACGACACTGCACCCACACGTACATAAAAACAAACCACACTGCACACAGAGAAACAAACACAATACACACACACAGAGACACACACCACACTACACACATACCTACAAAGAAACACACCACAGTGCACCAACATACTAAAGAAACAAACCACACTGCACAAAGTAACACAGCACACTACACCAACACACACAAGGAAACACACTCACACAGAAACAAACCACACTGCACATATAACACACACCACACTACACCCACACAAATACATTACACGGCACCAACATGTATAAAGAAACAGAACACACTGCACCCACACAAACTGAGAAACACAGCACACTGCACACAGAGAAACAAACCACACAAAACACTGCACCCACACAAACAGAGAAACACACCACACTACCCACACAAACAGAGAAACACAACACATTGCACAAACAGAGAAAGACCACTACAGACAGAAACACAGAGGAGGAAACCACACTACACACACAGAAACAAAACCACACTGCACCCACACGTACAAAGAAACATACCACCTGCACCCACACAGACAGAGAAACACACCACACTGCACACACCACACTGCACCCACACGTAGAAAGAAACACACCACATTGCACCTACACAAACAGAGAAACACACCACAGTGTAAGAACACACAGAGAAAAACACACCACACTGCGCACAGAGAAACAACCCACACAGACACACACACCACACTGCACCCACAAGTACAAAGAAACACACCACACTATACACACAGAGAAACAAACCACACGGCACACACACCACACAGACAGAGAAACACTTCACACAAACAAGCAGAGAAGCAAACCACACTGCACACACAAACAAACAGAGAAACACCACACTACAAACAGCCACACAGAGAAACAAACCACACTGCACAAAGTAACACACCACACTGCACCAACACACACAAAGAAACACACTCACACAGAAACAAACCACACTGCACATACAGACTCACATCACACTGCACCCACACAAACAGACAAATACACCACACTGCACCAACATGTATAAAGAAACACACCACACTGCACCTACACAAATAGAGAAACACACCACACTGCAGACAGAGAAACAAACCACACTGCACACAGAGAAACACAAATACACTGCACCAACACCTACAAAGAAACACACCAAACTACACACAGAGAAACACACCACACTGCACCCACAGAAACAAAAACACATCACACTACACACAGCCACACAGAGAAACAAACCACACTGCACACACAGACACAAACCAAACCACACTACACCAACACACAAAGAAACACACCGCACTACACTCACATAGAGAAACAAACCAAAATGCACACACACAGAGAAACATACCACACTGTACCCACACAAACAGAGAAACACACCACACTACCCACACAAACAGAGAAACACAACACACTGCACAAACAGAGAAAGACCACTACAGACAGAAACACAGAGGAGGAAACCACACTACACACACAGAAACAAAACCACACTGCACCCACACGTACAAAGAAACATACCACCTGCACCCACACAGACAGAGAAACACACCACACTGCACACACCGCACTGCACCCACACGTAGAAAGAAACACACCACATTGCACCTACACACACAGAGAAAAACACACCACACTGCGCACAGAGAAACAAACCACACAGACACACACACCACACTGCACCCACAAGTACAAAGAAACACACCACACTATACACACAGAGAAACAAACCACACGGCACACACACCACACAGACAGAGAAACACAACACACTGCACCCACACAAACAGAGAAACAAACCACACACAAACACTACACTGCTCCCACATCTACACAAAAACAAACCTGTACCAACACGTACAAAATAACACACCACACTGCACACAGAGAAACAAACACAATGCACAGACAGACACCCACACCACACTACACATACACCTACAAAGAAACAAACCACACTGCACAAAGTAACACACCACACTGCACCAACACACACAAGGAAACACACTCACACAGAAACAAACTACACTGCACATACAGGCACTGCACCCACACAAACAGAGAAACACAGCACACTGCACCAGCACGTACAGAGAAACACACACCAAACTACACACAGAGAGAAACAAACCACACTGCACACACACAAACAGAGAAACATCCCACACTTTACCCACACAAAACAGAGAAACACACCACACTACACACAGAGAAACAAACCACACTGCACACACAAACACAAACCACACCACACTGCACCAACTCGCACAAAGAAACACACCACACTACACTCACATAGAGAAACAAACCACACTGCACATACAGACACGTACCACACTACACCCACACAAACATATTACACGGCACCAAACGTATAAAGAAACACAACACATTCCACCCACACAAACAGAGAAACACACCACACTCTACCCACACAAACAGAGAAACACACCCCACTGCACCTAGACACCACATTATACCCACATAAACAAACACAACACTGTACCCACACAAATAAACACAGAGAAATAAACCACACTGCACACACAACACATAGACAGAGAAACATAACACACTTCACCCAAACAAGCAGAGAAGCAAACCACACTGCACACACAAACAAACAGAGAAACACCACACTACAAACAGCCACACGAGAAACAAACCACACTGCACAAAGTAACACACCACACTGCACCAACACGCACAAAGAAACACACTCACACAGAAACAAACCACACTGCACATACAGACTCACACCACACTGCACCCACACAAACAGACAAATACACCACACTGCACCAACATGTATAAAGAAACACACCACACTGCACCTACACAAATAGAGAAACACACCACACTGCAGACAGAGAAACAAACCACACTGCACACACAGAGAAACACAACACACTGCACCAACACCTACAAAGAAACACACCAAACTACACACAGAGAAACACACCACACTGCACCCACAGAAACAAAGAAACACATCACACTACACACAGCCACACAGAGAAACAAACCACACTGCACACACAGACACAAACCACACCACACTACACCAACACACACAAAGAAACACACCGCACTTACACTCACATAGAGAAACAAACCAAAAATGCACACACACAGAGAAACATACCACACTGTACCCACACAAACAGAGAAACAAACCACACACAAACACTACACTGCACCCACATGTACAAAGAAACAAACCACACTGTACTAACACGTCCAAAAAACACACCACACTGCACCCACACGTACAAAGGAACACACCACATTACGAACAGCCACAGAGAGAAAGAAATCACACTGCACAAAGTAACACACCACACTGCACCAACACACACAAGGAAACACACTACACTGCACCAACACGTATAAACAAAACACACTGCTCCCACACAATAGAGAAACATACCACACTGTACCAACACGTACAAAGAAAACACACCACACTGCACCTACACAAACAAACACACCACATTGTACCCACATAAACAGAAAAACACAACACTGCACCCACACAAACAGAGAAACACACCAAACTGCACACACAGACACAGAAACACACCACACTACACACAGCCACACACAGAGAAACAAACCACACTGCACACATAGAGATAAACCATACCACACTGCACCAACACGTACAAAGAAACAAACCACACTGCACACACACAGAGGAACATACCACACTGCACCCACAGAAACAGAAAAACAAACCACACACAAACACGACACTGCACCCACACGTACATAAAACAAACCACACTGCACACAGAGAAAACAAACACACACACACACAGAGACACACACCACACTACACACACATACCTACAAAGAAACACACCACAGTGCACCAACATACTCAAAGAAACAAACCACACTGCACAAAGTAACACAGCACACTACACCAACACACACAAGGAAACACACTCACACAGAAACAAACCACACTGCACATATAGACACACCACACTACACCCACACAAATACATTACACGGCACCAACATGTATAAAGAAACAGAACACACTGCACCCACACAAACTGAGAAACACAGCACACTGCACACAGAGAAACAAACCACACACCACACTGCACCCACACAAACAGAGAACCACACCACACTCTACCCACACAAACAGAGAAACACAACACACTGCATAAACAGAGAAAGACCACTACAGACAGAAACACAGAGGAGGAAACCACACTACACACACAGAAACAAAACCACACTGCACCCACACGTACAAAGAAACACACCACATTGCACCTACACAAACAGAGAAACACACCACAGTGTATGAACACACAGAGAAAAACACACCACACTGCACACAGAGAAAGAAACCACACAGACACACACACCACACTGCACCCACAAGTACAAAGAAACACACCACACTGCACACAGAGAAACAAACCACACTGCACACACCACACGTACAAAGAAACACACCAAACTACACACAGAGAAACAAACCACACTGCACACACAGAGAAACACAACACACTACACTCACATAACAAACCTCACTGCACATACAGACACACACCACACTACACCCACACAAACACATTACACTGCACCAACACGTATAAAGAAACACAACACACTGCACCCACAGAAACACAGCACACTGCACATAGAGAAACAAACAACACTGCACACACATCACACTGCACCCACACAAACAGAGAAACACACCACACTGTACAAACAGAGAAACACCCCACACTACACACAGTCACACAGAGAAAGAAACCACATTGCACACACAGACACAAACCACACTACACTGCACCAACACGTATAAAGAAACACAACACACTGCACCCACACCAAACAGAGAAACACAGCACGCTGCATACAGAGAAACAAATCACACTGCACACTGCACCCACACAAACCGAGGAACACAGCACACTGCACACAGAGCAAATCACACTGCACACACAGACAAGCACAACACACTGCACCCACACAAACAGAGAAACAAACAACACCACAGTGCACCAACATACTCAAAGAAACAAACCACACTGCACCCACAAAAACATACAAACACACCAACACATATAAAGAAACAACCACACTGCCCCCACACAAACAGAGAAACAAACCACACTCAAACACTACACTGCACCCACACGTACAAAGAAACAAACCACACTGTACTAACACGTACAAAAATCACACCACACTGCACCTACACAAACAGAGAAACAAACCACTTACAGACAAACACCACACTGCACCCACACAAACAGAGAAACACAAAACACAGAGAAACAAACAACACGACACACACCACACTGCACCTACACAAACAGAGAAACACACCACACTACACACAGCCACACAGAGAAACAAACCACACTGCAAACATAGAGATAAACCACACCACACTGCACCAACACGTACAAAGAAACACACCACACTACAGACAGAGAAACAAACCACACTGCACACACACAGAGGAACATACCACACTGCACCCACAGAAACAGAAAAACAAACCACACACAAACACGACACTGCACCCACACGTACATAAAAACAAACCACACTGCACACAGAGAAACAAACACAATACACACACAGAGACACACACCACACTACACACACATACCTACAAAGAAACACACCACAGTGCACCAACATACTCAAAGAAACAAACCACACTGCACAAAGTAACACAGCACACTACACCAACACACACAAGGAAACACACTCACACAGAAACAAACCACACTGCACATATAACACACACCACACTACACCCACACAAATACATTACTCGGCACCAACATGTATAAAGAAACAGAACACACTGCACCCACACAAACTGAGAAACACAGCACACTGCACACAGAGAAACAAACCACACACCACACTGCACCCACACAAACAGAGAAACACACCACACTACCCACACAAACAGAGAAACACAACACACTGCACAAACAGAGAAAGACCACTACAGACAGAAACACAGAGGAGGAAACCACACTACACACACAGAAACAAAACCACACTGCACCCACACGTACAAAGAAACACACCACAGTGTAAGAACACACAGAGAAAAACACACCACACTGCGCACAGAGAAACAAACCACACAGACACACATACCACACTGCACCCACAAGTACAAAGAAACACACCACACTATACACACAGAGAAACAAACCACACGGCACACACACCACACAGACAGAGAAACACAACACACTGCACCCACACAAACAGAGAAACAAACCACACACAAACACTACACTGCTCCCACATCTACACAAAAAACAAACCTGTACCAACACGTACAAAATAACACACCACACTGCACACAGAGAAACAAACACAATGCACAGACAGACACCCACACCACACATACACCTACAAAGAAACAAACCACACTGCACAAAGTAACACACCACACTGCACCAACACACACAAAGAAACACACTCACACAGAAACAAACTACACTGCACATACAGGCACTGCACCCACACAAACAGAGAAACACAGCACACTGCACCAGCACGTACAGAGAAACACACCAAACTACACACAGAGAGAAACAAACCACACTGCACACACACAAACAGAGAAACATCCCACACTTTACCCACACAAAACAGAGAAACACACCACACTACACAGAGCCACACAGAGAAACAAACCACACTGCACACACAAACACAAACCACACCACACTGCACCAACTCGCACAAAGAAACACACCACACTACACTCACATAGAGAAACAAACCACACTGCACATACAGACACGTACCACACTACACCCACACAAACATATTACACGGCACCAAAACGTATAAAGAAACACAACACATTCCACCCACACAAACAGAGAAACACACCACACTCTACCCACACAAACAGAGAAACACACCCCACTGCACCTAGACACCACATTATACCCACATAAACAAACACAACACTGTACCCACACAAATAAACACACAGAGAAATAAACCACACTGCACACAAACACATAGACAGAGAAACATAACACACTTCACCCAAACAAGCAGAGAAGCAAACCACACTGCACACACAAACAAACAGAGAAACACCACACTACAAACAGCCACACAGAGAAACAAACCACACTGCACAAAGTAACACACCACACTGCACCAACACGCACAAAGAAACACACTCACACAGAAACAAACCACACTGCACATACAGACTCACACCACACTGCACCCACACAAACAGACAAATACACCACACTGCACCAACATGTATAAAGAAACACACCACACTGCACCTACACAAATAGAGAAACACACCACACTGCAGACAGAGAAACACACCACACTGCAGACAGAGAAACAAACCACACTGCACACACAGAGAAACACAACACACTGCACCAACACCTACAAAGAAACACACCAAACTACACACAGAGAAACACACCACACTGCACCCACAGAAACAAAAACACATCACACTACACACAGCCACACAGAGAAACAAACCACACTGCACACACAGACACAAACCAAACCACACTACACCAACACACAAAGAAACACACCGCACTACACTCACATAGAGAAACAAACCAAAATGCACACACACAGAGAAACATACCACACTGTACCCACACAAACAGAGAAACACACCACACTACCCACACAAACAGAGAAACACAACACACTGCACAGAGATAGACCACTACAGACAGAAACACAGAGGAGGAAACCACACTACACACACAGAAACAAAACCACACTGCACCCACACGTACAAAGAAACATACCACCTGCACCCACACAGACAGAGAAACACACCACACTGCACACAACGCACTGCACCCACACGTAGAAAGAAACACACCACATTGCACCTACACAGAGAAACACACCACAGTGTAAGAACACACAGAGAAAAACACACCACACTGCGCACAGAGAAACAAACCACACAGACACACACACGCCACACTGCACCCACAAGTACAAAGAAACACACCACACTATACACACAGAGAAACAAACCACACGGCACACACACCACACAGACAGAGAAACACAACACACTGCACCCACACAAACAGAGAAACAAACCACACACAAACACTACACTGCTCCCACATCTACACAAAAACAAACCTGTACCAACACGTACAAAATAACACACCACACTGCACACAGAGAAACAAACACAATGCACAGACAGACACCCACACCACACTACACATACACCTACAAAGAAACAAACCACACTGCACAAAGTAACACACCACACTGCACCAACACACACAAGGAAACACACTCACACAGAAACAAACTACACTGCACATACAGGCACTGCACCCACACAAACAGAGAAACACAGCACACTGCACCAGCACGTACAGAGAAACACACCAAACTACACACAGAGAGAAACAAACCACACTGCACACACACAAACAGAGAAACATCCCACACTTTACCCACACAAAACAGAGAAACACACCACACTACACAGAGCCACACAGAGAAACAAACCACACTGCACACACAAACACAAACCACACCACACTGCACCAACTCGCACAAAGAAACACACCACACTACACTCACATAGAGAAACAAACCACACTGCACATACAGACACGTACCACACTACACCTACACAAACAGAGACACACACCACACTGCACACAGAGAAACAAACCACACTGCACCCACACATACAGAGAAACATACCACACTGCACCAACATGTACAAAGAAACACAGCACACTGCACCCACACACACAAAGAAACATACCACACTGCACCCACAACTAAAAAGAACCACACCACACTGTACCCACACAAACAGAGAAACAAACCACTTACAGATAAACACCAGACAGCACCTACAGAAACAGAGAAGCACACCACACTGCAGACAGAGAAACAAACCACACTGCACACACAGAGAAACACAACACACTACACTCACATAGAGAAACAAACCTCACTGCACATACAGACACACACCACACTACACCCACACAAACACATTACACTGCACCAACACGTATAAAGAAACACAACACACTGCACCCACAGAAACACAGCACACTGCACATAGAGAAACAAACAACACTGCACACACACCACACTGCACCCACACAAACAGAGAAACACACCACACTGTACAAACAGAGAAACACCCCACACTACACACAGTCACACAGAGAAAGAAACCACATTGCACACACAGACACAAACCACACTACACTGCACCAACACGTATAAAGAAACACAACACACTGCACCCACACCAAACAGAGAAACACAGCACGCTGCATACAGAGAAACAAATCACACTGCACACTGCACCCACACAAACCGAGGAACACAGCACACTGCACACAGAGCAAATCACACTGCACACACAGACAAGCACAACACACTGCACCCACACAAACAGAGAAACAAACAACACCACAGTGCACCAACATACTCAAAGAAACAAACCACACTGCACCCACAAAAACATACAAACACACCAACACATATAAAGAAACAACCACACTGCCCCCACACAAACAGAGAAACAAACCACACTCAAACACTACACTGCACCCACACGTACAAAGAAACAAACCACACTGTACTAACACGTACAAAAATCACACCACACTGCACCTACACAAACAGAGAAACAAACCACTTACAGACAAACACCACACTGCACCCACACAAACAGAGAAACACAAAACACAGAGAAACAAACAACACGACACACACACACTGCACCTACACAAACAGAGAAACACACCACACTACACACAGCCACACAGAGAAACAAACCACACTGCAAACATAGAGATAAACCACACCACACTGCACCAACACGTACAAAGAAACACACCACACTACAGACAGAGAAACAAACCACACTGCACACACACAGAGGAACATACCACACTGCACCCACAGAAACAGAAAAACAAACCACACACAAACACGACACTGCACCCACACGTACATAAAAACAAACCACACTGCACACAGAGAAACAAACACAATACACACACACAGAGACACACACCACACTACACACACATACCTACAAAGAAACACACCACAGTGCACCAACATACTCAAAGAAACAAACCACACTGCACAAAGTAACACAGCACACTACACCAACACACACAAGGAAACACACTCACACAGAAACAAACCACACTGCACATATAACACACACCACACTACACCCACACAAATACATTACTCGGCACCAACATGTATAAAGAAACAGAACACACTGCACCCACACAAACTGAGAAACACAGCACACTGCACACAGAGAAACAAACCACACACCACACTGCACCCACACAAACAGAGAAACACACCACACTACCCACACAAACAGAGAAACACAACACACTGCACAAACAGAGAAAGACCACTACAGACAGAAACACAGAGGAGGAAACCACACTACACACACAGAAACAAAACCACACTGCACCCACACGTACAAAGAAACACACCACAGTGTAAGAACACACAGAGAAAAACACACCACACTGCGCACAGAGAAACAAACCACACAGACACACACACCACACTGCACCCACAAGTACAAAGAAACACACCACACTATACACACAGAGAAACAAACCACACGGCACACACACCACACAGACAGAGAAACACAACACACTGCACCCACACAAACAGAGAAACAAACCACACACAAACACTACACTGCTCCCACATCTACACAAAAACAAACCTGTACCAACACGTACAAAATAACACACCACACTGCACACAGAGAAACAAACACAATGCACAGACAGACACCCACACCACACATACACCTACAAAGAAACAAACCACACTGCACAAAGTAACACACCACACTGCACCAACACACACAAAGAAACACACTCACACAGAAACAAACTACACTGCACATACAGGCACTGCACCCACACAAACAGAGAACACAGCACACTGCACCAGCACGTACAGAGAAACACACCAAACTACACACAGAGAGAAACAAACCACACTGCACACACACAAACAGAGAAACATCCCACACTTTACCCACACAAAACAGAGAAACACACCACACTACACAGAGCCACACAGAGAAACAAACCACACTGCACACACAAACACAAACCACACCACACTGCACCAACTCGCACAAAGAAACACACCACACTACACTCACATAGAGAAACAAACCACACTGCACATACAGACACGTACCACACTACACCCACACAAACATATTACACGGCACCAAAACGTATAAAGAAACACAACACATTCCACCCACACAAACAGAGAAACACACCACACTCTACCCACACAAACAGAGAAACACACCCCACTGCACCTAGACACCACATTATACCCACATAAACAAACACAACACTGTACCCACACAAATAAACACACAGAGAAATAAACCACACTGCACACACAACACATAGACAGAGAAACATAACACACTTCACCCAAACAAGCAGAGAAGCAAACCACACTGCACACACAAACAAACAGAGAAACACCACACTACAAACAGCCACACAGAGAAACAAACCACACTGCACAAAGTAACACACCACACTGCACCAACACGCACAAAGAAACACACTCACACAGAAACAAACCACACTGCACATACAGACTCACACCACACTGCACCCACACAAACAGACAAATACACCACACTGCACCAACATGTATAAAGAAACACACCACACTGCACCTACACAAATAGAGAAACACACCACACTGCAGACAGAGAAACACACCACACTGCAGACAGAGAAACAAACCACACTGCACACACAGAGAAACACAACACACTGCACCAACACCTACAAAGAAACACACCAAACTACACACAGAGAAACACACCACACTGCACCCACAGAAACAAAAACACATCACACTACACACAGCCACACAGAGAAACAAACCACACTGCACACACAGACACAAACCAAACCACACTACACCAACACACAAAGAAACACACCGCACTACACTCACATAGAGAAACAAACCAAAATGCACACACACAGAGAAACATACCACACTGTACCCACACAAACAGAGAAACACACCACACTACCCACACACACACAGAAACAAAACCACACTGCACCCACACGTACAAAGAAACATACCACCTGCACCCACACAGACAGAGAAACACACCACACTGCACACAACGCACTGCACCCACACGTAGAAAGAAACACACCACATTGCACCTACACAGAGAAACACACCACAGTGTAAGAACACACAGAGAAAAACACACCACACTGCGCACAGAGAAACAAACCACACAGACACACACACGCCACACTGCACCCACAAGTACAAAGAAACACACCACACTATACACACAGAGAAACAAACCACACGGCACACACACCACACAGACAGAGAAACACAACACACTGCACCCACACAAACAGAGAAACAAACCACACACAAACACTACACTGCTCCCACATCTACTACAAAACAAACCTGTACCAACACGTACAAAATAACACACCACACTGCACACAGAGAAACAAACACAATGCACAGACAGACACCCACACCACACTACACATACACCTACAAAGAAACAAACCACACTGCACAAAGTAACACACCACACTGCACCAACACACACAAGGAAACACACTCACACAGAAACAAACTACACTGCACATACAGGCACTGCACCCACACAAACAGAGAAACACAGCACACTGCACCAGCACGTACAGAGAAACACACCAAACTACACACAGAGAGAAACAAACCACACTGCACACACACAAACAGAGAAACATCCCACACTTTACCCACACAAAACAGAGAAACACACCACACTACACAGAGCCACACAGAGAAACAAACCACACTGCACACACAAACACAAACCACACCACACTGCACCAACTCGCACAAAGAAACACACCACACTACACTCACATAGAGAAACAAACCACACTGCACATACAAACACGTACCACACTACACCCACACAAACAGAGAATCACAACACACTGCATAAACAGAGAAAGACCACTACAGACAGAAACACAGAGGAGGAAACCACACTACACACACAGAAACAAAACCACACTGCACCCACACGTAGAAAGAAACATACCACATTGCACCTACACAAACAGAGAAACAAACCACTTACAAACACCACACTGCACCCACACAAACAGAGAAACACACCACAGTGTATGAACACACAGAGAAAAACACACCACACTGCACACAGAGAAACAAACCACACAGACACACACACCACACTGCACCCACATGTACAAAGAAACACACCACACTGCACACAGAGAAACAAACCACACTGCACACACCACACGTACAAAGAAACACACCAAACTACACACAGAGAAACAAACCACACTGCACACACAGAGAAACACAACACACTACACTCACATAGAGAAACAAACCTCACTGCACATACAGACACACACCACACTACACCCACACAAACACATTACACTGCACCAACACGTATAAAGAAACACAACACACTGCACCCACAGAAACACAGCACACTGCACAAACAGAGAAACACCCCACACTACACACAGTCACACAGAGAAAGAAACCACATTGCACACACAGACACAAACCACACTACACTGCACCAACACGTATAAAGAAACACAACACACTGCACCCACACCAAACAGAGAAACACAGCACGCTGCATACAGAGAAACAAATCACACTGCACACTGCACCCACACAAACCGAGGAACACAGCACACTGCACACAGAGCAAATCACACTGCACACACAGACAAGCACAACACACTGCACCCACACAAACAGAGAAACAAACAACACCACAGTGCACCAACATACTCAAAGAAACAAACCACATTGCACCCACAAAAACATACAAACACACCAACACATATAAAGAAACAACCACACTGCCCCCACAAAACAGAGAAACAAACCACACTCAAACACTACACTGCACCCACACGCATAAAGAAATAAAACCACACTGTACTAACACGTACAGAAATCACACCACACTGCACCTACACAAACAGAGAAACAAACCACTTACAGACAAACACCACACTGCACCCACACAAACAGAGAAACACAAAACACAGAGAAACAAACAACACGACACACACACCACACTGCACCTACACAAACAGAGAAACACACCACACTGCACACAGAGAAACAAACACAATGCACACAAACAGACACACACACCACACTACACACGCACACCTACAAAGAAACACACCAGTGCACCTACATACTCAAAGAAACAAACCACACTGCACAAAGTAACACAGCACACTACACCAACACACACAAGGAAACACACTCACACAGAAACAAACCACACTGCACATATAGACACTGACACCACACTGCACCAACACCTATAAACACAACACACAGAAACAAACCACACGACACACACACCAACACGCACAAAGAAACACACCACACTACACTCACATAGAGAAACAAACCACACTGCACATACAGACACACACCACACAAACACACTATACTGCACCAACACGTATAAAGAAACACAACACACTGAACCCACACAAACAGAGAAACACACCACACTGCCCACAAAAAACAGAGAAACACCAGACTACACACAAACACACACAAACAAACCAACACGACACACACACCACACGTACAAAGACACACACCACAATACAGACAGAGAAACAAACCACACTGCACACACACACCACAGACAGAGAAACATACCATACTGTACCCACACAAACAGAGATACAAACCATACACAAACACTACACTGCACTCACACGTACCAAGAAACAAACCACACTGTACTAACATGTACAAAAAAACACACCACACTGCACCCACACATAGAAAGAAACACACCACACTGCCCCCACACAAACAGAGAAACAAACCACTTACAGACAAACACCACACTGCACCCACACAAACAGAGAACAACAAAACATAGAGAAACAAACCACACGACACACACACCACATTGCACCCACACGTACACAAAAACAAACAACATGTACAAAAAACACACCACACTGCACCCTCACGTACAAACCACACTGCACTAATACATACAAACATACCACCTGCACCCACACAGACAGAGAAACACACCACACTGCACACACATGTACAAAGGAACACACCACAGTGCAACAACACACACACAGAGAAACACACCACACTGCACACAGAGAAACAAACCAAACAGACACACACCACACGGCACCCACACATACAAAGAAACACACCACACTACACACAGAGAAACAAACCACACTGCACAAAGACAGAGAAACATACCACACTGCACCCACAGAAACAAAGAAACAAACCACACACAAACACTACACTGCACCCACACGTGCACAAAAACAAACCACACTGTACCAACACTTACAAAAAAACACACCACACTGCACACAGAGAAACAAACACAATGCACACAAACAGACACACACACCACACTACACATGCACACCTACAAAGAAACACACCAGTGCACCTACATACTCAAAGAAACAAACCACACTGCACAACGTAACACAGCATACTACACCAACAGACACAAGGAAACACACTCACACAGAAACAAACCACACTGCACATATAGACACACACCACACTACACCCCACAAATACATTACACGGCACCAACATGTATAAAGAAACAGAACACACTGCACCCACACAAACTGAGAAACACAACACACTGCACACAGAGAAACAAACCACACACCACACTGCACCCACACAAACAGAGAAACACACCACACTCTACCCACACAAACAGAGAAACACACCACACTGCACAAACAGAGAAACACCACTACAGACAGAAACACAGAGAAACAAACCACATTGTACATACAAACACACACCACACCAACACACTACACTGCACGAACACGTGTAAAGAAACACAACACACTGCACCCACACAAACGGAGAAACACAGCATGCTGCACACAGAGAAACAAACCACACTGCACACTGCACCCACAAAAACAGAGAAACACAGCACACTGCACAGAGAGAAATAAACCACACTGCGCACACACACACCACACTGCTCCCCCACAACAGAGAAACACACCACACTGCCCCCACAAAAACAGAAAAACACCACACTACATACAGACACACAAAGAAACAAATCACACTGCACACATAAACACCACACTGCACCAACACCTATAAACACACCACACTACACACACAGCCACACACAGAAACAAACCACACGACACACACACACCACAATGCATAAAGGAACACACCACAATAAACACAGAGAAACAAACCACACTGCACACACACACCACAGACAGAGAAACATACCACACTGTACCCACACAAACAGAGAAACAAACCACACACAAACACCACACTGCACCCACACGTACAAAGAAACACACCACACTACAACCAGCCACACAGAGAAAGAAACCACACTGCACACACAGACACAAAACCACACTGCACCCACACGCATAAAGAAACATACCACCTCCACCCACACAGACAGAGAAACACACCACACTGCACACACCGCACTGCACCCACACGTAGAAAGAAACACACCACATTGCACCTACACAAACAGAGAAACAAACCACTTACAAACACCACACTGCACCCACACAAACAGAGAAACACACCACAGTGTATGAACACACAGAGAAAAACACACCACACTGCACACAGAGAAACAAACCACACAGACACACGCCACACTGCACCCACACGTACAAAGAAACACACCACACTATACACACAGAGAAACAAACGACACGGCACACACACCACACAGACAGAGAAACATAACACACTGCACCCACACAGAGAAACAAACCACAAACAAACACACCACAGTGCACCAACATACTCAAAGAAACAAACCACACTGCACCCACACACACAGAGAAACATATCACACTGCACCAATCCGTACAAAGAAACACACCACACTGCTCCGACACAAACAGAGAAACACCACACTACAAACAGCCACACAGAGAAACATACCGTGCTGCACAATGTACCACACCACACTGCACCAACATGCACAAGGAAACACACTCACACAGAAACAAACCACACTGCACATACAGACACACACCACACTGCACCCACACTAACAGAAAAACACACTACACTGCACAAAAAACGTATAAAGAAAGAAAATACACTGCCTCACAAACAGAGAAACACACCACACTGCACCTACACAAACAAACACACCACATTGTACCCACACAAACCGTGAAACAGAACACTGCACCCACACAAACATACAAACACACAACACTACACACAAAGAAACAAACCACACTGCACACACACCACACAGACAGAGAAACATACCACACTGCACCATCACAAACAGAGAAACAAACCACAAAGAAACACACCACAGTGCACCAACATACTCAAAGAAACAAACCACACTGCACCCACACACACAAAGAAACATACCACACTGCACACACAACTAAAAAGAAAGACACCACACTGTACCCACACAAACAGAGAAACAAACCTCTTACAGACAAACACCAGAAAGCACCTAGACAAACAGAGAAACACACCACACTGCACACAGAGAAACAAACCACACTGCACCCACACACACAGAGAAACATACCACACTGCACCAACATGTACAAAGAAACACAGCACACTGCACCCACACACACAAAGAAACATACCACACTGCACCCACAACTAAAAAGAAACACACCACACTGTACCCAGACAGCACCTACACAAACAGAGAAGCACACCAAACTACACACAGAGAAAAAAACCACATTGCACACACAGACACAAACCACACTACACCAACACGTATAAAGAAACACAACACACTGCACCCACACCAAACAGAGAAACACAGCACGCTGCATACAGAGAAACAAATCACACAGCACACTGCACCCACACAAACCGAGGAACACAGCACACTGCACACAGAGCAAATCACACTGCACACACAGACAAGCACAACACACTGCACCCACACAAACAGAGAAACAAACAACACCACAGTGCACCAACATACTCAAAGAAACAAACCACACTGCACCCACAAAACATACAAACACACCAACACATATAAAGAAACAACCACACTGCCCCCACACAAACAGAGAAACAAACCACACACAAACACGACACTGCACCCACACGTACAAAGAAACAAACCACACTGTACTAACACGTACAAAAATCACACCACACTGCACCTACAAAAACAGAGAAACAAACCACTTACAGACAAACACCACACTGCACACACACAAACAGAGAAACACAAAACACAGAGAAACAAACAACACGACACACACACCACACTGCACCCACACGTACAAAGGAACACACCACAGTGCAACAACACACACACAGAGAAACACACCACACTGCACACAGAGAAACAAACCAAACAGACACACACCACACGGCACCCACACATACAAAGAAACACACCACACTACACACAGAGAAACAAACCACACTGCACAAAGACAGAGAAACATACCACACTGCACCCACAGAAACAGAGAAACAAACCACACACACAAACACTACACTGCACCCACACGTACACAAAAACAAACCACACTGCACCTACACAAACAAACACACAACACTGCACCCACACAAACAGAGAAACACACCACACTCTACCCACACAAACAGAGAAACACACCACACTGCACAAACAGAGAAACACCACTACAGACAGAAACACAGAGAAACAAACCACATTGTACATACAAACACACACCACACCAACACACTACACTGCACGAACACGTGTAAAGAAGCACAACACACTGCACCCACACAAACGGAGAAACACAGCATGCTGCACACAGAGAAACAAACCACACTGCACACTGCACCCACAAAAACAGAGAAACACAGCACACTGCACAGAGAGAAATAAACCACACTGCGCACACACACACCACACTGCTCCCCCACAACAGAGAAACACACCACACTGCACCTACACAAACAAACACACCACATTGTACCCACACAAACCGTGAAACAGAACACTGCACCCACACAAACATACAAACACACAACACTACACACAAAGAAACAAACCACACTGCACACACACCACACAGACAGAGAAACATACCACACTGCACCATCACAAACAGAGAAACAAACCACAAAGAAACACACCACAGTGCACCAACATACTCAAAGAAACAAACCACACTGCACCCACACACACAAAGAAACATACCACACTGCACACACAACTAAAAAGAAAGACACCACACTGTACCCACACAAACAGAGAAACAAACCTCTTACAGACAAACACCAGACAGCACCTAGACAAACAGAGAAACACACCACACTGCACACAGAGAAACAAACCACACTGCACCCACACACACAGAGAAACATACCACACTGCACCAACATGTACAAAGAAACACAGCACACTGCACCCACACACACAAAGAAACATACCACACTGCACCCACAACTAAAAAGAAACACACCACACTGTACCCACACAAACAGAGAAACAAACCACTTACAGACAAACACCAGACAGCACCTACACAAACAGAGAAGCACACCACACTGCAGACAGAGAAAAAAACCACATTGCACACACAGACACAAACCACACTACACCAACACGTATAAAGAAACACAACACACTGCACCCACACCAAACAGAGAAACACAGCACGCTGCATACAGAGAAACAAATCACACAGCACACTGCACCCACACAAACCGAGGAACACAGCACACTGCACACAGAGCAAATCACACTGCACACACAGACAAGCACAACACACTGCACCCACACAAACAGAGAAACAAACAACACCACAGTGCACCAACATACTCAAAGAAACAAACCACACTGCACCCACAAAAACATACAAACACACCAACACATATAAAGAAACAACCACACTGCCCCCACACAAACAGAGAAACAAACCACACACAAACACGACACTGCACCCACACGCATAAAGAAACAAACCACACTGTACTAACACGCATAAAAATCACACCACACTGCACCTACAAAACAGAGAAACAAACCACTTACAGACAAACACCACACTGCACCCACACAAACAGAGAAACACAGAGAAACAAACAACACGACACACACCACACTGCACCCACACGCACAAAGGAACACACCACAGTGCAACAACACACACACACACACACAGAGAAACACACCACACTGCACACAGAGAAACAAACCAAACAGACACACACCACACGGCACCCACACATACAAAGAAACACACCACACTACACACAGAGAAACAAACCACACTGCACAAAGACAGAGAAACATACCACACTGCACCCACAGAAACAGAGAAACAAACCACACACACAAACACTACACTGCACCCACACGTACACAAAAACAAACCACACTGCACCTACACAAACAAACACACAACACTGCACCCACACAAACAGAGAAACGCACCACACTGCACACACAGACACAGAAACACACCACACTACACACAGCCACACAGAGAAACAAACCACACTGCACACATAGAGATAAACCACACCACACTGCACCAACACGTACAAAGAAACACACCACACTACAGACAGAGACACAAACCACACTGCACACACACAGAGAAACACAACACACTGCACCCACACAAACAGAGAAACAAACCACACACAAACACTACACTGCTCCCACATCTACACAAAAACAAACCTGTACCAACACGTACAAAATAACACACCACACTGCACACAGAGAAACAAACACAATGCACAGACAGACACCCACACCACACTACACATACACCTACAAAGAAACAAACCACACTGCACAAAGTAACACACCACACTGCACCAACACACACAAGGAAACACACTCACACAGAAACAAACTACACTGCACCCACACAAACAGAGAAACACAGCACACTGCACCAGCACGTACAGAGAAACACACCAAACTACACACAGAGAGAAACAAACCACACTGCACACACACAAACAGAGAAACATCCCACACTTTACCCACACAAAACAGAGAAACACACCACACTACACAGAGCCACACAGAGAAACAAACCACACTGCACACACAAACACAAACAACACCACACTGCACCAACTCGCACAAAGAAACACACCACACTACACTCACATAGAAAAACAAACCACACTGCACATACAGACACGTACCACACTACACCCACACAAACATATTACACGGCACCAAAACGTATAAAGAAACACAACACATTCCACCCACACAAACAGAGAAACACACCACACTCTACCCACACAAACAGAGAAACACACCCCACTGCACCTAGACACCACATTATACCCACATAAACAAACACAACACTGTACCCACACAAATAAACACACAGAGAAATAAACCACACTGCACACACAACACATAGACAGAGAAACATAACACACTTCACCCAAACAAGCAGAGAAGCAAACCACACTGCACACACAAACAAACAGAGAAACACCACACTACAAACAGCCACACAGAGAAACAAACCACACTGCACAAAGTAACACACCACACTGCACCAACACGCACAAAGAAACACACTCACACAGAAACAAACCACACTGCACATACAGACTCACACCACACTGCACCCACACAAACAGAAAAACACACCACACTGCACCTACACAAACAGAGAAACACACCACACTGCACACACAGAGAAACACAACACACTGCACCAACACCTACAAAGAAACACACCAAACTACACACAGAGAAACACACCACACTGCACCCACAGAAACAAAAACACATCACACTACACACAGCCACACAGAGAAAAACCACACTGCACACACAGACACAAACCACACCACACTACACCAACACACACAAAGAAACACACCGCACTACACTCACATAGAGAAACAAACCAAAATGCACACACACAGAGAAACATACCACACTGTACCCACACAAACAGAGAAACAAACCACACACAAACACTACACTGCACCCACACGTATAAAGAAACAAACCACACTGTACTAACACGCATAAAAAACACACCACACTGCACCCACACGCATAAAGGAACACACCACATTACGAACAGCCACAGAGAGAAAGAAATCACACTGCACAAAGTAACACACCACACTGCACCAACACACACAAGGAAACACACTACACTGCACCAACACGTATAAACAAAACACACTGCTCCCACACAATAGAGAAACATACCACACTGTACCAACACGTACAAAGAAAACACACCACACTGCACCTACACAAACAAACACACCACATTGTACCCACATAAACAGAAAAACACAACACTGCACCCACACAAACAGAGAAACACACCAAACTGCACACACAGACACAGAAACACACCACACTACACACAGCCACACACAGAGAAACAAACCACACTGCACACATAGAGATAAACCACACCACACTGCACCAACACGTACAAAGAAACAAACCACACTGCACACACACAGAGGAACATACCACACTGCACCCACAGAAACAGAAAAACAAACCACACACAAACACGACACTGCACCCACACGTACATAAAAACAAACCACACTGCACACAGAGAAACAAACACAATACACACACAAAGAGACACACACCACACTACACACACATACCTACAAAGAAACACACCACAGTGCACCAACATACTCAAAGAAACAAACCACACTGCACAAAGTAACACAGCACACTACACCAACACAAACAAGGAAACACACTCACACAGAAACAAACCACACTGCACATATAGACACACACCACACTGCACCCACACAAACTGAGAAACACAGCACACTGCACACAGAGAAACAAACCACACACCACACTGCACCCACACAAACAGAGAAACACACCACACTCTACCCACACAAACAGAGAAACACAACACACTGCACAAACAGAGAAAGACCACTACAGACAGAAACACAGAGGAGGAAACCACACTACACACACAGAAACAAAACCACACTGCACCCACACGTACAAAGAAACATACCACCTGCACCCACACAGACAGAGAAACACACCACACTGCACACACCACACTGCACCCACGCGTAGAAAGAAACACACCACATTGCACCTACACAAACAGAGAAACAAACCACATACAAACACCACACTGCACTCACACAAACAGAGAAACACACCACAGTGTAAGAACACACAGAGAAAAACACACCACACTGCGCACAGAGAAACAAACCACACAGACACACACACCACACTGCACCCACAAGTACAAAGAAACACACCACACTATACACACAGAGAAACAAACCACACGGCACACACACCACACAGACAGAGAAACACAACACACTGCACCCACACAAACAGAGAAACAAACCACACACAAACACTACACTGCTCCCACATCTACACAAAAACAAACCTGTACCAACACGTACAAAATAACACACCACACTGCACACAGAGAAACAAACACAATGCACAGACAGACACCCACACCACACTACACATACACCTACAAAGAAACAAACCACACTGCACAAAGTAACACACCACACTGCACCAACACACACAAGGAAACACACTCACACAGAAACAAACTACACTGCACATACAGGCACTGCACCCACACAAACAGAGAAACACAGCACACTGCACCAGCACGTACAGAGAAACACACCAAACTACACACAGAGAGAAACAAACCACACTGCACACACAACTAAAAAGAAAGACACCACACTGTACCCACACAAACAGAGAAACAAACCTCTTACAGACAAACACCAGACAGCACCTAGACAAACAGAGAAACACACCACACTGCACACAGAGAAACAAACCACACTGCACCCACACACACAGAGAAACATACCACACTGCACCAACATGTACAAAGAAACACAGCACACTGCACCCACACACACAAAGAAACATACCACACTGCACCCACAACTAAAAAGAAACACACCACACTGTACCCACACAAACAGAGAAACAAACCACTTACAGACAAACACCAGACAGCACCTACACAAACAGAGAAGCACACCACACTGCAGACAGAGAAACAAACCACACTGCACACACCACACGTACAAAGAAACACACCAAACTACACACAGAGAAAAAAAACACATTGCACACACACAGACACAAACCACACTACACCAACACGTATAAAGAAACACAAGACACTGCACCCACACCAAACAGAGAAACACAGCACGCTGCATACAGAGAAACAAATCACACTGCACACTGCACCCACACAAACCGAGGAACACAGCACACTGCACACAGAGCAAATCACACAAGCACAACACACTGCACCCACACAAACAGAGAAACAAACAACACCACAGTGCACCAACATACTCAAAGAAACAAACCACACTGCACCCACAAAAACATACAAACACACCAACACATATAAAGAAACAACCACACTGCCCCCACACAAACAGAGAAACAAACCACACACAAACACGACACTGCACCCACACGTACAAAGAAACAAACCACACTGCACCTACAAAAACAGAGAAACAAACCACTTACAGACAAACACCACACTGCACCCACACAAACAGAGAAACACAAAACACAGAGAAACAAACAACACGACACACACACACACTGCACCCACACGTACAAAGGAACACACCACAGTGCAACAACACACACACACACACACAGAGAAACACACCACACTGCACACAGAGAAACAAACCAAACAGACACACACCACACGGCACCCACACATACAAAGAAACACACCACACTACACACAGAGAAACAAACCACACTGCACAAAGACAGAGAAACATACCACACTGCACCCACAGAAACAGAGAAACAAACCACACACACAAACACTACACTGCACCCACACGTACACAAAAACAAACCACACTGCACCTACACAAACAAACACACAACACTGCACCCACACAAACAGAGAAACGCACCACACTGCACACACAGACACAGAAACACACCACACTACACACAGCCACACAGAGAAACAAACCACACTGCACACATAGAGATAAACCACACCACACTGCACCAACACGTACAAAGAAACACACCACACTACAGACAGAGACACAAACCACACACAAACACGACACTGCACCCTCACGTACATAAAAACAAACCACACTGCACACAGAGAAACAAACACAATACACACACACAGAGACACACACCACACTACACACACATACCTACAAAGAAACACACCACAGTGCACCAACATACTCAAAGAAACAAACCACACTGCACAAAGTAACACAGCACACTACACCAACACACACAAGGAAACACACTCACACAGAAACAAACCACACTGCACATATAGACACACACCACACTACACCCACACAAATACATTACACGGCACCAACATGTATAAAGAAACAGAACACACTGCACCCACACAAACTGAGAAACACAACACACTGCACACAGAGAAACAAACCACACACCACACTGCACCCACACAAACAGAGAAACACACCACACTCTACCCACACAAACAGAGAAACACAACACACTGCACAAACAGAGAAAGACCACTACAGACAGAAACACAGAGGAGGAAACCACACTACACACACAGAAACAAAACCACACTGCACCCACACGTACAAAGAAACATACCACCTGCACCCACACAGACAGAGAAACACACCACACTGCACACACCGCACTGCACCCACGCGTTGAAAGAAACACACCACATTGCACCTACACAAACAGAGAAACAAACCACATACAAACACCACACTGCACTCACACAAACAGAGAAACACACCACAGTGTAAGAACACACAGAGAAAAACACACCACACTGCGCACAGAGAAACAAACCACACAGACACACACACCACACTGCACCCACAAGTACAAAGAAACACACCACACTATACACACAGAGAAACAAACCACACGACACACACACCACACAGACAGAGAAACACAACACACTGCACCCACACAAACAGAGAAACAAACCACACACAAACACTACACTGCTCCCACATCTACAATAAAACAAACCTGTACCAACACGCATAAAATAACACACCACACTGCACACAGAGAAACAAACACAATGCACAGACAGACACCCACACCACACTACACATACACCTACAAAGAAACAAACCACACTGCACAAAGTAACACACCACACTGCACCAACACACACAAGGAAACACACTCACACAGAAACAAACTACACTGCACCCACACAAACAGAGAAACACAGCACACTGCACCAGCACGTACAGAGAAACACACCAAACTACACACAGAGAGAAACAAACCACACTGCACACACACAAACAGAGAAACATCCCACACTTTACCAATACAAAACAGAGAAACACACCACACTACACAGAGCCACACAGAGAAACAAACCACACTGCACACACAAACACAAACAACACCACACTGCACCAACTCGCACAAAGAAACACACCACACTACACTCACATAGAAAAACAAACCACACTGCACATACAGACACGTACCACACTACACCCACACAAACATATTACACGGCACCAAAACGTATAAAGAAACACAACACATTCCACCCACACAAACAGAGAAACACACCACACTCTACCCACACAAACAGAGAAACACACCCCACTGCACCTAGACACCACATTATACCCACATAAACAAACACAACACTGTACCCACACAAATAAACACACAGAGAAATAAACCACACTGCACACACAACACAGACAGAGAAACATAACACACTTCACCCAAACAAACAGAGAAACACCACACTATAAACAGCCACACAGAGAAACAAACCACACTGCACAAAGTAACACACCACACTGCACCCACACAAACAGACAAATACACCACACTGCACCAACATGTATAAAGAAACACACCACACTGCACCTACACAAACAGAGAAACACACCACACTGCAGACAGAGAAACAAACCACACTGCACACACAGAGAAACACAACACACTGCACCAACACCTACAAAGAAACACACCAAACTACACACAGAGAAACACACCACACTGCACCCACAGAAACAAAAACACATCACACTACACACAGCCACACAGAGAAACAAACCACACTGCACACACAGACACAAACCACACCACACTACACCAACACACACAAAGAAACACACCGCACTACACTCACATAGAGAAACAAACCAAAATGCACACACACAGAGAAACATACCACACTGTACCCACACAAACAGAGAAAAAACCACACAAACACTACACTGCACCCACACGTATAAAGAAACAAACCACACTGTACTAACACGTACAAAAAACACACCACACTGCACCCACACGTACAAAGGAACACACCACATTACGAACAGCCACAGAGAGAAAGCAATCACACTGCACAAAGTAACACACCACACTGCACCAACACACACAAGGAAACACACTACACTGCACCAACACGTATAAACAAAACACACTGCTCCCACACAATAGAGAAACATACCACACTGTACCAACACGTACAAAGAAAACACACCACACTGCACCTACACAAACAAACACACCACATTGTACCCACATAAACAGAAAAACACAACACTGCACCCACACAAACAGAGAAACACACCAAACTGCACACACAGACACAGAAACACACCACACTACACACAGCCACACACAGAGAAACAAACCACACTGCACACATAGAGATAAACCACACCACACTGCACCAACACGTACAAAGAAACAAACCACACTGCACACACACAGAGGAACATACCACACTGCACCCACAGAAACAGAAAAACAAACCACACACAAACACGACACTGCACCCACACGTACATAAAAACAAACCACACTGCACACAGAGAAACAAACACACACACACAAAAAGAGACACACACACACTACACACACATACCTACAAAGAAACACACCACAGTGCACCAACATACTCAAAGAAACAAACCACACTGCACAAAGTAACACAGCACACTACACCAACACAAACAAGGAAACACACTCACACAGAAACAAACCACACTGCACAAAGTAACACAGCACACTACACCAACACACACAAGGAAACACACTCACACAGAAACAAACCACACTGCACATATAGACACACACCACACTACACCCACACAAATACATTACACGGCACCAACATGTATAAAGAAACAGAACACACTGCACCCACACAAACTGAGAAACACAGCACACTGCACACAGAGAAACAAACCACACACCACACTGCATCCACACAAACAGAGAAACACACCACACTCTACCCACACAAACAGAGAAACACAACACACTGCATAAACAGAGAAAGACCACTACAGACAGAAACACAGAGGAGGAAACCACACTACACACACAGAAACAAACCACACTGCACCCACACGTACAAAGAAACATACCACCTGCACCCACACAGACAGAGAAACACACCACACTGCACACACCGCACTGCACCCACACGTAGAAAGAAACACACCACACTGCACCCACACAAACAGAGAAACACACCACACTGCACACAGAGAAACAAACCACACAGACACACACACCACACTGCACCCACAAGTACAAAGAAACACACCACACTGCACACAGAGAAACAAACCACACTACACACACCACACGTACAAAGAAACACACCAAACTACACACAGAGAAACAAACCACACTGCACACACAGAGAAACACAACACACTACACTCACATAGAGAAACAAACCTCACTGCACATACAGACACACACCACACTACACCCACACAAACACATTACACTGCACCAACACGTATAAAGAAACACAACACACTGCACCCACAGAAACACAGCACACTGCACATAGAGAAACAAACAACACTGCACACACCACACTGCACCCACACAAACAGAGAAACACACCACACTGTACAAACAGAGAAACACCCCACACTACACACAGTCACACAGAGAAAGAAACCACATTGCACACACAGACACAAACCACACTACACTGCACCAACACGTATAAAGAAACACAACACACTGCACCCACACAAACAGAGAAACACACCACACTGCCCACAAAAAACAGAGAAACACCAGACTACACACAAACACACACAAACAAACCAACACGACACACACACGTACAAAGGAACACACCACATTACGAACAGCCACAGAGAGAAAGAAATCACACTGCACAAAGTAACACACCACACTGCACCAACACACACAAGGAAACACACTACACTGCACAAGAAACAAACTACACTGCACCCACAAAAACATACAAACACACCAACACATATAAAGAAACACCCACACTGCCCCCACACAAACAAACCACACACAAACACGACACTGCACCTACACAAACAGAGAAACACACCACACTGCACCCAGAGAAACAACCACACTGCACACACAGACACACACACCACACTGCACAAAGAGAAACAAACCACACTGCACACACACACCACTGCACCGACACGTACAAAGAAACACAACACACTACACACAGAGAAACAAACCACACTGCACAAGGACAGAGAAACATACCACACAGCACCCACAGAAACAGAGAAACAAACCACACACAAACACTACACTGCACCGACACGTACACAAAAACAAACCACACTGTACCAACACGTACAAAAAATACACCACACTGCACACAGAGAAAAAAACACAATGCACACACAGACACACACACCACACTACACACACACACATACAAAGAAACACACCACAGTGCACCAACATACTCAAAGAAACAAACCACACTTCACAAAGTAACACACCACACTGCACCAACACGCACAAGGAAACACACTCACACAGAAACAAACCACACTGCACATACAGACACCACACTGCACCAACACCTATAAACACAACACACTACACACAGAAACAAACCACACGACACACACACCAACACGCACAAAGAAACACACCACACTACACTCACATAGAGAAACAAACCACACTGCACATACAGACACACACCACACAAACACACTATACTGCACCAACACGTATAAAGAAACACAACACACTGCACCCACACAAACAGAGAAACACACCACACTGCCCACAAAAAACAGAGAAACACCAGACTACACACAAACACACACACAAACAAACCAACACGACACACACACCACACGTATAAAGACACACACCACAATACAGACAGAGAAACAAACCACACTGCACCCACATGTACAAAGGAACACACCACATTAAACAGCCACAGAGAGAAAGAAATCACACTGCACAAAGTAACACACCACACTGCACCAACACGTATAAACAAAACACACTGCTCCCACAATAATAGAGAAACATACCACACTGTACCAACACCTACAAAGAAAACACACCACACTGCACCTACACAAACAAACACACCACATTGTACCCACATAAACAGAGAAACACAACACTGCACACACAGACACAGAAACACACCACACACAGCCACACAGAGAAACAAACCACACTGCACACATAGAGATAAACCACACCACACTGCACCAACACGTATAAAGAAACACACCACACTACAGACAGAGAAACAAACCACACTGCACACACACAGAGGAACATACCACACTGCACCCACAGAAACAGAAAAACAAACCACACACAAACACGACACTGCACCCACACGTACATAAAAACAAACCACACTGCACACAGAGAAACAAACACAATACACACACACAGAGACACACACACCACAATACACACATACCTACAAAGAAACACACCACAGTGCACCAACATACTCAAAGAAACAAACCACACTGCACAAAGTAACACAGCACACTACACCAACACACACAAGGAAACACACTCACACAGAAACAAACCACACTGCACATATAGACACACACCACACTACACCCACACAAATACATTACACGGCACCAACATGTATAAAGAAACAGAACACACTGCACCCACACAAACTGAGAAACACAGCACACTGCACACAGAGAAACAAACCACACACCACACTGCACCTACACAAACAGAGAAACACACCACACTCTACCCACACAAACAGAGAAACACAACACACTGCATAAACAGAGAAAGACCACTACAGACAGAAACACAGAGGAGGAAACCACACTACACACACAGAAACAAAACCACACTGCACCCACACGTACAAAGAAACATACCACCTGCACCCACACAGACAGAGAAACACACCACACTGCACACAGAGAAACAAACACAATACACACACACAGAGACACACACACCACAATACACACACATACCTACAAAGAAACACACCACAGTGCACCAACATACTCAAAGAAACAAACCACACTGCACAAAGTAACACAGCACACTACACCAACACACACAAGGAAACACACTCACACAGAAACAAACCACACTGTACATATAGACACACCACACTACACCCACAATAAATACATTACACGGCACCAACATGTATAAAGAAACAGAACACACTGCACCCACAATAAACTGAGAAACACAGCACACTGCACAGAGAAACAAACCACACACCACACTGCACCTACACAAACAGAGAAACACACCACACTCTACCCACACAAACAGAGAAACACAACACACTGCATAAACAGAGAAAGACCACTACAGACAGAAACACAGAGGAGGAAACCACACTACACACACAGAAACAAAACCACACTGCACCCACACGTAGAAAGAAACACACCACATTGCACCTACACAAACAGAGAAACAAACCACTTACAAACACCACACTGCACCCACACAAACAGAGAAACACACCACAGTGTATGAACACACAGAGAAAAACACACCACACTGCACACAGAGAAACAAACCACACAGACACACACGCCACACTGCACCCACAAGTACAAAGAACCACACCACACTGCACACAGAGAAACAAACCACACTGCACACACCACACGTACAAAGAAACACACCAAACTACACACAGAGAAACACACCACACTGCACACACAGAGAAACACAACACACTACACTCACATAGAGAAACAAACCTCACTGCACATACAGACACACACCACACTACACCCACACAAACACAATACACTGCACCAACATGTATAAAGAAACAGACTGCACATACAGGCACTGCACACACACAAACAGAGAAACATCCCACACTTTACCCACACAAAACAGAGAAACACACCACACTAAACAGAGCCACACAGAGAAAAAAACCACACTGCACACACAAACACAAACCACACCACACTGCACCAACTCGCACAAAGAAACACACCACACTACACCCACACAAACATATTACAAGGCACCAAAACGTATAAAGAAACACAACACATTCCACCCACACAAACAGAGAAACACACCACACTCTACCCACACAAACAGAGAAACAAACCACACACAAACACTACACTGCTCCCACATCTACACAAAAACAAACCACACTACACATACACCTACAAATAAACAAACCACACTGCATAAAGTAACACACCACACTGCACCAACACACACAAGGAAACACACTCACACAGAAACAAACTAGACTGCACATACAGGCACTGCACACACACAAACAGAGAAACATCCCACACTTTACCCACACAAAACAGAGAAACACACCACACTAAACAGAGCCACACAGAGAAAAAAACCACACTGCACACACAAACACAAACCACACCACACTGCACCAACTCGCACAAAGAAACACACCACACTACACCCACACAAACATATTACAAGGCACCAAAACGTATAAAGAAACACAACACATTCCACCCACACAAACAGAGAAACACACCACACTCTACCCACACAAACAGAGAAACACAACACACTGCATAAACAGAGAAAGACCACTACAGACAGAAACACAGAGGAGGAAACCACACTACACACACAGAAACAACACCACACTGCACCAACATGTATAAAGAAACACACCACACTGCACCTACACAAACAGAGAAACACACCACACTGCACCAACACCTACAAAGAAACACACCAAACTACACACAGAGAAACACACCACACTGCACCCACAGAAACAAAAACACATCTCACTACACACAGCCACACAGAGAAACAAACCACACTGCACACACAGACACAAACCACACCACACTACACCAACACACACAAAGAAACACACCGCACTACACTCACATAGAGAAACAAACCAAAATGCACACACACAGAGAAACATACCACACTGTACCCACACAAACAGAGAAACAAACCACACACAAACACTACACTGCACCCACACGATAAAGAAACAAACCACACTGTACTAACACGCATAAAAACACACCACACTGCACCCACACGTATAAAGGAACACACCACATTACGAACAGCCACAGAGAGAAAGAAATCACACTGCACAAAGTAACACACCACACTGCACCAACACACACAAGGAAACACACTACACTGCACCAACACGTATAAACAAAACACACTGCTCCACACAAAAGAGAAACATACCACACTGTACCAACACCTACAAAGAAAACACACCACACTGCACCTACACAAAAAACACACCACATTGTACCCACATAAACAGAGAAACACAACACTGCACCCACACAAACAGAGAAACACCACACTGCACACACAGACACAGAAACACACCACACTACACACAGCCACACAGAGAAACAAACCACACTGCACACATAGAGATAAACCACACCACACTGCACCAACACGTACAAAGAAACACACCACACTACAGACAGAGAAACAAACCACACTGCACACACACACAGAGGAACATACCACACTGCACCCACAGAAACAGAAAAACAAACCACACACAAACACGACACTGCACCCACACGTACATAAAACAAACCACACTGCACACAGGGAAACAAACACAACACACACACAGAGACACACACCACACTACACACACATACCTACAAAGAAACACACCACAGTGCACCAACATACTCAAAGAAACAAACCACACTGCACAAAGTAACACAGCACACTACACCAACACACACAAGGAAACACACTCACACAGAAACAAACCACACTGCACATATAGACACAGACCACACTACACCCACACAAACACATTACACGGCACCAACATGTATAAAGAAACAGAACACACTGCACCCACACAAACTGAGAAACACAGCACACTGCACACAGAGAAACAAACCACACACCACACTGCACCCACACAAACAGAGAAACACACCACACTCTACCCACACAAACAGAGAAACACAACACACTGCATAAACAGAGAAAGACCACTACAGACAGAAACACAGAGGAGGAAACCACACTACACACACAGAAACAAAACCACACTGCACCCACACGTACAAAGAAACATACCACATTGCACCTACACAAACAGAGAAACAAACACCACACTGCACCCACACAAACAGAGAAACACACCACAGTGTATGAACACACAGAGAAAAACACACCACACTGCACACAGAGAAACAAACCACACAGACACACACACCACACTGCACTCACAAGTACAAAGAAACACACCACACTGCACACAGAGAAACAAACCACACTGCACACACAGAGAAACACAACACACTACACTCACATAGAGAAACAAACCTCACTGCACATACAGACACACACCACACTACACCCACACAAACACATTACACTGCACCAACACGTATAAAGAAACACAACACACTGCACCCACAGAAACACAGCACACTGCACATAGAGAAACAAACAACACTGCACACACACCACACTGCACCCACACAAACAGAGAAACACACCACACTGTACAAACAGAGAAACACCCCACACTACACACAGTCACACAGAGAAAGAAACCACATTGCACACACAGACACAAACCACACTACACTGCACCAACACGTATAAAGAAACACAACACACTGCACCCACACTAAACAGAGAAACACAGCACGCTGCATAGAGAAACAAATCAAACAGCACACTGCACCCACCAAACCAGAGGAACACAGCACACTGCACACAGAGCAAATCACACTGCACACACAGACAAGCACAACACACTGCACCCACACAAACAGAGAAACAAACAACACCACAGTGCACCAACATACTAAAGAAACAAACCACACTGCACCCACAAAAACATACAAACACACCAACACATATAAAGAAACACCCACACTGCCCCACACAAACAGAGAAACAAACCACACACAAACACGACACTGCACCTACACAAACAGAGAAACACACCACACTGCACCCAGAGAAACAACCACACTGCACACACAGACACACACCCACACTGCACACACACACATACAGAGAAACACACCACACTGCACAGAGAAACAAACCACACTGCACACACACACACCACTGCACCGACACGCATAAAGAAACACACCACACTGCACACAGAGAAACAAACCACACTGCACAAGGACAGAGAAACATACCACACAGCACCCACAGAAACAGAGAAACAAACCACACACAAACACTACACTGCACCCACACGTACACAAAACAAACCACACTGTACCAACACGTATAAAAAATACCACACTGCACACAGAGAAAAAACACAATGCACACACAGACACACACACCACACTACACACACACACATACAAAGAAACACACCACAGTGCACCAACATACTCAAAGAAACAAACCACACTTCACAAAGTAACACACCACACTGCACCAACACGCACAAGGAAACACACTACACACAGAAACAAACCACACTGCACACACACCAACACGCACAAAGAAACACACCACACTACACTCACATAGAGAAACAAACCACACTGCACATACAGACACACACCACACAAACACACTATACTGCACCAACACGTATAAAGAAACACAACACACTGCACCCACACAAACAGAGAAACACACCACACTGCCCACAAAAAACAGAGAAACACCAGACTACACACAAACACACACAAACAAACCAACACGACACACACACCACACGTACAAAGACACACACCACAATACAGACAGAGAAACAAACCACACTGCACCCACATGTACAAAGGAACACACCACATTACGAACAGCCACAGAGAGAAAGAAATCACACTGCACAAAGTAACACACCACACTGCACCAACACGTATAAACAAAACACACTGCTCCCACACAATAGAGAAACATACCACACTGTACCAACACCTACAAAGAAAACACACCACACTGCACCTACACAAACAAACACACCACATTGTACCCACATAAACAGAGAAACACAACACTGCACACACAGACACAGAAACACACCACACACAGCCACACAGAGAAACAAACCACACTGCACACATAGAGATAAACCACACCACACTGCACCAACACGTACAAAGAAACACACCACACTACAGACAGAGAAACAAACCACACTGCACACACACAGAGGAACATACCACACTGCACCCACAGAAACAGAAAAACAAACCACACACAAACACGACACTGCACCCACACGTACATAAAAACAAACCACACTGCACACAGAGAAACAAACACAATACACACACACAGAGACACACACACCACAATACACACACATACCTACAAAGAAACACACCACAGTGCACCAACATACTCAAAGAAACAAACCACACTGCACAAAGTAACACAGCACACTACACCAACACACACAAGGAAACACACTCACACAGAAACAAACCACTGCACATATAGACACACACCACACTACACCCACACAAATACATTACACGGCACCAACATGTATAAAGAAACAGAACACACTGCACCCACAAACTGAGAAACACAGCACACTGCACACAGAGAAACAAACCACACACCACACTGCACCTACACAAACAGAGAAACACACCACACTCTACCCACACAAACAGAGAAACACAACACACTGCATAAACAGAGAAAGACCACTACAGACAGAAACACAGAGGAGGAAACCACACTACACACACAGAAACAAAACCACACTGCACCCACACGTACAAAGAAACATACCACCTGCACCCACACAGACAGAGAAACACACCACACTGCACACACCGCACTGCACCCACACGTAGAAAGAAACACACCACATTGCACCTACACAAACAGAGAAACAAACCACTTACAAACACCACACTGCACCCACACAAACAGAGAAACACACCACAGTGTATGAACACACAGAGAAAAACACACCACACTGCACACAGAGAAACAAACCACACAGACACACACGCCACACTGCACCCACAAGTACAAAGAACCACACCACACTGCACACAGAGAAACAAACCACACTGCACACACCACACGTACAAAGAAACACACCAAACTACACACACAGAGAAACACAACACACTACACTCACATAGAGAAACAAACCTCACTGCACATACAGACACACACCACACTACACCCACACAAACACAATACACTGCACCAACATGTATAAAGAAACAGACTGCACATACAGGCACTGCACACACACAAACAGAGAAACATCCCACACTTTACCCACACAAAACAGAGAAACACACCACACTAAACAGAGCCACACAGAGAAAAAAACCACACTGCACACACAAACACAAACCACACCACACTGCACCAACTCGCACAAAGAAACACACCACACTACACCCACACAAACATATTACAAGGCACCAAAACGTATAAAGAAACACAACACATTCCACCCACACAAACAGAGAAACACACCACACTCTACCCACACAAACAGAGAAACAAACCACACACAAACACTACACTGCTCCCACATCTACACAAAAACAAACCACACTACACATACACCTACAAATAAACAAACCACACTGCATAAAGTAACACACCACACTGCACCAACACACACAAGGAAACACACTCACACAGAAACAAACTAGACTGCACATACAGGCACTGCACACACACAAACAGAGAAACATCCCACACTTTACCCACACAAAACAGAGAAACACACCACACTAAACAGAGCCACACAGAGAAAAAAACCACACTGCACACACAAACACAAACCACACCACACTGCACCAACTCGCACAAAGAAACACACCACACTACACCCACACAAACATATTACAAGGCACCAAAACGTATAAAGAAACACAACACATTCCACCCACACAAACAGAGAAACACACCACACTCTACCCACACAAACAGAGAAACACACCCCACTGCACCTAGACACCACATTATACCCACATAAACAAACACAACACTGTACCCACACAAATAAACACACAGAGAAATAAACCACACTGCACACACAACACATAGACAGAGAAACATAACACACTTCACCCAAACAAGCAGAGAAGCAAACCACACTGCACACACAAACAAATAGAGAAACACCACACTACAAACAGCCACACAGAGAAACAAACCACACTGCACAAAGTAACACACCACACTGCACCAACACACACAAAGAAACACACTCACACAGAACCAAACCACACTGCACATACAGACTCACACCACACTGCACCCACACAAACAGACAAATACACCACACTGCACCAACATGTATAAAGAAACACACCACACTGCACCTACACAAACAGAGAAACACACCACACTGCACCAACACCTACAAAGAAACACACCAAACTACACACAGAGAAACACACCACACTGCACCCACAGAAACAAAAACACATCACACTACACACAGCCACACAGAGAAACAAACCACACTGCACACACAGACACAAACCACACCACACTACACCAACACACAAAGAAACACACCGCACTACACTCACATAGAGAAACAAACCAAAATGCACACACACAGAGAAACATACCACACTGTACCCACACAAACAGAGAAACAAACCACACACAAACACTACACTGCACCCACACGTATAAAGAAACAAACCACACTGTACTAACACGTACAAAAAACACACCACACTGCACCCACACGTACAAAGGAACACACCACATTACGAACAGCCACAGAGAGAAAGAAATCACACTGCACAAAGTAACACACCACACTGCACCAACACACACAAGGAAACACACTACACTGCACCAACACGTATAAACAAAACACACTGCTCCCACACAATAGAGAAACATACCACACTGTACCAACACCTACAAAGAAAACACACCACACTGCACCTACACAAAAAACACACCACATTGTACCCACATAAACAGAGAAACACAACACTGCACCCACACAAACAGAGAAACACCACACTGCACACACAGACACAGAAACACACCACACTACACACAGCCACACAGAGAAACAAACCACACTGCACACATAGAGATAAACCACACCACACTGCACCAACACGTACAAAGAAACACACCACACTACAGACAGAGAAACAAACCACACTGCACACACACACAGAGGAACATACCACACTGCACCCACAGAAACAGAAAAACAAACCACACACAAACACGACACTGCACCCACACGTACATAAAAACAAACCACACTGCACACAGGGAAACAAACACAATACACACACACAGAGACACACACCACACTACACACACATACCTACAAAGAAACACACCACAGTGCACCAACATACTCAAAGAAACAAACCACACTGCACAAAGTAACACAGCACACTACACCAACACACACAAGGAAACACACTCACACAGAAACAAACCACACTGCACATATAGACACAGACCACACTACACCCACACAAACACATTACACGGCACCAACATGTATAAAGAAACAGAACACACTGCACCCACACAAACTGAGAAACACAGCACACTGCACACAGAGAAACAAACCACACACCACACTGCACCCACACAAACAGAGAAACACACCACACTCTACCCACACAAACAGAGAAACACAACACACTGCATAAACAGAGAAAGACCACTACAGACAGAAACACAGAGGAAACCACACTACACACACAGAAACAAAACCACACTGCACCCACACGTACAAAGAAACATACCACATTGCACCTACACAAACAGAGAAACAAACACCACACTGCACCCACACAAACAGAGAAACACACCACAGTGTATGAACACACAGAGAAAAACACACCACACTGCACACAGAGAAACAAACCACACAGACACACACACCACACTGCACTCACAAGTACAAAGAAACACACCACACTGCACACAGAGAAACAAACCACACTGCACACACAGAGAAACACAACACACTACACTCACATAGAGAAACAAACCTCACTGCACATACAGACACACACCACACTACACCCACACAAACACATTACACTGCACCAACACGTATAAAGAAACACAACACACTGCACCCACAGAAACACAGCACACTGCACATAGAGAAACAAACAACACTGCACACACACCACACTGCACCCACACAAACAGAGAAACACACCACACTGTACAAACAGAGAAACACCCCACACACACACAGTCACACAGAGAAAGAAACCACATTGCACACACAGACACAAACCACACTACACTGCACCAACACGTATAAAGAAACACAACACACTGCACCCACACCAAACAGAGAAACACAGCACGCTGCATACAGAGAAACAAATCACACTGCACACTGCACCCACACAAACCGAGGAACACAGCACACTGCACACAGAGCAAATCACACTGCACACACAGACAAGCACAACACACAAACAGAGAAACAAACAACACCACAGTGCACCAACATACTCAAAGAAACAAACCACACTGCACCCACAAAAACATACAAACACACCAACACAATATAAAGAAACAACCACACTGCCCCCACACAAACAGAGAAACAAACCACACACAAACACTACACTGCACCCACACGTACAAAGAAACAAACCACACTGTACTAACACGTACAAAAATCACACCACACTGCACCTACACAAACAGATAAACAAACCACTTACAGACAAACACCACACTGCACCCACACAAACAGAGAAACACAAAACACAGAGAAACAAACCACACTGCACACACACAGAGGAACATACCACACTGCACCCCCAGAAACAGAAAAACAAACCACACACAATCACGACACTGCACCCAGACGTACATAAAAACAAACCACACTGCACACAGAGAAACAAACACAATACACACACACAGAGACACACACCACACTACACACACATACCTACAAAGAAACACACCACAGTGCACCAACATACTCAAAGAAACAAACCACACTGCACAAAGTAACACAGCACACTACACCAACACACACAAGGAAACACACTCACACAGAAACAAACCACACTGCACATATAGACACACACCACACTACACCCACACAAATACATTACACGGCACCAACATGTATAAAGAAACAGAACACACTGCACCCACACAAACTGAGAAACACAGCACACTGCACACAGAGAAACAAACCACACACCACACTGCACCCACACAAACAGAGAAACACACCACACTCTACCCACACAAACAGAGAAACACAACACACTGCATAAACAGAGAAAGACCACTACAGACAGAAACACAGAGGAGGAAACCACACTACACACACAGAAACAAAACCACACTGCACCCACACGTACAAAGAAACATACCACATTGCACCTACACAAACAGAGAAACAAACACCACACTGCACCCACACAAACAGAGAAACACACCACAGTGTATGAACACACAGAGAAAAACACACCACACTGCACACAGAGAAACAAACCACACTGCACACACAGAGAAACACAACACACTACACTCACATAGAGAAACAAACCTCACTGCACATACAGACACACACTACACCCACACAAACACATTACACTGCACCAACACGTATAAAGAAACACAACACACTGCACCCACAGAAACACAGCACACTGCACATAGAGAAACAAACAACACTGCACACACACCACACTGCACCCACACAAACAGAGAAACACACCACACTGTACAAACAGAGAAACACCCCACACTACACACAGTCACACAGAGAAAGAAACCACATTGCACACACAGACACAAACCACACTACACTGCACCAACACGTATAAAGAAACACAACACACTGCACCCACACCAAACAGAGAAACACAGCACGCTGCATACAGAGAAACAAATCACACTGCACACTGCACCCACACAAACCGAGGAACACAGCACACTGCACACAGAGCAAATCACACTGCACACACAGACAAGCACAACACACTGCACCCACACAAACAGAGAAACAAACAACACCACAGTGCACCAACATACTCAAAGAAACAAACCACACTGCACCCACAAAAACATACAAACACACCAACACATATAAAGAAACACCCACACTGCCCCCACACAAACAGAGAAACAAACCACACACAAACACGACACTGCACCTACACAAACAGAGAAACACACCACACTGCACCCAGAGAAACAACCACACTGCACACACAGACACACACACCACACTGCACACACACATACAGAGAAACACACCACACTGCACACAGAGAAACAAACCACACTGCACACACCACACGTACAAAGAAACACACCAAACTACACACAGAGAAACACACCACACTGCACACACAGAGAAACACAACACACTACACTCACATAGAGAAACAAACCTCACTGCACATACAGACACACACCACACTACACCCACACAAACACAATACACTGCACCAACATGTATAAAGAAACAGACTGCACATACAGGCACTGCACACACACAAACAGAGAAACATCCCACACTTTACCCACACAAAACAGAGAAACACACCACACTAAACAGAGCCACACAGAGAAAAAAACCACACTGCACACACAAACACAAACCACACCACACTGCACCAACTCGCACAAAGAAACACACCACACTACACCCACACAAACATATTACAAGGCACCAAAACGTATAAAGAAACACAACACATTCCACCCACACAAACAGAGAAACACACCACACTCTACCCACACAAAACAGAGAAACACACCACACACAAACACTACACTGCTCCCACATCTACACAAAAACAAACCACACTACACATACACCTACAAATAAACAAACCACACTGCATAAAGTAACACACCACACTGCACCAACACACACAAGGAAACACACTCACACAGAAACAAACTAGACTGCACATACAGGCACTGCACACACACAAACAGAGAAACATCCCACACTTTACCCACACAAAACAGAGAAACACACCACACTAAACAGAGCCACACAGAGAAAAAAACCACACTGCACACACAAACACAAACCACACCACACTGCACCAACTCGCACAAAGAAACACACCACACTACACCCACACAAACATATTACAAGGCACCAAAACGTATAAAGAAACACAACACATTCCACCCACACAAACAGAGAAACACACCACACTCTACCCACACAAACAGAGAAACACACCCCACTGCACCTAGACACCACATTATACCCACATAAACAAACACAACACTGTACCCACACAAATAAACACACAGAGAAATAAACCACACTGCACACACAACATAGACAGAGAAACATAACACACTTCACCCAAACAAGCAGAGAAGCAAACCACACTGCACACACAAACAAATAGAGAAACACCACACTACAAACAGCCACACAGAGAAACAAACCACACTGCACAAAGTAACACACCACACTGCACCAACACACACAAAGAAACACACTCACACAGAACCAAACCACACTGCACATACAGACTCACACCACACTGCACCCACACAAACAGACAAATACACCACACTGCACCAACATGTATAAAGAAACACACCACACTGCACCTACACAAACAGAGAAACACACCACACTGCACCAACACCTACAAAGAAACACACCAAACTACACACAGAGAAACACACCACACTGCACCCACAGAAACAAAAACACATCACACTACACACAGCCACACAGAGAAACAAACCACACTGCACACACAGACACAAACCACACCACACTACACCAACACACACAAAGAAACACACCGCACTACACTCACATAGAGAAACAAACCAAAATGCACACACACAGAGAAACATACCACACTGTACCCACACAAACAGAGAAACAAACCACACACAAACACTACACTGCACCCACACGTATAAAGAAACAAACCACACTGTACTAACACGTACAAAAAACACACCACACTGCACCCACACGTACAAAGGAACACACCACATTACGAACAGCCACAGAGAGAAAGAAATCACACTGCACAAAGTAACACACCACACTGCACCAACACACACAAGGAAACACACTACACTGCACCAACACGTATAAACAAAACACACTGCTCCCACACAATAGAGAAACATACCACACTGTACCAACACCTACAAAGAAAAACACACCACACTGCACCTACACAAAAAAACACACCACATTGTACCCACATAAACAGAGAAACACAACACTGCACCCACACAAACAGAGAAACACCACACTGCACACACAGACACAGAAACACACCACACTACACACAGCCACACAGAGAAACAAACCACACTGCACACATAGAGATAAACCACACCACACTGCACCAACACGTACAAAGAAACACACCACACTACAGACAGAGAAACAAACCACACTGCACACACACACAGAGGAACATACCACACTGCACCCACAGAAACAGAAAAACAAACCACACACAAACACGACACTGCACCCACACGTACATAAAAACAAACCACACTGCACACAGGGAAACAAACACAATACACACACACAGAGACACACACCACACTACACACACATACCTACAAAGAAACACACCACAGTGCACCAACATACTCAAAGAAACAAACCACACTGCACAAAGTAACACAGCACACTACACCAACACACACAAGGAAACACACTCACACAGAAACAAACCACACTGCACATATAGACACAGACCACACTACACCCACACAAACACATTACACGGCACCAACATGTATAAAGAAACAGAACACACTGCACCCACACAAACTGAGAAACACAGCACACTGCACACAGAGAAACAAACCACACACCACACTGCACCCACACAAACAGAGAAACACACCACACTCTACCCACACAAACAGAGAAACACAACACACTGCATAAACAGAGAAAGACCACTACAGACAGAAACACAGAGGAGGAAACCACACTACACACACAGAAACAAAACCACACTGCACCCACACGTACAAAGAAACATACCACATTGCACCTACACAAACAGAGAAACAAACACCACACTGCACCCACACAAACAGAGAAACACACCACAGTGTATGAACACACAGAGAAAAACACACCACACTGCACACAGAGAAACAAACCACACAGACACACACACCACACTGCACTCACAAGTACAAAGAAACACACCACACTGCACACAGAGAAACAAACCACACTGCACACACAGAGAAACACAAACACACTACACTCACATAGAGAAACAAACCTCACTGCACATACAGACACACACCACACTACACCCACACAAACACATTACACTGCACCAACACGTATAAAGAAACACAACACACTGCACCCACAGAAACACAGCACACTGCACATAGAGAAACAAACAACACTGCACACACACCACACTGCACCCACACAAACAGAGAAACACACCACACTGTACAAACAGAGAAACACCCCACACTACACACAGTCACACAGAGAAAGAAACCACATTGCACACACAGACACAAACCACACTACACTGCACCAACACGTATAAAGAAACACAACACACTGCACCCACACCAAACAGAGAAACACAGCACGCTGCATACAGAGAAACAAATCACACTGCACACTGCACCCACACAAACCGAGGAACACAGCACACTGCACACAGAGCAAATCACACTGCACACACAGACAAGCACAACACACAAACAGAGAAACAAACAACACCACAGTGCACCAACATACTCAAAGAAACAAACCACACTGCACCCACAAAAACATACAAACACACCAACACAATATAAAGAAACAACCACACTGCCCCCCACACAAACAGAGAAACAAACCACACAAACACTACACTGCACCCACACGCATAAAGAAACAAACCACACTGTACTAACACGTAAAAAATCACACCACACTGCACCTACACAAACAGATAAACAAACCACTTACAGACAAACACCACACTGCACCAACACAAACAGAGAAACACAAAACACAGAGAAACAAACCACACTGCACACACACAGAGGAACATACCACACTGCACCCCAGAAACAGAAAACAAACCACACACAATCACGACACTGCACCCAGACGTACATAAAAAACAAACCACACTGCACACAGAGAAACAAACACAACACACACACACAGAGACACACCACACTACACACACATACCTACAAAGAAACACACCACAGTGCACCAACATACTAAAGAAACAAACCACACTGCACAAAGTAACACAGCACACTACACCAACACACACAAGGAAACACACTCACAGAAAACAAACCACACTGCACATATAGACACACACCACACTACACCCACACAAATACATTACACGGCACCAACATGTATAAAGAAACAGAACACACTGCACCCACACAAACTGAGAAACACAGCACACTGCACACAGAGAAACAAACCACACACCACACTGCACCCACACAAACAGAGAAACACACCACACTCTACCCACACAAACAGAGAAACACAACACACTGCATAAACAGAGAAAGACCACTACAGACAGAAACACAGAGGAGGAAACCACACTACACACACAGAAACAAAACCACACTGCACCCACACGTACAAAGAAACATACCACCTGCACCCACACAGACAGAGAAACACACCACACTGCACACACCGCACTGCACCCACACGTAGAAAGAAACACACCACATTGCACCTACACAAACAGAGAAACAAACCACACTGCGCACAGAGAAACAAACCACACAGACACACACACCACACTGCACCCACAAGTACAAAGAAACACACCACACTATACACACAGAGAAACAAACCACACGGCACACACACACCACACAGACAGAGAAACACAACACACTGCACCCACACAAACAGAGAAACAAACCACACACAAACACTACACTGCTCCCACATCTACACAAAAACAAACCACACTGTACCAACACGTACAAAATAACACACCACACTGCACACAGAGAAACAAACACAATGCACAGACAGACACCCACACCACACTACACATATACCTACAAAGAAACAAACCACACTGCACAAAGTAACACACCACACTGCACCAACACACACAAGGAAACACACTACACTGCACCAACACGTATAAACAAAACACTGCTCCCACACAATAGAGAAACATACCACACTGCAGCTACACAAACAAACACACCGCATTGTACCCACATAAACAGAGAAACACAACACTGCACCCACACAAACAGAGAAACACACCACACTGCACACACAGAAACAGGAACACACCACACTACACACAGCAACACAGAGAAACAAACCACACTGCACCAACACGTACAAAGAAACACACCACACTATAGACAGAGAAACAAACCACTGCACACACAGAGGAACATACCACACTGCACCCACAGAAACAGAAAACAAACCACACACAAACACGACACTGCACCCACACGTACACAAAAAACAAACCACACTGCACACAGAGAAACAAACACAATACACCACACAGAGACACACACACCACACTACACACACATACCTACAAAGAAACACACCACAGTGCACCAACATACTCAAAGAAACAAACCACACTGCACCCACACACAGAAAGAAACATACCACACTGCACCCACACAAACAGAGAAACAAACCACTTACAGACAAACACCAGACAGCACCTACACAAACAGAGACACACACCACACTGCACACAGAGAAACAAAACCACACTGCACCCACACACACAGAGAAACATACCACACTGCACCAACATGTACAAAGAAACACACCACACAGTACCCACACAAACAGAGAAACAAACCACTTACAGACAAACACCAGACAGCACCTACACAAACAGAGAAGCACACCACACTGCAGACAGAGAAACAAACCACACTGCACACACAGAGAAACACAACACACTACACTCACATAGAGAAACAAACCTCACTGCACATACAGACACACACCACACTACACCAACACAAACACATTACACTGCACCAACACGTATAAAGAAACACAACACACTGCACCCACAGAAACACAGCACACTGCACATAGAGAAACAAACAACACTGCACACACACCACACTGCACCCACACAAACAGCGAAACACACCACACTGTACAAACAGAGAAACACCCCACACTACACACAGTCACACAGAGAAAGAAACCACATTGCACACACAGACACAAACCACACTACACTGCACCAACACGTATAAAGAAACACAACACACTGCACCCACACCAAACAGAGAAACACAGCACGCTGCATACAGAGAAACAAATCACACTGCACACTGCACCCACACAAAACTGAGGAACACAGCACACTGCACACAGAGCAAATCACACTGCACACACAGACAAGCACAACACACTGCACCCACACAAACAGAGAAACAAACAACACCACAGTGCACCAACATACTCAAAGAAACAAACAACACTGCACCCACAAAAACATACAAACACACCAACACATATAAAGAAACACCCACACTGCCCCCACACAAACAGAGAAACAAACCACACACAAACACTACACTGCACCCACACGTACAAAGAAACAAACCACACTGTACTAACACGTACAAAAATCACACCACACTGCACCTACACAAACAGAGAAACAAACCACTTACAGACAAACACCACACTGCACCCACACAAACAGAGAAACACAAAACACAGAGAAACAAACAACACGACACACACACCACACTGCACCCACACGTACAAAGGAACACACCACAGTGCAACAACACACACACACACACACAGAGAAACACACCAAACTTGCACACAGAGAAACAAACCAAACAGACACACACCACACGGCACCCACACATACAAAGAAACACACCACACTACACACAGAGAAACAAACCACACTGCACAAAGACAGAGAAACATACCACACTGCACCCACAGAAACAGAGAAACAAACCACACACACAAACACTACACTGCACCCACACGTACACAAAAACAAACCACACTGCACACAGAGAAACAAACACAATATACACACACACAGAGACACACACCACACTACAGTGTACCTACAAAGAAACACACCACAGTGCACCAACATACTCAAAGAAACAAACCACACTGCACAAAGTAACACACCACACTGCACCAACACACACAAGGAAACACACTCACACAGAAACAAACTAGACTGCACATACAGGCACTGCGCACACACAAACAGAGAAACATCCCACACTTTACCCACACAAACCAGAGAAACACACCACACTAAACAGAGTCACACAGAGAAAAAAACCACACACTGCACACACAAACACAAACCACACCACACTGCACCAACTCGCACAAAGAAACACACCACACTACACCCACACAAACATATTACAAGGCACCAAAACGTATAAAGAAACACAACACATTCCACGCACACAAACAGAGAAACACACCACACTCTACCCACACAAACAGAGAAATACACCCCACTGCACCTAGACACCACATTATACCCACATAAACAAACACAACACTGTACCCACACAAATAAACACACAGAGAAATAAACCACACTGCACACACAACACATAGACAGAGAAACATAACACACTTCACCCAAACAAGCCGAGAAGCAAACCACACTGCACACACAACAAACAGAGAAACACCACACTACAAACAGCCACACAGAGAAACAAACCACACTGCACAAAGTAACACACCACACTGCACCAACACACACAAAGAAACACACTCACACAGAAACAAACCACACTGCACATACAGACTCACACCACACTGCACCCACACAAACAGACAAATACACCACACTGCAGACAGAGAAACAAACCACACTGCACACACAGAGAAACACAACACACTGCACCAACACCTACAAAGAAACACACCAAACTACACACAGAGAAACACACCACACTGCACCCACAGAAACAAAAACACATCACACTACACACAGCCACACAGAGAAACAAACCACACTGCACACACAGACACAAACCACACCACACTACACCAACACACACAAAGAAACACACCGCACTACACTCACATAGAGAAACAAACCAAAATGCACACACACAGAGAAACATACCACACTGTACCCACACAAACAGAGAAACAAACCACACACAAACACTACACTGCACCCACACGTACAAAGAAACAAACCACACTGTACTAACACGTACAAAAAACACACCACACTGCACACAGCCACACAGAGAAACAAACCACACTGCACACATAGAGATAAACCACACCACACTGCACCAACACGTACAAAGAAACACACCACACTACAGACAGAGAAACAAACCACACTGCACACACACACAGAGGAACATACCACACTGCACCCACAGAAACAGAAAAACAAACCACACACAAACACGACACTGCACCCACACGTACATAAAAACAAACCACACTGCACACAGAGAAACAAACACAATACACACACACAGAGACACACACCACACTACACACACATACCTACAAAGAAACACACCACAGTGCACCAACATACTCAAAGAAACAAACCACACTGCACATATAGACACACACCACACTACACCCACACAAATACATTACACGGCACCAACATGTATAAAGAAACAGAACACACTGCACCCACACAAACTGAGAAACACAGCACACTGCACACAGAGAAAGACCACTACAGACAGAAACACAGAGGAGGAAACCACACTACACACACAGAAACAAAACCACACTGCACCCACACGTACAAAGAAACATACCACCTGCACCCACACAGACTGCACACACCGCACTGCACCCACACGTAGAAAGAAACACACCACATTGCACCTACACAAACAGAGAAACAAACCACACACAAACACTACACTGCTCCCACATCTACACAAAAACAAACCACACTGTACCAACACGTACAAAATAACACACCACACTGCACACAGAGAAACAAACACAATGCACAGACAGACACCCACACCACACTACACATACACCTCAAAGAAACAAACCACACTGCACAAAGTAACACACCACACTGCACCAACACACACAAGGAAACACACTACACTGCACCAACACGTATAAACAAAACACTGCTCCCACACAATAGAGAAACATACCACACTGCACCTACACAAGCAAACACACCACATTGTACCCACATAAACAGAGAAACACAACACTGCACCCACACAAACAGAGAAACACACCACACTGCACACACAGAAACAGAAACACACCACACTACACACAGCCACACAGAGAAACAAACCACACTGCACCAACACGTACAAAGAAACACACCACACTATAGACAGAGAAACAAACCACACTGCACACACACAGAGGAACATACCACACTGCACCCACAGAAACAGAAAAACAAACCACACACAAAAACAACACTGCACCCACACGTACACAAAAACAAACCACACTGCACACAGAGAAACAAACACAATACACACACACACCACACTACACACACATACCTACAAAGAAACACACCACAGTGCACCAACATACTCAAAGAAACAAACCACACTGCACCCACACACAGAAAGAAACATACCACACTGCACCCACACAAACAGAGAAACAAACCACTTACAGACAAACACCAGACAGCACCTACACAAACAGAGACACACACCACACTGCAGACAGAGAAACAAACCACACTGCACACACAGAGAAACACAACACACTACACTCACATAGAGAAACAAACCTCACTGCACATACAGACACACACCACACTACACCCACACAAACACATTACACTGCACCAACACGTATAAAGAAACACAACACACTGCACCCACAGAAACACAGCACACTGCACATAGAGAAACAAACAACACTGCACACACACCACACTGCACCCACACAAACAGAGAAACACACCACACTGTACAAACAGAGAAACACCCCACACTACACACAGTCACACAGAGAAAGAAACCACATTGCACACACAGACACAAACCACACTACACTGCACCAACACGTATAAAGAAACACAACACACTGCACCCACACCAAACAAAGAAACACAGCACGCTGCATACAGAGAAACAAATCACACTGCACACTGCACCCACACAAACCGAGGAACACAGCACACTGCACACAGAGCAAATCACACTGCACACACAGACAAGCACAACACACTGCACCCACACAAACAGAGAAACAAACAACACCACAGTGCACCAACATACTCAAAGAAACAAACCACACTGCACCCACAAAAACATACAAACACACCAACACAATATAAAGAAACAACCACACTGCCCCCACACAAACAGAGAAACAAACCACACACAAACACTACACTGCACCCACACGTACAAAGAAACAAACCACACTGTACTAACACGTACAAAAATCACACCACACTGCACCTACACAAACCACTTACAGACAAACACCACACAAACAGAGAAACACAAAACACAGAGAAACAAACCACACTGCACACACACAGAGGAACATACCACACTGCACCCCCAGAAACAGAAAAACAAAGCACACACAATCACGACACTGCACCCAGAGAAACAAACACAATACACACACACAGAGACACACACCACACTACACACACATACCTACAAAGAAACACACCACAGTGCACCAACATACTCAAAGAAACAAACCACACTGCACAAAGTAACACAGCACACTACACCAACACACACAAGGAAACACACTCACACAGAAACAAACCACACTGCACATATAGACACACACCACACTACACCCACACAAATAGATTACACGGCACCAACATGTATAAAGAAACAGAACACACTCTACCCACACAAACAGAGAAACAAACCACACACAAACACTACACTGCACCCACACGTAGAAAGAAACACACCACATTGCACCTACACAAACAGAGAAAGAAACCACACTGCGCACAGAGAAACAAACCACACAGACACACACACCACACTGCACCCACAAGTACAAAGAAACACACCACACTATACACACAGAGAAACAAACCACACGGCACACACACACCACACAGACAGAGAAACACAACACACTGCACCCACACAAACAGAGAAACAAACCACACACAAACACTACACTGCTCCCACATCTACACAAAAACAAACCACACTGTACCAACACGTACAAAATAACACACCACACTGCACACAGAGAAACAAACACAATGCACAGACAGACACCCACACCACACTACACATATACCTACAAAGAAACAAACCACACTGCACAAAGTAACACACCACACTGCACCAACACACACAAGGAAACACACTACACTGCACCAACACGTATAAACAAAACACTGCTCCCACACAATAGAGAAACATACCACACTGCAGCTACACAAACAAACACACCGCATTGTACCCACATAAACAGAGAAACACAACACTGCACCCACACAAACAGAGAAACACACCACACTGCACACACACAGAAACAGGAACACACCACACTACACACAGCAACACAGAGAAACAAACCACACTGCACCAACACGTACAAAGAAACACACCACACTATAGACAGAGAAACAAACCACACTGCACACACACAGAGGAACATACCACACTGCACCCACAGAAACAGAAAAACAAACCACACACAAACACGACACTGCACCCACACGTACACAAAAACAAACCACACTGCACACAGAGAAACAAACACAATACACACACACAGAGACACACACACCACACTACACACACATACCTACAAAGAAACACACCACAGTGCACCAACATACTCAAAGAAACAAACCACACTGCACCCACACACAGAAAGAAACATACCACACTGCACCCACACAAACAGAGAAACAAACCACTTACAGACAAACACCAGACAGCACCTACACAAACAGAGACACACACCACACTGCACACAGAGAAACAAACCACACTGCACCCACACACACAGAGAAACATACCACACTGCACCAACATGTACAAAGAAACACACCACACTGTACCCACACAAACAGAGAAACAAACCACTTACAGACAAACACCAGACAGCACCTACACAAACAGAGAAGCACACCACACTGCAGACAGAGAAACAAACCACACTGCACACACAGAGAAACACAACACACTACACTCACATAGAGAAACAAACCTCACTGCACATACAGACACACACCACACTACACCAACACAAACACATTACACTGCACCAACACGTATAAAGAAACACAACACACTGCACCCACAGAAACACAGCACACTGCACATAGAGAAACAAACAACACTGCACACACACCACACTGCACCCACACAAACAGCGAAACACACCGCACTGTACAAACAGAGAAACACCCCACACTACACACAGTCACACAGAGAAAGAAACCACATTGCACACACAGACACAAACCACACTACACTGCACCAACACGTATAAAGAAACACAACACACTGCACCCACACCAAACAGAGAAACACAGCACGCTGCATACAGAGAAACAAATCACACTGCACACTGCACCCACACAAACCGAGGAACACAGCACACTGCACACAGAGCAAATCACACTGCACACACAGACAAGCACAACACACTGCACCCACACAAACAGAGAAACAAACAACACCACAGTGCACCAACATACTCAAAGAAACAAACAACACTGCACCCACAAAAACATACAAACACACCAACACATATAAAGAAACACCCACACTGCCCCCACACAAACAGAGAAACAAACCACACACAAACACTACACTGCACCCACACGTACAAAGAAACAAACCACTTACAGACAAACACCACACTGCACCCACACAAACAGAGAAACACAAAACACAGAGAAACAAACAACACGACACACACACCACACTGCACCCACACGTACAAAGGAACACACCACAGTGCAACAACACACACACACACACAGAGAAACACACCACACTTGCACACAGAGAAACAAACCAAACAGACACACACCACACGGCACCCACACATACAAAGAAACACACCACACTATACACAGAGAAACAAACCACACTGCACAAAGACAGAGAAACATACCACACTGCACCCACAGAAACAGAGAAACAAACCACACACACAAACACTACACTGCACCCACACGTACACAAAAACAAACCACACTGCACACAGAGAAACAAACACAATATACACACACAGAGAGACACACCACACTACAGTGTACCTACAAAGAAACACACCACAGTGCACCAACATACTCAAAGAAACAAACCACACTGCACAAAGTAACACACCACACTGCACCAACACACACAAGGAAACACACTCACACAGAAACAAACTAGACTGCACATACAGGCACTGCGCACACACAAACAGAGAAACATCCCACACTTTACCCACACAAACCAGAGAAACACACCACACTAAACAGAGTCACACAGAGAAAGAAACCACACTGCACACACAAACACAAACCACACCACACTGCACCAACTCGCACAAAGAAACACACCACACTACACCCACACAAACATATTACAAGGCACCAAAACGTATAAAGAAACACAACACATTCCACGCACACAAACAGAGAAACACACCACACTCTACCCACACAAACAGAGAAATACACCCCACTGCACCTAGACACCACATTATACCCACATAAACAAACACAACACTGTACCCACACAAATAAACACACAGAGAAATAAACCACACTGCACACACAACACATAGACAGAGAAACATAACACACTTCACCCAAACAAGCCGAGAAGCAAACCACACTGCACACACAAACAAACAGAGAAACACCACACTACAAACAGCCACACAGAGAAACAAACCACACTGCACAAAGTAACACACCACACTGCACCAACACACACAAAGAAACACACTCACACAGAAACAAACCACACTGCACATACAGACTCACACCACACTGCACCCACACAAACAGACAAATACACACCACACTGCACCAACATGTATAAAGAAACACACCACACTGCACCTACACAAACAGAGAAACACACCACACTGCAGACAGAGAAACAAACCACACTGCACACACAGAGAAACACAACACACTACACCAACACCTACAAAGAAACACACCAAACTACACACAGAGAAACACACCACACTGCACCCACAGAAACAAAACACATCACACTACACACAGCCACAGAGAAACAAACCACACTGCACACACAGACACAAACCACACCACACTACACCAACACACACAAAGAAACACACCGCACTACACTCACATAGAGAAACAAACCAAAATGCACACAAACAGAGAAACAAACCACACACAAACACTACACTGCACCCACACGTACAAAGAAACAAACCACACTGTACTAACACGTACAAAAAACACACCACACTGCACCCACACGTACAAAGGAACACACCACATTACGAACAGCCACAGAGAGAAAGAAATCACACTGCACAAAGTAACACACCACACTGCACCAACACACACAAGGAAACACACTACACTGCACCAACACGTATAAACAAAACACACTGCTCCCACACAATAGAGAAACATACCACACTGTACCAACACCTACAAAGAAAACACACCACATTGCACCCACACAAACAGAGAAACACCACACTGCACACACAGACACAGAAACACACCACACTACACACAGCCACACAGAGAAACAAACCACACTGCACACATAGAGATAAACCACACCACACTGCACCAACACGTACAAAGAAACACACCACACTACAGACAGAGAAACAAACCACACTGCACACACACAGAGGAACATACCACACTGTACCCACAGAAACAGAAAAACAAACCACACACAAACACGACACTGCACCCACATGTACATAAAAACAAACCACACTGCACACAGAGAAACAAACACAATACACACACACAGAGACACACACCACACTACACACACATACCTACAAAGAAACACACCACACTACACTCACATAGAGAAACAAACCACACTGCACATACAGACACACACCACACAAACACACTATAGTGCACCAACACGTATAAAGAAACACAACACACTGCACCCACACAAACTGAGAAACACACCACACTGCCCACAAAAAACAGAGAAACACCAGACTACACACAAACACACACAAACAAACCAATACGACACACACACACACGTATATAAAGACACACACCACAATACAGACAGAGAAACAAACCACACTGCACCCACATGTACAAAGGAACACACCACATTACGAACAGCCACAGAGAGAAAGAAATCACACTGCACAAAGTAACACACCACACTGCACCAACACACACAAGGAAACACACTACACTGCACCAACACGTATAAACAAAACACACTGCTCCCACACAATAGAGAAACATACCACACTGTACCAACACCTACAAAGAAAACACACCACACTGCACCTACACAAACAAACACACCACATTGTACCCACATAAACAGAGAAACACAACACTGCACCCACACAAACAGAGAAACACCACACTGCACACACAGACACAGAAACACACCACACTACACACAGCCACACAGAGAAACAAACCACACTGCACACATAGAGATAAACCACACCACACTGCACCAACACGTACAAAGAAACACACCACACTACAGACAGAGAAACAAACCACACTGCACACACACAGAGGAACATACCACACTGCACCCACAGAAACAGAAAAACAAACCACACACAAACACGACACTGCACCCACTCGTACATAAAACTACACACACCACACTACACACACATACCTACAAAGAAACACACCACAGTGCACCAACATACTCAAAGAAACAAACCACACTGCACAAAGTAACACAGCACACTACACCAACACACACAAGGAAACACACTCACACAGAAACAAACCACACTGCACATATAGACACACACCACACTACACCCACACAAATACATTACACGGCACCAACATGTATAAAGAAACAGAACACACTGCACCCACACAAACTGAGAAACACAGCACACTGCACACAGAGAAACAAACCACACTACACACAGTCACACAGAGAAAGAAACCACATTGCACACACAGACACAAACCACACTACACGGCACCAACATGTATAAAGAAACAGAACACACTGCACCCACACAAACTGAGAAACACAGCACACTGCACACAGAGAAACAAACCACACTACACACAGTCACACAGAGAAAGAAACCACATTGCACACACAGACACAAACCACACTAAACTGCACCAACATGTACAAAGAAACACAGCACACTGCACCCACACACACAAAGAAACATACCACACTGCACCCACAACTAAAAAGAACCACACCACACTGTACCCACACAAACAGAGAAACAAACCACTTACAGACAAACACCAGACAGCACCTACACAAACAGAGAAGCACACCACACTGCAGACAGAGAAACAAACCACACTGCACACACAGAGAAACACAACACACTACACTCACATAGAGAAACAAACCTCACTGCACATACAGACACACACCACACTACACCCACACAATCACATTACACTGCACCAACACGTATAAAGAAACACAACACACTGCACCCACAGAAACACAGCACACTGCACATAGAGAAACAAACAACACTGCACACACACCACACTGCACCCACACAAACAGAGAAACACACCACACTGTACAAACAGAGAAACACCCCACACTACACACAGTCACACAGAGAAAGAAACCACATTGCACACACAGACACAAACCACACTACACTGCACCAACACGTATAAAGAAACACAACACACTGCACCCACACCAAACAGAGAAACACAGCACACTGCACACTGCACCCACACAAACCGAGGAACACAGCACACTGCACACAGAGCAAATCACACTGCACACACAGACAAGCACAACACACTGCACCCACACAAACAGAGAAACAAACAACACCACAGTGCACCAACATACTCAAAGAAACAAACCACACTGCACCCACAAAAACATACAAACACACCAACACATATAAAGAAACAACCACACTGCCCCCACACAAACAGAGAAACAAACCACACACAAACACTACACTGCACCCACACGTACAAAGAAACAAACCACACTGTACTAACACGTACAAAAATCACACCACACTGCACCTACACAAACAGAGAAACAAACCACTTACAGACAAACACCACACTGCACCCACACAAACAGAGAAACACAAAACACAGAGAAACAAACAACAAGACACACACACCACACTGCACCCACACGTACAAAGGAACACACCACAGTGCAACAACACACACACACACACACAGAGAAACACACCACACTTGCACACAGAGAAACAAACCAAACAGACACACACCACACGGCACCCACACATACAAAGAAACACACCACACTACACACAGAGAAACAAACCACACTGCACAAAGACAGAGAAACATACCACACTGCACCCACAGAAACAGAGAAACAAACCACACACACAAACACTACACTGCACCCACACGTACACAAAAACAAACCACACTGCACACAGAGAAACAAACACAATATATACACACAGAGACACACACCACACTACAGTGTACCTACAAAGAAACACACCACAGTGCACCAACATACTCAAAGAAACAAACCACACTGCACAAAGTAACACACCACACTGCACCAACACACACAAGGAAACACACTCACACAGAAACAAACTAGACTGCACATACAGGCACTGCACACAAACAGAGAAACATCCCACACTTTACCCACACAAACCAGAGAAACACACCACACTAAACAGAGTCACACAGAGAAAAAAACCACACACTGCACACACAAACACAAACCACACCACACTGCACCAACTTCGCACAAAGAAACACACCACACTACACCCACACAAACATATTACAAGGCACCAAAACGATAAAGAAACACAACATTTCCCACGCACACAAACAGAGAAACACACCACACTCTACCCACACAAACAGAGAAATACACCCCACTGCACCTAGACACCACATTATACCCACATAAACAAACACAACACTGTACCCACACAAATAAACACACAGAGAAATAAACCACACTGCACACACAACACATAGACAGAGAAACATAACACACTTCACCCAAAACAAGCCGAGAAGCAAACCACACTGCACACACAAACAAACAGAAACACCACACTACAAACAGCCACACAGAGAAACAAACCACACTGCACAAAGTAACACACCACACTGCACCAACACGCACAAAGAAACACTCACACAGAAACAAACCACACTGCACATACAGACTCACACCACACTGCACCCACACAAACAGACAAATACACCACACTGCACCAACATGTATAAAGAAACACACCACACTGCACCTACACAAACAGAGAAACACACCACACTGCAGACAGAGAAACAAACCACACTGCACACACAGAGAAACACAACACACTGCACCAACACCTACAAAGAAACACACCAAACTACACACAGAGAAACACACCACACTGCACCCACAGAAACAAAAACACATCACACTACACACAGCCACACAGAGAAACAAACCACACTGCACACACAGACACAAACCACACCACACTACACCAACACACACAAAGAAACACACCGCACTACACTCACATAGAGAAACAAACCAAATGCACACACACAGAGAAACATACCACACTGTACCCACACAAACAGAGAAACAAACCACACAAAACACTACACTGCACCCACACGCATAAAGAAACAAACCACACTGTACTAACACGTACAAAAACACACCACACTGCACCCACACGTACAAAGGAACACACCACATTACGAACAGCCACAGAGAGAAAGAAATCACACTGCACAAAGTAACACACCACACTGCACCAACACACACAAGGAAACACACTACACTGCACCAACACGTATAAACAAAACACACTGCTCCCACACAATAGAGAAACATACCACACTGTACCAACACCTACAAAGAAAACACACCACATTGCACCCACACAAACAGAGAAACACCACACTGCACACACAGACACAGAAACACACCACACTACACACAGCCACACAGAGAAACAAACCACACTGCACACATAGAGATAAACCACACCACACTGCACCAACACGTACAAAGAAACACACCACACTACAGACAGAGAAACAAACCACACTGCACACACACAGAGGAACATACCACACTGTACCCACAGAAACAGAAAAACAAACCACACACAAACACGACACTGCACCCACATGTACATAAAAACAAACCACACTGCACACAGAGAAACAAACACACACACACACAGAGACACACACCACACTACACACACATACCTACAAAGAAACACACCACACTACACTCACATAGAGAAACAAACCACACTGCACATACAGACACACACAGACACAAACACACTATAGTGCACCAACACGTATAAAGAAACACAACACACTGCACCCACACAAACTGAGAAACACACCACACTGCCCACAAAAAACAGAGAAACACCAGACTACACACAAACACACACAAACAAACCAATACGACACACACACCACACGTACAAAGACACACACCACAATACAGACAGAGAAACAAACCACACTGCACCCACATGTACAAAGGAACACACCACATTACGAACAGCCACAGAGAGAAAGAAATCACACTGCACAAAGTAACACACCACACTGCACCAACACACACAAGGAAACACACTACACTGCACCAACACGTATAAACAAAACACACTGCTCCCACACAATAGAGAAACATACCACACTGTACCAACACCTACAAAGAAAACACACCACACTGCACCTACACAAACAAACACACCACATTGTACCCACATAAACAGAGAAACACAACACTGCACCCACACAAACAGAGAAACACCACACTGCACACACAGACACAGAAACACACCACACTACACACAGCCACACAGAGAAACAAACCACACTGCACACATAGAGATAAACCACACCACACTGCACCAACACGTACAAAGAAACACACCACACTACAGACAGAGAAACAAACCACACTGCACACACACAGAGGAACATACCACACTGCACCCACAGAAACAGAAAAACAAACCACACACAAACACGACACTGCACCCACTGTACATAAAACTACACACACCACACACACACACATACCTACAAAAGAAACACACCACAGTGCACCAACATACTAAAGAAACAAACCACACTGCACAAAGTAACACAGCACACTACACCAACACACACAAGAAACACACTCACACAGAAACAAACCACACTGCACATATAGACACACACCACACTACACCCACACAAATACATTACACGGCACCAACATGTATAAAGAAACAGAACACACTGCACCCACACAAACTGAGAAACACAGCACACTGCACACAGAGAAACAAACCACACTACACACAGTCACACAGAGAAAGAAACCACATTGCACACAGACACAAACCACACTACACGGCACCAACATGTATAAAGAAACAGAACACACTGCACCCACACAAACTGAGAAACACAGCACACTGCACACAGAGAAACAAACCACACTACACACAGTCACACAGAGAAAGAAACCACATTGCACACACAGACACAAACCACACTAAACTGCACCAACATGTACAAAGAAACACAGCACACTGCACCCACACACACAAAGAAACATACCACACTGCACCCACAACTAAAAAGAACCACACCACACTGTACCCACACAAACAGAGAAACAAACCACTTACAGACAAACACCAGACAGCACCTACACAAACAGAGAAGCACACCACACTGCAGACAGAGAAACAAACCACACTGCACACACAGAGAAACACAACACACTACACTCACATAGAGAAACAAACCTCACTGCACATACAGACACACACCACACTACACCCACACAATCACATTACACTGCACCAACACGTATAATAAAGAAACACAACACACTGCACCCACAGAAACACAGCACACTGCACATAGAGAAACAAACAACACTGCACACACACACCACACTGCACCCACACAAACAGAGAAACACACCACACTGTACAAACAGAGAAACACCCCACACTACACACAGTCACACAGAGAAAGAAACCACATTGCACACACAGACACAAACCACACTACACTGCACCAACACGTATAAAGAAACACAACACACTGCACCCACACCAAACAGAGAAACACAGCACGCTGCATACAGAGAAACAAATCACACTGCACACTGCACCCACACAAACCGAGGAACACAGCACACTGCACACAGAGCAAATCACACTGCACACACAGACAAGCACAACACACTGCACCCACACAAACAGAGAAACAAACAACACCACAGTACACCAACATACTCAAAGAAACAAACCACACTGCACCCACAAAAACATACAAACACACCAACACATATAAAGAAACACCCACACTGCCCCCACACAAACAGAGAAACAAACCACACACAAACACTACACTGCACCTACACAAACAGAGAAACACACCACACTGCACCCAGAGAAACAACCACACTGCACACACAGACACACACACCACACTGCACACACACATACAGAGAAACACACCACACTGCACACAGAGAAACAAACCACACTGCACACACACACACACCACTGCACCGACACGTACTAAGAAACACACCACACTACACACAGAGAAACAAACCACACTGCACCCACAGAAACAGAGAAACAAACCACACACAAACACTACACTGCACCCACACGTACACAAAAACAAACCACACTGCACACACAGAGAAACACAACACACTGCACCAACACCTACAAAGAAACACACCAAACTACACACAGAGAAACACACCACACTGCACCCACAGAAACAAAAACACATCACACTACACACAGCCACACAGAGAAACAAACCACACTGCACACACAGACACAAACCACACCACACTACACCAACACACACAAAGAAACACACCGCACTACACTCACATAGAGAAACAAACCAAAATGCACACACACAGAGAAACATACCACACTGTACCCACACAAACAGAGAAACAAACCACACACAAACACTACACTGCACCCACACGTACAAAGAAACAAACCACACTGTACTAACACGTACAAAAAACACACCACACTGCACCCACACGTACAAAGGAACACACCACATTACGAACAGCCACAGAGAGAAAGAAATCACACTGCACAAAGTAACACACCACACTGCACCAACACACACAAGGAAACACACTACACTGCACCAACACGTATAAACAAAACACACTGCTCCCACACAAATAGAGAAACATACCACACTGTACCAACACCTACAAAGAAAACACACCACATTGCACCCACACAAACAGAGAAACACCACACTGCACACACAGACACAGAAACACACCACACTACACACAGCCACACAGAGAAACAAACCACACTGCACACATAGAGATAAACCACACCACACTGCACCAACACGCACAAAGAAACACACCACACTACAGACAGAGAAACAAACCACACTGCACACACACAGAGGAACATACCACACTGTACCCACAGAAACAGAAAAACAAACCACACACAAACACGACACTGCACCCACATGTACATAAAAACAAACCACACTGCACACAGAGAAACAAACACAATACACACACACAGAGACACACACCACACTACACACACATACCTACAAAGAAACACACCACACTACACTCACATAGAGAAACAAACCACACTGCACATACAGACACACACCACACAAACACACTATACTGCACCAACACGTATAAAGAAACACAACACACTGCACCCACACAAACTGAGAAACACACCACACTGCCCACAAAAAACAGAGAAACACCAGACTACACACAAACACACACAAACAAACCAATACGACACACACACCACACGTACAAAGACACACACCACAATACAGACAGAGAAACAAACCACACTGCACCCACATGTACAAAGGAACACACCACATTACGAACAGCCACAGAGAGAAAGAAATCACACTGCACAAAGTAACACACCACACTGCACCAACACACACAAGGAAACACACTACACTGCACCAACACGTATAAACAAAACACACTGCTCCCACACAATAGAGAAACATACCACACTGTACCAACACCTACAAAGAAAACACACCACACTGCACCTACACAAACAAACACACCACATTGTACCCACATAAACAGAGAAACACAACACTGCACCCACACAAACAGAGAAACACCACACTGCACACACAGACACAGAAACACACCACACTACACACAGCCACACAGAGAAACAAACCACACTGCACACATAGAGATAAACCACACCACACTGCACCAACACGCACAAAGAAACACACCACACTACAGACAGAGAAACAAACCACACTGCACACACACAGAGGAACATACCACACTGCACCCACAGAAACAGAAAAACAAACCACACACAAACACGACACTGCACCCACTCGTACATAAAACTACACACACCACACTACACACACATACCTACAAAGAAACACACCACAGTGCACCAACATACTCAAAGAAACAAACCACACTGCACAAAGTAACACAGCACACTACACCAACACACACAAGGAAACACACTCACACAGAAACAAACCACACTGCACATATAGACACACACCACACTACACCCACACAAATACATTACACGGCACCAACATGTATAAAGAAACAGAACACACTGCACCCACACAAACTGAGAAACACAGCACACTGCACACAGAGAAACAAACCACACTACACACAGTCACACAGAGAAAGAAACCACATTGCACACACAGACACAAACCACACTACACGGCACCAACATGTATAAAGAAACAGAACACACTGCACCAACACGTACAAAGAAACACACCACACTACAGACAGAGAAACAAACCACACTGCACACACACAGAGGAACATACCACACTGCACCCACAGAAACAGAAAAACAAACCACACACAAACACGACACTGCACCCACTCGTACATAAAACTACACACACCACACTACACACACATACCTACAAAGAAACACACCACAGTGCACCAACATACTCAAAGAAACAAACCACACTGCACAAAGTAACACAGCACACTACACCAACACACACAAGGAAACACACTCACACAGAAACAAACCACACTGCACATATAGACACACACCACACTACACCCACACAAATACATTACACGGCACCAACATGTATAAAGAAACAGAACACACTGCACCCACACAAACTGAGAAACACAGCACACTGCACACAGAGAAACAAACCACACTACACACAGTCACACAGAGAAAGAAACCACATTGCACACACAGACACAAACCACACTAAACTGCACCAACATGTACAAAGAAACACAGCACACTGCACCCACACACACAAAGAAACATACCACACTGCACCCACAACTAAAAAGAACCACACCACACTGTACCCACACAAACAGAGAAACAAACCACTTACAGACAAACACCAGACAGCACCTACACAAACAGAGAAGCACACCACACTGCAGACAGAGAAACAAACCACACTGCACACACAGAGAAACACAACACACTACACTCACATAGAGAAACAAACCTCACTGCACATACAGACACACACCACACTACACCCACACAATCACATTACACTGCACCAACACGTATAAAGAAACACAACACACTGCACCCACAGAAACACAGCACACTGCACATAGAGAAACAAACAACACTGCACACACACCACACTGCACCCACACAAACAGAGAAACACACCACACTGTACAAACAGAGAAACACCCCACACTACACACAGTCACACAGAGAAAGAAACCACATTGCACACAGAGACAAACCACACTACACTGCACCAACACGTATAAAGAAACACAACACACTGCACCCACACTAAACAGAGAAACACAGCACGCTGCATACAGAGAAACAAATCACACTGCACACTGCACCCACACAAACCGAGGAACACAGCACACTGCACACAGAGCAAATCACACTGCACACACAGACAAGCACAACACACTGCACCCACACAAACAGAGAAACAAACAACACCACAGTGCACCAACATACTCAAAGAAACAAACCACACTGCACCCACAAAAACATACAAACACACCAACACATATAAAGAAACACCCACACTGCCCCCACACAAACAGAGAAACAAACCACACACAAACACTACACTGCACCTACACAAACAGAGAAATACACCACACTGCACCCAGAGAAACAACCACACTGCACACACAGACACACACACCACACTGCACACACACATACAGAGAAACACACCACACTGCACACAGAGAAACAAACCACACTGCACACACACACACACCACTGCACCGACACGTACAAAGAAACACACCACACTACACACAGAGAAACAAACCACACTGCACCCACAGAAACAGAGAAACAAACCACACACAAACACTACACTGCACCCACACGTACACAAAAACAAACCACACTGTACCAACACGTACAAAAAATACACCACACTGCACACAGAGAAAAAAACACAATGCACACACAGACACACACACCACACTACACACACACATACAAAGAAACACACCACAGTGCACCAACATGCTCAAAGAAACAAACCACACTTCACAAAGTAACACACCACACTGCACCAACACGCACAAGGAAACACACTCACACAGAAACAAACCACACTGCACATACAGACACCACACTGCACCAACACCTATAAACACAACACACTACACACAGAAACAAACCACACGACACACACACCAACACGCACAAAGAAACACACCACACTACACTCACATAGAGAAACAAACCACACTGCACATACAGACACACACCACATAAACACACTATACTGCACCAACACGTATAAAGAAACACAACACACTGCACCCACACAAACAGAGAAACACACCACACTACACACAGTCACACAGAGAAAGAAACCACATTGCACACACAGACACAAACCACACTACACTGCACCAACACGTATAAAGAAACACAACACACTGCACCCACACAAACCGAGGAACACAGCACACTGCACACAGAGCAAATCACACTGCACACACAGACAAGCACAACACACTGCACCCACACAAACAGAGAAACAAACAACACCACAGTGCACCAACATACTCAAAGAAACAAACCACACTGCACCCACAAAAACATACAAACACACCAACACATATAAAGAAACAACCACACTGCCCCCACACAAACAGAGAAACAAACCACACACAAACACTACACTGCACCTACACAAACAGAGAAACACACCACACTGCACCCAGAGAAACAACCACACTGCACACACAGACACACACACACCACACTGCACACACACATACAGAGAAACACACCACACTGCACACAGAGAAACAAACCACACTGCACCCACAGAAACAGAGAAACAAACCACACACAAACACTACACTGCACCCACACGTACACAAAAACAAACCACACTGTACCAACACGTACAAAAAATACACCACACTGCACACAGAGAAAAAAACACAATGCACACACAGACACACACACCACACTACACACACACATACAAAGAAACACACCACAGTGCACCAACATGCTCAAAGAAACAAACCACACTTCACAAAGTAACACACCACACTGCACCAACACGCACAAGGAAACACACTCACACAGAAACAAACCACACGACACACACACCAACACGCACAAAGAAACACACCACACTACACTCACATAGAGAAACAAACCACACTGCACATACAGACACACACCACACAAACACACTATACTGCACCAACACGTATAAAGAAACACAACACACTGCACCCACACAAACAGAGAAACACACCACACTGCCCACAAAAAACAGAGAAACACCAGACTACAAACAAACACACACAAACAAACCAACACGACACACACACAACACGTACAAAGACACACACCACAATACAGACAGAGAAACAAACCACACTGCACCCACATGTACAAAGGAACACACCACATTACGAACAGCCACAGAGAGAAAGAAATCACACTGCACAAAGTAACACACCACACTGCACCAACACACACAAGGAAACACACTACACTGCACCAACACGTATAAACAAAACACACTGCTCCCACACAATAGAGAAACATACCACACTGTACCAACACGTACAAAGAAAACACACCACACTGCACCTACACAAACAAACACACCACATTGTACCCACATAAACAGAGAAACACAACACTGCACCCACACAAACAGAGAAACACCACACTGCACACACAGACACAGAAACACACCACACTACACACAGCCACACAGAGAAACAAACCACACTGCACACATAGAGATAAACCACACCACACTGCACCAACACGTACAAAGAAACACACCACACTACAGACAGAGAAACAAACCACACTGCACACACACAGAGGAACATACCACACTGCACCCACAGAAACAGAAAAACAAACCACACACAAACACGACACTGCACCCACACGTACATAAAACTACACACACCACACTACACACACATACCTACAAAGAAACACACCACAGTGCACCAACATACTCAAAGAAACAAACCACACTGCACAAAGTAACACAGCACACTACACCAACACACACAAGGAAACACACTCACACAGAAACAAACCACACTGCACATATAGACACACACCACACTACACCCACACAAATACATTACACGGCACCAACATGTATAAAGAAACAGAACACACTGCACCCACACAAACTGAGAAACACAGCACACTGCACACAGAGAAACAAACCACACTACACACAGAGAAAGAAACCACATTGCACACACACACACACAAAAACCACACTACACGGCACCAACATGTATAAAGAAACAGAACACACTGCACCCACACAAACTGAGAAACACAGCACACTGCACACAGAGAAACAAACCACACTACCCACAGACACACAGAGAAAGAAACCACATTGCACACACAGACACAAACCACACTACACTGCACCAACATGTACAAAGAAACACAGCACACTGCACCCACACACACAAAGAAACATACCACACTGCACCCACAACTAAAAAGAACCACACCACACTGTACCCACACAAACAGAGAAACAAACCACTTACAGACAAACACCAGACAGCACCTACACAAACAGAGAAGCACACCACACTGCAGACAGAGAAACAAACCACACTGCACACACAGAGAAACACAACACACTACACTCACATAGAGAAACAAACCTCACTGCACATACAGACACACACCACACTACACCCACACAATCACATTACACTGCACCAACACGTATAAAGAAACACAACACACTGCACCCACAGAAACACAGCACACTGCACATAGAGAAACAAACAACACTGCACACACACCACACTGCACCCACACAAACAGAGAAACACACCACACTGTACAAACAGAGAAACACCCCACACTACACACAGTCACACAGAGAAAGAAACCACATTGCACACACAGACACAAATCACACTACACTGCACCAACACGTATAAAGAAACACAACACACTGCACCCACACCAAACAGAAACACAGCACGCTGCATACAGAGAAACAAATCACACTGCACACTGCACCCACACAAACCGAGGAACACAGCACACTGCACACAGAGCAAATCACACTGCACACACAGACAAGCACAACACACTGCACCCACACAAACAGAGAAACAAACAACACCACAGTGCACCAACATACTCAAAGAAACACCCACACTGCCCCCACACAAACAGAGAAACAAACCACACACAAACACTACACTGCACCTACACAAACAGAGAAACACACCACACTGCACCCAGAGAAACAACCACACTGCACACACAGACACACACCACACTGCACACACACATACAGAGAAACACACCACACTGCACACAGAGAAACAAACCACACTGCACACACACACACCACTGCACCGACACGTACAAAGAAACACACCACACTACACACAGAGAAACAAACCACACTGCACCCACAGAAACAGAGAAACAAACCACACACAAACACTACACTGCACCCACACGTACACAAAAACAAACCACACTGTACCAACACGTACAAAAAATACACCACACTGCACACAGAGAAAAACACAATGCACACACACACACACACACACACTACACACACACACACATACAAAGAAACACACCACAGTGCACCAACATGCTCAAAGAAACAAACCACACTTCACAAAGTAACACACCACACTGCACCAACACGCACAAGGAAACACACTCACACAGAAACAAACCACACTGCACATACAGACACCACACTGCACCAACACCTATAAACACAACACACTACACACAGAAACAAACCACACGACACACACACCAACACGCACAAAGAAACACACCACACTACACTCACATAGAGAAACAAACCACACTGCACATACAGACACACACCACACAAACACACTATACTGCACCAACACGTATAAAGAAACACAACACACTGCACCCACACAAACAGAGAAACACACCACACTGCCCACAAAAAACAGAGAAACACCAGACTACACACAAACACACACAAACAAACCAACACGACACACACACCACACGTACAAAGACACACACCACAATACAGACAGAGAAACAAACCACACTGCACCCACATGTACAAAGGAACACACCACATTACGAACAGCCACAGAGAGAAAGAAATCACACTGCACAAAGTAACACACCACACTGCACCAACACACACAAGGAAACACACTACACTGCACCAACACGTATAAACAAAACACACTGCTCCCACACAATAGAGAAACATACCACACTGTACCAACACCTACAAAGAAAACACACCACACTGCACCTACACAAACAAACACACCACATTGTACCCACATAAACAGAGAAACACAACACTGCACCCACACAAACAGAGAAACACCACACTGCACACACAGACACAGAAACACACCACACTACACACAGCCACACAGAGAAACAAACCACACTGCACATAGAGATAAACCACACCACACTGCACCAACACGTACAAAGAAACACACCACACTACAGACAGAGAAACAAACCACACTGCACACACACAGAGGAACATACCACACTGCACCCACAGAAACAGAAAAACAAACCACACACAAACACGACACTGCACCCACACGTACATAAAAACAAACCACACTGCACACAGAGAAACAAACACAATACACACACACAGAGACACACACCACACTACACACACATACCTACAAAGAAACACACCACAGTGCACAAAGTAACACAGCACACTACACCAACACACACAAGGAAACACACTCACACAGAAACAAACCACACTGCACATATAGACACACACCACACTACACCCACACAAATACATTACACGGCACCAACATGTATAAAGAAACAGAACACACTGCACCCACACAAACTGAGAAACACAGCACACTGCACACAGAGAAACAAACCACACACCACACTGCACCCACACAAACAGAGAAACACACCACACTCTACCCACACAAACAGAGAAACACAACACACTGCATAAACAGAGAAAGACCACTACAGACAGAAACACAGAGGAGGAAACCACACTACACACACAGAAACAAAACCACACTGCACCCACACGTACAAAGAAACATACCACCTGCACCCACACAGAGAAACACACCACACTGCACACACCGCACTGCACCCACACGTAGAAAGAAACACACCACACTGCACCTACACAAACAGAGAAACAAACCACTTACAGACAAACACTACACTGCACCCACACAAACAGAGAAACACACCACAGTGTAAGAACACACAGAGAAAAACACACCACACTGCGCACAGAGAAACAAACCACACAGACACACACACCACACTGCACCCACAAGTACAAAGAAACACACCACACTATACACACAGAGAAACAAACCACACGGCACACACATCACACAGACAGAGAAACACAACACACTGCACCCACACAAACAGAGAAACAAACCAGACACAAACACTACACTGCTCCCACATCTACACAAAAACAAACCACACTGTACCAACACGTACAAAATAACACACCACACTGCACACAGAGAAACAAACACAATGCACAGACAGACACCCACACCACACTACACATACACCTACAAAGAAACAAACCACACTGCAGAAAGTAACACACCACACTGCACCAACACACACAAGGAAACACACTACACTGCACCAACACGTATAAACAAAACACTGCTCCCACACAATAGAGAAACATACCACACTGCACCTACACAAACAAACACACCACATTGTACCCACATAAACAGAGAAACACAACACTGCACCCACAGAAACAGAGAAACACACCACACTGCACACACAGAAACAGAAACACACCACACTACACACAGCCACACAGAGAAACAAACCACACTGCACCAACACGTACAAAGAAACACACCACACTATAGACAGAGAAACAAACCACACTGCACACACACAGAGGAACATACCACACTGCACCCACAGAAACAGAAAAACAAACTACACACAAACACGTACACAAAAACAAACCACACTGCACACAGAGAAACAAACACAATACACACACATACCTACAAAGAAACACACCACAGTGCACCAACATACTCAAAGAAACAAACCACACTGCACCCACACACAGAAAGAAACATACCACACTGAACCCACACAAACAGAGAAACAAACCACTTACAGACAAACACCAGACAGCACCTACACAAACAGAGACACACACCACACTGCACACAGAGAAACAAACCACACTGCACCGACACACACAGAGAAACATACCACACTGCACCCACAACTAAAAAGAACCACACCACACTGTACCCACACAAACAGAGAAACAAACCACTTACAGACAAACACCAGACAGCACCTACACAAACAGAGAAGCACACCACACTGCAGACAGAGAAACAAACCACACTGCACACACAGATAAACACAACACACTACACTCACATAGAGAAACAAACCTCACTGCACATACAGACACACACCACACTACACCCACACAAACACATTACACGGCACCAACATGTATAAAGAAACAGAACACACTGCACCCACACAAACTGAGAAACACAGCACACTGCACACAGAGAAACAAACCACACACCACACTGCACCCACACAAACAGAGAAACACACCACACTCTACCCACACAAACAGAGAAACACAACACACTGCATAAACAGAGAAAGACCACTACAGACAGAAACACAGAGGAGGAAACCACACAGCCACACAGAGAAACAAACCACACTGCACCAACACGTGCAAAGAAACACACCACACTATAGACAGAGAAACAAACCACACTGCACACACACACAGAGGAACATACCACACTGCACCCACAGGAACAGAAAAACAAACCACACACAAACACGACACTGCACCCACACGTACATAAAAACAAACCACACTGCACACAGAGAAACAAACACAATACACAGACACAGAGACACACACACCACACTACACACACATACCTACAAAGAAACATACCACACTGCACCCACAACTAAAAAGAACCACACCACACTGTACCCACACAAACAGAGAAACAAACCACTTACAGACAAACACCAGACAGCACCTACACAAACAGAGAAGCACACCACACTGCAGACAGAGAAACAAACCACACTGCACACACAGAGAAACACAACACACTACACTCACATAGAGAAACAAACCTCACTGCACATACAGACACACACCACACTACACCCACACAAACACATTACACTGCACCAACACGTATAAAGAAACACAACACACTGCACCCACAGAAACACAGCACACTGCACATAGAGAAACAAACAACACTGCACACACACCACACTGCACCCACACAAACAGAGAAACACACCACACTCTACCCACACAAACAGAGAAACACACCACACTGCACAAACAGAGAAACACCACACACTGCATAAACAGAGAAAGACCACTACAGACAGAAACACAGAGGAGGAAACCACACTACACACACAGAAACAAAACCACACTGCACCCACACAGAGAAACACACCACACTGCACACACCGCACTGCACCCACACGTAGAAAGAAACACACCACACTGCACCTACACAAACAGAGAAACAAACCACTTACAGACAAACACTACACTGCACCCACACAAACAGAGAAACACACCACAGTGTAAGAACACACAGAGAAAAACACACCACACTGCGCACAGAGAAACAAACCACACAGACACACACACCACACTGCACCCACAAGTACAAAGAAACACACCACACTATACACACAGAGAAACAAACCACACGGCACACACATCACACAGACAGAGAAACACAACACACTGCACCCACACAAACAGAGAAACAAACCACACTCAAACACTACACTGCTCCCACATCTACACAAAAACAAACCACACTGTACCAACACGTACAAAATAACACACCACACTGTACACAGAGAAACAAACACAATGCACAGACAGACACCCACACCACACTACACATACACCTACAAAGAAACAAACCACACTGCACAAAGTAACACACCACACTGCACCAACACACACAAGGAAACACACTACACTGCACCAACACGTATAAACAAAACACTGCTCCCACACAATAGAGAAACATACCACACTGCACCTACACAAACAAACACACCACATTGTACCCACATAAACAGAGAAACACAACACTGCACCCACAGAAACAGAGAAACACACCACACTGCACACACAGAAACAGAAACACACCACACTACACACAGCCACACAGAGAAACAAACCACACTGCACACACACAGAGGAACATACCACACTGCACCCACAGAAACAGAAAAACAAACTACACACAAACACGACACTGCACCCACACGTACACAAAAACAAACCACACTGCACACAGAGAAACAAACACAATACACACACATACCTACAAAGAAACACACCACAGTGCACCAACATACTCAAAGAAACAAACCACACTGCACCCACACACACAGAGAAACATACCACACTGCACCAACATGTACAAAGAAACACAGCACACTGCACCCACACACACAAAGAAACATACCACACTGCACCCACAACTAAAAAGAACCACACCACACTGTACCCACACAAACAGAGAAACAAACCACTTACAGACAAACACCAGACAGCACCTACACAAACAGAGAAGCACACCACACTGCAGACAGAGAAACAAACCACACTGCACACACAGAGAAACACAACACACTACACTCACATAGAGAAACAAACCTCACTGCACATACAGACACACACCACACTACACCCACACAAACACATTACACGGCACCAACATGTATAAAGAAACAGAACACACTGCACCCACACAAACTGAGAAACACAGCACACTGCACACAGAGAAACAAACCACACACCACACTGCACCCACACAAACAGAGAAACACACCACACTCTACCCACACAAACAGAGAAACACAACACACTGCATAAACAGAGAAAGACCACTACAGACAGAAACACAGAGGAGGAAACCACACAGCCACACAGAGAAACAAACCACACTGCACCAACACGTACAAAGAAACACACCACACTATAGACAGAGAAACAAACCACACTGCACACACACAGAGGAACATACCACACTGCACCCACAGAAACAGAAAAACAAACCACACACAAACACGACACTGCACCCACACGTACACAAAAACAAACCACACTGCACACAGAGAAACAAACACAATACACACACATACCTACAAAGAAACACACCACAGTGCACCAACATACTCAAAGAAACAAACCACACTGCACCCACACACAGAAAGAAACATACCACACTGCACCCACACAAACAGAGAAACAAACCACTTACAGACAAACACCAGACAGCACCTACACAAACAGAGACACACACCACACTGCACACAGAGAAACAAACCACACTGCACCCACACATACAGAGAAACATACCACACTGCACCAACATGTACAAAGAAACACAGCACACTGCACCCACACACACAAAGAAACATACCACACTGCACCCACAACTAAAAAGAACCACACCACACTGTACCCACACAAACAGAGAAACAAACCACTTACAGATAAACACCAGACAGCACCTACACAAACAGAGAAGCACACCACACTGCAGACAGAGAAACAAACCACACTGCACACACAGAGAAACACAACACACTACACTCACATAGAGAAACAAACCTCACTGCACATACAGACACACACCACACTACACCCACACAAACACATTACACTGCACCAACACGTATAAAGAAACACAACACACTGCACCCACAGAAACACAGCACACTGCACATAGAGAAACAAACAACACTGCACACACACCACACTGCACCCACACAAACAGAGAAACACACCACACTGTACAAACAGAGAAACACCCCACACTACACACACAGTCACACAGAGAAAGAAACCACATTGCACACACAGACACAAACCACACTACACTGCACCAACACGTATAAAGAAACACAACACACTGCACCCACACCAAACAGAGAAACACAGCACGCTGCATACAGAGAAACAAATCACACTGCACACTGCACCCACACAAACCGAGGAACACAGCACACTGCACACAGAGCAAATCACACTGCACACACAGACAAGCACAACACACTGCACCCACACAAACAGAGAAACAAACAACACCACAGTGCACCAACATACTCAAAGAAACAAACCACACTGCACCCACAAAAACATACAAACACACCAACACATATAAAGAAACACCCACACTGCCCCCACACAAACAGAGAAACAAACCACACACAAACACGACACTGCACCTACACAAACAGAGAAACACACCACACTGCACCCAGAGAAACAACCACACTGCACACACAGACACACACCACACTGCACACACACATACAGAGAAACACACCACACTGCACACAGAGAAACACACCACACTGCACCAACACACACAAGGAAACACACTACACTGCACCAACACGTATAAACAAAACACTGCTCCCACAATAATAGAGAAACATACCACACTGCACCTACACAAACAAACACACCACATTGTACCCACATAAACAGAGAAACACAACACTGCACCCACAGAAACAGAGAAACACACCACACTGCACACACAGAAACAGAAACACACCACACTACACACAGCCACACAGAGAAACAAACCACACTGCACACACACAGAGGAACATACCACACTGCACCCACAGAAACAGAAAAACAAACTACACACAAACACGACACTGCACCCACACGTACACAAAAACAAACCACACTGCACACAGAGAAACAAACACAATACACACACATACCTACAAAGAAACACACCACAGTGCACCAACATACTCAAAGAAACAAACCACACTGCACCCACACACAGAAAGAAACATAACACACTGCACCCACACAAACAGAGAAACAAACCACTTACAGACAAACACCAGACAGCACCTACACAAACAGAGACACACACCACACTGCACACAGAGAAACAAACCACACTGCACCCACACACACAGAGAAACATACCACACTGCACCAACATGTACAAAGAAACACAGCACACTGCACCCACACACAAAAGAAACATACCACACTGCACCCACAACTAAAAAGAACCACACCACACTGTACCCACACAAACAGAGAAACAAACCACTTACAGACAAACACCAGACAGCACCTACACAAACAGAGAAGCACACCACACTGCAGACAGAGAAACAAACCACACTGCACACACAGAGAAACACAACACACTACACTCACATAGAGAAACAAACCTCACTGCACATACAGACACACACCACACTACACCCACACAAACACATTACACGGCACCAACATGTATAAAGAAACAGAACACACTGCACCCACACAAACTGAGAAACACAGCACACTGCACACAGAGAAACAAACCACACACCACACTGCACCCACACAAACAGAGAAACACACCACACTCTACCCACACAAACAGAGAAACACAACACACTGCATAAACAGAGAAAGACCACTACAGACAGAAACACAGAGGAGGAAACCACACAGCCACACAGAGAAACAAACCACACTGCACCAACACGTACAAAGAAACACACCACACTATAGACAGAGAAACAAACCACACTGCACACACACAGAGGAACATACCACACTGCACCCACAGAAACAGAAAAACAAACCACACACAAACACGACACTGCACCCACACGTACACAAAAACAAACCACACTGCACACAGAGAAACAAACACAATACACACACATACCTACAAAGAAACACACCACAGTGCACCAACATACTCAAAGAAACAAACCACACTGCACCCACACACAGAAAGAAACATACCACACTGCACCCACACAAACAGAGACACACACCACACTGCACACAGAGAAACAAACCACACTGCACCCACACATACAGAGAAACATACCACACTGCACCAACATGTACAAAGAAACACAGCACACTGCACCCACACACACAAAGAAACATACCACACTGCACCCACAACTAAAAAGAACCACACCACACTGTACCCACACAAACAGAGAAACAAACCACTTACAGATAAACACCAGACAGCACCTACACAAACAGAGAAGCACACCACACTGCAGACAGAGAAACAAACCACACTGCACACACAGAGAAACACAACACACTACACTCACATAGAGAAACAAACCTCACTGCACATACAGACACACACCACACTACACCCACACAAACACATTACACTGCACCAACACGTATAAAGAAACACAACACACTGCACCCACAGAAACACAGCACACTGCACATAGAGAAACAAACAACACTGCACACACACCACACTGCACCCACACAAACAGAGAAACACACCACACTGTACAAACAGAGAAACACCCCACACTACACACAGTCACACAGAGAAAGAAACCACATTGCACACACAGACACAAACCACACTACACTGCACCAACACGTATAAAGAAACACAACACACTGCACCCACACCAAACAGAGAAACACAGCACGCTGCATACAGAGAAACAAATCACACTGCACACTGCACCCACACAAACCGAGGAACACAGCACACTGCACACAGAGCAAATCACACTGCACACACAGACAAGCACAACACACTGCACCCACACAAACAGAGAAACAAACAACACCACAGTGCACCAACATACTCAAAGAAACAAACCACACTGCACCCACAAAAACATACAAACACACCAACACATATAAAGAAACACCCACACTGCCCCCACACAAACAGAGAAACAAACCACACACAAACACGACACTGCACCTACACAAACAGAGAAACACACCACACTGCACCCAGAGAAACAACCACACTGCACACACAGACACACACCACACTGCACACACACATACAGAGAAACACACCACACTGCACACAGAGAAACACACCACACTGCACCAACACACACAAGGAAACACACTACACTGCACCAACACGTATAAACAAAACACTGCTCCCACACAATAGAGAAACATACCACACTGCACCTACACAAACAAACACACCACATTGTACCCACATAAACAGAGAAACACAACACTGCACCCACAGAAACAGAGAAACACACCACACTGCACACACAGAAACAGAAACACACCACACTACACACAGCCACACAGAGAAACAAACCACACTGCACACACACAGAGGAACATACCACACTGCACCCACAGAAACAGAAAAACAAACTACACACAAACACGACACTGCACCCACACGTACACAAAACAAACCACACTGCACACAGAGAAACAAACACAATACACACACATACCTACAAAGAAACACACCACAGTGCACCAACATACTCAAAGAAACAAACCACACTGCACCCACACACAGAAAGAAACATAACACACTGCACCCACACAAACAGAGAAACAAACCACTTACAGACAAACACCAGACAGCACCTACACAAACAGAGACACACACCACACTGCACACAGAGAAACAAACCACACTGCACCCACACACACAGAGAAACATACCACACTGCACCAACATGTACAAAGAAACACAGCACACTGCACCCACACACACAAAGAAACATACCACACTGCACCCACAACTAAAAAGAACCACACCACACTGTACCCACACAAACAGAGAAACAAACCACTTACAGACAAACACCAGACAGCACCTACACAAACAGAGAAGCACACCACACTGCAGACAGAGAAACAAACCACACTGCACACACAGAGAAACACAACACACTACACTCACATAGAGAAACAAACCTCACTGCACATACAGACACACACCACACTACACCCACACAAACACATTACACGGCACCAACATGTATAAAGAAACAGAACACACTGCACCCACACAAACTGAGAAACACAGCACACTGCACACAGAGAAACAAACCACACACCACACTGCACCCACACAAACAGAGAAACACACCACACTCTACCCACACAAACAGAGAAACACAACACACTGCATAAACAGAGAAAGACCACTACAGACAGAAACACAGAGGAGGAAACCACACAGCCACACAGAGAAACAAACCACACTGCACCAACACGTACAAAGAAACACACCACACTATAGACAGAGAAACAAACCACACTGCACACACACAGAGGAACATACCACACTGCACCCACAGAAACAGAAAAACAAACCACACACAAACACGACACTGCACCCACACGTACACAAAACAAACCACACTGCACACAGAGAAACAAACACAATACACACACATACCTACAAAGAAACACACCACAGTGCACCAACATACTCAAAGAAACAAACCACACTGCACCCACACACAGAAAGAAACATACCACACTGCACCCACACAAACAGAGAAACAAACCACTTACAGACAAACACCAGACAGCACCTACACAAACAGAGACACACACCACACTGCACACAGAGAAACAAACCACACTGCACCCACACATACAGAGAAACATACCACACTGCACCAACATGTACAAAGAAACACAGCACACTGCACCCACACACACAAAGAAACATACCACACTGCACCCACAACTAAAAAAGAACCACACCACACTGTACCCACACAAACAGAGAAACAAACCACTTACAGATAAACACCAGACAGCACCTACAGAAACAGAGAAGCACACCACACTGCAGACAGAGAAACAAACCACACTGCACACACAGAGAAACACAACACACTACACTCACATAGAGAAACAAACCTCACTGCACATACAGACACACACCACACTACACCCACACAAACACATTACACTGCACCAACACGTATAAAGAAACACAACACACTGCACCCACAGAAACACAGCACACTGCACATAGAGAAACAAACAACACTGCACACACACCACACTGCACCCACACAAACAGAGAAACACACCACACTGTACAAACAGAGAAACACCCCACACTACACACAGTCACACAGAGAAAGAAACCACATTGCACACACAGACACAAACCACACTACACTGCACCAACACGTATAAAGAAACACAACACACTGCACCCACACCAAACAGAGAAACACAGCACGCTGCATACAGAGAAACAAATCACACTGCACACTGCACCCACACAAACCGAGGAACACAGCACACTGCACACAGAGCAAATCACACTGCACACACAGACAAGCACAACACACTGCACCCACACAAACAGAGAAACAAACAACACCACAGTGCACCAACATACTCAAAGAAACAAACCACACTGCACCCACAAAAACATACAAACACAGCAACACATATAAAGAAACACCCACACTGCCCCCACACAAACAGAGAAACAAACCACACACAAACACGACACTGCACCTACACAAACAGAGAAACACACCACACTGCACCCAGAGAAACAACCACACTGCACACACAGACACACACACCACACTGCACACACACATACAGAGAAACACACCACACTGCACACAGAGAAACAAACCACACTGCACACACACACACCACTGCACCGACACGTACAAAGAAACACACCACACTACACACAGAGAAACAAACCACACTGCACAAGGACAGAGAAACATACCACACAGCACCCACAGAAACAGAGAAACAAACCACACACAAACACTACACTGCACCCACACGTACACAAAAACAAACCACACTGTACCAACACGTACAAAAAATACACCACACTGCACACAGAGAAAAAAACACAATGCACACACAGACACACACACCACACTACACACACACACATACAAAGAAACACACCACAGTGCACCAACATACTCAAAGAAACAAACCACACTTCACAAAGTAACACACCACACTGCACCAACACGCACAAGGAAACACACTCACACAGAAACAAACCACACTGCACATACAGACACCACACTGCACCAACACCTATAAACACAACACACTACACACAGAAACAAACCACACGACACACACACCAACATGCACAAAGAAACACACCACACTACACTCACATAGAGAAACAAACCACACTGCACATACAGACACACACCACACAAACACACTATACTGCACCAACACGTATAAAGAAACACAACACACTGCACCCACACAAACAGAGAAACACACCACACTGCCCACAAAAAACAGAGAAACACCAGACTACACACAAACACACACAAACAAACCAACACGACATACACCACACGTACAAAGACACACACCACAATACAGACAGAGAAACAAACCACACTGCACCCACATGTACAAAGGAACACACCACATTACGAACAGCCACAGAGAGAAAGAAATCACACTGCACAAAGTAACACACTACACTGCACCAACAAGTATAAACAAAACACACTGCTCCCACACAATAGAGAAACATACCACACTGTACCAACACCTACAAAGAAAACACACCACACTGCACCTACACAAACAAACACACCACATTGTACCCACATAAACAGAGAAACACAACACTGCACCCACACAAACAGAGAAACACCACACTGCACACACAGACACAGAAACACACCACACTACACACAGCCACACAGAGAAACAAACCACACTGCACACATAGAGATAAACCACACCACACTGCACCAACACGTACAAAGAAACACACCACACTACAGACAGAGAAACAAACCACACTGCACACACACAGAGGAACATACCACACTGCACCCACAGAAACAGAAAACAAACCACACAAAACACGACACTGCACCCACACGTACATAAAACAAACCACACTGCACACAGAGAAACAAACACAATACACACACACAGAGACACACACCACACTACACACATACCTACAAAGAAACACACCACAGTGCACAAAGTAACACAGCACACTACACCAACACACACAAGGAAACACACTCACACAGAAACAAACCACACTGCACATATAGAAACACACCACACTACACCCACACAAATACATTACACGGCACCAACATGTATAAAGAAACAGAACACACTGCACCCACACAAACTGAGAAACACAGCACACTGCACACAGAGAAACAAACCACACACCACACTGCACCCACACAAACAGAGAAACACACCACACTCTACCCACACAAACAGAGAAACACAACACACTGTATAAAACAGAGAAAGACCACTACAGACAGAAACACAGAGGAGGAAACCACACTACACACACAGAAACAAAACCACACTGCACCCACACGTACAAAGAAACATACCACCTGCACCCACACAGAGAAACACACCACACTGCACACACCGCACTGCACCCACACGTAGAAAGAAACACACCACACTGCACCTACACAAACAGAGAAACAAACCACTTACAGACAAACACTACACTGCACCCACACAAACAGAGAAACACACCACAGTGTAAGAACACACAGAGAAAAACACACCACACTGCGCACAGAGAAACAAACCACACAGACACACACACCACACTGCACCCACAAGTACAAAGAAACACACCACACTATACACACAGAGAAACAAACCACACGGCACACACATCACACAGACAGAGAAACACAACACACTGCACCCACACAAACAGAGAAACAAACCACACACAAACACTACACTGCTCCCACATCTACACAAAAACAAACCACACTGTACCAACACGTACAAAATAACACACCACACTGCACACAGAGAAACAAACACAATGCACAGACAGACACCCACACCACACTACACATACACCTACAAAGAAACAAACCACACTGTACAAAGTAACACACCACACTGCACCAACACACACAAGGAAACACACTACACTGCACCAACACGTATAAACAAAACACTGCTCCCACACAATAGAGAAACATACCACACTGCACCTACACAAACAAACACACCACATTGTACCCACATAAACAGAGAAACACAACACTGCACCCACAGAAACAGAGAAACACACCACACTGCACACACAGAAACAGAAACACACCACACTACACACAGCCACACAGAGAAACAAACCACACTGCACCAACACGTACAAAGAAACACACCACACTATAGACAGAGAAACAAACCACACTGCACACACACAGAGGAACATACCACACTGCACCCACAGAAACAGAAAAACAAACTACACACAAACACGACACTGCACCCACACGTAACAAAAAACAAACCACACTGCACACAGAGAAACAAACACAATACACACACATACCTACAAAGAAACACACCACAGTGCACCAACATACTCAAAGAAACAAACCACACTGCACCCACAACTAAAAAGAACCACACCACACTGTACCCACACAAACAGAGAAACAAACCACTTACAGACAAACACCAGACAGCACCTACACAAACAGAGAAGCACACCACACTGCAGACAGAGAAACAAACCACACTGCACACACAGAGAAACACAACACACTACACTCACATAGAGAAACAAACCTCACTGCACATACAGACACACACCACACTACACCCACACAAACACATTACACGGCACCAACATGTATAAAGAAACAGAACACACTGCACCCACACAAACTGAGAAACACAGCACACTGCACACAGAGAAACAAACCACACACCACACTGCACCCACAATAAACAGAGAAACACACCACACTCTACCCACACAAACAGAGAAACACAACACACTGCATAAACAGAGAAAGACCACTACAGACAGAAACACAGAGGAGGAAACCACACAGCCACACAGAGAAACAAACCACACTGCACCAACACGTACAAAGAAACACACCACACTATAGACAGAGAAACAAACCACACTGCACACACACACAGAGGAACATACCACACTGCACCCACAGAAACAGAAAAACAAACCACACACAAACACGACACTGCACCCACACGTACACAAAAACAAACCACACTGCACACAGAGAAACAAACACAATACACACACATACCTACAAAGAAACACACCACAGTGCACCAACATACTCAAAGAAACAAACCACACTTCACAAAGTAACACACCACACTGCACCAACACGCACAAGGAAACACACTCACACAGAAACAAACCACACTGCACATACAGACACCACACTGCACCAACACCTATAAACACAACACACTACACACAGAAACAAACCACACGACACACACACCAACATGCACAAAGAAACACACCACACTACACTCACATAGAGAAACAAACCACACTGCACATACAGACACACACAGACACAAACACACTATACTGCACCAACACAAACAGAGAAACACACCACACTGCCCACAAAAAACAGAGAAACACCAGACTACACACAAACACACACAAACAAACCAACACGACACACACCACACGCACAAAGACACACACCACAATACAGACAGAGAAACAAACCACACTGCACCCACATGTACAAAGGAACACACCACATTACGAACAGCCACAGAGAGAAAGAAATCACACTGCACAAAGTAACACACCACACTGCACCAACACACACAAGGAAACACACTACACTGCACCAACAAGTATAAACAAAACACACTGCTCCCACACAATAGAGAAACATACCACACTGTACCAACACCTACAAAGAAAACACACCACACTGCACCTACACAAACAAACACACCACATTGTACCCACATAAACAGAGAAACACAACACTGCACCCACACAAACAGAGAAACACCACACTGCACACACAGACACAGAAACACACCACACTACACACAGCCACACAGAGAAACAAACCACACTGCACACATAGAGATAAACCACACCACACTGCACCAACACGTACAAAGAAACACACCACACTACAGACAGAGAAACAAACCACACTGCACACACACAGAGGAAAATACCACACTGCACCCACAGAAACAGAAAAACAAACCACACACAAACACGACACTGCACCTACACAAACAGAGAAACACACCACACTGCACCCAGAGAAACAACCACACTGCACACACAGACACACACACCACACTGCAGACACACATACAGAGAAACACACCACACTGCACACAGAGAAACAAACCACACTGCACACACACACACCACTGCACCGACACGTACAAAGAAACACACCACACTACACACAGAGAAACAAACCACACTGCACAAGGACAGAGAAACATACCACACAGCACCCACAGAAACAGAGAAACAAACCACACACAAACACTACACTGCACCCACACGTACACAAAAACAAACCACACTGTACCAACACGTACAAAAAATACACCACACTGCACACAGAGAAAAAAACACAATGCACACACAGACACACACACCACACTACACACACATACAAAGAAACACACCACAGTGCACCAACATACTCAACACGTACAAAAATCACACCACACTGCACCTACACAAACAGAGAAACAAACCACTTACAGACAAACACCACACTGCACCCACACAAACAGAGAAACACAAAACACAGGGAAACAAACAACACGACACACACACCACACTGCACCCACACGTACAAAGGAACACACCACACTGCACACAGAGAAAAAAACCAAACAGACACACACCACACGGCACCCACACATACAAAGAAACACACCACACTACACACAGAGAAACAAACCACACTGCACAAAGACAGAGAAACATACCACACTGCACCCACAGAAACAGAGAAACAAACCACACACACAAACACTACACTGCACCCACACGTACACAAAAACAAACCACACTGCACACAGAGAAACAAACACAATACACACACACATAGATACACACACCACACTACACACACACACCTACAAAGAAACACACCACAGTGCACCAACATACTCAAAGAAACAAACCACACTGCACATATAGACACACACCACACTACACCCACACAAATACATTACACGGCACCAACATGTATAAAGAAACAGAACACACTGCACCCACACAAACTGAGAAACACAGCACACTGCACACAGAGAAACAAACCACACACCACACTGCACCCACACAAACAGAGAAACACACGACACTCTACCCACACAAACAGAGAAACACAACACACTGCACAAACAGAGAAAGACCACTACAGACAGAAACACAGAGGAGGAAACCACACTACACACACAGAAACAAAACCACACTGCACCCACACGTACAAAGAAACATACCACCTGCACCCACACAGACAGAGAAACACACCACACTGCACACACCGCACTGCACCCACACGTAGAAAGAAACACACCACATTGCACCTACACAAACAGAGAAACAAACCACACTGCGCACAGAGAAACAAACCACACAGACACACACACCACACTGCACCCACAAGTACAAAGAAACACACCACACTATACACACAGAGAAACAAACCACACGGCACACACACCACACAGACAGAGAAACACAACACACTGCACCCACACAAACAGAGAAACAAACCAGACACAAACACTACACTGCTCCCACATCTACACAAAAACAAACCACACTGTACCAACACGTACAAAATAACACACCACACTGCACACAGAGAAACAAACACAATGCACAGACAGACACCCACACCACACTACACATACACCTACAAAGAAACAAACCACACTGCAGAAAGTAACACACCACACTGCACCAACACACACAAGGAAACACACTACACTGCACCAACACGTATAAACAAAACACTGCTCCCACACAATAGAGAAACATACCACACTGCACCTACACAAACAAACACACCACATTGTACCCACATAAACAGAGAAACACACCACAGTGTATGAACACACAGAGAAAAACACACCACACTGCACACAGAGAAACAAACCACACAGACACACACGCCACACTGCACCCACAAGTACAAAGAAACACACCACACTGCACACAGAGAAACAAACCACACTGCACACACCACACGTACAAAGAAACACACCAAACTACACACAGAGAAACACACCACACTGCACACACAGAGAAACACAACACACTACACTCACATAGAGAAACAAACCTCACTGCACATACAGACACACACCACACTACACCCACACAAACACAATACACTGCACCAACACGTATAAAGAAACACAACACACTGCACCCACAGAAACAGAGAAACACACCACACTGCACACAGAGAAACAAACCAAACAGACACACACCACACGGCACCCACACATACAAAGAAACACACCACACTACACACAGAGAAACAAACCACACTGCACAAAGACAGAGAAACATACCACACTGCACCCACAGAAACAGAGAAACAAACCACACACACAAACACTACACTGCACCCACACGTACACAAAAACAAACCACACTGTACAAACACGTACAAAAATCACACCACACTGCACCTACACAAACAGATAAACAAACCACTTACAGACAAACACCACACTGCACCCACACAAACAGAGAAACACAAAACACAGAGAAACAAACAACACGACACACACACCACACTGCACCCACACGTACAAAGGAACACACCACAGTGCAACAACACACCCACACACACACAGAGAAACACACCACACTGCACACAGAAACAAACCAAACAGACACACACCACACGGCACCCACACATACAAAGAAACACACCACACTACACACACAGAGAAACAAACCACACTGCACAAAGACAGAGAAACATACCACACTGCACCCACAGAAACAGAGAAACAAACCACACACACAAACACTACACTGCACCCACACGTACACAAAAACAAACCACACTGCACACAGAGAAACAAACACAATACACACACACAGAGACACACACACACCACACTACAGTGTACCTACAAAGAAACACACCACAGTGCACCAACATACTCAAAGAAACAAACCACACTGCACAAAGTAACACACCACACTGCACCAACACACACAAGGAAACACACTCACACAGAAACAAACTAGACTGCACATACAGGCACTGCACACACACAAACAGAGAAACATCCCGCACTTTACCCACACAAAACAGAGAAACACACCACACTAAACAGAGCCACACAGAAAAAAAACTGCACACACAAAACACAAACCACACCACACTGCACCAACTCGCACAAAGAAACACACCACACTACACCCACACAAACATATTACAAGGCACCAAAACGTATAAAGAAACACAACACATTCCACCCACACAAACAGAGAAACACACCACACTCTACCCACACAAACAGAGAAACACACCCCACTGCACCTAGACACCACATTATACCCACATAAACAAACACAACACTGTACCCACAAATAAACACACACAGAGAAATAAACCACACTGCACACACAACACATAGACAGAGAAACATAACACACTTCACCCAAACAAGCCGAGAAGCAAACCACACTGCACACACAAACAAACAGAGAAACACCACACTACAAACAGCCACACAGAGAAACAAACCACACTGCACAAAGTCTTCATCTAGACAATGTGGGGAAGCTATAAAAAAGGCTAACAAGATGCTTGGATATATTGTGAGAAGTGTTGAATTTAAATCAAGGGAAGTAATGTTAAAACTCTACAATGCATTAGTAAGACCTCACCTAGAATATTGTGTTCAGTTCTGGTCACCTCGTTACAAAAAGGATATTGCTGCTCTAGAAAGAGTGCAAAGAAGAGCAACCAGAATTATTCCGGGTTTAAAAGGCATGTCGTATGCAGACAGGCTAAAAGAATTGAATCTATTCAGTCTTGAACAAAGAAGACTACGCGGCGATCTGATTCAAACATTCAAAATCCTAAAAGGTATAGACAATGTCAACCTGGGGGACTTTTTGACTTGAAAAGAAAAAAAGGACCAGGGGTCATAAATGGAGATTAGATAAAGGGGCATTCAGAACAGAAAATAGGAGGCACTTTTTTACACAGAGAATTGTGAGGGTCTGGAACCAACTCCCCAGTAATGTTGTTGAAGCTGACACCCTGGGATCCTTCAAGAAGCTGCTTGATGAGATTCTGGGATCAATAAGCTACTAACAACCAAACGAGCAAGATGGGCTGAATGGCCTCCTCTCGTTTGTAAACTTTCTTATGTTCTTATGTTCTAAGTAACACACCACACTGCACCAACACACACAAAGAAACACACTCACACAGAAACAAACCACACTGCACATACAGACTCACACCACACTGCACCCACACAAACAGACAAATACACCACACTGCACCAACATGTATAAAGAAACACACCACACTGCACCTACACAAACAGAGAAACACACCACACTGCAGACAGAGAAACAAACCACACTGCACACACAGAGAAACACAACACACTGCACCAACACCTACAAAGAAACACACCAAACTACACACAGAGAAACACACCACACTGCACCCACAGAAACAAAAACACATCACACTACACACAGCCACACAGAGAAACAAACCACACTGCACACACAGACACAAACCACACTACACCAACACACACAAAGAAACACACCGCACTACACTCACATAGAGAAACAAACCAAAATGCACACACACAGAGAAACATACCACACTGTACCCACACAAACAGAGAAACAAACCACACACAAACACTACACTGCACCCACACGTACAAAGAAACAAACCACACTGTACTAACACGTACAAAAAACACACCACACTGCACCCACACGTACAAAGGAACACACCACATTACGAACAGCCACAGAGAGAAAGAAATCACACTGCACAAAGTAACACACCACACTGCACCAACACACACAAGGAAACACACTACACTGCACCAACACGTATAAACAAAACACACTGCTCCCACACAATAGAGAAACATACCACACTGTACCAACACCTACAAAGAAAACACACCACACTGCACCTACACAAACAAACACACCACATTGTACCCACATAAACAGAGAAACACAACACTGCACCCACACAAACAGAGAAACACCACACTGCACACACAGACACAGAAACACACCACACTACACACAGCCACACAGAGAAACACAGCCACACTGCACACATAGAGATAAACCACACCACACTGCACCAACACGTACAAAGAAACACACCACACTACAGACAGAGAAACAAACCACACTGCACACACACAGAGGAACATACCACACTGCACCCACAGAAACAGAAAAACAAACCACACACAAACACGACACTGCACCCACACGTACATAAAAACAAACCACACTGCACACAGAGAAACAAACACAATACACACACACAGAGACACACACACTACACACACACATACCTACAAAGAAACACACCACAGTGCACCAACATACTCAAAGAAACAAACCACACTGCACAAAGTAACACAGCACACTACACCAACACACACAAGGAAACACACTCACACAGAAACAAACCACACAGCACATATAGACACACACCACACTACACCCACACAAATACATTACACGGCACCAACATGTATAAAGAAACAGAACACACTGCACCCACACAAACTGAGAAACACAGCACATTGCACACAGAGAAACAAACCACACACCACACTGCACCCACACAAACAGAGAAACACACCACACTCTACCCACACAAACAGAGAAACACAACACACTGCATAAACAGAGAAAGACCACTACAGACAGAAACACAGAGGAGGAAACCACACTACACACACAGAAACAAAACCACACTGCACCCACACGTACAAAGAAACATACCACCTGCACCCACACAGAGAAACACACCACACTGCACACACCGCACTGCACCCACACGTAGAAAGAAACACACCACATTGCACCTACACAAACAGAGAAACAAACCACACTGCGCACAGAGAAACAAACCACACAGACACACACACCACACTGCACCCACAAGTACAAAGAAACACACCACACTATACACACAGAGAAACAAACCACACGGCACACACACCACAGACAGAGAAACACAACACACTGCACCCACACAAACAGAGAAACAAACCACACACAAACACTACACTGCTCCCACATCTACACAAAAACAAACCACACTGTACCAACACGTACAAAATAACACACCACACTGCACACAGAGAAACAAACACAATGCACAGACAGACACCCACACCACACTACACATACACCTACAAAGAAACAAACCACACTGCACAAAGTAACACACCACACTGCACCAACACACACAAGGAAACACACTACACTGCACCAACACGTATAAACAAAACACTGCTCCCACACAATAGAGAAACATACCACACTGCACCTACACAAACAAACACACCACATTGTACCCACATAAACAGAGAAACACAACACTGCACCCACAGAAACAGAGAAACACACCACACTGCACACACAGAAACAGAAACACACCACACTACACACAGCCACACAGAGAAACAAACCACACTGCACCAACACGTACAAAGAAACACACCACACTATAGACAGAGAAACAAACCACACTGCACACACACAGAGGAACATACCACACTGCACCCACAGAAACAGAAAAACAAACCACACACAAATACGACACTGCACCCACACGTACACAAAAACAAACCACACTGCACACAGAGAAACAAACACAATACACACACACAGAGACACACACACCACACTACACACACATACCTACAAAGAAACACACCACAGTGAACCAACATACTCAAAGAAACAAACCACACTGCACCCACACACAGAAAGAAACATACCACACTGCACCCACACACACAGAGAAACATACCACACTGCACCAACATGTACAAAGAAACACAGCACACTGCACCCACACACACAAAGAAACATACCACACTGCACCCACAACTAAAAAGAACCACACCACACTGTACCCACACAAACAGAGAAACAAACCACTTACAGACAAACACCAGACAGCACCTACACAAACAGAGAAGCACACCACACTGCAGACAGAGAAACAAACCACACTGCACACACAGAGAAACACAACACACTACACTCACATAGAGAAACAAACCTCACTGCACATACAGACACACACCACACTACACCCACACAAACACATTACACTGCACCAACACGTATAAAGAAACACAACACACTGCACCCACAGAAACACAGCACACTGCACATAGAGAAACAAACAACACTGCACACACACCACACTGCACCCACACAAACAGAGAAACACACCACACTGTACAAACAGAGAAACACCCCACACTACACACAGTCACACAGAGAAAGAAACCACATTGCACACACAGACACAAACCACACACACTGCACCAACACGTATAAAGAAACACAACACACTGCACCCACACCAAACAGAGAAACACAGCACGCTGCATACAGAGAAACAAATCACACTGCACACTGCACCCACACAAACCGAGGAACACAGCACACTGCACACAGAGCAAATCACACTGCACACACAGACAAGCACAACACACTGCACCCACACAAACAGAGAAACAAACAACACCACAGTGCACCAACATACTCAAAGAAACAAACCACACTGCACCCACAAAAACATACAAACACACCAACACATATAAAGAAACACCCACACTGCCCCCACACAAACAGAGAAACAAACCACACACAAACACTACACTGCACCCACACGTACAAAGAAACAAACCACACTGTACTAACACGTACAAAAATCACACCACACTGCACCTACACAAACAGATAAACAAACCACTTACAGACAAACACCACACTGCACCCACACAAACAGAGAAACACAAAACAGACAGAGAAACAAACCACACTGCACACACACAGAGGAACATACCACACTGCACCCACAGAAACAGAAAAACAAACCACACACAAACACGACACTGCACCCACACGTACATAAAAACAAACCACACTGCACACAGAGAAACAAACACAATACACACACACAGAGACACACACCACAGTACACACACATACCTACAAAGAAACACACCACAGTGCACCAACATACTCAAAGAAACAAACCACACTGCACAAAGTAACACAGCACACTACACCAACACACACAAGGAAACACACTCACACAGAAACAAACCACACTGTACATATAGACACACACCACACTACACCCACACAAATACATTACACGGCACCAACATGTATAAAGAAACAGAACACACTGCACCCACACAAACTGAGAAACACAGCACACTGCACACAGAGAAACAAACCACACACCACACTGCACCCACACAAACAGAGAAACACACCACACTCTACCCACACAAACAGAGAAACACAACACACTGCATAAACAGAGAAAGACCACTACAGACAGAAACACAGAGGAGGAAACCGCACTACACACACAGAAACAAAACCACACTGCACCCACACGTACAAAGAAACATACCACATTGCACCTACACAAACAGAGAAACAAACCACTTACAAACACCACACTGCACCCACACAAACAGAGAAACACACCACAGTGTATGAACACACAGAGAAAAACACACCACACTGCACACAGAGAAACAAACCACACAGACACACACCACACTGCACCCACAAGTACAAAGAAACACACCACACTGCACACAGAGAAACAAACCACACTGCACACACCACACGTACAAAGAAACACACCAAACTACACACAGAGAAACAAACCACACTGCACACACAGAGAAACACAACACACTACACTCACATAGAGAAACAAACCTCACTGCACATACAGACACACACCACACTACACCCACACAAACACATTACACTGCACCAACACGTATAAAGAAACACAACACACTGCACCCACAGAAACACAGCACACTGCACATAGAGAAACAAACAACACTGCACACACACCACACTGCACCCACACAAACAGAGAAACACACCACACTGTACAAACAGAGAAACACCCCACACTACACACAGTCACACAGAGAAAGAAACCACATTGCACACACAGACACAAACCACACTACACTGCACCAACACGTATAAAGAAACACAACACACTGCACCCACACCAAACAGAGAAACACAGCACGCTGCATACAGAGAAACAAATCACACTGCACCCACACAAACCGAGGAACACAGCACACTGCACACAGAGCAAATCACACTGCACACACAGACAAGCACAACACATTGCACCCACACAAACAGAGAAACAAACAACACCACAGTGCACCAACATACTCAAAGAAACAAACCACACTGCACCCACAAAAAAACATACAAACACACCAACACATATAAAGAAACACCCACACTGCCCCCACACAAACAGAGAAACAAACCACACACAAACACGACACTGCACCTACACAAACAGAGAAACACACCACACTGCACACAGAGAAACAACCACACTGTACACACAGACACACACCACACTGCACACACACATACAGAGAAACACACCACACTGCACACAGAGAAACAAACCACACACCACTGCACCGACACGTACAAAGAAACACACCACACTACACACAGAGAAACAAACCACACTGCACAAGGACAGAGAAACATACCACACAGCACCCACAGAAACAGAGAAACAAACCACACACAAACTCTACACTGCACCCACACGTACACAAAAACAAACCACAGTGTACCAACACGTACAAAAAATACACCACACTGCACACAGAGAAAAAAACACAATGCACACACAGACACACACACCACACTACACACACACATACAAAGAAACACACCACAGTGCACCAACATACTCAAAGAAACAAACCACACTTCACAAAGTAACACACCACACTGCACCAACACGCACAAGGAAACACACTCACACAGAAACAAACCACACTGCACCCACACAAACACATTACACGGCACCAACATGTATAAAGAAACAGAACACACTGCACCCACACAAACTGAGAAACACAACACACTGCACACAGAGAAACAAACCACACACCACACTGCACCCACACAAACAGAGAAACACACCACACTCTACCCACACAAACAGAGAAACACACCACACTGCACAAACAGAGAAACACCACTACAGACAGAAACACAGAGAAACAAATCACATAGTACATACAAAAACACACCACACCAACACACCACACTGCACCAACACGTGTAAAGAAACACAACACACTGCACCCACACAAAAGGAGAAACACAGCATGCTGCACACACAGAAACAAACCACACGACACACACACACCACACGTACAAAGGAACACAGCACAATAAACACAGAGAAACAAACCACACTGCACACACACACCACAGACAGAGAAACATACCACACTGTACCCACACAAACAGAGAAACAAACCACACACAAACACTACACTGCAACCACACGTACAAAGAAACAAACCACACTGTACTAACACGTACAAAAAACACACCACACTGCACCCACACGTACAAAGGAACACACCACACTACAACCAGCCACACAGAGAAAGAAACCACACTGCACACACAGACACAAAACCACACTGCACCCACACGTACAAAGAAACATACCACCTCCACCCACACAGACAGAGAAACACACCACACTGCACACACCGCACTGCACCCACACGTAGAAAGAAACACACCACATTGCACCTACACAAACAGAGAAACAAACCACTTACAAACACCACACTGCACCCACACAAACAGAGAAACACACCACAGTGTATGAACACACAGAGAAAAACACACCACACTGCACACAGAGAAACAAACCACACAGACACACACGCCACACTGCACCCACACGCACAAAGAAACACACCACACTATACACACAGAGAAACAAACGACACGGCACACACACCACACAGACAGAGAAACATAACACACTGCACCCACACAAACAGAGAAACAAACCACAAACAAACACACCACAGTGCACCAACATACTAAAGAAACAAACCACACTGCACCCACACACACAGAGAAACATATCACACTGCACCAATCCGCAAAAGAAACACACCACACTGTTCCGACACAAACAGAGAAACACCACACTACAAACAGCCACACAGAGAAACATACCGTGCTGCACAATGTAACACACCACACTGCACCAACATGCACAAGTAAACACACTCACACAGAAACAAACCACACTGCACATACAGACACACACCACACTGCACCCACACTAACAGAAAAACACACTACACTGCACAAAAACGTATAAAGAAAGAAAATACACTGCTCCTCACAAACAGAGAAACACACCACACTGCACCTACACAAACAAACACACCACATTGTACCCACACAAACCGTGAAACAGAACACTGCACCCACACAAACATACAAACACACAACACTACACACAAAGAAACAAACCACACTGCACACACACCACACAGACAGAGAAACATACCACACTGCACCATCACAAACAGAGAAACAAACCACAAAGAAACACACCACAGTGCACCAACATACTAAAGAAACAAACCACACTGCACCCACACACAAAAGAAACATACCACACTGCACACAACTAAAAAGAAAGACACCACACTGTACCCACACAAACAGAGAAACAAACCTCTTACAGACAAACACCAGACAGCACCTACACAAACAGAGAAACACACCACACTGCACAAAGAGAAACAAACCACACTGCACCCACACACACAGAGAAACATACCACACTGCACCAACATGTACAAAGAAACACAGCACACTGCACCCACACACACAAAGAAACATACCACACTGCACCCACAACTAAAAAGAAACACACCACACTGTACCCACACAAACAGAGAAACAAACCACTTACAGACAAACACCAGACAGCACCTACACAAACAGAGAAGCACACCACACTGCAAACAGAGAAACAAACCACACTGCACACACCACACGTACAAAGAAACACACCAAACTACACACAGAGAAAGAAACCACATTGCACACACAGACACAAACCACACTACACCAACACGTATAAAGAAACACAACACACTGCACCCACACCAAACAGAGAAACACAGCACACTGCACACAGAGCAAATCACACTGCACACACAGACAAGCACAACACACTGCACCCACACAAACAGAGAAACAAACAACACCACAGTGCACCAACATACTCAAAGAAACAAACCACACTGCACCCACAAAAAAACATACAAACACACCAACACATATAAAGAAACACCCACACTGCCCCCACACAAAGAGAAACAAACCACACACAAACACGACACTGCACCTACACAAACAGAGAAACACACCACACTGCACACAGAGAAACAACCACACTGCACACACAGACACACACCACACTGCACACACACATACAGAGATACACACCACACTGCACACAGAGAAACAAACCACACACCACTGCACCGACACGTACAAAGAAACACACCACACTACACACAGAGAAACAAACCACACTGCACAAGGACAGAGAAACATACCACACAAGCACCCACAGAAACAGAGAAACAAACCACACACAAACACTACACTGCACCCACACGTACACAAAAACAAACCACACTGTACCAACACGTACAAAAAATACACCACACTGCACACAGAGAAAAAAACACAATGCACACACAGACACACACACCACACTACACACACACACATACAAAGAAACACCCCACAGTGCACCAACATACTCAAAGAAACAAACCACACTTCACAAAGTAACACACCACACTGCACCAACACGCACAAGGAAACACACTCACACAGAAACAAACCACACTGCACATACAGACACCACACTGCACCAACACCTATAAACACAACACACTACACACAGAAACAAACCACACGACACACACACCAACACGCACAAAGAAACACACCACACTACACTCACATAGAGAAACAAACCACACTGCACATACAGACACCACACTGCACCAACACCTATAAACACAACACACTACACACAGAAACAAACCACACGACACACACACCAACACGCAACACGCAGAAACACACCACACTACACTCACATAGAGAAACAAACCACACTGCACATACAGACACACACCACACAAACACACTATACTGCACCAACACGTATAAAGAAACACAACACACTGCACCCACACAAACAGAGAAACACACCACACTGCCCACAAAAAACAGAGAAACACCAGACTACACACAAACACACACAAACAAACCAACACGACACACACACCACACGTACAAAGACACACACCACAATACAGACAGAGAAACAAACCACACTGCACACACACACCACAGACAGAGAAACATACCATACTGTACCCACACAAACAGAGATACAAACCATACACAAACACTACACTGCACCCACACGTACACAAAAACAAACCACACTGTACTAACATGTACAAAAAACACACCACACTGCACCCTCACGTACAAACCACACTGCACTAATACATACAAACATACCACCTGCACCCACACAGACAGAGAAACACACCACACTGCACACACATGTACAAAGGAACACACCACAGTGCAACAACACACACACAGAGAAAGACACCACACTGCGCACAGAGAAACAAACCAAACAGACACACACCACACCCACCCACATACAAAGAAACACACCACACTACACACAGAGAAACAAACCACACTGCACAAAGACAGAGAAACATACCACACTGCACCCACAGAAACAAACCACACACAAACACTACACTGCACCCACACGTACACAAAAACAAAACACACTGTACCAACACTTACAAAAAAACACACCACACTGCACACAGAGAAACAAACACAATGCACACAAACAGACACACACACCACACTACACACGCACACCTACAAAGAAACACACCAGTGCACCTACATACTCAAAGAAACAAACCACACTGCACAAAGTAACACAGCATACTACACCAACAGACACAAGGAAACACACTCACACAGAAACAAACCACACTGCACATATAGACACACACCACACTACACCCAAACAAACACATTACACGGCACCAACATGTATAAAGAAACAGAACACACTGCACCCACACAAACTGAGAAACACAACACACTGCACACAGAGAAACAAACCACACACCACATTGCACCCACACAAACAGAGAAACACACCACACTATACCCACACAAACAGAGAAACACACCACACTGCACAAACAGAGAAACACCACTACAGACAGAAACACAGAGAAACAAACCACATTGTACATACAAACACACACCACACCAACACACTACACTGCACCAACACGTGTAAAGAAACACAACACACTGCACCCACACAAACGGAGAAACACAGCATGCTGCACACAGAGAAACAAACCACACTGCACCCACAAAAACAGAGAAACACAGCACACTGCACAGAGAGAAATAAACCACACTGCGCACACACACACCACACTGCTCCCCCACAACAGAGAAACACACCACACTGCCCCCACAAAAACAGAAAAACACCACGCTACATACAGACACACAAAGAAACAAATCACACTGCACACATAAACACCACACTGCACCAACACCTATAAACACACCACACTACACATACAGCCACACACAGAAACAAACCACACGACACACACACACCACACGTACAAAGGAACACAGCACAATAAACACAGAGAAACAAACCACACTGCACACACACACCACAGACAGAGAAATATACCACACTGTACCCACACAAACAGAGAAACAAACCACACACAAACACTACACTGCACCCACACGTACAAAGAAACAAACCACACTGTACTAACACGTACAAAAACACACCACACTGCACCCACACGTACAAAGAAACACACCACACTACAACCAGCCACACAGAGAAAGAAACCACACTGCACACACAGACACAAACCACACTGCACCCACACGTGTACAAAGAAACATACCACCTCCACCCACACAGACAGAGAAACACACCACACTGCACACACCGCACTGCACCCACACGTAGAAAGAAACACACCACATTGCACCTACACAAACAGAGAAACAAACCACATACAAACACCACACTGCACCCACACAAACAGAGAAACACACCACAGTGTATGAACACACAGAGAAAAACACACCACACTGCACACAGAGAAACAAACCACACAGACACACACGCCACACTGCACCCACACGTACAAAGAAACACACCACACTATACACACAGAGAAACAAACGACACGGCACACACACCACACAGACAGAGAAACATAACACACTGCACGCACACAAACAGAGAAACAAACCACAAACAAACACACCACAGTGCACCAACATACTCAAAGAAACAAACCACACTGCACCCACACACACAGAGAAACATATCACAGTGCACCAATCCGTACAAAGAAACACACCACACTGCTCCGACACAAACAGAGACACACCACACTACAAACAGCCACACAGAGAAACATACCGTGCTGCACAATGTAACACACCACACTGCACCAACATGCACAAGGAAACACACTCACACAGAAACAAACCACACTGCACATACAGACACACACCACACTGCACCCACACTAACAGAAAAACACACTACACTGCACAAAAACGTATAAAGAAAGAAAATACACTGTTCCTCACAAACAGAGAAACACACCACACTGCACCTACACAAACAAACACACCACATTGTACCCACACAAACCGTGAAACAGAACACTGCACCCACACAAACATACAAACACACAACACTACACACAAAGAAACAAACCACACTGCACACACACCACACAGACAGAGAAACATACCACACTGCACCATCACAAACAGAGAAACAAACCACAAAGAAACACACCACAGTGCACCCACACACACAAAGAAACATACCACACTGCACACACAACTAAAAAGAAAGACACCACACTGTACCCACACAAACAGAGAAACAAACCTCTTACAGACAAACACCAGACAGCACCTACACAAACAGAGAAACACACCACACTGCACAAAGAGAAACAAACCACACTGCACCCACACACACACAGAGAAACATACCACACTGCACCAACATGTACAAAGAAACACAGCACACTGCACCCACACACACAAAGAAACATACCACACTGCACCCATTTCTAAAAAGAAAGACACCACACTGTACCCACACAAACAGAGAAACAAACCACTTACAGACAAACACCAGACAGCACCTACACAAACAGAGAAGCAAACCACACTGCAAACAGAGAAACAAACCACACTGCACACACCACACGTACAAAGAAACACACCAAACTACACACAGAGAAAGAAACCACATTGCACACACAGACACAAACCACACTACACCAACACGTATAAAGAAACACAACACACTGCACCCACACCAAACAGAGAAAAACAGTACGCTGCATACAGAGAAACAAATCACACTGCACACTGCACCCACACAAACCGAGGAACACAGCACACTGCACACAGAGCAAACCACACTGCACCCACAAAAACATACAAACACACCAACACATATAAAGAAACACCCACACTGCCCCCACACAAACAGAGAAACAAACCACACACAAACACGACACTGCACCCACACGTACAAAGAAACAAACTACACTGTACTAACACGTACAAAAATCACACCACACTGCACCTACACAAACAGAGAAACAAACCACTTACAGACAAACACCACACTGCACCCACACAAACAGAGAAACACAAAACACAGAGAAACAAACAACACGACACACACACCACACTGCACCCACACGTACAAAGGAACACACCACAGTGCAACAACACACACACACACACAGAGAAACACACCACACTTGCACACAGAGAAACAAACCAAACAGACACACACCACACGGCACCCACACATACAAAGAAACACACCACACTACACACACAGAGAAACAAACCACACTGCACAAAGACAGAGAAACATACCACACTGCACCCACAGAAACAGAGAAACAAACCACACACACAAACACTACACTGCACCCACACATACACAAAAACAAACCACACTGCACCTACACAAACAAACACAAGACATTGTACCCACATAAACAGAGAAACACAACACTGCACCCACACAAACAGAGAAACACACCACACTGCACACACAGACACAGAAACACACCACACTACACACAGCCACACAGAGAAACAAACCACACTGCACACATAGAGATAAACCACACCACACTGCACCAACACGTACAAAGAAACAAACCACACTGCACACACACAGAGGAACATACCACACTGCACCCACAGAAACAGAAAAACAAACCACACACAAACACGACACTGCACCCACACGTACATAAAAACAAACCACGCTGCACACAGAGAAACAAACACAATACACACACAGAGACACACACACCACACTACACACACATACCTACAAAGAAACACACCACAGTGCACCAACATACTCAAAGAAACAAACCACACTGCACAAAGTAACACAGCACACTACACCAACACACACAAGGAAACACACTCACACAGAAACAAACCACACTGCACATATAGACACACACCACACTACACCCACACAAATACATTACACGGCACCAACATGTATAAAGAAACAGAACACACTGCACCCACACAAACTGAGAAACACAGCACACTGCACACAGAGAAACAAACCACACACCACACTGCACCCACACAAACAGAGAAACACACCACACTCTACCCACACAAACAGAGAAACACAACACACTGCATAAACAGAGAAAGACCACTACAGACAGAAACACAGAGGAGGAAACCACACTACACACACAGAAACAAAACCACACTGCACCCACACGTACAAAGAAACATACCACATTGCACCTACACAAACAGAGAAACAAACCACTTACAAACACCACACTGCACCCACACAAACAGAGAAACACACCACAGTGTATGAACACACAGAGAAAAACACACCACACTGCACACAGAGAAACAAACCACACAGACACACACACCACACTGCACCCACAAGTACAAACAAACACACCACACTGCACACAGAGAAACAAACCACACTGCACACACCACACGTACAAAGAAACACACCAAACTACACACAGAGAAACAAACCACACTGCACACACAGAGAAACACAACACACTACACTCACATAGAGAAACAAACCTCAATGCACATATAGACACACACCACACCACACCCACACAAACACATTACACTGCACCAACACATATAAAGAAACACAACACACTGCACCCACAGAAACACAGCACACTGCACATAGAGAAACAAACAACACTGCACACACACCACACTGCACCCACACAAACAGAGAAACACACCACACTGTACAAACAGAGAAACACCCCACACTACACACAGTCACACAGAGAAAGGAACCACATTGCACACACAGACACAAACCACACTACACTGCACCAACACGTATAAAGAAACACAACACACTGCACCCACACCAAACAGAGAAACACAGCACGCTGCATACAGAGAAACAAATCACACTGCACACTGCACCCACACAAACCGAGGAACACAGCACACTGCACACAGAGCAAATCACACTGCACACACAGACAAGCACAACACACTGCACCCACACAAACAGAGAAACAAACAACACCACAGTGCACCAACATACTAAAGAAACAAACCACACTGCACCCACAAAACATACAAACACACCAACACATATAAAGAAACACCCACACTGCCCCCACACAAACAGAGAAACAAACCACACTCAAACACTACACTGCACCCACACGTACAAAGAAACAAACCACACTGTACTAACACGTACAAAAATCACACCACACTGCACCTACAAAAACAGAGAAACAAACCACTTACAGACAAACACCACACTGCACCCACACAAACAGAAAAACACAAAACACAGAGAAACAAACAACACGACACACACACCACACTGCACCCACACGTACAAAGGAACACACCACAGTGCAACAACACACACACACACACAGAGAAACACACCACACTGCACACAGAGAAACAAACCAAACAGACACACACCACACGGCACCCACACATACAAAGAAACACACCACACTACACACAGAGAAACAAACCACACTGCACAAAGGCAGAGAAACATACCACACTGCACCCACAGAAACAAACCACACACAAACACTACACTGCACCCACACGTACACAAAAACAAACCACACTGTACCAACACTTACAAAAAAACACACCACACTGCACACAGAGAAACAAACACAATGCACACAAACAGACACACACACACACACACACACGCACAGCTACAAAGAAACACACCAGTGCACCTACATACTAAAGAAACAAACCACACTGCACAAAGTAACACAGCATACTACACCAACAGACACAAGGAAACACACTCACACAGAAACAAACCACACTGCACATATAGACACACACCACACTACACCCACACAAACACATTACACGGCACCAACATGTATAAAGAAACAGAACACACTGCACCCACACAAACTGAGAAACACAACACACTGCACACAGAGAAACAAACCACACACCACACTGCACCCACACAAACAGAGAAACACACCACACTCTACCCACACAAACAGAGAAACACACCACACTGCACAATCAGAGAAACACCACTACAGACAGAAACACAGAGAAACAAACCACATTGTACATACAAACACACACCACACCAACACACTACACTGCACCAACACGTGTAAAGAAACACAACACACTGCACCCACACAAACGGAGAAACACAGCATGCTGCACACAGAGAAACAAACCACACTGCACACTGCACCCACAAAAACAGAGAAACACAGCACACTGCACAGAGAGAAATAAACCACACTGCGCACACACACACCACACTGCTCCCCCACAACAGAGAAACACACCACACTGCCCCCACAAAAACAGAAAAACACCATGCTACATACAGACACACAAAGAAACAAATCACACTGCACACATAAACACCACACTGCACCAACACCTATAAACACACCACACACACACAGCCACACACAGAAACAAACCACACGACAAACACACACCACACGTACAAAGGAACACACCATAATAAACACAGAGAAACAAACCACACTGCACACACACACCACAGACAGAGAAAAACATACCACACTGTACCCACAGAAACAGAGAAACAAACCACACACAAACACTACACTGCACCCACACGTACAAAGAAACAAACCACACTGTACTAACACGTACAAAAAACACACCACAGTGCACCCACACGTACAAAGGAACACACCAGACTACAACCAGCCACACAGAGAAAGAAACCACACTGCACACACAGACACAAAACCACACTGCACCCACACGTACAAAGAAACATACCACCTCCACCCACACAGACAGAGAAACACACCACACTGCACACACCGCACTGCACCCACACGTAGAAAGAAACACACCACATTGCACCTACACAAACAGAGAAACAAACCACTTACAAACACCACACTGCACCCACACAAACAGAGAAACACACCACAGTGTATGAACACACAGAGAAAACACACCACACTGCACACAGAGAAACAAACACACTGCACCCACACGTACAAAGAAACACACCACACTATACACAGAGAAACAAACGACACGGCACACACCACACAGACAGAGAAACATAACACACTGCACCCACACAAACAGAGAAACAAACTACAAACAAACACACCACAGTGCACCAACATACTCAAAGAAACAAACCACACTGCACCCACACACACAGAGAAACATATCACACTGCACCAATCCGTACAAAGAAACACACCACACTGCTCCGACACAAACAGAGAAACACCACACTACAAACAGCCACACAGAGAAACATACCGTGCTGCACAATGTAACACACCACACTGCACCAACATGCACAAGGAAACACACTCACACAGAAACAAACCACACTGCACATACAGACACACACCACACTGCACCCACACTAACAGAAAAACACACTACACTGCACAAAAATGTATAAAGAAAGAAAATACACTGCTCCTCACAAACAGAGAAACACACCACACTGCACCTACACAAACAAACACACCACATTGTACCCACACAAACCGTGAAACAGAACACTGCACCCACACAAACATACAAACACACAACACTATACACAAAGAAACAAACCACACTGCACACACACCACACAGACAGAGAAAATACCACACTGCACCATCACAAACAGAGAAACAAACCACAAAGAAACACACCACAGTGCACCAACATACTCAAAGAAACAAACCACACTGCACCCACACACACAAAGAAACATACCACACTGCACACACAACTAAAAAGAAAGACACCACACTGTACCCACACAAACAGAGAAACAAACCTCTTACAGACAAACACCAGACAGCACCTACACAAACAGAGAAACACACCACACTGCACACAGAGTAACAAACCACACTGCACACACCACACGTACAAAGAAACACACCAAACTACACACAGAGAAAGAAACCACATTGCATACACAGACACAAACCACACTACACCAACACGTATAAGAAACACAACACACTGCACCCACACCAAACAGAGAAACACAGCACGCTGCATACAGAGAAACAAATCACACTGCACACTGCACCCACACAAACCGAGGAACACAGCACACTGCACACAGAGCAAATCACACTGCACACACAGACAAGCACAACACACTGCACCCACACAAACAGAGAAACAAACAACACCACAGTGCACCAACATACTCAAAGAAACAAACCACACTGCACCCACACAAACATACAAACACACCAACACATATAAAGAAACAACCACACTTCCCCCACACAAACAGAGAAACAAACCACACACAAACACGACACTGAACCCACACGTACAAAGAAACAAACCACACTGTACTAACACGTACAAAAATCACACCACACTGCACCTACAAAAACAGAGAAACAAACCACTTACAGACAAACACCACACTGCACCCACACAAACAGAAAACACAAAACACAGAGAAACAAACAACACGACACACACACCACACTGCACCCACACGTACAAAGGAACACACCACAGTGCAACAACACACACACACACACACAGAGAAACACACCACACTGCACACAGAGAAACAAACCAAACAGACACACACCACACGGCACCCACACATACAAAGAAACACACCACACTACACACAGAGAAACAAACCACACTGCACAAAGGCAGAGAAACATACCACACTGCACCCACAGAAACAAACCACACACAAACACTACACTGCACCCACACGTACACAAAAACAAACCACACTGTACCAACACTTACAAAAAAACACACCACACTGCACACAGAGAAACAAACACAATGCACACAAACAGACACACACACCACACTACACACGCACACCTACAAAGAAACACACCAGTGCACCTACATACTCAAAGAAACAAACCACACTGCACAAAGTAACACAGCATACTACACCAACAGACACAAGGAAACACACTCACACAGAAACAAACCACACTGCACATATAGACACACACCACACTACACCCACACAAACACATTACACGGCACCAACATGTATAAAGAAACAGAACACACTGCACCCACACAAACTGAGAAACACAACACACTGCACACAGAGAAACAAACCACACACCACACTGCACCCACACAAACAGAGAAACACACCACACTCTACCCACACAAACAGAGAAACACACCACACTGCACAATCAGAGAAACACCACTACAGACAGAAACACAGAGAAACAAACCACATTGTACATACAAACACACACCACACCAACACACTACACTGCACCAACACGTGTAAAGAAACACAACACACTGCACCCACACAAACGGAGAAACACAGCATGCTGCACACAGAGAAACAAACCACACTGCACACTGCACCCACAAAAACAGAGAAACACAGCACACTGCACAGAGAGAAATAAACCACACTGCGCACACACACACCACACTGCTCCCCCACAACAGAGAAACACACCACACTGCCCCCACAAAAACAGAAAAACACCATGCTACATACAGACACACAAAGAAACAAATCACACTGCACACATAAACACCACACTGCACCAACACCTATAAACACACCACACTACACACACAGCCACACACAGAAACAAACCACACGACAAACACACACCACACGTACAAAGGAACACACCACAATAAACACAGAGAAACAAACCACACTGCACACACACACCACAGACAGAGAAACATACCACACTGTACCCACACAAACAGAGAAACAAACCACACACAAACACTACACTGCACCCACACGTACAAAGAAACAAACCACACTGTACTAACACGTACAAAAAACACACCACACTGCACCCACACGTACAAAGAAACACACCACACTACAACCAGCCACACAGAGAAAGAAACCACACTGCACACACAGACACAAAACCACACTGCACCCACACGTACAAAGAAACATACCACCTCCACCCACACAGACAGAGAAACACACCACACTGCACACACCGCACTGCACCCACACGTAGAAAGAAACACACCACATTGCACCTACACAAACAGAGAAACAAACCACTTACAAACACCACACTGCACCCACACAAACAGAGAAACACACCACAGTGTATGAACACACAGAGAAAAACACACCACACTGCACACAGAGAAACAAACCACACAGACACACACGCCACACTGCACCCACACGTACAAAGAAACACACCACACTATACACACAGAGAAACAAACGACACGGCACACACACCACACAGACAGAGAAACATAACACACTGCACCCACACAAACAGAGAAACAAACTACAAACAAACACACCACAGTGCACCAACATACTCAAAGAAACAAACCACACTGCACCCACACACACAGAGAAACATATCACACTGCACCAATCCGTACAAAGAAACACACCACACTGCTCCGACACAAACAGAGACACACCACACTACAAACAGCCACACAGAGAAACATACCGTGCTGCACAATGTAACACACCACACTGCACCAACATGCACAAGGAAACACACTCACACAGAAACAAACCACACTGCACATACAGACACACACCACACTGCACCCACACTAACAGAAAAACACACTACACTGCACAAAAATGTATAAAGAAAGAAAATACACTGCTCCTCACAAACAGAGAAACACACCACACTGCACCTACACAAACAAACACACCACATTGTACCCACACAAACCGTGAAACAGAACACTGCACCCACACAAACATACAAACACACAACACTATACACAAAGAAACAAACCACACTGCACACACACCACACAGACAGAGAAAATACCACACTGCACCATCACAAACAGAGAAACAAACCACAAAGAAACACACCACAGTGCACCAACATACTCAAAGAAACAAACCACACTGCACCCACACACACAAAGAAACATACCACACTGCACACACAACTAAAAAGAAAGACACCACACTGTACCCACACAAACAGAGAAACAAACCTCTTACAGACAAACACCAGACAGCACCTATAGAAACAGAGAAACACACCACACTGCACACAGAGTAACAAACCACACTGCACACACCACACGTACAAAGAAACACACCAAACTACACACAGAGAAAGAAACCACATTGCATACACAGACACAAACCACACTACACCAACACGTATAAGAAACACAACACACTGCACCCACACCAAACAGAGAAACACAGCACGCTGCATACAGAGAAACAAATCACACTGCACACTGCACCCACACAAACCGAGGAACACAGCACACTGCACACAGAGCAAATCACACTGCACACACAGACAAGCACAACACACTGCACCCACACAAACAGAGAAACAAACAACACCACAGTGCACCAACATACTCAAAGAAACAAACCACACTGCACCCACACAAACATACAAACACACCAACACATATAAAGAAACAACCACACTTCCCCCACACAAACAGAGAAACAAACCACACACAAACACGACACTGCACCCACACGTACAAAGAAACAAACCACACTGTACTAACACGTACAAAAATCACACCACACTGCACCTACAAAAACAGAGAAACAAACCACTTACAGACAAACACCACACTGCACCCACACAAACAGAAAAACACAAAACACAGAGAAACAAACAACACGACACACACACCACACTGCACCCACACGTACAAAGGAACACACCACAGTGCAACAACACACACACACACACACAGAGAGAAACACACCACACTGCACACAGAGAAACAAACCACACTGCACAAAGACAGAGAAACATACCACACTGCACCCACAGAAACAGAGAAACAAACCACACACACAAACACTACACTGCACCCACACGTACACAAAAACAAACCACACTGCACCTACACAAACAAACACACCACATTGTACCCACATAAACAGAGAAACACAACACTGCACCCACACAAACAGAGAAACACACCACACTGCACACACAGACACAGAAACACACCACACTACACACAGCCACACAGAGAAACAAACCACACTGCACACATAGAGATAAACCACACCACACTGCACCAACACGTACAATGAAACACACCACACTACAGACAGAGAAACAAACCACACTGCACACACACAGAGGAACATACCACACTGCACCCACAGAAACAGAAAACAAACCACACACAAACACGACACTGCACCCACACGTACATAAAACAAACCACACTGCACACAGAGAAACAAACACAACACACACACAGAGACACACACACCACACTACACACACATACCTACAAAGAAACACACCACAGTGCACCAACATACTCAAAGAAACAAACCACACTGCACAAAGTAACACAGCACACTACACCAACACACACAAGGAAACACACTCACACAGAAACAAACCACACTGCACATATAGACACACACCACACTACACCCACACAAATACATTACACGGCACCAACATGTATAAAGAAACAGAACACACTGCACCCACACAAACTGAGAAACACAGCACATTGCACACAGAGAAACAAACCACACACCACACTGCACCCACACAAACAGAGAAACACACCACACTCTACCCACACAAACAGAGAAACACAACACACTGCATAAACAGAGAAAGACCACTACAGACAGAAACACAGAGGAGGAAACCACACTACACACACAGAAACAAAACCACACTGCACCCACACGTACAAAGAAACATACCACCTGCACCCACACAGACAGAGAAACACACCACACTGCACACACCACACTGCACCCACACGTACAAAGAAACATACAACATTGCAACCACACAAACAGAGAAACAAACCACACTGCACAAAGTAACACACCACACTGCACCAACACGCACAAAGAAACACACTCACACAGAAACAAACCACACTGCACATACAGACTCACACCACACTGCACCCACACAAACAGACAAATACACCACACTGCACCAACATGTATAAAGAAACACACCACACTGCACCCACACAAACAGAGAAACACACCACAGTGTATGAACACACAGAGAAAAACACACCACACTGCACACAGAGAAACAAACCACACAGACACACACACCACACTGCACCCACAAGTACAAAGAAACACACCACACTGCACACAGAGAAACAAACCACACTGCACACACAGAGAAACACAACACACTACACTCACATAGAGAAACAAACCTCACTGCACATACAGACACACACCACACTACACCCACACAAACACATTACACTGCACCAACACGTATAAAGAAACACAACACACTGCACCCACAGAAACACAGCACACTGCACATAGAGAAACAAACAACACTGCACACACCACACTGCACCCACACAAACAGAGAAACACACCACACTGTACAAACAGAGAAACACCCCACACTACACACAGTCACACAGAGAAAGAAACCACATTGCACACACAGACACAAACCACACTACACTGCACCAACACGTATAAAGAAACACAACACACTGCACCCACACCAAACCGAGGAACACAGCACACTACACACAGAGCAAATCACACTGCACACACAGACAAGCACAACACACTGCACCCACACAAACAGAGAAACAAACAACACCACAGTGCACCAACATACTCAAAGAAACAAACCACACTGCACCCACAAAAACATACAAACACACCAACACATATAAAGAAACACCCACACTGCCCCCACACAAACAGAGAAACAAACCACACACAAACACGACACTGCACCTACACAAACAGAGAAACACACCACACTGCACCCAGAGAAACAACCACACTGCACACACAGACACACACACCACACTGCACACACATACAGAGAAACACACCACACTGCACACAGAGAAACAAACCACACTGCACACACTCTCACCACTGCACCGACACGTACAAAGAAACACACCACACTACACACAGAGAAACAAACCACACTGCACAAGGACAGAGAAACATACCACACACAAACACTACACTGCACCCACACGTACACAAAAACAAACCACACTGTACCAACACATACAAAAAATACACCACACTGCACACAGAGAAAAAAACACAATGCACACACAGACACACACACCACACTACACACACACACACATACAATGAAACACCCCATAGTGCACCAACATACTCAAAGAAACAAACCACACTTCACAAAGTAACACACCACACTGCACCAACACACACAAGGAAACACACTCACACAGAAACAAACTACACTGCACATACAGGCACTGACACCACACTGCACCAACACCTATAAACACAACACACAGAAACAAACCACACGACACACACACCAACACGTACAAAGAAACACACCACACTATACACACAGAGAAACAAACCACACGGCACACACACCACACAGACAGAGAAACACAACACACTGCACCCACAGAAACAGAGAAACAAACCACACACAAACACTACACTGCTCCCACATCTACACAAAAACAAACCTGTACCAACACGTACAAAATAACACACCACACTGCACACAGAGAAACAAACACAATGCACAGACAGACACCCACACCACACTACACATACACCTACAAAGCAACAAACCACACTGCACAAAGTAACACACCACACTGCACCAACACACACAAGGAAACACACTCACACAGAAACAAACTACACTGCACATACAGGCACTGCACCCACACAAACAGAGAAACACAGCACACTGCACCAGCACGTACAGAGAAACACACACCAAACTACACAGAGAGAAAACAAACCACACTGCACACACACAAACAGAGAAACATCCCACACTTTACCCACACAAAACAGAGAAACACACCACACTACACAGAGCCACACAGAGAAACAAACCACACTGCACACACAGAGACAAACACACCACACTGCACCAACACGTATAAAGAAACACACCACACTACACTCACATAGAGAAACAAACCACACTGCACATACAGACACGTACCACACTACACCCACACAAACATATTACACGGCACCAAACGTATAAAGAAACACAACACATTCCACCCACACAAACAGAGAAACACACCACACTCTACCCACACAAACAGAGAAACACACCCCACTGCACCTAGACACCACAAAACACCCACATAAACAAACACAACACTGTACCCACACAAAATAAACACACAGAGAAATAAACCACACTGCACACACAACACATAGACAGAGAAACATAACACACTTCACCCAAACAAGCAGAGAAGCAAACCACACTGCAAACACAAACAAACAGAGAAACACCACACTACAAACAGCCACACAGAGAAACAAACCACACTGCACAAAGTAACACACCACACTGCACCAACACGCACAAAGAAACACACTCACACAGAAACAAACCACACTGCACATACAGACTCACACGACACTGCACCCACACAAACAGACAAATACACCACACTGCACCAACATGTATAAAGAAACACACCACACTGCACCTACACAAACAGAGAAACACACCACACTGCAGACAGAGAAACAAACCACACTGCACACACAGAGAAACACAACACACTGCACCAACACCTACAAAGAAACACACCAAACTACACACAGAGAAACACACCACACTGCACCCACAGAAACAAAACACATCACACTACACACAGCCACACAGAGAAACAAACCACACTGCACACACAGACACAAACCACACCACACTACACCAACACACACAAAGAAACACACCGCACTACACTCACATAGAGAAACAAACCAAAATGCACACACACAGAGAAACATACCACACTGTACCCACACAAACAGAGAAACAAACCACACACAAACACTACACTGCACCCACACGTATAAAGAAACAAACCACACTGTACTAACACGTACAAAAAACACACCACACTGCTCCCACACGTACAAAGGAACACACCACATTACAAACAGCCACAGAGAGAAAGAAATCACACTGCACAAAGTAACACACCACACTGCACCAACACACACAAGGAAACACACTACACTGCACCAACATGTATAAACAAAACACACTGCTCCCACACAATAGAGAAACATACCACACTGTACCAACACCTACAAAGAAAACACACCACACTGCACCTACACAAACAAACACACCACATTGTACCCACATAAACAGAGAAACACAACACTGCACCCACACAAACAGAGAAACACACCAAACTGCACACACAGACACAGAAACACGCCACACTACACACAGCCACACACAGAGAAACAAACCACACTGCACACATAGAGATAAACCACACCACACTGCACCAACACGTACAAAGAAACACACCACACTACAGACAGAGAAACAAACCACACTGCACACACACAGAGGAACATACCACACTGCACCCACAGAAACAGAAAAACAAACCACACACAAACACGACACTGCACCCACACGTACATAAAAACAAACCACACTGCACACAGAGAAACAAACACAATACACACACACAGAGACACACACACCACACTACACACACATACCTACAAAGAAACACACCACAGTGCACCAACATACTCAAAGAAACAAACCACACTGCACAAAGTAACACAGCACACTACACCAACACACACAAGGAAACACACTCACACAGAAACAAACCACACTGCACATATAGACACACACCACACTACACCCACACAAATACATTACACGGCACCAACATGTATAAAGAAACAGAACACACTGCACCCACACAAACTGAGAAACACAGCACACTGCACACAGAGAAACAAACCACACACCACACTGCACCCACACAAACAGAGAAACACACCACACTCTACCCACACAAACAGAGAAACACAACACACTGCATAAACAGAGAAAGACCACTACAGACAGAAACACAGAGGAGGAAACCACACTACACACACAGAAACAAAACCACACTGCACCCACACGTACAAAGAAACATACCACATTGCACCTACACAAACAGAGAAACAAACCACTTACAAACACCACACTGCACCCACACAAACAGAGAAACACACCACAGTGTATGAACACACAGAGAAAAACACACCACACTGCACACAGAGAAACAAACCACACAGACA